>BSBN01000137.1:1280000-2560000 GCA_027924645.1 Cunninghamia lanceolata
CCGATATAGGCAGACTGTGTTACCATTTTTGTGGTTGTTGAAAGTTGAACATTTTTGGCTCTGTAATGCAATACAGCTGATTTGGTTGCTCTGTGCAACAAAACTTGTGAGTTTATGTATCTCCTATTGTATGTTTTTGCATGAATCCACTGATTTCATGGTTAATCTTATATGAATAATGCTATGTTTGCATGTGTTGTGCTAATTCTATCTCCAGTGTTGCATGTATCTTTCTTCTGAGTCTAGATATTTAAGGAATGTCTGAGACTCTAGAACATAGAATTCCTGTGTTGAATGTTTGATCTTTTAACTTCTACTCAAGGGGTAGATTAAACTGTTTTCAGATTGAACATTGGGAAGGGTATACTGCAGTAGGGATGCCATAAGTATAGATAGCTTAACACTCTGTATTGGGAGATATCTGTAAGGCAGGTATCATATGTATCCCCCTGAAATCCAGTTTTAGTTGTTCATGCATATCATTCATAGGTGTATGTCTACTAACTCCAGGCCCTGGATAGGCACCAATCTTGCTTTGTGTTAGTGTTATATACCATGTCCAGCTTTGCATCCAAATGTAAAATCAAAATCGAAACTCTAAAACAACCATTAGGACAGTAGAATTAGTTTTAGGATCCTCGGTCCTCTGTCTACAACTGCAAATAGGCCCAAAGCTAGCCCCTTTGCTCTTATCTTTCAGTTTTGGTCTACTTACAAGAGGACTTATCTGCTTTCTGTCAGCATCCCAGCCTTTGTAGGCATATCCTCATGGATGTTGAGTAGGGAATACCCCCTAGGTTTTGCAGAGCCTAAAGAAGAAGAGGAGATAAAATATAGAGTCTATCTCCTACACTGTTGGCCCCTGGCCCAGAGATCCTGTTGATCATTGATGGCTACCTTGTAGGGAAATCTGGGAATAAGCATCCAGTCTCAGAAAAAACCAACAGAAATTGGCAACTCCGCTGGGGACTTTGTGAAAGAACCCTGATTTTCAAAAGAAACCAGTTCTAGTAATAGGTGGCGACTCCGAACCAATCTCCCAACCGGTAAAGTGAAAATTTGTATGCAAGGGAGAAGATCCCAGTGTAATATTCTATTTGAAGAGTTACCCATAAAAATGATGTATAGAAAAAAGGGGACTGTTCGAGCCAGTCAAGATGGTTCTCCTAGCCCCAAGAAAAATGATTTTGTTCAAGATAATCCAGGATCCTCAGAGAAGACAATACCTTATTTTTCAAACACTGAGGCTGAAATCCAGAATGTGTATGAAAGACAGCTAGGTAATGGTTTGAGAATAAGGTCAGAGGTGTTTCAGGAACATCCTTTTCATGATTCTCCTAACAGATTTGAAGAAGCCGAATCCCTAAGGGATGATGATAATGATGATCAGAATATGATAAAACCTTCCTCTTCTATGCCTAGAGAGGAAGAACTAGCTAATGAAATTAAGAGCTTAAGGGCTGAGTTAGAATATCTGCAAGCGGTAAAAATCAGAGATGATATGAGACAGAAAGTGTAGGCTTTGAGAGTCGCTCAAAATGATTCAATTCCTACCCTCCAAAATGCAAATATGCAGAGAAATCAACAAAGAAATGAGGTACAGTATCATCAGAATAATGATCAAAGACAAAATTTACACAATGCAAATAACATCAGAGCTCCATTAAATAATGTGAGACAGCATAATGCTGATAGAAATGCAAATGCTAATCAGTTTGAAAGGCACCCAATGCAGTTGGATAGATTCAGACAGCTTGTTTTTGATGGCATTCCTGGTTATCCAAACCCTGTTGACAAACATGTGAGGCTGCAAGTGCCTAAATTTTTAGGAAATAATACTATCTCAGGAGAGGATCATTTAAAAACTTTCCAAAATGTCATGGATAACTTTGAGGTTGAGCACGAGGATGTTTTCATGAAATCATTTATGCAATCCTTAGTTGATGAAGCCAAGGAATGGTATAAGAATCTGCCTGACCGGAGTATTTCATGATGGGATGATTTTAAAAGGATGTTCAAGGAGCAGTATGGTGACAAAACTGACCCTAGCTTTTTTGTAAATGAGTTTACCAGTATCACTAAAGGGTCAAATGAGCAGGTTGTAGATTTTAATGCAAGATTTACTAAAGTGTTAAACAAATTGCCACATCACATGAGGCCAAATGAACCAATGTGCATAATATTGTATATCAATGCCTTTGATGCAAAAACTGCATATGGATTAAGAGATAAAGGTCCTACTACTCTCAGGGATGCTTTCAGAATTGCAATGAATATTGAGAACAACAGGAAAGCATCAGGCAAGACAAACAGAAGGGATGATGTAAAAATTCTGCAGAATCCAAACAAGCCTCAAAACACTCAAGGTAATACATCTGCCCCTGAAGATAAGATAGACAAATTAGAAAATGTTGTTAAGGACCTAAGCTATAGACTAGCTAGAAGTGAAAAAGGGATAGGTCCTGATAGGCAAGTCTATCAAAGGTAGGAAAAGAGGCCATCATTGCATGATATGCCTTATAATACCAATTGGCATAATGGTAAGCCTATATTCCCACATAACAACACAAATCAGAGAACTCAACATGTCAAAGAAACTCCTGATCCTCTAAAGAAAGCTGTAAATATTGTTGATGATACTCCATGGTGTATAATTTGTCAGATGCCACATTCACAGTCACAGTGTATGATTGCTTAATCCTTGTATGATAATGCTACATCTTGTAATGAATGCAATGAGCCACATTATGTGCAAGATGATGATGTTAATATGATGTCCATAAGCAGTGGATACCCTCTTTATGATGCTGCTGAGAGTATAGATAATGGAATTTAGGCCTGTCAGCAGGATTCTTATGATGAAGGTAATGAAGAAAGCTATGTGTATGCTCAGAGCTCACACAATTTTCTGAGTAGCTTACAATGACCTTCTGATGAGGAAATTAGGGCCCTCACAGCTGCAGCAGTGGCCCAAGTCAAGAGTAACTACAATCTCAGAGGTAAAGCTCAGATAAGCAACCCACATCAGCCAGAAGGTGTTTCTGTAGATCAGCCAGTGCATGGTCATAAGGGGATTGAACCACAAAAAAAGCAGTGGGGTAATAATAAACAGAATTTTAGACATAGAACAGGTCATGAATCTCAAGGACCAGAAAATAGAATCCCCCAGGCTGAAGATCAAAGTAAAGGTTCCCAAGACAAGAATGATGATCAGGGAACTATGAAGGTAAAAGCTAAATCAGTTCAGGATAAAAATAAGATTGTGGAGCAAGCTACAACTGTTATACAAAATTATGCTCCATTTGATATAGCTTAGGTCTTATCCTAGGTAAAAGTCTCTGTTCCACTTATGGAACTAATGAAAGTGGAAGAGATCAAGAATAGGACAATCTCCCTAATTTTAGGGGTGCCTTTTCAAGCTAAACAAAATGTTCAGATCCAGGGTGAGAAGCATGTCATGTGCAATGAAGAAGATGAGGCTCCTGAGGTTTATTTAGGAGTGACTATGACAACATGCCCTTCACAAGTGGAACCATTTTATGTATCCCTGGTTATAAATGGAAAAATAATCAGAAATTGTATGCTTGACTCTGGAGCATCTACAAATATCATGCCTTTAGCCATCATGCAACAAGCTGGATTGAAGATTGACAAGGCATGTGGAAAATGTTATGCTATGGATGCCAAAGAGGTACCAGTTATTGGAATCATGAAGGATGTAGATTTCAAACTGGCAGCATTTCCTGAGAAAGGATATAAAATGAATATAATAGTGGTTGACATCAAGCCACAGTATGGTATGTTGCTGTCAAGAAGATGGGCAGCACTAATTGGTGGAAGTATGCAGCTGGACCTGTCATATGCCATGATTCCAATGAATGGCAGGGATGTTAAGCTAATCAAAGAACAAAGATCATCAGAGACAGTGGAAGACCAAGAAGCAGAGGAACAGATATGCTTTGTAAACATTGACTGTGATAACTTCAAGGTTGTCTCAGATGATAGAGAAGATAAAGAGAAAAATGTCTGCATTGAAGAACTGGACCAGCAAGGTTTATGGACCATGTATTTTGATGGAGCTTGTGCAAAAGAAGGCTCTGGAGCTGGAGTTGTTTTCCTATCTCCAAATGGTAAGCTCCTCAAATTCTCTTTCTTGCTGAGGTTTGTTTGCACGAACAACATTGTAGAATATGAGGCTTTACTCTTAGGCCTAAATATAGCTCTCAAACATGGAATCAAAATGCTAAGAGTATTTGGGGATTCTGAGTTGATTGTATCCCAAATTAGAGATAGGTATGCTTCAAAAAACAAAAGACTGAAACAATACAAGCATGCTGTTTGGGATACCATTGAACTATTTGATGCATTTTCAATAGGCTGGGTAGAGAGATCAAAGAATGTTATGGCTGATTTCTTAGCTAATGCCGCAATAAGGCCAGATGACATCACTTTGTCAGATGTTACAAATGTAGAAGTTAAAATTAGGCCTGTAGTACCAGAGAACATATGCAGTTGGCAAGTGTTTAATGATGATAAGGATTTGTTAAAATTTTTGCACTGCATAGATGAATATGAGAATCAAGAAATTGATTTCCAAGCTTTTGTAGAAACTATAGATGGAAAAGAAACTCTTGTGGGAAAAGAGATAATTCAATTGAAGACTAATAAGATCCCTAGAGGGTTAGTAGCTTTGGAAAGAGCTTTTGACAGTAGAGACCAATTGGTCACAAAGACATCTCCCACAAACAAGGAGGATTTAGAAGAGATAAATTTGGGAACATCTCAGGCCCCTAAGAAGGTATATATTGGTAAGCAGCTCAAACCACACATCAGGAGTATGCTGATTGCATTACTGAAAAGGTATAAACATGTTTTTGCTTGGTCATATGAGGACCTAAAAGCCTATAGGGAAGATCTATTCCAGCATGAGATCCCATTGAAGCCTGGAGCTAAGCCATTTAGACAAAGGCAAAGACCTATTAATCCTACCTTAGCTCCAAAGATGCAAGAAGAACTCAAAAAGCTTAGGGAAGTTGGAATAATTGTGCCAATCAGACATTCAACTTGGGTGTCTAATCTTGTCCCAGTCAGGAAAAAAAATGGTGATATTAGGCTTTGTGTTGACTTTAGAAACTTGAATGTATCCTCTTTAAAGGATAATTATCCACTGCCTAATATAGAAACTATGTTGCAGAGAGTGACTGGTTGTGAACTCTTATCCATGATGGATGGATTTTCAGGTTATAATCAGGTGAAGGTAAAGGAATCAGAACAGTATAAGACTGCCTTCACCACTCCATGGGGAACTTATGTGTATGTTAGAATGCCCTTCGGACTAACAAATGCAGGTGCTACATGTCAAAGAGCAATGGATGTTGCTTTTGCAGGGTTGATTGATTCAATCCTGGCTGTATATCAAGATGACTTGACTGCCTATTCAAAGAAGGAGGAGCAGCATTGTTTGCATCTAGAGCAGATTTTCATAAGAGCACTGGAGTATGGCATTTCTTTAAATCCAAAGAAGTGTGCTTTTGGGGTAGTTGAAGGAAAGCTCCTGGGGCACATTGTTTCCAAGGATGGATTTAGGATAGATCCAGAGAGAGTAGCTGCTATTGACAAAATTCAAATGCCAAAAACTATAAAAGGAGTTCAGTCCTTCTTTGGACAGATAAATTTTGTTAGGAGATTTGTTCCCAACTTTGCAGAAACCACAAGGAACATTTCTAAGATGATGAAGAAGGATGCAACTGTCAACTGGGAAAAGGAAGTAATTGAATCATTTCAGAGTATCAAAGAGGCAATCAAGATGGCCCCTATTCTTAAATCTCCTGATTTTTCTAGGTCGTTTCAATTGTTTTCATTTGCTTCCTTTCACACTGTTGTTGCATGTTTGCTACAGAAAAATGAGGATGGTTTTGAACAACCCATAGCTTTCTTCAGTATGTCCATGCAAGCTTCTAAGTTGAAGTATGATATTATGGAAAAATAGGCATATGCACTGGTCAGAGCCATCAAAAGTTTCAAACCATACCTGGTAGGATCACATATAATTGCATATGTACCCCATGCAGTAGTCAAAGACATATTCACTCAACAGGAGGTGACCGGAAGAAGGTGCAGATGGATAAACAAACTGCAAGAGTTCAACATAGACATACAAGTTACCAAGTTGGTAAGAGGACAAGGATTAGCCAAGATGATGGCACAGTCAAACTTGGAAGCATGCCAAGTTAATGCACTCCAAAATGAGAATGTAAATGTATCAAAATCTGAATGGTACAAGGATATTATATACTACTTGCAAAATCTGAATTGTCCTTCCCATTTCAGTGATAGTCAAAAGAGGACTTTAAAGTTACATGCAATCAGGTATGTTATTGTTCAAGGTGAGCTATACTGGAAAAACCCTGATGGTGTGCTGCTGAGATGTGTGGATGAAGATGTGGCTAACAATGTTTTCAACGACATGCATAAGGGATTGTGTGGTGGACATTATACTGCCCAAACAACAACCCATAAGATTCTCAGAGCAGGATATTGGTGGCCCACCCTCTTTTCAGATGCACAAAGGTTAGTGAGGAAGTGTGACCCTTGCCAAAGATTCTTAGGAAAGCTGAGATATGATGGTGATTTACCCCTCAGAACTGTAACTATGGATGCTCCATTTCAGCAATGGGGAATTGACTTCATAGGAGAAATTGCAGACAAGTCAAGTGGGGACACAGTTGGATTTTGGTGGCAACTGATTACTTTACCAAATGGATTGAGGCCATTCCAACTAAGAGAGCTACAAGTAAGGTGGTGATGGATTTCATACTGGAAAATGTTATCATCAGGTTTGGAGTACCATTCAAGATAGTCATTGATAATGCTATGTACTTCAGATCAGGTGAATTTGTTGATTTTTGCAACAGGTATGGGATAAATCTATCATGTGCATCACCATACCACCCACAAGGAAATGGTCAAGCAGAATCAAGCAATAAAAGCATCATGAAAATTATCAAGAGAATACTGGACAAGAACAAGAGAGCTTGGGACTCAAAATTAAAGTTAGCAATATGGGCTGACAGGGTGAAAGTAAAAAAGGCTATTGGGATGTCACCCTTTGAAGTAGTATATGGTGCATCAGCCAGATTGCCCATAAACAATCTCCTGCCAGTTTACAAATTTATCCAAGATAATGATGAGGAGATTGAAGATTCCATGACAGAAAGAGTGAACCAGCTGGTTGCACTGGATGAAAATAGAAGGAAAGCACACCAGATCAAACTCAAGAGACAACAAGATGTGAAACATCTATTTGACAGGAGAGCTACTAAAAGGACGTTTCAAATCAGTGATCTGGTACTCATATGGAATGCAAAAAATCAGGACAAGGGTAAACATGGTAAGTTTGAACCCTTATGGATGGGCCCATATCAGATTTGTAGTACTCATGGGGAGGACTCTTATTTCCTCCAGGCCCTAGATGGTGAAGTTCTGGAATTGCCTGTGCATGGCCAATTCCTTAAGTTTTATTTTGCATAGATGGCCTATCTTTGTGCACATTTGTAAAAATATGTATATAGTGTAAATGTCTTATACAGTTCGTGCTTTTTTGGTCTTTGCCTGGTCTGCCCGGAGATCTGGTTCTCGCTGCAGGTTTTGCACCTGCACGTCCCCATTCGGAGCCAGTGTTGGCACTCATTTTGGTCTGGAATTGAACGCAGATGTTGGAGGGTTTTTTCCTTTTAAGCTCTAAGTCTTTTTGTTCATCGAAGTACTTGGCATTTTGGTGAAAGTTCTTTTTGAAGTGCTCTGATTGTGCCGTTGAACCACCCGCTTGAACCCTTTTCTCAAGGTTCAATGGTTCAAGGTTCAACGGTTCAGGGGCTTTGGTTCCGTATTTTCACTAAGTGTATCCTTTGCTCATCTTTTTGATCCAATCGGAGTTGATCTTCTCGGTTGAACCATCCACTTGAACCGGTTCAATGGTTCAAAGCCTTATGTTTTTGGCCTTATTGGAGTGAGTGGTCCTATCGGCGAGCGTTATTTTTGTTATGCCGATGGTCTATGTCTTGCCGAGGAAGGTGAGGTTGTTGAAGGACCATCGGGGTGACTTGTGTTGTCAGCGAAGGATCTTTTGGCTAGGCCGATGGTTCTTCTCTGGCCGATGGGAATGTTGGAGGCTTTCGGGAGTTGTTCATCAGCGTGATTGGCTGTGTCAGCCGAGGGGTTTTTTGCTTCGCCGATGGCTTTGGTCATACTGATGGAGGGGAAGGGTGGACTGGTAACCGCTAACGGGGTGCGAGCTGGTCATCGGGGAGACTCATACTATCAGTGCAGGTCTGGAGAGTTGGCCCCATGGTTCTTCTCTGGCCGATGGAGGGGAGTGTAGTGTTCGATCGGCGAGACTATTGAGGTCGGAAAGAGTTTTTTGGGGTGAGCCGATGGTAGAAGTTTGGCCGATGGGCTTTTGGAGAGAAAGGCGTGAGTCGAGCGTGGCAAAAGCACTCGACACCTATTATGCTCGCGGCCATGCTTTTAAACTACTAGAAGGCTCTCCGCACCATGCATGTGGGATTAATCTCCCTGTATTAATTTGAACCCGCAATGAAACACGTTTTGGCGGGAAATCATTTTTTGAGTGCTGCGACTATTTTCTCGATGGCTGCGGGTGGTTGAGCCATCAATGGCGACTGTGCTGAGGCATGGGCGAGTTGTTGAATAGTCATGTACCCAATTTTTTGGCATGAAGACTCCCGGATGGTGGCACAGGGCTCAAGGCCACCTTTGTCTACTTTCTATCTGATGCAGCAATAACTTCTGAGCGCCATTCCTTCTGAGGACTGTATCTGGCAGATTTTTGTCAAAGCCATGTAATTAATTGCTTGTGGTACACTTTCTGGCCAATATAGGCAGACTATGTTACCATTTTTGTGGTTGTTGAAAGTTGAACATTTTTGGCTCTGTAATGCAATACAGCCGATTTGGTTGCTCTGTGCAGCAAAACTTGTGAGTTTATGTATCTCCTGTTGTATGTTTTTGCATGAATCCACTGATTTCATGGTTAATCTTATATGAATAATGCTATGTTTGCATGTGTTGTGCTGATTCTGTCTCCAGTGTTGCATGTATCTTTCTTCTGAGTCTAGATATTTAAGGAATGTCTAAGACTCTAGAACATAGAATTCCTGTGTTGAATGTTTGATCTTTTAACTTCTGCTCAAGGGGTAGATTAAACTATTTTCAGATTGAACATTGGGAAGGGTATACTGCAGTAGGGATGCCATAAGTATAGATAGCTTAACACTCTGTATTGGGAGATATCTGTAAGGCAGGTATCATATGTATCCCCCTGAAATCTAGTTTTAGTTGTTCATGCATATCATTCACAGGTGTATGTCTACTGACTCCAGGCCCTGGATAGGCACCAATCTTGCTTTGTGTTAGTGTTATATACCATGTCCAGCTTTGCATCCAAATGTAAAATCAAAATCGAAACTCTAAAACAACCATTAGGACAGTAGAATTAGTTTTAGGATCCTCGGTCCTCTGTCTACAACTGCAAATAGGACCAAAGCTAGCCCCTTTGCTCTTATCTTTCAGTTTTGGTCTACTTACAAGAGGACTTATCTGCTTTCTGTCAGCATCCCAGCCTTTGTATGCATATCCTCATGGATGTTGAGTAGGGAATACCCCCCTAGGTTTTGCAGAGCCTGAAGAAGAAGAGGAGATAAAATATAGAGTCTATCTCCTACACTGTTGGCCCCTGGCCCAGAGATCCTGTTGATCATTGATGGCTACCTTGTAGGGAAATCTGGGAATAAGCATCCAGTCTCAGAAAAAACCAACACATCCATGGAAATGGGAATCTATATTTGATGGTTATTTTGTTAATGGCCCTTAAATCTATGCACATTCACCATTCTCCATCCTTCTTTGGTGTCAACACTGCTGGTACTTGTTGGTCATAATGTTAGTCATAAACAAGCATAGAATAAAAGTACACATTAACCTTTATTCATCTTGAAAGATACGATGAATTCAGAGAATTCATGATCCCAAGTCTCTGATGACTAGGTCTTAATCGTCTGACGTTACTCAGAGGTTGATGTGCATTGCTGTTTCCATTTTGGGGCCTTACGTTGAGTTCATCATCATGACACTATTTCTGCAAAGATTCTTCATAGAGAGGTCCTTTTATACAATTTTTTGATCAAATGATACAGTTATATTCAAATATTTGCATGAGATTCATCAATAATACATGCTTTATCTTCAAATATGCTAAATATTTTTAATTATCTACGAGATGTCCACATATTTGCATTATTTCCTTGAGATTATTAGTTATTTGCAATTATGATGGTGAAATGCTCTGAAATTTAAATGAAATTGAAAGAAATGCTTCAAATGAATGTTGAATCTTCAGCTATTGAACCACATGTATATCAGATACAGTCATGAAGAGAAGAAAACCAAACCATATGTTCACCAGGACATTCTACAGCTAGATACAGTTGATGCTAACTTCAAAGGAATTGTATGAAAGCAACATATGCAAGTAGACATGCACTCTAAGGGACGCAGCAAATCACCACATATATCCAGAATTCACACATTGATTACTCAAGATTTATTATGAATTGTAATCAAAACAAGTCTTCTCATTCATTAAGTATGCAAGGATATAAATGTATACAAAAGCTTTGAAATGAGCCCTGAATATTTAGCGGATGGATTTCAATTAAGTTTCGAATGATAGAAAAGAGGCATTCCTGCACCTTTTATAGAACAAGGTGAGGAATCCATTACAAAAAGATCCATGATCTTGATTTGTCTATGAATATCTACGGTCAATATTTCCCTTTGACTTTGTCAACTTTAACAAGATGGCACAAGTTGTCAGCTGGCAACTATCTAAAATACTTATTTTCACTAAGTATCTGATGCTAATATTTACTTTATGATGCATCATCATCTACTTTATCTGACTCATGTGCTTCATCACCAGGTGCATCACTTCTTGAACCTTCATCATCCTGATGATGATGACCCTGTATATGAGGCTGCATGCTGATTCGGACTTGTTCATACAACTGCACAATTTTATCTATTTCTCCGCCATCCTGGGTCTTTGCTTTGATGATGGCGTGTTTATGTGCCTGGTATTTATTTCTGATGTTGTCTGGCTTATTTTTCTTGTTGTGCAGCGTCTCATTATAATGTTCCATTTTCATCTTGGTCCTCACCAGTTTATCCATGATCTCTTCTATCAGTTGGCCTAGTGGATCATCTGCAACAAATTAGAAGTTATTGTGTAGAGCTTGGATTGCAAACTCTTCATCTTGATTGTCTATCTTCCCATCCACTTTACCTTCCAATGTTTCCAAAATTTCTGCCTCAAAAGACATCATGTCATGCAGTTTTATGCTGATCTCTCTCAGCTTATTGTTACATCTCTTGAGCACATCACATTCAAATTGAATGTCCTTATACCATATATCAACCAATAATGCAGTGTTATTATTCAGTACCCGCTTGTTGATAAGCAGTTGAGGATTTATCCTCCTTATTTCTCCCAGGATATCCAGTATCTTCTCCAATTGGAAGGATCTTTTACCTGTCTACATCTACAACTTGTCTACCTTTTTCCTGGAGTCACTCAGAGTACTCCACCTCTTTAAAGAGGCTTTTACCACTTCTTCTGCAGTATCAAATGTGGAATACATCCACTTTCTCAGTATGGATGACTCATGTTTCATGAGATCCAACTTATACACCTCATCTTGGGAAATAGCAGTCAATGGGATTGCACGTTCAGTGGAACTATCTTCAGGATTAGTTAGCTTGCCTATGTATGCATGCAACTGAACAATGTGCTCTTTGTGTTGCTTATTTTTCTCTTTTTTCCTTCATAACTTTCTGAATTAAAGAATCAATGATATCTTTACCTTCTTGACCCTCCTGGTCTTCATTTGCAAACACCAGGTCAATTGTATTAATCTGGAATTCTTCCAGAGTAATTTTACCTTTTTCTTTATCTACAGTAGGGATTGCAATTTGTGCAATCCTTCTTCTAGTTGTTGGGTCTCTTTTAATGGCCGAAGTCATTATGGCCTTTCTCTTTGGTTTTATTATATTTTTAGAAAACAAGGTGGATACATCAAATTCTTGAATCACAAAATCTGCCTCTGTGTTCACTTCCTTTTCTAACCATGGAGGTACCTGATCATGCTTCTCCGCATCATCATGACGTTCACCTTGATCTCCTATATCTGTCAGCATATGTGATGGAGAAGGTGATTTCCTCGGTTCTTCTTCATGATGCTCGCTTTGAGGGTGATCCTGTGGTACATCCTCCTACTGAGGAACTTCTTTTTCCAGAGGAGCATCATCCTGAGGTGGAGGATCTTGTGATGTGTCTATATGATGATCATGATGATCGTGATCTTTCTCCATTATTACCTCATCCACTTTCGACTTTTCCTCCTGCTGAGGCACATTTATAGCAGTGGATATTACAGAATCCTCCTTAGGTGCTGGTGTTTGTTCTGAAACCACTATTTGTTCTGCACCTGCACTGCTTACTTCCTAAACTTTAGCAGCAGGATCTTCTATTACATCTTTCTCATCAGCCTTCTTTTCCTGAACCTCTACTATAATAGGCTTTGCTGATGTATCATGTTGGCTTTGCTGACTTATTTCTGAAGCATGGCCTTCTGGTTCTGCCATCTTCACTTCTTCTATATGTTGTCCTTTATCAGGTGTACCTACCAGATGTTCAGGACTTACATCATGTCTACCTGTCAAATCTACCACTACAGGACTTGTCACCTGTGCAATTAAGGTATCTAGTCCCATTTCTTGGGCTATCTTCTTTGGGCTCTTCTCTTTTTTGATTTCCACTTGCTTTATCTCCTCCAATATTGTTTGAACTGATGGAATCTTATGAGGAGTCATGTGTGTGCCTGCAGCAAGGGTCTCCATCTTCTGTGAAGCTACTTCCTTCACAACCTCATCATCGGATAGATTAATTGTCTCCTCTAATGAGATATGACCTCCTTCATATATCTGGGAGGTCTCTTTTCTCTGCTCTTCCGCAAGTTTAGTTTTGAACTTCACAATGGTAGGAAGTGGAACATTATGTTGAAATTCCTTGTGCACAACTTCACTACCTACCCCTCTCAACAGTGTAGGGGATTGCTTTATTTCACCCCTCATGGAGGTTCTTGGTTTTTTAGGTGGGGTAGCTACCACCACCTGTGGGGCTTTCCTTTTCCTTTTGAGCAGTAAGGGGGCCTCCTCTTCCTCAGGCTCTTCCTCCATAAGGATATCCTCTTGTGTTGGTTTTTGTGAGGATTGACCCTCTTCTTGGGTCTCAGTAATAATTGCCTCTGCTGTCTTATCTTTCTTGGACTTTTGTTTACTTGTCCGTGGAGGTGATGTTGATCCTGATCCTAATCCTGATGCTGCTGCCTCTTCAGCTGTAAACACTGCCCTCTCAATAATCACCCCCTTGGGTTCACTATCAATCTTCTTACCCCTAGGGGGTCTTTTGCTTTGTTGTTGTTGTGGAGGCAGCTTGTATCCTTTAGATTTTCTCTTTTCATTTATAAAGTCATCATATTCCTCATCAGGAATGTCCTGTCCTTTCTTCTTGTTATCCACAGTGATGGCAACACATTTCTTCTTTAATGCCTCAATTTGTTCATCAACCCAAGCTTGGGTTAGGTGTAAGGTCCTGGCAATGAAAGGATCCAAAGATATATCTTCTTGTATGGTTAGGTCAAGTGCAGATATGGTGTCATTATAGATTTTCTTTTCTTCATATTCATCTGCCATTATCCTGCCATCATCCTTCTTCAACTGTTGAGGAATGGGGATACAGTCAAAGGTTTTGATTTGATTCAATGTTAGCCTTTGGTATCTTCTTCTTCTAGCTTCTGCTTCATCTTCACAATCCACCCAGAAGTCTTCTAGGTGCCTCTTGTGAATAGGCTTCCCTGTTATTTTCTGTATCCTCCCATAAGGATCATATGATCTTATCAGTGGAAATGGCTGCAACTACATTTTATTCAAGTTGACCATCACCTTCTTGATGCTTTCTGAATCTGGGCACATATACCAGCTAATGGTGACTGGAAACAAAATTGGTTGTATCTTCTGAGCATCCTTGTATGTTTTCAGCATTGTGGAGCTCTGCCTTATGAATTCCATCAGTATCACTACATCAGTGGAGTATCTTGGCAGCATGAGGGGATGTCCTTCAAAAACCCCAATTCTCATATAAGAAAATGTAGCAAATTGAATGTACCAGGCTCCATGCCTATAGATTATTTCTTGAGCTTCCATGCTCAATCTTTTTGTCCTGTCCTCCTCCATAGTTCTCACCAGATGCATAGAGATTGCATCGTTTACCAATTTATAGTCTTGGAGGTAATTAGCTCTCTACAATTAGGGATGATGATCCCAGATATGAGCATCATTAGTGGTTCCACCAATCTTTCCAACTGTTGTCAATGCATCAAATGTGCCTTTATAAGCACAGGAGTAGACAATGTATGATGTCATATAAAAAGAATAATTTGAACCTCCCAGGTTCATCAGCTGCTCATGTAGAGCATCACTTATCAACTGGCCCCACAGTGGCTTGATGTCTGCATACATGCACATCATGATTACACCATACATCTAATCTTTAAAACTACCAGCATCAGGCTGGCCTGTCACCCTGCTAAGCACTACAATCATGTACTGATACTTGTCATCAAAATCATATTTAAACAAGTGCACAGGAAGTTTGGCAGCTGCAGGATATGTGCTATTCTTAGCTCTCCACTGATACATGTTCTTCCTAGCCTGCTTCTTATTATTTTCATACTCTACTTCAGACTTCTTCAAGTCTACACTGTTAACCTTTTTGCCCAGTGGCAGTCCAAATGTTTTGGAAAGACCCTTAATGGATAGGTCTGCATATATTCTTCCATGCTTCACCACCTGTCTGGTTTCTGGATTGTAATTCCGGGCACACTTAATCACCAGCTCTTGAGACTCCATGGAGTACGGAAAACCAGCTGCATTCCACATTCCAGACATGAATACTGCATCCAACAGGGTGCTTCTATTCTTTTCATCGTTCATCTTGGCGGACCAGGCTTCCAAATCAGTATTCCCCTTATGTGTATCTGTTATGGCACCATACTTAAACAGGATTCCTCTAGGAGATGAGAACATGGGTTTGCTGAACTCAGCTTCACACTTAGCTAACCTCTTGTCAGCCATGGATATCTACAATTAACACAATTTGTCTTACAATGGGTCTTCATATGCATGCACATAACATTTTATCTTTACTAATCATCATGCACACTATATTTATTTAGCATTTTCCTATCATGGGATGCATAAATGAGAACCGGCAGCATCATACCTGACTATGCAAAAGCAACAGGATGAGGGTTTCAATTACTTACCTAGTTATGCAGATCCCTTTATACCAGTGGATTTCTTGAAATGCTCTTAATTCTACTGATAATCACATGCTTCTTCTTGCCTGTAAGCTTTGTTCGTACAAGTGTCACCTGTATGAGGGTTTGGAAGCTAGTGCTCTGTAAAAATGATTTTATCGCAAGGTAAGTCTGAAAATGACGATGAATTTACCTTTTAACCGTGCAATTAGGGTAAAATTAGGGCAAACCCTGACGCATTAGATTTTATTCATTGATTTTCTCTACGGAAACTCAGGATTTCGCCAGGTGTTTCATCAGGCTTTGTGGTCGGCGGGAACTACCTACCATCTCTACGCGCATTAAATGTTAATGGCGGCAACAGGAGTGGGGTGATATCCATATGACAGGATATACTCAAAAATATGATAGTATTCGGATATTGGGTGACATTTGCAAATATCGTCCCGATGGCAACGTGGTCATCCTCCTTGAGAGGAATAACTATCTTCGACAAGATCGGGTGATGAACGCACCCTTAGGTCATACTTAATACGCCAGGAGGATATTTCAATATATCGGGTGATGTTACGAAAATGATGACGACTGGACAAACTTATACGTACCTCTCTCAGAATATCAAGGTGACGTCATCCAGATATCAACTCATTCTATCGCTAAGGCATCATGACGTCATCGTCATGCTATACGAGAAGGATCATGTTTAGGAAATATGCCCCCGAGAGGTAAAAATGATGATTACGTCATTGTCATGTTTATCACTTTGTTTGTCGGACCTGAATGACATCATCAGGATAATGGCTTAGGGGGATATTTCATGGCAGGAGGATATTAAGAAATATCGGGTTACATTGAGAAATATGATCATTGCAAAATGCATAAGGCTGTTGACAGGTAAAGATCACTATCACCTAAAATTGACGTCCAGACATTTGGACCGCATGATTTATCAGGTGATAAATTTGATCAGGATGATCTTCTGTAATATGACAGATGTTAAGAAATATGATCCTCCCCCTGCGAATATCAGGTTGACTCAAACTTTGACCATTCATAACTTTCACACCCTAACGAATATCAGGGTGATGCAAAAGGCAAACCTGCATGAAATTTGATGCTCTTTCTAAATATGAGGTTACTGGAATGAAATATGAATTTTGACAACTTGACCTCATGATGATGACTTACCCAGCCTCCCCATGCATGATGATCTGCATGACTTACTTTTACCAAACCGCCAGAAAGCACAAAACAAGCCAAAAAGTTGGGTCCCTGTTTTGCCAAGTCAAAATGGGGCATGTTGTGTAACCACACAACAGTACTACACATGGACTGAGACTTTCTCTGATCAGCCCCTTATCCAACAATTCTTGAACTTGCCTATGTATCTCCTCATTCTCCATAAGCGTCATCCTATACGGTGCCTTGTTTGGTAAACTTGCACCGGGTATCAAATCCATACAATGACTAATGTGCCTCACAGGTGGCAATCCATTTGGTAACTCCATCATGATATCTAAGTATTCTTCCAGCATCTCTTGAATTTATATGGGTGGCTCTTCTTATTTTTCTGATGTTGTCAACACTTCAGGATTAGGAATAAAAGAATAACACGACCCTCCTTTCTTCAATTCTTTCAATAATTTCTTCCCAAAAATAAAACAAACTCTAGGATTACTTTCTACTTCATCTCCCTTCTCCTTCATAGGATTCAAAGTATACTCTTTCCCATCCTTATTAACCTTATATATATATGTTCTTCCATCATGAACAACATGTCTATCAAACTGCCATGGTCTACCCAGCAAAATATGACATGCATCCATTGGCATTATATTGTGCACAAAACTTCATCCTTATAACTACCAATTTGAAAGTTAACCAAACATTGTTCACTTACCACCAATTGATGCTCTTTCTGCAACCAATAAACTTTGTAGTGACTGGGATGCTTCAACCACTTTAGCTTCAGTTTGTTAACCATTTCTTCATACACAATATTGTTTGTGCTACCACTGTCTACTATCACTTTACAACACTTACCACCTGACTTACATTTGGTTCGAAACAAGTTTCTCCTCTAGACAGGTTTAGATTTCTCTTTCTCTAGGTTCAACAAAATCCTTCTTATCATCAAGGATTCTCCATCCTTAGGATCTTCTCCACACTTTGGTGAAGCCACACTTTCACATTCTTCATGTGCCACATTCACTCTTGCTTCTTTTCCTTTTTCAATACTCTGGAGGATCTAGCGGCACTCAAATGCCCTATGTCCAATTTATTCACACTAAAAACAAGTACCACTGAATCCTCTTCCCCTGCCTCTGCCAAAAGATCTTCCTCTAAAATAATCGCCTCTTACTCTTGAGGAATCCCCTCTTCCTTTGTTTTCTTGGGTATTAGTTTGTGATGAACTAGCCTCTCCTTGTTTATTTTGGTATCCTCTTCCATGACTAGGCTGGCCTCTTCCACATGAAAATTTACCCCTACCTCTAAAATTATTTTACTTTATGGCAAGCTTATCTTTGGCCTTCAAGGCATATTGGTAGGCTTCTTCAACACTGGTGATTTGCACCATGCTTAATTCATCTTGAATGGAGTAGTGAAATCCATTGATATATCTAGAAACCTTCTCAGCATCATCATCTACATGGCCAGCCTGAATATTCAATCTATAGAACTCCTCCTAGTATATTCTTGCACATTCTTCTCCTTCTGCTTCAAATTCTGTAATTTCTTGAACGAATTGTTTTGATAGTCTATAGGCAAAAACTTGGCCTTCAATTTAGTTACCATTCTCTCCCAAGTTTAAATTTTTTCCTTTCCCTTTTTATGTCATTCTAATTGAACATGCTCCCACCATATAGGGAAGCATGACCCTTCAACTTTGTGCAAGCAAGCTTCACTTTCTTAGGATCTTCAATTGATTCAAAATCAAAATATTTATCCATCTCTGAAATCCAATTAATTAATTCTTTTGGGTTTAAACTACCATTATAACTAGGAAGATCTAAATGAGGCTTACTATTTATTTTGGATATTGCCCTCAAAAATTGCCTGTCTGGTTCATCTCCTTCATTTGCATCATCTTCATTTACTACAACTTCTTCATACTCACTAACATCTTCAACATGTACTCCTCTTCATTGTGCCATCTCGATAGCATCTAACCGTGTGGTTATTCCTCTCAACATTTTTTTAGTCGTCATATCTCCTCATGGCCCTCTTCTACCACGTCCTCTTTGTGCCATGTCTTCTTCAGATTCTCTATAGTTGCAGGTCTACACTCGCTCACCTTTTACTACAACAAATATATTAGAATCTCTTCTTTAACACGTCCACAAACTTCTTAGGAAACTTGCTTTGATACCACTTGGTGTAGGACTAAGTCCAAGGGTGTAGGACCAAGTAACAAATACAAACCATATGACAGACACCACACCACTAGCAAAATGAATCTATTATTAGTTGCAACAAAATGATTACAAGAGTACAAAACGCATTACACAGTCATCAAGATACATCAATCTTTGGTTATAAAATCTTCTCCAACATCCATTTCCTCCAAGAGATCGAACCAGGAAAATCTAACTAAAAATAATCCACTATCCAACCATCGAACCCTCGAACTGGACCAAGCAATCGTATTTATAGCACTTGGCTCAAAATAGTTCATCCACCCCAAATCATTATACAACTGAACAAACTACTAGAACAAAACAAATCACTCATCAACATCCTTCATAAGCACATCAAAATTGGCCTTGTGTATATTCATAAGTTCATGCATATTCAGACTCTAGACAATTATTGGCAAAATAGTGACTTCACAAACTAGTCACTTGCTGACATAAGCTCTTAGCTATTAGCAAATGTTTGGTTTTCTGAACTTTCGTTATAAATGCCCATCAACAAAAATCTACTTTCTTGAACTTATCGGTGAATTGGCCCATTTGCAAACCATGCCTTTGAATGCCTTGTCAGAAAAAATACATTTCCATGAACTTGAAACTATTCCTTTGTTGTCAGCAAAATCAAGACTCTCCGAACCCAGTCGGCAAATCAGCAACTTTTGGAAGTCCTAAACTAGTTAGAAAATCTGAAGGTTTTCTGACTAAGCAATTTACTTCAATCGAAAAAGTCCAACTTTTTAAAACTTAGAATTTAGTCAACAGTTGACTTTAGCACCATCGGCAACTTTGGGAAAATCCAAACTCCTTGCTTAAGCCTTTATTGGCTTATCAGATTTTTGTCGAAACCATGAACTAAGCATTTCCTATCGGTAATGTTATGTGTCCACAAACCAAGGAAATGTTGACTCCATCTCGGTGAAAGGCTTGTTGGCGAAATGAAGCATTAGTGAACTTGTGAGTTCAAAAACCTGAGACTTTACCGACAAAGTTCTAAAACATGAGACTTTGCATACAAAGTTCTAAAACTTGAGACTTTGTTGATAATAATTCTCTCCAAGACTTGTATTCGAAAAGTGAAATAAGTATACAAGCTTGTCGGCGTAGTCGCCCATCGGTGGACTAAGTCGTCGGCAAACCTATGAGTTCGTGAACTAGAGAATTTTCTAACTGGCTATAACTTAGCCAGATTTTGTCCAATTTGCACCAAAATTAAATTGGAGATACCCATTTGGGTTTTCTACAAGATGATGTCTTGAAAATGCCCAAATAAAGACAAATTGCTTCTAAAACACAGAACTAAAATTGCAAGGAAACAAAGTCAAAAACAACCTAGGAAATAGAACATATTTTTTGTGACACAGGATTGCCAGTGAACCCGGATGCTCCTACATCAATTTTCCTTGCACATGGGTAAATACATGTGGTGTTAAGCCTTCTTAGGTATCTACTTAGGAGTCCTAGTTTGATCGAGTCAACTCACCACCTCTAGTAGGTTTTGTGGAGCTAACCTGACACATATCATGGTTGAGTGTTGAAGTCGACTTCTAAGTCAACTCAACCTCTCTAACCTATATGTACACCTTCTTGTTCATAATCAAATACTTGATTTTGATGCTAGCATTCTATTGATTGATTCTTGTTTCTTATAAAAGGGGGATAATCGTCTAAATATTTGATTTTAATTTTACATAAATAATGAGATAAAGATTGCAGCTACAAGGACAACTTCACACATGTAGACACAATCTAGGTTAGACAACTAGGATGGATTAGCTCCCAAGAGGATTGGATTATGGATTGGGATAGGATTGATGATTAGGATGAGATAACTAAACCAATTGGTCTGGGATTGCGTGCACATATGCATAGGGATAAGCAATGAGCATAGGGCTAGGTGCAAGCAAGGCTAGGTATGTAGGATCATCATTACAAAAATGTGTCATTAATATCTATGTAAATTTATCAAGACATTGCCCCAAAATAAACATAAAACTAAATAGAAAAATACATCAAGGATGTGTTTTTCACCATTACACTACTATATTACTAGATCTAGGACAATGTGTTTATCAATTAAGAACTCAACTATTACCAAGGGAAGGCTAGAACTTCTCGACTAATCTTGAAGATATGCCCATTGTGCTTTTTAAAACAATCCTCTTCAAAAATAAATCTAAAGGTAAATGATTTTGGAACATAAAACTAAATAGGAAAATGCATCAAGGATGTGTTTTTCACCATTACACTACTATATTACTAGGATTGGGACAACTTGTTTATCATTTAAGAACTTGACTATTACCAAGAGAAGTCTAGAACTTCTCCACTAATCTTGAAGACAGGTCCATTGTTCTTTTTAACACAACCCTCTTCAAAAATAGATCTCAAGTTAAGGTAAATGATTTTGGAACATAAAACTAAATAGGAAAATGCATCAATGATGTGTTTTTCACCACTAGACTATTATATTACTAGGACTGGGACAACTTGTTTATCATTTAAGAACTTCACTATTACCAAGAGAAGTTTAGAACTTCTCCATTAATCTTGAAGACAAGTCCATTGTGCTTTTTAGCATGACCCTCTTCAAAAATAGATCTCAAGTTAAAGTAAATGAATTTGGAAGAGAACACTAGCAACAAACGAAGGAAGTCACATAATGTGACCAAACTTGAGACTAAGCTACACAAGGTAACTTTGTTTGCATCAACATTAATCCTAATAAAGTTCCATTACAAGCTTCTAATCTCTCATGAACATTCTAATACCTAATTCTAATTATCTATCACAACATTTAACAAACTAACTACAAAATCAAGTTGGAACACCACATCATAAGACAAATAAACATTTCAATTCCTCTTAATTGCTCAACTGTTATATTTAATACTTGAGTGCTTTGGGATTTAATTGTGTATGAGTTTTTTCATCAACGTTTAGGATCACACTCCGTGATCCATCATCAAGAAATAGAGCCAAAGAAGAGAATAATGAGTCACATTGTTCTATTTAAATTTTGTTCTATTTATTTATATTCTTTAAATATTTTATAATTAAACTTAAGTCGCATTGTATTTGTTTTCTTTACACAATACTTAAATTAATCTCTATCTACTACCATTACAATGGAAATGTGCCGAATTGTCTCATGCCACTTGGACATCACATGTATTAGTTCAATTACAATTATTCTCTCCATGGACACTCTCTTTATAAAAACATCGATGAGATTTGTAGAAAGATCCCATTCCGATTTCCGTATTGTCAACTTGCCCCTGTCTCATGGCTACATGGCGACTGAATGAGTTGACATTTTCTCGGTTGTCAAAATTATATACCCTTGGAACCTGCTCAAAACAGCTGTAGACGTGAAACCCAAAGTTTGTCTAGTGGGGCACAATCAAAATTTAGCTGCTATAACTAGCATGGAATTTCTCTTTTTATGCCAATTGCAAACCATGAAGATAATATGGATTTTGCTCTTTGCACTTTTATGCTATCAAGCAAAATGGGCTCATATGAAGACAATTTTAGGATCCAATGGGCTTGGTCAGAAACCTCAGATGGGGTATAACGTTTGTCAACTGCAAATACCCTGGAAAACATTTACCAAAACTTCACCAATACAGAAATTTATCATTTGTTGTTGCATGTATACATTTCTGATACAAAGATTGATGTGTTTCTTTTCTTTGTTTAGATGGAACAGTTGGAATTATTTCTCTTGCTTTGTTACTGAAAAGGTTATTCGTGAAACAGGTATAATTCATAAATTGATTCTCAATAACAGTAGTAGGCTTGCATGAGTTTTCTACAGTCTATGACAGTAATGAGAGTGTTTCAATTGTGTATGTTTTTGCTTCAACGTTTCGGGTCATATTCAATGATCTATTGCTTCTGGATTCAACTGTGTATGTTTTTGCTTCAATGTTTCGGATCATACTCAATAATCCATCATCAGGAAGTTTAAGTATGATCTGAAACGTTGAAACAAAAACATACACAGTTGAATCTAGAAGCACTCTCATTATTCTCAATAACAGTGTTCTTAAGATGAAAAGATTGAGTTAAAGTCTAAAACAATAGTATACCATGAATGTTATGATATCACAGTTTCTGCATTTGAACCATTTTCATGGGCTTCCGTTGTCAGTGGTAGGAGACTATAATTGGTGGTGAATACTTTAGGACTTCAATTGAACTTTAATTTATTGTTCATTTTGAAAGAAATAATTATATTAATCTATGTGCATTATACAGCTGATGCAATGGTATCCACCGGATTATCCAAGCTGGGATATGAATATGTGAATATAGGTCAGATATACGACTTCTTCTATTAGCTTTATATATGTTTCCTTGATCAATTAGCCGTTACTAATGTTAATCTGGTTGTGTCAATAAAGATGACTGCTGGGCCGAGCTGTTCAGAGACTTTCAGGTGTATTACATGCATAATTAAGAATTGAGAATTACTAGAATTACATTTGTACTTTTTGATTTGATTTAATGAAACTCAAACCCTTCTATCTGGTCAGGGTAATCTTGTTGCCAGAGCTTCTACATTTCCTTCTGGCATAAAGGCCTTGGCAGATTATGTTCATTCTAAGGGACTTAAGCTTGGAATATATTCAGATGCTGGGTGAGAAAATAACACATGCATCCTAGTTCTAAACAAAGCTACCTGTTAACAATTATGTTTGCAATTTATTGAAATTAGAAAGACTGCAGACCACTATTTTCAGTGATTAAATGTGCTCAGTAGTCACTTTTTTTTAATTTCAAACTTTTATGATTGATGAGCTTTTCCCTCTTAAACATTATACCTTTAACAACTTATTCTTTATGTATTTGTGTATCCATATTGACATTGTTTTTATTTTTCAGATTCCTAACATGCAGCAAAAGTATGCCAGGCTCTCTTTGGCATGAAGAGAAAGACGCCAACACTTTTTCTTCATGGGTAACATGCTACTAAATTAGAATTAAATTTCTCACACCTAGCATATGAGGATGCTAAGGCAATTTTTTCTCCCCTTTTATAATACTGAAAGTGAAAACCATTGAATGATGAATAAGCAGGGAGTAGACTACTTGAAACATGATAATTGCAACAATTGGTTCAACACAGATCCTAAAGAGAGGTAAATGTCATCTCTGCACTGGTTGACCAATGTATGTAGATTTGTGTTTGATATTTAGAGCTGTAAAACTTGTTTGAGAACATTAGGTACAAAAAAATGAGTGAAGCTCTCAGCAAGGCAGGCCGTCCTATTTTCTATTCAATGTGTGAATGGTAAGAAGCATTTCTTTATTTTATATAAGAATATAGGTTCTGTATTTTAAGAAAAGATCAAAGTATTCATGGTCTTTGTTTTTCTATGGCGTGTAAAAAATTAAGGGGCCAAGAAAACCCTGCAACTTGGGCTCCTAAGATTGCAAATAGTTGGAGAACTACAGGAGATATAGAAGACACTTGGGAAAGGTAAGTAATATACATGAAAGTTCCTTGTTATACTTTATAAATTAAAAGATTTGATCACAAAGAAGAAATAATCCTTTTTTTAAATATATTTTTTACAATGGAAGATGATACTTATGAGTTGTATTGCTTGTTTTCAGTATGATATCTATAGCTGACCAGAATGATAAGTGGGCTGATTATGCAGGCCCTAGTGGATGGAATGGTAGGTTAAAAGGATAATATTAAACCATAGTGCAATATTCAAGCTCTTTCTGTGATGATACTTACATTCTTGAATTGATGAATTAGATCCTGACATGTTAGAGGTTGGGAATGGAAACATGACAACAGAGGAATACCGATCTCACTTTAGCATATGGGCTTTAATGAAGGTGATTAGCATGCAAATGAGCATATAATCTTACCTTTATTTTGTTTTGAATGTTTATTTTTATGGTCATTTCAATTGTACTCTTATCTATAGGCACCCCTACTTATTGGTTGTGACATAAGGTCTATGAGCACAGAAACTCTAGAGATTCTAAGCAACGAGGAGGTCATTAATGTCAACCAAGGTTGGGAACTAAATATTTTAAAATGATTTCATATTAAATATTGTCAATGATTTTGACTTATTTTTGCATTGATCATATGGTTTTGTTTTGCTTTTTTGGCATTTCTCAAGATTCTTTAGGCTTACAAGGAAAGAAAGTGAGAAAGGAAGGGGACCTTGAGGTATTAAAATATTTGCAATAAATTAGATAAAAATTACATCAATTTGAGATTTTGTAGTTTAATTAAAAGAATGAATTGTTTATTTAACTACATATTTAGGTATGGGCTGGGCCATTGTCATATGCCAGAGTTGCTCTCATTTTATGGAATAGAAGCTCTAAAAAAGCTTCTATAACTGCCAACTGGAAAGATATTGGTCTCCCTGATGAGAGTGTTGTTGAGGCTAGAGACTTATGGAATGTAAGAACACTTTGATCCAAAATCTATGTTCAAACATAATTACAAATCTCTTCTATGTTAGAATGTTTATTATCTTAAGTTATGTACACCTTTTTGTTTCATATGTTTAGAGTCCAAATTAAACTTATTTTATGTCAAGTTAATTATAACTTTATGATTTTATGTTGTTTCAGCACTCAAATCTTCACGGAAGTTGGCAAGGCAAACTAACATCAACAATTGAGTCACATGCTTGTAAAATGTATATTTTAACACCATCCTCTAACTAACCCTTCCATCAAAACATTATGAGTATTAATTAAAGAAAAGAATAATTGTGATGTCACATCACCATATTAAATGGTATGATTTGGCTCAATGTGATTGAGATTTATATGTAAGTAGTTTACTTAATTAAATATTTATATCAAGTTAAAGTTGAGAACAAGGTAATAACATTTATGATGGCATGTTGTAGAATTGAACATCAATTTTTAAGCATTCAAAGACATTAAATAATGTTTTGATATAATTACATATTTGTTTGTATTTATTTCCATGTGAAATAGGTTCACATTTTCGTTATTATAATCATTATTAAATATCATACTTGATTAAGTAATACCTCTTAGAGATTTCGATAAATCTCACATGGTGCCCACTCTTAGTTATTTTCAAACCTTCTACCTCTTGATTGATGATCTAGCCTCTCATAGTAGTTTACATTTTGAATTTGTATTTTGTGATTACACATTTTCTTTCTATGTGCATATTAAGATATGAGTCTTTCTAGCACAAATATTTATTTCTTAATTCAAAAGTTCATATCGTTTCTCTATATAATTAATCTCGCATGCTTGTTAAGCTTGCTCATGTTTGAAACTTCTATATTATATCAAAACTATTTTTTTAACTACCTTAACATTTTTTATTACATGAAAATGGGGCACCAAAAGGGTGTCAAAAGTGGCCATTTTTTCTTAAATTAGTAAAAACTAATCTTGAATGAGAAATTGAAGATAGCCACACTCAAATTTTGAAGATGTGACAAGATCAAGTTTCGTAGTGCTCGGAATCTAGTTTCTAATCTACTAATCTTTTAAATGGTGGAGATTAAAATATTCAAATAGGGAGAGCACACAAAGCACTCTTGTTTTTATCAAAAAATATAACATAGCATTTAGTGTGTTACCCTAAAATGTTGACTTTTTTTTAAAGTATTTTACAAATTGTTTCAGTGGAAAATTGGCTAACATCACATACTTTATGCCCAATTTTTCCACTAATTTTTTTAATGAATATATTTAAAACTAATTTCAAAGTGGACACATCCTAAAAAATGAAAAGTTGAGTTTACTCCAGCCTAAATTTTTTGAAAACTAATCGAAAATCAATTGCTTTTTAATGTGTATAGAATAGAGTCTAGAATGTAAAAATATAATTTGTTTCAAATTTGGATTAAGGAATTAAAAATGACATCGAAAATACTATACATAGCTTTTTGGGAAAATGTAAGACACTAGCAAAAGAAATTGGAGATCAAAAATTTAACGTATTTGAAATGTAGAAAAAATTACATGGTTAGAAATGTAAGAGAGCTTGATGTTATTGTGGCATTTTTTTAGAATAATGTCTTAAAATGTGCAAACTTGATGGAGAGAATGCTTGACATTTACTTGTTCTTTCATGTTTTATGCAAAACACATCTTTGGGCATCTTACATGTAGGCCCAACCCTTTGGCTAAAAAATCCAAGCCAAATCCAAGCCTAAGGACCTGGGATCCCAAAGCAATTTTAATGGTAAGACATGTGCATTATAAAATGCATGCATTCTAAATTCAAAAAAGAGTGTTTTTAATGAAAATAATGTGAATGCACATTATAACATGCTAACATTATAACGTGCTTGCATTATAATGTGTCTACATTATGGCTCTTGAGATTTCTAAGCCATCTCGAGCCATAATACTAGCAAATTATAATGCAGTCATGTTATGTCATATTTTGCTTCAAATTAGTTTGTGGCCACTTTTTGGTCCCCCATCTCAGTGCACATAGCAATAATTTATTTAAATATTATTTTACATCTATCTAGATTCCACAATTTGTAATCTTATTGTTAGATATTTCCACATGTGTAATCAAGAAAATTTCGTAAGTTGTAATCAAGAAAATTCTCTGTAAATCATGCGTACACTATTCAGAATGTGCAATAGTCAAAACTAAAACTTTCTTGCAAACCATTTGTAACATATAGCAACTTCTAAAGTTGCATTATGTATCCTATTGTAAACATGAATCTATTTACTACTAAAATTGATATATTCTTCATTTTGCCTTTGCAAGCCACTCAAAATCTATTTTACAAAATAAATGGGCATTATACACTAACAACAAAATAGACTAGCTTGTAACCAAACATTCTTAAAAAAACATATATAAAAGAGATTCAAGGATAATATAAAATGTCTATAAACTAGCCCCTTTACAATCGTGTTTACAATTAGGAGATTAAATAAATTTATTAACAAAAACTTGAATGAATTTCTTGATTAAAACCAAACTAAATTTCTTAATATTCAAAGAAAACTACAATACAATCAATCCTCTACACTATACTATTAAATTAAATGCAAGTTAGATATATTAATCTTGTTAGAAATGAAGGTGCAAACCACACAATAAAAATTTGATTCAAACCTTATTTATGTCTTATAAATAATGTAGAATCAATGGAGATTGCAACAGAAATAAAACCCACTACACAGAAATAACATGCATTAATAACTGAACACATAACACAGTTTGTAACATGGAGAAAACCCTTTCGAGTAAAAAACTCTACCAAGAAAAAAGGCTCCAAGTTGCATTATCTTCAAATATGAGATTACAATACATGCACTTCCTCTCCTTCTTTAGTCTTCAATCCAGTGGCACCTGTTACTCTCAACTCTGCTAAAAACTTAACTTAAATTTATATCTTTATAAAAGGGGGTTGCCTTCTAGGGCAAGAAAAGTGACATAATATCGGTTGTTGGATCTATGACCTAATGATGAATGGTCCATATTTACAATGATAAAATATGAATAAAATTTGGCTCCAGACCCCTCACAGGGGGAAACCCCCCATCATGAATGAATTAGCATCGAGGACCGGATATAAACATGCAACTGAAACAAGATCATTGCTGGTGAAATATTTCATCTCTTTTGAGTGATTTACAAACAATAATAGGAATAATAAATTACATAGGATTTACAAGGTTGATGGCACCTTAATCCTAGCATTCTCTCATGTGACATCATACATTGTAATACCCATTGGAAAACCATAAAATAATTAGGCACTAGAAGCAAGGCCCATTGCCTCTCTGCACCAAACAAATTTCTCTATACTCACAAGCTTGGTCAAAGCATCTGCAACATTCTCCTAAGTGTCTACCTTCTTCAGCTCAATCTATCCATTTTCAACCATTTCTTGAACAAAGTGATATTATACATTAGCATGTTTAGTCTGAGCATGATACATAGGATTCTTGGCCAAACAAATAGAACTCTGGCTATCACAACCAATCTAAATGATCTTGCAATCAAATTCAATACCTGTACATAATCTCCTCAACCAAAATGCCTCCTTAGAGACATGGGTAGTAGCCATATACTCTGCTTCGGTGGTGGACAAAGCAACCGTGGGCTGCCTTTTTCTCATCCAACTTACTATTCAGCCAAACAAAGTAAACACATAGCCACTAGTGGACCTTCGACTATCCAAGTCACCTACCCAATCTGCATCAACAAATCCCTATATGTCTAAAGTTTTATCAGCACTATCAGTACCAGAATAAACCAAACAGTAATCAAGAGTATTTTCTAGATACCTAAACACCATCTTTGCATAATTCCAATGTTGTCTATTAGGGTTAGACATAAATTTTCTCAAAACTCCCACTACTTGGGCAATATTTGGCCTAATGCAAACCATTGCATACATCAAACTCCCTACAACACTAGTATATGGTACATTAGAAATATACTCTAAATCATCATCATTCATGTGGACACATATCTAATGAAAGCTTAGTACCAAAGCTTTTTGTCACCTCTATCCCTCTTAATTTCCATATCCAAAATATACTTGGCTGCTCCAAGATCTTCATATCGAATGCACCTAAAATTTGAGCTTTCAATTCATTGATCATACCCTTAGTATTGCTGAAAAATAACATGTCATCAACATACAATGCAATGATCATAATAGAATCATCAATACAGTTAATGTACACATAATGATCTTCCTCACTTCTAACAAAATCCAATTTCAACACAAATGAGTCAAACTTTTGGTACCACACACTGGGGGACTATTTCAAACCATAAAGAGACCTCTTCAATTTGCAAACCCAATGTTCTTTCCCTTTTAACTCAAAACCTATAGGTTGTTTCATGTAAATTTCTTTCTCAAGATCTCCATGCAAAAATGTAGTCTTAACATCCATTTACTCAACCTCAAAATCATATGTTGCAGCAATAGATAAGGAAATCTAATGGAAGATAATTTAGCAACAAGAGAGAAAATTTCACTAAAATCAACTCCCTCTCTCTAGGAGTAGCCCTTGGCTACCAATCTAGCATTGTACTTCTCCAATGAACTGTCTTCTCCAAATTTCTTCTTGAAGACCCACTTGCAACCTATGGCCTTTCTTTCTTTGGGTAAATTAACAAGATCCCAAGTATTGTAAGAGTCTAAAGCCATCATCTCCTCCTGCATGGCTAACTGCCAAGACTCACTATCATCTACATGAATAGCTTCCCTGTAGGATCTAGGCTCATCATCAATACTCAATAAAGAAAATACACAACAGAGATCTAGTGGGCTATACCTATCAATTGGGTTTCGTTATCTTGTGGATCTTCTCAGAGGTGGATTAAGAGACTCTTTAGGTTCTTCTGCATGCTCATCTGTACCAATTTCTTTTGTTACAACGTATTCTTCCTCATTAAAACTTTCACTCGAGTCTTCTTCTGCTTCTTCACCCCCCAATCCATCATTATGTTCTTCCTAAGGTGCTTCTTCATGCTCTAACTCAAAATGCACTATCTTCAACTTTTCTTCTTTTTTCTTTGGCTATTTAAGTTCTAAAATAATACTAAGTTCCCTGAAAATAACATCTCTAGAATAGACAATCTTCTGGGTTAGTGGATTCCAAAGCTTATAACATTTTACATTATCACCATATCCAATGAAAATATAATTCTTAGCTTTTGGATCCAACTTAGTTCATTTTTATTTAGGCACATGAACATAAGTCTTATAGCCAAATACCCTTAAATGTGAAACATAAGGTTTCTTTCCTATCCACATTTCATAAGGAGTTGAAACAAGAGCCTTACATGGAGATTTGTTAACCAAGTAGTTTGTAGTACACACAGCTTTTGCCCAAAAGAATTTGTTCAACTGTGATTCATTTAACATGTTTCTGGCTTTTTCCACTATTGTCCGATTCATCCTTTCTACCACTCCACTCTATTGTGGAGTATATGTAGTAGTCTTCTTTTTAACAATACTTGCATGCATATGGGTGGGTGTAAAAAGTTGGGAGGCCAAAAAGTGGTCAACTTTTTTTAAAACAAAATTTAAGCCATCATGCAAGCATGTTATAATGCACTTACGTTATGGCTTGGTGATGTTGAGCCTAAGGCTCGGCAACACCAAGCCATAATGTGCTCACATTATAATGTGCTCGTGTTATAACATGAACGCGTTATACTCTACTATTTAAAAAAAACTTGTGTTTCATTTCATTGTTTCATTATATTTCACAACAAACTCATAGCTTGGAGATGAAGGAGAGTGCACTCGCATTATTGAATGGCATATCATCAATAATTCATCACCAATTCATCATCAAAATGCCACCACAATGTCAGGGAGGCCGAAGGAGTAAGTTCTATTTTCTTTCTTGTGTGAATTTGTTGCTAAATAGGTGGGTTTAAGTAGTTTTTTGATGTAAATTTCTTTAATTTACAGGAATTGATAATGCACCTCCTCCTCCTAAAAATCCATAAAATCCTCCATCACCTGAATAGCAAATACCTATTAAAGAACAACCCCAACAACAAACACCTCCATTCATTCTTCAATATGCCCCTAGAACACAAGAAAATATAATGAGGCAAATTGAATACAATAAAAAACAAATTGAGGACATAATTGGAAGGTTGAAAGAATCTGCAACTTTAACCTTGCATAGATCTGCGCTTGCTCAATCTCTTGAATCTATGTTATCAAATGTAGATTCAATTAGCAAGCAAATCTCTAGTTGGTCAAAAAGAGGAGAGAATTTAGAGAGTTCTATATAGACAATTTGTCCTATGAACAAGATAAAAATGAACAAATTACAAAATTGGACTTGTGTTCTATTTTCACAAACCCACGAGCAAATGAACCTCTACCCCTTACATGCAAGAGGTTCCCTATCCATTGGTGCAACAACCAAGATTTAAGGGACAATTTTGGGCAGAGGTGGTGGATAGTTTTTGACCATCCTCCATGTAATAATAATGAGGTCCCACAATATTTTTTGAGAAAACTCTACTGCGAGTTTGTCAAAAATAAAGTGTCAAACTATTTTGATATGCAAGAGTTCCAGGGTAGAGGTGGGGGGTCAGCACAGGGTAGACCAAGGGCACGTGTTGACCCACAGCAACCAACGAGATGAGCACTCACCAGACCAACCCATGAGCATATGTCTATCCCTTCCTTGTGAAGGAGAGTGTTGAGGTTGAGACACTTTAGTCCATTAGTGTCTTGACCCAGAGCATCATAGAGCATGCCAATCTTGTAGCACAACATGGGCCGAGGGAGAGTTCAAGGAGTAGGGTTCCACCCCATACTTATCAGGCTTGCAAGTCAGCCTATGGTTATGACCCCATGGATAGTCAAGATGCAGGTGGGCAGGCTACATCTACAACTGAGTAGATGGTGATGACAAAATGTCCTCCTGAGTGAGACTTTCATCCTTGATACTCAGGTAAATGTTAGCAAGTTCATTGAATTTAATTTATTTAATTTTATTTTTGAAATGCAAGATTAACTAATTTAGTTTGATGATTTTAATGAAATTTCAAGGTCATAGTGTTGATGCCATTTTCAGCGATTCTCCACCTGCATATTACACTATGACATCTACTACTGGGGTATGTAACTAGTAAACAATTATAAATATTACATGTGAAGAGCATTATTATATGAATGGTATTCTAATATTTGATTTTGGATGTTGAATAGGTTAACCTTGGAGATTTCACGACAACACCTGCCAGTGGTGGTGGATTTCAAATCTTCACTCAAGTAATAAAATAAATAGTTTAACTAATGAATTGTACTTACTAGATTTTTGTATTTTATATTCATATCATTGATTACATTACATTGCACATCTTTCAAACTCAAAGCATTACTAGACATTGAATAACTAATAACTAGATGTTGATAGATGACAAAATTTAAATTACAATATAGTTATTTGAAAAAATGCCTCAAAGAAATGTGGTCTCATTGAATGCCATGACAAGTGGATGGAAATGATGCCATGGATGCCTCTTAAATTATGATATTTCTATTGTTGATTTATTTGTGACAGTCTTCTAGGGCAGTCTACATGGTATTTTTGCCTACTAATTTAGCTATCAAGATTGTTCTTGTGATGAGAGGACCATGATTTAGGTGCATGAACAATCCCTAAACAATAAATGATATAATATAGAAAAATATGAGGTCAAACAAATGTATATAACCATTTTTATGATAGTCCTATCTATGACAGTCTTATGCAACATTTGCATGGCAGCACCTTTAAAGTTTGCACAAGGATAGCTTCTTCAACTCAATGATAGGGTCTTGGACCATTTTCTATGCTATGACTGCTATAACTAATTAGTAACATGACTATCACAAGGTGGTTGGGTAACTCTTTTATCTAATAGTCCTTTTGTGAAATGAATGATGTGTGTTCTTGCTGAGTGGCAAACCCTCTTCCATTGTCATAAAAAGAAACATACACATTAGGTCTTATTGGGAAAATTCTCAAGCATTGGATCAATAATCAATCCCATGAAGATACTAAAACCCCCATGATGACAATCCCTTAGATCTTTAGCATATGATTTTCAATTTGAAAACATGACTGTGCTATTTATAACAGTCATAAATAACTGATCAGCATTGAGAAATGACAATTTCAAAAGCTCATAACCATGTTTGCACTGATGACCATACTTTGTAACTTTAATAACATCAAGACAGACCTTCAAAACTTGCCTAGCAACCTAAAATATGACCCTAGCATAATATGGACAGTCACTAATGATTGTACTATTGGGCATAACAGTCATATGGTAAGCAATTTTTCATATGGAAGATTTGAAGGAAAATCTTCTTAGTAGTGGTATAGTCCATAATGTATGTGGCATGTTTGCATTCTTGGGTGATACATTAGTACTTCCTTACACTAACAAGTTGTTAGGACAGCCTAAAACTTCAACCAAATGCTCTAATCCATATTCCATATAGACAATACTCAAATTTGCACCACCTTGACAGTCACACACATGCATATGACAAAATTTTCAAAATGGATGATAATCTCAAACAAAACCCTAAGGTTTCAACATGGAATCTTCAATATTTGAATAACAAAATAATAAACCCTAGGATTCTATCATGATGACAACATTCATAACCCACATGATTGTCATGGCATCCCTCACTACTGCTACTAATGTAATTTCTCATGAATATGATAGTCCTTGATTTTTACAACAGTAAGCACCCTTGAAGCCTTCATGCAACTTCTAAAAATTATGTTAAAATAACTAGATTATGATTGTACAAGAATGCATGACCAAGTTGGCAAAGGAGATTTGTTGTCATTTATGAGCTATGATTGTCATAATCATTGGAGGCATTGTCATAAAGGGAGTTGTGTAGGATGAAATGTTGTTTGGGACAAACTTAGGACTGTTATAAGCACTAAATGTTTGGATAGAGTCAAAATAGAGACATTCTAAGCTGCAAAGAGGTGTTACTGGAATCTTGAATCATGAGCCTAATATATTCTAACAATGTTGTTTTATTTTTAGATGACGCGGGCTGTGGAGACACCTCCCGAAGTTCATAGGGCAATGGAGCATGGTGTGTCCTCTACGATTCATAACCCATGCCTTTGACAGGAGTATGAGGTAGATTAGTAAATTTCAAATTACATTCGTTGTTAATATAGTTGTGTATTTTTGAAAAATCAAATGATTACTGATTTGAAGTTTAATTTCTATCTGGATGGTTTCTATAGGACATGACATCACCATAGCCTAATCCCGGTACTGAGGAAAATGAGGAGACAGATTTTTGGATAGCGATAAGTGATTATTTTGTTAAATGTTTCATTTTTTATAATGTAATTTCTATATATTAATGTCTATACTTTTTATTGTAACAGCTATAGTTCCATGAACAACTAAATAGGAGGACTAGCCCTTGGGTTCGTAGTAGACCACCCTCATACGCATCTCTATCCCGTCTAAGATCAAAGGCTTCCCATGATCTTTTCTCTTCACTGGATAAAGGGGAATGGCTTTTTATTGTGTTCCTTTGTTGTATGCCTATATGGCATTTGTGGACATATATTTTGTATTGCATATAGTTGACATTGTATGCCTATGTGGCATTCTTGTAAGCCTATACGGCTATTTTGTATATATGTTATACTTATATCAATAGATAGTGATGTATGCCTATATGGATATTTGGTTAATACAAATCATTTTTGTTGATCATTATGTAATATGGATAGGTGCAGTGTAGATCATTTATGTATGCCTCTAGGTTTCAAAGTTTATTTGTCTAAGAATCCATCCCAATTCATGATAAGAGAATTTGAGTTTTGGGTTGAAAGTTTTAGTCTCTCAAAACTAGATATGCTCAAGAAAATAGAGAAAAGAAGATTAGTTAAATGGATAAATGGAAAGCAAGTTTTTTGTTCACATCATGATTTGCATGCTATTGCACAAGCTTGCATGTTAGCCTTAGTCACTCACATAGCAATGTACAACCTCATGCATAAGTCCTTGCATCATGTGCCACCTAAACAATGCCACTTGATCCAACACAAAGTTCATGGTTCCTTGGACCATACATAATTCACATAGTGATAGGAATCATTTTGTGCAACTCAAAAGACACCCTATAAATCTTACACAACCCTTTGGATCATGTGCCATTTGCACAACACTAAGGATCATGTCTCATAGTTTCACAAACAACTCTATCTAATTTTGCAAGTGACCAAGGGGATATTGCAATAATATTTATATGATAATTTTAGAATGGGACACCCCCATACCTTGTGAGTCTAAATAGTCTCTACACTCATTTTAGCTTGGCCTTTATGGCCATTAAACTCATGAAGGACTTGTGTTAGAGCTTGTAAAATGATTTTATTTTGAGTGTATATTCTTAAGTTTTAATATTATTGTAGAGGACTATATGGGGACTAAAATAAATGTATAAAAACACCTTCTATGGTTTTCCCTAGCAATCTCATTTTACATAAAAGAAACCATATTTTTTTGGCTATTTCAATGCATTTTTTTAGTAGTTTTGTAATTATTGCATTCTATGTTGTCAAACTCTTGTGAAACATCTTTGTGTTTATTGTTTTATTTCATTGACCAAAAGGCATGATAATACCATGATTTGGTCTTGTTAGCCCAATTTAGGTGCATCATATAACAAAAATAATACTCTACAAATATCTCATGTTGGTATATTGAAAAGAGGTTGATTGTTGTAACATAGATATTCGCAATTCCCTATGTTCCAAAAGGATGTTCTTATGGTTGCTCCTTGGTATGCTGATCCATATTCTTTATGAGTTGCTCAATTGAAAATATTTCTTAATTCCTTATTATTATACCATATTGGGATGCAAAAAGTATGTTTGTTGTCTTGAATAAGATAGTCAAAATCATATGCTTATGAGAACCTGATGACCATTGTGGTTATTAAATGTAATTCCCCTTCCATATAAGGTGAGGTTATGAGAGTACATTGAGTCTTACCTAATTTGAGTATGCAACATAACATTGGGGCTATAGGCTTCCATAAGTCATCAGCAATACCTTTGAGAATGTGGTTAATATTATAAATGTATACTTTTCATATCACCATGTTAATATGTATCATGTCATCACATTTACGAATTTGACTCTAATTCCATAAAGCAATTCCCTACCCAAAAAATTGTTAAGCTTGAAAGCCTTGTTACGACATTGTATTGATCTCACAGAAGGTTGCATACCACTACCCCAACTCTTTGCAAGATTGCTATGACATATGATAAGCAAGATAGGTGCAGTGTAGATCATTACATAATGATAATGTAGATCATTAAATAATGATAGATCCATGAAGTGTAGAGGGTTTCAAATATCACTGAAGTCTAAGTTCAAGCCTAATAACATAGTGACCTAAAGGTGGAATAAGATGAGGGTTGAACAGCATGGATATGACAACATGAAGGTTGTATGAAGGTTTAGCAGAGTAGCCTAACAAAGGTCTATTTCAAGCCTAATAGGGGTCTAAGATTGCAGTGATGGAACAATGCATTGAAGGACTAAAACAAACCCTACAAAGATAGTACTAGAGAACAAAGTCAAGGTGAACCAAGATAAAAGAACAAGAAGTTCATCTATGATTGCATTGACTGCTAGAACAAGTATGTTAACAACCATAAGATGCATGTTGACATGTGAAGACTATAACAGTTATAGCAAAGGCAATGTGTGAGGATATCGTCGATACAATGTAGCTCAAATTATTTCAGCATGTTTGGGTTTGAAACAGGACCATGCCTAGCCTAAATGTACCTATCTGAATGTGTTGAAATAGTCAGTTTGGCCTCATGAGGAGCAGAATGAAAGTTACACCCCTTTTCAACTTTACATTACATGCATCTGACCATTTTTAGGGCAGTAGAAAAGCTTTCACCACAGGCAAACGCCTCAAAGATATAAAAATTTGAGAGGTTATTATAGAGGGACCCTACGTGATCCCATAGCCTCAGACAGAATATTTCTAAGTGTCATGGTTTCCAAGTCAAAGATTGCTACATTTTTGTACTTTGGACTCTTCAGGGATATCACTGGTACAATGTAGCTCGAACTGTTTTGGCATGTTTGGGTGAAAAACAAGACCATGCCTAGCCTAAATGTACACATTAGGACATGTTGGAACTGTCAATTTGGTTGCATCAGGAGCAGGACGAAAGTTACACCCCTTTGCAACTTTACACTACCTCCTTCTGATGATTTTTGGGGCAGCAAAAAACCTTTCACCATGGGCAAATGCCTTAGAGATATCAAAAATTGAGAGAGGTTATTATAGAGGGACCCTACGTGATCCCATGGCCTCAGATAAAATATTTCTAAGTGTCATGGTTTCCAAGTAACAACTCATCAAAGATTGTTGCCTTTTTGCACTTTGGACTCTTTAGGGATATCACCGGTACAAATGTAGCTCAAACTGTTTCGGCATGTTTCGGTACAAAATAGAACCATGTCTAGCTTAAATGTACCCATCTGGATGCGTTGGAACTATCAGTTTGGTTGCATCAGGAGCAAGACGAAAGTTACACCTCTTTGCAACTTTACACTACCTCCTTCTGATGATTTTTGGGGCACCAAAAAACCTTTCACCACGGGCAAATGCCTTAGAGATATCAAAAACTAAGAGAGGATATTATAGAGGGGTTCTATATGATCACCTTGCCTTAGATGAAATGCTTCTAAGTGTCATGGTTTCCAAGTAACATCTTGTCAACGATTGTTGCATTTTTGCACTTTGGACTCTTTAGGGATATCATCGGTACAATGTAGCTCAAACTATTTCAACATATTTGGGTGCAAAAAAGGACCATATCTATCATAAATGTACTCATTTAGATGTGTTAGAACTATCAGTTTGGTCACATCAGGAGTAGGATGAAAGTTACACCCCTTTGCAACTTTACACTACCTCCTTCTAACAATTTTGGGGCAGTAGAAACCTTTCACCATGGGAAAACACCTTAGAGATATCAAAAACTAAGAGGGGTTATTGTAGAGGGACCCTACATGATCACATTGCCTTAGAATGTTTCTAAGTTTCATGGTTTTTGAGTAACAACTCATCAAAGATTGCTACCTTTTTGCACTTTGGACTCTTTAGGGATATCACCAGTACAATGTACCTTAAACTATTTAGGCATATTTGGGTGCAAAAAAGGACCATGCCTAGCCTAAATGTACCTATCTAGATGCATTGGAACTATTGCTTTGGTTCCATTAGGAGCAGGACCAAAGTTACACCCCTTTGTAACTTTACACTACCTCCTTCTGATAATTTTTCAGGTAGAAGAAAACCTTTCACCACGAGCAAATGCCTTAGACATATCAAAAATCAAGAGAGGTTATTGTAGAGGGGTTCTACATGATCATGTTGCCTTAGACAAAATATTTCTAAGTGTCATAGTTTCTGAGTAACAACTTGTCAAAGATTACTGCCTTTTTACACTTTGGACTCTTCAAGGATATCGCCAATACAATGTAGCTCGAACTATTTCGGCATGTTTGGGTGCAAAAAGGACCATGCCTAGACTAAATGTACCCATCTGAATGCATTGGAACTATCGGCTTGGTCGCATCAGGAGCGGGATAAAAGTTACACCTGTTTGCAACTTTACACTACCTCCTTCTGATGATTTTTGGGTAGTAGAAAACCTTTCACCACAGGCAAATGCCTCAGAGATATCTAAAATTGAGAGAGGTTAACATAGATCACTAGTACAGGTGTAAGGTATTAACTTAGATTAAATAGAGAGTAGAACACAAACAAAGCTTACCAAACTAGGTCTTTAAAGACAATACACTTAGGGTTTAAAACATAACTAATAACTTTAACTTAAAAACCCTAACTAGTTTGAATGTTTAAACCTCTATGACTGTGATATGAACACTGCCACTGTGACATCCTTTAGACTTCCAACAACAACCAAAACTAATCAATCAACATCAACATGACCTTAATGTTGCAAGGTGTGGCCCTTGGTCTCCTTGTTCTGTGCTGCGCTGCGGTGGTTTGCGACAAGGGCTTAACCGCCTCCCGTGCTTGTTAAGTCAAGTGGTTGTATCGGGCATTAAAAGGTTGATCTTTTGGTGCAATGGCAACTAACAGTTGGTATCAGAGTCGAGGTCATGGGTTCAAACCCTGTGCTTGCACTAGGGGGATTGTTGCAAGGTGTGGCCCTTGGTCTCCTTGTTCAGTGCTGTGCTGTGATGGTTTGTGACAAGGGCTTAACTACCTCCTGTGCTTTTTAAGTCAAGTGGTTGTATCAGGCATTAAAAGGTCAATCTTTTGGTGCAACGGAAACTAACACTTAACACCATATTTTGTGATCAACATCAATATCATGAGGACACTAAAGAAATCTTTGACACATGAAGACATTGAGAACACTGAAGTCATGGAGCACAAAGAAGCATGAAGAAATGAACAAACTCTTATCATGAGGAAGAATCACAACCCAATCCAACTCCTGAAAGCATGATATGTTATGATGAAGAACCACAACCAAATCCAATGATCCAATGGCATGAACCAATGACATAAGCGACTATGTCCTACTATTGTAACATGATAAACATGAATGTTATGAACTAACATCCAAATCCTATGACATGAGTGAAACATGAGTGAACAAGATTAAGACCAATAAGGATCAACTTCATCCATCACTTAGATCTAACCCCGTGAAGCATAACATGATGATGATGTAAACATCAAATGTTAACCATAGCAAACAATTCAAGTTCATACCACTGCTTGTCAAGTTCATAAAACTCTGTGCATCACATCACATACTCTATGAAGAAGCAAGTGTCTTTATATCACAAAACCCAACAACATATCCTGAAAGCATAATGGTATCATCAAATAATAGACAACTAATAGACCTGCACAATTATGCATTCCTTACTCAATTACTAACATCCAAGCACTTTAACATCAATGACAAATATATTCATCACAATATTCACTGTATATGTGTAAAAATGCAATAGCAAATAAAAAAAGATAAACCTATATAAACTTACAAATTAATGTGCATACTTACAAATCAATGTAAAATGACTTTACAAAATCAATGTGAATACATACAAATTAATCCAACAAACCATCCGGGTCTGCTCTACTCTTTATTGTGTCAAGTATTGCCTCATGGTCAGACTCACGTACCTTCTACAAGGTCTTGTTCAAAGGTCTGCCTCAAAACTGTATCAAATGAACATTGGATGCCATGACAAGGTTCGAGTAATGAAGAAACTTTTGATGGATGTCAAAGTCCTAAAACAACCAAACATTAACACTCTTATGTGGGTACCTTCTAAGTCATATTCTAGTAACAACCACTAAGCCTGTAGGGTATTTGATGTTTTCTCCATCTATAGTTGGGGCCTCCAATTTCTTTTTGGCCTCAACACAATGACACAAGTAATAATGTGTTCCCTCTTGGCTATCTTCATATGCAATAACTACATAAACATGCCCTACAATGATATGTGTAGCAAATTAGATGAAATTAGTCAACATTACAAAAACACTACAAAGTAAGATAACATTAGAAATTTCAAAAACTATGCAAGTAGATATATTACCTGGTTGAACTAGATCAGATATGTGGTCAAATTCAACTAATGATTTCATCTATGTCAGTTCTAGTGTCGTCAGGGGGTCGATACGTGTTAAGTGGGCTAAGATAACTTAACCACCATTCATCAACCCACTCCTTTGACTTGCACTCATTCCAGGCTTGAATTGTACATGAAGAACAAAAGCATGTGATTTTTCGCGTATGGATACTCCATGAACCTACAATTGAGCTTCTGAAAGAGTGTAGCTCACTTGATCCTGTTAGTGTACAATAGTCCTCATATGGTGCAATGTTAGTATCATCTATCAACCAAAAAAATCTATGAACTGAAGACTTACCTTCATTACCTAGACCCATCGAAGCATTACACCACTCGATGATTGATTTTACATTTGTTAACTTTGTATTGTCTTTATACTTTAATTCTTCTCATGTTATGACTCTTTTGATACATGCTCCTGCACCATCATGCTCCCTCTTTCCATGCCTGGCCTCACAAAAGTTCCACATATGTTGAACACCTATAATATTATGCCTCTTGCTCAACCAATAGAAATTTCGTGAGTTCTTGAATTGTGATGCACAGTTATCTGACCATATGATATGTTGACTAAATGATATGCCCCTTCTAGTAGAATCATTGTAGAACACCTAAAAGCAACCTTGCACAAACTCCATAGAATGCATGCGATCATCACTAATATAATAATGATACTCCCTTATGATCTTCTTATGATCCTATGTACTATCATTCGCATGAATGAATGCGATGCATGCACAAATATAGAAACCTATGTGGAGTTGTAATATTGTGATTGCACCTCACATTGTGGCTGTAGATTGTAGTTCTCTACAAAGTCAAGGACTGAAACAATGCTACCAACTAGAAATATGTCCTTGCATGATTTGAATTTTAAGTCTAACCATCGATCTCTATGGGCATGTCTTGCATACTCATACACTATACTATCACAAAATATAGACATAAAATGATACACTGGAATCTTTTGAATAACATATTCATATCTCTTTGCTTCTTTACCATCTTTTGTATTGTATGCCATTGTTTTATACTTGTCAAACTCTACTAGTTTGTTTCCAACCGCATGTGTTCTTTCCATATGTTCACATATTGGCATACATTGCAAGCCACCGCAATGCTGATATGTGCCATCCAAGCATAATTTCCTGTAGAATATTTGACCTTCCTCTCTTTCAAATAAAATTCTTGATAGGAAGTCTCTTGAAGATGTTGGTGGGGCATGTATGCCACAATCTTGCAAAACATTGTTAGTATGCAAATCTAAGCATATAGACTGATAAACATCAAAATGGTTAGAAAATTCAATATGTAATCTACAACAACAAGTAGTGCATGTGTGATTTATCTTGACATAGAAAGGTTTTAACATTTCAAAATATCTTTGACAAATTTTAATTTGAGGCTACATCTCTATAAATTTACCAAAAAATTGTGTTTGAGTCATATCCAAAAAATCCTTTGGATGTAGCCCATGGTTCTAACTACCAATTCTCCTTCTTATCACATTCCTTTGATTCAGAGATACCCTTGTGTAATTCTTCCAAAAGTCTTCAATTAGTGATCTCAATGCTTCAACAATTGATTTATCTAAATTTTGTGGTAGTCTCCCTGAGAATTCCCATAATTCATTGGCATTGGTGTCCTCAATTATTTGGCACCTTCCAACGGCTCTTGATAAAGTTTTCCTATTAATTCTCAATGCATGACTTGTCTTTCTAATGAGACAAGCTTTCCTCGTTTGACTACTTCCTATAGTCAATGTAATGACATGCCATGTTGCATTATTATCTTTTGTGCATGAGGTGTTACCCACACTTTCATATGCACTCATTAGATTCTTGACAATAGATTTTTCACTTGAAGCCTCTAATTTTTTCAACCCAAGAATATTCATGATGGACCTATACTTTATACTTCGCATCATTTCAACGAATAGTTGACATCTTGCGGTCTCATTTAACTTTTCAAAGAACAATCTCTAAATCTTATGAGCATATCTTCTACAAGTGCATTTTGGAATCTTACCTTCCATTGGCTGCAAAATATTCTCATCAATATCAATCAAATACTTTGGCTTTCTATGCAAAATTCTAGGTGATGTTAAGATAGGTAAATTCATCTCAACATTAGGAATTTCATCAATATTTAAATGAGATGGGCTAGATACATTACCTTCAATCGAAGATGGAATAGATGACATACCTTGAGGTTGAGGTGGGAACAATGGTGTACGTCCTTCCCACATGTGAGTGATGTACTCTCAACTTGAGATGAGGTAGATGGTGTCCCTACATGTTGACTTGCGATAGAGGACATGTCTCCAACTACGGTATTCAAATCTCTCATAGCATGACATTTTTGCATTTGTTCCCTTTGTGTCACCAATACCATATCTCTTTTTTATGGTTGCGATTCCTCTTAAATTGGAATGTCTTCATTTATTGTGTCCAATTTCCTCTTCTCATGAAGTTCCCTCATAGCCACTGCTTTCTTTGCATTATTAGCTTCTATCTCTTCCTATGTTGGCTTAATTCTTGATCATTTCCTTGGCATGACAAAGAATTTATCTGTAGCATGACAAAGAGACAAATATTAGTTCCTAAGAAATGAATCCATATAAATAACTGAAATATATGGCATTCAACCCTTCATACAAAATGTATATACAATCATCATGTAGAAGAGTAAATGTCACTCAACCAAAATAGGTACAAATCATATAAAGCATTATTGCAGCCATACAAAGCATTATGGTACAAGGTTCACTTTAGTCCTATGAGGATAAGGACAGAGGAGAGTCACCTATTGAGGCTAAAGTGAAGAGTACATGGGACTTCATGTTGACTACAAGGTTGAAGATGTGAGGGAGGCCTTGTTGATAGTGGCATCAAACTACCTACACTTACTTGCGGATAGAGATCATCTCCTCACACATGAAGATTCAACTTGTAGCCATGGGAAAAAATTTAGGATAGATGATACACTTGATTTTCACTTGGAAATGTCTCATGGGCTAGTACTTGTTGATAACCATCTAGTCATGAAAGTAGAGATGATTGAGATTGTGGGAGACATCACACTAGGGCATGAGGTAAGGACTGATTTTCTGATGTGTGACAGTAGTCCCTTATCTTCATATTATCATGATATGACAACCAAGAGGATCAGCCTTAAGGCTTATGATTTTCATGGAGACACTCGTATTGAACTTTGTACTTTGATGACTAAACTATCTTGAGACCCTATATCAATTCCATGGCAATGTGACTAATTTGTAGTATTTAACTTGGTACATTGTCATAGATATGGGAATGGAAACATTTGGTATACAAGGTTTGTATGAACTATCAACATGAAGAATAATGTATCATAGCATGGATCATGATTGGATAAAGCCTATTGGGATTTACTTGTATGATCTTGGCACCTATTCATTTGTATTTTAACTTGTTATGACAAGATAATAGTATTTCATTATGCTTAATGGATTGTATATTTATATGTTTTAAGGATTTATTCTTGTATAATTTGACATCACGGTATGTTAAGGTCTATTTAATTCATTATAACACATACTTATTAAAGAGCCCAAGTGTAGAAAATATAGATGGCACCATGTGAGATTGTAGGCTGACCTTATGGATTCTTAAGTATTAATAAAATCTAGAGATTTAACTTAAGGCTATCTATGTAGGTTTAAAGAAAACACACATGATGGAATTTTGCATGAGGTCCTTTAGGTTTAATCTCATTAGATAGACATTAATGAGTTTGTATTATAAGGTTCATTATGCAAAGAGACTTAACAATGATATCATCATTGTGTCTATTTTAATTAATGTTGACCTAAGTTGAGATATCATTTATTATGCATACCATGAACTGATTTAAAACATAGTCAATTATAAGGACATTTGTGTGTGATGACTAAGCTCTTTGGATAGTAAGAACTATGATGAACTATAAATGCAAAATGTAAGACATGTATGCAAAATGTGGAAGCATGGACAAGGTAGATGAACTATAAAATCAAAAAAGTGAGACTAATATAAACACAAAATATGTAAACCATACAAGTGAAATAAACATGTATGATAAAGCATGATAAAGTAATTCAAATGGAATTAAGGAAAATGTAAAGAACATGCATGTAAAGACTTGACATACCTAAAAAATGGAGATTCGAATGGAGAGAGTGCCCAATTATGTAGTGTTTTTTTCTTCTTACATCAAACTCCTCAATGATTTGAACATTTCACCACTTGCTTCCTTTTAAATGTTAAATTGAATAACACTCAAATAGAATTTGTAACAACAATACTATTAACCAATCTATAATCTTAAATTCCTACAATCAATCACAATTAACATTGGAACACTACAAAAATTGAAACTTGAATTGATATATATCAAATTCGATGTGAAAACTATGTTATTTCCTCCTTCTTAACTTGGAAAAGTAGAAAAAGGTGGTGGAAAGTTCATGCAAAGGTGGTAGAATGTGCAAAATGTGCATGTGAACTTCCCAACAGCATGAAAATACTTTTTTTTGTTAGAACACACACATAAATAGAAGAAAACAGAGTATGTGGGTCTGGATCACAGGGGTCCAAGCCTTTTTACCATTTGTATAGCAAGCCAAAACATGAGCGCATTGTGTCCTACTATAGATTGATCCATAGAAAAATATGTGTCTAAAGTAGAAAGGAGTTTAGAGAGTTCATGTGTTATTGAGGGTTCCTTGATCCAAATACCAATAGATTGATGCTTCAGAAGTGGAGGGATTGGCATGTGCATAATTCAAGGGATAATCATCCTTCTTTTTGTAGTGGTCTAGGAATTTTATTTTGAAACTTATGAAGTGAATTAACTAAATGTAGTCTTTATAATGTGCCACCGACTTGTCATGGCAAGGAAGTGCCAAGTAGCTAGAGGTGAGATATATTGCAAAATATGATAGGAAGGAGTGCCTATAAATATTTGTGCCTATCTCATCTTTGATAGTACCTTTGCAATATCTCTCACCTCTAGTTCCATTAGCTCATGTTCTATCTCTCACCTCTCTATATCTCACTTATCTCTCCCCCTCACCTCTCTACCTCTCCCCTCTCTACATCTCTTAGTCACTCCTTGTCTACCTCTCCATCCATCCTTAGCCATCTAGGTCTCACTTAACCCTAAACCCTAAAGCCTCAACCCTCAACCCTTAAACCTTAAATCCTAAACCTTATACCTAAACCATCAACACTTTACCTTAAACCCTATTCCCTCAACCCTAAACCCTAAACCCTACACCCTATTACTAAACCCTCAACCCTATTCCCTCAACCCTAAATGCTATCCCTAAAGCCTCAACCCTAAACCCTAATCCCTCAAGGTCCTAAACCCTAATCCCTTATCCCTAATCTCTAAACCATATCCCTAAATCCTCAACCCTCAACCTTAAACCTTAATCTCTCAACCCTAAACCTTATAGGTTAAACCCTAATCGCTTATCCCTAAACCCTAAACCCTATCCCTCAACCCTTAACCCTTAAACCTTAAACAATAAAACCTATCCCTAAACCCTCAACCCTCGACACTATATCTTAAACCCTAATCCCTTAACCCTCACCCTAAAGCCTTAACCCTCAATCCTTAAACCTTCAATCCTAAACCCTATCCCTAATCCCTTTACCCTCAACACTCTACCTTAACCCTAATCCCTCAACCCTAAATGCTATCTCTAAAGCCTCAACCGTAAACCCTAATCCCTCAAGGTCGTAAACCCTAATCCCTTATCCCTAAACTCTAAACCTTATCCCTAAACCCTCAACCCTCAAACTTAAACCTTAATCCCTCAATCCTAAACCTTACAGGTTAAACCCTAATTCCTTATCCCTTATCCATAAACCCTATCCCTCAACCCTTAACCCTTAAACCTTAAACCCTAATCCCTCTACCCTCAACACTCTACCTTAACCCTAATCCCTCGACCCTTAACCCTATCTATAAACCCTCAACCTTAAACCCTAATCTGTCAACCCTAAACCCTAATCTGTCAATGCTAAACCCTATCCCTAAACCCTCAACTCTCAACACTATACCTTAAACCCTAATCCCTCAACCCTCAACCCTAAACCCTATCCCTAAACCCTCAACACTATACCTTAAACCCTAATCCCTCAACCCTCAACCCTAATCCCTCAACCCTAATCCCTCATCCCTAAACCCTAAATTCTATCCCTATTCCTAAACCCTCAACCCTCGACACTATACCTTAAATCCTAATCCCTTATCCCTAAACCCTACACCCTATCCCTCAACCCTCAACCCTTAAACCTTAAAACTTAAACCCTAAAACTTATCCCTAAACCCTTGACCCTTGATATTATATCTTAAACCCTAATCCCTTAAGCATCAGCCCTAAAGCCTCAACCCTCAATCCTTAAACCTTCAACCCTAAACCCTATCTCTAATCCTTCTACCATCGACACTCTACCTTAACCCTAATCCCTCGACCCTCAACCTTATCCCTAAACCATCAACACTCAACCCTCAACCCTCAACCTTAAACCCTAATCCGTCAACCCTAAAAACTAATCCCTCAACCCTAAACCCTATCCCTAAACCCTCAACCCTCAATACTATACCTTAAACCCTAATCCATCAACCCTCAACCCTAAACCCTATCCCTAAACCCTCAACCCTCAACACTATACCTTAAACCCTAATCTCTCAACCCTTAATCCTAATCCCTCATTCCTAAACCCTAAATGCTATCCCTATTCCTAAACCCTCAGCCCTCGACACTATACCTTAAACCCTAATCCCTTACCCCTAAACCCTAAACCCTATCCCTCAACCCTTAACCCTTAAACCTTAAACCCTAAAACCTATCCCTAAACCCTCAACCCTATACCCTCAAACATATACTTAAGCCCTAATCCCTCAATCCTCAACCCTGTACCTTAAGCCATGAAGTCTACACCCACAAACCCTCATCCCTATACCCTATAACCTCATCCTTATACCCTAAACCCTAAATATTGTGTCTCAACCCTATACTTAAATTAAACCTAAACCATACATGCTCTCAACGCAAGTCACCCTATGCCTTATATACCCTCAATCCATATCGTAAACCCTAAACCTAATATCCTAAACCCTAATCCCCATGCCTTACACACTTAATCTTATACACTCAACAATCTAAATATTAACCCTCAAATGCAACCCTCTACCCTCTACCTATTACTTAATCCCTAATCCCTCAACCCTAAAAACTATACAGGCTCATGTCCTTATATACCCTAAACCCAAAACCCTTACATACATACATGTACATACATACATACAAACATGCATACATATATACATACATACAAGCATGCATACATGTACATACATATATACAACCATACATACATACCTACAAGCATACATATATACATATATACATCCATCAAACATACTTAAGAAAATTAAACATAAATCATTCAAAGGGAGACATAATGCGAGCGCATTTTAATGCACCCGCATTATGTCAAACTGGGAAAACACTGGCAAACATGCAAAAAAAAAAGCACAACATAACGTGAGCACATTATAATGTGCTCACTTTATATTTTGCTTTGGGAATCCCAAGACTTAGGCTTGGGTTTTGCTTTGGATTTCCAACCCAAAGAATTGGAGTGCCTTCCCAACGTCCAAAGACATGTATTTGCAAATTCTACAAGATTTAACATAATTTTGTTCGTGCTAACCCTCAGATTTACACATGTTTCAAGGTCAAACAAATCGAACACCTGGGTAATGTTAGGCTTTCTCTTAGCTATTTAATGATGTAATTTTTTTCATATTTTGACAATGTTAAGTCTTTTATCTTTAATTTTTTCTATTTGTGTGTCCATTTTTAGGGAAAAACCAATGTTTATTCTTTTTTTCATTATAAATTAACCGTTCATTGAAATTTTAAATAAATTACATTTTTATAAACTAGACTCCATTCTACACATTAAAAAAATCAATTAGTTTTCAAAATTTACAGGGGTAGCACAGCCAAAATTCTATTTTTTAGGATGTGTCCACTTTGAAAATTAGTAAAAAATCAAATATTCATTAAAAATTATCAGAAAAATCAAACATAAACTAGATATTGTGGCTAATTTCTCACTGAAACGATTTTAAAAATACCAAAAAAAAGTTAACCTTTTGAGGGAGCCACAAAACACACTATGTTATGTTTTTGTGACAGAAACAACACCAATTTATGTGGCTCCCTGTTTTGAACCCCTTAATCTATACCATTTTCAAAAAAAATTAGTAGTTTAGAAAGTAGACTTGGAGCATGCTACAAACATTATTTTGGTTGCATCTTCAAATTTTGAGTGTAACTATGCTCAATTTCTCATCCAAGGTCAGTATTTCCTAGTTTCAGAAAAAAAAAAAAAAAAAAAAAAAAAAAAAAGTTGCCACTTAAGACCCCTTTTTGGCCCTGTTGCAAGTATGGGCCTAACTGGTATTGTCATTGATGTCAACATACTTCTGTTGCATTAATGATAAGGATTGGATGAGTTATATGTTGAGGATACTGAGAAAATTAGTCTCAATCAGGAACAGTGAAGAACAGTGATGAAAGCAAGGTAAAATCTCAAGACAGGTTAAGGATCAGAGGATACGGATTAAAGGGTTTGTAGGTATGAGTCTTAAGATGTTCCAGTAGAGATTTCAGAGGTCCGCATGAAGATATGAAGAAGTTGTGATCACTCAAGTAGAATCGGTTCCGGTTGATGTTTAGAGGTGACAGAGTGTTACAGAAAGGTCCGGTGAGACCTGAAAATGCATTTTCCTGTTTTGTGGATTTGAAGGAGTGTTGGGGAAGTCCTTATGATGTGTAATCTCAATTTGTTCCTAGTTTGAAGATCTGGAAGCATCTATTCCTTTGTGACACCAATGGCAGACTATGTTCTTGAGGTTCCGGATGAAGAAGAGAAAGATTTCAGTAAGAAGAGGAAGTACGGATGTTCTTGGAGATTCAAGCAAGCTTGTGGAGGTCCTTGGATCATGTTTAGTTCATGTTGATGATCCACATTAGATTTGGGGCCCAGAAATGAAGAATAACTTCTGGATAATGGTGTTCCTTCTATGACTGGCCGACCGGATGAATTATACATCTTGTAGATGTTCTTATGACTGTTAGCCAACTTAGATGATCATTCCTAATTTGATGTAATGTATAAATAAGGGATTGCAAGGTCATTTCAAGTGTGGGTGTGGAAGATGAGTGTGTGGTAGCGAGGAGAAGAGTGAAAGGCAGAGCAGAAGGTTTGGGCTTAAATGGAACTGACTCAAGCATGGTGAAGATGCTATTTACCAGTTCAAGTATGTGATACTTATTCTTTTATAGACAGTGTGTCTCTTGTAGGCAGTGAGCCTCTTGTGAGCAGTGTGCTCGGGCAGTGAGCCCTAATTGGCATGTGCCATTTTGTTCTTTTTATTCTTCTAACAGAGAATACATTCTTAGGTTAATCACCCCGTGGTTTTTCCCTTAACCAGGTTTTCTATGTCAAAAATCTTGGTGTCTCATGTGTTGATGTGTTTCTGCTCTTGATTTGCTACATTGTGCTTTCATGATTGATCTTCTATTATGCTGCTAATTAATAATGTGGAGTTAAGTATTTAAAGCAAGAGAAAGTTTTGTACAACTGATTCAACCCCCCCTCTCAGTTGTGTGCCCTAAATCTAACAATTGTTATCAGAGCCAAGTTCCTCTAAAAGGAGTTTAACCGCTTGAGGAGATCTAGGATGTCATCTTACAAGAAGGATAGTCTGAAGTTTGTGGAACCAACTTTGCTCTTTGGAAAGGTAGCATGAAATGTCACTTACAGTGTATGGGAATGGCCTACTGGTCCATGGTTACAAAACCATATGTACCTCCACAGGGTGCTTCGATAACCCTAAATGAAATCACAGATATTGAAAACAATCTACGGACCATAGAGGCTCTTCTAAGTGCATTATGTGACTCAAAGCTCTCAAATGTTATTGAACTTCCAACTACTTTTGAGATATGGAAAAAACTGAAACTTTTGCATGAAGGAGACCAGTATGTTAAAAGTGCAAGGTTATAGAGTCTAAAAGGGAAATTTGAAAAACTGAAGATGAGAGATGATGAAAATATTACCACTTTTATGCCAAGAGTGAATGAGCTGGTTTGTGAAATTAGAAATGCAGGTGGAATCTTGAGTGAAGATGAGATTGTTGGCAAAATTCTCAGATCCCTTCCTGCTTCCTATAAAATCAAGGCTGCTGCAATTGAAGAATTCAGAGCTCACACAACTGTCACAAGAGATCAATTGGTTGGTAAATTAGCTGCTTTTGAGATGGCCAAGTTTGGAGATGATCCCCCAAAGACTGAATCTGCATTCAAAGTCAGTGCCTCTGTAAAAGGAAAACAAAGGTTTGATCTGGGAGAAAACTCTTCAAGGAAATCATCATGGTATGAAAATGCAAGAAAAGACTTGGAAGAAGAAGAAGCTAAAACTGCTCATCTTGAAGCTCTTATTGCAAAAAAACTGCCAAGAGGATCCGGTAAGTATGAGGGGAAATTGCCTTTTAAGTGTTTTATCTGTAATAAGATTGGTCATTTTGCATCAAGGTGTCCGGAAAGATTTTCTAGGCCAAACACTAATAGACCAAGATTCCAGAAGAATTGTTACTATGCTCATGAAGGAGATGATGAAGGAGTAATAGATGATGAATTAGAGAAAGGAGACAAATCTGGAAGTGACTGGGTGTTCATTGCCATCAAGAAAGAAGATCCAATGCCCTCTGAATCTGTCAATCATAAAGTTGAAGAAAAAGCCCTGGCTGCCCAAGTTGAAGAGAAGGATGATTGGGTCATTGACAGTGGTTGCTCTCACCATATGACAAGTGACAAAAACAAGTTCATAGATTTGGAAAGATATGAAGGAGGAGTGGTAAAGTTTGGTGATAACTCTACTGGTAGAATCAAAGGTAGAGGAACTATTTCTTTTGATGGAAAGAACAAAACCGGTAATGTATTATATGTTGAAGGATTGAACCACAATCTTCTCAGTGTTGGACAATTGGTGGACAAAGGCTATGATCTCAGATTCAAGAATGGAAAGTGCATAATTTTTGAAAGTTCTGGAACAAAGATTGCATCCGGTACCCAAACAAAAGTAACATATTTCACTTGGCTGGTATTGGTAAAAGTTGTTTATTTGTTCAAGTTGATCAGAGTTGGTTATGGCATAGAAGAATGTGTCATGTGAACTTTGATAATATCATCAAGATAAGCAATACTCAGGCTATAAGAGACCTTCCAAAATTGGTAAAACCTACAAATAGTTTGTACAAAGAATGTCAGTTGGGAAAACAAAGAAAAATCTCATTCAAAAGCAAGGAACAATCTTCTACTAGATTATTAGACTTGGTTCATACTGACTTATGTGGTCCGGCAAGAATCAGGAGTGTGCAAGGTGATAGATACTTCATGTTGCTAATTGATGGCTATTCCCGGATGATGTGGGTAACCTTTCTGAAAGAGAAATCAGAAGCTCTTGAGAAATTCAAAATATTCAAGGCTATGGTGGAAAATGAGACCGGATTGAAATTGAAATGTCTAAGGTCTGATAGAGGTGGTGAATTCACATCTGGTGAGTTCATAGATTTTTGTGAGAAACATGGAATAAAAAAACAATTGTCTGCTCCCAAGTCACCACAGCAAAATGGAGTGGTTGAGAGAAAGAACCAGACCATCCAGGAAGCATCCAGCACCATGATGATGGAAGCAAATATTTCCCAGATCTATTGGAGGGAAGCTGTCAGCACTGCAGTCTATACTCTCAATTGAGTTCAAATTAGAAGCAATACCGGTAAGACTCCTTATGAACTTTGGTTCTGTATTACACCCACTATAAGGTATTTCAGAGTGTTAGGTAGCAAATGTTACATCAAGAGAGATGAAGATCTAGGCAAGTTTGATGCTAGAAGTGATGAAGGAATATTTTTGGGTTACTCTACTCAAAGCAAAGCATACCGGTGTTATAATAAGAGATTAAGAAAGATTATAGAAAGTACTAATGTGAAGGTTGATGAAGGAATTGAAAAACCTCAACATTTTATGAGTATGAAGAAGATGATCAGAATAATGGTTTGATTCAAAGTGCTCAAATCTCTTTTGAAAAACATATTGAAACTAATCTAGTAAGTCAAGAAGAAGAGATAAGATTCAATGAGCCTGATCAAGAGTTAGAAGTGCAAGAAACTCCCAAAGTTCTGAGGTATGTGAGACTGAACCATTCTAAAGACTAGATCATAGGTGACAAAAGAAAAGGTGTACAAACAAGAAGAAGAATTTCTCATGATTCAGATGAGTATTGTCTGATTTCAAAGATTGAACCTAAGACAGTAAATGAAGCCTACAATGATGAAAACTAGACTAAGGCAATGGAGGAAGAACTGATGCAAATTGAGAAGAATCACACTTGGGATCTTGTTCCCAGACCTAGAAACAAAAATGTGATTGGAACCAAATGGGTCTTCTGGAACAAATTGAATGAAGCAGGTGAAGTGATCAGAAATAAGTCCAGATTAGTTTGCAAAGGTTACTCTCAAATAGGAGTTGATTTTGAAGAAACTTTTGCTCCGGTGGCAAGAATTGAAGCAGTCAGATTATTTCTTGCATTTTCTACCTTCAAAGATTTCAAAGTGTATCAGATGGATGTCAAGTCTACCTTCTTGAATGGTGATTTGGAAGAAGAAGTGTACATTGAGCAACTAGATGGATTTCAATTGTCTGACAATGGTGATATGGTTTGTAAGTTGAAAAAGGCACTGTATGGACTGAAGCAAGCCCCAAGAGCCTGGTATGAAAGACTAGATAAACATCTCTTGAAGATTGGTTTCAACAAAGGTACTGCTGACAGTAATTTATATTTCAAAATTGATCATGAAAACATCTTAGGTGTTGAAGTGTTTGTTGATGATATCATTTTTGGAGGAAAGGATAGTTTGTGTAAAACTTTTGCAAATCAAATGAAAAATGAGTTTGAGATGTCCATGCTTGGTGAAATGAATTTCTTCTTGGGTCTGCAAATCACTCAAACCAAGAAAGGTACCTTCATTTCTCAGACCAAATATGCAAAATAATTGTTGAAGAAATTTGGGATGGAAGACTCAAAGCCAATGAACACTCCCATGGCAACTGGATGCAAATTAAGCAAAAATGATGACTCTCCTAGGGCTGATCAGACAATGTACATATCAATGATTGGAGGACTGTTGTATCTCACTCAAACTAGACCAGACATTATGTAGGTTGTTGGTCTTGTTGCAAGATTCTAGGCTGAACCTAGAGAATCTCATGTCATGGCAATCAAAAGGATTTTTAGATATCTAAAAGGGACAGTTGAGTATGGCCTGTGGTATCCTAGAGATCATGATTTTTCTCTTCATGCATATACTGATGCAGATTGGGCAGGAGATGTGGATGACCGGAAGAGCACCAGTGGTGGAGCATTCTTTTTGGGGAAGAGATTGGTTTCTTGGCTAAGCAAGAAACAAGAGGCAATATCTCTTTCTACAACCGAAGCAGAATATATTGCAGCAGCAAGTGGTTGCACCCAAGTATTGTGGATGACGCAGATGTTAAGAGATATCAAAGTGGAGTATGAGGAGCCTATCACAATTTTCTGTGATAATTCAAGTGCAATAAACATATCTAAGAATCTAGTGTTGCATTCAAAGACTAAACATATATCCATCAAGTTTCACTTCCTAAAAGAACAAGTGAACAAGAATGAAGTCAGATTGGAGTTTGTGCCTTCCAAGGATCAGATTGCAGACATCTTTACTAAACCTCTGCCTAAGGACTCTTTTGAGTATCTAAGGGAGAAGTTAGGGGTTATTGCCCCTCTGGTGATGAACTAAGGTGCACTAAGGTGCATCAGTCCGGTGCATATCACAGTCATATCTTGTGGTCTAGATTGATGATGGGGAGCTGCTACTCAGGGGGAGCAGCAGATATGATTCTGAAGTGGTAGAATTGCAAGTATGTGCCCTTTACCATTGATGTCAAAGGGGGAGAGAAGACATGTGAAAAACAAGTGGTTGCTGATCAAAGAGGGAGCAGTAATAGGAGAGAAGAGATATGAATGGTTGTTGCTGATAGGGGGAGTTGTGACAGTAAGGAAAAGTTCTTGTCTTGATGGTCAAATCAATTTTTCACATCATATGTTGCCATCAATGACAAAGGGGGAGATTGTTACAAGTATGGGCCTAACTGGTATTGTCATTAATGTCAACACACTTCTGTTGCATTAATGATAAGGATTGGATGAGTTATATGTTGAGGATACTGAGAAAATTAGTCTCAATTAGGAATAGTGAAGAACAGTGATGAAAGCAAGGTAAAAGCTCAAGACAGGTTAAGGATCAGAGGATGCGGATTAAAGGGTTTGTAGATATGAGTCTTAAGATGTTCCAGTAGAGATTTCAGAGGTCCACATGAAGATATGAAGAAGTTGTGATCACTCAAGTAGAACCAGTTTCGGTTGATGTTCAGAGGTGACAGAGTGTTACAGAAAGGTCCGGTGAGATCCAGAAATGCATTTTCCTGTTTTATGAATTTGAAGGAGTGTTGGGGAAGTCCTTATGATGTGTAATCTCAATTTGTTCCTAGTTTGAAGATCTGGAAGCATCTATTCCTTTGTGACAGCAATGGCAGACTGTGTTCTTGAGGTTCCAGATGAAGAAGAGAAAGATTTCAGTAAGAAGAGGAAGTACGGATGTTCTTGGAGATTCAGGCAAGCTTGTGGAGGTCATTGGATCGTGTTTAGTTTGTGTTGATGATCCACATTAGAGTTGGGGCCTGGAAATGAAGAATAACTTTCAGATAATGGTGTTCCTTCTATGACTGGCCGACCGGATAAATTATACATCTTGCAGATGTTCTTATGACTATTAGCCAACTTAGATGATCATTCCTAAGTTGATGTAGCGTATAAATAAGGGATTGCAAGGTCATTTCAAGTGTGGGTGTGGAGGATGAGTGTGTGGTAGCGAGGAGAAGAGCGAAAGGCAGAGCAGAAGGTTTGGGCTTAAATGGAACTAACTCAAGCATGGTGAAGATGCTATTTACCGGTTCAAGTATGTGATACTTATTCTTTTGTAGACAGTGTGTCTCTTGTAGGCAGTGAGCCTCTTGTGAGCAGTGTGCTCGGGTAGTGAGCCCCAATTGGCATGTGCCATTTTGTTCTTTCTATTCTTCTAACAGAGAATACATTCTTGGGTTAATCACCCCATGGTTTTTCCCTTAACCAGGTTTTCCACGTCAAAAATCTTGGTGACTCATGTGTTGATGTGTTTCTGCTCTTGATTTGCTACATTGTGCTTTCATGATTGATCTTCTATTATGCTGCTAATTAATAATGTGGAGTTAAGTATTTAAAGTAAGAGAAAGTTTTGTACAACTAATTCACCCCCCCTCTCAGTTGTGTGCCCTAAATCTAACAGGCCCCCCATCTTCTTGCACTTACCCTTATAGAATTCATCAAATTCCTTAGAACAATATTCTCCTCCATTGTCAGATCTCAAAACCTTTATCTTATAAACTGATTGTTTTTTAACTAAAGCTTTAAATTCCTAGAACTTAGTGAAAACTTTAGATTTTTGACACATAAAATAAATCCAAGTAAACCTTGAGACATCATTAATGAAGGAAACAAAATATCTAGATTTTCCAATTGATTCAACATCCACAGGCCCAAAAACATATGAATGAATAAGTTCCAATTTATCATTAGATTTATTACTGCCTGAAGGAAATAGAGATCTATTTTATTTTTCAAACACACAATGTTCACAAAATTTAAAACTCTCATCAGAATAGGATAAACTATCTAACAATTTTTTATTTAAGATAGTCTTTAAACTAGAATGACTTATGTGTCCCAATCTATGGTGCCACATAATACATGAATTTTTAGTATTAGCCTCAGATGCATAAGAGGCATTACAAACAGTACTGGATTCTAGCTTAAACAGAGTTCCCAATCTTTTGCCCTTCGCTACCACTAAGTTAGCTCTCACCAATCTATAGCCATGCTTATCAAATGTCACATGCATTCCCAAATCATTCAACTTTGAAATAGAAATCAAATTTATAGCCAATCCAAGAACATGCAAAACACCAGGGAGGGTTTTAAGCCTCCCATCACTGAAACATAGCATTACCTTCCCTCGTCCATCAATAGGGAATGTAGAGTTGTCCCTGAGGTACACATTTCTTCCATCATACTCTTTGTATGTAGAAAACTATTCTTTAAGTGGGGTCATGTGGTACGAGCATCCTAAGTCAATAAACCAATGATCATGAGAAACAACATTACATGCAGAAAGTAAAACCTCATCACTTGCATTCAAAGACTTATTGGTAGTGGAATCCCATTATTTCTTCAGGTTTCTACATTCCTTTTTCACATGTCCTCTCTTTTCACAATTCCAACACTTGACTCTATTCTGCTTTCTAGGAGTCTTAGAATGGTCCTTAGACTTATCTTTAGACCCATTTTGATCTCCTTTTGGTCCTCTTTTCATAGGCCTTCCCCTAACATTGAGAGCATCCCTTGAACTATCTGAACTCTTCTTCGTCAATTCCTATGATAGTAGAACTGAAACAAGAGCATCAAACTTTAGATCTATGAGATCAGTAGTGATAGCCAAAATAACATTCTCCCATGACTCAAGCAAAGAATAGAGAAGCAATATATATTTATCTTCCTCATTCACCTCAACATCTACATATGCTAGTTGACTCAATAACAAATTAAAAAAATCAAATGCTTTGCAAAAAATTCACCCTCTTTCATTTTCATGGAAAATAACTTAAGCTTTAAATAAAGCTTATTTACCATACTCTTGGCTTGGTAGATCTCACCCATACGCTTCCACAAGCTATGTGCAGACTTCTCAACTGTAACATTCAGTAGAATAGAATCTACAAGACACAACTGGATTGTACCACATGCCTTTTTATCCAGTCTTTCCCACTCATTAGGAGAAACATCATCATATTCTTCTCTTTCATAACAACCAACCACTTGTTTCTGTCTTCTAGCAAATCCTCCACTTTTAGCTTAAACAATTCATACCTTGTGTCATTGAACTTTTCAATGTCCAACTGAGAGGTAGAAGCAACAGTGGATGCAACCATGATATCTACACAAGATCTGCAAACAAATAATAACCAAATCTCCCACTGCAGCTAAAAAACTTTTACACTACCACCGAAGAATCAAAATTGGTCAAGCTCAGATACCGAATGTTAGAAATGAAGGTGCAAACCACATAATGAAAATCTGATTCAAACCTTATTAATGTCTTTTAAATAATGTAGAATCAATGGAGATTGCAATAGAAATAAAACCCACTACACACAAATAGCATGCATTAAGAACTAAACACATAACACAGTATGTAACGTGGAGAAAACCCTTTCAGGTAAAAAACTCCACCAAGAAAAGAGGCTCCAAGATTTATTATCTTCAAATATGAGATTATAATACATGTACTTCCTCTCCTTCTTTAGTTTTCAAACCAACAATGCATGTTACTCTCAACTCTACTAAAAATGTAGTACAAATATCCTTATAAAAGTTGGTTGCCTTCTAGGGTAAGAAAAATGACATAATATCGATGGTCAAATCTGTGACCTAATGACAAATGGTCTAGATTTACAATGATACAATATAAATAAAATTTGGCTCCAGACCCCTCGTAGGGGGCAAACCCCCTTGTAAACCCTAGCCATGAACGAATTAGCATCAAGGACCAGCTATAAACATGTGACTGAAACAAGATCGCTACTGGTGAAACTTTTCATCCCTGATGGGTGATTTACAAACAATAATAGGAATAATAAATTACATAGGATTTACAAGGTTGATGAGACCTTAATCCTAACAAATCTTAATAATTTTACTCATGCAAAGAAATAAATAAGGTATATAAACTTTTAGCCTAGTAACTTGCCAACAAATGGTCTATTGGTATTGTCACAAAATCCCAACTATATGTAAAGAGAAATACCTTGGTAATCTCATCCAAGGATATTACTCATGTCTCTTTTTCATAACTTTAACTATTATTCTTGGTCACCAAATTTATATTGCTACATTTGTTTTGAGTGCTCAACCCTCTAGAATCTAATAAAGAGTCACTAAGAGGGAATTCAATTGAAAATGCTACTCAATTTCACTTGATGGCTATATTTTCTGAAATAAATGGTCTCTCTTAGCTGTTACATCCCAATTTCTGACTTGCTATACTTTTACTTTTTACTTGGGTATAAGTAAATTTGTTGTGATGTTATAGATTTATGATAGGATATGACATGGAATTATATTGAATATCATTTTTGAAAACATGGAAATGATTATGTTATTGTCGATTTAAAAATTGTATTATGAGATTTGTTTTACTAGTTGAATTAATTGGATAATGATGCACTGATTACATATTGTGTGATGACAAGTGAAACAGGATTACAAGTGATCGACTCTCAGAGAAGAGAGAGAGAGTATCTTTCGAGAAGGGAGATATAGACCTTGGAATACGAGTGGTCTATTTGCCAAACGAGTTTAGTGTTAAACGATAATGTGAACCAATGAGTCGCAAGAGGTAAGTCTTGTCTTGCTAGTTTTCTTTTGAAATCTAATCGATAGGTAGTCGATATCTTGTTTATCATCTAGTCAAGTCGATGGTGAGTTGACATAGTCGTTGCAAAGTAAACAACGTCATTGACGTAGAATGGTTGTGTTATTCTTCTTGAGTCACTTGAGGTTTTATTGTCGCCTCTTAAATGTCAAGACATTCCCATCAAGTTAGATGACGTAAATATTGTCAACGTTTAACGTCAACAGATGATCTCATCAAGTCGACATGATTTTAATGAAGAATTGTGATGGGGAGGTAAACTCGACCCATTCACATCATCTGAAATCCTTAGTGATCAAAATGGGACAAATAGAGGAGTTTTTAACAACTTCGAGTAGAGGTTTTTCACAGCAATGAGATAACTAAACGAAATCTAAAATCTTGTTTTGTGTTACGCCCAATCCATCGTGATTGTTGTAAAAATGCCTTGGACATATGTTGTGAACTCTTTCCTTTTTGGAAATCGACGGATGTCGAATTTGAAGCCAAGGTGAGCAATAACCTGCTTTAGTCGTTATTTGGAGGAATATGCCAAAATCACATTAGTCACATTTTGGTAAATGTGAGGTATTTCCTTATTCCTGAAAGATGTCGATGTTCTTGTCGAAGCTTGAGTAGGGACACGCTCAAGTTCTGTTGTTTTTGACGTCTTCCATTTCGAATGCGTCTTCTTCCTTCGAGCTTAGGATTTTGAGTTATCATTAATCTAACCTTTATTTTCTTTATTAAGTTGGCCTTTATTCATTATCTTATTCAGCTTTAGAGATACTTTATGCATTTATTACCTACCACCTTACAAGAGCTTAACTTCACAATTCAGAGTAGTTGCAAATTCAGAGGTTAGAAGCCTTCATGTTCGAGAAAGTGGATGGAGTTGTTATACCCACCAGCTGCCACGTCGCCAAAAGGAACCTCCATAATGTGGAGTGGTCGCTTTAAGAGAGGGATTGGGATAGCATGCAGAAAAATAGATTTCCTACTGTTTAGGCAGGGACGGCAGTATGAGTGCCGAGATTCCTTCACCGTGCATAGTATGGGGATGGTATTTCTGGGGAAAGAAACAACATTTTTTGGGGACATCGCCCAGGGAGAGTAGGATAGAGAGCATAGCTCTTAACAAAAGAAGAAGGAGGAGAGTGAAAACTTAGATAACAGTAAAAGAAAAGAGGAAGAAGTTTTTGACTATCGAGAAGGGTGGTCTCTTGAGAAGTACTGAGCAACTAGAGGCCGCAACAGCCGAGGGAGCCTCCCAAGATTAAATAACCAGGTTCTTATATTTTTGTGAAGTTTAGCAGAGACTTTACAATACTGAGTTTTAATGTTTTACCATCTGCAATCTTTAATTCGTTACTTTAATCTTGTATATCCAACATATTTGGGATGATAGAGAGTCGATTGCTGTTAAAGTCTAAGTAAAATTATAGAGAACTTTGAATAATGATTATCTTTGTGCTTTGAGCCGTTGTTTTTGACTAAGTATGTATAATGTTTGATGGTTATATTGGCATATGGTAATGCCGACAGCATACATGAAATGATTAGTCATAGGTAGGCTTTTATGAAGTTGAGAGTATATTTTTGTTTTTCATTGTGGAAAACAATTAGACAATGAACTAGGTAGACATCATTTTGAACTAGTCATCGTATATCATTCATATAGTAATCAAATCTTAGTTCAAAATCAGGATTCATTTGGAATCCTAGGGTTTATTATTATCAAGATTTCTTTTGTAAGGGAGAACAACCTTGTGGTATATTTGAGCAAACCACTTAGAGGTTAAGACTCTATAGTACAATTGTTTTTCTAGACTCTTTTACTTTCTAGGATTAGAAATGCTTATTTTGTAATTATGATAAAGGGAAGGACAAAAACCCTTAAGTAACCTAGTAGGGTGATAACTTTTCTAAATAACTTCTTATTTTCGTATTTTGATAGCTTTTTCATAGAGAACATGAGTAACGAAAACTCTGACAAATCAGAGACAACTTTCCATATATGGTCGTCGGATAATTATAGGCTGAGATAGGATAGAATGCTTATGCCGAGAACTAACTACATTGTGTAAGTGGTTTTATAGATATCCTTGTTGAAGGATAGGGTTCTATAGAAATATAAGTATGATATAGATGCTTTCTATTTTGCATTATCATTATTTAAGCAAGCAACTATATAAATCATGATAAATGAAAGTAATATCTCAAGGAGGTTACCTTGTTTCTAAAGGATTTATGAGTGAGTTGTTCCCTACAAAACTTAGATGGAAATGCTCATATATCTATGATTAGATAGAGCATAGTACATCAATATAAGAGTAATTTTTTTTGGCATTTGAACATAGTGAATTACAAATTGAAATATTCCATCTTCTGATTTAAACCAAACTTAGTCTTGAAGTTAAAGCTTGTTTAGGACCTTTGGTTTAGGAAAATCTAAGGTTATAATTGTATAAAGAACTATCTTGGTTCGTGAGAATAAATGCCTTCGTAGTCAGGAAAGATTAGGGAATAATCTCATCCATAGGATATTCTTACTCCCTAGAATAAGCATGTTCGTTATTCTATTGGGTTGGGATAGGTTAAATAAAACCCTAGTTTAACCTAGAAGGGTTAAAGATTATTTGATGACACCTTTATGGTTATAACCTGTTCTAGTTATTTTATGGGGGTAGACATTAAAGAGTTGAGAACCCTAAACAATAAATGTTTCATCTATCTTATGGAAAAGAGGTTTGTTGTTAGTCGATAATGTTTAACCTTAGGTAGAGAAACCTATTTGTTTGGTTACAAGTCAACTTGTGATATAAGTCGTAAGCCTCAGATTTTGCAAGCACGAAAGAGGTACCATTAAATGGTTGGTCAAACATTAAATTCATATACCTTTTGGAAACAACTTCTTTTGAGCTATTAACTTGTCGACAAGGGGTGAATCTCAAATGTTGCAAAGATGCAAAGAGAGATACCTAAGAATGGATAGGCATTCCATAATGTTAAAAGAGCAACGATAGTGTCTTGTGTTTTCACCTAAGTCAGAAAGACTAGATTGGAGTTATATAAAACTCTTTAGTTAAACCTTAACTTGATCCAAATGTGGTATTTATATATATTCAATCATTGGGATCGTTATATAAATCATGATTGAAGGGACGAGTACCCTAACTATGTATAATTATTCTTACATGCAAGAAGGGAATTAGATTCCTAGACTATAATGCTTAACCTAGGTAAGGTTATCATCTTAGTCGTAATTAATCTATCTATATTTATTATGAGATAATAAGTCATGGACCTCAGGAATCGTGATGATGCAATGATAGTCCTCATAAAGAAAGAAAGTTGAATAGGTCTATGGATTATAGACAATGAAAGAAAACATGTATGGGTCGAGAAGACTAAATTGTTCAAATGTCATAACTTCTTAAGTTAAACATAGATGACCAAGTCGAAATGTAGGAATATGATAGTATCCAAGTCAAGTTGGGGTGGGTTAACATTACGACAACGTTCATTGCGAACGTTAATTTATATTGAAAACTATGGCATAGTAATGCATATGTCTCTGTATGCATTGTCGGTTCACTGTATCTGGATTGCACATCCTATCGGGAATCATACTTAGCTAGAGGGTATCTAGGGTTGTATGATAGATAGAGTTGTGTAAGATACAACACTATGTACTCGGAAAGGCAAATTACCACTGGTCACCTTGGTCTATACTTCTCATGAAGGGTAGGGCCACTTCCTATATGTAAGATGTGTGGGAGACTACCAGTCTGTGGTTGGAGGTAAATCACTGGAAAGATACTCTCTCTCTCTCTCGCAGAAGACATGCCGAGGCTTGTGATAAAGATGTCAGATTTCTGGATGCAGTATATCTTTGAGACTTGTGTTTATTGAGACTAAGTAAAACATTATCTGATTCAGGTATTTATAATTGATTGATTTTTGTAAACGTTGTATTTGAGAAAGACATTAAGGTTGATTGTATTTGTAATGAGATATCTTGTAATTGTAGTTACTCGACTATATGTTGAATAAAAGAAAAAATTTCTCTGTCTCATTTTTTTACCTTGTGAATTTACTTTATGCTAAATTTTTGGTTTTTACTATGTTTTTAGAACATGGATGTTACATTAGCCAATCAATATGTGATGATCACAAATGATGATGGAGAATCCCTCCACATGATTTTTTATCTTGGATTTTTTATGGCCCTAAAAATGCTTCTCATGAGTTTATTGTGTGTGCTACATGGTAAAATCTTGGACCATTTGATTTATTCACTTTCAATACATCAAAGTTTCTATTTTCTACTTCTAACCATCTTTAGGATGATTTGTCCTCACACCACTCATCTCACAACCTCATGTGAGGATGGATATGGTATCTCATGAGAATGTTTATTTTGATTTTATATGTTCTTCCACTATTTCATTTGGAGAAGAGACAAACTATAATGTTGTGCAAGTTACTCTTAATATTGTTGTTCATTTAATTTGCATTATCATTGTTTATATACCTAATGATGGTATAAAGAGATCACTATTATGGAATTGGTTGTTTTACAAATTCATTTTTTTAATGGCTTATTTTGTGGTGAATTTTCTCTAGGTACCAAAGGCATGTTGCCTATATCTTGATGTGTTGGAGAATGTGAAGTTTGGATCTACTTTATAATCTATCAGGAACTATAAGCATGTCTAATTTTCAGTAGTGGCTTGCCTTGTTGGATCCATGGTTTATATTGTACAAAGTGTGAGCTAGTTTTAAAATAGTGCTCAAATGCCTTAATCATTTCATGATATATCCAAGCAATATGCATCTTACCTTACAAATCATAAAGGGTGATCTTTGATAGTGCATATAATGATTGTCATGTCTCACCAAACCTCATTAGTTTTAATATTAAGGTAGACAAGTTTAAAATCTCAAGCACTCAATTTATTCTAAATATGATACTTCTTAATCATAATGTATTCTCCACCTCATTGCTCAATTTTAGAATCACGGCATGCCATCTAACTTAGTGGCCAACTAGATTGACTAATAAAATACCATGATCACTCACATCACCATCTTTTTATGGCAATTTAGAAAGCAAGATGCCAAGGTTTACGAGAGATTCAATGATGCTATTGTAGATAAATTCATTTGTATTTCTAGTGAGCTAAATAATAATCCTATCAAGTATAATTGATGACCTTGGATGCCTAGCTAATGCATAATCTCAATATCAACAAAAGTCATCATGCCAAAGGAACTCAAATCCACACTCACCTTAATTGGAATTTTGTTAGATATAGGACTTCCATATATATTTTAGACTTTTGCATTAATTAGGTTAGATCATGTAGATTAAATCCATAAAAACTACCCATGGTAGGCTTTCTACTCTCCTTGAGATTTATAAAACATTCTTAGATCAGTATAAGATTATTTCTCAAACACAAGATGAGAAATAGAATGACTTCAAGCCCTTCATTTTTCATGGGATATTGTTCCCTCCAAGCCCAATTAGGCAAATCAATTTGTTTGTAAATCTCTACTCAATGAGGAGGAGATTAATTTTTCTCTTATATAAATGGGAAACAACAAAATGCCTACTTTGGTTGACTTTCTCTATGAGTTGTTCAAATCCACTTGGTATTTAACCATCCCCAACTTTCTACAAGTGTATAAGGTGTTGGGCCTTAAAAACGTAGGTTTTTAGACCACAAGAGGGTGCCAGTCTCTTGATATGTTCTTGGTCAACAAAATAGAGTTTATGCAACTAGAAACCCCCTACTCTTTAGGCTATGCTAAACCTAGGCGTGTATACTTGAATGATAGGCAGATTTTTAAGGCTATGATATTTAAATTAAGCAACCTACTCACAATGGCACTTGAGGTGAAGTAGATGCAAGGCTAATTACTGCTTCCTACTGAAAATATTTTGGGAATCAAATATATAAATGGGATCTATATGAGATTATTCTAAACTGACCAGTGCCTACACTATTGGGTGAATGGAGTCAAAGGTGAATGATGACTTTGGAGATAGGCTTTTGTAAGATAGGTAGATTTATTTCTCAACTTAACTCTAACATTTGGGCACTTTTGAATGTCTACACCTTATGCAGACGTGTAATTATGTTAATTATTTGAGCTCTTCTTAATGATCCCAGTGATATCCCCTTATGTTACTGTGAAGTTGTGAAAGGATTTTAATTCAAGTGTGAGGAGAAACCAATCAAGACAATTTATTTAAAAGGATTTTAATCCAGAGAGGAATTAATCAAAATAGATTGCTCAAAAGGTAATTTTAATCCTTCTGCACACAGAAACCAATCAATAGCATCACACAACTACAGCAAATGTGTATTGACAAATCAAATATATTTTCATACTTAATTTGAATAACATAAATAGCCACTTTGGAGACATCCAAATAACATATGGGCATAATAAATCCACACAACTGTTGAACACTTGAAAATGAATCAATATTTATGCAAACACCTTCTCCATTATATTTATCTTCAAATGATATGCATTAGTATGACAGTTTTTGATATGAAATGGATGATCAAATGGTGCACTCTATCTTCTTACTAATGCTCCTTCTAAAAGGTCTTCTAAGGAAAATTTCCTAATAATGTTTTTTTTTAGTCTCATCATCTTCTATGGGTCTTGGTCTCTCCTTTTATAAGTGAGAGGCAACAAGCTACGGACCCCTTTCAAAAGTCACATCTTTTAGTAACTAAAAATAGCTAAAATAGAACAATAGACAAGTTAACTGCTCCATTAATCTCCTAGCAAAAACTCGTGACCATCAAAGGCCTATTCAAAGCTTCTACTCTTCAATCTGGTGCTCATCATGATGCCAATTGATCACTTTTACTGAGATATCAATTGATCACTTAGATCGGTTCGTGATCATTTTCCTTGATGATATATTGATCTACTCGCAGACCGAGGAGGAGCATGAGGAGCACTTACGTCAGGTTTTGCAGTGCTTGAGAGAGTAGTAGCTTTATGGCAACTTGGTGAAGTGTGCCTTTTTCAAATTTGAGGTGCAGTATTTGGGGCACATCCTGTTTGGCAATGGTATCTTCGTAGATCCATCGAAGATCAGGGCTATCAGGGATTGGCCAGCACCCACCAGTGTGATAGAGGTTAGGAGTTTCATGGGGTTAGCTGAGTATTATCAAAGATTCATAGAGGGCTTTTCTAGGATAGCGCACCCCATCACTTCCCTTCAGTGAAAAGCGAAGAGTTTCACTTGGACCGAGCAATGCAAGAGGGCCTTTGGGGTCCTCAAGGAGCATCTTATCAACGCTCGTATCCTAACAATTTCTGATCTAGCAGAGGATTTTGTGGTTTGTACTGATGCATCACTTGAGGTTTTGGGAGTCGTGCTTATGTAGGGTGGTAGAGAAATCGCGTATGAGTTGCAAAAGCTCAAGACCTCTGAGCTAAACTACCCCACTCATGATTTAGAGCTCGCAACAATGGTTCATGCTCTTGTTCGTTGGAGACACTTTCTATTGGGTCATCGCTTTGAGCTTCATTTAGATCACCAAAGCTTACAATACATATTCACGCAGCCAAATTTGAATGCCCACCAACGGCATTAGATGGAGTTTATTTGCGAGTACGACTTTGATGTCCACTACATCAAAGGGAAGGAGAACATGGTTGCCGATGCATTGAGTCAGAGGCGCCATGAGATCCTAACCTTGACCTTAAGTGTGGACTTGAGAGGGTGCATCTTACAGCATCTTCTTGAGGATGAGTGGTTTATTGAGGTGCAGCAGGAGATCCAGTCACAAAGGGCCCTTGTGGGCAATTTTGTAGGATATTCACTTGAGGCAGGTGGATTACTTAGACATCGACAGTACATCTACGTACCCCATGTAGGTGATCTACGTGCAGTAGTTCTTTCAGAGGCTCACAAAGCACCTTATACGGCACACTCAGGGGTGAAGAAGATGCATGCCGACTTGGGATAGTTGTATCATTGGGCGAGTATGAGATGAGATATTGCAGAGTATGTTTCCCGTTGCCTTGAGTGACCGAGCATCAGCATCAAGTAGGTCTTTTATACCCTCATAAGATACCTGAGTGAAAATGGGACACCATTTCCATGGATGTCATAGTTGGTCTTCCTATGTCATCTCGCTTCCATGATGCCATCATGGTGACAATTGACAAGTTGACCAAGGTGGTGCATTTCTCACCTGTATGCACTACGTACAATGCACAATCAGTGGCAAGAGTATTCTTGGATGAGATTGTTAGATTACATGGGGTACCTCACCGTATCATTTCTTAAAAAGACTCAGTGTTCACATCAGCCTTTTGGAGGGATTAAAATAGGTGTTGGGCACATAGCTCAACTTCAGTTCAGTGTATCACCCTGAGATAGATGGTCGGACAAAGAGGGTGAATCAGGATCTAGAGGATATGCTCCATATGTATGTTATGGAACACCAGTCTAGATGGGAGGAGTATCTGTATCTAGTTGAGTTTGCCTATAATAATGGGCATCAAAGCTCGTTGGGTATGCCTCCTTTTCAGGCCTTGTACGTGTTGGGAATTAAGGTGCCTCAACCTTAGTAATTCATTGCATTATTTATGTTTGTATTTATAAATTCATTGCCTATGTTGTAAATTAATTGTAAATTCCGTATTGTCATGTTGTGGGATGTGGCACAGAGATGTCATCCTACATGCAAGATGACAACTTGTAATTTTGTCCTCACATGAGGAGATAGGCATCCCACTTAGTGGTAGGAGAATTTTTCCATGTGTCGGTATCTTGGATGTTGTGTAAGGGAATGTTGACTGATGCAGAGTAGCCAGCAAAAGTGTTCAAACTTGGCAGGAATTGTTATTTTTCACTCCATCGCCAAGAGCTACCCAAATGTCTCCCCAACAAAACCCATTGGCCAGACAACAACCGTCGGCAACTCTGAAAACTTGTACACCAAAACCCATCTCATTTCAATGAGTATATCTCATCTTTATTGCCTATCGGTAAGACATAATCTATCAGACTTCCCAAGCTGAGTTGTTCTGATGGCTAAGATCACACCGACACATACAAATTGCAACCCACTGAGTTGGTTCCACTTGCCACTGCTACCGGTCAACAAATGTATCTTTGCAATGTAAACCAAACATACAACTACCCTTTGACTGGCGCTGACCAACCCTTGTATCAACTCAATGTATATTTGAGATATACATTCATCACATGCAAATCATGAAATGCAATTGAGGGATACACACGAACTGTCTCAATCATACAACTGAAGTATACACACAAACTGTATACAAAAGACATATACTCAAAAGTTGTATACCCTGACACACTTTGTAAACATACAAAACCTGATATGCATTTGCGGGATATTCACCTTGACGATTGTACCTTTGACTCCACCATTGACCCCTTTGTATGCATCAAGGGTTTCTCTCTCCTTTGTATCTACGAAGGCTTGTATGTTTCTCCCATACAATAGTGATGGATCAAAAGTGATATACTCATAACATGTCATAGCGATATACTCACAGATTGTATATCTTGCATACAAAAGTGATATACACACAATTTGTATGTTTTCCAAACCACGCGGATTTTTACTATTTCTGATCTGTTTTCACTTAGCGATTGAATCAATCAGCTTCACCTTCAATCATGCAGCTCTCTGCACTTCAACAGTCTAGCATACAGTCACGCTAGAATCCTTCAATACATTTCCTTGCTGGATCCTGCAAGCGTTAACACAGACAAAACAGAAAATGAAACCCTAACTAATATATATATAGCCATTCCACTGATTTAGGGAATCAACCGGTGGAATGGATAAACGAATCCATCCGACCTTAGCAAAACAATCTATTCAGTCAATTCAATAGCCAGAAAATAACACAACAAGATCTTATATTGATATTTTCAAAAATGTAACTACACAGATGTTCTGTTTCAACTTGACTGAATTAAAATGATTACAACTGACTCACTACTGCTTCTCTCCCTCATTTGATCTGCACAAGGGTTATTTATCTACTCACAAAGAGTAGTACTATCTCTACTCCAGACAGCTGGGAAATCTCTCCAAGTGGCTGGGAGACTTAACTAACTAACAACTCTCGACTAACAATCTAAAAATAGTATGCCTTGGTCAATCAAACCTTATTACATTAAATGGTCATTAGGACCTTAGGGAAAACATAAAATAAACATAAAACAACTAGATGCCCTAAGGAGGCCACTGTGGGTTAGGTGCACCTGCACCATACTCCCCAATTTGAAAAGAACTCATGTCCCATGAGTTAAGTTTTTGACTGAATCCACCTGTTTTGAACACTTGTGCAGACCACTCTGCACCATTGACCTAAACGGTTATGATAGATTCCTATGACGAAGTTATGACATGTAAGAGTCAGAAATAGAAGCTTGTAAGGTAGGTGAAGAAATGTGTCATGAAGCATCTTTGAAAGAGGCATATTTGGGTGCCCCAAGGTGGACTATGACATGTTGTAAGATAATATGCTACTTATAGCCTATGTATGACAGATTCTCTTACAGTTGTAAGTTGTAACTGCTATGACAAATTCTATGATGGTCGTAAGAGTTGTAAGAGTATCTATCATAGCCCATTTTAGAAATAGATGACCTCTTTGGGATGGGAGCTGTAGACAAGTGTCAGGAACATTCTACAATGTTGACCAAGTGTCCTTAGGCATGGGTTTTGGGCCATGAGGCCAAGTTGGACGCCCATCTCAAGATAGGACCAATTCTACCTTGTATATTCTATATAAACAGGTGCTTGGAGGAGGAGATGTATTATGTGATTGACAGGTACTGTTATGCTGCCAGATTGACTCCAAACATGAGTGTCGAAGACTATTGAAGCTTTCACTGCAAGTGTATTATAAACCATATTTAGTTTTGATAATACATTGTGCAGGTTTCTGAGTGGGGTTTTTCACCCGATAAGGGTTTTCCCCACGTTATATCTTTGTCTCTCTTCTTCTATCTTCTTTCTGGTTCATGTGTATTGCTGCAATATCTCTATTACATGTTTCATGTTGCTATTATTGTAAGGATTAATTTGAATTTGTATAGTTCTCCCCTCATTCGATTAGTGTAGGAAGCAATTTCTGCACACCTAGCTTCCTTTCAGTCAGTATCAAAGCTTGATCACCTTTGGTCCTAGTTGTTGGGTAGGGGTTTTTTTAGCTGATCTTAAGTTGAGTGGGAGTCTATGCAGAGTATTCTAAATCTTATTGCAGCAAGGAGATGGTAAGCACATTCAGAAGGATAGAGGTGGAGAAGTTCAATGGCACTAATTTTGAGCTGTGGAAGCTCAAGATGGAAGACATGCTTGTTGATCGAGACCTCTGGGAAACTATCAATGGCACTAAACTAGTTGCAATGTCACAAGATGATTAGGATCTTAAGGATCAGAAGGCTAAGGGTCTCATAAGACTTAGTCTTGTTGATTCTGTTCTGTTAAATGTCCATGAGGAGGCTACTGCAAACTTGCTTTGGAAGAAGTTGGGAGATGTGTATCAAGCCAAATCCCTGGTTAACAAACTTTTTCTAAGAAAGAAGTTGTATTCTCTTTGAATGGACGATGGAGGATCCATTGCCAAACATATGAATGCTTTCAACATGTTGGTTGCACAATTGACATCCGTTGGTGTAAAAATGGAGGAGGATCATTGACCTTGCTTTGTTCTTTGTCAGACTTGTGGGATCACCTTGTCATGGCTATTGGAACCACCACATCCACATTCAAAATGGATGAAGTGGTATCTTCATTGTTATCTGAAGATATGTGGAGAAAGTCTTTTGAGGAAGCCAAAGAGGCTCTTGTGGTTCATGGAAGACCCAAGGAGAAAGGGAAAAAGAAGGACAAGAAAGCTAAGAAGGGTAGATCTAAATCCCATGGGAGATCCAAATCTCTTGGAAAGTCTAAGGCTCTCTATTGGAACTATGGTAAATCTGGGCATTTTTCGAAAGGAATGCAAAGAGGAAAGGAAAAAGAAAAAGAAGAAGCCAAATTCAAATTCTGACAAGTCACAAGATGATGGTGATTCTTTCATCGCAGCCCTGGCAACCCATGCATCTGATGATGTGTGGCTGATTGACTCTGGTGCATCATTCCACATGACCTCGTATCGCAACTAGTTTACCAAGTATGAGGAGTTTGATGGTGGAAATGTGTATCTGGGTGATGACTCTCATCTAAAGATTGTTGGTCGTGGAAGAGTCTCTATCTGATTCCCTGATGGATGAGTGAAGGGAATCTCTGGGGTTATGCACATCCCAGGCTTAGCATGGAACCTACTTTCTGTAAGTATGTTGAATGATGCAGGTGTGTAGGTTGTCTTTTCGAAAGAAGGATGCAAGATGACTAGAGGAGCTATGGTGCTTGCTAAGGGTACTAGGAGAGGTACTCTATTTCAGTTGGAGGCATGCATTTCACAATGCAATAGTTCTTCTGACTCAAGGAAGAGGGCAGCAATCACTTCATCCCCACCATCTGAACAAGCAGTGAAGAAATCTGTTGTATCTAGTCCTGATGGTTGTAACCATGCATTGGAAGTTAAGATTCCTACTGAAAAGACAATGTTATGGCATAAAAGATTTGGCAACATTGGTGAGAAGGGTTTGTGTACCCTAAAAAATAAGAACCTCATTGAGGGGTTAGGTGATTGTAATCTTGAGTTTGACTTTTACGAACATTGCATATATGTAAAACAAAACCATGTTCAATTTTATTTGAGTTCTCATAAGTCTTCTGGTGTGTTGGACCTTGTTCACTCTAATGTGTTTGGTCTTATTAATGTTCCTTCATTATCAAAATTTGTATATTTTATATCTTTTATAGATGACTATAGTAGGACATGGATTTATTTTCTCAAAAGCAAATCTGAAGTCTATAGTAAGTTTAAGGAGTTTAAGGCCTTTGTTGAAAATCAGACTGGTAAAAAGATTAAATGTTTGAGAATTGACAACGGTGGTGAGTTATGTTCTACAAAATTTGATAAATATTGCAAGGAACTTGGGATTGAAAGACATAAGACAACTCCATACACCCCACAACAAAATGGAGTTGCATAGAGGATGAACAAGACACTGATGGAAAAGGCTAGGAGTATGCTTAGTGGAGCTGGCCTAGAACAAAAGTTTTGGGCTGAAGGTGTTGCCACTACTTGCTATCTAGTAAACAAATATCCTACATCATCTCTTGTTGGTAAGACACCCATGGAGGTGTGGTCTGGTAGAAATCCTTCAGTAAGGCATCTTCATGTTTTTAGTTGTGAGGCATATGCTCATGTGCCTAGGGAGAAGAGATCAAAGTTGGAGAACAAGGCTGTTAAGTGTATCTTCATTGGCTCTGGTGTCGGTGTGAAAGGATACAAGCTTTGGGATCCTGTGGCTGAAAAAGTGTTGTATAGAAAAAGTGTCATCTTCAAAGAGCTTACCCCTTCTTCCACTGTTTTACAGCCAGAAGAAAAAGAAAAGAAAGAGGATGTTGTTCAGTTTCCTGCTACCCCTGAGAAGACTAAACAGAAAGACAATGTTGGACCTGATGATGAGGAGAACTCTGGCAACTCTGAAAGCTCAGATGAAGAAGTTGAACCTCAACCTCAGCCCTTGAGCAGGTCTACACGGATAAGAAAGCAACCTAAAAGGTTTGGTTTTACATTGCTTGATTCTAGTTGTTCTTATGCTTTGACTACTAACAGTGATGAACCTAGAACTATATCAGAGGCTATGGATATGAAAGATGCAGGTTCCTGGAAGGAGGCCATGGAGGATGAGATGGCTTCTTTGGAAAAGCATCAAACTTGGGACTTGGTGCCTTTGCCTCCTGGATGGAAACTCGTTGGATGCAAATGGGTGTTCAAGAAGAAAATTGGTGCAGATGGCAGTGTTGAGAAGTATAAGGCCAGATTGGTTGCGAAGGGGTATTCACAAGTGGAGGTTATAGATTATGGTGAGATCTTCTCTCCCGTTGCAAAGATGACATCCATTAGATTCATGTTGTCTCTTGCAGTAGCTTATGACTTAGAGGTAGAATAGATGGATGTGAAGACAACTTTCCTTCATGGTGATTTGGAGGAAGAAATCTACATGTCATAGCCAGAGCATTACATGGTGAAAGGTAAAAAAAAAATTTGGTTTGCAAGTTAAAGAAGTCTTTGTATGGTTTGAAGCAATATCCTAGGAGATGGTACTTGAATTTTGATGCCTTTGTGTTGTCAATTGGATTTGTGAGATCAAAATTGGATCACTATGTGTACTTTAAGTTTGATGGTGATCATATTCTCATTGTTGCACTATATGTTGATGATATGTTGCTCATTGGGAAGGGTAAGAATATGATTTCTAATTTCAAATCTCAGTTGTCAGCACAGTTTGAAATGAATGATTTAGGGGCAGCCAGGTACATTCTAGGAATGGAAATCAAAAGAGACAAAGCCAACAGAAAAATATGGTTAAGCCAGAGTAAGTATGTGAAGACCATGTTGGATAGGTTCAGCATGGCAGATTGTAGACCATTGTGTGTTCCTGTTTCTTTGGGGACAAAGTTGTCTTTTGAGGATTGTCCAGAATCTCCTAGTGAGGTGGAGGACATGAGTAGAGTACCTTATGGTAGTGTTGTTGGCAGTTTGATGAATGCGATGGTCTGCACAAGACCAGACATTGCCCAAGCAGTGGGAGTCCTTAGTCGATTTATGGCGAATCCTAGACGGGTTCATTGGGATGTAGTTAAGTGAGTATTCAGATATTTGAGGGGTACTTCTGAGTATTCCATATGCTATCATGGTAATGTTAAAGGACCTCTGCATTCTATTGATATTTGTGGATTTGTGGATTCAAATTGGGCAAGTGACATTGATAGCAGGAGATCCACCAGTGCTTATGTGATTTCACTGTTTGGTGGTGCTATTAGTTGGATGAGTAAGCGACAACCTATGGTTGCTTTGTCCACGACAGAAGCTGAGTATATGGCAACAACTCATGATTGTAAGGAATCCATTTGGATTAAGAGATTGTGTTTAGATATTGGTGTTGATGCAGGTTAGATTACGATCAGTTGTGACAGTCAGAGTGTGATTTGCCTTGCAAAGAATCCAAATTTCCATGCCAGAACAAAGCATATTTATGTTCAATTTCACTTTGTGCAAGGCATGGTAGAGGATGGGAAGGTAAATTTGGAGAATGTAGAACTTTGAAGAATGTTCCAGATGCATTAACAAAACCAGTTAGCACAGGGAAGTTTAGATGGTGTTCGGAGTCTATCGGCCTCTCAGCCTATAGCAGTTAAATCCTGTTATTCTATTGGCTCTTACAAGGTATTCGACAAGTGGGAGAATGTTGGGAATTAAGGTGTCTCAACCTTGGTAATTCCTTGCATTATTTATGTTTGTATATATTAATTTATTCCCTGTGTTGTAAATTAATTGTAAATTCCATATTGTCATGTTGTGGGATGTGGCACGGTGATGTGTCATCCTACATGGAAGATGACAACTTGTAATTTTGTCATCACATGAGGAGATAGGCATCCCACTCAGTGGTTGGAGAATTTTTCCATGTGTTGGCATCTTGGATGTTGTGTAAGGGAATGTTGACCGAAACAGTTACAACAGATTCCTATGATGAAGTTATGACATGTAAGAGTCAGAAATAGAAGCTTGTAAGACAGGTGAAGACATGTGTCATGAAGCATCTTTGAAAAAGGCATATTTGGGTGCCCCAAGGTGGACTATGACATCTTGTAAGAGAATATGATATTTATAGCCTGTGTACGATAGATTCTCTTACAGCTGTAAGTTGTAATTGCTATAACAGATTCTATGATGGTCGCAAGAGTCGTAAGAGCATCTGTCATAGCCCATTTTGGAAATAGGTGACTTCTTTGGGATGGGACTTATGGACAAGTGTCAGGAACATTCTACAATGTTGACCAAGTGTCCTTAGGCATGTGTTTTGGGCCATGAGGCCAAGTTGGACGCCCATCTCAAGATAGGACTAATTCTGCCTTGTATATTCTATATAAATAGGTGCTTGGAGGAGGAGATGTATTATGTGATTGACAGGTACTGTTATGCTACCGGATTGACTCCAAACACGAGTGTCGAAGAATATTGAAGCTTGCATTGCAAATGTATTTTAAACCATATTCAGTTTTGATAATACATTGTGTAGGTTTTTGAGTGTGGGGTTTTTCACCTGATAAGGGTTTTCCCCACGTTATATCTTTGTCTCTCTTCTTCTGTCTTCTTTCTGGTTCATGAGTATTGCTGTAATATGTCTGTTACATGTTTCATGTTGCTGTTATTGTAAGGATTAATTTGAATTTGTATAGTTCTCCCCTCATTAGATTAGTGTAGGAAGTGATTTCCACACACCTAGATTCCTTTCAGTATGGCAAACCTTGCAAGACACCGTTGAGTTGGGATCGTATTCAGGACAGGGTTGCTATAGGGCCAGAGCTGGTATAGGATATGGAGCAATAGGTGACCTTGACTAGGCAGAGACTTTAGGAGGCACAGGATCGACAGAAGAAGTATGTCGATGCTAAGAGATTAGATCGGAGCTTCTCAGTTGGGGACAGAGTATTCTTGAGAGTGCGACCGCACAAGAGTCCAATCCATTATGGAAAGGGCTCTAAGCTTGCACCATGGTTTGTTGGATCTTTTAAGATCTTAGAGCAGATAGGACCCGTAGCCTACCGTCTAGCCTTGCCACCTAGCATGTCGCGCATCCACGATGTTTTTCATGTATCTGTTTTGCGGTGTTACATATCTGATTTATCTCATGTATTGCATTGGAGTGCTCTACAGGTAGAGGCAGATGAATAGTTGGCTTTGGAGCCAATTTGCATATTGGCTCATCAAACACTGGGCCTTCGAGGTCGAGAGCTAGACCAAGTTAGGGTTCAGTGGGATAGGTACAATGAGGTCATGGTGACTTGGGAGGATGTAGCTAGATTGAGGGCACTTTATCATCACCCTTTTGACGACTTCTAGGAGGAAGTTTAGTCTTAGGGGGGAGGATGTGAGGCCTACTATTTCACTCCTTTATTTTAATCATTTCATATTACTTTTGGAGACACATTTTAGACTTTTGGGGATTGTTGATCCTGATATGTAGAATTATTAGACTATATGCTTTTATTTTGGTTAGTTATGTTTAGTATGTTGTGATGAGACTAGATTCTAATTTTTATTCACTGATGATGATTGATTAAGTGGTAATTTAATTCTTTTTATGCTCTTGAATTAAGGTTTTGATTTCGACTCATGTTGAGATCTCGTCACTCACCTAGGACAACTTAGGGTTTTGATCAAACGATCCTAACCCTAATGGCGACGCTCCTTGTGTCGCATTGACCCCCTTAGTCGGCCATCATCGCACAGGGGATTGCGCATGTGATTGCATTACCCTGAATTTGATTGACATGTTTATGCCTTATGTGTATTGCCACCGAGCACGTTGATGCATGCGAGAGGGTTTCTACGGATGCGTGGAAAGTTTTTGATATTTCATGTCATGACCACATGACAAATGTGGAAATGGCATGTGTGTTGTGTGTCGTGACTGCATGGGAAATGTGGGCATGAAAGGATTTTAATTCAAGTGTGAGGAGAATCAAAATAGATTGCTCAAAAGGTAATTTTAATCTTTCTACACACAGATACCAATCAGCAGCATCACACAACTACAACAAATGTGTATTAACAAATCAAATGTATTTTCACACTTAATTTGAATAACATAAATAGCCACTTTGGAGATAGCCAAATAACATATGAGCATAATAAATCCACACAATTGTTGAACACTTGAAAATGAATCAATATTTATGCAAACACCTTATCCATTATATTTATCTTCAAATGATATGCATTACTATGACAATTTCTGATATGAAATGGATGATCAAATGGTGCAATCTATCTTCTTACTAATGCTCCTTCTAAAAGGTCTTCTAAGGAAATTTTCCTAATAATGTTTTGTTTTTAGTCTCATCATCTTATATGGGTCTTGGTCTCTCTTTTTATAAGTGAGAGGCAACAAGCTATAGACCCCTTTCAAAAGTCACATCTTTTAGTAACTAAAAATAACTAAAACAGAACAATAGACGAGTTGACTGCTTCGTTAATCTCCTAGCAAAAACCTGTGACCATCAAAGACCTATTCAAAGCTTCTACTCTTTGATTTGGTGCTTGTCATGATGCCAATTGATCACTTTTACTGAGATATCTGCTCCACTGTATCTGATGTGTTCATGGTTTGGCTAATGAATAAGTTGACTGCAGAGAGGTGATGGATGTATCCCTGTTCAGCGTGAGTGCTAACATTAATTATCCTCTCTTTCATGTCGTATTCCATGTACATGATTTTTTCAATTTGTTTATGGGCTTTCTGCATAATCATGGCTTCATCCTTGATTTCTTGTAATGCGGCAGTCAACAGTTCATTAAATTCATTTTTCTAACCTTCATAACTTTTGAGATTTCTAGTATCATCGTGAAGTGATGGAGTTAGATCAAAACATTCAAGCTTTTCTTCAAGCTTGTCATAATATTTATTATGACTGCATTAATTCACTGCAACACTTGTCCTGACAAAGATTTCTTTTCTGATAACTCCTTCTCAGTCATTCTCTCCCGTAATCATTTGTTTTCAGTCATCGCTGAGTGCATTTGTTTAAATAATTTCAAGTATTTATCAACACATTGCATCATTTTGTCAAACCTTACCTTGATTATTTTAGATACAGTATTGAATTTGAGAACTTTCATCTCCTTTTCCAGTTTTTCATATTTCTCCTTTGATGTTGAATTACATATTTTCCAATAGGCTACATCAGCCAATGCATCTAAAACTCTTTTATCTTTCTCAAGTCCTGGAGAATATAATTATGTGGCAAACGAGATAGGTGTTCTCTCTTTCAGGTGTGCTAGTTCTTTTGTAAATTTGTCATTTTTTCTGACCAATCTTTCAATTTCTACTTTAGTAAATCTTGCTACATTGACACTTAGTTCTGTTGTTTCCATGGGATTGGTATCCCCTACCCTTCGGACCAAAAGGTGACCAAACACTTGTTTTGGGTCATTGATGGCAACTGGTCTTTTATCCGGAGGATATAGTGACCAAACAAGTAAGGTGGATTCATCTGGGCTATACCCTGATCCTGAATATACCTTGTCACTTGCCTCACCTATTAGGTTCACTGTCTTGTCAGCTCTTTTCTTAAAATTGTCAAATACTATTGCAGAACTCATGTCCCATTCTGGCAAAAGTGACACTTTCACCTCCTGAAGTAATTCCCTTCCTCTTTCAAGAGTGACTGACTCTATTTCCTTGCTTATTTTGTTCTTTAGTTCAATAAGAGCAACAGCCTCTTGTGCAGGAGTGGCAACCTACATCTTCTGTCTGATTTCTTTCCTTAGTATTCATAAACAAATGATTTGAACTCAGTAGTTTTAACAAAGTCACTATTAGAAGTAAATTTTCTTGCAGCCAAGACCTTATCATCATCTGATAATTCATCTAATGCTTCAAACGGTATAACATTTAATTCTTGAGGGGGTTCATACTGCTTTATTACTGGTGCATTTATTGGTTGCATTGATTCACTTTCCTCATCACTTTCTTCCCCTTCACCTATATTAGTATCTATAGAAAAGCACACTTTAGGAGTGGGTTGTGATGGAACATAGTCTATAGGTTGTATGTCCTCGGCCTGTGTTCCTGAATAAGCCATATGAGGTGTATCAAAAACAAATGAAGGCACATTTTTGGCCAATTCATTCACATGAGCAATAAGTTGCTCAACTCTTTCCAGAGGATCCTATATCTCACTGAAGGCTTTTGAGTAAAAAGAAATATTCTTCCTTTTCCATTCTTTTGCAAGTAGAATGTTGTTATATGTGTCCATTCTATTCATTATGGCAGCCTCATCACAGTTTTTGATCACATCTTCATTTAAGAACAAATGTTCATATCCTGATAACCCCTGTGACAACCTTGCTCTGTGAATAAAACCCTATGCATCAAAATTCTTTCTTTCACTACCCAAGGGGAGATTATATTGTGCCAACTTAGCCTCAATTTCTTCATATCCTTCATTAGTGACTACTGTGAAATCCCCAAAACATAGGGTGCCAGGCATAATTGACTGTTTATTATTTTTCTTGAGGTGTTTGATATCTGATTTAGCTAATTGTCTCACAATTTCTAGCTAAGTCACTCTATAAGGGACTACCCTTGGTAACAAATGTGGATTTCCTTCAAACCCATAAACTCTAATCACTATGCAGTCTGAGAAAGCATACCAGTCCCCCTAGTTATGATTTACTTTACTGTTAGAGTTATTTCCCTTTGGTCTCAGAAATTGTTGCACTTCTGGGGATAGGTTATACGTACATGGGTATCCTAATAATTTCATCAATGTCTTAACAAAATATTCCTCAAAATAAAGATAGTGAGATTGGTCAAATCTATTGTCCCACAATGAAGTCCACATTTGCATAGGTTTATCATCTCCATTCTCAAAGGCATCCTTTATCCTCAACTCTTCACTCCAAAATCCTCTACCATGTCCCTCATATAAAAGTAAATGCATCAACAAAGAGTAATGTTTGAAACTAATATACTCACTATTGTTTTTAATCTTTTCAAGTTCTTGATTTAGGGCATTAGCCAAATAGCCCACATAATCATAATGACTTGCATTCTTGCTCTATATGTCTGTGGCCAAAACCATCAGAGCAATAGACATAAGAGGGGGAACTTCTACTCCTAAAACTTGACCAGCTGAGTAGTAGGTGTATCTGAAGTACTCCTCAAACATATCTTCATGAAAAGGGGGATTCTCAATGTCAAAAAAATTTCTTAATTGGCCATCTTCATCCCTAGGCCTATGTAGGGCTAGCTTCCATCTTTTATAGCTAGTGTCCATATCCTTATATTCTATCAGCAAATCTCAGATTGTGAATTGTAAGTCCAGAGAACACTCAAGCTGGAACACTTTAGAAATGAGGTCCTTGGAAATGATGAGTAAGTCAACTCCATTATGCAATTGAATGGTCCTTTTCTTGGGGTCATATTTTCTGGCAAGGGCTTTAACTAATTCTACATTGATGAACACATTGGGCACCACTAATCTTCCCATGTTGAGTCTCCACGGGTTGCAGACTGGGGAGAACCTATATTGTTTTTTGTAATGATATATGAAAAGATCATATCCCTGATGTGGTGTCCAAATTTCTCCAACACCCTTATGTTTGTCCAATAACTGATCCATTGAAGGATTCATTTGTGCACTTCTTTTGGGTCTTGGCCCAGACCCAGGACATTGGTCTATCAAGTCTTTATTCAAAGCTCTTTTTTCAATCTTCTATTTTTTAGTTTTAGGTGTTTCTAGGTGTTCTTCCATCGTTTAAATCCTTTAAACCTTTGTAAAATGTAGTTTCTCAACTGGATAGGTATACTTACTTGAATTTTTCTTTTACCAATTCTTCGTTATTCAAGAGATCCAACCTTTACCAGTCTATATTCCTAACAAGTTATCCTGGTTTGGTAATGACTGAATAAATCATCTGACGATATAGTTTGTTTCAATTCTGGTTGATAAATGCACCATCTATTTTAGTCATGTCATCGACAGGAGCATTTATTTCAAATATTGCAATGATGCCTCGGGTACCGTACTAGTTGATGGTAATCATCATCGCTGTATCAGTGAGACTATATCATATATTCCACCAATATCCATCTTTCTCATCAATGAATCCTTTCAATCAGTCTATCTGCGGGACTCCAAATAATGTTACCCTGATATACCTTAATCCAGCTGATATGTATTATATCTTAGACAAGTTACAGTTATATCAGGTTATCGGGGGAACTGGGATATTAGTTCCACCAATGTTCATGTGTTACCATGATATGCTTGCTTTTACCAACTTTATCAGTCTATCAGGGAGAGGGCTTCAAGGGTTAGCTCCATAGGGTATTATTACCCTGATAAGATATTATTATGTCTTCATAGGGCTATCGGTGGAGTTATGAGGAGGGTTTCAACGATGAGGTCATGTTTGGCCGATAATGCTTGGGAAAGGAAATTACAGAGGTTTTGATTCTCTTATGAATATAGTCATTTGAAATGGATCTTGTCACACAAATTTTGGGGCTAAAATGGATCTTGTCACACAAGATTTTTGCAATTCATACTAATTACAAGATCACAAAATGGCTATTTTTTGTGGTATATAAAAGGATAGGTATGTGGAGGCTATGTGTTAGAATCTGAAAAGATTAATAACCCAGAAAACTAGTGCAAACGAATAGATACTTAAACTATGAATGCAAATGATATGAAATCAAAATAGCAACACAGAGTTAGTCTCCAAGAGAGTAACGAAAATTCTAGAAGCAAAATAGCATTAAGAGGATGCAAAAGCAAAAGATACAAAATACAAGCTAGGTAGCATGCTTATATAGACTAGGAAGAGAGAGGAGGTGGCAACACTGACCAATGAGGAGCAACCATCTATCAGACTAAAGATAGCAAAGTATCTTCCCAAGATAGCTAATGGATGCTCACGTGTAGGAAGGTGACACCTCATAATCCTCTCTCCTAATAAGACATGCTTTATTAACCTAAGCAAGATTAATAGAAGTGTAGGAAAAACCTAGGAATATAGGGAAACATAAATAACCCAACTAGGAAATAAAAAACTACACTAACACCCCCCCATAAGCGAAGCTTAGGTGGATGTAGAAATGGGTCCTGGCAAATCAACCCTGATGAAGTACCCATGTACATAAAATTCCCCCCAAAAAGAGAGAAAATCCCCCCCAAAATAGAGAGAGAAGAGACCCCCCCCAAAAAGTAGAGAGAATTAGGACTCCGAGTGAGAGGAAGAAGCCCCCCCAGAAGATGAAGCATCCTACACCCCCAGCAAAGCTCGCAAATGAAGGAACTTGCTCTCAGTGAAGGGTTTGGTGAAGATATCAGCAACCTGCTCGGAAGTCAGACAGTAGCGAAGGTCGATGACGTGGCCATGGATGAGCTCCCAGATGTAGTGCATGTGGACCTTGATGTGTTTGGTCCACTGATGATGGACCAGATTCTGTGAGATCTAAATGGCACTCTGGTTATCACAAAATATGACTGATGGCCGTCTAATCTGGATGCCAAACTCAATGAGAAGATTCTGAAGCCAAATGGCCTCAGTGGCAGCATTCACAGCCCCCCGATACTTGGCCTCAGTAGAAGATAGAGCAATAGCAAACTACTTCTTGCTCGACCAACAAACAGGACCTGAACCAAGTGAGAAGCTGTAACCTGAAGTAGACTTACGATCCTGAGAATCACCCACCCAATCTGAATCTGTGTAGCCCACCAAGTCAAGCTCAATGCCCGCTGCATAGTGAATCCCAAAACTATGAGTACCCTGAATGTAGTGAAGGATCCACTTGGTTGCTTTCCAGTGCAGCTCATGAGGCTCCTGCATGAATCAAGAGACCATGCCTACAGCATATGAAATGTCAGGTCTCGTATGAGTCAAATGAATGAGACTCCCAACAAGCTGTCAATACAAAGTGCCATCAACAAGTGGAAAAGAACACTGAGCCTCAAGTTTGACTCCAGAAAGAAAGGGAGTCAAAGCAGGCTTACAATCAGCCATATGAATCCTCGAGAGCAAATCTAGAGCATACTTGGACTGTGTGATGGTGATCCCGGAAGAAGACTGGTAGATGTCAATCCTAAGAAAGTAATGCAACAAGCCCAAGTCAGTCATCAAAAACCTTTCATGAAGGGTAGTTTTGACAGCCCCAATGGTGGATGAAGAACTCCCTGTGATCAACAAGTCATCAACATACAAAACTAGAAATAGGAGTGAATCATCCTGCTGCAGAATGTAGACATTGGGATCAGAATGGCACCGAGTGAACCCAACTGATAGAAGGAAGAAGTCCATCTTGGCATACCAGGCCCGAGGAGCCTATTTGAGGCCATAGAGAGACTTCCGAAGACAGCACACAAGTGAAGAATCCTGAATGAACCCCTGTAGCTACTCCATGTAGATCTCCTCCTGAAGGTCACCGTGAAGAAAAGAACTCTTCACATCCATCTGGTGTACTTCCCAATGATTAGCTGCAGTAATGGCAAGAACAAGTCGAATGGCGCAAAAGTCTCAGAATAGTCAATCCCAGGAACCTGGGAGAATCCTTTGGTGACCAAGCGAGCCTTATGCTTGTCAACTGACCCATCTACTACAAATTTTGTCCGATAGATCAACTTACATCGAACAAGTTTTCTTCCCTTAGGAAGACGGACAAGATCCCAAGTGTGGTTCCTCATCAAGTAACTATACTCCTCCTGCATAGCTGTATCCCACTCAGGAATACCAGAGGCCTCATGAAAAGACTATGGATCTGAGGTAGTAGCAATGAAGACATGTGGAGCATCCTAAAACTGTGAATGAGTCCGCCTGGTGTCTGATGGATCCCCAACCCAATCACCTGCAGACTGCAAGGTCTGTCTAGCCCAAAGTGGACCAGAAGATGGAGAATCTGGAGGAGAATCATCAACCTCTGAATGATGACTAGGAGAGGAAGGAGGTGAGTCCTCTGAATCACTCTCTACATCGGAAGTGGAGGTAGAAGACTGCTCAGGTGAATCTGACTCATCAGAAGATCTGTCATGTATCCCAAGTGACTACAATGTCAAAGTAGGAGGAGTTGGAGAAGTGATAGAAAGTGAGCTCGAAGAGCCCTCCTCAAACTGCACACTCCTCTCAATGAACAGCTCATGTGTAGTAGGGTGGAGCAACCGATAACCCTTCACACCATCAGGATAACCTACAAATATGCAAGGTCTGCTTTGTGGATCCAAGGCCTTGTGTTTCTCTGCAGGAATGTGGGCCCATGCAGGAGAACCAAAACTCTAAAGTGCTTAACTAATGGTTTTCGATCACTCCAAGATTCAAAAGGAGTGACTCCCTTCAAGGCTCAGTGAGGAACACAGTTCTGGATATAACAAGCACAATTAATGGCCTCTGCCCAATACTGTGGTGCAAGAGATCTGGAATGAATCATGCAGTTTGCCATTTCCTTCAAGGACCTATTCTTCCGTTCTGCAACACCGTTCTGCTGAGGATTGTATGGAACTGAATGCTGCAAATCAATCCCCTCTGAAGTGCAAAACCTCTCAAACTGATGGTTGACATACTCACCACCATTGTCAGTGCGCAAAACTTTGATGGCTTTCCTGGATTGCTTCTCTACAAAAGTTTTGAAGTCCTTAAAATGATCAAATACCTCTGACTTCTGTTTGAGAAAGTGCACCCAAGTATATCGAGAAAAGTCATCAATGAATGTGAGGACATATCTAGCCCTGCTGAAAGAAGGGTGCTAAAATGGACCAGCCAAATCACTATGAACTAACTCCAGTATCTGTGAAGCTCTCCATGCCTTACCTTTGTCAAACTTTTCCTTAGGATGCTTACCAAGAATGCAACCTTGGCAAACACCACCTGAAAACTAAACTGAAGGCAACCCTGTGACCATGCTCTGTTGGTTGAGCTGCTGCAAGTAGCGGAAGTTAAGATGGCCAAACCGCTCATGCCATAATCTACTCACATCATTAGAATGAGTGAGCAAAATAGTCGAAGGAGGATCAGGAACAAAGTGAGAAAACAGATAGAGCCGTGACTGATGATCTGCTCTGCCAACTGCAACTGTAGAACCACTATGCAACTCACAAATCTCCACTGAATCAGGGGTGAACTCAACCCGCTTGCCTAAACTTGTGTGAGTGATCTGGTATACCGATAGGAGATTAGTTGATAATGAGGGCACACAAAGAACATCATGGAATGTGCCATCCCCCACGTCAACAGACCCTCTCCCACACACCTCAACAGGAGTGTCATCACCCATCAAAATAGAAGGCATAGTACACAGCTCCAAAGATGCAAGTTCTTCCTTAGATGAAGCCATGTGGTGCGAAGCACCCAAATCAAGAACCCAAGTGGATGGTGAAGAAGCAAATACAACAAGGGCCTTGCCCTTTCCTTTCCCCTTGCTGTTTTCTTTTGCCTTATTAGACCCTTCATTAGAACTCTGTTTGATAGACTCAGGAACACTAATATTATTCTTCTCAAGAATGTGTGTCAAGTGAACAATTTATTTCTTTAGACATTTATGTTCATCATGACCGGGTCTTTTACAATAGGCACATTGGACCCTTTCTTTCTTAGGCTTGTCACCCCTGGAAGATTGAGTCTCATTAGTTGCTTTTGAAGCAACCGATATCTAATCCTTCTTCTCCTTGATATTCTTTTGTTTCTTATCCTTACTATTGTTGTTACTACTTTATCCTTTTTGTTCTTTCGTGCCTTGGTTGGCAGCCAAGGCATGTGACTTAGAGGACTTAAGAGTACCCATCTGGATTAGCTTGTCCTGTTCCTGAGTGAGATTGACAGTAAAATCATCTAAGGATGGCATGGTGAATTGAGTACCAAGTGCACCCTTAGTAGCGTAGAAGGTAGAAACAAACACAGAATATTCTGAACTTAGCTTAGAGAGAATACTAAGAATCAGTTGTTCATCTTTCTTTTCAATTCCACATTGTTTTAACTGCAGCCTTAGTGATTTCAATTTAGTAAAGAAATCCTTGATTGTGTTGAAATTGCCTGGACTTAAACTAATTAGTTCATTTTCCAACATATGACCCCTCATTGAATCTTGTGTGCCAAATAATTTTTCTAGCTTTGTCCATATTTCATTTGGTGTATTGAAAGACTCAATACGAAAGAGAAAATCAGGAGAAACAGACAAACACAATGTTCCATATGCTTCATCACATTTGTTAAACCACTTAGGCCTATCTTCATCTTTAGCAAGTTTAGTTTCAAGTCCCATAGTTATCCTATTTAGTCCAGCTTTCCTTAAGTGAATTGTCATGCGTGATTTCCACTCAAAGTAATTGTATGGAGTTAGGATGGGCAGATTTGTTTGATCCATGATGAAGAAATGCAGAGAAGAAGTACTGAAAAGAAGAGAACCCAACCAAGACAACCCCCCTTTTCACTCAATCAAAGAACCCCCCAATAAAATATGATTTGGCACTTTATATTAGTGCATTTACAACTACCACTAGCAAGAAATACTAAGTGTTCTTGATTTCAATGCATTACAAAACTCTCATGAAGAGCATATGTTGAAAATACAACTTTGGCACAATATCCAGAGAAATAAATAGCACCACTGCGATCTACTCAAAAAATCATGCACTTTCAAAAAATAAATCACCTCGATACAAGGTCATATGTAAAAGTTATGATCCTCCGAAGTTCCCAAAATGAGAACTGTGCAATGTCACGACTGAGAATCTACAATTTTTGAAAAATCTTGGCATTAAAATAAAAAAACTTCTACACTAGTGCATAGAGAATGAAAAAATAGCCAAAATTAAAAAATAAATTGTGGGAAAAGGAGTCCGTATGAGCAAGAACAGAGCATTTGAAAACTATCTTCAAAACTGAAACTGCCAACAGAGAGGGGTCCTGATGTAGCTTTCTAAGCACATTTATGCAAAATATACATACTGCATGTAGAAATGAAAAGATACCCAGATGGTTTTTCTGTGCTGCGAACAAAACCCAGAAGGCATTTTTCTTGCAGATGCACAGAAGATGTTGCTCCAGTGTAAATAGAACGCCTTTAGCTACAAAAATGACCCCAGCAACCAAAAAATGACATGCAAAGGCTGAATTAGATGCTGGAACCTGCAATATTGATTCAAAAGACCAAATATGCAAGCTGGTTGTCAGATTTGAGCTCGAAACCCCAGTTCCGCAACTGTGTATGACGATCTCTGATTTCGATGAAATGAAAGCCAAATATGACTTTCTCAAGCTTCCTGGACGCATTGGAACAGCTAAAAATGCTGCCAGTATAACCAGAAATGTTGCAATCACCTAGATTTCATAAAACACATGTGCAAACCCTAGAGATTAAAAAAGTTTCCATCAAACTTTTCTGATTCTCAAGATCATCCGAAGATGCAAGAGAAGAACATATTGGGTTTTTTGAAAAACTGCAATAATCTTAATTAGCCCCCCCCCCCTGAATCTCTCAAATAAGGAAACTAAAATCTACTCTTGCACATAGCAACACTCTGATACCATGTTAGAATCTGAACAGATTAATAACCCATAAAACTAGTGCAAACGAATAGATATTTAAACTATGAATGCAAATGATACGAAATCAAAATAGCAAAATATAGTTAGTCTCCAAGAAAGTAACGCAAATTCTAAAAGCAAAATAGCATTAAGAGGATGCAAAAGCAAAAGATACAAAATACAAGCTAGGTAGCATGCTTATATAGACTAGGAAGAGAGAGGAGGTGGCAACACCGACCAATGAGGAGCAACCATCTATCGGACTAAAAATAGCAAAGTATCTTCCCAAGATAGCTAATGGATGCTCACGTGTAGGAAGGTGACACCTCATAATCCTCTCTCCTAATAAGACATGTTTTATTAACCTAAGTGAGATTAATAGAAGTGTAGGAAAAACCTAGGAATATAGGAAAAAATAAATAACCCAACTAAGAAATAAAAAACTACACTAACACTATGCAAAATATGAAAAATTTTCTAGTTCTAATAGTGGCTCTGATTGGGGATGAATGAACATGAGATCATTGCAAGAATCCAAAAAGATCTCTGGGAGGCAGACCATGAATGGGAAATGGAATGATATGAAAACCTAAAACTATTGTGCATGGAAGATATATTGTAAAAAGGCAACTTTGAGAATTATCCACGCACTGGCAATTCTTGACCTTTTCCTAGACTATTGTGCATGGAAGTTTTTAAGAAAAGAAATGTTTCAAGAATTGTCCATGCACTGGCAATTCCTGATCTTCTCCTGACATATTTTGTAGATAATATGAATCTTCTCCTCCTCTTCCAGTAATAACAAAAGGCCCAATCCAAAGAGCTTCAAACTTTCCACGTTTCCCTTTATCCTAGCACCTTGCATTCTCCAATAGGACCATATCATTTTCATTGAATTTTCTGTTCTTTGCCCTTTTGTCAAATAAATACTTCATTTGTGATTGCATCTTAGTATTCTGTTCTTGGGCCAATCTTCTTCTCTCATCTAATTCTGCCAACTATTCCATTATTTCTTCCATAGGTTCAGGGACATCCAGATCCTCTTGAAGTATAAATTTGTATATAGGTAACAAGTTTTGCATGGGCATTCTAGCCTGTGCTCCATAAACTAGCTCAAAAGGTGACTTACCAGTTGATTTCTTTACAGTGATTATGTCTGCCCATACTGCCATCCTCAATTTGGAATCCCATGCCTTCTTATTTATGTCCAAGATCCTTTTAATATTTTTTAGGATACTCTTATTACTTGACTTGGCATGTCCATTCACCTGTGGATGGTATGGTGAGGCATATGAAATCACAATACCATATGATTCACAAAATTTTCTGAATTCATCTGATCTGAAACACATTCCATTGTCCGTGATTATCCTGGCAGGTGTCCCAAACCTTGTAATGATGTTATCCATCAAGAATTTAATTACAACCTTGCTAGTGGCTTGTTTCATTGGGATGGCTTCTATCCATTTTGTGAAGTAATTAGTTGCTACCAATATCCACTTATGACCTCCACTGGATTTCTCTGATATCTCTCCAATAAAATTGATTCCCCATTAGTAAAAAGGAGCCTCAACTTGCATTGGCTTGAGTGGCAGTGCTCCTTGATATTTCATCTTTTATGAGAACTTCTGACATGCTTCACACTTCCTTACATATGTGAAAGCATCATTGAAAACTCTCGGCTAGTAATAACCAGCTCTTAAAATTTTATGGGCAGTAGTTTTGCTAGAAAAGTGTCCTCCACAGACTCCTTCATGCATTTCCTTCAATACTCTTTTTGCCCAGGGGATTCATCCAAACATAGTAGTAGTACCCCATATCTATTCTTCCAATATAATTCACCATCTAGGAAAACATATTTAGAGGCATGTAGTTTCAAAGTTCTCTTTTGATTGTCATTCAAATGTTTAGGACATTTCTGATTTTTCAAGTAATACATTATGTCAGTGTACCAAGCTATTTTTTCAATGCTTGTAATCACAGTCTCTTCTTTTCCCACATTGTGAATTTGAGAAGCCTCTAGATTTGATTCAACCATTAGTTTAGCTAAACCATGTCCTCTCACTAATTTGGTGATTTGGATCTCTATGTTAAACTCTTGTATTCTATTGATCCATCTACATCTCCTCCCAGTAACTTCTGCTTGTACAAAGACATCTTTAACCACAACATTGGGAACATATGCAATCACTTTTGCCCCTACCAGGTAGGGTCTAAAGAATTTCACTGCTTTCACCAAAGCATATGCCTATTTCTTTGTAGCATCATAGTTCAATTCTGCTCCTTGGAGGGATTTACTGAAAAATGATACATGTTGTTCATATCCCTTTTTATTCTTTTGTAGCATTACTACGGCAATAGTATGGTATGATGCAAATGAGAAGACTTGAAATGGCTTACTAAAATTAGGGGATTTCAATACTAGGGCCTCCTTAATTGCTCTCTTTATGGCTACAAATGCATCTAGTGCATCTACAGACCAATCTATCTTAGCCCCCTTCTTCAACATTTTTGCAATGGGTTTGACAATTTCAGCAAAGTTTGGGATAAATCTTCTTACAAAATTTATTTGCCCAAAGAAAGATTGGATGAGTTTAATTGTTTTAGGAATAGGAATCTTGTCTATGGATTCCACTCTTTCTAGATCGATTCTAATTCCATCTTTGAACACTATATGTCCTAGTAATTTGCCTTCTATCACTGCAAAATGACATTTCTTTGTATTTAAAGAAATACCGTATTCCAAAGCTTTGAAAAATATCTTTTCAAGATGATCAACATGATCTTCTACTCTCTTGGAGTATGCAATGAGGTCATCTTGATATACCACCATTATAACATTAATCAGTTCAGCAAAAGGAACATCCATGGCTCTCTGGAAAGTTGCACCAGCATTTGTAAGTCCAAATGGCATTCTAACATATGCATATGTGCCCCAAGGAGTAGTGAATGCAGTTTTATGTTGTTTTGATTCTTTTACTTTCACCTGATTATAACCCAAAAATCCATCCATCATAGATAACAACTCACATCCTGTGACTCTTTTCATAATTGCCTCCATATTTGGAAGTGGATAGTTGTCTTTAAGGGATGAGATATTTAGATTTCTAAAATCTACACAAAAACTTATGTCACCATTCTTTTTTCTAACTGGCACCAAGTTGGAGACCCACATAGAATGTCTAATAGGCTTAATGATACCTCCCTCCCTAAGCTTCATAAGTTCTTCATGCATTTTGGGCTGTAAGGTTGGGTTTATTGGTCTCTATTTTTGTCTAAAAGGTTTTGCATCAGGTTTGAGTGGGATTTCATGTTGAAACAAATCTTCTCCATATACCTTGAGATCATCATAAGACCAAGCAAAGACTCACTTATATTTCCTTAATAAGGCTATCAACATCTTCCTGATTGTTGGGCTTATCCTCTTCCCAATGTATACCCTTTTTGGTGCCAATTCAGTGCCCAAGTTAATTTCTTCAAGGTCTTCCTTTTTTACTGGTGTCTATTTCATAAGAGCTCGGACATGTCCGTCAAACATCCCTTCTAGTACCATAAGCCCCTTAGGAATTTTGTTAGTCTTAAGCTGGATAATTTCTTTACCAAACAAAGTTTGCTTGCCATCTACTTCCTCCACAAATGCATTAAAATCAATTTCTTGAGCCTCATATTGATCAACACAATGTAAGAATTTAATCAGATTCGTGTCATCATTAAAAACTTGCCAATTGTATATGTTATCCAGGATTGCAAGTCTTGTTTTGAACTCAATTTGAGATATTCCTGCTAGAGTAGTGTCACCCCTTTTAAGAGATATGTTGGCTAAAAAGTCTTCCATTATGTTTTTGATCTATCTATCCATTTTATGGAGAATGCATCAAATAACTCCAGATCATCCTAGACAACATTTCTATATTGTTTTAGCCTTTTATGTTTTGATGAGTACTTGTTTCTAACTTGAGAGATGATCAATTCTGAATCCCCGTATACAGTAAGGAGTTTTATCTTCTGTTTTATAGCGATATTCATGCCTATCAGCAAAGCCTCATACTCAACTATGTTATTGGTACATTCAAATGTCAGCAGGAATGAGTACTTGAAAGTCTTACCAGTTGGTGAAATAAATAATACTCATACTCCATTACCAGCTTTACTACACACACCATCAAAATACATTTTTCATACACCACATTCATTCATTTGGGCTTCTTGGTGTATTGGATCAGTGTTATGTAACTCTGGTTGACTTTTCTCAATTCTGAACGTACCAAGGTCTATATCATAGAAAACGTTTACTTGATTTTGATCAATACCTTCTATGATATTCTCATATCTTGGTTCTCTACAAAGCTTAATCTCTTTCCCTCCTACTGGTATAGTAGCATAGGATAGATCCAACTGGACATTTCCTCTGACAATTGCAGTCCATTGTCTATATAGAAACATTCCATAGTAGGGTGGGATGTCCACTACAGTGATGTCAATTTTATATGCTCCTTCAGGGTAGGCAACTAGCCTTATCTCTACATCCTTCATAATACCCACAACTGGGATGGATCTATTGTCCATTGCATAACATTTGCCGTATGTGGTGTCAACCCACATTCCTAACTCCTTCATGACTGCTATTGGCATGATGTTCATAGCTGCCCCAGAATCAATCATACAATTCCTCACCAGCATGTTTTTAATTAGCAAGGTAGTGTAAAAAGGATCTACCTGAGAGGGATTCCTTGTTAAGGTGTCACCTAAATACACTTTTGGGGTTTTAACAGTCTCTTGTCAAAAATTGTTTATTTTGACTTCAAGTTCTTGCTTCTTTTTTGATACATCTGAAATCATCTTGACCACTACATTTCTATATTGATCTATCTTCATTATTTCAAGCAATGGTGTTGATATTTTGACTTGGGATACTACTTGGGCTATGTCAAACAATGGAGTCATTATTTGATCAGCTTTTTCTATTTTGTTATAGCTCTTTTCTTCAACTGGTATTTTGTCTTCTATCTTACTTTGTTTAGTCTTGGCCAGCTCTTTAGATGTATTTTTCGTATTTTCCTTATTATGACTCTGGTCTTTTATGAACACACTTCTAGGTGTTCCTTGATCTGCATTGACTGTTCTATTTCTCAAATTATAATTACTGTTTGCCTGTGCCACCATAGCGATTGTAAGAGCCTTTCTTTCTTCTTTGGTTGGTTTCCTCCATGGGTTTTGTAGTGGCCCACTATGATCACAAATGGTTTCCTTATAATTATCTTCTTGATCTGAAAACACCTACTGTCTCCCCATATTGATATTATATCACTTATTTGTCACATCATATTCATATCCATTCTCTTCTATGGATGAATATTCTTCATCAATCTGATGGGGTTTGATTTCAAGCATGTTTATGGTATGGTTGTCTCTTTCCTACTGATAGGATGTTCCTTCTTCTTGTATTGATTGTGGCACTACACAATAGTCAGGTGAGTGAGGTAGATTACACACTAAGCACCATGGATTATTCTCCACTACATGTGTTCCATTTCTTTTAAGAGGATCAGGAGTGTCTTTCCCATAATTCTACTTTCTATTGTTTTCTAAAGGTCTTCCATCTTTCCAATTGGTATTATAGGGCATATCGTGTAACCTTGGTCTTTCATTCCTATACTGGTATTCCTGCTTATTTTGGGGGCTGTTAGATTGTTGGGGCATTCTAAGTTTATCCCTTTTGCCAGTCATCCCTACAGTCATCCCTACAACCTTCTTATTATTTTCAATATTGATAGTTGCCTTTTGTGCCTCTATCAAGGTCGTGGGATATTTATTCCTGAGTTCATACCTAGTTTTCATATCAAAAGCCTTTAGATAGATACTCAGAGCTGCCAAATCAGTCAATTTGGATCTATGTGGTATTTTATTGTGCAATTTGGAGAATCTTTGATTGAAGTCATATACTGACTCATTCTGGTATTTCTAGATGCTTATTAGCTCATGCATGGCAAATTCAGAGGCATACTAATTTCCATATTGTTCTTTGAATTGATCATGGAAGTCTGTTATAGAATTAATTGAGGCATCTGGTAAACTATTAAACCAATCTCTTGTGTCTTCAGTTAGGGACATCATGAATAATCTCATGTTTACATCCTCGTGCTCCATACCAATGTCCTATATAAAGGCATTGAAATTCCTAATGTTCTCTTTAGCTGATATCCCATTATTCCTAGTGAATTTGGGGACCATATTTCTCCAGTTGTTGTCTATAGGGTATGGATATAATTGATATCATGTTAAATCAAATTGCCTACATACACTCATGAGGTTTTGTGGAGGCATATTCATAGGAGGTGGATTGGGGTAATATTGGTATCCATATGGAGGCTGATGGTAAGCATTTTGTTGTATGTGTTGCTGAGGGTGTATATTCTGAGGTGGTATATGTTGCTGATGTTGTGGGACACCATGATGACCTGGTGATGGGTGATATTGGGGAATATTGCCAGTATTTGGGGGTAGGGGTCTTTGTGGTGACGTACTATGTTGAGCGTATTGTCTTGAATTACCTCCTACATTATGGGGCATTTTTGAAGTACCCAGAGCAGTTGTATTCTGAGATATCCCATGTGAATTGGCATTACTACCTTGTTTGTGTGGAGGGACATATCTTGGAGGTTTTGTTATTTGGATTTTTAATTGTGCCATTTGCCAGTCTATCTCATGGCTTTCTTGTATCATCTGTTGTCTTCTTCTAAGTTGTTGTCTTTGCCACTCCAAATGTATTTCAATCTCTTGATTACTCATAGCATCAAAATCAACAATATGGTCTACAGACCCCTCCTTATTTTCTTCTCCCTATTGTGATAAAAATCCCTTATCAGATTCTTCCTGTTTCTACATCCTTTCTTCATTCATCCTTTCCTCAAATTTAGTTGCTTCTTGAGAATTTGTCCTATAACTGAGGATGTTATCATTTGTATTGATTTTTTTAGGAGGTGTTGAGGGATTTCCACCATCATTGTACACTAGGGAGTTCAATATTGTAAAGGGCTGTTCTAATGTGTTTACATTGTCTTCAGGCTATTTGGGTACTGCTTCACCCCTATTTGTATTGTTCCTTCCATGAGGGGGTCCATGCTTGTTTGCCCACTTGACATTATTTTTCTTGGGACTTTCTTGATGCATAGATCTCCTTCCATTCACGTTGAATGATATAATATATCTTTGATGTCTATCATCTATCTTTTCTGATATGATATCTATTTCATTAGTCATAAAAATTTTAGGGTCGCCACCTACTTTTTTGTAAGTAGGAAAATGATTGTAGTTCTACCCAATAGAGCCTTAAATATGTTATGATGCTTTGAGATAACTCTATGATGGAAGGGTGAAGTTCAAAATGGGCTTAGTCCCCAGTAGAGTCGACAATTTGTTGGGTCTAAAAAACACAGGTTTTTAGACCACAAGAGGGTGCCAGTCTCTTGATATGTTCTTGGTCAACAAAATAGGGTTTATACAACTAGAAACCCCCTACTCTTTAGGCTCTGCTAAACCTAGGTAGGTATACCTAAATGATAGGTAGATTTTTAAGGCTATAATCTTTAAATTAAGCAACCTACTCACAATGGCACTTGAGGTGAAGTAGATGCAAGGCTAATTACTGCTTCCTACTAAAAATATTTTGGGAATCAAATATATAAATGGGATCTATATGAGATTATTCTAAACTGACAAGTGCCTACACTATTGGGTGAATGGAGTCAAGGGTGAATGATGACTTTGGAGATAGGATTTTGTAAGATAAGTAGATTTATTTCTCAACTTAACTCTAACAGTTGGGCACTTTTGAATGTCTACACCTTATGCAGACGTGCAAGTATGTCAGTTATTTGAGCTCTTCTTAATGATCCCAGTGATATCCCCTTATGTTACTATGAAGTTGTGAAAGGATTTTAATTCAAGTGTGAGGAGAAACCAATCAAGACAATTTATTTAAAAGGATTTTAATCCAGACAGGAACCAATCACAATAGATTGCTCAAAAGGTAATTTTAATCCTTCTGCACATAGAAACCAATCAACAGCATCACACAACTACAACAAATGTGTATTGACAAATCAAATGTATTTTCACACTTAATTTGAATAACATAAACAGACACTTTGGAGATAGACAAATAATATATGAGCATAATAAATCCACACAACTATTGAACACTTGAAAATGAATCAATAGTTATGCAAACACCTTCTCCATTATATTTATCTTCAAATGATATGCATTACTATGACAGTTTCTGATATGAAATGGATGATCAAATGGTGCAATCTATCTTCTTATTAATGCTCCTTCTAAAAGGTCTTCTAAGGAAAATTTCCTAATAATGTTTTTTTTTAGTTTCATCATCTTCTATGGGTCTTGGTCTCTCCTTTTATAAGTGAGAGGCAACAATCTATGGACCCCTTTCAAAAGTCACATCTTTTAGTAACTAAAAATAACTAAAACAGAACAATAGAAGAGTTGACCACTCCGTTAATCTCCCAGCGTAAACCCGTGACCATCAAAGGCCTATTCAAAGCTTCTACTCTTTGATCTAGTGCTTGTCATGATGCCAATTGATCACTTTTACTAAGATATCTGCTCCATTGTATCTGATGTGTTCATGGTTTGGCTGATGAATAAGTTGACTACAGAGAGGGGATGGATGTATCCCTATTCAGCGTGAGTGTTAACATTGATTATCCTCTCTTTCATGTCGTATTCCATGTACATGATTTTTTCAATCTGTTTATGGGCTTTCTACATAATCATGGCTTCATCCTTGATTTCCTATAATGCGGCAGTCAACAGTTCAGTAAATTCACTTTTCAACCTTCATAACTTTTGAGATTTCTAGTATCATCGTGAAGTGACAGAGTTAGATCAAAACATTCAAGCTCTTCTTCAAGATTGCCATAATATTTATTATTTGACTCCATTAATTCATTATATGTCTGCAACACTTGTCCTGACAAAGCTTTCTTTTTGGATAACTCCTCCTTCTCAGTCATTCTCTCCCGTAATCGTTTGTTCTCAGTCATCGCTGAGTGTGTTTGTTTGAATAATTTCCAGTATTTATCAGCACATTTCATCATTTTGTCAAACCTTACCTTGATTATTTCAAATATAGTATTGAATTAGAGAGCTTTCATCTCCTTTTCCAATTTTTCATATTTCTCCTATAATGTTGACTTACATTTTTTCCAATAGGCTACATCAGCGAATGCATCTAAAACTCTTTTATCTTTCTCAAGTCCTGGAGAATATAATTCTATGGCAGACGAGGTAGGTGTTCTCTCTTTTAGGTGTGCTATTTCTTTTGTTAATTTGTCATTTTCTCTGACCAATCTTTCAATTTATGCTTTAGTAAATTTTGCTACATTGACATTTAGTTCTGTTGTTTCCATGGGATTGGTATCCCCTACCCTTTGGACCAACAGGTGACCAAACATTTGTTTTGGGTCATTGATAGCAACTAGTCTTTTATCTGGAGGATATAGTGACCAAACAAGTAAGGTGGCTTCATCTGGGCTATACCCTGATCCTGAATATACCTTGTCACTTGCCTCACCTATTAGGTTCACTATCTTGTCAGCTCTTTTCTTAAAACTGTCAAATACTATTGCAAAACTAATGTCCCATCCTAGCAGAAGTGACACTTTCACCTCCTGAAGTAATTCCCTTCCCCTTTCAGGAGTGATTGACTCTATTTCCTTGCTTATTTTGTTCTTTAGTTCATTAATAGCAGCAACCTCTTGTTCAAGAGTGGCAACATGCATCTTCTATCTTATTTTATTTCCTTTGTATTCATAAACAAATGATTTGAACTGATTAGTTTTAGCAAAGTCACTATCAGAAGTAAATTTTCTTGCAGCCAAGACCCTAACATCATCTGATAATACATCTGATGCTTCAAACTGTATAACATTTAATTCCTAAGGGGGTTCATACTGCTTTATTATTGATGTAACATTAGAAATTGTCCTCTTGTATGGAATGGTACAATTTCCCTCTGTTTAGCTCCTCACTCTTGGTGACCTCTCAACCTTTTCTTTTTCAACCTCCCTGAAACCCTGATTGACTAAGTCTAGGAGTAGTTTATTCACTTTTTCAAGTAACTTATTGATAGAACCCAGAAAGAGATTTGAGACCTGGGTCCCTAGGACCCCCAAAAATGTAGATTTGAGATAAAATTAGGGGCTTGGACTTGGGCGCCCGTGCGCTAGTCCTCCCCCATTTCATGGGATTTTGAATTTTGTCGGGGTGTCAGTTCCCGCCAAGTGCCTCGAGATTATGTTTTTAAATTCTCAGTTTTCACGTGACATCGAGACATTATTTTAAAATTTGAATTCCCTAAAGCTAGATATAAAAAGACATTTGTAAATCATTTTATCACACACAATTCTTATGCAAGCTTGATGCCAAAACTCTGTTGAAATTGCCATTGAAGATCAATGACTTGTTGAAGCTCTTCGAAGTATTATTTATTTGCTATCTTGGAGATAATGGATGAAGATTGGGAATCAAGATCTTGAGTCTATCTTGCTCTTCCTAGGGTTTGTACACCCTTTGCATGATCGGGAGAAGCATTGAAGCCTCCAACAACAAGCTTGGAGATCCTCCATGGACATTGTTGATTCACCTTCTTGTTCACGCAAGTCTTCATTTATGTCATCTCCTTGAGGTGAAGTTGTATGTGTTTATTGATGCAAAGCAAGTTGTTGATCTTCCCTTGATTGAGACATCTAGGGTTTGATTTTATGCATAACACATTGTTAGGTTTGCACACACTTCTGCAAATCTTTATCTCTGGCTATTGTTGATGTAGAAATACTGAAGATGGGGCTTGACTGAGGCAAGCTCCTATATAGCCACAACAATTTCCTTCTTTTGTATGTGCAGATTGTGTTTTGTAGGTTTCGACGAAAAGAAGCTATGGGAAGAAGGATATTGCAGGTACAGTTGCGACAGACTTTTAGATTTTTAGATTCTAAGACTTGTGGGACATTGGAGCGGGCGCCCTAGTCCAACTAGGGGTTATTTTTGGGATCTGGAAACCTTTTAGTAGTCTCAGACACCCTGTACAAAAGATTTTCCTGTGTGGAAACTTTTAAGACATTGGAGCGGGTGCCCTAGTCCATGCAGCCCTCAGAATCTGGGTACACTATCTCTGAAACCCTCCCTCTACACTTCTGTACTTAGTTTTGCCAATTGCTTCATCAATTTCTGTGTATTTTTGATATAAGGCATAATTAGGGTTTTACTTGGTTGAAAGGAAAGCACTTGATAAAATCTTGATTAGGGCCTTAGGTTTCATAAACACACGAGCATAAGGGATAGACAAGTGATTAGAAGCCAGTTTACAAGCTAGATCTTTGTCCTCCCAATGCTTAGCAGTGAAATGGTAATATTTAACCTAGTTTAAACAAACTATCATTTTTCACCCTAAACATTTTGGTGAACTCGACCTTTAAAGAATTTACATCCTTTTAAGCTTTAGATCTGATATAAGTTGTTGTTCTAGAGCATAATTGGATTGAAAAACCTCTTTAGTGAATTTGCATATGTTAACTTATGGATTACATTCTTTATCTTTTCACTAAAAGAGTTGGAAATTATCATTTATTGTTGGAAATTGTATTTCATTTGCAAAGGCCATCATTGTGCATTTAAATCTTGGTTTAAATAGAGCATGTTAGAATGTTGGATTATTTTTTGCAAGATTTTCATGCTTATGATGAGCCGTTTAGTCGTGATGACTTTGATATGTTAGATGAAGCCCTTGAGCCCTTGAGGACTTTATCGCAATTGAACATTCCACTACGGCCTCTAAGCCATCATTATTTCTAAGATTTGTAGGTACAATTTATGTTCCTAAATCTAAAGAAGAGATTGAAAAACTAAAAATTGTGGTTACTCTATGTGTAAATGTGGTTCAACCATCCTCTAAGCCTATGCTTGTTGTTAAAGGTCTTTCATCTTCTTCGCAATCTTTTGATCACATTTACGATTGTGCAAAACAAATTGTGAAACAAAAATTACATCAAACCAACCATAATGTGGTTGCTCATGCATATAACACTCGAAATAATAAACAAAGTACACAACAAACTAATGTTCCAATATCTTTACCAGCTTCTCAACCTATGCTTCCTCAAGCACCTCGTTTAACATATAAAGGTGGTAAAGACTATGACCTTGTAGAGCAGCGTCGCGCTACTCCTGCAAAAATATCTCTTTGGGAACTTATACAAACTTCACCTACTTACCATGGAATGCTACAAGAAGCTTTACAAAAGGTGATTATTCCTCCTGCTGTTAAACCAAATGATGTTGCCGCTTTACTAGATTGTATGCATGCAACGAAAATAGACATTTTATTCCAACAACATGAGTTACCACCTCTCAAGATTCATAAGCAGTATGATCCTCTGGTTATCTTTATTACAATCAACAAAACTTTGGTTAAGAGAGTTATGATTGATAATGGGTTAGCCCTTAATGTTTGTGGTATTGATTTATTGCATAAAGTTAAAGTTGATATTTCTGTTGTCAAACCAAAATCATTAAGTATTCATGGATTTGATAATGTTGGACGACAATCTGTGGGCACTATAACTCTACCGATACAAGTTGGACCTGTGATGGTGCCTACCTTGATTCATGTCATGCCTTGTTCTTTATCTTATAACATGATTTTGGGCATACCTTGGATACATGCATTAGGAGTAGTTCCTTCTACTTTACACCATTTAATTAAGTTTATCTTTAAAGGAAAATTGCATACTATCCATTCGGATCCTGAACTGGACAATTTTTTGCAAATGGAAGTGCATAAGCATGTTGTTGGTCCTAAGATTTTAAACAATCTGGAAGCTAAATTGTCAACTCCTCTTGCCTCTAAAAATGTTATGCAAGAGCCCAAGAAATCAAATGCATTTGTTGATGATGACTAGGGTTCGTTAGATTTTGCATCCTCTGCCACAGGAGAGTATAAACTTAAAAACCATGTCCCTGAAACATCAAATATTGCATCGATCACGTTGCATGCTTTAAATGATAAACACAAGATCTCTTTGTTGACAAATAAGGATAATAATATCAGTTATACTACTAATTATGAGACATATGAAGCTCCACCTTCGTCTAAAGAAATGGTCTCTCTTTATGGCAGAGGATTCCGATTCCTTTATAAAAATTGTGACTATGTAGGTAATGGTTGTCATATAAATCAACAAGGAATCAAAGTCCCTATAGAATCCACTTCCCAACATTAGTCAAGTGGCATTGGATATAATCTTTTTAACTTAGTTTGATATTTCTTGAGATGATTGACACCAATTATCCTCCAGGATCCCTTCCATTAGATATGTTTACAATGGATGAAGCGATAATGGAATTCCTAGGTGCTTATGATGGTATTCCTCGTTATCACCATAAACGTGGCCTACCCTATTCTTTAAACAATGATGCATATTTTGGAAAGACTACTAGCACAATAACTGCTACAGTAGAACAAAATGAAGAATTTGAAGAACAATTACAATCCTACAATCCCCTAGACCATAGTACTCTTCTTAACGGAAAGACTATTGATGTCGTTATGGATAAGGATAATCCTGAAAAAGTTATCCCTATTGGTGATTGTTTAAATGTGGAAGAAAAAGAAGAAATGATTAAATTATTGAATGAATTCTCAGAATTGTTTGCTTGGAATTACTCAGACATGCCTGGTATAGATCCTCAGATTGTAACACATAATATTGTGCTGAAATTAGATGTTAAGCCTTTCAAACAAAAGATTCGTAAGATGAATCCTAAGATTGCTTTGCTTGTTAAAACCAAAATAGAAAAAATCTTACAAGCTGGCTTTATTCGACCTATTGATTACTCTCTGTGGATCTCAAATATTGTTGTCGTCATTAAACCTGATGGTCGTATAAGAATGTGCACAAATTTTTGGGATTTAAATTTAGTATCTTTGAAAGATGACTTTCCCCTCCCTAATATCGATATGATTGTTGATTCTATAGCCAGACATGAGTTGCTATTTGTTATGGATGGATTTTCAGGATATAATCAAATCCTTATAAATCCTCTTGATCAATATAAAACAACCTTTATAACACCTTGGGGTACATTTTGCTGGGTAGTTATGCCGTTTGGACTTAAGAATGCATGAGCTACCTACCAACGTGCAATGACTCTTATATTTCATGATTATATGTAGAATATTCTAGAAGATTATGTTGACGACATCTGAGCAAAGTCTATCCATCGTAAGGATCATGTGACAAATCTTTGAAAGATATTTGAGTGCATATAAAAATATAATATGTGATTGAACCCCCGGAAGTGTGTTTTTGGCATGGATAGTGGAAAGTTATTGGGATTTATTATTTCAAATAGAGGTATAGAAGTTGACACGAAAAAGATAGATGCAATTGTTAATATGCCAATACCAAAGAACATATCTCAACTTCGTAGTTTGCAGGGAAAGATATAGGCTATTTGCTGATTTGTTTCACAACTCGCAGATAGGACCCGCCCCTTATGCAACTACTGAAGAAAGATTCTCGCTTTCAATAGAATTCTGAATGTCAAAAAGCTTTCAATGAATTAAAGGATTACCTAGCTAATCCACCCGTTTTGCAACCTGATGTTTCTGATAAACCATTTTTATTATACATCTCAGCATCCAACAATGCCCTAGCTGCTTTGTTAGTGCAACATAATACTGAAGGCAAAGAATGTGTTGTATACTACATCAGTCATACTCTGCTTGATTATGAAGTGCGATACATAGTTATAGAGAAGCATTTCTTAGCTTAGTGTTTGCCACTCAAAAGCTTAGACATTACCTCTTGAATGCTGAAATACATGTAATGGTAAAATTTGACCCTTTGAAACATCTCTTCGCAAGAACAGATTTATCAGGTTGTCTTGCTAATGGGTTATGATGTTAACAAATTTTGATCTCAAATTTATTTCACAAAAAGCAATTAAAGGGCAAGTGATAGCTGATCAGTTAGCTGAAGCTCCCTACCCTTTTCTATACAAAATGTTGACGCTTTTCCTAATGAACAGATTCTAACAATCTCTACGGATGAAAAATGGGAGTTATACTTCGATGGATCAAAATGTCGAACTAGCTCCAGAGTTGGTGTTATATTAATACCTCCCGTGGGTAAGTCGGTTCCCTTATCTTACCGTTTAGATTTCTTATGCATAAACAACATAGCTGAATATGAAGCTCTTATCGCCAGACTTCATGCAACCTTGGCTCTTAATATCAAGAATATTACAATATACGGTGATTCTCAGTTAATTGTTAAACAGATAACATGATTGTATCAAACTAAGCATGGTTCTCCTACATATTCAATTATTTACGCGATGGAACCATTCCGGACTCAACATCTAAGAATGCCCAACTCTGTTTATGCAAACTAGCAGCGCGATACATTATATTATCGAATGTCTTGTATTGACGAAGTTACAATGGTGTTTTACTCCAATGTTTAAGTAATGCAAAGATCCTGATAGCTTTAAAAGAGCTCACTCTAGTGCCTGTGGAGGGCATTTCAGTGGAAAATTATTGGTGCAAAAATTGTTATGTATGGGGCACTATTGGCAGCATATGGAACAAGATTCCTTTGCTTACGTCAAGAGATGCTCACAATGTCAACATAAACACCTCATCCATGCTCCCACTCAAGAGCTTCGTTCCCAGGTGTCACCGTGGCCATTTTCTATCTGGGGCTTGGATCTCGTAGGTAAAATTTCCCTGCCCTCCTCTCAAGGACATACATTTATCATTACTGCTACTGATTATTTTACAAAATGGGTTGAAGCAATCCCTTTGCGATCTATGACCATCGATATAATTTGTCGATTCATACAAGATAACATCATTTATCAATTTGGAATACCTTCCTCCCTGGTTTCAGACAATGGTACACCATTTAAGAACAAGGATGTGAAAAAGTTCCTTGAAAAATATCATATACAACATCACTTCTCTATGCGTTATTACCCTCAATCAAATGACCAAGAAAAAGCTTCAAACAAAGTTATTGGACAGATTCTAAGGAAAACTGTTAATAAACATAAAAAAGATTGGCATACGCAATTATCCTATGCACTATGGGCCTATAGAACAAGTATTCAAATAGCTACAAGTAACACACCGTATAATCTTGTCTATGGTGCAGACGCGATAATGCCCTTGGAGTTAGAAATTTCTTCCTTGCAAATTTCCCTAAGAGACATCATGGATGATGACATAGAACGAGAGAAAAGATTACAAGAACTTGAGATGCTTGATGAAAGACATATTAACGCTCTTGAACATCTCAAGGCTTATAAAAAAGGAATACAATAAGCCTATAATGCACAAGTCATACAACGTTCATTTAATGTTGGGGACTTGGTTCTTTATGAAAATCAACGCAATGTAAACGCACCGCCTGGTGAAAAAGGTAAGTTCAACCCTAATTTAGCTTGGACCATATATAATCACTAAAACCTTTGGATCCAGAGAATATAAATTAGCCAATGAGCAAGGTACACCACTTAAGGAACCTATTAATGCAGCACACCTCAAAAGATTTTATGCTTAAAAGATCTAATGTTAAATGTTCCTAAGCTAATTTAGCACATAGATTAGCTTCAATTTCAACAAGCTATTACTATTTTGTCTTAATTCATTTAGCATTATATCTTTGTTCAGTTGATCATTGTTGTATCGTGTTTAAGTAGTAATTACTTAAGATCACTTTTGTATTAATTGAATTTAACATGAAAGTTAAAAGTATGTGTAAAATAATTAATCATTGTGTTTGTTACTACATGTTCTTTTTAGAATTGTTAGTATATCACAATAGTAATTAATTATAGCATTTAGACATCATCACTAGTTGCATTTTTACAAAAATCACATGTGATAGATCAAAATCCATTACATATAGATCAAAAGAAATAATCATATATATATATATATATATCAGTTTCATGTATACATCCAAGTCGACTATCCCTAAAAACAAAATGGGATGTCATAGTGCCTAAAGTCTAGGAATCACATAGCATAACCTTGACCGCCAGTACCCTCAGGCCCTTGTGGTGTGTGAGTGACAAAAGCCTGACCATGTGTGGCTACAGATCGCGAATGACTCCTAGAGACACTTCGTGATTGTAACCCCCTGATCCCACCTCTCATCTTTATCATCTGCTCATGTGTCTCCTGGTACATCCTCTGGTATCAGTCTCTCTCAGCTTGAGCCCTGTCTCTATCAACTCTAGTTTGTTGGACCTCCCGCAGTAAGAACTCACTGACAGCTGGCCCTCCCTCCGATGTAGGAATCACTACCATCTACTCTCGTTGTGCCTTGAGCTTAGCCTCGACGCGCTCAGCTCTTTGTCAAAACTCCTCTCTCTCTCATCCAGATTGCTCTAGCATGCCCTCTATAGCAATCCTATATCTGATGATAGGCATAAATATCTCAGCATGCCACCCAGTGAAGGATCATGGTGAATAACCTACCCGCACTCGCTGCTTTGAGGCATCTATCGGTACTATGTCTCTTATGACACGACTCATCAAGTCTCGCCATGCATTAGTCCCAACTATAAAATAGAGGATGAGATAAATGTTAGAGTCCCATATAAATATCACATTTAATAAACTATACAAAACATAAACTAATAAATCAAACCTAACCTGGATCTCCATCTCGCCATGATGGATCATGGATCGCCGATCATGTGATGAGCTGCATTGTCTAATCTGTAACTGGGGGCATAGACCTACTACTCTCCCCTCACTCTATCTAACTAGGCCTCACATTGTTTACAGGTGTAGGACCGCGAGCCTTGGACTGTGGTCTCGACTTGGTCTCCTTGTTAGTGTCTACCTCCTGCTGGCTCTGTCACGATCTCACTCTGAAGATGTACTATGATGGGACCTCCTCGGTCTCATCCTCGTCCTCCTCCTCACCCTCCTTGAGATCATAGTATCCCACAAAATCACTGACGTTGTCCTCCACCCCTGTGTCACTAGCATGACCGAGCCAAGGTCGAGCGTCTCCTATAGGGTGCCCGAGTGGAAAGATAGGTGTAGTCCATGCTATGTGCCACCATGTCTGATATGCTCAGATACACTCAACATCATCTGTGTCTGACACCGGCTCTGCATCCTTAGGACCCTCATCGTCACTAAGTGGTACATCTGCTATAGTTGGCCGTCGGATAGTATTGGCTCTGACTGTACTCCAAGCTGCACGTGCATAGCTCAGACGAACTATAGGAACATCTTGTACCTGTCTAAACTGTCGTGCCACCCTATCAAAGTAGAACCAAGATACAACATGATTGAGGTGACTGACCATCAGCTAATCCCTCTACATCCAAGCTAACTACCTCTGCTCGCCAGGCCATTTGATGTAGCTGCAATATGGTCTCCAGATGATGTCACCAAGCTGTAATATGTCAAATATTACTCTATAGTATAACAGATTGTCATGCCTCCAACACCTGACTAGTTGGTAGGCATAGACTCATGGATGGGTGAATGTTGCCTCTATAGGAAAACCCACCAGCCGTTTGCACCTGATGTGCTCAAAGGACCAAACCTATAATAATGTGTAGACCATTAGACTCTACATCTCGTAATGGACATATTGCCCTAAGTTGCAAGCATACTGCGCCCCCATGCATAGATAGTCTGATGCTCCTCCATCGCTCTAATAGTATGAATGAGACCCCCATGAAGGTGTGTGCCTCGTCCATCTGGTGCGATGGCTAGTGCGACTGTGACAATCATGATCCTCTGAAGTAAGGGAATGTCTTTGCATCCTTGCTCTAGTAAACGGAGCTGAATATGTCCTTGCTCTGCCTATGAAACAGTGCGACCCAAACAATATAGCTGAATCTCATGAGTATACTCCGCTGAGCGATGTCCAACAACCCTCACTATCTATCCTCGGATCGACAGTTGAAAGATCCTGAATACATCCTCAAGTGTGATGGTAATCTCGCCAGTTGGTAAATGGAATATGGATGTATCCGCATCCCATCTATCCTTTAGTGCCATAAGCATCGCACAGTGGAATCTGATTATGGGCATCTCAAACACCCACCATAGGCCCACCGTCTGTAAATGCTCTCTCTACGGTAGTCAAAGTGCTAGTGCACTCTCGTAGAAGTGTCATCAAACGATCGCTTGTGTGCTCACGCATCTTAGGGACATCCTACAGATCAGGTGGACCAAGGCGCCCTAGGAAGACTAGGGCACCCCAAAGGGACACTGGCACCCCTGTGGGACTAGGGCACCCCAGAGAGACTCTGGCGCCCTAGGTAGACCTGGGCCCCCCTGTCTGGGAACCCTATCTACCTTCCCCTCTTGGCACAGACATCGATAAACGTGAAAGCAAAAGTACAATGAAAGACGACAGAAGGATGGAATCAGGACCCTACCTCAGACTCGAAGCATCTCTCTATCACTCAGGTCAAAGCATCTCCAATCATGGTGGATGGTATGGATGTCAGCTCGGCATGGTTGTTCTCCTATTCTCCTTCTGTCTCTCTCTAAAATAATAAGAAACAAGAATGAGTTAAATGATAAGTGACAACTCCCTTTTACATAAAGTGAGTGAGAAATCCTATCCCTAACTAGGTACAGAAGTGTGCTCTTTTACTCTCGAGCCCTTTTCTCAAGCTGACAAACTTTGATTTCAGTGTCGTTCATTACATGGGAATCCTGGTTCCGCTCTCTTCCATCCCCAATGTGTTACATTTGAGCATTTTTTTTTTCAAATGACCCTCACAACACATTTCCCTTGAAATTGACATGCATAGATATCTCCTTGTTTCTCCTCTCGGACTAAGGAAGCAGAAACAAGGGGGGGCATATATCTCCCTCCATTTCCTCCTCACCTCATTACTTAACCCCCTTAGCATTTTTTTTGTACTGACTCATTGGTGGTGGTTGTAGGTTGATTTGATTTTGATTTCTCTAACAAGTGTTCCATTGTAGGTTGCGGGTGGTCTTCCAAGATTGTAGACTTGGGGGCTCCTTCCTTCCTAGTGACAACACTTCAACTTCCTCTACAGTATCCTTTTGGGTATCCTTTTCATGATTGATGTATTTACTTTCCTTTAGTTGCATATGCATGTAGTGTCATATGGCCACTAAAGTGGGGGCTAAATGTAACGTCAAAAATTGTCCTCCTATATGGAATCGTACAATTTCCCTCAGTTTAGCTCCTCACTCTTAGTGACCTCTCAAGCTTTTCTTTTTCGGCCTCCCTGAAACCCCGATTGACCAAGTCTAGGAGTAGTTTATTCACTTTTTCAGGTAACTTATTGATAGAACCTGGAAAAATATTTGAGACTTGGGTCCCTATGACCCCCAAAAATGTAGATCTAAGCTGAAATTGGGGGCTTGGACTTGGGCGCCCGCGCCCTAGTCCTCCCCCATTTCACGCGATTTTAAATTTTGGTGGGGTGTCGGTTCCCGCTGAGTGCCTCAGGATTCTGTTTTCAAATTCTTAATTTTCACGCGATATCAAGATGTTATTTCAAAATTTGAATTCCCTAAAGCTAGATATAAAAAGACATTTGCAAATCATTTTATCACACACAATTCTTATGCAAGATTGATGCCAAAAATCTGTTGCAATTGCCATTGAAGATCAGTGACTTGTTGAAGCTCTTCGAAGTATTCTTTATTTGCTATCTTGGAGATAATAGATGAAGATTGGGAATCAAGATCTTAAGTCTATCTTGCTCTTCCTAGGGTTTGTCCACCCTTTGCATGATTGGGAGAAGGGTTGAAGCCTCCAACAACAAGCTTGGAGATCCTCTGTGGACATTGCTGATTCACCTTCTTGTTCATGCAAGTCTTCATTTATCTCATCTCCTTGAGGTGAAGTTGTATGTGTTTATTGATGCAAAACAAGTTGTTGATCTTCCCTTGATTGAGACATCTAGGGTTTGATTTTATGCATAGCACATTGTTAGGTTTGCACACACTTCTCCAAATCTTTATCTCTGGCTATTGTTGAGGTAGAAATACCAAAGACAGGGCTTGACTAAGGCAAGCTCCTATATAGCCGCAACAATTTCCTTCTTTTGTATGTGCAGATCGTGTTTTGCAGGTTCCGGCAAAAAGAAGTCATAGGAAGAAGGATATTGTGGATACAGTCGCGACAGACTTTTGGATTTTTAGATTTTGAGACTTGCAGGACATTGGAGCAGGCACCCTAGTCCAACTAGGGGTTATTTCTGGGATCTGGAAGCCTTTTAGCAGTCTTAGACACCTTGTACAAAAGATTTTTCTGTACGAAAACTTTTAGGACATTGGAGTGGGTGCCCTAGTCCATGCAACCCTCAGAATCTGGGTACACTATCTCTAAAACCCTCCCTCTGCACTTTTGTACTCAGTTTTTCTAGTTGCTTCATCAGTTTCCATGTATTTTTTATATAAGGCATAATTAGGGTTTTACTTGGTTGAAAGGAAAGCACTTGATAAAATCTTGATTAGGGCCTTAGGTTTCATAACCACGCGAGCATAAAGGGGAGGCAAAATGATTAGAAGCTTGTTCACAAGCTCGATCCTTGTCATCCCCAATGTTTAGCGGTGAAATTGAGGTACTTAACCTAGAGTAAACAAACCATCAAATTTTACCCTAAACAACTGATGCATTTATTGGTTGTATTGATTCACTTTCCTCATCACTTTCTTCCACTTCACCTATATCAGTATCTACAGAAAAGCACACTTCAAGAGTGGGTTGTGATGGGACATAGTCTATAGGTTGTATGTCCTTGGCCTGTGTTCCTGAATAAGCCATATGAGGTGTATCAAAAATAAATGAAGGCACATTTTCGACCAATTCATTCACATGAGCAATAAGTTTCTCAACTCTTTCCAGAGGATCCTGTATCTCATTGAAGGCTTTTGAGTAAAAAGGAATATTCTTCCTTTTCCATTCTTCTGCAAGTAGAATTTTGTTATATGTGTCCATTCTATTCATTGTGGGAATTTCATCATAGTTTCTAATCACATCTTCATTTAAGAACAAATGTTCATATCCTGATAACCCCTGTGACAACCTTGCTATGTGAATAAAACCCTCTGCATCAAAATTCTTTCTTTCACTACCCAAGGGGAGATTATATTGTGCCAACTTAGCCTCAATTTCTTCATATCATTCATTAGTGACTACTATGAAATCCCCAAAACACAGGGTGCCAGGCATAATTGACTGTTTATTATTTTTCTTGAGGTGTTTGATATCTGATTTAGCCAATTATCTCACAATTTCTAGATAAGCCACTCTATCAGGGACTACCCTTGGTAACAAATGTGGATTTCCTTCAAACCCATAAACTCTAATCACTATGCAGTCTGAGAAAGCATACTAGTCCCCCCAGTTATGATTTACTTTACTGTTAGAGTTATTTCCCTTTGGTCTCAGAAATCATTGCACTTCTGGGGATAGGTTATAAGTACATGGGTGTCCTAATATTTCATCAATGGCTTAACAAAATATTCCTCAAAATAAAGATAGTGAGATCAGACAAATCTGTTGTCCCACTATGAAGTCCACATTTGCACAGGTTTATCATCTCCATTCTCAAAGGTACCCTTTATCCTCAACTCTTCACTCCAAAATCCTCTACCATGTCCCTCATATAAAAGTAAATGCATCAACAAAGAGTAATGTTTGAAACTGATATACTCACTATTGTTTTTGATCTTTTCAAGTCCCTGATTTAGGGCATTAGCCAAATAGCCTGTATAATCATAATGACTTGCATTCTTGCTCTATATGTTTGTGGCCAAAACCATCGGGGGAATAGACATAAGAGAGGGAACTTCTACTCCTAAAACTTGACTAGCTGAGTAGTAGGTGTATTTGAAGTACTCCTCAAACATATCTTCATGAAAAGGGGGATTCTCAGTGTCAGAAAATTTTCTTAATTGGTCATCTTCATCTCTAGGCCTATGTAGGGCTAGCTTCCATCTTTTATAGCTAGTGTCCATATCATTATATTTTGTCATCAAATCTTAGATTGTGAATTGTAAGTCCAGAGAACACTCAAGGTGGAACACTTTAGAAATGAGGTCCTTGGAAATGATGAGTAAGTCAGCTCCATTATGTGACCGAGTGGTCCTTTTCTTGGGGTCATATTTTCTGGCAAGGGCTTTAACTAATTCTGCATTGATGAACATATTAGGCACCACTAATCTTCCCATGTTGAGTCTCCACGGGTTGCAGACTGGGGAGAACCTATGTTCTCTTATGTAATGATATATGAAAATCTCATATCCCCAATGTGGTGTCCAAATATCTCCCAGACCCTTATGTTTGTCCAATAACTGATCCATTGAAGGATTCATTTGTGCACTTCTTTTGGGTCTTGGCCCAGACCTAGGACATTGGTTTATCAAGTCTTGATTCAAAGCTCTTTTTTCAATCTTCTATTTTTTAGTTTTATGTTTTTCTGGGTGTTCTTCCATCATTTAAATCCTTTAAACCTTTGTAAAATGTAGTTTCTCAGCTGGATAGGTATACTTAATTGAATTTTACTTTTACCAATTCTTTGTTGTGCAAGAGCTCCAACCTTTACTAACCTCTGTTCCTAGCAAGTTCTCCTGGTTCAGTAATGACTGAATTAATCATCCGGTGGTATAGTTTGTTTCAATTCTAGGTGATAAATGCACCATTCATTTCAGTCATGTCATCGGTAGGAGCATTTATTTCAAATATTGCAACGATGCCTCGGGGTACCGTACTGGTTGATGGTAATCATCATCACTGTATCGGTGAGACTATATCTTATATTCCACCTATATCCATCTTTCTCATCGATGAATCCTTTCAATCAGTCTATCGAGAGGACTCCAAATAATATTACCCTGATATGCCTTAATCCGACCAATATGTATTATATCTTAGACAAGTTACAATTATATCAGGTTATCGGGGGAACTGGGATATTAGTTCCACCAATGTTCATGTGTTACAACAATAAGCTTGCTTTTGCCAACTTTGTCGGTCTATCGGGGAGAGGGCTTTAAGGGTTAACCCAATAGGGTATTGTTACCCTGATAGGATATTATTATGTCTTCATAGGGCTATTCGTAGAGTTATGAGGAGGGTTCCAACGATGAGGTCATGTTGGGTCGATAATGCTTGGGAAAGGAAATTACAGAGGTTTTGATTCTCTTATGAATATAGTCATTTGAAATGGATCTTGTCACACAAATTTTGGGGCTAAAATGGATCTTGTCACACAAGATTTTTGCAATTCATACTGATTACAAGATTGTAGAATGACTATTTTTTGTGGTATATAAAAGGATAGGTATGTGGAGGCTATGCAAAATGTGAATTTTTTTCTAGTTCTAACATAAGGAATCCCTTCAACACCAATCACTGGCCTCTATTATCAACATGGGCAGTATTGAGCTTATTTCCAAAGTTTTTGATCTAGAGATTGTTATCATAAAGAGGCCTATATCACCCTTCTTAATATAGATTACAAGATTCTTGGTAAGTCTTTTGCTTTTTGTATCTATGATCATCTTTTTCTATATATTAGGGCGTGTGCATGAAGATGGGGGGCCAAAAAGTGGCCACCCCACTTTTTTATTGCTAGGAACCATAAATGTGATCACGTTATACACGATTACATTTAGGCTTGGTAATACCAATCCTAAAATGTGATCACATTATTTCCTACTAAATAAAGTAAAAAAACACAGTCCTGTGGCCTATGTTTTCATTTCCATTTTCCTATTTCCCCCAAAATATGACTAGGATTTTAACACAAGCGCATGTTGAAAATTTTGAAGGAGAAGACCATCGAACACAATGGCGCATCACCAATCCCATTGTGGACAAGGGCAACAAATTCAGGCAACTGGAGAAGGTAGGTTTTTATCAATTTTCTTCATTTCAAAACAAAATGAAGTTATTTTTCATTATTTTAATTGAATTTTTATTTTTAATTTTTTTGTTAATGAACCATTGCAAAACCCTGATCCAGATGTTGAAATTCCTACTAAAGAGCAACCTGTAAACCCTCAAAATATGCCTTCACATCCTCACCTTCCATGTGACACCCAAGAAAATTATATTTAAGCCAAATTGAAAAAAACAAAAAACAACTTCAATCCTTAGTTGAAACATTGAAAAATCAGAATACAAGCAATAATCATAGGAGAACCCTTGCCACTTTATTAGAGTCAATTATTACTCAATTACAAAGCAAATCACTAATTGGAAGGACTATAGGGAGGAGTGTCAGCAATTTTACGCTAATAAATTATCATACAAACAAGTCAAAGATAAGAAAATTTCCAAAGGTGATCTATGTGCACTTTTCATCAATCCTAGAACACAACAACTATTACATGATAGTTGTAAATGATTACCAATTCATTGGTGTGTGAATGAAGAAATGTTCTAAAAGTTTTGGGATAGATGGTACATGGTTTTTTATGACCTCCCTTGTAATAATAACGAGTTCCCCAATATTTTTTGAGGAAACTCTATTGTGAGTTTGTCCTCAAGGAGATCCCAAACTACTTTGACATCCAAGAGTTCCAAGGTAGAGGTGGTGACTCTACATAGGATAGAGAGGGTGACATCATGCCTAGAACCATCCACTGAGACCCATTATTAGCCCACATGTCCCACTCCCTTCAAATTTGAAGGAGAGTGTTGAGGTGGAGACACTGCATTTCCTAAGCTCCCTCACCCAGACTTTAGCACAACATGGTAGTGACCTTTCATAGGATAGAGAGGGTAAGAATAGTACATGTCATTGGTCTCCCATCTTTATAGGTCATGTGGGGCATTGTGTGATTTTGGGACCCAATATGCTACCCAGGATGTAAACATTCCGAAGCGTCAAGACAATGCGACTCAAGGGTAGCAGCAAGTGATGGACACATCCATATTGGATAATATTCTTCTCATAGATGACCTCTTACAACATACATTTGGTATTGAATCCCAGGTAATTTTTTATAAGGTTCTGCAATTTAATATATTTGTATTTGAAATCTCTAATTAATTATATGAGTAGATATTATAAATTAAAATTAATGTATGTAATTATCTGCAATATGAAATTCCAGGGTCAGAGTATTCATCCTATATTTGTAAGTCATCCAATGCAGGGTTATGAGAGGAGGTCTAGTCAACAGGTATGCAATTTATCACAAGATTCTAAATATAGTACATGTAAACTTTTTGTCATATATAAATGGTAATCTTATTTAGTTACAATTTGATGATGAGCAAGTGGATGTTGGAGCATTAGCATCAAGACTATTTCCTTGGTCCCCAGGCACATCCACTTTCATTGAGGTAAATTTTATCATTTATAATCATTATTATGCATTTAGATAATGTTATGTAACTATTTTTCTAAAATAATCTTGAACTCTATTTTTAGATGTTGGATATGCAGTCTCCTGCTCATCTTCATTAGTCAATGGAGGTGGGCATTGCTACAACTTTTTTGTCTGCAAATCCTTTGACTGAGGTATGAGATAGTAATATGTAAATGTCATTTTGTATTTCATGCTTTATCTCACATCATTTAATGTACATAAATGATATTCATGTTTACTTAAATTTGCTTGTTCATGCTTCTCACAGGATGCCACAACTCCTACCCCTCCAGCTACATAAGAAGAGAGACAACAAACGATCAAGATGGATCACCAGTTGGCAGTAAGTGATTGATTACTTATGTCATGTTATATATTTTGAATATTTTCTATATATTAATGTGAATTTTGTTTGATTGTATTAACAAGAGGAACTTCAAAAATCTCTATCAAGGAGGTCTAGTCGATGGGCAATAGAGGATGTCATTGACTGGTTTACCATCTTCACAGCCTAGCAAGAGTCATCAATTATTTGATAGTAGTCCTTAGGAGATTTGATTTTGGGACATTTTGTTACATATGCCTATTTGGCTTTGTAATCATACTTTTGTATGTTATCAATGTATATCATTGTATATGCATGTATGGATTTATTTGCACATGCCTATGTGGCTTGATATAAACACTATATGTTATTTTCATGACATTATGTATCTATGAGATTATGTATATTTTCATGACATTATATTTTTAGACATTATATATATATATATAGACACACACACATTTTGTGCATATCTTGCAATCATTACATTCCATGAGACTGCATTTCTTTGAGACATCATATCAAACAATTCATGTGCCTTGTCTATGGTTCCACACTTTGCATACATGTCTACAAGGGCAGCTACAAATGTACAACATCTAATAAAATTCATATATCCTTTATGCTTTGAAGGTTGTCCACACCAAGTTTCGAAGATCCCATTTTGGCATTGCCAAGGAAGATGTTGGATAAGGTTGTGGAATTTGGCTTGACACCTACCAATTGCATTTGCTTGATACAAAAGTGAGCTATGACACTAGAAGGGATGGAAAAGGAACCAACGAACATAAAGGTGGAAGTGGAAGAAAAAGATAAGATGTTGATCACTAGAGATATAAGACCTCAAAGGAAAATGCCAAACAAACTTAGATTTATTGATAAACTTAAGGTAAAGATGAAAATGCTTCCCTTAATTTATGATATACCTGTAATAGAATAAAGGGGTTTTATATAATATAACCCCATAAGTAAAAAGGAAGGACAAAGACACAAATAAAATGGAAACAAGTCACAAAAAAGGTGTAGTGAAAATTTCAACCCACACAACTCATGATCCACAAAAAGAAAGGCCATCATGATTAACTCTTGCAAGTTACAAGTGGTTTCACCAAGTTGCCTTGAGGACAAGACAATGTTTTAGGCCTGGGGAGAATGTTGGCAGGATAAAGAAGGTTGTGAGGCACCATACATGTAATTTAGGTCATTTCTAGGCCCATGTATCTATTATATACCACTTAAATAGCCGTAAAACACCTCTAATATGTCTAAATAAGTTAAAAAAGAGTAAAATATCATAAAGGAAAAAGTAAATTCATGGGAAGAAGATAATTGGGTGGTATTATTAAAAGATATGATGGAAAGGTGTTATGAAAAGGCACTAAGAGGCTATATAGAAAAGGGAAAAGTGACAGATGAGCGTGGATCATATAAATTATTGAGTGTGAGAATAAGAAAGATGATATGTGAGAGTAAAACATGAGGAATTAATTATAAGACATGTATAAGCCATTAGAGTGTATTAATATATGATTTTATGTATATATCGGTGTATATATATGAATGCACATATAATTTATTATAATTTGGGTTATAGTTATTACATATCTAAGTTCTCCCTTTTTATTGCATCCAACTAAGGTTTACTACATATAACAGAGTATAAAACCTTAGACTCCGGTCTAGGTTTTCTGTCAACATAGATCCTCATTGGGCCATGTTTAATGGTGTTTAATGGCTTAGGTAGGACAAAATTGTGAGGCTTTATGTTTTCTAAATGTTTTAGATTTTGAGTTAGGGTTCCAAGATTAGGGGTTCCAAGTTTAGGGTTCATTTTAATGGTTTGGTTTTAAGATGTTAGTTTAGGCTTCAAGTTTGAATACCTTTATGGTTGGGGTTTTCTATGAGTATCTTCCAATGTTAAGGGTCGGTGATTTGAGGTTATGAGCATAGGGTTCTTTTTTTTAATTTTTAGTATTTTGAGTTAGATTTTGGGATTAGGGAATCCAAGTTTAGGGTCCATGTTTGACTATTTGGTTTGGGGTTGGGAGTTTAGTGTTCAAGAAATTGAAGGTTTGGGGTTGGTTGTTTTAAGTTCAAGTACCAAGTTTGACATTTTATATAAGTCGGTTCAATGTTTATGCTTCAAGATTGTGGGCTTTGGGTTTGAGGTTTTGAGCTTAGGGTTCATGTTTTTTCAATGTTTGGCATTTTGAGTTAGGGTTTGGATTAAGGATTCCATGTTTAAGGGCTTGATTTGGGGATGTAATTTTAGGGTTCAAGTTTGAAAGTTTGGGGTTGGGGGTTCTAAGTTCATGTATGATGTTTGAGGTCTTGTATGAATGTGTTCAATGTTGAGGGTTTGAAGTCTCAATCTTAGCATTTATGTTTAAGGGCTTAGGGTTTTGAGTTAGGGTTTAAAGTTTGAAGGTTTGTAGTTCTAAGTTATGGTTTCCAATCAATAGTTCCAAGTTCAGGATTTAGGGTTTAGGGAATGGGATGATGGGTTAAAATTTAAATGTTTATGACCTTGAACAAGAACTAACAAAGATCACAAATAAAATCTATAAATTGATCAACTAATATGAACACATACTAATATACTAAATGAAAAAATAATCAAAACACATTTATTAACTACAAATTAAAAATACACTAACCTATTTTAACGTGATGAGTTACATCTCCAAACCTTAGTTGTACATAGATAAGAGTCCATATCACATTTCTAAAAAAATAGAGGTCCTACAATATTCCATATAACTGCTACATGTTCAAAAAGTTATCCCTAATAACTACTAGCTCCTCTCCCCTAATGCTAGTGAGCATTGTTTTTGTTTTGATTAAATTATTTTTGTTTATTTTTGTTTTATTTTATTTAGTTTTATTTCATTTTACAAACCCTAAACCCTAAATTTTTAGGTTACAAACCCTAAATCCTAAATTTTGGGTTTACAAATTAAAATTTAGATGTCTTAGGGTTTATACTACAACTTAGGGTTTTAGTTTTTTCTAAATTAAATCTATCTTATGATTTTGGGTTTCAAAACTAAATATAAATTAAAAAACACTAAAAATACACATCAAAACAGAAAACCACTTACTTGAAAAAGATCAAAGATGACTCTCGTGAAGGTAGGAGGTCGTAGAGGCATGTTGAGAAGCTTAGTTGATGTGGGTATCTATTTTGGTATCCCTTTTCCATTTGGTCACAACCCTTTAAATAGAGAAAAAATGAACTTTCAAGAAAGAAAAATAAATAAATACATTTCGTGATGAGGTGCCCATTTTATAAATGGGTACTCGTTTATAATAGGAACCCATTCAAGTTTAGGCACGCAATCATATATGGGCATCAGTTCCATATAGGCATGAGTTTAGGCTTGAGCAACCATTCCTAAATGGGTGCTTGCTATTTTCAAAATGGGCACCTGTTTCTATTAAGGTTTTTCTTCCACACGACTTCCATGAAAAGTGGACTCATATTCTTATGGGCACCCTACATGCATAGTTGGAAATTCCTTAATTAGATCCTTAGTCCATGACTAGATCACATCTGAAATTTCAAATTATTTCTTTGCTAAAGTAAGGCATAATGGATTAGGCAATGTAATTCCACCTTTCATTAAGAATCTCTATTTGTCACCAAGTTCCCCAACCCTAAAGATGCTTTAAAATGTAACAATTCTATAAAATATTTCTAAAAAACTCACACAAAGTGATTGGGGCTATGGATGCTCATCTAGCAGTAGAGTAATACTTAGATGAGGACCAAAGGTACCTCCATTGAGGCCATAGATTCTTAACTAGCAATGGAGCCATGCCTAAATTCTAGTAACATGTCTCTACTTGTAAATTCTTAAAACATGCGTCAACCAATGTAAGATTTAGGAGCCCAACGAAACAAGATTTTAATACCTTATCCATTCGTGCAAATACTTTAGTATTTCAAGATAAAAATATATGCATATATAGATGGATTAATCGATACTTAATTATGTTCAAACAAGGCTAGAACAAACCAAATATGCATAATACTTATTGTCAGTATCATCTCATTTGTTTGTGTCATCTTTCAACTTACTATTCTACATTCTAAACATCACAAACCATTCTCCTAGAGCCCTACCATTTCCTACATGATACATATAGTGCTACTTACAATCAATTCTTAAGAAAAACAAAACAAAAAGTTGAAATGTGAAATGTGCATATAGTATATTTCTTTATATTTATATTATATTTTTGGAAACCTGAAATGTAACCATTTCACCTTTTCTTTCAAATAACTTTCAAATAGAATTTGGAGGGAAACATGAATAACAAACAAGGACTTCCAACACTTCAACCATAGTTGAAATGGATTATTTCCAACCAAATAGACATACTGGATAATTTGAGAATCTACATCTTTGAAAATTGAGCCAATATACAACACTGGTGCATAGTTGTTATAATATTAGATGAAGAATGATAATGAGAAATAAAGGCATGCAACAAAGCTCCCTCATAATAGTGTGGATGGTGGGGAGACATATACACATTGTAAATATAAAATGTGTATATCAGTATAACAATGTACAATGTTTCTAACAATAAATACATTCACAAACTATAACATTAAATATATATAAATCAAATCTCCTTATAATTAGATGTACATATGGAGGTCTCCTCTGTTCATTGGTGTTTTACTTGTTCCTACACTCTTCGAAAGGAAATTTACAGCCATAATAAACTATTTCCACATAACCTCAAGAGAGAGAAACATTGAAACATGTATTCTGAATCCACAATGTAGAATAATAAACAAACGTACCATCAAGAAGTCCAAAATCAAACACCATGGGCACAAGATATGACCTGTCGAATAAATGAGAGTAAAACCATCTTCCAACTGACATTTTTTGTCTGAAATAGAAAAAAATAGAAAAAAAAATTGAAATTGCAATGTAGCACTTGGAAAGACCTTTTTGTCGACTATAAGATTTTAAAAATTTGACATTGTAGGTGAAAGTTATGCTATTCAAAAAATCATGCTCTATTAGTGTTCAAAACTTGAAAATTGGTGGCTACTAGGTAGCTAGATAGGTGGCCCTCCAGTGGCTCAATCGGCAAAGAGGTGCTAGTGGCGGCAGAGGTAGAGCAAATGGATGATGGTGGCCATTGAGTGCTTAGTCCCTTGTCTTATGAGTGTAGTTTGCGAAGTGGGGCATTTGCATGTTGCCTAGAGGGTACATCCTTGGTCTAAATTTTGGCCATCAAATTTGCATTTAATGGTGAGGAGCAAGGAGTTTCACACCATAGGCCTAGGTTCAAATCCTACTAGGTGGAGACTCCCTTGTAGTGGCCATAGGGAGACTTGGAGTAGGGACCAATGCCCACCCCTATGTTTCACCATGGAGGCACCTTAATGTAAGGTCAAGTGTAACCATATTAACGACTAAGCCCACCCCTATGTTATCTATGAGTTCCTCCTACTAGCTTAGGCTAGTATAAATTTTTTTGAGGTCCCTAGGATTTCAAATCCTATTGTACCTGTAGCGCATGGAGTGAGACATTTGCACATTATCTAGAGGGTACATCCCTGCTCCAAATATCTTAAACCTTAAGCTCTCATTTCTATAAGCGCTGGTCTAGAGGGTTTGAGGGCGAGCATTAAATGCAATTTTGAGGCGGTGATGCATAGAGGATTTGTGGGTTACTTTTGGTGATTGAATGTGCTCTACATTTTAGATGTGCCTATGGCCTTGTCCATTGTTTTTACAAGAGGCAGAAGATATTTACACATGACAAATCCCTTTTTCTTGTCTAGTGATGATGTGAAGATGACTTTAAGCTTACGAGCTTAGTGTTTATTTTTACTTTTATTTTATGTACAATTGGTTTTTGTGGTATAATTGGTATTTTTCTATCAATTTGCTTTTGAAGATTGGCTGGAATTGATAGGCAGCTATGACATTGGATGGCTTCAACATGATTTCCAATCTGAAGCAAGGTGGTCTGTAAGCTTAGAACAAGGCGTGGTGCTTTATAATTCAATATTATTTTTGGGGCATCATTATTTGTTTTTCTATTGATGAAGTTTGACCAATAAATAAATATAAACCGATTCACAAAAAAATAATAGTAGATGTCGCATTTTGTTTCAGTGCCTGAAAGGGTTGAGGACATTCAAAGGGCTTGAACACTATTATTCATGGGGTGATGGAGCGAAAGATGGCATCCATCAATTTCTTTGAGTAAGGAGCTCATGGCATTGAATTCTTCTTTATTTCATTTTTTTGTTTGTTTGTTTGATTTAGTTAGTGAATTTGTTTTGTTGGTTTTATCATTTTAGATTCTATCGAAGGGAAGGGAAGGATGTTGTGTAGGGTTTTTAGAGTTTAGGGTTTTATGTTAGGGAAGTAATAAATTTTTGCCAGAATGCCCAAGAGCTATTTGAAAGATTGGTTGTTAGGCATTTTGTTACCCAGTTGGAAGGAATCATGCTTCCTCCTGTCTACACTTCACCTTGCTCTTTTCCTTCACTAGTAGGTTTTTAGGCATTTTGTTACCCATCTCCTTGGTATCCTAATCCCCATAGCCTTGGTTCCCCGTACATTCATTTTCCCTGTCTCTCACTTGCTTTCTTTTATTAATCCCAAAATTTTAGACATCCAACTAACCTTGTACCTTGCAGATGGTATTCTTGATCCCTAATTCCAGAAGGGATTCTGCTTCCGCTTTTATTTTACATCAAGTATTCCATGTTTTTGAACCTCGATCTCTACCCTATGACAGACTCTTGGATATTCATCTATCACCTTACCTTGAAGGGATGTCATATCATATAGCCTCAAACCTCGACAACCTTTATTTTCCCTCACCATGGATGTATAAAATTTCTCCAACTCTTGATCCTCACTCCCTTCCCCTGAAGTCATTCACAAAGCTTTGAATTTTTTCATCCAACTCTTGATCCTCACTCCCTTCCCCTGAAGTCATTCACAAAGCTTTGAACTTTTTCATCCCCCCTTTGAACTTGCAGTAGGTATCCCATTTCCCTAATCCCCACTTCCCACTCCCCCTTTTTTGGTATTAGGTATGCAAATTGTTTGATCCCTGTTGCTCCACACATACACTCTCCTCAAGCATTTGGGATTTCCTTTTCCTCTCTACACTTCTTCCCATTGTAGCAAGTATCCCATTTCCTTGATCTCCACTCCCCATCACACCTTCCCCTTTTCGAGCCTTCAAGATTTTTCATACAGCCCTACCTTAAAGCAAACTATCATGTGGTATCCCGAATCCCCAAATCCCGCTATCCCTTCATTATATTTCCCAAGTCACCTAGCATGCCTTCGCCCTAGTGATCCTACTTAATATCCCAAGACATGATTTTTTGAGCTCCTGGCATTGGGCCTCCAAAACATTTTTTACCAATCAAGTATTGTTTAAGCATGAGAAGTTTCAAACCCTTGCCACTCAAACAAGAAACTCCTGTTGATAACTGAGAGGGGGGGGTGAATCAGTTATCCTAATTATTTCTCTATCTGAACTTCCTTATTAATTAATGCAGCATTGAATCAAACACAAAAACATTACCATGAAATAAGAAACACATGACACAGTATTTTTGACGTGGAAACCCTGTTAAGGGAGAAAACCACGGGGTGATTAACCCAAAAATTATTCTCTGTTAGAAGAATAGGAAATTACAAAATGGCACTTGCCAATTAGGGCTCACTGCCCGAGCACACTACTCACAAGAGGCTCACTGCCTACAAGAAGACACACTGTCTACAAAGTGATAAGAATCACAGTCTTGAACTGATTGGAAGCATCTGCATATGCTGGAGTTCAGTTCCAGTTAGGCTCAGTACACTGATCTGCTGCACTTCATCTTTCCTCTGTTCTTTATTCTGCTATCCTTTCACATACCGGATCTTTCTTACTACTTCTGCTCTGTTCTGGACTTGTTCGCATATACCTTTTCACATACACACCTTTCACAACTAAATCCATCCTTTATATATATCCGCACAAGTAATTTCATCACCTTTCTAGTCGGCATCCGGAACAGTTTAGTTTCTTACAAACTTTGTTCTGTCGGCTGAATCCTTGCTCACCAAGCAATGCGGATCAAGCATATACTTGTAGATATCATCAATCATGTCGGCCAAACATGATTCATGCCTTCACAACCTTTATCATCAACAGTAACACATCCGGAAAGTAGTCTGATACTCTGTCAGTCAGTTCTTCCTCTGTTTTCACTGTCTCTCAGAAATCCGGTACTCAACTATTCATATCTTTTTCCTTGTCCATCACCGGAGGCTGAATCCTTGGAATATACCACTCAAGGTAGTCCTCTTGACTTCCCCAAATCCGCACTGCACCAAGACACTTCCTCTGAGAGATCCGGACCAATCTGTCGGACCTTGCCACATGCTCTGTTCTTGTTCACCGGACCACAACAATCTTTATTCTGACTTCCGGTAGAGACATATCATGACTTGCGGATATGTGGGATGACCTTTGTTGCCATCAATGACAACAACCATGAATCCATATAGTGTCTCTTGCCAACAATCTCCCCCTTTGGCATTGATGGCAACACTTAGTGAAAAATGACTAAGTGTTTACACTATGCTCCCCCTTTGCTGATGCTCTGTCTTTATATACAATTTCCGGAACTCCCCCTTAGTTGGATTCCTCATTTTTCACTGCTCCTCACTCCCCCTTTGACATCAATGGCAAAGGGTAGGGTCCGCACACCAAAATTTTCAAAAAAAATTTCTATATATAGCCGCATATTTACATACTCACATATACTGAAGAATGTCTGCAAAGGATGTCTGCAATTGAATCATTTCAGTAGCCCAACTTAGCTTCATTCTGTCCAAAATTGAAATGTGACCACTCAACAAAAATGCAAAAGCTTCTGCCCGCTTGAGATCTGTCGGATCTTTTGTTTGGGCGGTGGTCTGGGCATCACTGATGGCCTCATGCATAGTTTCCAACTTAGGGATTATAATCCTTCTAAGTTCTCCCATCCGGTTGGTGATATTCTTCCTTTCCTTCTCAAGATTCTTTATTTCATTCAAGACTGCAATAGTCTGACATTCTTGATTTATTATAGAGGAAGAGAGAGGATCAAAACTTTGAGATAAGCTTTGAAGCTTGTCCTGTTCCTCTTTTATTTTCTTGTCAATTGCTGCTGTTGCCTTTGACCAGGATATACAAAATTTGTAGATGTCACCGCCATCCTTAAGAGCATTCTCTAAGCTCTTTATTCCAATGCTCACAATCTTCCTATCTTTAGAGATTAATTCTAATATTTCTGAAAATCTCTTATCCAAAAATTCCTTCCGGACCTTTTCTTCAGCTGATTTTTCTAGAGAATCAAAATGTGTATCAACACTGCTGACTAAGGTTTTTAGATTACCGGAAGAGGAGGCTGTCGGATCTATCTGGATTGATGGCATAATCTTTACAAGTACTCTGGAAGCAGCCTCTATCATCTCACAGTCTTCCATATGAGACTTCAGGAGTTTTTCATTTGCCTTGGCATTTGCAAATGAAGCTATCTTCATTGTTTGTACCGGAGAGAGAGAGTCAAAGTCGAATGGGCCTTTTAGAAGCTCCGGTTCATCAATCTCTAAAGTTTCTTTGCTCAAAAATTGTTGAACAGTTTGTGCAGTGTCTCTTGCCGGAGATAGATGTTTCTTTTCTTCTGCAGTCTTGGAACTGTCAACCTCTTTGTCTTTCACCCCTGCTTCCTTCTCCTGTAATTCCTCTTCTTCTTTGGATCCGGAGACTGTAGGGGAAACCGGAGGAGAGATGTTTGTCTGTTCGGGGCCCACTTCTTCCGGAACAGATGATTCCGGATCTGCAGCTGTTTCTGTACCTAAGTCCTCTACAACAGGAAGATTGAACCTTTTGAAGGCCTTCCGGAGGATCTCTTCTGTCTCTTGTGCCACTTTGTCAGTCTCACCAAGCATGAGTTGATTCATCCTGGCTTTACTTCTGAACTCATCTTTGCAGTCCTTGAAGATCATGTTCATTGTCTTGGGATCAATTTGAGGATATAGCTGAATAGCTATCTGCTCCCGGATCTCAAGATCTTTTGCATGAGCACTGTTCTTTCTTACTTCCAATTCTTTTTCTAGGCTTTTAGGAATAAGAGATATGATCTCAATGAAAGCCTTATTATATATGTTCAGATATTTGATGGTGGCTTCCTGCAGAGTCTTTTGGTCAACCTCACTGAAGTCATCATAAGATTCAGTCATTGGTTGAAGGTTTCCATCCACCGTGACCGACTTGATTACATTCTCTAGAGACAGAGTGGGCTTTTCAACAGATACCTCTGCCATTTCATCCTTGTCTTGGCCTGTGGAGGGTTTACTGGATCCTTTCCTCTTCTGCTTCTTTATTTCTTTTACACCCTCATCTGACTCTGTTTCCTCTTCATCCTTTTGGCTTTCATAAGCCCTTGTGGCTTTTGTCTTGGATCTTTTACCGGATGCCTGGACTTCCAGTTTTGAGCTTTTGGTTGTGGGAGGTGCAGATCTCTTTGATGATCTGGTCCGGGTGGGAGTTTCAACCGGAGCACTTTCTTTACTTTTCTCTTCTTCCTCAGCCTTCCTTCTCTTTTCCCGGCTGGCATCAAGTGCCTCTTTTGAGATGCCTAGGCCTTGAGCAATGTGCTCTACTTCTTTTCTCACCTTCCTCTTAATCTCAGGTTCCCTGAGTTCTACATGTATTTTTACACTCAGCTCCTCAAAGGTTCCAAACCTTTCTGCCTTAGGATCTTTGGGCTGACTTAACATGTGTTGAACATGCAGCTCCACTATCTGTTCATCCACTTCATACCCCATGGGCATGATCCAGACAATCCTTGGCTCCACTGCCTCCATTAGGCACTGATCAGTGTCAACCATAAAGCACACTGAGTCTTTGTATTTTTCCACAAGAGACTGGGGAATTCTCTCTCTTGCTTGCATCATGCTCTGAAAGTTTTTGAAGTATCCCCATAGAGCTGTATTTCTTGCTTTTGCATCCCCAAGTCCATGCAAATAGTCTCTTATCTGGACTGCAACAGGTTTGTCACTCTCCCATACCCATCCACTTGATCCGGGTAGCTCATTCATGAAGTAGAAGAATAGACATACAATAAGAGTACCATACTTAAAGGAATTCTTTTTGTCCTTCTTGATTTTCTGTATATTTTCCATTAATTGGCTTAGCAGTAGTTCGCAGAGATCATATTCTGCATTCTTTCTTAGCATTTCATAGGCTGTGTAAACTGCAGTTCCGGATACAGAATTCTCCCTGCTGGAGTGATAGATCTTGTATCCTATTATCATGGATGCATACTTGATATCCGGATATGAAATATCTTCAATGGTCATTGCCCTCTTATCAAATTTTGATCCGGTGGCCTCAGTTACAATGTTGTTCTTGACAGATTTGAGGATAAGTATCCCTCCGGAAGAGTATAGACCAGTTACTGCCCTAATTGCCTCTTTTGTGATCTTGCAGGGTCTATCCAGCCATAGAAAGTTGTCATGCATCCTGCTCAGTACATACCGGACCCATTCATCTTCTTCAAAGTTGGGGAAATGAATAAATTGCTCAAATTGTTTCTTCTGGATACCCTTATACTCTGGTTTAAGCTCAAAAGCATTGTCTATCAGTTGCTTGTGATAGAGGTCTCTTAATTTGAATTCCCCAAATTCCTCAATGCTTGCATGTATGTAAACCCTAATGTCTTCAGTATGTAAAACTCCGTGAGGAACACTAGAGAAGGCTCCTAGAGGATCTACCTCCAATGATTTGTAGGGATGTTTCTTGAATGTGGGGCGAGGTCTATCAGAGATCTTAACTATATTTGGAGTAGCCATTCTTCAAGGATTTACAGTGAGATAATGAAAAACGGAGAATACCTTATGCGTCTTCGGTTGGCACGGAGTGGTTGGATTGATTTCTTTATGCAATGACTTCGGCAGGAGATCCTTGGTGTGCTTGATGAATTTTGCAGAGCTCCACTTTTCGCTTCTTCTTGAGTGCAGAATGAGCAAATGACTTTTGAGAAATCCCTTATATTGCTCCGCAAACCCTAATATCTGTCTGCAATAAATGCTTCACCTGCATTATTCCGGTTTGCCCTGTCTGGATAGCTTGGAGTATCCCGGATTAGTCCTGATCAGTGAATATCATCCGGATCTTTAAATCATGAATAAATCGAGGAAACATATTACAAGAGCATCCAAACACTCTGTCCAATCCGCAGAACAAGATAGTGCACTTCCGGATCTCTTCGGACCCTTTTGTAATCCTTTGTCACACCAGAGCATCTCCCTGAACAGGTCTTACTTGATCGACCATAGCTTCTTCATGATTCCATGCGGACCTCTGAAAACTTGACTGAAGCATCTCAAGACTCATATCTGCAAACCCTTTAATCCGCATCTTGTGCCACATCCGGCACCACTTGTTTGGCTGGGGGGAACAGGATTTTCTTTGAGTCTCCCCCTGAGCCTGAGCTCACTTTTTAATTTCCGGAAGAAATATCAGCACCAGAGTCTGGTGCGGATCCAACCTCTACATTCTCTGAACTTTTCTTCACCCAAATCTTGCTCATCTGATTCCTAACTTCATCCGCATTCATCTTTTGTTTACCCTTGTCTTGATTCTGATTATACACCGGACCTCTTTTGTCCTGATTCTTGTTTCTGCAGACTTTAGCATTATGACCGGACCTATTGCAGATTTGGCAAATAACATTTCTTTGCATATTTGACTGATATCCTCTTGATCTGCATGATTAGCCATATGACCTACTCTATTGCATGTAAAGCATCTACCTTTGAATGATTTGTTTTCTTGCATAATTCTGCATTCATGGGATTTGTGTCCATACCTTTTGCAGTTGAAGCACTGTCCGGAGAAGGATGAATTAATCTGATTCATTCTCATTCTGCACTGATTAGCTTTGTGACCAAAGTGGTTGCAGTTGTGGCAGTATCCATTGAAGGATGGATATCTTTGAGCATTTGGCTGTCTTACCGGAGGTCTTCTAGGCCTGCTCCTTGGATTTTCTGATCCAAGATTCCTCTGACCGGATCCGGAGCTTTCTCCTTTCTCATATCCCAAACCATACTTGTCATCTGTCCTCTTTTGACTTCCAAGAAGAACTTCAAGTTGAGCAGAACTTATCTTGAATTTCTCTTTATATTCATTTGCTGTTTGAAGGTCTCTTTTGAGAGAGGCAATTTGATCCTCAAGTTTTTCTTCATTATCTTTGGCATCTTCAAGATCAGATTCAAGATGTCTGATAATTCTGTCCATCTGGTGGCATTCTTCTGATTTTTCTTTAAGAGATTGTCTTAGATTGTCTTCAGCCTTTCTTTTTTCTTCAATCTCTTGAGTAAACTTTATAGTTCCTGATTCCATTTCATGTCTTAACATAATGACTTCTTTTGATAACTTTTCACATAACTTGGTTTGCTCAGTCAATTCTTCATTTGTATTGCTTTCTTCACTTTGTCTTGCCAACTGTTGGAGCAGCTCCTTTCTCTTTTTCATAGAGAGACTTAATTTGTCTTTTAATTCCCTCATGAACTCATCAGCCTGTTTGAGTCTTTCTTTTAATTCATTGACTTCAGAATTTGACTGTTCAAGATCCTCAAGGGCAGTCTTGAGTTGCTCCCTTAAACCATATGCATCCATTTGAATTCCCAGATCTTCCTCAAGCTGTTAAGCTCTATTAGGAGGAACCTTGCTCTGATACCAATTGTTGATAACTGAGAGGGGGGGTGAATCAGTTATCCTAATTATTTCTCTATCTGAACTTCCTTATTAATTAATGCAGCATTGAATCAAACACAAAAACATTACCATGAAATAAGAAACACATGACACAGTATTTTTGACGTGGAAACCCTGTTAAGGGAGAAAACCACGGGGTGATTAACCCAAAAATTATTCTCTGTTAGAAGAATAGGAAATTACAAAATGGCACTTGCCAATTAGGGCTCACTGCCCGAGCACACTGCTCACAAGAGGCTCACTGCCTACAAGAAGACACACTGTCTACAAAGTGATAAGAATCACAGTCTTGAACTGATTGGAAGCATCTGCATATGCTGGAGTTCAGTTCCGGTTAGGCTCAGTACACTGATCTGCTGCACTTCATCTTTCCTCTGTTCTTTATTCTGCTATCCTTTCACATACCGGATCTTTCTTACTACTTCTGCTCTGTTCTGGACTTGTTCGCATATACCTTTTCACATACACACCTTTCACAACTAAATCCATCCTTTATATATATCCGCACAAGTAATTTCATCACCTTTCTAGTCGGCATCCGGAACAGTTTAGTTTCTTACAAACTTTGTTCTGTCGGCTGAATCCTTGCTCACCAAGCAATGCGGATCAAGCATATACTTGTAGATATCATCAATCATGTCGGCCAAACATGATTCATGCCTTCACAACCTTTATCATCAACAGTAACACATCCGGAAAGTAGTCTGATACTCTGTCAGTCAGTTCTTCCTCTGTTTTCACTGTCTCTCAGAAATCCGGTACTCAACTATTCATATCTTTTTCCTTGTCCATCACCGGAGGCTGAATCCTTGGAATATACCACTCAAGGTAGTCCTCTTGACTTCCCCAAATCCGCACTGCACCAAGACACTTCCTCTGAGAGATCCGGACCAATCTGTCGGACCTTGCCACATGCTCTGTTCTTGTTCACCGGACCACAACAATCTTTATTCTGACTTCCGGTAGAGACATATCATGACTTGCGGATATGTGGGATGACCTTTGTTGCCATCAATGACAACAACCATGAATCCATATAGTGTCTCTTGCCAACAACTCCACCTACCTCCACACACGACCTCAGGATGCTAGAAGTGAATTTAGTAGGTGTGTAAAATCAACCAAGTCCCACCAAGATGACATTGAGCCCATCAAAGGCACAAATCTACACGCAAGGCCATGTGAAGATGACAAAGGTAGATAAGGGCACGCCAACACCATAAATGAAAACCCTAGTTGTTGCAAGTCTACAAATAGGTACTAAGATAGCCTTCTAAGAATGGGAAGAATTTATTTCCACTCCAAGTCACCCAACACCATATCCAAGGAATATTTTCGTGTAGATTGTTGTGCTAGTGTATGTCATGCTTTGTCTGGTATGAAAATCCTACAACCCTCGATGAGACAAGAAAGGTGCATTGTAACAAGATGCCATAATACAAGGATAAAATATGCAAAAAAGGTTGATCACTTTGTTGCTTCCAGGATTGTAAGTGTCTAAGAGCAATCTAGGGTTTCAAGTTTTGCAAGTTCATTTTGTAAGTTGGAAAACACATTATGTGAATCACATAAAAGTTTTTGAATAGGAAAATATGTTTGTAATTGTATGTCTCCATGTCAGTCTATAATTGTTATGGGGAATCTTTGAACCTAGTTGTGAATTTCCTCTTGCGACATTTGTTGGTATGAATGTAACAAGGGTTTGATAAATGTGTGACAATATTTCGAAGCATTATAAATCTTTTGTGGTGGTCTTTCCTTTGTCTAATGTGGATTTTTGCAACATTGATATGGATAATTAAGTATGTTCAGTTAATATGAAGTGGCATCTCTGATTCGGGTGTGTGTCTAGTTTTAGTTTTGATTTACAGGTGTGCCCTTTTCTTTATTGCAAGTTGAGACTCTGCAAAACGTTGGAGTATGCACTAGTCTTGAAGGTTAATGATCAAACACACTTCTAATAAGAAAATCTATCATTTTTGGTAGTTAGAAATTAGGTTAAGTTTTGCATACTTTCATAATTTAGTGCTACAACCCAAGGAATATCCTCAATGAGTTTAAGTAGTCATTATCTTGGAGAATCATGTAATTTATGCACACATCTTACACATGTGAGTGATACGTCAATTCATTTGTGGAAATGTTGTATCATTATTATCTTTAGACACATATGCAAGGATGTTGTTATCAACTTAATGTGAGGTTTTATTGGTAGCTAGTAAGTCATAGACTTAGTGACAAATCTTGGGGTCTACCATATATTGGGTATAGTTGTTGGTTGTAGTGTTTTATCATATCATTTCTATCAAGCATCCCATCAAGGACACCTCTAGGAATACCCTCCTAGGTCTAGTTGAGCCGAAATTAAAGGAGAGAATACCCACTCTTAGGCTTTGGCATTTAACCATCTACATTTTGTTGATGAGTCCATGTTCTATCTTTATGAAGACAAATTCTTGGCCTTGAAGATAGATTGATACTCTAGGTATGTGGAACTATGTTTTTGATAGCCAACATATTACATTAGCATTTGCATTTTATCACAACCATTAAACATCTCCAAGTAGAAGGATTTCATGTGGTTAAAGAGAGAATGAGCCTAGGATCAACTACAAGGTACCATGGGTCACAAGTAGTCTTCATATTAGTAAAAGGGACCATATCATTCCATATTCAAGAAGTTTGTAGCCACATGGGGAAACTCTACACATTAATGCTAAGTCCACCATCACCATACCTACAATAAATGTACCTCCAATTAAGAGAAGGTTGCCATCCATTTGAGAAGCCCTTGTTTAGTTATAGAACACAACCTCTACATGCCTTGCCATGCCACCAATGATGAGAAGAAAACACTTGCGAGCCCCCCATCTATATATGATCATTTGTCAAAATATACAAGAAAGCCCTAAAATAAGGTGTCTAAGAAATAATTTATCTTGCACATCTAGGATACAACCACCACCATCAAAGCCAAGAATGGCCTCTTGTAGATATACAAGGCACACAATTCCACAATCAATTCCAACAACATATTAGGCTCATAAAGAATGCCAACCATGCGCCCCTTGACATGTTTTAACTTGTCACCATACTCCCATCATGGCTGAGAAAATAACTTACCAATATATCAGGCGGCCATTGCCACCAAGGAAACACATGGTAGACTATAATTCATTGTAAATACTAGGTATCATGTAAGTGGTCCACAAGCAAATAGAAATAAAGTGCATAGGGTCTTTTGGTGGGCATAGTGATATGAATTAGGGTGCATAGGGACAAAATCTAAATGTCTAGGGCACATGTATAGACCACTCATAGCATAGGGGATGAATGCATATATAATCACATAGCTAGACCAAGGGCATAGAAACAACAATGACATTTTCTAAAATTAAAGCATTGGACCAAAACTTAGATACACATAAAATCCTATTTAGACACATCTGATCAGTTATATGTAGGGTGCACGGGCAATAAGAGGGAAATTTTCATGAAACCAGAGGGGGAGCCAACACACTCTACATTGAAGGGCAACTAGTAGTTGGTTGGTAGGTGGTGGTAGACAACTTACCTAGCTCAAGAGAGCTTGATAGCATAGTGTGAAGAGTATCATATGGTATATCAACTCAGAAGTTGTAATTTATACACTAATTGTGCCTGTGATTCATTAAAGGTTGTGGCCTCATGTTGTAATCCCTTGCGGTAGATTGTCAATGTAATTCAGACTATAAATTAATAATATCATATTTCCATCTATTTGTTGTGTCATTGTATTTCCGTTATGAGTGTTTGTTGTATTACAAGATGAGTGCAAGAAGTTGGGTCCACTTTTTGGCCAAAAAGTGGAAGGATTTTTCCTAATTTTCAAATTTTGTTATAGTTGGAGTAAAAATTTGAAACACTTACACATAAAATATTAATATGATGTAAAAATATGAAATGTAGGATTTTGTTTCTAGTTTTTGTTTCACCATGGAGGCACCTTAAGGGAAGGTCAAGTGTAACCATATTAATGACTAAGCCCATCCCTATGTTCTCTATGAGTTGCCCCCTACTAGCTTAGGCTAGTATAATTTTTTTTGAGGTCCCCAGGATTTCAAATCCTATTGTACCTGTAGCGCATGGAGTGGGGCATTTGTGCATTATCTAGAGGGTACATCCCTAGTCCAAATGTTGTTTGTCAAAGGGTTTGTGCTAAAATGACAAGGCTATAAGGTTCTAAGATGGAGATCCAAGTTTGAATCCCTATAATGACATCTAAAAGTTGAATTCTAAGTAGCGATACTTTAATTTCCATTGCGACTTCTAGGTTGATTGAAGTTGAATATATAACTAGCACTTGCTCCCGATAGGAGGTCCAAGGAATATGTTGATACGGACAATTGACAAGTTTAGAAAATTTTCTAGCGTGAATTTTTTTTATGGCATGGGACAATTCCAAGCACTATAATGCTCACATATAAAATGAATATATCGAATAAAATGAATGTTGTATTACAGAAGTCCCCCTTTATTCCAATCTACCACACTACTTTTACACACGCTTTGCCATATAACAAAAAGCATATCGAAAAATTTATATCAAAAAATTTGGATTTATAAATGGAAATGATCAAACAATTGAAATGCATAACCTAAACCCAAATAATTCAATACCTCGAAGATGCAAGATGAGCTCGATTGATTGATCGCTTGGTTGTGTTGATTGCTCGATTCCGCAGCATAACGTTGATAAGGATGCAAGCTAGATGGATTGAAGATGATGGATGAGGACTTGAGATGAAAATTCAGCAGAGTGAGGTTGCATGAAGAAGAATCCTGAAAATCCCCCCTCTAATGGCTCAAGAGAGGCTTGTTTTATAGGAAAGGCTTGGTTCCAATGGATGGCTAGGATCAATTAGGGCTTTAGATGAAATGGATGGATAGGATTGAGTTAGGTTTCCTTGCACATCAAGAAATTGTAGTCAATTGACATGTGGCAAAGGAGGATAAAGCTTAGGTGTGCTTGTGTAGATAAATACTAAAATTAGGTCCATTAGTTGTGCATGTGAAGGATAAAAGTTGTAACACATGATTGACTAGACAAGTGTTGGAATGTGATGAAAGATGAGTGTTTAATTCAAATAAAATATTTGAATTAGTTGGAATATGAGTTGGATATTAATTAAATAAATAAAATTTATTTAATTAATTGAGAAGTTGAATAGGATGAGATAAGATATGAAGGACTTAATTCAAATAAAATATTTGAATTAGTTGGGATAGGAGTTGAAAATTAATTAAATAAATAAGATTTATTTAATTAATTGGAAAGTGGGATTATGCATGTGAAATTAATTAAATAAATAAAATTTATTTAATTAATTGGCTAAGTAGGATAAAGATGGAGATTTTAATTAAATAAATAAAATTTATTTAATTAATTGGCTTAATGGATAAATGGGATTAAGAGTGGGATTTAGGACAAAATGCTACATGATGTCTAAGTGATGTTTTTATCAAGGTGTTGCAAGACATGAACAAAGTTGGGACAATTTTGGGTGTCTACATTTTTATCGAAAAATTTGGATTTATAAATGGAAATGATCAAACAATTGAAATGCATAACCTAAACCCAAATAATTCAATACCTCGAAGATGCAAGATGAGCTTGATTGATCAATTTGTTGTGTTGGTTGCTCGATTCTGCAGCATAACGTTGATAAGGATGCAAGCTAGATGGATTGAAGATGAAGGATGCAAAGGCTCTAATGATATTTCAACAGAATAAGGGTACTTGAAGCTCAATGTCTTTTGACAGAATAATGGTACTTGAAGCTCAATGCATCTTAGAAAATCTGACAGAATAATGTTACTTGAAGCTCAATGCCTTCTAATGGCTTGTGAGGGGTTTGATTTATAGGAAAGGTTTGGTTCCAATGGACGGCTGAGATTAAAAAGCTAATTGATTGATGTGGATGGCTAGGATTGATTAGGTATTTCCACTCTTCAAGGGAGTTGTAGTCATTTGACAAGTGTCAAGGAGAATAGGGCTCATGTGTGCTTGTGTACATAAAAAGTACTACATATGAAAGATATTAAATAAAAGGCTGTAGTACCACTTATCTTTTTTAAATGAAAGAGGCACACATGTCGGCTAAATGATAAGATAAATTAAATAAATAAATAAAATTTATTTAATTAATTGGAAAGTCGGCTTATGATGAGAACTTAATTCAAATAAAATATTTGAATTAGTTGGGATATGAGTTGGATATTAATTAAATAAATAAAATTTATTTAATTAATTGGATAGTGGGGAATTTAATTCAAATAAAATATTTGAATTAGTTGGGATATGAGTTGGATATTAATTAAATAAATAAAATTTATTTAATTAATTGGATAGTGGGGAACTTAATTCAAATAAAATATTTGAATTAGTTGGGATATGAGTTGGATATTAATTAAATAAATAAAATTTATTTAATTAATTGGCTAATGGAATAAGTGGGGTTAAGAGTGGGATTTAGGACAAAATGCTACATGATGTTTAAGTGATGTTTTTGACAAGGTGTTGCTAGACATGAACAAAGTTGGGACAAATTTGGGTGTCTACATTTTGCCCCTCTTTGAGATGATGTTCGAGATGATGAGCTTTGTATCGAGTAACATCATTTCAAAGAAGTTAAGGTATGGATAAAGAAAAATGATATGGGATGATGATCTAAGGATATGATGAAGATGATGATGATGATGGAAAGATAGGACGATGATGCCCCCTCGAGAGGATAGGCGGGTTGGACAAACGTGGGTATGCTCTCGAAAAGAAACAAAAGAAAGATAAGGGAATGGATAAAAGAAATGATGATGCGTTATGCTGCAATGGAAGGTGAGCAACCATGATGTTTAATATAGCACTAGACGTTATGCACCAAGGTATAAGGACCAGGGTGACGATGTGTCTTGTGCCCCAGCATAATACAACCTTGTCTGAATACAAGATATGAATATTAGCTGGAATGATACGGATGTGATGCAAATGCAAGATAAAATGATAACACACACAAGCAAGCAAGTAAGCATGCACAAATGATACAAATACAAACAAGGTATTGCCCCTGTCAAGCTGTAAACCAATGATTGATTGCTGATTGGTTAATAATAGTTGAGAGTGTTGTCATTGCGGGAAAGCTATATCCCTAGATCAACACAAAGTTGTTTGCTAAGTTGGTTGGCTAGTTGATTGATTGATTTGGCTTACAACAAGGCTAGGATCAAGACCATGGATGGCATTTGGATAATTTGGCTTGATTGATTAACTTGATTGGTATGGCTTAAGGATGGGCTTGCATTTGGATCATTGCTTGGAATAATTTGATGATGAAATGCGGATTAGATTGATTTGATGAAGGATGGATGATTTGTGGTGGATTGAGCTACGTTTGATTTGTTGAAGTGATTGGATTTGTTTTGATGGCTAGCATGATGTGCTTTGGTTTTGATGTTTGCTATTGCTGGGTTGATTGTTTTGATGATAGGATTATTTTGAACAATGATAATGATGGTGTGATGATGAGAGTGTCCACTCAATCTAAGCATAAGCAAGTGTTCTCAGTGTGCTCAAAGGATGTAACATAAACAAGGTATTACCCTTGTCAAGTCATAAACCAATAATTGATTGTTTGATGATGATAGTGTTGTCATTGCGGGGAAAGCTATATCCCTAGATCAACACAAGGATGTGGGAATGCTATATCCCAGTGATGATGATTGATTGGGCTCATGACAAGATTAGGATCAAAAACTTGTTGATTTGATTGGATAATGTTCCTTGATTGATTAGCTTGCTTGATATGGATTAATGTGACTTGGATTTTAGATCATTGCTTAGATTGAGTTTGACTGATATGATTGGAAGAAGTGATTGGTTGAAATGGATGAATGAATGTTATTGATAGGAAGAATTGATGGTGATGATGATTAGATTTTGATTGAATGTTGAAGTGGATTGTTTTGGATGATGTGATTGAATCGATCATATTGCTTGGATTTTTCATTAGATATTGATTTTTTTGTGTTTTGGGGAATATTTTGATTTTTTTTTTTTTTGGATTTTTGAGAATATTTTGATTTTTTTGTGTTTTTGAATGTTTTTGGGATGTCAATGGATTTATAATTTGGGTAGACTTTGTGCTTGATACCAATGACAAAGGAGAAAACCAAGTCTAGGTGCAAGGATGGATGTAGGATGGATGGATAAAAGGATGGGCTCATAGTAAATGGGATGAAAGGCTCATGATAGATGGATATATAAGAGGACAGGCCATATAAGGGATGAATGCTTGCCTCATGATAAATTGATAGGTAGGCTATAGTGGAAAGCTTCATGATAAATGGATGGGGATAAGCTATAAGATGGAAAGCTTATGATAAGGATATGCCATAGTGGATGGATCATAAGAAAGCTAGGATGTGATTTCCAAAGGCTATGGTGCATAGGAATAATAACTTGCCCCATTCTAGGTGGTAATGCTTAGGATTTTTACATGACAAAGTTCATGACCAAGGGATGACATGATGGATTGGTTTAAATGGGATGGATAAATAGTTAATGGATAGGACTTGGTTTGGAAAGAAGGTATGTCAAGAAATATCCAAACATGTTTCAACATTTTGCCCCTATGTCTCTATTCAAGATCAAAAGGAGGAAGGGTGGATGAATGGGTTCAATAGGATAGGCATATTTATGTAATGGCTAAGGATGGTAGGATGACAAGATAGGATAAGATAGGTTGGTATGATATAATCAGATAGATAGTTGGGAAATGGATAGGTTGGATGAGACAATGTGCCCCCAAGTGTAAGTGACATAGAAGATCAACCTACACATGACGCCTGTTTGCCAGCTTTTTATCATGGTACTTATCCAAGGCGCCTGTTTACTAGGTTTTCACCGTTGGACGAAGGGCTTTATCTTTACTTTTTTGATTTTTATTTTTTCTTCTTTTTGCTTTGATGGGATAGCATGACAATTACACATGGCACCTATTTGCCAGGTTTTCACCATGGTAATGGATAGGAGGGACTCAAGTGGCTAGTGCTATGTGAGGTGATAGTGTCCCATTAGAGATGGATGTCATCGCATGGACCATGTCATTATGCTCATAGATGTTGATAAGGGATTGCATGGATGGGAGATGGATTAGGTAGATAGTGGATGATGAAATGGATTATGAAAGGGTAGGCTAGTAGCTTATGGTGTGGATTTATATAGGCTTATGGAATGAATATGGATGAAAAGTTTATGCCAAAGCATGGACCATAGGGTTAGCATGGGGGAGATATGTAGGATAATGGATAGAAGATGGGGAGATGTAGGCATGTGTGAATGTTTTTGGAATGGAAGGGAATCATGACCAACGGCTGCACACACCGTGATAAACATTGAAGCTTTTGATGGGATGGTGGTGTAGGAAGCAATGGAGATGTTTGCTTAGGGGACGGTTGACGAAGTGCTTTAGGAACCCACATAGATTTAGTATTCTTAGTGCTTTTATTTTGCTTGTGGGATTTTTGAAGGGAATGGAAGTTTTGGATGGAAATAGGCTCTTGGATGGAGATAGGTGGTTGGGATTCTTGAGATGTGGATGAGGATGCCTCATTTGACTTGCTAGCTATTTGCTTAGAAACCCAAACCATTTTGCTTTTAGGCTTTGCTTTTGGATGTATGGGCTTGGATGGTTGCTTAGATGTGGATGAGGATGCCTCATTCGCTTTGCTAGCTGTTTGCTTAGGAACCCAAACCATTTTGCTTTTGGGCTTTGCTTTTGGAGGTATGGGCTTGGATAGCTTTTTGGATTGCTTTGCTTTGGTTCTTTGCATTGATTTTTTATGTTTGTGCCCTAAGGCATGATAGTCCTTTAGATTTTTGGTAGGACTTTTAGCTTTATAGGTAGAGGCATCAAAATTTTTGCTTTTGAATCCCATGGGGTGGGTGGAGTGGATGGAATGATTGGAAGCTTTATGCTTAGGCGATGTGTGCTTTTGTTGGCCATGATTAGGGATGTAAGGATACTTATGAATGATAGGTATGTTAGGTGTTGGAAGCAATGGTGGCAATGTGGATGGAGGGATATTTGGAGTTGGTAAAAGTGGAGGCAAAGTGGATGGTGGGAGGTGTACGGTCACATGCTTTTGACATTTATAGGATGATGGAGTTGGAATGACAACATATGTTTTGGGTAGATGATGTGGTTTGTGATGGAAAGGGGACATAGGATGCATGAAGGAATTACCAACATCTTGGCCTTGTTTATCTTGGGGTGTGTTTCCAAGGCCATATGAGCATGGAGGGATCTTGACATGGTTTGGCTCCAAAATACCTTGTCCATAAAGGCGTAGGCCTTTACCTTGGTAGTTCATGTTTTGGAGGATGCGATTGACTATGGGACTAGATGTGTTTTGGAAACTAGACTTGAGTTCTTTATTGGATGGAGAAGATGAAATGGAGGACAATGGTTGTTGTTATCCTAAGGAAGAACATTCATGGAGGAAGGTGGTAAGACCACGAGGACATGATGGTGGACTTGAAATGGGATCAATGGTAGATGTGGAGGGAGGATCATTAGCATTATGTTCACTAAGATCCAAGTTATTTGTTTGATCTTCTATACTTATGTGTTCTTGAGAGGCACATGTCTCATTATGACAAGTGGATGTTTGCTCATTATGGATAGGGCTAGATGGAGGATGACTAGGAGCAATTTGGATATCTTGCTCATGAATGTTTATGGGATTATGGATAGGATCAAGGTACTTTTTAATAGGTTCTTCATCACAGATATCATCTTGATCATGAGATAGATAAAGTTTTGCCAAATGGATCATCATGGTTTTCATGATTTTAGCTAGAACCTTGATCATAACTATGAGCAAAAGTAGGATTAAGTGGGCTATAAAAGGGATAAATTTGCTCATGAATGAGGTCATGGTGATGGCTAATAGCTTGAGGGCAACCCATAAGTAGGTCATGGATAGGTGGAACTTAGAGGTGCTTTGATCTCGATTAAGACTAGGGTTCGATATTTCCACATGTTTAAGATTATGCTCTTGACATACCTCTTGACTTTGGATGGAAGTGGAAGGTTCTTGAGTGGACTTGATAGGCTCTTGACTTAGGCTTGTGGTTGGAGACTCTTGAATAGACTTGTTGGCTTGTAGATCACATGATGGGCTTAAAGGGCTAGGCATGTTAATGGAAGGCTCTTGAAAAGGCTCAAGGATATGTGAACCACATGATGAGATTATAGGATTGGACATGACCTTTGGAAATTCATTGGTAGGCTCATGAATTTGTGTTTGACATGGGGGTTGTTTATTCCTATCTAGTAGCCAATGGATCACATCCTTTGCAAGTGTATGGGTGGATGGGAAATATAATGGATGGATGATAATGGTAGATGGTGTTGGATTAGGATTAGGATGATGATTAGGTTGAGAGCTAATTGGATTGGATGGATTAGGATTTGGACTAGATAGGGGTGACACATGGGATTGGGATGATGTGGCATGATTTCCCATTATAGGTGGGTACACCTTGTAAACAATTGAGACAAATATTAGGCATTGATTTGTATTATGGCCTTTGGTCCTATGGTATGCACAATAATCATGTTCATCATATGGACTTTCTTCACATGGTTTGACTTCAGGAAGTTCAATGAGTTTTGCTTCAAGCATCCTTTGTAAAACTCTCTCAGCCGCATCCTTAGGTGAAGGATTAGAATGACATGGCGAGGAAGGTAATGAAGGGCTTGGTGATTTGGAGGGTTGATGGACCAATGAACTAGAAATAGGATCACATGGTGGTGTTGGGATAGGATTAGTTGGCTCATGTGTTGGTGTGTGATTAGATGATGAAGGCCACTCTAGATTGGTATCTCCCTTATCAAAGGTTATTGGATCTTGCATAGGATAACTTGGGCTTGTTTGATTTATGTACAAGGGGCCATTGGGATTTGCATTTGTTTTTTGTTGCAGATGTGGACTTAGGTCTATCAATGGTGCTTGATGATCTTGTTGAAAAGGTGTACTTGGACGTGCTTGATTTATGTACAAAGGGCTATTTGGACTTGCATGTTGTTCTTGTGATATCACTTGATTGCCTTGTGGATGGGCTTGGTAATGCATTGGAATGGTGGCATGAGGGATTGGATAAGCTTGAGGTGGATGTTCATAGGTTGATGTGGCATTGACTTGGTGGATAGGTGGATTAGGTTGATAGGAAGTAGATGGATATGACATGTGGCTATGAGGTGGATTAGGTTGATAGGAAGTGGCTAAGGATTGTTGTACTTGTTGAGCTTGACTAGTGGCTAAAAGGTGTTGAACTTGGGCTACGAAGTGTTGTAGTTGAGGTGATTGGCTTGCATGGGGTTGAGCTCTTTGGATGAAGAATTGTAATGTTTTAATGGCATCTTGGTGTAGGGGTTGTGATCCTTGATAAAGATTTTGGAGGAATCTTTGGAATTTGATTTCTAGGTCTTCTAGTGTAGACATGTTGTCACCAAGTGTTTGTCTTAAGTCCTTTTAGCAAGTGCTTGTTTAGGGATTTGGATGATGATGTGGAATGTTTAGATGATGTGTTTAGATTGATTTGTTTATGTGTTTGGTGTTTATAGCTTGATTTGGCAATGTTCAAACAAATGATTATGCATATACACACATGAATCACTCACGCAAGACACATAAGCAAGCTGTTAGTTTGAAAGAATGTGATGATGGTTAAGCAAGCATATGAAGACACTCAACAAGTCCTAGTTAAGGCAAGGCCACTATCACAAGGAGGTTCTAATAAAAATTCGGGGGACCGGCACCCCATGAGCATCCAGCAAGCCACTTAAGACTTTAACTAACCCTACTAGGAGTTTTAATATACACAAAGGTACACCTCCTTTCGAGTTAGCACTGTATGGTGAGCGCTAATACCGGTTAGACTTGGCTTTCGCCTTATCCTCTGATTTTTATAGCGGACTGGATGAAAGTATCGCTTGAGGTCGTTCCCTTGGGGTGGATACCAAGGCAGGCCTCTCTAAGGCTAAACAAAAGCAACACAAGTAAATGTTTTTGATCTCCAAGTTCGTGTTGGGACGCGAGGAGAGAGCATACACATTTACTTGGTCACACTCGCATAGGGTTCATTAACCTTAGAAGTTCAATGTGTAGAAGACAATGCAAGCACTTGTTTGTTTTAAAACCTAAATCCAAATGTGATGAAAGGTAATGGTTTGTTTTAGCCCAATTTTTTGATGTGAATTTGCAAACAATTGTTCATTTTATGCCCAAAATCCAAATGTGTTTACAAACAATGATTAGAAGATGAAAGAGATGAAAGATTAGAATGAGTGCACCTGATACAATCACTCTCCAATTTGCTGTAGATGTTGATGCCAATGCTGCTCCAGCTCCTTAGATGCCCTTACAAGTCACCAATTCCAAAATGAAACAAGTAAACTTGCAAAGAAGATGATTACATGAAAAAGATGAAATCTAAAAATTCTGATGAAAATGATCTGATATAGAAAAATAGATTACATAAACAGAAAGTTCATGAGATTCTAAGCAATTTGAAAAAAAGTTTCGCTGAAAAACGATCAAAATTACTCAAGTTATGCTCAAATGAAGTTTGCAATGAACCTAAACTTTGACTGATAAAAAAACCTAAAAAATAGTACAGTCACCTGATAAAAGTAGTACAGTTGTGAAGGTCGTCCTCCCAGCTTTCCAACAAGTCCTTGTTTGTGCGATTTGGCCTTCGTATGTGAAAGTTATGATAGAAATACCAAGATGCACAATGACAGCAAGCAGAAGCAAGTTACAGTTGCCAGATGCGACATACTGTTGATCAGAGGTGATCTGTATTTTGTGACAGGCGGGATACTGCAGATCAAATGCGACACAAAAAATACTAGATGCGGTTCCTGTTAGCTTGTAAGCGATGCGTATTGGCCATAAGCGATCAATTGAGGGCTAGATGCGAACTTGTTTCTGCAAAAACACAGCGGACAAACAAAACCCTAGTCTAACAGGCGAGCATTATCAGTCCATAAGCGATACTAGTGAAGTCAAACGCGGCCTCTGTCGACTCATATGCGATCCAGATATACCCAGAAGCGACCTGTTGCAAGACAAAAGCGACCTGTATCTACAAAAAAAAGTCGAAACCCTAACCTGCACAGGCGATCATTCTCAGTTCATAAGCGATTCAGATCAGGGAAAAAGCGGCAACTGTTAGATCAAAAGCGATGCCAATATGTGCGAAAGCGGTCACTGTTAGGTTAAAAGCGACCCGATTATTGCAAAAGCGGCGGTTGTTAGGTCAAAAGTGACAAATATAGTCCAAAGGAAATGCGAAAATCACAGGCGAGTCTTTTAAAAACAAAAGCGATACATATCATACCTGAGGCGATTACTGTCGGTGCAAAGGCGATCCAGAAAATGATAGATGCGGCCGATTTCAGTGCATAAGCGACGCGGATATGAAGAAAGCAGTGGTTTTCTGCTCATAAGCGATGCAAAAAAGAATGGAAGCGACAAGTAATAGCTTATATGCGACCAACAAAAGACTAAACGCGATGCATAATAACCCAAAAATGATCTGGAGAGTTTCAGGAGACGGGATGCAAATGTCAACCATAAGCGACCAATTTTACCATATGCTATCTCTTTTTGTTCAAAAGCGAGCACTGTTTGTTTAAAAGCGAGCTGGCTTTGACCATATGCTACTGCTGTTTGCCCAAAGGCGAGCTGGTTTAGCCCAGGCGACTGCTGTTTAATCATAAGCGACCTGAATTACCAGAAGCACATTGTTGCAGTCCGGTTGTTGTTTTCTTCACCAAACGCTCCATTTTTCATCAAATTTAGGCAAATTTGTACTCAAAGTTTATGGAAACGGCCTCCCGAACGCAATGGTGAGGTTAGATTTGGGCTAAGAGATCATCTACATACATTTTTAGCCAAATCTTTGCAAACTAGGGTTAGAAAAATACAAATTTTTGCTACAAAAGCTTGCAAAAATGAAAGATTCGCGCTCCAAGAGATCTAAACTTTATAAAAACAACTCAAACAAGAGAGGTTAATCAAGGACGTGAGTCCCATCGGGCGTGCCAAATGTATATCGAAAAATTTAGATTTATAAATGGAAATGATCAAACAATTGAAATGCATAACCTAAACCCAAATAATTCAATACCTCGAAGATGCAAGATGAGCTTGATTGATCAATTTGTTGTGTTGGTTGCTCGATTCTGCAGCATAACGTTGATAAGGATGCAAGCTAGATGGATTGAAGATGAAGGATGCAAAGGCTCTAATGATATTTCAACAGAATAAGGGTACTTGAAGCTCAATGCCTTTTGACAGAATAATGGTACTTGAAGCTCAATGCATCTTAGAAAATCTGACAGAATAATGTTACTTGAAGCTCAATGCCTTCTAATGGCTTGTGAGGGGTTTGATTTATAGGAAAGGCTTGGTTCCAATGGACGGCTGAGATTAAAAAGCTAATTGATTGATGTGGATGGCTAGGATTGATTAGGTATTCCCACTCTTCAAGGGAGTTGTAGTCATTTGACAAGTGTCAAGGAGAATAGGGCTCATGTGTGCTTGTGTACATAAAAAGTACTACATATGAAAGATATTAAATAAAAGGCTGTAGTACCACTTATCTTTTTTAAATGAAAGAGGCACACATGTCGGCTAAATGATAAGATAAATTAAATAAATAAATAAAATTTATTTAATTAATTGGAAAGTCGGCTTATGATGAGAACTTAATTCAAATAAAATATTTGAATTAGTTGGGATATGAGTTGGATATTAATTAAATAAATAAAATTTATTTAATTAATTGGATAGTGGGGAACTTAATTTAAATAAAATATTTGAATTAGTTGGGATATGAGTTGGATATTAATTAAATAAATAAAATTTATTTAATTAATTGGCTAATGGAATAAGTGGGGTTAAGAGTGGGATTTAGGACAAAATGCTACATGATGTTTAAGTGATGTTTTTGAGAAGGTGTTGCTAGACATGAACAAAGTTGGGACAAATTTGGGTGTCTACAGTTCTAAGATGGAGATCTAAGTTTGAATCCCTATAATGACATCTAAAAGTTGAATTCTAAGTAGCGATACTTTAATTTCCATTGCGACTTCTAGGTTGATTGAAGTTGAATATATAACTAGCACTTGCTCCCGATAGGAGGTCGAAGGAATACGTTGATACGGACAATTGAGAAGTTTAGAAAATTTTCTAGCGTGAATTTTTTTTATGGCATGGGACAATTCCAAGCACTATAATGCTCATATATAAAATGAATATATCGAATAAAATGAATGTTGTATTACAGAAGTCCCCCTTTATTCCAACCTACCACACTACTTTTACACACGCTTTGCCATATAACAAAAAGCTAGAGTAGCATATACGCTAGGTTTGACACCTGGCAGAGAAATCAATTGTCGGTCCGCTTCCACCGCTTGATATTGATCGTCCGATTTTTTAAAAGGTATCCAAGCTCGCCTATATATATCTTAAACTTTAAGATCTCATTCTAAGATTATGGTTTCTGTAAGCGCTGGTCTGGAGGGTTTGGGGGCGAGCAATTTTGAGGTGGTGATGCGCAGAGGAATTGCGGGTTATTTTTGCCCATTGAATATGCTACACATTTTAGATGTGCCTGGTCATTGTTCTTTACAAGGGGCAGAGGATATCTGCAAATGACAAGTGCCTTTTTCTTGTCTAGTGATGTTGTGAAGATGACTTTAAGCTTACGAGCTTAGTGTTTATTTTTATTTTATTTTTTGTACAATTGGTTTGTGTGGTATAATTGGTGTTATTCTGTCAATTTGCTTTTGAAGATTGGCTGGAATTGACAGGAAGCTATGGCATTGGATGGCTTCAACATGATTTCCAATCTGAAGTAAGGTGGTTTGTAAGCTTAGAATAGGGCGCGGTGCTTTATAATTCAATATTGTTTTTGGGGCATCATTATTTGTTTTTCCATTGAGGAAATTCTACCAATAAATAAATATAAAACGACTCAAAAAAATATAATAGTTGATGTCTCATTTTGTTTCAGCGCCTGAGAAGGTTTAGGACATTCAAAGGGCTTGAAGATTATTATTCATGGGTGATGAAGCGAAAGATGGCATCCATCGGTTTCTTTGAGTAAGGAGCTCATGGCATTGAATTCTTCTGGATTTCAATTTTTTTTGTTTGTTTGTTTGATTTAGTTAGTGAATTTGTTTTGTTGGTATTATCATTTCAGATTCTATCGAAGGGAAGGGAAGGGAAGGGAAGGGTGTTATGTAGGGTTTTTAGGGTTTAGGGTTTTATGTCGGGGAAGTAATAAATTTTTGCCAGAATGCCCAAGAGCTATTTGAAAGATCGGTTGTTAGGCATTTTGTTACCCAGTTGGAAGGAATCATGCTTCCTCCCGTCTACACCTCACCTTGCTCTTTTCCTCCACTAGTAGGTTTTTAGGCATTTTGTTGACCATTTCCTTGGTATCCTAATCGCCATAATCTCGGTTCCCTGTATATTAATTTTCCCTGTCGCTCGCTTGCTTTCTTTTATTAAGCCCAAGCCTTTAGACATCCAACTAACCTTGTACCTTGTAGATGGTATTCTTAAGTCCTAATTCCAAAGGTGTTTCTGCTTCCCCTTTTATTTGACATCAAGTATTCCGTGTTTTTGAACCCCGATCTCTACCCTATGACAGACTCTTGGACATTCATCTATCACCTTACCTTGAAGGCATATCATATCATATAGCCTCAAACCTCCACAACCTTTATTTTCTCTCACCATGGATGGTTTAAAATTTCTCCAACTCTTGATCCTCACTTCCTTCCCCTGAAGTCATTCACAAAGCTTTGAACTTTTTCATCCAACTCTTGATCCTCACTTCCTTCCCCTGAAGTCGTTCACAAAGCTTTGAACTTTGTCATCCCCCCTTTGAACTTACAGTAGGTATCCCATTTTCCCACTTCCCCTTTTTTGGTATTAGGTATGCAAATTATTTGATTCCCGTTGCTCTACTCATACACTCTCCTCAAGCATTTGGGATTTCCTTTTCCTCTATGTAAAAACAGGCCCAATAAACACCAAAAGACAGGGCAAACATAATAGCAACAAACAGAAAAGAGGCAGGGCAAAACATAGTTGAATAACCCGCCAAATTATATTCATCTAACATTCATTACATCACAAATGCCGTGTACAGCAGCTATCCAGATGCTATATCTAATAGCAATTTGAATGCTGTATCCAGCAGCCATCCAGAGGCTCTCAATTCAACAACTCTCTTCAATCACATATATATAGTTATAAAATTATAAAACCTAAAATTATAAAACCTTTGAATCTTGGAAGTTTCTAGCTTTTTAGAAAACTCTTAAACCTGGAATGTTCTTTTCTAGGACAACTCCAGGAATGTTTTAGCTCCAGGAATGTTCTAGCTTGTGGAAGGCTCTAGAATCATTCTACAATTTTTTAGACAATCTTAATCCTTAACACTCTAGACACTTCTTCCCATTGTAGCAAGTATCCCATCAATCAATTTTGACCATAAATTACCACCTAATCGGTGGAAGTGCGGTTTGTTAAAAAGATATCGGTGGTGAACAATAGGTACTCAGAATGCGGTCCAATACAAAATGAACAAGGCTTTTTGGGGATATCCATCCTTAAGATTCCACCAGCGAAATGACCTGCTATTTCTTTGCTATCGTTTGCTTAGTGTATACGATTTATGGGGTAACCTTACTATTATGCTTTAAGCGGCTTTTGTTTTAGGCTTGTTAAGTTTGTTCTTTATTCCTTTGCAGTTATGTTGGCTGTAGAGTAATCTTTTGAGAGAAGCTATCCTGTGGCAGCATATTAGTTACTCAAATTTGATGCTTAATTGATTCCGTTTAAGGTGGAGTTAATGGCCGGGTCTTGTAAATATTTAAAAACATTTTATTCAAAGCGAGTTAAGTGATTTTTCAATTAGAAGTTTGTATTTTTAAAAAATCATCTTGAACATCTCACTTTGTTGTCTTACAATATGTAGCCAGACTAAATTTGTATTCTTCTTGAATGAAAGAACAGAGAGAGAATGGAAATATTTGCTTGCCCAAGGAAGGGTTGAAGTTACAACATTTTTCTCTTGGATGCCTGGTTTTTGTATATGGGCAAAACATTTCGTGGAGAACGTACCTAGAATCTAAACCTTCTCGTAGTAGTTCCCTTTTTCTTAAAATTGATTTGGAACATATCACTATTTGGCTTTACAATCTTTAGGCAGATGACATTCTGCTGTTTTGAGGGTATTTACTTAAAAGGAAGAAGCATCTGCACTAGCACGTAACACAAAAATTTATGTTATTTGAATGCAGATTGTGAACACGAGCCTGTATGATATCCAAGGGTTTTATTGCAGGGCAGAAGCATCAGCTGTCGAGTGATTATAAATATGTAGGCGTTTGTGGAGGCAGGGAGTCTATACGAAATTCAACAGTTCTTACTTTAGAGTGGAAGCATTTGCACTGGCACATTATGTATTAACTTTAATTAATTGCAGAGTATATGATTATATAGGCATCTGTAGAGGTGGCACTTGATGTATTGACTTAATTTAATGGAGTATCATTTTTTTGCAAATGATTATGTAGGCATTTGTGGAGCCAAGGAGCCTAATTGAAATCAGGTCAATGGAATCAGAAGTGAAGCAGGGTGAAATCTGTGAGGATGATTCTGGTTGTTTTTTTTTGGCTTTATGTGTTTGTGTGCTGCATTTCCCGATAGATTTATGTACCTTGTTAACATGTGTGCAAACCTAGAAGCATTTAAAATCAATTTGGCAATTGGGGACTTAAATTTATTTCTTATTTAAATGATTTTCATGTTTGTGAACATCATTAGAACGCACTTAAGCGTGTATGCATACCTGGAAACAATAGAGTATGTCACTGAAGCACTCCATGGATAAAGTGGTACAGCATATTTTCTATTATGATATTAGTCTCTTCATCGATGTTGGCTGAGTACTACTACTAAGGACAGCTTTATGCAGCAGTCCGATCGTTTTTCAACTTTGATGGTCTATCAACTAAAGGGGAAGGTTGAGGTAGCATTTATGTTATGGTGTTACGCTTTTTCAATGGTGAGTGACTGAAGAGTATCTCCCTAATTTTTAATAAGGCAAGAGTATAATTTTGCAGGGGTTTTCTGAGGTGGAGAGTCTGTGTCCCGAAAAATCAGAGGGTGGGAATCAGCAAGGCAGTGGAAGGAATGACATCATCTGAGGCTACGAATATTTTTAGGATGGTACGTTGAGTCCTCTGTTTTCGTGAATTGAAGGACTTTGTATCACCTCGATATGGTTAATGCAAGAAGCAATTCTCTACTGCTTGATGGTAATGATTAAAGAATTCACACTTGCATTGTGATTGAGCAAATGACAGTTACGAAAATAATGATTTTTAAAAGCGAATCATCTTGGAAAAATGAATATTCTCTTATTTGATGGGGTGAGTGGACAGGCCAGGAAGAGCAAAGTGGGAATCAGTTTGGAGTCAGCTAGCTTAAACAAATCACCATTTCCAATTTCTTGTTTTTTGATATGAATTTGGGTTTTATTGGAATTTTATATTTAGGGTAGTTTAATTACGAACAATAAATTTTTTGCAGACTGAGTGGCGACCATAAAATGGAGTTTTGGATGGACCGACATTTGGAGCTTGACGACAATGTTTTATTTCATCAGTCTTAGCACTTTCAGGTTTTAAAGTATTTGTATAGACTAAGCTGCCAAATTACGAATTAGAGTCTTTAATTTCATTATCAAATTAGATTGTTTCCGTTCTCTGTGAACTTTAGCTCGCTAAAAGGTCTTCAACTTGTATATGGTCCCAGTGTGGGTAGGACACTGAAGTAGCAATGTGGATTAAGTGGTACAATATTTCTTCCCTTTATGGTTTTGCAAATTGAGTTCAAATTGTTTGTTTGTTTGTCTGGTTTAGTTGTTAAAATTTCTTTCGTAGGTTTTATCATTTCAGATTCTATCAAAGTGAAGGGTGTTATGTAGGGTTCTTAGGGTTTAGGGTTTTATGTTGTGGAAGTAATAAATTGTTTTTCAGAATGCCCAAGAGATATTTGAAAGATCTGTTGTTAGACTTTGTGATCCCTTTCCAGCTCATTTTCCACCACCAATCTGATCGAACTCTTTAGGGTTTTGATTGCAGCGACTATTTGTTAACTATACCTTGTACACTTATTTTAGGTACATTAAGGTATGCTTTAGTTCCCGTAATTTGTCTGATGACAGATTAAGGTAGACTTAATGTGGTGGTAGTTTCTTTTTTGCAAATCTGATGGTGTTAGCAGCTAGAGAAGGTTGAGGTGATGCCTGCAATTTTTTTTTTGTGTGCTTTGTAGGGTAAATGCTCTGTAAATTGTCAGCGTCTGGCATTCAGGATCCGTTAATCAATTCAGACCATAAATTACCAGTAAATAGGTGAAGTGCAGTTTTTCGCTGTGGCATTATCAGCTTATTCTCTATTGCCTAGTGATTAATTTTACTATTTGGATTGATACTGGTGGTGAACAATAGATACTCAGAATGCTGCCCAATACAAAATGTACAAGGCTTGTGGAGGAAATCCTCCCTTACGTTTCCACCAGTGAAATGGCCTGCTATTTCTTTCTTGTCGTTTGCTTTGACTATACGATTTATGGGGTAACATTATTATTATGCTTTAAGCCACTTTTGTTTTAGGCTTGTTATGTTGGCTGAGCATATGGTAGCCTTATGAGTGAAGTTTTCTTGTGGCAGTATATTAGTTACTCAAATTTTATGGTTAATTGATTGCGTTTAATGCGGAGCTAATGGCCGTGTCTTGTAAATATTCAAAACATTTTATGTACAGCGAGTTAAGTGAGGAATTTTCAATTAAAATTGTATTTTTTAAAAATGATTTTGAAAATCTCACTTTGTTGTCTTACAACTGTAGCCAGATGAAATTTGTACTCTTCTTGAATGAAGGAAGCGAACAGAAGTAACAACTTTTTCCCTTTGGATGCCTGGTTTTTGTATATAGGCAAACATTTCGTGGAGAACGTACCTAGAATTTAAACCTTCTCGTAGAAGTTCCCTTTTTCTTAAAATTGATATAGCATATCACTATTAATAGGCATCTGTACAGGTGGCACTTGATGTGTTGGACTTAATTTAATGGAGAGCATCTTTTTTTGCAGATGATTATTAATATTTAGGCATTGGTGGAGCCAAGGAGCCCATTTGAAATCAGGTCAATGAAATCAGAAGTGAAGCGGGGTGATATCTGTGAGGATGTTTTTGGTTGATATTTTTTTGGCTTTATGTGTTTCTATGCTGCATGCCCCGTGAGATTGATGTACCTCGTTAACATTTATGCAAACCTAAAAGCATTTAAAATCAATTTGGCAATTGGGGGCTTCAAATTATTTCTTATTTAAATGATTTTCATGCTTGTGAACATCATTAGAATGCACTTAAACGTGTATGCAAACCTGGAATCAACAGAGTATACTACTGAAATACTCCATGGATAAACTGGTACAACATTTTATCTATTATGGTATCAGTCCCTTCAACGATGTTCGCTGAGTACTATAAGGACAGCTTTACGCAGCAGTCCCGATCGTTTTTCAATTTTGATGGTCTATCTGCTAAAGGGGAAGGTTGAGGTTGTGGTACACTATTTCTTCCCTTAATGCTTTTTGCAAATTGAGTTCATTTGTGTGATGGTAGGGGCAAAAAAATGTAAATCGTTTTTATTTTACCATCAAAATATTTTAAATTCTTTATTATCAAGTGCTTTCAAAGGTTTGGTTTATGAGATTCCTTTTTTTAAGGGAAGTGTTTTATTTTGAGCTTTCTTGTTGTAAGTTTGTAGTCTTTAAGTTCTCTCCTAATAGATTAGGATGTTGGCAGGAGTATTTTTTTTGGGGGGTATTTTAAAGTAGCCAAAGGGAAGGTAATGTTAATAATGAGGTTGTGATGACATAGAGTGTATTTTTCTATTAATGTTTTAAGGATTATTTGTTAGGCATAGGTTTTATGTTTTAATTATCATTTTTTCTTTGAATGTTGCATGTTCTAATTATCATTTTTTCTTTGAATGTTGCATAAAAAAAATTAATCATAACATTTTAGATTTCCCACACAAATTAGAGTAACTTTAATGGAAATTAATGGGAATAATTACAACTTTAACCTTAATTTTTTATAAGAATCAGTTTTGATGAAGGTTCCAATTAAAATGGCCGCTTGCCTTGGTTTGCACACCTTAGGGAGGAGTAATACATTTAGCAATTATGTTGGGGTGTAATATTTTTGATAGTTTCATATTTAGTTTTGATGACGGTTCCAATTAAAATGGTTGCTTGCCTTGGTTTGCACACCTTAGGGAGGAGTAATACATTTAGCAATTATGTTGGGGTATAAGATTTTTGATAGTTTCATATTTAGTTTTGATGACGGTTCCAATTAAAATGGTTGCTTGTCTTGGTTTGCACACTTTATGGAGGAGTAAGTTTATGATTTGATCGATCAATTATGTTGGCTTAGAAAAAATTATGTTGGCGGCAGATTGTTGAACATCTTGTTTTAAGTCACCTGGGAATTTTTAAATCAGGACGCCAATGTTTGTAAAATCAAGGCGTTGTTTAGAAGTGAGTGAGTTTATGATTAGATTGAGCAATAATGTTGGCTGCATATTATTGAAGATCTTGTTTAAGTCACTTGAAAGTTTTTAAAACAAGAAACCAATTGTTTTGAAGTTGCATATGTTGTCAAAAGATCAAGGGTTTGTATGAGGTGGTGTTATTAAAGGATTGTTCAAAGGATGTTGCCGCTAAAGACATTTGCGAAGATGCCTGGAAATAATTGATTTTCTAAAGTCAATTTCTTGTAGCATATTAGATTGAAGTCATGACATCATTTGTAGCCCCTAATTCCATTTTTTGTTCGTAAGAACTACGACAATTGGGAAATTAAGATGAAAACTTTGTTTCATTCTCAAAATCTGTTGGAGTTTGTAGAACCAAAGGATTTGTCAACATTAACCCCAAATCAATTGGATGAGCTTAAGGACAAATGACAAGGATACAATTAAAAGTTCAAATACATCTTAGAAAGCATAGGAAGCATTTGAGATAATATATCAAGGTACATCTAAGGTAAAAGTAGCCAAGTTGCAAACACTTGGAGATTTTGAAAATTTGCAAATGAAGACACAAATTTAGTAGATTAGTTTCAAGGTTAAGTAATGAATGTGGTTAATCAAATTAGATCAAATGATGATGAGTTATCAAATTAGAGGGTTGTTGAAAGTGAAAAGATTCTTAGAAGTTTGCTTAGTACGTTTAATATTATTGTGGTTGCAATTGATGAATTTAAAGATATGTGACAGTTATTTATAGAAGAGTTGTTTGAATATAATGTTTCATTGGAGAATGCATTCAAATCACAAATGACATTTGGCAAAGGCATAGGAAGAGAAAATTTTAGAGGAAAAGTGAGAGGAAGAAACAAATTTCAAAGAGAAAAAATAATCTTTATCCAGGAGGAATCTAGAGGATGTGGATATAATTAAGCATCACAAAGGTATGATAAGTCCAATACCCAATGTTATTATTGCAAGAGATTTGGACACATTGCAAGTGAATGTTGAAAGAAACAAGCAGATGTACGAAAGAAAAATGCAATTTTTTTTTAAAAGTAGTTTATGCTTTTGTTACATGCCATGTAGTTCAAGAAAATTGAAGTAATTTTTGGTTTCTAGATGGTGTAGCAATCACATGATAGGAAATAGAGAATTATTTGTAAGCATGGATATGAAAGTCAAATAGGAAGTAAAATTGGGTAGTAATGATATAGTGGCAGTCACGGGTAAAGGTGTAATCAATGTGGTAATAAATCATGGTAAGAAGCATATTTTTGATGTTTACTTTGTATCTTGAGTGAAGCATAATCTTATAATTATAGGTTAACTTGTTCAAGAACCAATGATTTCATGTGGTAGTTGTATTTTGGCAAAACAACATAGACAAACATTTCCAAGGGGAATGTCATATAGAGCACGAACACCTTTAGAACTTGCGCATACAAATTTTTGTGGTCTAATGCAAACACCATTAAGGGAGAGCATTTATTTTCTAACTTTCATTGATGATTATACTAGGAAGACATGGGTTTACTTTCTAAAGTATAAATCTGGAGCATTTAGAAAGTTCAAAGAATTCAAACCATTGGTTGAAGAACAAAATGACCTATTTATTAAGGTATTAAGATCCAATAGAGGAGGTGAATATAAATCAAATGAGTTCTTAGACTTTTGAAAGGTAAGAGTAGAATAATAATGGAGATGGCAAGAAGCATGTTGAAAGGTAAGAATCTACCTATAATAAATATTGAGCTGAAACAGTAGCTTGTGCAATATACATCTTGAACATGTGTTCAGCAAAGAGTGTGAAAGACAAGATTCCTCTACATGCATGAAGTGGTAAGTATCATAGTGTATTACATTTCAGAGGTTTTGGTTGTGTTGCATTTGCATTTGTGCCAAACAAAACAAGAAGGAAGTTGGATTATAGAGGTGAGAATTACATCTTTATTGATTATTGTGAACATTCAAAAACTTATAAGTTGTTCAATCCTATCACTGAAAAAGTTATTATAAATAGGGATCTTGTGTTAAAAAAAGAAGAATCTTTCAATTGGTGCAACAAAACCTCATAATGATGAAAGAAAAAGAAAATCAAGATAATCAAATTGTTGTGCAAGAAGGTACTCCATCAAGGACCCCACAAAGAGAATGAGGTGAATCTTCAACCCATTCCTCTCCTAATTCACAAGTAAGAAATGATTATAATTCTACACTTGCATCTTTGAGATCAAGAATTAAAGGTAAGAAGTTTAGAAGGTTGTAAGACATTTATAATCGAGGAGAAGAAATAGATTTGCAATCAATTTTTGCTTTATTTGCTCATGATCTTCTATTTGAGGATGCAATTAAAGAAGAATATTGGATTAATGCAATAAATGCAAAGATAAAATCAATAGAAAAGAATGACACATGAGAATTAGTTGATTTGCCAAAAGGAAAAGAATGTATGTGTGAGATGGGTTTACGAAACTAAGTTTAAAACAAATGGAAATGTTGAAAAATATAAGGGAAGATTACTAGCTAAGGGGTTTGCACAACAATATGGAATTGATTATAAAGAAATATTTACACCCGTACCAAGAATTGATACACTTATATCGCTTCTAACTGTATTAATTCTTGCTACAGGTGTAAATGTTTCATTCAATAATCAACTCCATATTGTTGTGCAAACCTCTTAGCTACTAATCTTGTCTTATATTTTTCAACATCTCTATTTGCATTAAACTTAGTTTTGAAAACCCATTTCACGCTTATGCATTCTTTTCCTTTAGGCAAATCAGCTAATTCCCATGTGTCATTCTTTTCTATTGATTCTATTTCTTCATTTCACATTAATCAAATTTATTCTTTTATTGCATTCTCAAAACATATAGGATCATGAGCAAATAAAAGAAAATTTGATTGCAAATTTATTTCTTCTCATTTGTCATAAATGTCTCGCAGCCTTCTAAACTTCTTACTTCTAAACTTCTTATTTTTAATTCGTGATCTCAAAGAAACAAATGTAGGATTAGAATTATTACTTGTGAATTAGGAGTCGAATGGGTTAATGATTCACCTTGTTCTTTTTGTGGAGTCCTTGATGGAGTACCTTCTTGTACAACAATTTGATTTTTTTGAACTTTTTCGTCTTGTTCATCACGAGGTATTGCTGCACCAATTGAAATTGATTTATCTTTATTACCATCCCAAGACTCTTCTTATTTGAACACAACATTCCAACTTATAATAATATTCTTGGTGATAGGATTGAACAACTTATAAGCTTTTGAATGTTCACAATAACTAATAAAGATGCACTTCTCACCTCTATCATCCAACTTGTTTATTGTTTCCTTTGTCACAAATGCAAATGCAACACAACCAAATTTTTTGAAATGTGATACACTAGATACTTACCACTCCATGCATGTTGAGGAATTTTGTTTTTCACACACTTTGTTGGACATATGTTCAAGATGTATACCACACAAGCTACTGCTTCAGTCCAATATTTATTAAGTAGATTCTTACCTTTCAACGTGTTTCTTGCCATCTCCATTATTGTTCTATTCTTCTTTTTTGCAATACCATTTTGCTGAGGTGTATAACTTGTAGTATATTGTTTTTATCCCATGGAACCTCAAAAAGTCTAAGATCTCATTTGATTTTTATTTACCTCCTCTATCGAATCGCAATACCTTGATGAATAGGCAACTTTGTTTTTCAACTATTTCTTTGAATGCTATGAATAAATCCATGTCTTTCTAGTATAATCATCAATGAAAGTTAGAAAGTAGATGCTCCCCTTAATGATGGTGTTTGCATTGGACCACATAAATCTATATAAACAACTTCTAAAGGTGCCCATGCTTTATATGGCATTTTTTTGGAAAACTTTCTCTATGTTGTTTTGGCAAAATACAACTATCACATAAACTCATTGGTTCTTGAACTGGGTGTAATCCTTACCATTTTTTTTTTGCAACAAGCACAATCCTCTGAAATTAAGATGATCATACCTCAAATGCCATAGTCATGCTTGATCTTGACATGTTGCCTTGAAATTTGCTTCAACTCTTATGTTTTCACTCATCGTTTGTGGAAAACATCATGTTCTTTGTAATTTCAAACCTTGCAATTACCATGTTACTTGGAGGTCTCTCAAATATAGTGTAAACATTATTCTCAAAAATGATTTGTAATCTTTTTAAACAAGACCAATACTTACAAGATTATGATTCAATCCAGGTACAAAGTAAACATTAGGAAATAGACCTCTTACCATGATTTGTTACCACATTGATTGCACATTTAGCCATGACTGCCATTGTATCATAGTGCCCAATTTTACTTCTGATTTGACTATAGCATCCATGCTTTCAAACAATACTCTATTTCCTTTCATGTGATTGCTACATCCACTATCTAGAAACCAAGAATCACATGACAAGAAATAGAGAATTATTTGAAAGCATGAATATTACAATCAAATAGGAAGTAAGATTAGATAGTAATGATATAGTGGCAGTCATGGGTAAATGTGTAATCAATGTGGTAACAAATCATGGTAAGAGGCCTATTCCTAATGTTTACTTTGTATCTGGATTGAAGTATAATCTTATTAGTATTGGTCAATTTGTTCAAAAACCAATGAGTTCATGTGATATTTGTATTTTGGCAAAACAACATAGAGAGTTTTCCAAGGGGAATGTCATATAGAGCATGGGCACTTTTAGAACTTGTATATAGAATTTTGTGGTCTAATGTAAAAACCATCATTAGGGGGGAGCATCTATTTTCTAACTTTCATTGATGATTATACTAGGAAGACATGGGTTTGTTTTTTAAAGTATAAATCTGAAGCATTTGGAAAGTTTAAAGAATTTAAAGCATCGGTTGAAACACAAAGTGGCCTCTTCATCGAGGTATTGAGATCCAATAGAGGAAGTGATTGCAAATCAAATGAGTTCGTAGACTTTTGCAGGTTCCATGGGATAAAGAAACAATGTACTACAATTTATACACCTTAGCATAATGTTGTCACGGAAAAGAAGGTTAGAACATTAACAGAGATGGCAAGAAGCATGTTGAAAGGTAGGAATCCACCTAATGAATATTGAGTTGAAGCAGTAGCTTGTGCAATATACATCTTGAACATGTGTCCAACAAAGAGTGTGAAAGACAAGATTCCTCAACAATCATGGAGTGTTAAGTATCATAGTGTATCACATTTTAAAAAAATTTGGTTGGGTTGCATTTGAATTTGAACCAAATGAAACAAGAAGCAAGTTGGATGATAGAGGTGAGAATTGTATCTTTATTGATTATTATGAACATTCAAAAGTTTATAAGTTGTTCAATCCTATCACAAGGAAGGTTATTATAAGTAGGGATTTTGTGTTCAAAGAAGAAGAATCTTGTAGTTGGTGCAACAATACCTCATGATGATGATGAAGAAAAAGTTCAAGAAAATCAAGACAATCAAAATTGTTGTGCAAGAAGGTACTCTATCAAGGACAACACAAAGAGAATATGGTGAATCATCAGCCCATTCCTCTCCTAATTTACAAGTAATAATTATAATCCTACACTTGCATCTTTGAGATCAAGAATTAAAGGTAAGAAGTTTAGAAGGATGCAAGAGATTTATGATTGAGGACAAGAAATAGATTTGCAATCAAATTTTGCTTTATTTGCTCATGATCCTATATGTTTTGAGGATGCTAAGGAAGAACATTAGATTAATGCAATGAATGCAGAGATAAAATCAATAGAAAAGAATGACATGTGGAAATTAATTGATTTGTCAAAAGGAAAGGAATGCATAGGTGTGAAATGGGTTTACAAAACTAAGTTTAAAGAAAATGAAGATGTTGAAAAATATAAGGGAAGATTACTAGCTAAGGGGTTCGCACAACAATATGGAATTGATTATAATGAAACATTTACACCCGTACCAAGAATTGATACACTTAGAATTGTATCGGTTCTAACTGCATCAATTCTTGCTACGGGTGTAAATGTTTCATTATAATCAACTCCATATTGTTGTGCAAACCTCTTAGCTACTAATCTTGCCTCATATTTTTCAACATCTCCATTTGTATTAAACTTAGTTTTAAAAACTCATTTCACATCTATGCATTCTTTTCCTTTAGGCAAATCAAGTAATTCCCATGTGTCATTCTTTTCTATTGATTATATCTCTTCATTCATCACATTAATCCAGTTTCTTCTTTTATTGCATTATCAAAACATATAGGATCGTGAACAAATAAAACAAAATTTGATTGCAAATATATTTCTTCTCCTTGATCATAAATCTCTCGCAACTTTTTAAACTTCTTACTTTTAATTCTTGATCTCAAAGATGCAAACGTAGGATTATAATCATTACTTGTGAATTAGGAAACGAATGGGTTGATGATTCTCCTTGTTCTCTTTGTGGAGTCCTTTATGAAGTACCTTCTTTCACAACAGTTTGATTTTCTTGAACTTTTTCATCTTGTTCATCAAGAGGTATTGTTGCACCAATTGAAATTGATTTATCTATACTACCATCCCAAGACTCTTCTTATTTGAACACAACATTCCAATTTATAACAACTTATAAGTTTTTGAATGTTCACAATAACCAATAAAGATGCACTTCTCACCTCTATCATCCAACTTGCTTCTTGTTTCCTTATCCACAAATGCAAATGCAACACAACCAAAAATTCTGAAATGTGATACACTAGATACTTACCACTCCATGCATGTTGAGGAATTTTGTCTTTCACACGCTTTGTTGGACACATGTTCAAGATGTATATCGCACAAGCTACTACTTCAGTCCAATATTCATTAGGTAGATTCTTACCTTTCAACATGCTTCTTGCCATCTCTATTATTGTTATATTCTTCATTTTTGCAACACCATTTTGTTGAGGTGTATAACTTGTAGTAAATTGTTTTTAACCCATGGAACCTCCAATAGTCTAACAACTCATTTGATTTGTATTCACCTCCTCTATCAGATCTCAATACCTTGATGAATAGGCCACTTTGTTTTTCAACCAATTCTTTGAATGCTATGAATAAACCCATGTTTTCCTAGTATAATCATTAATGAAAGTTAGAATCTAGATGCTCCCCCCTAATGATGGTGTTTGCATTGGACCACATAAATCTATATGCACAAGCTCTAAAGGTGCCCATGCTCTATATGAAATTCCTTTTGGAAAACTTTCTCTATGTTGTTTTGGCAAAATACAACTATCACATGAACTCATTGGTTCTTGAACTAAGGGTAATCTTTTTACCATTTTCGTCTTTTGCAACAAACACAATCCTCTGAGATTAAGATGACTATACCTCAAATGCCATAGTCATGCTTGATCTTGACATGTTGCCTTGAAATTTGCTTCAACTCTTATGTTTTCACTCCTCATCCTCAGTGTAAACATCATGTTCTTTGTCTTTTCAACCCTTGCAATTACCATGTTACTAGGAAGTCTATGAAATATAGTGAAAACATTATTCTCAGAAATGATTTTGTTACCTTTTTGAACAAATTGATCAATACTTATAAGATTATGATTCAATCTAGGTACAAAGTAAACATCAGGAATAGACCTCTTACCATGATTTGTTACCGCATTGATTGCACATTTTTCAATGACTGCCATTGTATCATTATTGCCGAATTTTACTTCTCATTTGACTATAGTATCCATGCTTTCAAACAATTCTCTATTTCCTTTCATGTGATTGCTAGACTCACTATCTAGAAACCAAGAATCACTTGAATTTTCTTGAGCTACATGGCATGTAATAAACAATGTGCCTGAACTACTTTCAGAAAAAAAAAAATTCACATTTTGCTTTCCTACATTTGCTTGTTTCTTTCGGCATTTACTTGCAATGTGTTCAAATCACTTGCAATAATAACATTGGGTATTGGACTTATCATACCTTTGTGATGCCTGATTATATCCACATCCTCTAGATCTAAAATCTTGTCTTGGCCTTCCTCCTGGATCAAGACTTTTTCTTTCTTCTCTTTGGAAATTGTTTCTTCCTTTTCCTCTTCCTCTTCCTTTGCCAAATGTCATTTGTGATTTGAATGCATTCTCAAATGAAACATTGTTATTCTTGTTCAACCTATATTCATGAGATAGCAATGATCCAAACAACTCTTCTATAGATAACTGTGACATATCTTTAGATTCCTCATTTGCAACTACAATAATATCAAACTTTTTGAGGCAAACTTCTTAGAATATTTTCAACAACCTTCTGATTTGATAACTTGTCACCATTTGATCTAATTTGGTTAACCACATTCGTTGCTTGACCTTGAAATTGATTTACTAAATCTAAGTCTTTCATTTGCAAATTTTTAAAATCTATTCTAAGTGATTTCAACTTGGCTACTTTTACCTTAGATGTACTTTGATATATTGTCTCAAGTGCTTCCCATGCTTTCTTAGATGTATTTGAACTTTTAATTCTACTAAAAATTATGTCTTCCATACCTTGTTGAATAAATTGCAAAGCCCTTGCATCCTTTTGTCTTTTGTAATTAAGCTCATCCAATTGATTTGGGGTTAATGTTGACAAATCCATTGGTTCTACAAACCCTTTCTCTACAAAATCCAATAGATCTTGAGAACAAAACAAAGTTTTCATCTTAATTATTCAATTGTCATAATAATTATGAGTAAAAATTGAATTAGGGGATGTAGATAACCTGATGCCATGAATTCAATCGGATTTGCTACAACAAATTTAGTTTAGAAAATTGATTATTTTCAGGCAGCTTTGCAAATATCTTTAGCGGCTACAACCTTTGAACAATCCTTTAATACCTTCTAATACAAACCCTTTATCTTTCAATAATCTCTGCAACTTCAAAACAATACCTTGATTCTACAGAAATTGGTGTCTTGTTTTAAAAACTCCCAGGTGACTTGAAAAATAAGATCTTCAACAATCTGCAACCTTCTCTAGATCTACGATCACCTTGAACAAGTTTGATTGATTTATTTTCCTTCTTGGAATTCCTTGACTTTGGCTTGCTTTAGCGATTGGCAATTATCTTAAACTTGATACTTGGCGGCTATAATCTTCCTTTTGGCTACGGCTTTTTGCTGCAATTTTTTAGCAACTCCTCCTTTGATAGGCTCTCTACATCGATCCTTATTTAATGATTTGTTCCTTTATATTCTTTTTAATTTCTGCATTTCCTCTAAACCCTTCCTTGTTGGCGATCTCCTTGCTTTGTAGAGAAAACTTGCTTCACGATCTTGTTCCATCAACCTAGCTCTGATACCACTATGATGGTGGTGGATGTACAATCCACAAGACATAAAATAATGAAACACAGAAACACAAACAAGAACATGTAATCCTCAACTACATATTGTTGCACCTCGTTACATTTCCTTTATAACATGATTACAATTTCATACATCAAATGCTACAATATTCTCATGATCACTTGATCATGCTACACTTTGATTTGATTACATTGCACTTGATTGACCGTTGTTACATCATGCCTCTTTTATAGAGGTCTTTAGACATGACTTTGCCTTTCTAGGCTATTTTAAACAATCCATTTCGTTTTAGAAGCTTCCTCTAGAACTTTCTAAGATTCTCTCTCTCTCTTTCTAGACCTTTTTTATTTTACCTTTTTGTCTTTTTCATTTAATTAATTAATTATGTTTTAGGGAAAATTTACTTACTCCAACAACTCCCCCTTAATTTCAACCACATATTTTTCATTTTCAAATTTTGTCTTCCAAGTTTGCAGACTCACTCAAATCATTTTCCTTGCATGATAGCTTCAAACTATCTTCAAGATCTGTGAATCTTCTTACTCCAACTCTCACCAACTCTTACCATCTGCTGTGGTTGTCCTTCAAACTTTGATCTTCAAAATTCCAGAACTTCAATCTGGAAATCCTCTTGCTAATTGTAGCTTTCCACTTTTCTTGACATCTTACAAGACCAACAAACTTCTCTTGATTGCTATCATTTTTTACATATGAAGATATTTACTTGAACAACCTTTTCAACATACCTGTAATCTCTTGCCAGTTTGATCCAAAAATCCATCCGCAATTCATTTGCATACGTCCTATCATGGATTCATTTTTCCACTCTCTATTCCAACACATCTTTTCTAAATGATTTCTCAATCCACATTTGGTACAAAGATATAGATCCCAATACATGTCCTTTCTATGTCCTTTCCTGTTACAATAAAAACAATGCATTCCTTGAACAATTTTTTTGGAACCTATAACACCTATAACATCATTTCCTGTGACATATCCAAGGCCTTCATACTTTGGCCTCACTATTGGCATGTGCATCTAATGCTCCTCGTGATGTTTCTTGAAATGGACAAACCACATCTCGTGGATTCTAACTATGGGGATTGTAGCAGAGTTTAATGCTTGCGGGTTTTGGTCTAACAACAATCGTGGTCCAACATTTCATTTTTTTTTAGAATTAGAGGGGATAAACCCTCAAACCATTATATTAAAAATTGCGTAATTACATAAAGCACCATCAAAAAAGGGTGCAGAAAATAAGAGAATGTAATTACAGAAGCCAAACGTGAGCACGGCAATGCAACAGAACGAGGAGAAAACTAGTAAAATAGAACAAAAAGAAACTTCAACCCCCATCAACCAGACCATCCAACACACAAAATCCCACCACTATATGCCACAGAAGTCGCCTCTGCAGGAGCCCCTTCCATCGAATCATCGTCTGCTTGATCCTCTAAATCCTCGTCCATGTTTGAATCATCATCCATGGCATCGGGATTTTATGGGAGACAAGGTGCCTTATATGGAGTGTGCATCCAGAGGTGTCTAATGGCCACAAACACATCTCTATAGTGGGCTCTCATCTCCTTGGGCACCGTGAAGCTATGTGCCTTGAGAGCTCTTAGAGCTCCTTGATGCAGCCACATATGAGACCATGCTACATTGTCATATAGATGCACTCTAAGGCCGAGACTGTGTGGAGAAGATGCATAGGAAAGAGGCCTCCAATTGGTGCTTCACCTGCCATAGAATCATAATTAGGAATTACATTGTTCCACCTCTCGATGTTGAAGAGCCACTTGTTTATTGATCCCATAGCAATGGGAAAAACGTAATTAGCGTTCATGGATATATCCATAAGATTGGAGAGGAACACAGACACAATATCTGACCATCTTACTTCACGTCCCTCAGAGCGAAACCATTTTTGGTTGCAGATATGTCGCACTACGAATTGAGAGAGAGCATGCAGTCGGTGTCAAAAATCTCGACCAAGTCCACAATAGTCACCCTTCCCCTTATAACTGAGTTCCACTGGAAAGGCTGGAAGAAGATGCACTAGTTAGTAAAGGTATGCTCCATCATAAATCCACAACCCTGGTAGGAAGGAAGACACTGAAGGATGAAAAAACTTAGAAATAGTAGCCACACAGACCCAATACGATAGCAAAATAACACACTAGAACTGTAAAAAAACAAACTTTAGCCCATCATAAATAGGTAGCTTAATGCACATCTTCCATTAACACTCAATAAATATAGCTTAAATTGGCACAAGAAGTTACACAGGGAAAGGATGTCTGCCAGCTCGAGCCTTAGAAGGCCTGCCAAATCACTTACTTGCCATTATAGGCAAGGACTGCAAATGAGATGTCTATGCTAGTCATGAAAATAATTTGTGAGAGCATAAGGAATAAAGGCGGGTCACATCAGATGAGACAAAGAGGCTTTTACTTGACGTCATGCCCTCTAACGTACATCCCAAGAAAGGGCCATAAATAGGAAGTACCATCTTGTTAGATTACGATATGAAGGAGCTGTGCCATCCGGATAGCATCTTAAATGCTAGATGGTACTAGTCCCTTGGTGGCTCCTTTGGCTGCTAATGTCTGACCTAAGAGAGCCTTAAAAAATCTAAAAAAGAGTTAGACATCAAAAAACTCCCCTGTCGCCAAAGATCACGTGCCATCTCACCCATAAAAGACTGAACAAATTCCACCAGTCCTCCACGATGGAAAGCACCCTTGCATTTAGGCTATTATGTAATTATGAATGATGATGGCTAGCGTGTTGGGACATTATCCCTTTGGTCCATTATTAGCCATTCTTCCATCGATTAGTCAATAGCTTTGTTAGATAACCAATCCACTACTTTGTTAGCTTCTCTATAATGAGACACATGGAAAGTTTCAAATTGCTGTAACAGGTATCTAGCCTGGTATAATATATAATCTAGCTTCCATGAACTTGCCTACCCATTCTTAATACAATTGATGATGTTGAGTGAATCACCTTCCACCTACACTTTTTTAAAGCCTGCCATTACTGCAAGATGTAGACCATGTACAAGTGCCCAAGCTTGATATTGTAGGAGGGCTTGATATTGAAGAAGATTCAAGATCAAAACTATCTTCAATGCATAAAGAAGAAGAAGGAATGTCATATAAAAAATTTAAATCATGCAAGATGCTATTTTGGGTAAAAGAATAAGGAAATGACCATTGGAATCTTGAAAGGTTGGGTGAATGTCCATTATGAACAAAATAGAAGTAAAGTTGGAAAAGTTGGAGAAATAATTTGTTTAATAACTTTCTTAATTTCATGGGTGATTTGAAGATTTAATTCATACACTTTCTAATCAATTTTTACATGTTTTACATGTTATTGTTTGCCCCTCTTGGTATGATCTTTCCATTTATAATTCTAGAATATTGTAGGAGGGCTTGATATTGAAGAAGATTCAATATCAAAACTATCTTCAATGCATAAAGAGGAAGAAGGAATGTCATTTAAAAAAATTAAATCATGCAAGATGCTATTTTGGGTAAAAGAATAAGGAAATGACCATTGGAATCTTGAAAGGTTGGGTGAATGTCCATTATGAACAAAATAGAAGTAAAGTTGGAGAAATAATTTGTTTAATAACTTTCTTAATTTCATGGGTGATTTGAAGATTTAATTCATACACTTTCTAATCAATTTTCACATGTTTCACATGTGATTGTTTGCCCCTCTTGGTATGATCTTTCCATTTATAATTTATACGCATCACCCACTCCTTAAACAAAACTACTTAATGTTAGACTTCCAACACTCAATATGTTTTGGTGATTTTCCCAAAAGGAGACCATTGCTCCTAAGAAGAGGAACAACTTGAGACAAACCCAAACAATATAATTCTTCGCAATAACCCAATCGTCACCTTGCATAGGCAAAAATAACTCCTATACTGTAGTTAATGATGAGAAATTCCTCCAACAAATGTAGAGACAAAACAAGCTATGCATGGGAATTTTAGGGCAAGGGAGAGCAAAGGTTAGGTGAGTTGCAACAGGCGAACAAGAGCTATACCACTCAAACGAAGGGGCTTAAGCACATCTTTTATTAAACTATCAAGTGGGAATCCCAAATAAGAAAAGACATTCCTCACACATTATGCATACATCCCTTTTTCAAGGACCAAGGTGGGCTAGAGCAGAGGGCTCTATTTAACTTTGAACTCCATTGTTTACCATAGTTTTGAGTAACTTCTCCAAGTGAGTGCAACCATTGCATTACCAAGATTATATTTGTTTTTCCCATTCCTACAATGTAGAAATCACCCTAAACATGACACCTTCCCGAGGACAAGTTCAACTATTGTATTTGCCCACTACAAGAATAACATTAAACCCATCAAACTCTTTTGTAACCAAACCTTATCTATGAGGGTTTTGATCCTATCACCAAGGCACAATGTACACATTTCCTTAGTGATATCCCCTTAGCACAACTCATCTTGGAGATTCTCAAGCTCCTATCACATTAACATCACATCCCACCCATCCATCCAAAATCCAAGTCATCAAATCATGAATCCATACATGAACATGCCAGCCCCTTGCAACCAAGCATTGGATAGAACAAGCTACACCCTTATACCAAATTACATATCCTATGACAAGGGAAATACAACTCATCTTCTATATACATATCCACCTCCCAATCCATTGATCCTTATAATTCCTCCATCACAATATCCCTCCAACCCTCTTAATCCTAATCCATTAGTCCACCTACCTCTCAATCCATCAAACCCTATAGTCCATCATTCACTAAGCCCTAATCCATTAAGCTATTCCTTAACCCACCAAAATCCTAAACCATCAAACCATCCATCTAATCCCAATCTTAATCCATCCCTTGAAGATGACCCTCAATATCGAAGAATGCAAGAGTGTGCTAAAAACCCTGAGAAGCTATAATTGGTTGATCATTTTATCAAAGCAAACTCAGATTATTTCTTCCAATTACTAGTTAAAAGAGGTGCCAAATTACCATCCAATTTTGACATTTCAAAACTCAAGAACCAAAACCCTTCAACATCCACCCATAAAGAGGGTATATGCACAAAGACGAGGGACCCAAAGTTGCCACATAACTTTTTTGGTCCCATACAAGTCATAATGCTAGCGCATTATAACGTGCTTGCATTTTAGGCTTGATAATATTGAGCCATGTTATAATGCTAGCGCATTTTGCAAAAGTAAAACTCTCCCTCTCCCTCCCTCTCCCTCTCCCTCTCTCTGTCTCTGTATCTGTCTCTATCTCTATCTCTCTCTCTCTCTCTCAATCTCTCTCTCTCTCAATCTCCTTTGGTCCCCTCTCTCTCAATCTGTATCGGTCCCCTTTCTCTCTCTCAATCTCTAAACCCTAAACCCCTAACCCCTAAACCCTAAACCCCTCTCTCTCTCTCAATCTCTCTCTATCTCTCTAAACCCTAAACCTATAAACCATAACCCCTAAACTTGAGCAACACTAAACGCATAAACCCTAAATTATGACTCTAAACCCTAACCCCTAACCCCTAAACTCAAGAAACTGTAAACACCTCTCTCTCTCTCAATCCCCTTTCTATCTCGCTCTAAACTATAAACCCCTAAACCTTATTCCTGAGCAACCCTGAAACCCTAAACCCTAACCCCTATACTTGAGAAACCCTAAACTCAAGCAACCCTAAACCTCTAAACCTTAAATAATGCCCCTAAACCCTAACTCCTAAACCCTAAACTCAAGCAACCCTAAATATCTATCACTCTATCTTTATGATCCCTCGACCTCTCAATCTATCTCCCTATGTCTTTGGCATGTCCCTTACTCTCTATCTCCTTATCTCTTCCCTTGGTTTCCTTTATATCTCCCTATCAGTCCTCTCTCTCTAAACCCTAAGCCATATACCTCTGAACCTTAATGAAGGCATACATGTGGCTTTCTTTAGTGAGAAGCTTAATAAAGCAAAAAGAAAATATTCTTCTTATGTCTTGGAGCTATATGCAATGGTGTAGTCCCTAAAGAAGTGGAGACATTATCTTTTACCTAAGGAGTTCATTGTTTTCACTGACAACCATGCTTTGCGGTTCCTTAATAGTCAAGACAAGCTGAGCCATAGACATATGAAGTGGGTGGAGTAATTACAAAGTTATACCTTCACAATCAAACACAAAAAGGGGCAGTCAAACAAGGTAGCAGATGCCTTAAACAAAAGGTCAATGTTGGTGCAAGAAATTCAACTCTAAAGTGTGGGAATAGATGCCTTGAAAGGTAGGTATGAAAGAGATGATGATTTCAAGGACATATATGTTGTTTGTGATCAATTTAAGGGTGTTTTTCATGAAGAATGCTCTAATTTTCTATTACAAGATGGATTGTTGTTTAAAGGTGCTCAGTTGTGTATTCCAAAGTGCTCTATGAGAATTAATTTGATAAAAGAGAAACATTGTGGTAGCTTAGGAGGTCATTTTGGTGTGGATAAAACATTGGAATAGGTAAGAAAGTTTTATTTTTGGCCAAAGAAGCAAGTGGATGTCATAAAATTTATTAAAAATTGTGTAATTTGCCAAAGAGCCAAGGGGTCAAGCACTAATGCATGTCTTTATCAACCTTTGCCAATTCCTAACAGACCATGGGAATCCATCAGCATGGATTTTGTCTTGGGTTTGCCTAAAACTCAAAGGGGATTTGACAGTGTATTTGTGGTTGATAGATTTAGCAAAATGGCTCATTTCATACCATGCAAATCTACAAATGATGCTTCATATATTGTTGGGTTATTTTTCAAGGAAGTAGTGAGAATTCATGGATTACCATTGACAATTGTTTCTAACAAAGATAGCAAGTTTGTAGGTCACTTTTGGAGGATTCTTTAGAAGAAATTGGGAACCAATTTGACATTTAGCTCTGCCTATCACCCACAAACAGATGGGCAGACTGAAGTGGTTAATAGATCACTTGGAAACCTTTTGAGATGCCTCACAAAGGAGCATGGACAACAATGGGATCTAATCCTTCCACAGGTTGAATATGGCTATAATGACTCTGTTAATAGAAGCATTGGGAAAAGCCCATTTGAAGTGGTCTATGGACTGAAACCTAGAGGTGTGTTTGAGCTCAGAGATCTGAATGGAATGGAGAAAAGAAGTGTTGAAGGGGAGGAATTTGCATTTGCAATGAAGGACATACATCAGCAAGCTAGAGATAATCTTCAAAAAAGTGTTGAAAAATACAAACATCATGCAGATTTGAAGAAAAGAGATGTTCAGTTCAAAGTGGGAGACTTGGTATTGGCTCATTTGTAGAAAGAAAGGCTACCAAAGGGGAAGTATACAAAGCTGCAGATGAAAAAGATTGGGCCATGTAGGGTGGTCCACAAATTTGGAAATAATGCCTATGAGATAGAACTCCCTCCTGGAGTGGCTATCTCCCTAATCTTTAATCTTGTTGATCTATATCCTTTCAAGAGATCTGTGATTGCAGGTACAGGGACTGATACAAATGTTGCTGATAAAGATTGGATAAAGGATTTACCACCTACTGAGCCATTAAAGATTGAATGCATTGTGGACACAAGGGAAGCCAAGAGACAAGACAGAAAGTCTACCATGAGTACCTAGTGAAGTGAAAAGGTCTACCAATGGAGGATGTCACCTGGATGATAGAAGATGATATCAAGAAGCATGATAAAACAATTCAAGAGCTAATCTCAAGTGGAACTTAAGATTCTTTTCTCCCCAAGTGTATGGTGCAGGGGTACCTAGGTATATATTGTAAATAGGGGTCAAATGTTGAGTTTTATGTTGTTAAATCCAATTTTGTTGTAATAAGGTCGAATATGACCATTTCATATGTTTTAATCTCATGGGGCCAGTTTAGGAAAGTTTAAAAGTTGCAAAGTGACATTCTTTTGGTGTTCAATGGAAGTTGAAAGGTCAAGAATGTGAAAAGTCATTGGAATCATTTGTTTTTTGATAGAATGTATATAAATATGGTAGAGGATGTTTGAATAAGGGTGCTAAAGTGATATTTTGAAGAAGAATCGATAAAAATCTCTATTTTTCTATTTCATTGTTTTTCTGTTGTTCTTATGACTTGTACGGCCTGGTACAATACAATCAAGGCTCAAAACCAATTTCATGTGATAGAACTATGAACTAGCTTTCATTTGAGCCTGATTTGGTCAATTTTTATTGGATTTTGAATAAGTTATAGCACATTTTGTGAAAACTGCCTGTAAAACCTAGTTAGCTAGGGTTTGAGAGGAAAAAATGGAATTTTGATCCATTCCACAGGTGGAAAATTATGAAAATTGGTGGAATAGAGGGGTTTAGTATGTTCTTTAAGATTTTGAAATTGGGTATTGCAGGAAATGGAGTTTTGGGTGAATTTCAAGCAGCCCTAGCCTAATATCCCTATGTATTAGGCTTTATTTGAGTAGCTAGAAGTAGGGTTTTGTAAATAAATGATGTGGGTATTGTTCCAATTGATGAAAATGGTAGATACAGACCCCATACGATGTGAATAATGCTCTGAAGTAGAGTTTTGGGTTTTTATTTTCTTAGACTTGCTTTGTAAAACAAGCCTAATTTGGCCTAGTTGCAGCATACCAGTGAATTATTGAGGGTGTTGCTCCAAAAAAACCACATCCCAAATCTAGATATGTTATTAAATAGCCAAATGGGTATTTGAAATGATGTCTAGTTTCTAGGTTTGAAGTCTTGTTGGAAAGTTATGGTAGGAAAACCCCTTTTGAGGGGCTACTAGGACAAGAGGACAGTTATGAAGGAATGGTTATTGTTTGATGACTCCAGACTCATTAGGTGTACTGGTTGAGTTTATTTGGTGATTTTAATCTATTTTGCATCACTTAACCCCTAAACCATAAACTCCAAATAATGCCCCTAAACCTTCACCCCTGACCCCTAAACCCTAAACCATAAACCTAAGAAACCCTAAACCCATAAACCGTAGTCCTCTAAACCTTAAACCTAAAACCCAAGAAACCCTAAACCTCTATCTCTATCATCCCTCTACCTCTCAATTTGTCTCCCTATGTCTCTGGCCATGTCCCTCACTCTCTATCTCCCTATCTCTCCTCTCGATCTCCTCTATATCTCCCTATCGGTCCTCTCTCTCTAAACCCTAAACCCTATACATATAAACCTTAACCCCTAACCCCTAGACCCTAGACCATAAATAATGCCCCTAAACCTTAGTTGCTAACCCCTAAAACCTAAAATTGAGAAACCCTAAACCCTAAACCTAAACAACCTTAAACCTTTATCTCCTTAGATCTCTACCTTGTCTCCCTATCTCTATTGTCCCTCTACCTCTCAATCTCTCTCCCTGTGTCTCTAGCCATGTCCCTCACTCTATATCTACCTATCTCTCCCCTTGGTCTCCTCTATATCTCCCTATTGGTTCTTTATCTCCCTCTAAATCCTAAATCCTAAACCTCTAAACCTTAACCCCTAACCACAAAACCATAAACCTTAACCCCTAACCACTAACCCCTAAATTGTAAACCTTAGCAACCCTAAACCCCTAACCCCTAAACCTCAAACCCCTAAACCTAAACCCTAAACCTAATCAACCCTAAACCTCTATCTCCCTATCTCTCCCCTATCTCCCTATCTCTATCATTCCTATATTTCTCAATCTCTTTCCTTGTATCTATGGACATGTCCCTCACTCTCTATCTCCCTATCTCTCCCCTCTATCTTCCTATCTCTCCCCTCTATCTCTCCCAATCTCTATCGATCCCCTCTCTATCTCTCTCTAAACCCTAAACCCCTAAATCCTAAACCCTAATCTTGAGCAACCCCTAAACACTAAATAATTCCCCTAAACCCTAATCACTAAACATGAGCAACCCTAAACTCATAAACCCTAAGTAATGCCCTTAAACCTGAGAAACCATAAACAACTCTCTCTCTCTAAACCCCTAAACCCTAAACCTAAGAAACCCTAAAACTCTATCTCCCTATCCCTAATCTCCATATCTCTATCATCCCTCTACCTCTCAATCTCTCTACCTATGTCTTTGGTGATCTCCCTCACTTTCTATCTCTCCCCTTAGTCTCTGTTATATCTCCCTATCGGTCCTCTCTCTAAACCCTAAACACTAATCCCTAAACTTGACCAACCCTAAATCCCTAAACCCTAAATCCCTAAACCCCAAACCCCGAACCCCTAAACCCAAAAAACCCTAAACCTCTATCTCCTTTTTTCTCTCCTATCTCCCTATCTCTCTCATCCCCCTACCTCTCAATTTCTCTCCCTATGTCTCTAGACATGTCCTTCACTCTCTATCTCCCTATCTCTCCCAATCTTTGTCAGTCCCCTCTCTCTATCTCTCTCTAAACCTTAAACCCCTGAACCCTAACCCCTAAACCCTAAACCCAAAACCCTAAATAATTCCCCTAAACCCTAAACTTGAGCAATGCTAAAATCATAAACCCTAAATAATGCCCCATGACCTCTCTCTCTCTCTAAACCCCTAAACCCTACATCTTGCCCCTAAACTCTAACCCCTAAACTGTAAACCCGACCAACCCTAAACCTCTAACTCCCTATCTCTCCCTTATCTCCCTATCTCTATCATCCCTCTACCACTCAATCTCTCTCCCTATCTCTTTGGACATCTCACTCACTCTTTATCTCCCTATCTCTCACTTTTGTCTCCTCTATCTCTCCCTATCTATCTCCTCTCCCTCTGTTTACCTATCTATCTCTCCCTATCTCTTGCCTCTCTCTACCCTATCATTCATCTATCTCCCTATCTCTCCCCTCTATCTCTCCCTCTCCCTTATCAATTAAGGAAATGAAAACAAGAAAACTAGGACTCTCTCTCTCTCTCACCTCCATCTCCACCCTCTCTCCATCTTCCTCCCTCTCCCTCTCCCTTATCGACAAAGCAAGTGGAAACAAGAAAACTAGGACATGCAAACAGGGATGAGGATATAAATTGGGAGGATGAAATAGAAACAAGATAAAACTAAAGTTCATTGGATGGGAAGAATGATGAGAGGAGAGGTGGAATTAGTAAAATAGGGAAAAATTGGTGGAATCTAAAGGGAAATTGAAAAGTAAAAGAAAAACTAGGACAACTAGGAAAAGGAAAAGTAGGACAACTAGGAAAAGGAAAACTAGGAGGTAGAGAGAGAGAGAGAGAGAGAGAGAGAGAGAGAGAGAGAGAGAGAGAGAGAGAGAGAGAGAGTCATGTTTGAACCCTCACAAGCCAACATGAATCATTTAGGCAATGACAAGAAACCAAGAAGGTGGAATACGCTAATGGTTTATCATATGATCAAGTGAAAGAATTAGACATTACTAAAGCTATGTTAGCCCAATATTTTGTCAATCCTAAAATGAAGAGTAGTGAGCCACCACTAAACACTTCAGAGTACGATGTCCCCCATACATCTCTTTCACAAGATGAGGCAACGGTGTCCATAACTCAAGCTGAGGGGTCAGGGACAAGAGCAGAGCACAAGCATCAGTGGGTAGAGGAGGAGAGGAGCATGGCTAATCTTTTATGGAGGTAAAATTTAAAGTTTAATTTTATGGTGTATTCCATTCAAATAATATAAACAAATATTAGTACTAATGTATCTCAGGGGGATAACAGTTGATGACAAAAGAGGAGTCGATAGAAGTTCACCATGGAACTCTTTCTGCGATCCAATTTGGCTTGGACTTGTTAGTATAATTTTTTTCTGCACATCAACTTTTTTTATTGTATGCATTTAATTCTATGTGAGTAATTATATATTAATTTATAGTTGGATGTTAATTTACTTTTATAGTCAATCCAAAATATGAATGATGTGGCATCTTTGCCAATGGTCTTTAGTCGAACTCTTGATCGACCCAAGGGACCACCATTCACGGAACAACTTTCTGAACACCAACAAAGGGTGGAGGTAATTCGATTGAACTATACTTTAATTGATAATTTAAAAAACTTAAATATTTTATTATAGTCATTTAGATAAATAATAAAATAGAGAATAAATAAATTGATCTATTAATTTAAAAATTATTATGATTATTTGTATGCATAGAGTCTTACATTCGTGTCATTTTTCATATAGGAAATATTAGTTGGTTCATACATGATGAGTCCTTCTCAACCGATGTAGGAGGCCTCGATGGTGGTAGGTGCTTGTTTTATAATAGGTAAGTTTTTGTGCATTGCAATCTAGATTGTTTATGTGTAACACATCTAACCTTTTTTAATGTATACATTTCCTTTTTTGTTTAATAATTATATATTAATTTATTTCAATGTTGTTTTACTTTTACAGTCTCTTGAGAAAGTGAGTGATGTGCCACCTTTGCCATCACGCTTCAGTAGGACACTTGATCATCTTAAGAGAAAATCATTTGCAGAACGATTGTTTGAACGACAAGAAAGAGTCGAGGTAATTGAATTGAATTTTCTAAATAATTGATAGTTTATAGAGGTCTTATAGTTGATTGTAGTGATTTAGATGTATGTTAATAAATGAAAGCTCTAAATTGTAGTAGATAAGATTCTATTTACTAACTCTAACTTATTTATATTTAGCATTGAAGAGATTAATCAAATTTGTGGTTTGACTTGTTAATGTAGTCAACTTTGCCTCCATCAACTACTAGACATCATGGCATGAAGAGGACACTTTTTGAGGGTCCATCACAGATTGAGGATTCATTGAAGACATAGGGTCAAGTGGACCTTTAGTATTTGATATAGCTATTTGACATGTAGATTGTATATAGATTTTAAGACATGGCATGTACCACATTTTGTAAAAAATGTTTTGAGTTGGCATATTTGCCAAATTTTTGTATGTGTACTATTATGGACTAGATTTTAATATATATATACACCTTGATATACAATATAATTTAAATTCCTTATACATGCATGTATTCCTACTATGAAACTTAAAATTTTAATGTATAATCAATTGACAATGGTTGAGTTATAATCAATAACATGTAATAGATTGATTTCTTGTTATATATTATTGTTTTTCTTGGTAGAAAGATGATATATGTAGTTTCATACCTCAATACATAACTTGATCTTAATTTCCACGTGATTGTAGTTCCATATGCAATTGTAGCTCTTCATTTTTCAAGTACAAACATCAAAAAGAAGTTGTAGATGACTAATTTCACCATCAAAACTTCATTTGTAGCCTCCTTTCTTCACATTTTCTCAGCTCCAATACCTTGATTCCTTCATCTTTGACCATTTCTAGCTATGATCTTGTGTAGGTATAATAGTGATATAGGTCTAAAAACCAAGTTGTTTCATGGCTGATATAGAAAATTAGGAGTTAGAAATGTTGTCACAACAACACTTTGCAAAAAGGTTTTCAAAATTAGGTAAATGGGAAAATATTGTTTCATTTCATCTCCTAGAGTTTGTCTTCAAACTCATTGACATCTTCTAGCTTTCATTTTGTAGGTACAAAAGAAGATCTTTCCATTTCATGAAGTTTCCACCATGTTTCTACCTTGCTTCTAGATGTTTCTAGCCTCACAAATCATGTTGTCAAATTTGTTGTTGTGGGAAACTTCACAAATTTATCATTTTTCCTCGGCCTCCAAGATCTTCACCATTTATGCATGATCAATCTTAACTTGTTTAGCCTACCCTTGACTATAAATGATTTCTCTTGAGCTATTTATGAGGTATTATGGTAGCCTTTGTTGTTTTGACAGTCTAACCATTGTGACCATCCTAGGAGTCTTTTGATAGCTTAACTCACACCATTCTAATTTAGAACAATTAATCAAATAGATTCAATGTTTTATGTGAAAGTCCACTAAGGTTCACAAGAAATCATTTCATCTCTCCCTTTAATAACCCCTACCATAGTGCAACAGACCTCCACAATCATGGATGTCCATCATTTATGACAACTCTTCCTTGATATGACAATCATTCCTTCAACCTTTTGACTATGTTAGGACCTCATGCATTCACCTTCAAACCTTATGATAGTGTCTTGTTATTATGACCAACTTTATGAGGCATAAGATGGGGATGTAAGGGTTTAGGTGAATTTCTCAAAAGATTGCAAGTAGCTTTATGGATTGTGGTAGTAGGATAAAACTCTTTATGACTATCCTATAAGGACACAAAATCATTCAAAAGAGCCAAACCCTTTCAAAGTGTTGCATACAGTCTAATGATTTATTGTTTTATGATATGAGACAACAAAAAACTATGTTTGGTGAGTGTATTGTGATGAGATATTAGGACAGTCTAAGACCATTTAGAGATCATATGATTATAAGAGATTTATTTTTTAAATGAATTATTTCTATCTCAAGACCTTAACAAAATGATTAATTCTTCTAAAAACTATCACAAGACCCTATTGATTTCCCCATAACTGGGTATAATAATAGCAGAGAAACATGGTGATAGTCCACTTTATCTCATTTATGATAGTGCTCTTGCATAGAATAGTGGTGTATTAGACTCTTTAGTTGATCCTTGATGATAAGATATTATGGTTGCCTTATATTGTCCAAACAATCCCCTCCATGAATTATGTTGTAGTCTAAAATTAATGAAGATCATGATAGTCTAGTTAAGTTGGACTGATGATTTACTAGATGGTAGTCCCTTGTCCCATCCACATGCATTTTGTAGTTGTTGAATGATCTCCTCTAGTTGCATGACAAAGTCAACAACATGCATGGCTAAATTCCTAGAGACATGATAGTCCTAACATCCCTTCTACAACTTTTATGTTTCCTTTGACAAATATAAACTCCTATTGACTATCCTTCATTGAATCTAAACCAATTCTCCTCACTCCACCAAGACCTAAGGTTTATGACACAAGTTCCAATGCTTTAAACCCACCTCATCATGACTATACAATCCCTTTTGACTATAACATTTTTTTTCAAACAATGTGTACATGGTTTCTAAAGCACATAATGGAAATCTCCTTACATATTTAGTGTATTCATCCTAATGCATAAACTTATGATGTATATGATACCTCCAATGATCTTAACTAAAGATGAATGTCATAACAACCTCATGTCTCCATGGTTGCACTATTTGAGATGGCAATTATATAATCATTGACAACATAATGGCATGGATAGATTTTCAGCTTACATAGTGTCTAATTATGTAAATATTGATTCAAGGAGATCCATGACTATTCTAGGGTTTAGGGAAAGATGATATGGTCATAGATCAAAGCATGACTATTCAAAACTGACCAAGATAACTTCCAAATTTCCTCATAGTTATATAATAGCAGTTAATAGTTTTGTGGCAATTTTAGGTCTCTTTTGGTATGGTAGTCCCTTGACTATTTTTGTGTTTTAATAGTGACAATTAAGGGTTTAGAAACATGCAACTTGGTCATTAATTGTTGATGACAACTCCATGGTGTTGTCATAGTGATCTCCTACATAATAGGATAACTTGCTAGGTAAGATCCATCATGGTGTCATAATGTAATGACAATCTTGATAGATGTTCAAGAATGAAGAACCTTGGCAACCATGATTAGGAACATAATGAAATACCCATACAACATCAACAACACACTCATTAAGATTATACCACTTGACATGTGAGTTTTTTTCATTCAAGAACACTAGCTTTGACATGTTAGATTTTCTTAGAACACTACATTTGATATAGAAACTACTAGATTTGATATGATAATCATTGATAATTTCTCATCTTACATGTTAAAAATGACAAAACTTGTGACATTTTTCAATCAATCCAAGATAGTTATTTTTTTATTAATGAGCAAAGACATGTTTGTGTGTTTACCCATTTCGTTATCTAGTTTATGCAAAGAAATGGCTACATAGGGAGAGATATACATTTGACATGATTCAAATTTGGACCTAAATAATGGCACCGATAGGTCAAGGTGGATGGGTTTATGCTAGTGGAGGCTATGTGTTGTTCCCTAGGTGTCCCAATTGAATCGGGCTACAGTGTATTAGTAAAGTCTCTTAAGAGACCTAAGAGCCAAAAATTAATAGACTTTGATGGAGTAGTTCTCACACTTCGTGGCACCTACGAATGATCCTTTTAGACCTACAAATGGATATCAGGCCCCTCCACAATAACCTCTCTCAATTTTGACCAACTCAACATCGTTTGACCATGCCAATGACAGATGCATTCTTATAAAATGCCTCATTGGCATGTAGTGTAAAGGTGCCAAGAGTCATATTTTGCATTCTTCACCTCATGGGACCTAACCGATGGTGCTGATAGGTTGGGGTGGGTGGGTTTATGCTAGTGGAGGCCCTATTTCATTCCCCAGGTGTCCCAATTGAATTGGGCTACAGTGTACTGACAAAGTCTCTTAAGAAACCTAAGAGCCAAAAATTTCCAGACTTTGACAGAGTAATTGTTACACTTCATGGAACATATGAATGATTTATTCAGACCTACAACTCAATGTCAGTCCCCTCCACAATAACCTGTCTCAGTTTTGACCAACTCAACATTGTTTGATCGTGCCAACGGCAGATGCATTGTTGCAAAATGCCTTAATGACATGTAGTGTAAAGGTGCCAAGAGCCATATTTTGTGTTCTTCACCTCATGGGACCTAATTGACAATGCTGATAGGTCAGGTGGGTGGTTTTATGCTAGTGGATCCCATTTTTCATTCCCTAGGTGTCCCAATCGAATCAAGCTACAGTGTATCGACAAAGTCTCTTAAGAGACCTAACAACGAAAAATTGCCAGACTTTGACAGAGTATTTCTCACACTTTGTGGCACATATAAATGATTCGTTTAGACCTATAGTTGGATGTCAAGCCCCTCCACAATAACCTCTCTCATTTTTGACCAACTCAATATCGTTTGACCGTGCCAACGATAGATGCATTCTTGCAAAATGCCTCAGTGATATGTAGTATAAAGGTGCCAAGAGCCATATTTTATGTTCTTCACCATGTGCGACCTAACCGATGGTGCTGACAGGTCGGGGTGGGTGGGTTTATTCTAGTGGAGGCCCTATTTTGATCTCTAGGTGTCCCAATCGAATCAGGCTACAGTGTATCGACAAAGTCTCTTAAGAGACCTAAGAGCCAAAAATTGTTCAGACTTTGATAGAGTAGTTCTTGCACATCATGGTACCTACGAATGATCCGTTTGGACCTAAAACTGGATGTTAGGCCCCTCCACAATAACCTCTCATTTTTTTACCAACTCAACATCGTTTGACCATGCCAACGGTGGATACATTCTTGTAAAATGCCTAGTGACATGTAGTGTAAAGGAGCCAAGAGCCATATTTTGCATTCTTCACCTCATGGGACCTAACTAACACTGTCGATAGGTTAGGGTGGGTGGGTTTATGCTAATGGAGGACATGTTTCATTCTCCATGTGTCCCAATCGAATCAGACTATTGTGTACCCATAAAGTCTCTTAAGAGACCTAAGAGCCAAAAATCACCATATTTTGATGGAGTAATTCTCGCACTTTGTGGCACCTACAAATGATCCGTTTGGACCTACAATTGGATGTCAGGCCCCTCCACAATAATCTCTCTCAGTTTTGACCAAATCAACATCGTTTGACCATACCAATGACAGATGCATTCTTGAAAAATGCCTCAATGACATGTAGTGTAAAGGTGCCAAGAGCCATATTTTGTGTTCTTCACCTCGTGGGACCTAACTGATGGTGTTGAAAGGTCAAGGTGGGTAGATTTATGTTAGTGGAGATCCTATTTAATTCCCCATGTGTCCTAATCAAATCAGGCTATAGTGTAGCGACAAAGTCTCATAAGAGACCTACTAGCCAAACTTTGCTAGACTTTGATGGAGTAGTTCTCGCACTTCATGGTACCTACAAATGATTCATTTAGACCTATAGCTGGATGTTAGGCCACTCCATAGTAACCTCTCTTAGTTTTGACCAACTCAACATCGTTTGACTGTGCCAACAGTAGATACATTCTTAAAAAATGCATTAGTGACATGTAGTGTAAAGGTGCCAAAAGCCATATTTTGCGTTCTTCACCTTATGGGACCTAATCAATGGTGCTGACAGGTCAAGGTGGTTGGGTTTATGCTAGTGGAGGCTATATTTCATTCCCCAGGTGCAATTGAATCGGGCTACAGTGTACTGGCAAAGTCTCTTAAGAGACCTAAGAGCCAAAAATTGCCAGAATTTAAGAGTGGTTATCGCACTTTGTGCCACCTATGAATGATTTATTTAGACCTACAACTGTGTTAGGGTTAGCCAGCATAAGATATCAATTAAATGCAAATAAAGATTAAATAGAGGAATAAAAATACACAGAAATAATAACAGCGAGAGACAAGTTTTAATGTGGTTCACCCAAACTCAGGCTACATCCACTAACAGAGAGTCCAATATTATTATTCAGTAAATCAAACCAATTACAACTAGCAATCCCTGCAACTCAATACCACTACAAATGCTACAATACATCAATGGAAACCCTAACCCTTAGCTGCTTTAATCAAGCCTTATGTCAGTTACAAAATAGGGTTTTTTTTTATGTCGGCCAAAAAAAAAATCCCAACACCTTTATAAAATAATAAAAAACCATTTGAGGTTTCAAGGGCACTGCCCCTCTACCCCACCTGTACCATGACATGGAGCGCACCAGGGGCATTGCCCCTAGACCCCGAAAGGGGCATTGCCCCTTGACCCCGTTAAATAATTTGGGGGGAAACCACGCCGATAAAAGTGGGGTAAATTTGACCTCTAAGTATGATTAGGCTCCATATAACAACAATCTCCCACTTGGAGATTGATCAGACTCCACACCATATCATCTCCCACTTGGAGACTGATCATAACACTGCTGACCCTGTAGCTCCCACTGGAATTAAGCATCCTGGACTCTGTTGTTCTGATTTTATTATTTTGTAGTCTTGAAGACCAACCAAAGCTAAAGAGGAGCTCAGCTTCTCCCTTGTTACTACCTTTGTAAACATATCCATTGGATTTTCATCTGTATGTATCTTTTCAAGCTGTGACTGTCCATCATCCAACATTGATCGAATAAAATGATACCTCAACTATATGTGTTTGGTCTTTGAATGCAAGGCATAATTCTTTGCAAGATGTATGGCACTCTAGTTGTCCGTAAACAAATAACTGTTAGCATGTTCTTTGCCAAATTCTTCCATGAAAGATTGCAGCCATATCATCTCCTTGCTTGCCTCTGTTGCAGCTACATACTCTGCCTTTGTGGTGGATAAAGCAACCAGCTTTTGCAACCTAGAGATCCAACTCACTATTGTCCCACCTACGGTAAAGAAATAACCTGTAGTACTCTGTCTGGTATCAACATCCCTTGCCAAATCTAAGTTTACATAACCTGCTAAATCAGTATTAGAGCCCCCCAAACATAAGTGTTTATTGGATGTACATCTCAAATATTTGAGAATCCATTTTACTACATTCCAATACTCCAATCCAGGATGACTCATATACCTACTTATGACTCCTACAACATGTGCAATATCTGGTCTCGTGCATACCATGGCGTACATTAAACTTCCTACAGCTGAAGCATATGGTACCTTGGACATTTTTTCTTCCTCCTCTTGTGTCTTTGGACATAATTCCTTATTCAATTTTAAATGACTAGGCAAAGGTGTGCTGACATCTTTTGCATTCTCCATATGGAATCTCTGCAATACCTTTTCAACATAATCAACCTTAGATAGAGTCAATTTTCTGTTCTTCCTATCTCTACAAATTTTTTTACCAAGGATTTGTTTTGTTGCCCCCAAATCCTTCATAGAAAATCATTGTGCTAACTATTGTTTCAACTCTCTTATGTGATCCATGTTAGGCCCTGCTACAAGCATGTCATCAACATATAAACACAAAATAATGTAGTTGTCATTATCCAACCTCTTAAAATAAACACAATGGTCAGAATTACACTGACTGTAGCCTTGCTCAGCCATAAAACTATCAAATTTCAAATACCATTACCGAGGTGCTTGTTTCAAGCCATATAAACTATTCCTTAATCTACACACCAATTTCTCCTTACCTTTGACCTCAAATCTCTATGGTTGTTCCATATATATCTCCTCCTCCAAATCACCATAGAGAGAGGTTGTTTTCACATCTAGCTGTTCCAAATACAAATCTTCAACAACCACAATACTTAAAACAATACGAATATAAGTCATCTTAACAACCGGAGAAAAAATCTCATCAAAATCGATACCTTTTTTATGTGCAAATCCTTTTACAACCAACTTGGCTTTATATCTGTTTTTACCTCCAACTTCCTCTTTTAGCCTATAAACCCATTTGTTTGGTAAAACCTTTTTACCTACAGGCAACTTGCATAATTCCCAAGTCTGATTTTTTAGCAAGGAGTCCATTTTTTCTTTCATTACAAGCTTCTACTGAACCTTTGTATCCACCTACATAGTTTCATCATACCCTTCTAGTTCACCAACATCTATTAACAAAATGGAATACAAAGAGGGAGAAAACCTTTTAGGAGGTCTACTTAGCCTTGTTGAGCATCTAACATTCACTGGAGTTTTTGATATTTCTTGTTGTTGTGGAGCATGAGGAACCACTGGAACATCACTATTTGGAGTATCATCCAGCACCACATAATCCTTTTCTTTCTTCTCATGCTACTACAACTAATCTTTGTACAACACCTGCTCATTGAATACATCCCTTCTTCTCACAATTTTCTAATTTTTAAAATCTCAAAGCCTATAACCAAATTCATCAATGCCATATCCAATGAAGGTACACTTTTTGTTTATTTTACATCCAAATTGGTTCTATTTTCAAAATCTACATATGCAAATGCTTCACATCCAAAGGTTTTAAGAAAAGAATAACTCACCTTCTTACCTGTCCTTGCTTCCTTTGGAATGCCATAGCCCAAAGGAACTGAAGGACCTCTATTAATTAAATATAGAACGGTATTGATAGCCTCTGTCCACATGTTTAAAAGCAGCCCAACATGCAATCTCATGGTCCTTGCACGCTCCATTATTGTCCTATCCATGCGTTCAGCCACTCCATTTTCTTGTAGAGTCCCTGGAACTATTTTCTACCTACGAATTCCATTAAAGGAACAATAATCGTCAAATTCATTGCTGCAATATTCACCACCATTATCATATCTGAGACATTTTAATCTTTTACCCCTCTCATTTTCAACCAAGCTTCTCCATTTCTTAAATGTTTCAAATACATCAGATTTCTGCCTAAGGAAATAAATCCAAACCTTCCTAGTTGCATCATCTATGAATGTAACATAATACCGAGAGCCATCGAGAGAAGATACTTGAGCTGGTCCCCATACATCTGTATGCACAAGCTCCAACTTTTCATCTTTCTTTTGCTTCCCATCCTTGAAAAAATTGACTCTCTTTTGTTTGTCATACACACAACTTTCATAGAAATCTATATTAATACATTTCAAACCTGGTAAAACTGTCTTAGAATGAAGTACCTTCATACCTTTTTCACTCATATGCCGAAGTCTGTTATGCCACAGTGTTGTCTCAGAACCTGCAACAACTGTTTTAGTCTCTTTCTGCAAACCTGCAGTAACTGTTCCTGAACTTGTTTATTTTTTCTCTGCAACAGTTAAAGTAGAAGGAACAATATGACTTGTACAAAAATATAAGGTGCCTACTTTCATACCTTTTACTACTATTAAGGCACCTCTTGAAACCTTCCAATTTTTATCAGTAAATGTAACAATGCAACCTTCATCAGCTAGCTGCCCTGTTGAAATTAAATTCCTACTCAGCCTTGAAATGTGCCTTACCTCTTGTAGTAGCCAATGATTCCCATTCTACAACTTAATCTTGGTTCTTCCCTTTCCAACAATCTGACAGGGTTTGTTATCTCCCAAATAAACCAGCCCAAAATCCCATTAGACATAAACAAGAAAATAACTTCTATGGGGCGTAGAATGAAATGAGGCCTTTGAATCTAAAACCCATGAATCATTAGCATTATCTAGGGAAAGAATCAAAGAATCATCTTCAAATTTATTACTTACCACATTTGCCTCCTTATTGCCTTCTTGTTTTTCTCCTTTATTCTTCCGAGACCAACAATCTTTCTTTAGATGACCTGGTTTCCCACAGTACCAGCAATTCTTCTGTCCTCTAGATTGGGACCTCTTGTCCTTTTATTTTCCTCGTGACTTTCCATGACCTCCAGAACCTTTTCTTCTCTCCTTTCATCTACCCCTGCTTTCTGCATTCAAAACACTACCTAATGTAGAACTTCCTAAGCTTTTCCGTTGCATTTCCTTGCTAAGGATAACACCAACAACATCATCAAATTTTAAAGTATTTGAACTAGAGATAGAGTTAGTTATAGTCATTACCAAGCTATTCTAGCTTCCTGGTAAAGAACTTAAAACCAAGAGATCCCTCACCTCTTCATCAAATTTCACTTCTATAGAAGTTAATTGACTGGTAGTCATATTAAACTCATTTGAATGGTCTATCATAGATCCAGCTTCAATCATTTAAAGATTAAACAAACGCTTCATGAGAAATACCTGATTTGAGGCTGAGGGTTTTTCATACAATTTAGCCAAAGCTTTCATCAGTTCATTTGTTGTCTTCACTTCTATGATATTGAATGCCACAGATGGTGCCAGGCACAACTGAATAGTTCCTAGTGTCTTTCTGTCCAGAAGTTCACAATCCTCATCAGTCATTCCTACCAGTTTCTTGGCTATTCCTTCCAACGGCCTCCATAAATCTTTCTGATAGAGATAATCCTCCATATGTATCTTCCATAACTGATAGTTTTGCACATTGAATTTATCTACCTTCAATTTACCCTCGTCCGCCATTGCTTCCACTTAACTGTGAGACTCCCACTTAACCATGAGACCTTCCTGCAGATGATAATCAAATACAACTTCACTCTGATACCACTTATTAGGTTTAGTTGGTACAAGATATCAATTAAATGCAAATAAAGATTAAACATAGGAATAAAAATACACATAAATAATAACAGCTAGAGACAAGTTTTAACATGGTTCACCCAAACTCGGGCTACATCCACCAACAGAGAGTCCAATATTATTATCCAGTAAATCAAACCGATTACAAATAGCAATCCCTGCATCTTAATACCGTTGCAAATGCTACAATACATCAATGGATACCCTAAACCTTAGCTGCTTCTATCAAGCCTTATGTCGGTTACAAAAATAGGGTTTTTTATGTCGACTAATAAAAAAATAACTCTCAACGCCTTTATAAAATAATAAAAAACCGTTTGAGGTTTTGGGGGCGCTGCCCCTTAACCCCGCCCTATACTACAATAGGGATCGCACTAGGGGTGCTACCCCTTGACCCCGTTAAATAATTTGGGGGGAAACTGTGCCGATAAAACTGGGGTAAATTTTACCTCTGAGTCTAATTAGGCTCCATATAACAACAAACTGGATGGCAGGCCCCTCCACAATAACCTCTCTTAGTTTTGACCAACTCAACATTATTTGACTGTGCCAGCAACGGATGTATTCTATAAAAATGCCTCGGTGACATGTAGTGTAAAGGTCCCAAGAGCCATATTTTGCGTTCTTAACCATTTGGGACCTAGAGCATGCAAAGATCAAATATAGGGATGGTGAAGAGACCAAAGGCCAAAAATAAAATCATCTTAAGACCTTTGTGGCTATTTACATTCAGCTAGGACAATCATAAAGATCTTACAGTCTAGATTGATCATTTCATGGAAATGCATGGATAAAGGTCTGTTTGTAGATGAAATGATGAAAAAATAGAAAATAAGATCGTGCCAACCAATAGTCTGATCTCTCTTCATTTCCATGCGGTGCAACAACTACATAAACATGATGTGGTTGTACAAGGTCCAAAAGATGGTCATAGTCAAATGAGCTCTCCATGTCATTGACTAAAGATGATTGAGCGGGTGCATGTGTGAAGAGATCTCTTTTTAAAGAACAACTAAAAATTAGAGGTGGTGCTACATTTAGTGATGTGGATTTTATTATTAAGTGATGTAACTATTCATTGTCACAAGGAGTGGCTCTTGCTTCAGAAGTGAGCAGGTTTTTTTGGTTGGTTGATGAGGAGATAGCGAGAGAGAAACTAGATTGTCAAAGAATCAATGAATTATCAAAGATGCAAGATGCATTCATTTTGAAGCTTAGATGCAAGTGCATGGATTATTTAGACATGAGAATTAGCTTGTTTTGTTAGAGTTGTATTAAATGTGATTGGGATGATTGTGAGTCCAGTGAGTGGGTAGAGATCTATTTTGTTTTTCAAACACACAATGTTCACAAAATTTGAAACTCTCATCAAGATAGGATAAACTATCTAACAATTTTTTATTTAAGATAGTCTTTAAACTAGAATGAATTATGTGTCCCAATATATGGTGCTATAGCATACATGTATTTTTAGTATTAGCCTCAGATGCATAAGAGGTATTACAAAAAATAGTGGCTTCTAGCTTAAACAGAGTTCCCAATCTATAGCCATGCTTATCAAATGTCACATGCATTCCCAAATCATTCAACTTTGAAACAAAAATCAAATTTATAGCCAATCCAGGAACATGCAAAACACTAGGGAGGGTTTTAAGTCTCCCATCATTGAAACAAAACATTACCTTCCCTCATCCAACAATAGGGTATGTAGAGTTGTCCCTGAGGTACACATTTCCTCCATCATACTCTTCATATGTGGAAAACTATTCTTTATGTGGGGTCATGTGGTATGAGCATCCTGAGTCAATCAACCAATGATCATGAGAAAGAACATTACGTGCAGAACGTAAAATCTCATCACCTGCATTCAAAGACTTATCAGTAGCAGAATCCCATTGTTTCTTCAGGTTTCTACATTCGTTTTTCACATGTCCTCTCTTTCCTTAGTTCCAAAACTTGACTCTATTTTTCTTTCTAAGAGTCTTAGAATGGCCCTTAGACTTATCTTTAGACCCATTTTGATCTCCCTTTGGTCCTCTTTTCATAGGCCTTCCGCTGACACTGAGAGCATCCCCTAAACTATCTAAACTCTCCTTTGTTAATTCCTATGATAGCAGAATTGAAACAAGAGCATCCAACTTTAGATATGTGAGGTTAGCAGTGATAGCCAAAATAACATTCTCCCATTACTCAGGTAAAGAATAGAGAAGCAATATATATTTATCTTCCTCATTCACCTCAACATCTACAGATGTTAATTAACTCAATAACAAATTAAAAAAATTAAATGCTTTGCAACAAATTCACCCTCTTTCATTTTCATGGAAAATAACTTAAGCTTTAAATAAATCTTATTTACCATACCCTTGGCTTGGTAGATCTCACCCAGACGCTTCCACAAGCTATGTGCAAACTTCTCAATTGTAACATTCAGTAGAATAGAATTTGCAAGACATGGCCAGATTGTACCGCATGCCTTTTTATCCAGTATTTCCCACTCATCAGGAGAAACATCATCAGGAACTAAAACAAGAGCATCCAACTTCAGATCTGTGAGGTTAGTAGTGATAGCCAAAATAACATTCTCCCATGACTCAGATAAAGAATAGAGAAGCAATATATATTTATCTTCCTCATTCACCTCAATATCTACAGATGCTAGTTGACTTAACAAATTAAAAAAATTCAAATGCTTTACAACAAATTCACCCTCTTTCATTTTCATGGAAAATAACTTAAGCTTTAAATAAAGCTTATTTACCATACCCTTGGCTTGGTAGATCTCACCCAGATGCTTCCACAAGCTATGTGCAGACTTCTCAATCGTAAAATTTAGTAGAATAGAATTTGCAAGACATGGCCGGATTTTACCTCGTGCCTTTTTATCCAATCTTTTCCACTCATCAGGAGAACATCATTAGATTTCTTCTCTTTCATAATAACCAACCACTGGTTTCTTTCTTCTAGCAAATCATCCACTTTCAGCTTCCACAATTTATACCTCGTGTCATTAAACTTTTTAATGTCTAATCGAGAGGTAGAAGCAACATTGGATGCAACCATGATATCTAAACAAGATTTGCAAACAAATAACAACCAAATCTCCTATTGTAGCTAAAAAACCTTCACACTACCACCGAAGAATCAAAATTAGCCAAGCTCTAATACCGAATGTTAGAAATGAAGGTGCAAACTACACAATGGAACTCTGATTCAAACCTTATTAATGTCTTTTAAATAATGTAGAATCAATGGAGATTGCAACAGAAATAAAACCCACTACACAAAAATAACATGCATTAAGAACTAAAGACATAACAAAATATGTAACGTGGAGAAAACCCTTTCAGGTAAAAAACTCCACCAAGAAAATAGGTTCCAAGCTATATTATCTTCAAATATGAGATTACAAATAACCTTATAAAAGAGGGTTGCCTTCTAGGGCAAGAAAACTAACATAATATTGACTATCAAATCTGTGACCTAATGACAAATGGTATAGATTTACAATGATAAAATATAAATAAAATTTGGCTCCAAACCCCTCATAGGGCGGAAACCCCCCTGCGACCCCAATCACGGATGAATTAGCATCAGGGACCAGATATAAACATGCGAATGAAACAAGATCACTACTGGTGAAACCTTTCATCCCTTATGGGTGATTTACAAACAATAATAGGAATAATGAATTACATAGGATTTACAAAGTTGATGACACCTTAATCCTAACAAATCTTAATAATTTCCCTCATGCAAAGAAATAAACAAAGTATATAAAATGTTAGCCCAGTAATTTGCCAACAAATGGTTTATTGGTATTGTCACAAAATCCCAACTATATGTAAAGAGAAATACCTTGGTAATCTCATCCAAGGATATTACTCATGTCTCTTTTTCATAGTTAACTATTATTCTTGGTCACCAAATTTATATTGCTACATTTGTTATGAAAGCTCAACCCTCTAGAATCTAATGAAGAGTCACTAAGGGGGAATTCAATTGAAAATGCTACTCAATTTCACTTGATGGCTATATTTTTCTGAAATGAATGGTCTCTCTTAGCCAATCAATATATGATGATCACAAACAATGATGGAGAATCCCTACACATGATTTTTTATCTTGGATTTTTTATGGCCCTACAAACGCTTCTCATGAGTTTATTATGTGTGCTACATGCTAAAAACTTGGCCCATTTGATTTATTCACTTTCAAGAAGTCAAAGTTTCTATTTTTCTACTTCTAGCCATCTTTAGGCTGATTTGGCCTTACACCACTCATCTCACGACCTCATGTGAGGATGGATATGGTATCTCATGAGAATGTTTATTTTGATTTTCTATGTTCTTCCACTATTTCATTTGGAGAAGAGACTAACCATAATGTTGTGTAAGTTACTCTTAATATTGTTGTTCATTTAATTTACATTATCATTATTTATACACCTAATGATGGTCTAAAGAGATCACTATTATGGAATTGGTTGTTTTACAAATTCATTTTTTTAAAGGCTTATTTTGTGGTGAATTTTCTCTAGGTACCAAAGGCATGTTGCCTATATCTTTATGTGTTGGAGAATGTGAAGCTTGGATCTACTTTATAATCTATTGGGAACTATAAGCATGTCCAATTTTTAGTAGTGGCTTGCCTTGCTAGATCCATGGTTTATGTTGTACAAAGTGTGAGCTAGTTTTAAAATAGTGCTCAAATGCCTTAATTATTTCGTGATATATCTAAGCAATATACATCTTACCTTACAAATCATAAAGGGTGATCTTTGATAGTGTATATAATGATTGTCATATCTCACCAAAGCCTCATTAGTTTTAATATTAAGGTAGACAAGTTTAAAAACTCAAGCACTCAATTTATTCTAAATATGACACTTCTTAATCATAATGTATTCTCCACCTCATTGCTCAATTTTAGAATCATGGCATGCCATCTAACTTAGTGGCCAACTAGATTGACTAATCAATTAAATACCATGATCACTCACATCACCACCTTCTTGTGGCAATTTAGAAAGTAAGATGCCAAGGTTTGTGAGAGATTCAATGATGCTATTGTAGATAAATTTATTTGTATTTCTAGTGAACTAAAGAATAACCTTATCAAGTATAATTGATGACCTTGGATGCCTAGCTAATGCATAATCTCAATATCAACAAAAGTCATCATGCCAAAGGAAATCAAGTCCACACTCACCTTAATTAGAATTATGTTAGATATAGGACTTCCATATATATTGTTATACTTTTGCATTAATTAGGTTAGATCATGTAGATTAAATCCATAAAAACTACCCATGGTAGGCTTTCTACTCTCGTTGAGATTTATAAAACATTCTTAGATCAATATAAGATTATTTCTCAAACACAAGATGAGAGATAGAATGACTTCAAGCCCTTCATTTTTGATGGGATGTTGTTCCCTCCAAGCCCAATTAGGCTAATCAAATTGTATGTAAATCTCTACTCATTGAGGAGGAGATTCATTTTTCTCTTATATAAATGGGAAACAACAAAGTGCCTACTTTGGTTGACTTTCTCTATGAGTTGTTCAAATTCACTTGGTATTTAACCATCCCCAACTTTCTACAAGTGTATAAGGAATCCCTTCAATACCAATCACTGCCTTTGTTTTCAACATGGGTAGTATTGAGCTTATTTCCAAATTTTTTGATCTAGAGCTTGTTATCATAAAGAGGCCTATATCACGCTTCTTAATATAGATTACAAGATTCTTGGAAAAGATTTTACTTTTTGTATCTATGATAATATTTTTCTATATATTAGGGTGCATGCATGAAGATGGGGGGCCAAAAAGTGGTCACCCTACTTTTTTATTGCTAGGAAACATAAATGTGATCGCATTATAACACGATCACATTTAGGCTTGGTAATACCGAGCCTAAAATGTGATCACATTATTTCCTACTAAATAAAGTAAAAAAACAGTCCTATGGCCTATGTTTTTATTTCCATTTTCCTATTTCCCCCAAAATGCGAATAGGATTTTAATACAAGCGTGTGTTGAAAATTTTGAAGGAGAAGACCATTGAACATAATGGCGCATCACCAATCCCGTCGTGGACAAGGGCAACAAAGTTAGGCAACTGAAGAAGGTAGGTTTTTATCAATTTTCTTCATTTCAAAACAAAATGAAGTTAGTTTTCATTTTTTTAAATTAAATTTTATTTTTAATTTTTCAGTTAATGAATCATTGCAAAACCTTGATCCAAATGTTGAAATTCTTGTTGAAGAGCAACTTGTAAACCCTCAAAATATGCCTTCACATCCTCACACCCAAGAGAATTACATAAGACAAATTGAACAAAACAAAAAACAACTTCAATCCTTAGAAAAAACATTGAAAAATCTAAATACAAGCAATAATCACAGGAGAACCCTTGCCACTTTATTAGAGTCGATTATTACTCAGTTACAAAGCAAATCAATGATTGGAAGGACTATACGGAGGAGTCTTAGCAATTCTACACTGATAAATTATCATACAAACAAGTCAAAGATAAGAAAATTTCCAAAGGTGATCTATGTACACTTTTCATCGATCCTAGAACACAACAACCATTACATTCATATAGTTGTAAATGATTCCCAATTCATTGGTGTGTGAATGAAGAAATATTCTAAAAGTTTTGGGACAGATGGTACATAGTTTTTGATGACCTCCCTTGTAATAATAATGAGGTTCCCCAATATTTTTTGAGGAAACTCTTTGTGAGTTTGTCCTCAAGGAGATCCCAAACTACTTTGACATATGAGAGTTCCAAGGCAGAGGTGGTTAGGAATTGCATGCAGAAGATGCCAATTAAATGCAAATAAAGATTAAATAGAGGAATGAAAATACACAAAAATAATAATAGAGAGATACAATTTTTAACGTGGTTCACCCAAACTCAGGCTACATCCACCAATAGAGAGTCCAATATTATTATCCAGTAAATCAAACCAATTACAACCAGCAATCCTTGCAACTCAATACGGCTGCAAATGCTACAATACAATATCAACGGAAACCCTAACCCTTAGCCATTTTTATCAAGACTTATGTCGGTTACAAAATAGGGTTTTTTTATGTCAGTTACAAAAGAAAAATAACTCCTGATGCCTTTATAAAATAATAAAAGTCATTAATGGCGATGCCCCTTGACCCCGTCTTAGGGGCGTTGCCTCCAAACCCCCGTTAAATAATTTGGGGGGAAACCACACTGATAAAAGAGGAAAATTTAACCTTTGAGTCTGATTAGGCTCCATATAACAATCTCCCACTCGGAGACTGATCAAACTCCACAACATATCATCTCCCACTTGGAGATTGGTCATTACACCACTATCCTTGTAGCTCCCACTAGAAATAAACACCCTAGACCCTGTTGTTTTAATTTTATTGTTTTCAGTCTTGAAGACCAAATGAAGTTGAAGAGGAGCTCAACTTCTCCCTTGTCACTACCTTTGTAAACATATCTATTGAATTTTCATATGTATGTGTCTTTTCTAGTCGTAACTATCCATCATCCTTAGAACATCGACTAGATGAAGTGATACCTTAGCTGTATGTGTTTGGTCTTTGAATGCAAGGCAGACTTTTTTACAAGATGTATGGCACTCTAACTGTCTGTAAACAAATAACTATTAGCCTATTGTTTATCCAATGCTTCCATAAAATATTGTAGCCATATCATCTCCTTGCTTGCCTCTATTGCAGCTACATACTCTGCCTCCATGGTGGATAAAGCAACCACCTTTTGCAACCTGGAGATCCAACTCACCACTGTCCCACCTACAGTAAAGACATAACTTGTAGTACTCCGCATGGTATCAATATCCTGTGCCAAATTTGAGTCCACATAGCCTGCTAAATCAGTATTAGAGATTACTCATATATCTGCTTACGACTCCTACAACATGTACAATATTCTACAGCTGAAGCATATGGTACCTTCGACATTTTTCTTCCTCCTCTTGTGTCTTAGGACACATCTCCTTAGTCAATTTCAAATGACTAGGCAAAGGTGTGCTGACAGCTTTTGCATTCTCCATATGAAATCTCTGTAACACCTTTTCAACATAATCAACCTGAGAGAGAGTCAATTTTTTGTTCTTCCTATCTCTGCAAATTTTCATACCAAGGATTTGTTTTGCTACGCCTAAATCCTTCATAGCAAATGATTGTGCTAACTTTTGTTTTAACTCTCTTATATGATCCATATTAGACCCGGCTACAAGCATGTCATCAACATATAAACATAAAATGATGTGGCTATCATTATCCAACCTCTTAAAATGAACAAAATGGTCAGAATTACACTGGTTGTAGCCTTGCTCAGCCATAAAACTATCAAATTTTAAATACCATTGCCGAGGTGCTTGTTTCAAGCCATATAACCTCTTCTTCAATCTGCACACCAATTTCTCCTTACCTTTGACCTCAAATCCCTGTGGTTGTTCCATATATATCTCCTCCTCCAAATCACCATGGAGAAAGATAGTTTTCACATCTAGTTGTTCCAAATGCAAATGTTCAGCAGCCATAATACTTAAAATAGTACAAATAGAAGTCATCTTAACAATCAGAGAAAAATCTCATCAAAATCAATACCATTTTTCTGTGCAAATCCGTTTACAATCAACCTAGCTTTAAATCTTTTCTTACCTCCATCTTCCTCTTTCAGACTATAAACCCATTTGTTTGATAAAACCTTTTTACCTACATGCAACTTACATAATTCCCAAGTCTAATTTTTCAGCAAGGAGTCCATTTCTTCTTTCATTGCAAACTCCCACTGAACCTTTGTATCCACCTTGTATACATCTAAAAATGGCTAAGTCGAATTAAATAAATATTTTAATATTTATTTTATTCTCACTCTTCTATCAATTAAATAAATATCCTAATTTATTTAAATGATTCACATTCCTCCAATAATTAAATAAAATCAATTTATTTAATTAAATTCCCTAATTCTTCTATAGTCACTCCCTAATTAAATAATCCCAAATTATTTAATTATTTCTCCTAAAGTCTTCATTCCATAATTCCACATCATATAATCCACCTCACAAACCTCATCATGTTGCCCACTTAATTAAATATTTTAATATTTAATTATCTATTTTCCCCTCACCCACATGTCCTATTATTCCTCTAACCATCCCTATTCACATGGATGCGGTCTCTCCATGTCATCTTAGTCAAAAGATACCTTGAGACACTTGTCCCATAAGTCCCTATATTCCTTCCAACCATCCTACAAACAAGGACTCCTTTGACCTTCACTCTTTGGTCTTTGAGAGCATCATGATAAGTGGCCACTTGCTCACACCTTTCTCTCTACCTTGTCAAGGTGAGAGGAACATCCTCCTTATTCCTCTCCCTCATCCTAACCAACCAAATCTAAACTATACACATCACAAGACTAAGTCTCCACCGTTGAGATCGTGACACTTGGAATTGGCCCCTCCCTGGCCTATAAAAGGAACCCTCATTCCCTCATTTCAACAACCAAAGAGCTTTTTAATCTTACTCTGCATAAATTCTACCAGCGTGCCTTTGGCAAAAACCCACTCATTGCACTTGCATAATCCCATTATCATTGCAATCCTCAACCCATGGCTTCATATCTCCATTATCCATCATCCTATATAGTCTCATTGTAGGTTAATCTTCATTGCATTATCCATCTATATCCATTCTCCTATTGTCATCTTCAACAACAAGAAAGTACACACTTCTGAGAGCTCCATTATCATATAAGATCAAGAAGAGATAGGCAATAATAGAAGCTACAAGGTAAATCGGTCTACGAAGGTATAATCTTTGTTTATTTTATTTGCATCAATTTCATTGAGTTATTGGATAGTAATTAGTTTAAAACTGTTGTTCATATTTCCTCTAACATTTTTGGCACCCACCATGGGGTCTTGGCCCATTTTTAACCTCCATTTGAGTTTTTCGTGAAGCTACTGTTGTGACAGGTCATTTTGGCGCATTCACATTCTAGTCCTGCACATTCATAGCTTCCTATTGTGCATTCATCTCTCCGCGCATTTACATCATCTTTCCGCGCATTCACGTTTCTACGCATTCATTGAACAACCCTGCACACCCATGTCTTCTTTCTGCACATCCATGTTTCTGCACCTTTACTGAACATTGCTACGCATTTACTTCATGTTCATGCGTATTTACATTCTGACATAAAAGTTGTATTGGTTTTTGCAAAGATTTTCATACTAACTCTTCTTGCAGGTGTAGGATCTTTGTTTAGTCATTTAGCTGCATCATAATTTCATCTAGATTTAATTAAGGGGGAAGTAATTAGACATCTTCATGCAAATTTTCACCTAGATCTAATTAGGAGAAAGTAAATGGTATTGTTGCATTACAACTTGCACATAGTCCCAACCTAGGTGGATAAAATTGAATAAATATTTCAAGTCAATATTGCATTTACAAATCTCTCATCTAGCTTAAATAGGGGAAAGTAAATTGTTTGATTCTTCAACAACAATCTTCACATAGATTTGTTTAGGAGGGTAGAATTAACTATCTTTTCCAAGTTTTTGCTATCTTGTCAATGGATTGTGCTTGGTAGAGTAAAACACACTTAGTTATTTTTGGTTTTTAACTCTGGGAGGATAATGAACCAGTGTACTATGTGCTTGAAAATGATGATAAGACTATGCTCTCCCCTTCTTGGGTGACCAAAATGCCAAACTCATCATTTTATTTGTGTAACCTTTAGAAGAGGTCTGCCCTTGGGATTACGTTTCTTCCAAGTAGGACGACCTTGAGTGGTAACGGGCTAAAGTCAAGCCACTATAAATAAATTGTGTTTGTGATGAAAATTACAAACAACAGGTGTTGTTGTGTTATACCGACAAATGTTTCCTACAGTACCCTTGTGGTGCGTTAAAGTTTGTTGAGCCTAACCTCTTCAGATTGGGAAGCCTCCATAACCGAGTGAATTCGCACATATAACCACCCGAACGGATGCCCAAACTAAAAATCCAATTATTTTAGAAAGCCAAAAACCCCTATTTGTTGACGCAAGAGGTCGGACCTCTAAAGTTGTCCAACACCATACACTCATTTATTGTGGAGAAAGAAAATCTAACTCTTCGGAGGGATTTAACTTGGTATGTGTGAAAAGTGAGTGCACTATAAGGGGGAGCCAGTGCTACCAAGTTACTAATTGTCTGCCTTTATGTAAGTGGCTAGAGTAAAATCCAAGTTGGAATTCAACGAATATTGTCCTTGCCATCCTCAAGATTGTACTTGTTTGTTTTACATTTATGAAAAAATGTATCAAATAACCATGGAAACCTCTTGCTTACTGTGTTTTCTAGCAATAACTCGAGTTAAGACAGTACCACAAACTTTAGAGCAACTTAGGAAAACGTGCAAAACAAGCCAAACTAAAAAACTGAGACAAAAAGAAAAATTTCTGCAGTACTGTGCATACATCAAATCTTGTTGCACATATAACAAATCTTGTTGTGCATTCACTTCTACCATGCATTTACACGATATTATTGTACGTACACAAAACTGTGCATTTACAACACAGTACTGCGCATATACAACATAGTCCTGCGCATACAGAGCTGCACATTTACCATTTCTTCCTGCGCATTTGATGTTGCACATCCACAACAGAGAGCTATTTCGTACATTTTGAGACAAAACTGAAACCATTTCTGGATAACCTTTTTTCTCTAGTTTATACTTGGAAAATAAGTTCAACCTTATAGACACATCTTCACGCCATTTTCAAACATCACCTTTGCATACCATTGTCTTGCTATCCAAAAGTCGTCGAACCAAAAAACCAAGAATCGTATCAAGGCATAATTGATACTCTACCAAATTCAAACAATATCTAGTTAGTTTCATAAAAGGATTACAATCATCCTTCACATCGAAACTATACTTGTGTATCTTGATAAAACAATAGTCTACATCAATAGTGGAGATCATCTATCCCTATTTTGACTACCTTCTATATCAACATTTCGATTGCTATTTCCACTATAGCTCAAGAACACCTTGTTTGGACAACATAGAATCAATATAAAACCTTACCAAAATCTAGTCTAATTATATCCAATCAAGTTCACCTCATATCATATAAATCCAAAACATCAAACCAGGTTCACCAAGTCTCACAATCCAACTTCACCCACATCTCAAACTTGCATGGTTCAAACTAGGTCCCAAGTGAAACAAAAGCAAAAAATGGGTTCCATTCACAATGGTGGGAACAATTCTGATGATGAGGAGATTAGTCAAGAAGAAATCCTTAAACAACTTCAAGATCCAAAATTTCAAAAGGTAATGGATAGGGTTGTCGCCACGGATCCTCATAAGTAATTTCTTATGTGAGCTCAACAAGGAGCTAAGTTGCCCGCGGGTTTTGATGTCTCAAATCTAAGAGAAACCAACTCCTTAAATGAAGCAGAGTCTTCAAAAGATGGCTCCAAAATTGATAAAGATGGATCCAAAATTGACAATGATGGATCCAAAATTGACAGAGATGCTTCTAAATTGGAAAAGGCTAAGGATAGACCCAATCCTTTGGACACATTAATAACACAAATCAAAGCATTGCAAAAATAGTTGGTAGATATCCAAAGTGGGACAACCACCAAACACTACTCCCTTGAGGATATTTCACCATACCCCTTTGATAAGTCTTTGCTCATGATACCTTTTCCCTCAAGGTTTGAGGTTCCAAAATTTGACAAGTATAGATGAAAAGGTGATCCAAGAGATCATATAAGGGAATTTAGCACAACATGCCTAGAAGTTGCACACAACAAAACATATCTTATGTGACTATTCCCAAGAAACTTAGGAGGCCAAGCAATGGAATGGTTATCTCGCCTACCTCCCAGCATCTGCACTTTTGATGAGCTAGTAGATAAATTTGTAACACATTTCTCATACAATATTGAACACAAAATCTCCATGTTTAACATTTGTAATAACAAGCAAAAAGGGGGAGAATCCTTTGCCTCTTTCCTACAAAGATGGAGACAACTTGCAAGCAAGTGTCCTTACCACATACCAGAGAAATAAATGATAGAAATGTTTGTTCACAACCTAACCATGGAACTAAGTTATCAAATCCAAATACAATGTCCAACTACTTTTAGTAAGGTCATTGAAATGGGGCTACTCATTGAGAAATCCTTGATAACAAAGGGGCAAATTAAGCTATACAAAGACACCCCTAGTTCTAACAACAATGTAGACAAGTCATGATTTTGGACCAAGAACAAACCCATTGTAAACGATGGTGTGGTAGATGCTAAAAATATGGTGCACAAACAACTAATCTTCAATCTATCAAAACTGTAAAACAATACACCATCCAACAACCCTCAAAGCAATGAGCAAAGACCTACCAACTCTCCTCCTAGGAGAAAGTTCACACCACTAGGATAGTGTCTCGAGTCCACCCTTAGGAAGTTAATAGGGGGCAGCCTCATAACAATTCTGCCAGTGCATGAGTATGAACTAAAATTTAAACCCTCTTGGTGGAATGATGCTGACTTTTGTGAATATCACTGAAACAAAAGACATAAAACTAATGATTGTCAAGCACTAAAACATACCATTCAAGACTTGTTGGATCAAAAAAAGATATCAATTAAAAGACATACATCTAATGACAAGCATTTAGAATTCAAAAATCCAACCAAAACAACAACATTACAGACAAAGTAAACTATAGTAATGTTTCATACGAGTACATCATTAATCATATCTCGCAAAGTGATTCACACATCAATGTAATCACTATCAATAATAACCCCGACTGTAATATGACCACTCGTCGTGGAAACATTACTCTCCAAGGGGCTCTGTCCAAGTCATCCTCCACATTGAACCAATATAGCATCCTTGACCAACTCCATAAAACACCCGCACACATATCCATTTTAGAGTTATTGCGTCTATCCCGGTCTCACAAAGCCATCTTAGAGAAGGCCCTCTTGGAAACAATTGTTCCTACCAACCTTGCTCAAGAGCAATTCCAAGCTATGGTGGGTCAACTAACCACACCACATTTCTTATCTTTCACAGAGAAAGATGACAAGTCTACCACTCAACCGCACAATACATCCCTCCACATTAAGGCCCAAATCCACAAACACCGAATAAAAAGGGTCCTAATAGATGGAGGGGCTAGTTTACACATATGCGCATTAAAGTTAATCCTTGCATTGGGGTTTTCAATAAATATCGTTGATCCTAAAAAGAAAATAACTATCAAGGCATATGACAAAGAAGAGAGAACTTCCAAAGGAACTGTGGTCTTGCCAATACGAGTTGGGCTAGTAGAGAGAGATGTTGTGTGCCAAGTCCTAGACATGGAGCTAGTGTATAACATTCTTCTAGGTAGACCTTGGATCCATGTGATGAAGGATGTTCCATCAACATACCATCAATGTATCAAGTTCCCACACAATGGCCAAGAAATTACCATACAAGGTGACCCTGATCCATTCTAGTATCGCAACACCATCCAATCAAAACCAGAAGTTGTAATCCCCGCCAATCGAGTAGGTTCCTCTTCTTCAAACCATGTGGATCCAAGTTCTCTAGCTTCTATCTCCAAAACATCAGAGCTTAAAGTCAAAGTCAAAGACAAGGCTATTGGAGAGTATGTCATTGAGCAAAATTTTTGTCTAGCATAGTTGCTGATATCACCAAAATCCTATGGAAAGCCATTACTAAACAAGGCCAAGTCATTGGAGACTTCTAAGGGTCCTTTCATTAGATGGGGATACCTATTGGATGAGAGTGATGAAAAAGATGTCTTACAATGGATTTACAAAGATGAAGATAGTGAAACCACACCAATGACCATCAACTTAAGCTACCCACTGCACAATATGGTCAAGGGTTTTCTATTTTACAAAGGATGGGATATGAAGGACATGGTCCCATAGGATTAAGGAAAGATGGTCTCATAGAACCAATTCAACCCTCTACCTCCACAGCCCGAGACACTACTGGGTGGGGATACAAGGGTAAAGAGAAGATCAAAGGTAAGGAGAAACTCCAATCAAAAGATAATGAAACACCTACCAAGTTAACCTAGTGGAACAAATTCATCACTTACAAGAAGCTAGTGAAATAGATTCCAATGAGTATGAATAGGGTAGCCTCTTAGAAATGTCTTGTGAAGATAAAGGGGTTGATGTGGTTCAACAGTATAGCTCTACTCATATGACACATGAGGGACAAAGTTCTAGGGATAGATCACTAGAGTTCGATCCGCAATATGATGAAAGTGAACTTCATGAGGAGAGTACGATGTCACACTTGATGAACCAACTTGAGGAGAGTACCATAATAGACTTTGTCAATACCTCTATCTATTCAAATGACTCCTCCATTCTAATAATCACCACCCTTGAATCGGATCAACCAGATGATCCATTACCCCTAGTGTATCCTGAATTGATAGACAGGGATCTACCAAACACCCCTAACCTAGATACATTCCAAATTAATGATGCTATCATCGATTATCTAGAGCTTAGGGACCATTTACCCATAGGGGATCACAAGGCTGGCTTCAACATTGAACTTAACGATGTGGCATACTTTGGAGAGAGTGCCAATCCTTTTAGTCACAAAATATAAAAATAAAAAGCAGATCTAATGGTGAAAACCACTCCACGACAGTGTTAGATCATGAAAAAGTAAAAAGAAAAGATGTATCTGATGGTGAAAACCTCTCCAAGGTGCCAAGAGATGAAGGGATTGACACTCTCCCCTACCATGCACATCAGGAGAGATCTTTGGTATTGATTGAACCAACTCAACCAGTAAACATTGACACAGAAGAGAACCCAAGGATCATACACCTAGTTGAGTCATTATCTAAACAAGAGAGAATAGAATTCATGGAATTCTTCAAAAGAAAGCAGATACACTTTGCTTGGTCCTACGTAGACATGCCTGGGCTAGATCTTGATCTTATCATGCCACTAGCTCCAGGAGCTAAGCCAGTTAAAAAGAAACTGAGAAAAATGCACCCACATATAGCATTAATGGTCAAAGAGGAACTAAAGAAATTGCTAGATGTGGGGTTCATTGGAGCCATTGATTATCTGGAATGGTTTTCCAACATTGTACCTATTTCCAAGCTAGATAAGTGGATTAGAGTGTGTAATGACTTCAGAGATCTAAACAAGGCTTGTCCAAAAGATGACTTTCCTCTGCCAAACATAGATATCATTGTTGATCTAACAATAGGGCACACCATGTTGTCATTGGATGGGTTCTCTGGCTATAACCAAATCAAAATAGCACTAGATGATTAGTACAAAATAGCATTCACATGTTCGTGGGGTACCTATTGTTGGTGCATCATGCCATTTGGACTAAAGATTGTGGGGGAAACATATCAGCGGGCAATGACTACGATCTTTCATGACATGATGCATACCATCATGGAGGACTATGTCGATGATATCCTAGGTAAGTCACTCACCAGAGAAGGGCATCTTCAAGTCTTGGACAAGATCTTCACAAGACTAGAGCAATTTAATGTACGGTTTTAAATCCAAAAAAGTGTGTTTTCGGAGTAACATCTGGTAAACTCCTTGGATATATCGTATCAACTAATGGAATAGAGGTGGACCTAGCTAAGGTAAAAGCAATCATGGAAATGCCACCACCTAAGACTCTGAGTTAGTTGTGATCTCTACAAGTAAAGTTGCAGTCCATCAAAAGGTTCATCTCTCAACAGGCAGATAAGTGCCATCCATTCACACATCTCTTACACAAAAACATTTCGTTCAAATGGGATGACATGTGTGAACAAGAATTTCAGCATCTAAAGGAGTATCTAATGAATCCACCAGTCTTGATGTCGCCGATTCAGCGCAAGCCATTTCTACTCTATATCTCAGCCAGACCCATAGCACTTGGAGCTCTGCTAGCACAATAAAACCACGAAGGAAAGGAGCAAGCAATCTACTACATCAGTAGGACACTAGTAGATTACGAGCTGCAATATACACCAATTGAAAGAGAATGCCTTGCAGTGGTCTTTGCTTCACAAAAATGGAGACACTACATGCTCTCTCACTCCATCAAGCTAGTGGCAAAGATTGATCCATTAAAATACCTACTTAGCAAAGCTACTCTAATAGGTAGAATATCTAAATGGGTCATGATACTCAATGAATTTGATATTGAGTATATAGATAGAAGAGCAATAAAGGGGTGGGTGATTGCAAATCAGCTGGTGGATGCAACTTTGATAGATGAAAACCCATTAAGCTTTGAGTTTCCTGATGAGTCTATTTTTAGCATCACAACCACAACCTAGAAACTCTACTTTGATGGGTCATATACTCAACATGGATCTGGAGTAGGAATCTTGTTAGTAACACCACATGGAGATACAATCCCTAAGTCATATAGACTTCTATTTCCATGTACCAACAATGTGGTCGAGTATGAAGCTTTAGTCATTGGTATTAAGATGGCAGTAGATTGGAAGGTCAGGGAACTTCGTGTGTATGGGGACTCAAAACTCATAAGTAATCAAGTAAATGACGATTATCAAACTAAGGATGAGAAGCTAATACCATACAAGTGTATGGTGGATGACTTCAAGGAATATTTTATTGTGATATCCTTTGAGCAGATACCAAGATTAGAAAACAAAGCAGCAGATGCAATGGCTACTATTGCATCCCTCCTTGACATACCTAAAAATCATTCACGTTATGAGTTCTTGGTGGAGCCATTCTCCCATCATGCTTATGAAATCCCAGAAACCAATACATATAAGCAAGAATCATTCACGTTATGAGCTCTTGGTGGAGCCAGTCTCCCATCCTGCTTATGAAATCCCAGAAACCAGTACTATTTACCACATCGTAGGGTCTGATTCTCACTTATATGGAAAAGTTTACACCTATCTAAAAGAGAATATCCTACCACCTGACCTATCAAACTACCAGAAATGAACATTCATACGCCAAGCATCCTGATAAACCATCATCGCAGACACCATGTATCGATGAGTTTAGATGGTACCCTCTGTTAGATCTCAAAAATGCAGGTTGCAAATCCTAAGAGGATGCATGACTCTATGATCAGATTGGCAACATTTTTGAACTAACTTGATGGAGTTAACTTATAAGGTTGATGACTCCCCACACTTTAGGCACTGCTATACCTAGGTGGGTGGACCTTGGAAGTTGAAGCAGATTTGATGAGTGTAAGTGCTTTGACTAAGTTAATGGATCTAACCATAGTGGCAAATGGTGTGGAATAGATGAAAGCTTGCTAACTAGTTCTATATCTAATATTTGAAGGATGATTGGTATAAATTGTATAAGCAATATCAAGGTAAACTTTATAACTACACTCAACTAATGGATGAGTTTGGATAAAACTAAATGATGAATCAAGATAAGACCAGTGCCTTGTTAGGTAAACAGAGTCAACTAAAAATCTAAGACCAGTGGCTTATATTGGGCAATAATTCTAACTGTTTAGCACAATACTTTGCTTTACAACTTGTATAAACATGCAGGGAAATGATTGACAAACTCTTCTTAATATCCAACTGACACAATCAGGTTTCTTGCTATTCACTAGAAGGAAATTTAATCCTTTCTTGAAGAAACCAATTGAATGAAATATACAAGAACAACAGATAATATCAACTTGGAGATAGAATGACAATCCTAATTATATGGTTCATCTTAATGATCCAAATCAACACTTCCAGATTACTGTGACTGACCAGAAGGATTTTAATTCTTTTTAAGGAAACCAATTAATCAAATCAAACAAATACAACAAATGTGCATTGACAAATTAAATATATACTTGATATATCAATTTAACTAATAAGGAAATACTGAACTGGAGACAACCATATAACTGAATAATTTCAACAAACAATTGATGCTAGTATAAAACCACAAAATCAGAGATCTTCTAAATCTAATTGGACATTCCCTCCTGCCATTGCAGCCCATTGTCTTGATAAGAGCATTCCACAATATGGTGGAATATCAACCACAATGATATCGGTATTATAGGTTGCTTTAGGGTATGAAGCTAATTTTATTTCCACATCCCTCATAATGCCGACAACTGGGATAGACCTAATGTCCATTGCATAACACTTATCAAACATAGTGTCAACCCACATTCCTAGTTCTTTCATGACTGCTATTGGCATGATATTCATGGCCGCACCTGAATCAATCATGCAGTTCCTCACTAGCCTATTTTTGATTAATAAGGTGGTGTAGAAAGGGTCCACTTGTGACGGGTTCTTTGTTAAGGTATCACCTAGATATACTTCAAGAATTTAGAATGTTTCTTGGTGAACATTGTTTGTTCTATTCACTGATTCTTTATATTTTTGATTTGGTATATCTAAAATCATCTTAACCACTGTATTTCTATATTTATCTATCTTCATCATTTCGAAAAGTGGTACTGATATCTCTACCTGGGATATTGCATGAGCAATGCCAAATGAATGGGCTATAGTCTAATCATTCCTCTCTATCTTTATATGTTCTTTTTCCTGATTTGGTGATTTATCTTTCATTTTATTTTGATCAATTTTTTTTGGTTCTCTGAATGAGGATTTCGCGTTATTCTTTTTGTAATTTTGATCTTTTATAAAGACACTCCCAGGTGTTCCCTGTTCTGTATTTACTGTCCCATTTCTTAGATTATAGGCATTTTTAGCTTGGGCAACTGCAGCTATTGTAAGAACTTCCCTCTCCTTTTCAGTGGGCTTTCTCCATTGATCATATGGTGAATTGTTATGATAATAAGTAGGTCCCTCGTAGCGGTCCTCCTCATTTGAGAATACTTCTTGTTTTCCCATGTTGATATGATATTTCTGGTTCCCCACATCATATTCATATCCCTTTTCCTCTGTAGAAGAATAGTCTTCATTCAGCAAGTATGGTGTATCTTGCATCATGTTTATTGTGTGATTATCTCTGTTATAGTTGTATAATGCTTCTTCTTGGTGTACTGTTTTAGCCACAACAAAATATTTAGGTGAGTGTGGTAAATTGCATACCAAAAACCAAGGTTTATCTTCTACCATATGTGCCCCATTCCTCTTTAGAGGGTCAGGAGTATCTTTTCCATAATGTTGCTTTCTGTTGCTTTCAATGGGTCTCCCATCCTTCCAATTTGTATTATATGGCATATCATGCAACCTAGGTCTTTCATGTCTATGCTGACCTTCTTGTTTATTCTATTGGATATTTGGGCTTTGAGGAGTTCTAGGATTATCTCTTTTGCTAACCATACCTACAGCTTTTCTATTGTTCTTAATAGTTAATGCCACTTTCTGTGCTTCAGCTAGGGTCATAGGGCACCGATTTCTAAGTTCGTACCCTGTCTTAGGATCAAATGCTTTCAGATAGATACTTAATGCTGTTGGATCAGTCAATTTAGATCCATGTGGTATTTTGTTGTGTAACTTGGAAAATCTCAGATTGAAATCATATACTGACTCATTTTGGTATTTTTGGATGCTTATCAATTCATGCAATGCAAACTCAGGGGCATACTGATTGCCATACTGCTCCTTAAATTGACTATGGAAATTTGTTAGAGAACTGATTGAGGCATTTGTTAAGCTATTGAACCAGTCTCTCGCATCTTCAGTCAGAGACATCATGAATAACCTCATTTTAAAATCTTCATAATCCATACTAATATCTTATACAAAGGCATTGAAGCTACTAATATGATCCTCAGCTGATACTGCACTATTTCCAGTGAACTTGGGAACTATATTTCTCCAACTATTGTCAATAGGGTATGGATACAATTGATATCCGGTCAGATCAAATTGCCCGCATATGTTTGTGAGGTTTTGGGGTGGAACATTCATGGGTGGTGGGTTAGGGTAGTAATTATATCTGTTTGGAGGCTGATGATAAGCATATTGCTATTATGGATTTATGTGGGGGTTCATATGAGGATTTTTTGGTCTACAATACTGTTGGCTAGGGGGTGGGTATGGATTAGTCATATGTTGAGAGGTGTTATGTATGAGAGGTGGTCTAGGATTATTTGGGAGGGTATTTTGATGAACATGACTTCTAGATGCTTGTGGATTGGAAACACCACTTGTATTTTGGTGTAAGTTTTGTTGTGGGTTCCTCAAAATATTTCCTCTATGTGGAGGTATATATTTTGGGGCAGCTGTTTTAGTCCCATTCCTTATCTATTGAATTTCTTGTTTTAACATCATCTTAGTTTCCTCTATCTTGATCATTTCAAGTTCTTCCTGGAGCTTAAGCACATTCTGTTGTATTTCATTTATATTCCTTGTATTTTTTGGACTTTTATTCACCTCTTGATTCGTGAATCCATATTTTACCCCCTCTCCCTACTGTAATGACATTTTATAATCATATTCAGCTTGCCTCTGATCAATTTCCTTCATGGCTCGTGCTTCACACTCAAGTTGTTCTTGAGAATCTAGTTTGTATTTTGCCAATATATCATCAGTTACTTCGTTGATTTGAGACAAATTCTCATTTGATTCATGTAAAGGGGTAAAACTATTGTGAGTTATGATAGTTTGTTTGGTATTATCCTCTTGAGCCTCCTGATTATTATTTTGATGAAAATAATTTGATGCTCCATTTTTCTTGGGAATGGTTCTAATTGGTGGGGATGATTGTAACTTCTTCCCTTCCATCTTGGATCTTCTACCATCCATTTGATACTAACTTTCTATTATAACAAGTTCTAGAATCGCCACCTATTTTTGTAAATAGGAAAAAGGTTATAATTTACCTTTCCAGATTCTTGTTGCCAGCAGAGTTACTAATTTTTATTCTTGAAATTTCTGACTCTATAAAAGAATGGTATCTTACTAAGGTCCTTTGTGTTTGGTTCCCCAGTAGAGTCACCAATTTGTTAGGTCTCAAAAATGTAGGTTGCAAATCCTAAGAGGATGCCTGCCTCTATGATCAGATTGGCAACATTTTTGAACTAACTTGACAGAGTTAACTTATAAGGTTGATGACTCCCTGCACTTTAGGTACTACTATACCTAGGAGGGTGGACCTTGGAAGTTGAAGTAGATTTGATGAGTGTAAGTTCTTTGACTAAGTTAATGGATCTACCCACAGTGGCAAATGGTGTGGAATAGATGAAAGCTTGCTAACTAATTCTATATCTAATATCTGAAGGATGATTGCTATAAATTGTATAAGCAATATCAAGGTAAATTTTATAACTACGCTCAACTAATGGATGAGTTTGGATAAAATTAAATGATGAATCAAGATAAGACCAGTGCCTTGTTAGGTAAATAGAGTCAATTGGAAATCTAAGACTAGTGGCTTATATTGGGCAATAACTCTAACTGTTTGGCACAATACCTTGCTTTACAACTTGTATAAATGTACAGGGAAATGATTGACAAACTCTTCTTAATATCCAGTTGACACAATCAGGTTTCTTGCTATTTACCAGAAGGAAATTTAATCCTTTCTTGAAGGAACCAATTGAATGAAATATAGAAGAACAACAGATAATATCAACTTGGAGACAGAATGACAATCCTAATTATATGGTTCTTCTGAATGATCCAAATCAACACTTCCAGATTACTGTGACTGACTAGAAGGATTTTAATTCTTTTTAAGGAAACCAATTAATCAAATCACACAAATATAACAAATGTGCATTGACAAATTAAATATATACTTGATATATCAATTTGAATAATAAGGAAATACTGAACTAGAGACAACCATATAACTGAATAATTTCAACAAACAATTGATGCCAGTATAAAACCACAGAATCAGAGATCTTCTATTAACTTTTTTAATATAATACTTGCAACATGGCCTGTTAAAATATTATGAACTTCTTATATTTTCTCCTACTTTGATGATAATTGGTCATCATATGTCTAACTTATATAGAAATATTTGTGAAGAGACATAACTCTTCAAAATGTCTTTTTGAGAATTAAAAAGGATTAACACAACAACAACAAAGATAACAACCCTAAGCCCTACTAAGCCACAGGTATATCTGAGCAACATGATCCAGGTACTCTTGGCTTCAATGTGTATCAGAAAATTCAATAGCTTTTTTGGTAATCACATCCATTATCACCATCTTTTCCAGATGCTTGTAGGCCTCCCTAGATGCCGAGTCTTTATCCTTGAGAGCCTCTAAAGCTTCATGCAATATTACCTAACATTCTTTACTCCGTTCATCTTTGCTCTTTAGCTCCTTGTCATTTTTGAATAACATGGGTATACCTTCCTTTGAAGCCTCAACGCATTCCCTGGCATCATTTTTAAACTGGTCATGATATTTTTGATGTTGCTCAATCAAGTCTTTTGCACTGGAGGTACCTGTAGTGTCAGGAGCATCCTTACTCTGTATCTCATGGAATTTTTCTTGAAGCTTGTTGTTTAACCTTTCATGTTCTTGGATTACCTTATGGTTCTCAGAATAGACATCCCAAAATTTATTCATCCAATGCATCATATTGATATGCCTATTCTATAGTACTGCTGCAAGTGTGTCAATTTGAACTTGGGCTATTTGATCAATAGATGGTGATTGGGCAATTTGTGAACTCTCTCCTTGGGTTAACATTTTAACCAATCCTCCAAAGGCATTCTTGACAGTATCTTTTAGGAAATCATTTTCTTTTGTCAATCTTTCACAACTCAACTTATATGCATCTCGTTGCTTGATCAACATTTGAGCTTGTGCTTTATTTAATTTTGCAACATTTATACCAATGTCTGCAATAGTCGAAGGATCAGTTTCCCCTGCTTTCAAAGTCATAACATGCCCAAAAGTTTTCTCAGTATCTATAATGTCTATCTTCTTCTGAGGAGGGTATAAGGCCCATATCATGGGTGAGTTTTTATCATTGTTATACTTGGTACCCATGTATACTTCTGTTACACCCTTAGGAGTGAGCTTGTACTTGCCATCAATATTGTGCAAGAAACTATCAAACACCAAAGTAGAATTTATGTCAAGTCCAGGAAATATCATGACACCCGCTTCTCTGAGCAACTGTCTACCTCTGTTAGGGGTTATAGCTTTTAACTCATTATCTACTATTATTTTTAACATATCAATCAATTGCTTTTGATTATCAGCTGTGACATCTTCAACTGATTCCCTGAGTTCTTTTCCCTTGCATTTATACAAAAATGATTTAAATTCTTGAGAATGAATAAATTGATCATCTACAATGAAAGAATCATATGCTAACTGTCTAGGATCCTCATCACCAGCCCCCTCTTCATCATGTTCTTTATTAGGAGATTGATAACACTCCATTTTTCTTTTAGATATTCTAGTTGCTTGTTCATGTAACTCTTCTTCTCCTATAGATTCCTCATCACCAGAAGACAACTACTTTATCTCTGCAAGCTGTTTCCTCTTCTCATCTAGTTCTCTATTATACTTTTTAATTACTAGTTCAACTTCAGCTTCTTCCATATTCCTAATAATATCATCATGTGGATATGGAATATTTGTATATCCACTAAGATTTTGTTTTCTCCTAGCAAAGTCAATGAAACCCTCAGGATCAAATCCTTTTCTCGCCTTTGAACACCTCATGTTATAATGCATCAATTTGTCCCTAATGAGAAGATAACCTTCTTTAGACACCATGGTAAAATCTCCGAAGCACAAAGTACTAGGCATGAAGGATTATTTGTCATAGGTACTCTAGTTCATCACATTAGAGCAGTTCATTTGCATGACTATCTCTAAATAGGAAATCCTATCAGGAACTGTCTTGGGCAATATGAATGGGGTATCTTCAAAACCATAAATTCTGACCATGGTTGAATCCCCAAAGCAATACCAATCTCACCAGTTGTGGGTGACAGTCAGGGGACCACCAAAATCCTTTGGTCTAAGAAACCTTTGTATTTCATCTGATAGTGAATATTCACAAGGATGGTTAAAGTAGCTATACAACACTTTTACAAAATACTCTTCAAAATGAATGTAACTGGAGTGGGCAAACCTACTATCCCATATCCTTGTCCACATTTGCATAGGCGACTTTAGTCCCCTTTTGTCTAGTTGAGCAATTCTAAGTTCACTTGGCCATATTCCAATTTCCTGGGCATAGTATACTACCATATGCATGAGTGAATAATGCTCAAAAGAGAATGTTGGGGCATTGTTCTTAATTGCAACTAAATTGGAATCAATCTTTCTAAAAACATAAGCAACATAGTCAAGTTGCCTAGCATTATGACACTAGATATTTGTGGTTATCACCATTAATGGGATTGTCATAAAATCAGGAACCTCTAACCTTGGGACCTGGCCAATGGAATAATACGTGTATTGCATATATGGTTCAAACAAAGACACATGGAATGTAGGTCCATCATTATCATCGAAAGACACTATTTTCCCCTCTACCCTAGGCCTATGGAGAAGCAATCTCCATCCATTATTTGTGGTGTCCATCCTCCAATATTCTTTGTCCAAATCTTCATATACTATGGGAAGTGTACACAAATCATTCAAATCAAACACTTCACAAATGGCATTTTTGGACAAGTGTATAACAGGCTCTCCTTGTGGGTTGCATATGGGTTTCAACCTGGGATTGTAATATTTAGCCAAAAGTTTCAGGAGTTCCACATTCACAAACACATCAGGGATGACCAATTTGCCCAAATTCAAATGCCATGGATTAGACACCGGGACATTCGTAAATCTTCTATCATAATGGAATTTGAACAACTGATAGCCTCGGATTAGTGTCCTTACATTTCCCGGGTATTTGCAATTATCTTCTAATTTCTCTACCTCTACCCTAAGTTATGCAGACCTTCAGGCTTTAGGGGTAGACCCAGGCAATTGGTCTATCAAATCTTGATTTAGTTTTCTTTCTTTCATTTTTTCATCAGGGCTTTTGTCAATTTTCTGTTTCTTAGGCTTACTAGTTTCACCTTGTTGTTTTCTACCCTTGCCCTTTGATGGAGTCTCCATTATAATTTGAAATAGCAAATTCAAACTGTAATCCACCACACAAAGGTTCTTATGTATGTACCTGTTGTTTGAGATGATGATCAAACTCCTTTGTTCTCTTCTCCAAGTTCTCACTCATGTGCTCCTCCCAGACAATTCCTTTGAACTTAATTGCAATAATTTCGAATGACTCTTTAAGGGATTTCTTCTCGGCCTATAATTAATACTTCCAATGCATTGATTTTCATAATCGCTGTGAGATGTCACATCATCATAACATCCTTCATCGGTGGGACTTTTGTAATGTTGGGGCTATCTAATAGCTTCTTATGGCACAAACATTTGTAGATGACTCAATCACTATGACCCTTCATTTTGTCTCCTCGATATCACCCTTTATGAAGACATAAACATGTCTGTATTGGCAAGACATTTCAAGGTTTATCAATATAGAAATGAGCACAGGAGCTGTTGTCAGCTTGAATTACATTATCGTTGTGAGATTAGCATCGTACTCTAATATTTCAAGTATCTCTGATATAAATATCGGTATGAGTCTTGTCGAAATGTTTATCGGCTTTTCTTTATAGGGAAAGTTAGTGAAATTGGTAAGACTTGAGAAATTAATGCTGATATCGCTTGTCTTTGGAACCCGTCGGAAAGAGTCTTATCGATGAGTGTAATCCCTATCTTCATTGGAACAACACATGATATCAGGATGACTTCATTCAAATTATCTGATCTTGGTTATTTTCTCGATGCCTTTCTTTCTATCCTTCATCAGAATGATCATCATCACATGTCACCGAAACCTTTCATCATCGTGACTATAGATTCGACAGGACTTGTAAACTCTACTTCGATCTATCCCCTTTTGCCGATGAGTTATATCATCCATATGCATCGGTGTGACTTAGGCCAAAAATGCCTTATGGTCCTTGAGACATCATAAGGTCAGAGACACTTTAACTCTTGCCCCGATGTACATTTCTTCCCAATGAGTCCCTAGCTCCTCTCGTTCCATGGGTTGTTCAGCAAGAGTCTTACCAAATTCTCTTGTCAGTGTGATCTATACTATTGGGAGAGTGTTCAGAGTATTCTCTGATAATGTTTTCTCATCCTGATGGTCCTCACCTTTGATTAACTCAGTGTGACTGGGGACTCTCTCTCCGATGAAGGGTCATTGGTGTTACTTCTTTCATTAGAGATTTATGAAAGTTTCACTTCGACCATATTCCTCATGCCGATATACATCTAGCTCATTTTAAATGGAACATGGATTGGTATAAAAACACTGAGCTCTCGCTAAAATCAAGGAACTGAGGCCCCTTATTATACTACGGTTTGAGGGGTGAAACAATTATTTGTGGTGAAAATCATGTGATATTTATGGAGTTTATCAGCTATTATTATGATTTGGGCATATGATTTTCTGATTTGGTTGGACATGGGGTGGGTAGGACTATAAGAAAATTTTGAAATTTTCCTGTCCCAACAGTAGCTCCATCTAGGATGTATACCCCTTGTGGGTGTAACAAGAATTTAGATCTCTTGGGGGAGTAGACCATGTATTTTATTTATTGGGGATGACAACTTTACAGAATTTTAGGATTATGAAATGAGAATGGGAGTTGGAAGTGATAATGATGTAGAACGGGGATGATCCTATACTGCTGTACATGGAAAAGATTTTTATTGTTGAGAGACTCGTAGGACTGTCCATGTACTAGTAGATCCTAATCTCTCTTGATTACTCTAAACTACTGTGCATGGAATAAGAATATTTTTGAGAATTATTTAAGAGTTGTCCATGCACTGGCAACACTTTTTTTCTCTTTGTGCATGATTTTGATGTTTTCATGAAAAGAAAGGTTTCAGAAACTGTCCATGCACTGGCAGTTCCTGCTCTTCTCCAGACATATTTTGCAGATAGTAGGAGTCATCTCCTCCTTTGCCAATGACAACAAAAGGACCCAACCACAGGGCCTTGAATTTTCCATGCTTTCCTTTTTCTTGGCATCTGGCATTCTAAATCAATACCAAATCATGTATCCCAAATTTTCTATCCTTAGTCCTTTTGTAAAAAAGTATTTTACTTGTGATTGCAATTTGATGTTCTATTTCTGAGCCATTCTCCTTGTCTCATCAAGCTCTGCAAGGTGTTTTATTCTTTCCTCCATTGGTTCAGGAATATTTAAATCCTCTTGAAGAGCAAATTTGTAAACTGGTAGAAGATTTTCTAGTGGGATCCTTGCTTGTACTCCATACACTAATTCAAAAGGAGATCTTCCAATTGATCTCTTCACCGTAATCCTATCAGCCCACACAACCATTCTCAACTTTGAATCCCATGCCTTTTTGTTTCCCTTCAACATTCTTTTTATAATTTTTAGAAGATTTTTCATTACTAGATTCTGCCTGTCCATTTGCTTGTGGGTGATAAGGGGCAGCATAAGACATAGTGATGCCATTTAATTGCAGAAATTTTTGAACTCATCAGACCTAAAGCATATTCCATTGTCTGTAATTATCCTTACCGGGGTGCCAAATCTAAATATAATGTTTTCCATTAAAAAACTGATCACCACCTTGCTCGTTGCTTGTTTAGTTGGGATTGCTTCCACCCATTTTGTGAAGTAATCCATTGCCACTAAAATCCATTTGTGTGCTCCGCTTGACTTCTCTGCAATTTCTCCTATGAAGTCAATACCCCATTGATAGAAAGGAGCCTCCACCTGCATAGGTTTGAAGGGTAGTGCTCCCTGATATTTTAATTTTCCTAAAAATTTCTGGCATGCCTCACATTTTCTCATATAGCAATATGAATCATTGAAAACTCTAGGCTAATAGTATCCAGCCCTCAAGATTTTGTGGGCTATAGTTTTTGATGAGAAGTGCCCTCCACATACTCCTTCATGTAATTCTTTCATGACATGTTTTAACCGATGTTCATCTAGGCATAGTAGTAGAATACCATCCCTATTCTTCCAATAAAGATCTCCATTGATAAATACATACTTTGAAGCCTATATCTTAAGTGTCCTTTTCTTGTTATCATCATATTCTTCAGGACATTTCATATGTTTCAGATAATATATGATGTCAATATACCATGGAGTATACTCAATGCTATAACTCATGTTATTAACATCATCAGTATTACATATCTGAGAAGCCTCAAGATTTTTTTTGGCCATTAGTCTAGCAAGACCCTGTCCTCTCACTAGTTTGGTGATTTGGATTTCACTATTAAATTCCTAAATTTTATTAATCCACCTATACCTTCTATCTGTGACCTCAGTTTGGACTAATACATCTTTTACTACAGCATTAGGCACATATGCTATTATTTCAGCTAAAAAATGAAAAGGGTTGTTCATATCCCTCATCATTTTTTTGCAGCATTACTACTGTAACTGTATGATATGAAGCAAATGAGAACAACTGGAATGGCTTACTGAAATTAGGAGATACTAGAACTGGGGCTTCCTTGATTGCCTTCTTAATGGTGGCAAATGCCTCTAATGTTTCTGTTGTCCAGTTCACTTTTGAATTTTTTTTAACATTCTTGATATGGGACTAACAATTTCTGCAAAATTTGATATGAATCTCCTAACAAAGTTGATTTGGCCAAAGAATCACTGTATAGCTTTTACATCCTTAGGAATGGGAACTTAGTCAATGGCTCTTACTCTTTTAGGATCTATTCTTACTCCATCTTTTGAGACTATGTGACCAAGCAACTTGCCCTCTGTTACTGCGAAATGGCATTTCTTAGGATTCAATGAAACTCCATATTCTAAGGCTTTAATAAAAATTTGCTCTAAATGTGTACAATGATCTTCAGCCTTTTTGGAATATGTTGTCATGTCATCCTAATATACTACCATAATTTTATTAATCAGTTCTACAAAATCCGCATCCATTGCCCTTTAGAATGTTGCTCCAGCGTTTGTGAGTCCAAATGGCATTCTAAAATACACATACGTTCCCCATGGTGTGGTGAATGCAGTCTTATATTGTTCTGATTCTTTGACTTTCACCTGATTATACCTTAAGAAACCATCCATCATTGACAATAGTTCACACTCTATAACTTTTTGCAGTATTGCTTCCATATTAGGAAGGGGATAGTTGTCCTTAAGAGAAGATTTATTTAGATTCCTGAAGTCCACACATAATCTAATATCACCATTTTTCTTTCTGATAGGCACCAAATTAGAAACCCAAGAAGAATGTCTAATGGGTTTGATAATAGCTCCATCTCTTAATTTTGTGAGTTCTTCAAGCATTTTAGGGACCAGTGTAGGATTAATAGGTCTCTGCTTTTGCCTAAATGGTTTGACATCTAGTTTTAATGGTATTTCATGCTAAAAAAGATCCTCCCTATATGCTTTCAAGTCATCATATGACCATGCAAATACATGTCTATACTTCCTGAGTAAGTTGATGAGCATGCTCCTGATTTTGGGACTGAGCCTTTTTCCAATGTATACATTCTTTGGGGTTGCCTGCATCCCCAAATTAATCTCTTCAAGATTATTCTGTACTACGGGTGTGTCTTTCATTTTAAATCTGTCACATCCATCAAACGCTCTTTCCAACGCTATGAATCCCTTAGGTATTTTGTTTGTTTTTAGCTGAACTATCTCTTGACCAAAGAGAGTTTCTTTTCCATCATGTTCTTCCACAAACGCATTAAAATTAATCTCTTAGTTTTCATAGTGATTGACACAATGCAAGAATTTGATTATATCGGTATCATTATCAAACATTTGCTAGTTATGTACGTTATCTAGGATAGTGGGTCTGGTCTTGAATTCAATTTCTGTAATACCTCCTAATGTGATATCATCCCTTTTTACTACAATATTTGCTAGAAAATCTTCCATAATATTTTTTGATCTATCAATCCAGTTGATTGAGAAGGCATCAAACAGCTCAACATCATCCCAGACAACATTTCTATATTGCTTCAACCTCTTGTTTTTGGACAAGTATTTCCCTCTTACTTGAGAAGTAACTAATTATGAATCACCGTATACAACCAACTTTTTTATCTTATGCTTGATGGCTATATTCAAACCAATGAGCAAAGCCTCATATTCTGCTACATTGTTTGTGTAGTCAAATGTTAATAAGAATGAGTATTTGAAAGTTTCACCTGTTGGTGAAATAAATAATACTCCTGCCCCATTTCCCATTTTGCTACATGCACCATCAAAATACATTTTCCACACATCATTCTCCTCTTTCCTAGATTCTATATGTATTGGATCAGTATTATGCAATTCTGGCTGACTTGTTTCAACCTTGAAGGTTCCCAAATCTGTATCACAGAAAAGATTTATTTGATTTTGATCTAAGCGTTCTATGATGTTCTCATATCTTGGCTCCCTACACAGCTTGATCTCTTTGCCTCCCACTGGTATTGTGGCATATCATAAATCTAATTAGACATTCCCTCTTGCCATTGCAACCCATTGTCTTGATAAGAGCATTCCATAATATGGTGGAATATCAACAATAGTGATATCAATATTATAGGTTGCTTCAGGGTATGAAGCTATTTTATTTCCACATCCCTCATAATGCCCACAACTGGGATAGACCTATTGTCCATTGCATAACACTTACCAAACGTAGTGTCAACCCACATTCCCAGTTCTTTCATGACTGCTATTGGCATGATATTCATGGCCACACCTGAATCAATCATGCAGTTCCTCACTAGCCTGTTTTTGATTAATAAGGTGGTGTAGAAAGGGTCCACTTGTGAGGGGTTCTTTGTTAAGGTATCACCTAGATATACTTTAGGAATTTGGAATGTTTCTCGGTGAACATTGTTTGTTCTATTCTCTGATTCTTTATATTTTTGATTTGGTATATCTGAAATCAGCTTAACCACTGTATTTCTATATTTATCTATCTTCATCATTTCCAAAAGTGGTACTGATATCTTTACCTGGGATATTGCATGGGCAATGTCAAATGAATGGGCTATAGTCTAATCATTCCTTTCTGTCTTTATATGTTCTTTTTCCTGATTTGGTGATTTATCTTTCGTTTTATTTTGATCAATTTTTTCTGGTTCTCTGAATGAGGATTTCGCGTTATTCTTTTTGTAATTTTGATCTTTTATAAAGACACTCCCAGTGTTCCCTGGTCTGCATTTACTATCCTGTTTCTTAGATTATAGGGATTTTTAGCTTGGGCAACTGCAGCTATTGTAAGAACTTCCCTCTCCTTTTCAGTGGGCTTTCTCCATTGATCGTATGGTGAATTGTTATGATAATAAGTAGGTCCCTCATAGCCATCCTCCTGATTTGAGAATACTTCTTGTTTTCCCATGTTGATATGATATTTCTGGTTCCCCACATCATATTCATATCCCTCTTCCTCTGTAGAAGAATAGTCTTCATTCAACAAGTATGGTGTATCTTGCATCATGTTTATTGTGTGATTATCTCTGTTATAGTTGTATAATGCTTCTTCTTGTTGTACTATTTTAGCCACAACACAATATTCAGGTGAGTGTGGTAAATTGCATACCAAACACCAAGGTTTATCTTCTACCATATGTGCCCCATTCCTCTTTAGAGGGTCAGGAGTATCTTTGCCATAATGTTGCTTTTTGTTGCTTTCAATGGGTCTCCCATCCTTCCAATTTGTATTATATGGCATATCATGCAACCTAGGTCTTTCATGTCTATGCTGACCTTCTTGTTTATTCTATTGGATATTTGGGCTTTGAGGAGTTCTAGGATTATCTCTTTTGCTAACCATACCTGCAGCTTTTCTATTGTTCTCAATAGTTAACGCCCCTTTTTGTGCTTCAACTAGGGTCATAGGGCACCGATTTCTAAGTTCGTACCGTGTCTTAGGATCAAATGCTTTCAGATAGATACTTAATGTTGTTGGATCAGTCAATTTAGATCCATGTGGTATTTTGTTGTGTAACTTGGAAAATCTCAGATTAAAATTATATACTGACTCATTTTGGTATTTTTGGATGCTTATCAATTCATGCAATGCAAACTCAGGGGCATACTGATTGCCATACTGCTCCTTAAATTGACTATGGAAATTTGTTAGAGAATTGATTGAGGCATTTGGTAAGCTGTTGAACCAGTCTCTCGCATCTTCAGTCAGAGACATCATGAATAACCTCATTTTAACATCTTCATAATCCATACTAACATCTTGTACAAAGGCATTGAATCTTCTAATATGATCCTCAGCTGATATTGCATTGTTTCCAGTGAACTTGGGAACTATATTTCTCCAACTACTGTCAATAGGGTATGGATACAATTGATATCTGGTTAGATCAAATTGCCTACATATGTTTGTGAGGTTTTGGGGTGGAACATTCATGGGTGGTGGGTTAGGGTAGTAATTATATCTGTTTGGAGGCTGATGATAAGCATATTGCTGTCGTGGATTTATGTAGGGGTTCATACGAGGATTTTGTGGTCTATAATACTGTTGGCCAGGGGGTGGGTATGGATTAGCCATATGTTGAGAGGTGTTATGTATGAGAGGTGGTCTAGGATTATTTGGGAGGGTATTTTGATGAACATGACTTCCGGATGCTTGTGGATTGGAAATACCACTTGTATTTTGGTGTAAGTTTTGTTGTGGGTTCCTCAAAATATTTCCTCTATGTGGAGGTAAATATTTTGGGGTAGCTATTTTAGTCCTATTCCTTATCTGTTGAATTTCCTGTTTTAACATCATCTTAGTTTCCTCTATCTTGATTATTTCAAGTTCTTCCTGGAGCTTAAGCACATTCTGTTGTATTTCATTTATATTCCTTGTATTTTTTGGACATTTATTCACCTCTTGATTCATGAATCTATATTTTACCCTCTCTCCTTGCTATAATGACATTTTATAATCATATTCAACTTGCCTCTGATCAATTTCCTTCATGTCTCGTGCTTCACACTCAAGTTGTTCTTGAGAATCAGGTCTGTATTTTGCCAATATATCATCAGTTACTCCATTGATTTGAGACAAATTCTCATTTGATTCATGTAAAGGGGTAAAACTATTGTGAGTTATGATAGTTTGTTCTGTATTATCCTCTTGAGCCTCCTGATTATTATTCTGATGAAAATAATTTGATGCTCCATTTTTCTTGGGAATAGCTCTAATTGGTGGGGATGATTGTAACTTCTTCCCTTCCATATTGGATCTTCTACCATCCATTTGATACTAACTTTCTGTTATAACAAGTTCTGGAGTTGCCACCTATTTTTGTAAATAGGAAAAAGGTTATAATTTATCTTTCCGAATTCTTGTTGCCAGCAGAGTTACCAATTTGTATTCTTGAAATTTTTGACTCTATAAAAGAATGGTATCTTACTAAGGTCCTTTGTGTTTGGTTCCCTAGTAGAGTCACCAATTTGTTAGGTCTCAAAAATGCAAGTTGCAAATCCTAAGAGGATACCTCCCTCTATGATCAGATTGACAATGTTTTTGAACTAACTTGACGGAGTTAACTTATAAGGTTGATGACTCCCTGCACTTTAGGTACTGCTATACCTAGCCGGGTGGACCTTGGAATTTGAAGTAGTTTTGATGAGTGTAAGTGCTTTGACTAAGTTAATGGATCTACCCACAGTGGCAAATGGTGTGGAATAGATGAAAGCTTGCTAACTAGTTCTATATCTAATATTTGAAGGATGATTGGTATAAATTGTATAAGCAATATCAAGATAAATTTTATAACTATGCTCAACTAATGGATGAGTTTGGATAAAAATAAATGATGAATCAAGATAAGACCAGTGCCTTGTTAGGTAAATAGAGTCAACTGAAAATCTAAGACTAGTGGTTTATATTGGGCAATAACTCTAATTGTTTGGCACAATACTTTGGTTTACAACTTGTATAAATGTACAAGGAAATGATTGACAAACTCTTCTTAATATCCAATTGACACAATTAGGTTTCTTGCTATTCACCAGAAGAAAATTTAATCCTTTCTTGAAGGAACCAATTGAATGAAATATACAAGAACAATAGATAATATCAACTTGGAGACAGAATGACAATCCTAATTATATGGTTCTTCTTAATGATCGAAACCAAGACTTTCGGATTATTGTGACTGACCAGAAGGATTTTAATTCTTTTTAAGGAAACCAATTAATCAAATCACACAAATATAGCAAATGTGCATTGACAAATTAAATATATACTTGATATATTAATTTGAATAATAAGGAAATATTGAACTGGAGACAACCATATAACTGAATAATTTCAACAAACAATTGATGCCAGTATAAAACCACAGAATCAGAGATCTTCTATTAACTTTTTTAATATAATACTTGCAACATGGCCTGTTAAAACATTATGAACTTCTTATATTTTCTCCTATTCTGATGATAATTGATCATCATATGTCCAACTTATATAGAAATATTTGTGAAGAGACATAACTCTTCAAAATATCTTTTTGAGAATTAAAAAGGATTAACACAACAACAACAAAGATAACAACCCTAAGCCCTGCTAAGCCACAAGTATATCTGAGCAACATGATCTAGGTACTCTTGGCTTCGACGTGTATCAGGAAATTCAATAGCATTTCTGGTAATCACATCCATTGTCACCATCTTTTCCAGATGCTTGCAGGCCTCCCTGGATGCTGAGTCTTTATCCTTGAGAGTCTCTAAAGTTTCATGCAATATCACCTAGCATTCTTTACTCCATTCATCTTTGCTCTTCAGCTCCTTGTCATTTCTGAATAACATGGGTATACCTGCCGTTGAAGCCTCAACACATTCCCTGGCATCATTTTTAAGCTGGTCATGATATTTTTGATGTTTCTCAATCAAGTCTTTTGCACTAGAGGTAGCTATAGTGTCAGGAGCATCCTTACTCTGTATCTCATGGAATTTTTCTTGAAGCCTGCTGTTTAACCTTTCATGTTCTTGGATTACCTTATGGTTCTCAGAATAGACATCCCAAAATTTATTCATCCAATGCATCATATTGATATGCCTATTCTATGGTATTGTTGTAAGTGTGTCAATTTGAACCTGGGTTATTTGATCAACAGATGGTGACTGGGCACTTTGTGAACTCTCTCCTTGGGTTAACCTTTTAACTGATCCTCCAAAGGCATTCTTGACAGTATCTTTTAGGAAATCATTTTTTTTGTCAATCTTTCACAACTCAACTTATATGCATCTCATTGCTTGATCAACATTTGAGCTTGTGCTTTATTTAATTTTGTAACATTTATACCAATGTCTACAATAATCAAAGGATCAGTTTCCCCTGCTTTCAAAGTCATAACATGCCCAAAAGTTTTCTTAGTATCTATAATGTTTGTCTTCTTATGAGGAGGGTATAAGGCCCATATCATGAGTGAGTTTTTATCATTGTTATACTTGGTACCCATGTATACTTCTATTACACCCTCAGGAGTGAGCTTGTACTTGTCATCAATATTGTGCAAGAAACTATCAAACACCAAAGTAGAATTTATGTCAAGTCCAGGAAATATCACGACACCCAATTCTCTAAGCAATTGTCTACATCTGTTAGGAGTCATAGCTTTCAACTCATTATCTACTGTTGTTTTTAACATATCAATCAATTGCTCTTCATTATCAGCCATGCCATCTTCAACTGATTCCCTGAGTTCTTTTCCCTTGCATTTATACAAAAATGATTTAAATTCTTGAGAATGAATAAATTGATCATCTACAATGAAAGAATCATATGCTAACTATCTAGGATCCTCATCACCAGGCCCCTCTTCATCATGTTCTCTATTAGGAGATTGATAACACTCCATTTTTCGTTTAGATATTCTAGTTGCCTGTTCATGTAGCTCTTCTTCTCCTACAGATTCCTCATCACCAGAAGACAACAACTCTATCTCTGCAAGCTATTTCCTCTTCTCATCTAGTTCTCTATTATACTTTTCAATTACTAGTTCAACTTTAGCTTCTTCCATATTCCTAATAATATCATCATGTGGATATGGAATATGTGTATATCCACTGAGATTTTGTTTTCTCCTAGCAAAGTCAATGAAACCCTTGGGATCAAATCTTTTTCTCACCTCTGCACACCTCATGTTATAATGCATCAATTTGTCCCTGATGAGACCATAACCTTCTTTAGACACCATAGTAAAATCCCCGAAGCATAGAGTACTAGGCATGAAGGATTGTTTGTCATAGGCACTCTAGTTCATCACAATAGAGCAGTTCATTTGCCTGACTATCTCTAAATAGGCAATCCTATCAGGAACTGTCTTGGGCAATATGAATGGGGTATCTTCAAAACCATAAATTCTGACCATGGTTGAATCCTCAAAGCAATACCAATCTCCCCAGTTGTGGGTGATAGTCGGGGGACCACCAAAATCCTTTGGTATGAGAAACCTTTTTATTTCATCTGATAGTGAATATTCACAATGATGGTTAAAGTATCTATACAACACTTTTACAAAATAATCTTCAAAATGAATGTAACTGGAGTGGGCAAACCTACTGTCCCATATCCTTGTCCACATTTGCACAGGTGACTTTAGTCCCCTTTTGTCTAGTTGAGCAATTCTAAGTCCACTTGGCCATAGTCCAATTTTCTGGCCATAGTATAATACCATATGCATGAGGAGCGAATAATGCTCAAAAGAGACTGTTGGGGCATTGTTCTTAATTGCAACTAAACTAGAATCAATCTTTCTAAAAACATAAGCAGCATAGTCAAACTACCTAGCATTATGACACTGGATATCTATGGCTATCACCATTAATGGGATTGTCATAAAATCAGGAACCTCTGACCCTAGGACCTGGCCAATGGAATAATATGTGTATTGCATATATGGTTCAAACAAAGACACATGGAATGGAGGTCCTATTGGAAACAATACAGATAACTGAGAGGGGGGTGAATCAATTATCATAAATTTCTTAACTTTTTCTTCTTTAACAATAGTGCAACATCAAAACATATAAGCATAAATGAACATAAGAGCATAAAAGAAACCAATACACATAACACAAGGATTTTTACGTGGAAAACCCTGCTAAGGGAAAAACCACGAGGTGACTAACCCAAGATTGTATTCTCTGTTAAAAGAATAGAAGTACAAAATGGCACTTTCCAATTAAGGCTCACTGCCTGAGCACACTTCTCACAAGAGGCTCACTGCCTACAAGAGACTCACTATCTACAAGGTATATAGAATGTAACCAGGTGTTTGAACTGAAGAGAAGCATCCACATATGTTGAGATTCAGTTCTGGTTAGGGTCAATACGCTGATCTATTGCACTTCATTCTTCCTCTTCTTTAGTGCTGCTGTTCTGTCACATACCGAACCTATATTGTTGCTTCCACACTACTCTCTGCTTTTATTCACACTTCACAACACACAATAGACACCTTCTTACCAAAATCAATCTGGTATATATATCCGCATCAAGGATTTCAACATATTCCTAGTCGGCATCCGGAATACTTAATATTTTCCCAATCTGTCAGCTAAATCCATGCTTACTAAGTGATGCGTATCAAAAAGATAGTTATAGAAGTTATAAATCATGTCGGCCATCCATGAATGATCCCTCAATAAACTTGATCACCATCAAATTCTCATCCGGATTAAGGTCTGATGCTCTGCCGGTCAGTTCTACTCTGCCTGTCAGGGACCCAACACTTAGATGCTCATATCTTTTCACTCTTTCACCACCGGAGGCTCAATCTCTAGAATGTAGTAGTCATTATACTCTTGTTGACTTCCCCAAGTCTGCACTTTTCTGGGATACATCCTCTAAGAGATCCGGACCTGAATGTTGGACCTTGCTACGTGCTCTGTTTTTACTCACTGGACCAGGATACTCTTCAATCTGACTTCCGATATAGACATGTCATGTGCTGCAGATGTGTGGAATGGACTTTGTTGCCATCAATGACAACACTCATGAATCCACACAGTGTCTCTTGCCAACAATCTCCCCCTTTGGCATTGATGGCAACACTTAGTGAAAAATAACTAAGTGTTATAGCACTCTTCCCCTTGGCTGATACTCTTTTCTTATGTACACTTTCCCAGATCTCCCCCTTAGCTAGATTCCACATTTTTCACTACTCCTCACTCCCACTTTGACATTAATGGAAAAGGGTGGAATTCGCACACCAAAATTTGCAAAATTTAACATAGTCGCATAATTATATATACACGTCATACTTACATATATTTAAGTATGTCTACAAAAGTTGTTTTCAACTGGACAAATTCTATTGGCCAACTCTGCTGCATCCTATCCAAGACCACTTAGCAAAAATGCAAAAGCTTCTGCCATTTTTAAGTCTACCAGATCACTGGTTTGGGCTGTGGTCTGGGCATCAGTTAGGGCCTCATGCATTGCCTCTAACTTAGGGATAATTATCCCTCTTAATTCACTTAGTCTGCTTATTCTATTTTTCTTCTCCTTCTCAAGCTTCTTTATTTCATTTAAAGCTGCAATAGTCTGACACTCTTGATTTATTATGGAAGAGGTGAGAGGATCAAAGTTTTGAGATAAACTTGATAGTTTGCTTTCTTGTTCTTCCACCTTCTTGGTGATGTTTGTTGTTACGGTGGACCAAGATAGACAAAATTTGTATAGATCTCCACCATCTTTAAGAGCATTTTCTAAGCTCTTTATTCCAATATTCAGATTTCTCCTATCATTTGCTATGAACCCTTGTACTTCAGAGAATCTCTTGCCCAAAAACTCTTTTTGGACTTTATCTTCTGCTGCTTTCTCCAAAGAATCAAAATGTGTGCTAACAGAATTAACAAGAGATTTCAGATTACCGAATGAGGAGGCTGAAAGATCCTTTTGAAAGGATGGCATAATTTTCTCTAGCACACCGGATGCAATCTCTATTAGCTCACAGTCTTCCATGTGAGACTTCAGAAATTTTTCTTTTGCTTGAGCAAAAGATGCTACCTTCATTGTCTGGACTGGAGAGAGAGAGAGTCAAAATTGAGTGGTCCTTGAAACAGCTCTGGTTCATCCAATTCCATCATTTATTTTGTCAGGAAGTCTTTAACTGCTTCTGTAGTGTCTCTTGCCGGAGATAGAGTCTTCTCTCCTTCTGCAACCTTAGGACTGTTATCTGGGGTCTTCTCTATTTGATCTTCTTCTCTTCCCTTGGCCTCTTCTTCTTGACTGATTTTCTCTTCCTTTCTTTCTTCTCCTTCAGTTTCAGAGTCTGTTGGGGGATCCAAAAGAGAGATGTTTACTTCTTCATGGACTTCCTCTTCTAGAATAGAGGAGTCCAAGTCCTTAGTCTTCTCTTCACTTATCTCCTTCGACTTTTCTAGCAGCTTTCTCAGTAGAATCTTTCTTAGATGCACTTGATCCTTCGACATCCATGGCAGAAGGTTCATCACTTATGTCTTCTATAATAGGGAGATTAAATATTTTATAGGCATTCCGGAGGATGTCTTCAATCTCTTTTTCCACCTGATCAGTCTCTCTGAGCATAAGCTTGTTCATTCTGGCTTTGCTCTGGAACTCATCCTTGCAATCCTTGAAGATTATGTTCATTTGTTTTGGAGTGATGGAAGGATAGAGCTGAATAGATATTTGTTCCTAGATCTCCATATCCTTTTCCTTGGCATTATTCTTTTTGAGTTAAAGTATTTTATCTAAACTCTTGGGGATTAGAGAAATGATTTCAATGAATGCTTTATTATATATGTTTAAGTACTTAACTGTAGCTTCTTCCAAGATCCTTTTATCTACGTCACTATACTCATCATAGAATTATGTCATTGGTTGCAGATTCCCATCCACAGTAACTGCCTTGACTACATCATCAATGGACAGAGTAGGCCTTTCAACAAATTCTTTTGCCTCTTCTTCCTTGCTATGACCGGTAGAGGGTTCATTGGATGTTTTCTTCTTCTTCTTCATTTTCTTGACTTCCTCATTGGTCTCAGCTTCTTCATCATCCTTTTGACTTGTATAGGACCTTGTGGCCTTGGTTTTTGTTCTCTTTTCTCCCTTACTAAATGTCTTGGCTTCCAGTTTTGAGTCCTTTTGGCTCTTAGAGGTGGCAGGTGTAGAACTCTTTGAGGATCTAGTCTAGGAGGGGGCTTGCACCAGAACACTTTCTTTTTCTGCTTCTTGTCTCTCTTTTTCTACTCTTTCTATCTTCTCTCTATTGGCATCAACTGCCTCCTTTGATATGCCATATTTCTTGGCAATTTCCTCTACTTCTTTCCTGACTTTTCTCTTTATTTCAGGTTGCCTTAGTTCAACATGAATTTTCACACTCAATTCTTGAAAGGTGCCTTACCTTTCTGCCTCAGGGTCCTTGGGTTGACTCAGGAGGTGTTGGATATGCAGCTCCAAAATCTTCTCATCTCCTCATAGCCCATTGGCATAATCCAAACTGTCTTGGGTTCCACTGCCTCCATTAGCCATTGATCAATGTCTACCATGAAGCACACTGTATCCTTGTATTTTTCAACTAGAGATTGGAAGATTCTCTCTCTAGCTTACATCATGCCTTGGAAGTTTTTGAAGTAACCCCAGAGAGCTGTACTTTATGCCTTGGCATCACCAAGCCCATACATATAATCTTTGATTTGTATGGCTACCGGTCTGTCATTTTACCATATCCAACCACTGGATCCGGGTAGCTCATTCATATAGTAAATGAATAAACATAGAATCAAGCCACCGCACTTAAATGAATTCTTCTTATCCTTCTTTATTTTCTATAAGTTCTCTAATAGTTGGTTCAGGAGAAGCTCACAAACATCATAGTCAGCATTTTTCCTTAGCATTTCATATGCAGTATATATGGCAGTTCTGGATACTAAATTCTCCCTGTTGGAGTGGTAGATTTTGTAACCAATTATCATAGAGGCAAATTTGATATCTAGATCTATGATGTCTTCTATTGTCATTGCCCTCTTGTCAAATTTTGATCTGGTAGTCTCACTTATAGTTTGGTTTTTGACTGATTTGAGAGCAGGCAACCAATTAGATGAGTGCAATCCGGTTACCGCCCTAATGGCATCTTTTGTGATCTTAAATGGCCTCATCAACCATATGAAGTTGTCATGCACTCTGCTCAAAACATACTGGACCCATTCATCTTCTGCAAAATAAGGGAAATAGATGCAATGTCCAAAATGTTTATCCTGGATGGCCTTGTACTGAGGTTTGAGTTCAAATGAATCATCTATTAACTGCTTGTGATAGATATCCATCATCTAGGATTCCCCAAATTCCTCAATATTTGCATGAATGTATGCCCTAACATCTTCTACATGTAAAACCCCACGCAGAATGCTAGAAAAGGGGCCTAAGGGATCCACTTCTAAAGATTTGTAAGGATGTTTCTTAAACTTAGGGCGTGGCCTATCAGTGATTTTGACAACATTCAAAGTAGCCATCTTTCAAAAGATTTAGAGAGAGATATTCACGAGTAAAAATACCTTTTTATGCTTCTAGGGTTCACGATATGAGTCGGATAAAATTACTAGTTGAATCAACTTCTGCGGTTGATCTTCGAGAGGTTTGATGCAATCTTGATGCAGAGCTCCTTCTTTCTTCTTCTCGAAAGCAAATGTGCAAATGGTGATCAAAGGAACCCTTATATTTCTATGCAAACCCTAATTCCATATTTCAATAAATGCAAAACTTAAATCATTTCGGTTGCCCTATTCTCCTTATTCTGAGAGAGATCTTTCCAGATCACTGAGATGCACTTAGAATGGTTCTTGGTGGTAAATGACAATCTATCTCCCTTTCTTCAATTACTCCATTCATCCGCAGATCAAGATATTTGAGTTGTAAATCATACTAGATCTAACTATGGGATTCCTGCTTTTATCAGATGACTGTCAAACTGGATCAATCTTTGATAATTAACCTCTTCAAAATTTCTTGCAGATCTTCCATATTTTTTACCAAGGCTTATTTAGATATTTCTTTGAGAGCCCTTTAATCCACAACTTTCCATGTGCCAATTTTAGGCACCAATTGACTAGCTGGGGGAATTTGTCTTCCTTTGTGACTCCCCCTGAGCCAGAGCTCATCTATTTAGATTTTGGAAGGAATATCAGCACCAGATTCTGGTGCGGATCCATCCTCAACATTTTTTGTACTTCTCTTCACCCAAATCTTGTTCATTTCCCTTTGAATTTCATCCGCATTCACTTTTCCTTTGCCTTTGTCTTGATTTTGGTTATGATGCACCGGACCCTTTTTGTTCTGATTCTTACTTCTATAGAATTTGGCAATATGACCGGATCTATTGCAATTGTAGCAAACAACATTTCTTTGCATATTTCACTGGTATCCTTTTGATCTACATTGATTAGCCATATGTCCCATTCTATTGCATGCAAAGCATCTACCATTGAATGATTTATTTATTTCCATATTTTTACATTCATGAGATTTGTGACCATACCTTTTGCAGTTGAAGCATTGTCCAAAGAAGGATGAATTAGTCTGATTCATTCTTCTTCTGCACTGATTTGCTTTATGCTTGAAGTTATTGCAATTGTAGCAATATCCATTGAAGAATGGATATCTTTGAGCATTTGGTTGCCTTATCGGAGGTCTTCTAGGCCTGTTCCTTGGATATCTTGTTGCAGAGTTCTTCTAACCAGATCTGGAGCTTTCACCTTTTTCATATCCCAAGCCATGTTTGTCATCTACCCTCTTTTGTCTTTCAAGAAGAACTTCAAGTTGAGCAGAGCTTATCTTGAATTTCTCTTTGTATTCATTTGCTATTTGAAGATCCCTTTTAAGAGTGTCTATTTGATTCTCAAGTTGTTCTTCATTATCTCTAGCTTCTTCAAGATCAGATTCTAGATGCCTAATTATTCTATCCATTTTGTGGCAGTCTTCTGACTTTTCTATGAGAGATTGTTTTATATTATCTTCAATTTTTCTTTTTTCTTCAATTTCTTGGGTGAATTTCATAACCCTTGATTCCATTTGATGTCTTACCATAATGACCTCTTTTGACAGCTTTTCACATAACTTGTTTTTCTCATTCAAATCTTCATTGGTATTATTGGCTTCACTTTGACTTGCTAATTGCTGAAGTAGTTCCTTTCTATTTTTCATAGAGATAATTAGTTTTCCTTTTAGTTCATTTATGAAGTCATTAGCTTGTTTGAATTTTTCCCTCAATTCGTTGACTTCAAAGTGAGATTGCTCAAGATCATCTAGGGTAGACTGAAGTTGTTCCTTCATACCATACATATCCATTGAGATTCCTAGATCTTCCTCAAGATGTTAGGCTCTGTTTGGAGGAACTTGGCTCTGATACCAATTGTTGGAAACAATGCAGATAACTGTGAGGGGGGGTGAATCAGTTATCATAAATTTCTTAACTTTTTCTTCTTTAACAATAGTGTAGCATCAAAACATATAAGCATAAATGAACATAAGAGGGGAAAAGAAACCAGTACACATAACACAAGGATTTTTACATGGAAAACCCTGCTAAGGGAAAAACCATGGGGTGACTAACCCAAGATTGTATTCTCTATTAAAAGAATAGAAGTACAAAATGGCACTTGTCAATTAGGGCTCAGTGTCCGAGCACACTGCTCACAAGAGGCTCACTGTCTACAAGGTATATAAAATGTAACCAGGTGTTTGAACTGAAGAGAAGCATCCACATATGCTGAGATTCAATTCCGGTTAGGCTCAATACACTGATCTACTGCACTTCATTCTTCCTCTTCTTTAGTGTTGCTATCCTGTCACATACCGGACCTGTATTGCTGCTTCCATACTACTATCTACTTTTCTTTGCACTTCACAACACACAACACACACCTTCTTACTGAAATCAATCTGGTATATATATATCTGCACCAAGGATTTCAACATCTTCCTAGTCGGCATCCGCAATACTTAAGATTTTCCCAAACTCTGGTCTGTTGGCTGAATCCATGCTTACTAAGTGATACGTATCAAAAAGATATTTATAGAAGTTATCAATCATGTCGGCCATCCATGAATGATCCCTCAAGAAACTTGATCACCATCAAATTCTCATCCGGATTAAGGTCTGATGCTCTGCCAGTCAGTTCTACTCTGCCTGTCAGGGACCCAACACTTAGATGCTTATACCTTTTCACTCTTTCACCACCAGAGGCTCAATCTATGGAATGTAGTAGTCATGATACTCTTGTTGACTTCCCCAAGTTTGCACTTTTCTGGGATACATCCTCTGAGAGATGCGGACCTAAATGTCAGACCTTGCTACGTGCTCTGTTCTTGCTCACTGGACCAAGATACTCTTCAATTTGACTTCCGGTATAGACATGTCATGTGCTGCGGATGTGTGGAATGGACTTTGTTGCCATCAATGACAACATTCATGAAGCCACACAGTGTCTCTTGCCAACAGGTCCATCATTATCATCGAAAGGCACTATTTTTCCCTCTGCCCAAGGTCTATGGAGAAACAATCCCCATCCATTGTATGCGGTGTCCATCCTCCAATATTCTTTGTCCAAATCTTCGTATACTATGGGAAGTGTACACAAATCATCCAAATCAAACACTTCACAAATGGCATTTTTGGACAAGTGTATAACAAGCTCTCCTTGTGGGTTGCATATGGCTTTCAGGCTGGGATTGTAATATTTAGCCAAAAGTGTCAGGAGTTCCACATTCACAAACACATCAAGGACAACCAATTTGCCCAAATTCAAATGCCATGGATTAGACATCAAGACATTCCTAAATCTTCTATCATAATGGAATTTGAACAAATCACAGCCTCTGATTAGTGTCCATACATTTCCCAAGTATTTGCATTTATCTTCTAATTTCTCTACCTCTACCCTGAGTTGTGCAGACCTTCGGGCTTTAGGGGTAGACCCAGGCAATTGGTCTATCAAATCTTGATTTAGTTTTCTTTCTTTCATTTTTTCATTAGGGCTTTTGTCAATTTTTTGTTTCTTAGGCTTACTAGTTTCACCTTCTTGTTTTCTACCCTCGCCCTTTAATGGAGTCTCCATTATAATTTGAAATAGCAAATTCAAACTATAATCCACCACACAGAGGTTCTTATGTATGTACCTATTGTTTGATATGATGATCAAACTCCTTTGTTCTCTTCTCCAAGTTCTCGCTTATGTGCTCCTCTCAGATAATTCCTTTGAACTCAATTGCAATAATTTCAAATGACTCTTCAGGGGATTTCTTCTCGGCCTGTAATTAATACTTCCAGTGCATTGATTTTCATAATCGCTGTGAGATGTCACATCATCATAACGTCCTTCATCGGTGGGACTTTTGTAATGTTGGGGCAATCTAATAGCTTCTTATGGTGTGAACATTTGCAGATGACTCAATCGTTGTGACCCTTCATTTTGTCTCCTCAATATCACCCTTTATGAAGACACATACATGTTTGTATTGGCAAGACATTTCAAGGTTTATCAATATAGAAATGAGCACATGAGCTGTTGTCGGCCTGACTTACATTATCATTGTGAGATCAACATTGTACTCTGATATTTCAAGTATCTTCGATATAAATATTAGTATGAGTCTTGTCGAAATGTTTATCGACATTTCTTTATAGGGAAAGTTAGCAAAATCAGTAAGACTTGAGAAATTAATGTCGATATCGCTTGTCTTTGTAACCCATCAGAAAGAGTCTTATTGATGAGTGTGATCCCTATCTTCATCGGAACAACACATGATATCGGGATGACTTCGTTTGAATTATCCAATCCTAGTTGTTTCCCCGATGTCTTTCTTTCTATCCTTCATCAGAATGATCATCATCACATGTCATCGAAACCTTTCGTCATTGTGACTATAGATTCGATAGGACTTGTAAACTCTACTTCAATCTGTCCCCTTTTGCTGATGAGTTATATCATCCATATACATCTATGTGACTTAGGCTAAAAATGCCTTATGGTCATTGAGACATCATAAGGTCAGATACACTTTAATCTCTTGCCCCGATGTACATTTCTTCTTGATGAGTCCCTAGCTCCACCTGTTCCATGGGTTGTTCGGCAGGAGTCTTACCGAATTCTCTCGTTGGTGTGATCTATATTATTAGGGGAGTGTTTAGAGTATTCTCTGATAATGTTTTCTCATCCCGATGGTCCTCACCTTTGATTATCTCGGCATGACTGGGGACTCTCTATCCAATGAAGGGTCATTGATGTTACTTCTTTCATTGGAGATTTCTGAAACTTTCACTCCGATCATAATCCTCATGTCGATATACATCTAGCTCGTTTTAAATGGAATATGGATCGGTATAAAAACACTGAGGTCTCACCAAAATCAAGGAACTGAGGCCCCTTATTATACTACGGTTTGAGGGGTGAAATAGTTATTTGTGGTGAAAATTATGTGATATTTATGGAATTTATCAGCTGTTATTATGATTTGGGCGTATGATTTTCTGATTTGGTTGGACATGGGGTGGGTAGGAGTATAAATTTTTTTTTGAAATTTTCTTGTCCCAACACCCTCCTTAGGTGTTTGAATAGTGAGGAATATCAGACGCTCTCAGTGAAGTACATGAAGGAATATGCGGGACGCACTCTAGTGGTCCTACCTTGGCAAAGAAGCTCATGCATCTTGGGTGCTATTGGTCGAGCATGGAATCTGACTCCTATCATTTTGTCAAATGGTGCAAGAAATGCCAGTTTCATGATAACCTGATACACGCACTAGCTCAAGAGTTACAACCCTTAATGACACCTTGGCCCTTCTACTAATGGGGACTTGATCTAGTAGTCAAGATTCACCCTTCATCCTCTAATGACCACAAATTCATTATCATAGCCACTTAGTATTTTACAAAGTGGATTGAGGCTGTTCCATTAACCAATGTCACTGGGAAGAAAATTTCCTCTTTCATCCTTAACTACATCATATGTAGATATGGTATTCCATTATCCATTATCATGGATAATGGGTGACCTTTCAAGAATCAGGATCTGAAAGAAATCTGTGATAAACTCCACATTCAACATCACTTTTCCACTCCATACTGCCCACAAGGTAATGGCCAGGCTGAGGCATCAAACAAAACTATCTGAAGGATACTCAAAAAGCCTGTCGATGATGCTGGTCATGACTGTCATATGCAATTGAACCCCACTCTGTGGGCCTACAGAACCAGTATACGCACTCCCATAGGTGTGACACCATACACCCTCGTCTATGGCTCTAAAGCCATCTTTCCTATAGAAGTTGAGTTACATTCCCTCATGGTATCATTAAAGGGTCTCATAAATGATGAGGAATATAGAGTATCCAGAATCTAGGAGCTAGAGCTGCTAGAAGAATGAAGACAACATGCCTTTAACCATCTTAAGGCATACTAGCAAAGAATGTCAAGAAGTTATAATCACATGGTCAAACCATGAGTCTTCCAGGTGGGTGACTTGGTTCTAAGAGAGAATCCAAGAAATCAACAAGATAGAGAGAAAAAGGGGAAATTTGAACCTAATTGGTTGGGTCCCTATTTTATAGATGTTGCCTATGGATCGAGAGCTTATCATCTATCAACATCAGAAGGTGAACTGTTTAATGACCCCATCAATAGTATGCACCTTAGCAGGTTCTACACCTAAATAACCCCAATGCAAGGGTTGTTAAAAAACCACCAAGTAGTGAAAACCTAGCAAACATGTGCTATTTGGGATCATGCAAATAAAAAAGCAAAGTGGTGAAAACCTGGAAACAGGTGCTATTTGTGATAAACTACTTTCTCCATCTTTTAGAAAAACCCAACTCATATCCATATTTCCTACCATATCCATCAAATAACTGCATCTATTCATAATCACCTAATGGTAACCTATCATAGCTTGGTGCTCTTTCACCCTTATCACTTTATCCAATAAGGTCATCTAATCTTATCATTCTATTGCAAGTCCATTGTCAGTATCACCAGTATCCTGAACTACGTTGCTTCTATGATATCACATAGGCAAGGCCATCATTGATGGGCCTTGGAGGCTTCCCTTCCATCCGTATCCCTAGTCCTACTATAAACCTTTGCATATCTTCTATTCATCCATTTACTAGTGTTAGCCTTTAAGGTCAAACTATGTTGCCTCTGCGTTATCACGTAGGCAAGCCCATCATTGATGGGCCCCCAAGGCTTCCCATCAATTCCATCCCTTATCATCCATCCTTTTCTCCATCCAATTCCAGCTAATTTCCACCACCTAGGTCTTAGGTCCACATTGTCTGCACCCTAAACTATGTTGCCTCTGCGTCGTCACATACGCAAGGCCATTTATCAATGAGCCCCCGAGGCACTAGGTCAGTCCCTTAGGGCCTATTTCTTCATGTCTATTGTCAGTTCATCCATAATAAATTGATCCTTTACTTGACTGGGGGCAAATTCTCAACCTAGTTATTGGATTAGATTTTTGAATGTCACAACTCAGAGGATAACAAATCGGATCATGGTTTTATCACTAGACGACAAGAAACGCAACAAGCAAGCTTTAAACAATCATCTTGACAAAGAGACATCAAACTACACATGACAATACCAACTTGCCTAAAACTATCAAACATGACTCTATCAGTTATTGCAAGAAAAATGTATCTATGGCAAGAAGGTTTTTAATGGTTGTTTAAGTCTTATATCATGATTTTCATTATTATGTCTTTTTATGCTACTCAAGGATGTCAAAAACTAGAGGAACTATGATGGGGGCATAATTATTTTATTTGTTTGTTGTTTGTGGGTTTATCTTTAGTAATGTGAAGCCTTGTCTAAAGACATAATCAACATAATGATCATCGAGGACATCAGATGTCTAAACATGAAACATTTGTAATCCTTGTATGTTGATATGCAAGCAATACTCAGGTCATCTTGGTTTAATTATACTTATATGCTTGTATTATCTTGCTAAATCAAAATCCATATAAGTAATACTTAGGTCATCATGGTTTAATTATACCTATATGCTTGTATTTTCTTACAACATTTTAAAAGCTCAATGATGAAACAAAGTACTTCAAAAACTTGTACAAGAAGATGACAAAATCCACTATCATACATACCAAATTGCATTCCATTTCATTATAAGCATTTCATCACTATCAAAATTCCAAGTGTTTCAAGATCTAAGTTAATCATTTCATCCATTAATCAAAATCATTCTTCTAAATTATCTTTCAATATCCAAATCATTTCATCAATCTTTCAAATCACTTCTTCTAATCAATTTTTCATTCATTCATATCAATCGAATTCATTCAAATCAAATCTTTAATCACTTCTTCCATTCATCCTTATCCAATCAATCCAAACAATGATCCAAATGCAAGTCATTCTTAGTCCATACCAATTGAGTAAATTAATCTTGTCAAATTATCCAATTGTAATCAATGGTCTTGATCCTAATCTCGTCGTAAACCAACTCAATTAATCAATCAATCATCATCATCAGTGGGATATGTGTTTCCCGCATCTTTGTGTTGATCTAGGGATATATTGTTCCCTGCAATGAAAAACACTATCATCAATCATTATCAATTAATCATTGGTTTACAACTTGACAGGGGCAATACCTTTTTTTTTTTTTTTCCGATCTCATTTGTGCATACTTGCTTGCTTGCTTATGTGTGTTATCATTTTATCTTGCATAACATATCATTCAACTCTTTCGTCCATCCCTTATCTTACATCCTCCATTTTCTTAACCATCCTTTATCATTCTTCTTCATCGTGAGATTGTCCATCATCTTGTCGTCACATTTCTTCCCGTCCAATCTCCCGAGGGGGCATCCTATCATCATTAACCTATACCAAGGGCAAACTGGGGCATTAATCATAACAAAAAAAAAAATTATTCTTTGAAACAACGTGATAAAACACTTTGTCTCAAAGAGGGGCAAAATGTATACATATAAAAATGGCTAAGTCGAACTAAATAAATGTTTTAATATTTATTTTATTCTCATTCCTCTATCAATTAAATAAATATCCTAATTTATTTAAATGATTCACAATCCTCCAATAATTAAATAAAATCAATTTATTTAGTTAAATTCCCTAATTCTTCTACAGTCACTCCCTAATTAAATAATCCCAAATTATTTAATTATTTCTCCTAAAGTCTTCATTCCATAATTCCACATCATATAATCCACCTCACAATCAACCTCATCCTGTTGCACACTTAATTAAATTTCTTAATATTTAATTATCTATTTTTCCCTCACCCACATGTCCTATTATTCCTCTAACCATCCCTATATCACATGGATGTGGTATCTCCATGTCATCTTGGTCAAAAGATACCTTGAGACACTTGTCCCATAAGTCCCTATAATCCTTCCAACCATCCTACAAACAAGGACTCCTTCTTTGACCTTCACTCTTTGGTCTTTGAGAGCATTGTGACAAGTGGCCACTTGCTCACACCTTTCTCTCCACCTTGTCAAGGTGAGAGGAACATCCTCCTTATTCCTCTCCCTCATCCTAACCAACCAAGTCTGAACTGTACACATCACAAGACTAAGTCTCCACCATTGAGATTGTGACACTTGGAATTGGCCCCTCCTTGGCCTATAAAAGGAACCCTCATTCTCTCATTTCAACAATCAAAGAGCTTTGTAATGTTACTCTGCAGAAATTCTACCAGCGTGCCTTTGGCAAAAACCCACTCATTGCACTTGCATAATCCCATTATCATCACAATCCTCAAACCATGGCTTAATATCTCCATTATCCATCATACTATAGTTGCATTGTAGGTTAATCTTCATTGCATTATCCATCTACATCCATTCTCCTATTGTCATCTTCAACGACAAGGAAGTACACACTTTTGAGAGCTCCATTATCATATAAGATCAAGAAGAGATAGGCAACAATGGAAGCTATGAGGTAAATTGGTCTACAAAGGTATAATCTTTGTTTATTGTATTTGCATCAATTTTATTGAGTTATTGGATAGTAAGTTAGTTTAAAACTCTTGTTCATATTTCCTCTAACACAACTACATAGTTTCATCATACCCTTCTAGTTCACCAGCATCTATTAACAAAATAGAATACAAAGAGGGATAAAACCTTTTAGGAGGTCTACTTAGCCTTGTTGACCATCTAACATTCATTGGATTTTGTGGTATTTTTTATTGTTGTTGCAGAGCATGAGGAACCATTGGAACATCACTATTTGGAGTATCATCCAGCACCACATAATCCTTTTCTTTCTTCTAATGCTACTGCAACTGATCTTTGTACAACACCTTCTCATTGAATACAACATCCCTGCTTCTCACAATTTTTAGGTTTTCAACATCCTAAAGCCTATAACCAAATTCATCAATGCCATATCCAACGAAGATACACCTTTTTGATTTTGCATCCAGCTTCGTTCTATTTTCAAAATCCATATGTGCAAATGCTTCACATTTGAAGATTTTTAGAAAAGAATAACTCACCTTCATACCTATCCATGTTTCGTCTGGAATACCACAACCCAAAGGAACTGAAGGACCTCTATTAATTAAATATACATCGGTATTAACAGCCTCTGCCTACATGTTTAAAGGCAACCCAACATGCAATCTCATGCTCCTTGCACGCTCCATTATTGTCTTATTCATGCACTCAGACACTCCATTGTTCTGTGGAGTCCTTGGAACCATTTTTTGCCTACAAATTCCATTAAAGGAATAATAATCCTCAAATTCTTTGCTACAATACTCACCACGATTATCAGATCTGAGACATTTTAATATTTTACCTGTCTCATTTTCAACCAAGCTTCTCCATTTCTTAAATGTTTCAAATACATCAGATTTCTGCCTAAGAAAATAAATCCAAAGCTTCCTAGTTGCATCATCTATGAATGTAACATAATACTGAGAGCCACCAAAAGAAGATACCTGAGCCAATCCCCATACATCTATATGCACAAGCTCCAACTTTTCATCCTTCTTTTGCTTCCCATCCTCGAGAAAACTAACTCTCTTTTGTTTGCCACACACAACTTTCACAGAAATCCATATTAATACATTCCAGACCTAGTAAAACTTTCTTAGAATGAAGTACCTTCATACCTTTTTCACTCATATGCCCAAGTCTGTTATGCCACAGTGTTGTCTTAGAACATGCATCAACTATTTCAGTCTCTTCCTGCGAACCCGCAACAATTGTTCCTAAACCTGTTTATTTTTTCTCTGCAATAACTAAAGTAGAAGGAACAATATGACCTGTATAAAGATATAAGGTGCCTACTTTCACACCTTTTGCTACTATTAAGGCACCTCTTGAAACTTTCCAATTTTTATCATTAAAAGTAACTATGCAACCTTCATCACCTAGCTTCCCTGCTGAAATTAAATTTCTACTTAGCCTTGGAATATGCCTTACCTCTTGTAGTAGCCAATGATTCCATTTTGCAACTTAATCTTAATTCTTCCCTTTCCAACAATCTGACAGGGTTCATTATCTCTTGAATAAACCAGCCCAAAATTCTCTTAGACATAATCAAGAAAATAACTTCTATGGGGCGTAGCATGAAATGAGGCCCTTGAATCTAAAACCAATGAATCATCAGCATTATCTAGGGAAAAATCAAAACATCATCTTCAAATTTATTACTTACCACATTTGTCTCCTTATTGCCTTCTTGTTGTCTCCTTCTTTATTCTTCTGAGACCAACAATCTTTCTTTAGATGACATGGTTTTCCATACTATGGATTAGAATCTCTTGTCCTTTGATTTTCCTCGACTTCCCATGATCTCCAGAACCTTTTTCTCTCTCCTTTGATCTGCCCATGCTTTCTACATTCAAAACACTACCTGATGTGGACCCTCCTAATCTTTTCTGTTGCATTTCCTCACTAAGGATAACACCAACAACATCATCAAATTTTAAAGTATTTGAACTAGAGACAAAGTTACTTATAGTCATTACCAAGCTATTCTAGCTTTCTGGCAAAGAACATAAAACTAAGAGAGCCCTCACCTCTTCATCAAATTTCATTTTTAAAGAAGTTAACTGACTGACAATTGTATTAAACTCATTTAAATGATCTATCACAGATCCACCTTCAATTATTTCTGGATTAAACAAATGCTTCATGAGAAATACCTTATTTGAGATTGAGAGTTTTTCATACAATTTAGCCAAAGCTTTCATGAGTTCATTTGTTGTATTCGCTTCTGGTATATTGAATGCCACAGATGGTGCAAGGCATAACCGAATGGTTCTTAGTGCCTTTCTGTCCAGAAGTTCCCAATCCTCATCAATCATTGCTACCAGTTTCTTGGCTATTCCTTCCAACAGCCTCAATAAATCCTTCTGATATAGATAATTCTCCATCTACATCTTCCATAACTGATAGTTCTACCCATTAAATTTATCTACCTTTAATTTACCCTCGTCTGCCATTGCTCCCACATAACCGTGAGACTCCCACTCAACTGTGAGACCTTCCTACAAACGATAATCAAACACAACTCGCTCTAATACCACTTGTTAAAAATTACATGTAGAAGATATCAATTAAATGTAAATAAAGATTAAATAGAGGAATGAAAAATACACATAAATAATAACAGTGAGAGACAATTTTTAACGTGGTTCACCTAAACTTGGGCTACATCCACTAACAAAGAGTCCAATATTATTATCCAATAAATCAAACCGATTACAACAAGCAATCCTTGCAACTCAATACCACTGCAAATGCTACAATACAATATCAATGGAAACCCTAATCGTTAGCCATTTTTATCAATACTTATGTCGGTTACAAAATAGGGTTTTTTTAATGTCGGTTACAAAAGAAAATAACTCACGACACATTTATAAAATAATAAAAGTCATTAATGGTGCTACCCCTAGACCCCACAAGGGGCACTGCCCCCAAACCCTCGTTAAATAATTTGGGGGGAACCGCACCAATAAAAGTGGGGAAAATTTAACCTCTGAATTTGATTAGGCTACATATACCTTGGTGGTGGCTCTGTACAGGATAGGGAGGGTGCACATCATGCCCAAAACCATCCACTGAGACCCCTTATTAGCCCACATGTCTCACTCCCTTTGACTTTGAAGGAGAGTGTTGTGGTGGAGACACTACATTCCCTAAGCTCCCTCACGCATACTTTAGCACAACATGGTAGTGATCTTTCGTAGGCTAGAGAGGGTGAGAATAGTACGTGTCATTGGTCCCCCATATTTGCGGGTCATGTGGGGCATTGTGTGATTTTGGGACCCAAGACGCTACCTAGGATACAAACATTCTAGAGCGTCAGGGCGATGCAACTCAGGGGTAGCAACAGGTGATGGAGACATCCATATTGGATAATATTCTTCTTACTGACGACCACTTACAACATACGTTTGGTATTGATTCTTAGGTAATTTTTTACAAGGTTCTACAATTTAATATATTTGTATTTGACATCTCTAATTAATTATATGAGTAGATATTATAAGTTAAAATTAATGTATGTAATTATCTGCACTATGAAATTCTAGGGTCAAAGTATTCATCCTATATCTGTAAGTCATCCAGTGCAGGGTTATGAGAAGAGGTCCAGCCAACTGGTATGTAATTTCTCACAAGATTGTAAATATAATACATGTAGACTTTTTGTCATATATCAATGGTAATCTTATTTAGTTACAATTTGATGATGAACTTGAGTGGATGTTGGAGCATAAGCATCAGGATGATTTCCTTGGTCCCCAAGCACATCCACTTTCATTGAGGTAAATTTTATCAATTCTAATCATTATGCATTTAAATAATGTTATGTATGTATTTTGCTAAAATAACCTTGAACTCTATTTTTAGATGTTGAATATGTAGTCTCCTCCTCATCTTCATTAGTCAGTGGAGGTGGGCATTGCTACAACTATTTTGTCTACAAATCCTTTAATCGAGGTATGATCTAGTAACATGTAAATGTCATTTTATATTTCATGTTTTATCTCACATCATTTAATGTACATAAATGATATTTATGTTTACTTAAATTTGCTTGTTCATGCTTCACACAAGATGTCACAACTCCTACCTCTCTAGCTACATAAGAAGAGAGACAACAAATGATTAAGAGGGATCACTAGTTGGAAGTAAGTGATTGATTACTTATGTCATGTTATATATTTTGATTATTTTCTATATATTAATGTGAATTTTGTTTGATTGTATTAACAAGTGGAACTTCAAAAATCTCTATCGAGGAGGTCTAGTCAATGGGCAATAGAGGATGTCATTGACTGGTTCACCATCTTCAGAGCCTAGCAAGAGTTGTCGATTATTTGATAGTAGTCCATAGGAGATTTGATTTTGGGACATTTTGTTACCTATGCCTATTTATCTTTGTAAACATACTTTTGTATGTTATATATCGTTGTATATGCATGTATGGCTTTATTTGTACATGCCTATGTGGCTTGATATAAACACTATATGTTATTCTCATGACATTATGTATATATGAGATTATGTATATTTTCATGACATTATATTTTTATGACATTATATATATTTTGACAACATCCTTGAAAAATACATTTTTGTGCATATCTTGCAATCATTGCATTCTGTGAGACTGTATTTTTTTTAGACATCATATCAAACAGTTCATGTGCCTTATCTATGGTTCCACACTTTGCATGCATGTCTACAAGGGCAGCTGCAAATGTACAACATCTAATAAAATTCCTATATCCTTTATGCTTTGAAGGTTGTCCACACCTTGTTTCGAAGATCCCATTTTGGCATAGCCAAGGAGGATGTTGGATAAGGTTGTGGAATTTGTCTTGACACCCACCAATTGAATTTGCTTGATACAAAATTGAGCTATGACACTAAAATGGATGGAAAAGGAACCAAGGAATATAAAGGTGGAAATGGAAGAAAAAGATAGGATGTTGATCACTAGAGATATAAGACCTCAAAGGAAAATGCCAGACAAACTTAGATTTATTTATAAAATTAAGGCAAAGATGAAAATGCTTCCCTTAATTTATGATAGGTAATAGAATAAAGTGGTTTTATATAATATAATGTCATGACTAAAAAAGGACAAAGACACAAATAAAATGGAAACAAGTCACAAAAAAAGGTGTAGTGAAAATTTCAACCCACACAAATCAAGATCCACAGAAAGAAAGGCCATCATGATTAACTCTTGCAAGTTACAAGTGGTTTCACCAAGTTGTCTTGAGGACAAGACAATGCTTTAGGCCTGGGGAGAATGTTGGCAGGATAAAGAAGGTTGTGAGGCACCACACATGTAATTTAGGTCATTTCTAGGCCCATGTATCTATTATATACCACTTAAATAGTCGTAAAACACCTCTAATATGTCTAAATAAGTTAAAAAAGAGTAAAATATCATAAAGGAAAAAGTAAATTCATGGGAAGAAGATAATTAAGTGTTATTATCAAAGGATATGATGAAAAGGCATTATGAAAAGGCACTAAAAGGCTATATAAAAAAGGGAAAAGTGAGAGATGAGCATGGATCATATAAATTATATAGTGTGAGAATAAGTAAGATGATATGTGAGATTAAAACATGAGGAATTAATTACAAAACATGTATAAGCCATTAAAGTGTATTAATATATGATTTTATGTATACCAGTGTATATATATGAATGTACATATAATTTATTATAATTTGGGTTATAGTTATTGCATATCTAAGTTCTCCCTTTTTATTTCATCCAATTAAGGTTTAATACACATAACAGAGTATAAAACCTTAGACTCTGATGTAGGTTTTTGTCAACATAGATCCTCATTGGGCCATGTTTAATGGTCTTATGGCTTAGGTAGGACAAAATTGTGAGAGTTTGTGTTTTTTAAATGTTTTGGATTTTGAGTTAGGGTTCCAGGATTAGGGGTTCCAAGTTTAGGGTTCATTTTTAATGGTTTGGTTTCAAGATGTCAGTTTAGGCTTCAAGTTTGAAGACCTTTATGGTTGGGGTTTTCTATGAGTATCTTCCAATGTTAAGGGTTGGTGATTTGAGTTTATGAGCATAGGGTTCATTTTTTTTAATGTTTAGTGTTTTGAGTTAGATTTTGGGATTAGGGAATCCAAGTTTAGGGTCCATGTTTGACTATTTGGTTTGGGGTTGTCAGTTTAGTGTTCAAGAAATTGAAGGTTTGGGGTTGGCTATTCTAAGTTCAAGTACCAAGTTTGAGGTTTTATATAAGTGGGTTCAATGTTTATGGTTCAAGATTGAGGGCTTTGGGTTTGAGGTTTTGAGCTTGGGGTTCATGTTTTTTCAATGTTTGGCATTTTGAGTTAGGGTTTGGATTAAGGATTCCATGTTTAAGGGCTTGATTTGGGGATGTAATTTTAGGGTTCAAGTTTGAAAGTTTGGGGTTGGGGGTTCTAAGTTCATGTATAATGTTTGAGGTCTTGTATGAATGTGTTTAATGTTGAGGGTTTGAAGTCTCAATCTTAGCATTTATGTTTAAGGGCTTCAGGTTTTGATTTAGGGTTTAAAGTTCGAAGGTTTGTAGTTCTAATTTATGGTTTTCAATCAATAGTTCCAAGTTTAGGGTTTAGGGTTTAAGGTTTGGGATGAGGGGTTAAAATTTAAATGTTTAGGACCTTGAACAAGAACTAACAAATATCACAAATAAAATATATAAATTGATCAACTAATATGAACACATAGTAAATACTAAATTAAATAATAATCAAAACACATTTATTACCTACAAATTAAAAATACACTAACCTATTTGAACGTGATGAGTTACATCTCCAAACCTTAGTTGTAGATAGATAAGAGTCCATGTCACATTTCTAAAAAAAATAGAGGTCTTATGACATTCCATGTAACTGCTACATGTTCACAAAGTTATCCCTAATAACTATTAGCTCCTCTCCCCTAATGCTAGTGAGCATTGTTTTTGTTTTGATTAAATTGTTTTTGTTTATTTTTTGTTTCATTTTATTTAGTTTTATTTCATTTTACAAACCCTAAACCCTAAATTTTTAGGTTACAAACCCTAAATCCTAAATTTTGGGTTTACAAATTAAAATTTAAAGGTCCTAGGGTTTATACTACATCTTAGGGTTTTAGTTTTTTTAAAATTAAATCTATCTTTTTTAGTTTTTTCTAAATTAAATCTATCTTATGATTTTAGGTTTCAAAACTAAATATAAATTAAAAAACACAAAAAAAAACACATCAAAACTGGAAAACCACTTACTCAAAAAACATCGAAGGTGACTAGATTGTGAAGGTAGGAGGTCGTAGAGGCATGTTGAGAAGCTTAGTTGATGTGGGTATCTATTCTGGTAGCCTTTTTCCATTTGGTCCCCACCCTTTTTCCACCTTTCATTAAGAATCTCTATTTGTCGCCAGGTTCCCCAACCCTAAAGATGCTTTAAAATGTAACAATTCTATAAAATATTTTTAAAAAACTAACACAAAGTGATTCAGTTATCTCTGTTGGGGCTATAGATGCAGCTTGTCTAGTAGTAGAGTAATACCTAGATGAGGGCCAAAGGTACCTCCATCGAGGCCATAGATCCCTAGCTAGCAATGGAGCCATGCCTAAATTCTAGTAACATGTCTCTACATGTAAATTTTAAAAACATGTGTCAACCAATGTAAGATTTAGGAGCCCAATGAAACTAGATTTAAATACCTTATCTATTCATGCAAACACTTTTGTATTTCAAGATAAAAATGTATGCACATATAGGTGGATAAATTGATACTTAATTATGTTCAAACAAGGCTAGAACAAACCAAATATGCATAATACTTATTGTCAATATCATCTCATTTGTTTGTACCATCTTTCAACTTACTATTCTACATTCTAAACATCACAAACCATTCTCCTAGACCCCTACCATTTCCTACATGATACATATAGTGCTACTTACAATCAATTCTTAAGAAAAACAAAACAAAAAGAAGAAATGTGGAATGTGCATATAGTATATTTCTTTATATTTATATTATATTTTTGGAAACCTAAAATGTAACCATTTCACCTTTTCTTTCAAATAACTTTCAAATAGAATTTGGAGGGAAACATGAATAACAAACAAGGGCCTCCGACATTCAACCATAGTTGAATTGGATTAATTCTAACCAAATAGACATATTGGATGATTTGAGAATCTTCATCTTTGAAAATTGAGCCAATATATAACACTGGTGCATAGTTGTTATAATATTAGATGAAGAATGATAATGATAAATAAAGGCATACAATAAAGCTCCCTCATAATAGTGTGGATGGTGGGGAGACATATCAACACATTGTAAATATAAAATGTGTATATCAATATACAATATTTCCAACAATAAATACACTCACAAACTATAACATTAAATATATTTAAATTAAAACTCCTTATAATTAGATGTACATATAGAGGTCTCCTGTGTTCATTGGTGTTTTGCTTATTCCTACACTCTTTGAAAGGAAATTTACAGCCATAATAAACTATTTCCACATAACCTCAAGAGAGAAAAACATTAAAACAAGTATTCTGAATCCACAATGTAGAATAATAGACAAACATACCATCAAGAAGTCCAAAATCGAACACTATGGGCACAAGATATGACCTATCGAATAAATGAGAGTAAAACCATCTTCGAACTGACATTTTTTGTCCAATATAGCAAAATATAAAAAAAATAATGAAATCGCAATGTGGCACCTGGAAAGAGTTTTTTGTCAACTATAAGAAGTTAAAAATTTGACATTGTAGGTGAAATTTATGCTATTCAAAAAATCTTGCTCTATTAGGGTTCAAAACTTGAAAATTGGTGGCTACTAGGTGGTTGGATAGTTGGCCCTCCAATGGGTCAACCGGCAAAGAGGTGCTAGTGGCGGTAGAGGCAAAGCAAATGGATGATGGCGACCACTAAGTGCTTAGTCCCATGTCTTACAAGCGTAGTCTGTGGAGTGGAGCATTTGCATGATGCCTAGAGGGTACATCCTTGGTCTAAATTTTCCCATCAAATTTGCATTTAGTGGTGAGGAGCAAGGAGTTTCACACCATATGCCTAGGTTCAAATCTTACTAGGTGGAGACTCCCTTGTAGTGGCCATGGGGAGACTTGGAGGCAGGGTCACACTTATGGCAATGCATGGACCAATGCCCACCCCTATGTTTCACCATGGAGGCACCTTAAGGTAAGGTCAAGTGGAAACATATTAATGAACCAAGCCCGCCCCTATGTTCTCTTGAGTTGCCCACTACTAACTTAGGCTGGTGTAAAATTTTTTGAGGTCCCTAGGATCTCAAATCCTATCATACCTATAGTGCATGGAGTGGGGCATTTGTGCATTGCCTAGAGGTTACATCCCTAGTCCAAATGTTGTTTGTCAAAGGGTTTGTGCTCAAATGGCAAGGCTACAAGGTTCTTAGATGGAGATCCAAGTTTGAATCCCTATAGTGACATCTAAACGGTAAATTCTAAGTAGCAATACTTTAACTTCTCTTATGACTCCTAAATTGATTGAAGTTGAATATATAATTACTCGGTTGATTTTAAATTGAATATGTTAATAAAATGAATGTTGTATTGGAGGAAGTCCCAATTGGATATATATATAGAATTGTAAATGAATTGAAGTTAAGCTGAAATGTAAAACAATGTTTATTATTTAAAAAATAAAATAAACTAGCAATTGCACCTTATCATGCAATGGGTACACCGAGATAGCATGTAGAAAAGAAGTAATCATACACTTTTGTCAAGGGTGAATGCTTATTGTTCATCCATCACTTGAAGATTGAAAGAATGTAGTGATATGTTTTGTTGTCCTACATTGGAAATGAAATGTAGTAGATTAAATATGTTGACATGATTCATAGTAAAGTTAGTTTTGAATAGTGGTGGGTAGAAGTAGGTATGGAGATGACAAAAAAAAAATTTCCTCCCTTTATCGGTCCTCTGTTTGTTTCATGAGAGAAACATGTGGGCTTTATTTCATGTGTGCATATCTCTAGAATGTGAAGTTGGGGCATATGCGAAGACTTGCAAGGTTGCACATTCTTGATGTAGCTGTGAATGTCAACCCTGATAATTAATTTTGTTGATGTCAATTGTTTCCCTTTGAAGTGTTAGAGCTTGTGATTTATGTATTGTTAGGCTCATGCCATTTTCAGGGGGATTTGGTGATGCCAACCACGAAAATCATTTAATGTCTGGTTACAAAGTCTCCTTCATCAATGTTTTACTCAAAACATTGCTAAGATTTTATGAGATAAAATTATTGCTCTCTCTCTCTCTCTCTCTCTCTCTCTCTCTCTCTCTCTCTCTCTCTCTCTCCAAATGTAGATTCAATGGTCATTACATTTTAGTGGAAGGTGAAAAGTAAATTACATTTTTTTAATTTGGTAGTGGAAGTATAAATTAACACCATTTGTCAGCAAATAGAGTTGCCATTTCATCTTAACTATAGTGTATGTTTTAATGGTTTTTTATATATAATATCATTTATCTATTATTTAACTATATCAATTTTGTATATAAAAAAATATATTAATTATACTTATTATTATATACTATATTTTATATAATGTAAATTATTAACTAAATCTTTCTACATGTTAGCTTTTCTATTATTAGCCCATAAATCAATATTAGGGCTTAACACAAATTGCCCACTAAGAATAATTTATCTGTCAATTAGTGATATGGTGACACATTGCCTACTTGTTCTAGCCAATTGTGGACAATACCTAAAATGTGCATTCATAAGTGAATGCCTTAGTATAGTATCGACTCTCTTGTACATGTGTCCAATGTGCATTGATCCAACCTAAGATGCCATGCCTAGCCATAACTACTTAACCATTGACGCACACACATTGTCATTTAATGCTTTCTCATCCATAGATCCCTTAAGATAGGTCACTCCAATATAATTATAAGAGAGAAAAACTAAAAAGTAAATCTATGAATTGGGCACACAAATTGGGTCTTAGCTAACTATATTGGTATGAGCAATAGGGGCCATTTGATTACTCTTGCCTTGATTAGGCCCCCTTTCTCTATATATATTACAACCACAACCCCCACACCCCTCTCTTTTTATAGATTAATTTAAATAGTGTTATATTTAAAAATATATATTATATATAGTAATAGTATAGTATAATTAAAAATATTTAACAATTGTATATACTTTATATAATAAAATATAATAGTAAATATATTTATAATGTAGACTTTTTATATGAAATAAATAAATAAATATATATATATATATATATATATATTAAAAATATAATATATTTTAATATTACTATTATAAAATATAATATTATATTAAAAATATATTTTATAATTCATAATATACACTAATAAATATAATCATATTATATATATACATCTAAATATTTAATTTTATAATATAATATTATTTTAAAAATTTATAAATATAATATATTATATATTATATATACTTTTCATTTATAATATTGTATTAGAAATATCTGGATAATATTAGGCAAACATATAACATTATCAGTTTTAATAAAACTTTTGCTTTATTTACCTTTCCTAAATATTATCATTATAGTTTGCTCTTACTTTATAATCATATATAATGTATTAAAAAATTAAACAATCAATTTCTTGATCTCTTAACATTCATATCATCTTCTAAAAATATATTGAAAAAATCTCAATTAAACTAATAAAAAAAAAAAAAAGTTAAAAAATATATATTCAAAAATTTAGAGAACATATGTGAAAAATAAAATATTGTTAATTCAAATTAATAAAGTTACATACAACATTAAAAAAACTTTATAATATAAAATTTTATTAATCCATGTTTGATTTTTCATAATAAATTAGAAAGGAAAGATCAAACTTAAAAAAAACCATACTTAAAAAACTCTAACAAAATTATAAACACAGATCGTGTTTCAAGAAAATTAACATGTAAAAACGAAGTAACTAAGGGCATGTCGCCATGCTGCTGCTTAACTTATTTTGGCTAGCAGCCACTGCTCAATATTTTTAGGAGATATTTGTGGCGCTGGTGACCCCATGAATTTTTTTTAGTATATTAAAAAATAAAAATAAGTTATTTTAATTATCTTAATTCAGAAGAAAATATAAAAAGGGGGGGGAGGGAGAAGGAAATATATACAGCCATATGGCATATTTTTCATTATGTAGTGGCTGTTTATTTTCAACCCCCTTGTTTTACACCTTATTTGTAGTTTTTAGTATATTAAAAAATAAAAATAAGTTATTTTAATTATCTTAATTCAGAAGAAAATATAAACAAGAGCTGCAGAGCAACTAAGTTTCTGCCAAAATGTTCATGAATAGTGGTGTTTTAATTTGTTGTGTTTGTTTAGTTTTAGAAGTAATGATTCATATTTAATTATTTGTTATGTAGTATTTATATTTAATTGAACAAATTATTTTTCTAAGAAATAACTAATTTATGAGTCACATAACTAGTTAAACTAAAATACTAAAAAAATTAAATATAATATTGCTCTTGACACATTCTATAGTAGCATCAAAGACCATCATGTCATGTCCATGTTAAGAAAAACTATTTAGATTAAAAAAATAGCTCTTAAGTAAATAAAATAGTTTTTAAGTAAATAAAATAACTCTTTTAAGTATTTAAATAAAATAACTATTTAGTAAATAAAATAGTTCTAAATGACATGTACATAAAAACTAAACTGAAAAAGGCCAATAACTTTTAAAATAATTGTTACTTAAATAAAATAAAACAACTATATGAGACTCCTAAGGATTATTTCATTTATTTATATTGTATTTAAATAGTTATTTTATAATTATTATTTTTAATTAAGAATATATATAATCACTATTTTTATGTAATAAAACTAGCATTCCTATATTTAGAAAAATATATCTCAAATAGGCCAGAGATATCCTTGTGGAGGTTCCTATTTTTAAATTACTTTATAGCATATAAAATGAAATAACTCTAAAATCTATGGATGTAAGATATCTAAACTAGTTAGGGACCACTCCCAATAAAATCTAAGTTAAGACCTCCCAAAATTAAAAAAGCTTATCATTAATGCATATTAGTCTACTTCAATGGCAATCTGTTGCAAGTGAACATGGAAGAAAAGTTGAGGAATGTAGTCATTTTAAGAAAAAAACTAATATTATCTTCATTATCATGGGTGAACATTTAGATTTACATGTGCAGTTACAGTGTGAATCAAAAAAATATTTTGAATCTATAAGGGCATACTTGCATTACTTTCTATATCTGGGTGCCACAACTGCACATCAATTTCTGAGGATAATAATCAGAGTCTAGACTGTTATTAACTGCATTGCTATCTTCTTGAAAACTTCTTTTTTAGGGATAACTATAACTAATATGGGTGTGCATGGATTGCACCAACAGCATCTATTTGTACAAATAGGTGGCCTTGATCCCAATAGTTTCTGTGTCCTCTTATCTTTCACACCCTTCACAAATTTCTTCTGCTAACTAAGGGAGAAAAGTTGTAGATAGATTTATATGATACACTTACCAGGAAAAACTATGTGCTCATAAAATTTCAAATGTCTTGCCTCAACATCTGCATAATCAAAATACTCATCTGTATCAACTCTCCACCAAACAGTATTGCAAAGAGAAGAATACCCAATATATAATAGCACCTTAATAGCAATAATCAGACATTCATAATCTTCAATGCCTTCTAAACTCAACAAGCTTAAAAGAAGAAGAATAACCATCATCCTGAGCAGCTTAAAATCTAGTGCAAATTCCATTAAAGGCTGTTTTCTTTGACCATCACTCTCCTTGTCAATTTACTGTAGCAAACAAATCTCGTTCGTATTAAATAGTGGGATAAGGATTCAGCAAAGTCCCTCTCAACATAATCTAAATGACCTATCATAATGTAGGGTATTTATAAAATTTTGGCATAAAAATGGTTTGGGTAGTTGAACTGTAATAGTTAGGTGAACTGCACAGATTTTTAATATTTTGAATTTGTTACGAATAGGTTTTGATTTAGGTTTTTAGGTTTGCAAATAATAAATTAAATTCCTTAATTTTAATTTTTATTTACAAAGGAAAGATTTAATTAATTAATTAAAATTAATTAAATCTTATGATTAAAGGTAGATTAGGGATTAAGGGAAATTTAATTAATTAATTAAAATTAATTAAATTTCATGTGAAGGGAGGACTTATGGAATTGATCACTGGTCAATTTTTCCTATCTATGTATTAATATATATTTTAAAATTTTGATGTATTAGTATATTATTATCATAGATTAAGGATATTATCTATGTAAATGATTATTATTATTATTATTATTAATTATTAAAGACATATATATAAATTTGGGATAAACTTATAAATTATATTTGTATTTAAATTCCTATTAGTATTAATATTGATTAGTAATAAGAATCTTATATAACTATAATATTTTTATTGTCTAATAATATTATTAATATTAATATTAATAGGAATTTAAATACATGTTTCTTAATATTTTTTATTTTATTTTAGTTATAATATATTATTTTAGTTATAATATATTTAAATCGGTTAATAGGTGAGATGCTAAAAAATTTTTACTGCTAATATTTTACCCATAAAGTCTCAAACTAGAAACTTAATAGTTTTAAGTATTAGTATATTATTATCATAGATTAAGGATATTATCTATCACAAAACTTTATAATATAAACCTTGATGATCCGCAATAATCACCCTTATCGGGTGAAAGTTTTCTGCCAATTAGATTGAAGAAAAATCATTTTTCAAATATGTTTTGTTAAAATATTTGCATCTATACAATAGGAATAGCTAAATATTTTTTAAATAGAAAAACTATTTCAGTTCTCATTGGTTGCAAAAAGAATTATTAATAACTAGTTAACAACAGGTCTCCCAAATAGGTTTTGATTTAGGTTTTTAGGTTTGCAAATAATAAATTAAATTCCTTAATTTTAATTTTTATTTACAGAGGAAAGATTTAATTAATTAATTAAAATTAATTAAATCTTATAATTAAAGGTAGATTAGGGATTAAGGGAAATTTAATTAATTAAAATTAATTAAATTTCATGTGAAGGGAGGACTTATGGAATTGATCACTGGTCAATTTTTCCTATCTATGCATTAATATATATTTTAAAATTTTGATGTATTAGTATATTATTATCATAGATTAAGGATATTATCTATGTAAATGATATATTATTATTATTATTATTATTATTATTGATTATTAAAGACATATATATAAATTTGGGATAAACTTATAAATTATATTTGTATTTAAATTCCTATTAGTATTAATATTGATTAGTAATAGGAATCTTATATAACTATAATATTTTTATTGTCTAATAATATTATCAATATTAATATTAATAGGAATTTAAATACACGTTTCTTAATATTTTTATTTTTATTTTAGTTATAATATATTTAAATCGGTTAATAGGTGAGATGCTAAAAAAACTTTACTGCTAATATTTTACCCATAAAGTCTCAAACTAGAAACTTAATAGTTTTAAGTATTAGTATATTATTATCATAGATTAAGGATATTATCTATCACAAAACTTTATAATATAAACCTATAATCGCCCTTATCGGGTGAAAGTTTTCTGCCAATTAGATTGAAGAAAAATCATTTTTCAAATATGTTTTGTTAAAATATTTGCATCTATACAATAGGAATAGCTAAATATTTTTTAAATAGAAAAACTATTTCAGTTCTCATTGGTTGCAAAAAGAATTATTAATAACTAGTTAACAACAGGCCTCGCCTATAGTTTTCTTGGCAGAAACTAAAAAGGGGGGGGGGGAGAAGAAAATATATACAGCCATATGGCATATTTTTCATTATGTAGTGGCTGCTTATTTTCAACCCCCTTGTTTTACACCTTATTTGCAATTCTCAAGCACTAGCTGCTCTACGAAAATAGGGAAAGATTCTATATTATCCTTTTCCCATAATTTAAATTTCCATGGGGCTACTCCAACTACTTAAATTTGCTTAAATTTAATTTAAATTTCCATGGGGCTACTCCAACTACTTAAATTTGTTTAAATTTAAGTAGAAAAATAACTTAAGCAGCAGTATAGGGACATGAGGTAATATCTTGGAAAAATCGGTAATATTACTAAGGGAATTGAATATGACCTAGTAGTAAAAATGAACGCGGATGACGGTAGGAAAAAGAGACCGTGCGTGGAAAATATTCAGACAACAGTAAAACATGAAAATAAGATCGAACGGTTCAAGTTCCTTCAATCATCTTGCACAGATCTAATCAATCGTGGGCCGTTGATCTGCTATATCAAGTATTTGTTTGACAAAGGGAACGCCTTCGGCGTAAAAAAAAATATTATGATAGTTCGACTTCCCATTGCCCAGAGGACTACTTTTATACACGGTTTGCCATATAACCGAAGCTAGAGTAGCATCTACGCTAGGTTTGACACCTGGCAGAGAAAGCAATTGTCGGTCCGCTTCCACCGCTTGATATTGATCGTCCGATTTTTGAGAAGGTATCAAAACTCACCTATATCTATCTTAAACCTTAAGCTCTCTTCTTAAGATATATAAGGTTTAAGATATATGGTTTCTAAGCGCTGGTCTGGAGGGTCTGGGGGGCGAGCGTTACCTGCAATTTTGAGGTGGTGATTATTAGGTTAGGAATTGCTGGTTATTTTTCCCCATTGAATGTGACCTAAGTTTTAGATGTGCCTGTGGCCCTGGCCTCTTGTTTTTTACAAGAGGCAGAAGATACCTGTATATGACAAATCCTTTTTTCTTGTCTAGTGATGTTGTGAAAATGACTTGAAGCTTACGAGCTTAGTGTTTATTTTTATTTTTATTTTCTGTACAATTGGTTTGTGTGGTATAATTGGTGTTTTTCTGTCAATTTGCTTTTGAAGATTGGCTGGAATTGACAGGCAGCTATGACATTGGATGGCTTCAACATGATTTCCAATCTGAAGCAAGGTGGTCTGTAAGCTTAGAACAGGGCGCAGTCCGTTATAATTCAATTATTTTTAGGGCATCATTGTTTGTTTTAACATTGAGGAAGATCGACCAATAAATAAATATAAACCGATTCGCAAAAATATAATAGTAGATGTCTCATTTTGTTTCAGTGCCTGAAAGGGTTTAGGACATTCAAATGGCTTGAGCACTATTATTCATGGGGTGATTGAGCGAAAGATGGCATCCATCGGTTTCTTTGAGTAATGAGCTCATGGCATTGAATTCTTCTGGATTACAATTTTTTTGTTTGTTTGTTTGATTTAGTTGGTAAAATTTGTTTTGTTGGTTTTATAATTTCAGATTCTATCGAAGTGAAGGGAAGGGAAGGGTGTTATATTTAGGATTTTTAGGGTTTAGGGTTTTATGTCGGGGAAGTAATAAATTTTTTATCAGGATGCCCAAGAGCTATTTGAAAGATCTGTTGTTAGACTTTGTGATCCCTTTTCAGCTCATTTTCCACCACAAATCTGATCGAACCTTAAGGATTTTGATTGCAGCGAGAATCTATTTACTTAATCCTGTACAGTTATTTTAGGTACATATAGGTATGCTTTAGTTCCCGTAATTTGTCTGATAACAGATTAAGGTAGACTTAATGTGGTGGTAGTTTCTTTTTGGCAAATCTGATGGTCTTAGCAGCTAGAGAAGGTTGAGGTGATTCTTGCAATTTTTTCTGTGTGCTTTGTAGGTAAAATGCTCTCTAAATTGTCGGCGTCGGCATTAATCTTAACCATAAATTACGACCTAATAGGTGGAAGTGCGGTTTGTCACTAGTGTCAGCCTATTCTATATTGCTTAGAATTAACAAACTATTGGGATTGATATCGGTGGTGAACAATAGGTACTCAGAATGCGGTCCAATACAAAATGAACAAGGCTTGTGGGGGGAAGCCTTCCTTCAAATTCCACCAGCGAAATGGCCTGTTATTTCTTTGTTATTGTTTGCTTCGATTGTACGATTTATGGGGTAACCTTACTAGTATGCTTTAAGCCGCTTTTGTTAAGTTTGTTATTTATTTCTTTGGAGTTATGTTGGCTGATCATAAAGTAACCTGTTGACAGAAGTTTTCCTGTGGCAGCATATTAGTTATTAAATTTGATGGTTAATTGATTACATTTAAGGTGGAGTTAATGGCTTGGTCTTGTAAATATTCAAAAACATTTATGCACAGCGAGTTAAGTGAGGAATTTTCAATTAGAAGTTTCTATTTTAAAAAAATCATTTTGAACATCTCACTTTGTTGTCTTACAATCTGTAGCCAGACGAAATTTGTATTCTTCCTGAATGAAGGAAGAGAGAATGGAAATATTTGCTTGCCCAAAGAAGGGTTGAAGTAACAACTTTTTTCTTTTGGATACCCGGTTTTTGTGTATATGGGCAAAACATTTCGTGGTGAACGTACCTAGAATCTAAACCTTCTCGTAGTAGTTCCCTATTTTCTTGAAACTGATTTGGAACATATCACTATTTGGCTTTACAATCTTTAGGCAGATGACATTTCAGTTTATATAGGCATCTGTGGAGGTGGCACTTAATGTGTTGACTTTACTTAATGCAGAGTATCATTTTTTTTTTGCAGATGATAAGTATGCTTTTGTGGATGCAAGGAGCCTAATTGAAATCAGGTCAACGGAATCAGAAGTGAAACTGTGAAATCTGTGAGGATGATTGAAAGCAAGTCAAGGGAATCAGAAGTGAAACGTGCTGAAATCTGTGAGGATGATTTTGGTTGACGTTTTTTTGGGTGTTTGTGTGCTGCATGTCCCTTGAAATTGATGTACCATGATAACATGTATGCAAACCTAGAAGCATTTAAAATCAATTTGGCAATTGGGGGCTTCAATTTATTTCTTCTTTAAACGATTTTCATGTTTGTGAACATCATTAGAACGCCCTTAAAAGTGTATGCAAACCTGGAAGCAATAGAGTATGCTACTGAACTACTCTATGGATAAAGTGGTACAATATTTTTTCTATTATGGTATTAGTGCCTTCATCGATGTTGGCTTCGTACTAATAATGAGGACAGGCTTATGCAGCAGCCCGACTGGTTTACAACTTTCATGGTCTATCAACTTAAGGGGAATGTTGAGGTAGCATTTATGTTATGGTGTTATGCTTTTTCAATGGTGTTATACAGTGGAATAACATCATCTGAAGGCTACGGATATTTTTAGGATAGTTCCTCTTATCCTTTGTTTTTGTGAATTGAAGAACTTTTTATCACCTCGATATGGTTAATGCAATAAGCAATTCTCTACTTAACGAAAATAATGATTTTTAAAAGCGAATCTAGGAAAAATGAATATACTCTTATTTGATGGGGGGTGAGTGGACAGGCCAGGGAGAGCATAGCGGGAATGAGTTTGGAGTCAGCTAGCTTAAACAAATCACCATTGCCAATTTCATGGCTTTTTTATTTGAATTTGGATTTTATTGGTATTTTATTTTTAGAGTAGTTTAATAAATTAATTACGAACGATAAAGTTTTTTCAGAGACTGCGTGGCGACCATAAAATGGAGCTTTGGATGGACGGACATTTGGAGCTTGACAAAAATGTTTGATTTCATCAGTCTAGTGTTGGAAATTTAATCTTCCGTCAAACATTTATTGCTGACTGCCCTCGCGTCAGACCTGGGGATCTCCCGCATCCTCCCCCAGCACCGTTGGCCTACCAGCATTCAATTCTGGTAGGTGCGTTTGAAATTTGAAGTTTTTTGAGCGCCTATTTTGCTGGGCATGTAGAAGAGACAAAAGAGAGGGAAAAGAAAAAAGACAGACATAACGAATGCATTGAACCTGCAGCAGCAGAAGAATGAGAATGTTCCTGTAGAGAACAGCAGAAAAGAATGTTGCAGTAGCAACAGTAGACAGCTACGGAGTTCCAGGCAGCTCCGGAAGTACAGTGTGCAACTCCAGAGATAGGAGCAGAGTATGAAAACAGAGCAGCAGCTCTGAATCTGTAAAGTGTATTGAAGTTTGAATGTAATCTAGAAAAGGAAATATATATATGAAATATATTGCTGTCTCTTCTGTGTTTGGTTTCCTGTGTGTTTGCATTTGTTTTTGCTGTTCATTATTGCTGTAGCATTGCATCTGAAGACCAGCATTCTACCCTTCCCCTTTTTTTTTCTGTCAACAAGTGGTATCAGAGCCCTGTTTTTCTGGGCAGTCAAGTTTGTGTGGGTGTTTTATAAGCCCTAGTTTGTCTAGGCATTCATGGTAGGTGGGGACAGCAAAGGATGGCAACAGCCACCAAGTTTTGATGGACAGAACTATGATATTTGGTCTAAGAAGATGAAGACCATTCTGGTTGCGAATGACCTATGGGAGCTGGTCACTAATGGGTTCATAGACATCACAGACCCAGTAGCCTATGTAGCCCTAACGAATGCACAAAGAAACCAGTTGAAGGAAATTAGGATGAAAGATGCTAAAGCCCTCAGTCTAGTTGAGGCAGCCTTGACAGAGGCTATTTTCCCCCGCATAGCAGCAGCAAACTATTCAAAGCAAGCTTGGGATATATTGCACAACAGCTACAAGGGAACTGACAAAGTGAGGTCAGTCAAGCTCCAGCTATTTAGAAGAGATTTTGAGATGCTACAGATGAAGGAGAGTGAGTCTATTTCAGACTTTCACACCAGGGTTTCTACCATGCTAAATTAGCTAAGGATAAATGGAGAAACCATGGATGAACAAAGGATTGTTGAGAAAATCCTAAGGAGTCTACCTTCTAGATTTGACCCTATAGTCATAACTATAGAAGAGACAAAGGATCTGTCTAAGATGACAGTGGATGAGTTGATGGGCTCTCTACAAAGCCATGAGCAGCAGTTGAATAGATCCGCTCCTTCCCTTGAGCAAGCCTTCAAGGCTCAGACCAATGCAAGAGGTCGGGGAAGAGGAAGAAACAACAGAGGTAAAGGTCAAAGAGGTAGAGGAAGAAGGAACTCCGGAAGAGGAGTTTCAAACAGCCAAGAAGAGGCAAGCAGCTCACAGCCAAGCTATCAAGGAATGAAGAAGAACAGCAGTTCGAATCAAAGGTATGACAAAAGTAATATTCAATGCTATTACTGTCATAAATTCGGCCATTATGCTAGTGAGTGTAGAAAGAAACAGTAAGACCATGGAGGCCAAAATGCTAATGTAGCAAATGAGAATAGGGCTGAAAATGAGAAACAGTCCAAGGTATTTATAGTGTGCAACCTTGCTGAGAAGAGCAGCCCTGAAGTCTGGTATTTGGACAGCGGGTGTAGCAACCACATGAGTGGTAATGAAAACTTGTTTGCCTCCATTGACAGAAATGTCAAGTCTGAAATCATGATGGGGAACAGTGAAAAGGTTCCTGTCATAGGAAGAGGCATCATAACAGTCCTCAGCAAGCAAGGTGAGAAAATGCAAATCCATGATGTCTATTATGCCCCTGGCATAAAGCATAACCTACTAAGCATTGGACAGATGGTCCAAAACGGTTATAGAATCCTGATGGAAAATAGAGGGTGCACTATATTTGATAGAGGAGGCAGTAAGAAAGTCATTGCAGCAGTGCAGATGATGAGAAACAGAATGTTTCCTCTGTCGCTGACTTCGGCGCCATCTCCAGCGCTAACTCCGGCGCTATCTCTAGCGCAGTTTCCTGCACTATCTCCGGCGCTCACAGCAGTGGGACAACAAATAGCTTTCAGGACAGTCATCAAAGACCCATCCAAATTGTGACATTTGAGGTATGGGCACTTAAACTTTTCTGGTTTGAGTTTATTGTCTAGGAAAGGTATGGTTAGAGGGCTACTGAATATTGTAGAGCCCGATGGCAAATGTGAAGCCTGCATTTTAGGAAAGCAGTATAGACAACCCTTTCAATCAGGGTATTCTAGAAGGGCAAAAGCACCTTTGGAGTTGGTGCATTCAGATTTATGTGGCCCTATGAAAACTCCCACATTAGGTGGAAATGTATATTTCATGACCTTCATAGATGATTACAGCAGAAAAATATAGATTTATTTCTTGAAGAACAAATCAGAGGCCTTTGAGAAGTTTAAGGAGTTTAAGGCATCAGCTGAAAAGCAAAGCGGCCGACATCTCAAGGCCCTAAGAATAGATAGAGGAGGAGAATATGTCTCCAAACAATTTCTAAATTTCTGCAAGTATGAAGGCATTCATAAACAGTTCACTACAAGGTATACTCCACAGCAAAATGGAGTTGCTGAAAGGAAAAACAGAATCATCACAGAGATGGTAGCAAGTATGCTGAAGGAAAAGGGACTGTCAAATGATTATTGGGGTGAAGCTGTAGCAACAGCAGTGTACCTATTGAATAGGTGTCCTACAAAGGCTGTACGTGATAGGATTCCACAAGAGGCGTGGACAAACAACAAATGGACTGTTGAGCACCTAAGAATTTTCAGGTGTGTGGCATATGCATTCGTGCCTAAAGAGAAGAGGCAGGAATTTGATGATAAAGGTGAGAAATGTATCTTCACAGGCTATAGTGAAGAATCACAAGCCTACAGATTGTTTAATCCCATCACCAAAAAACTTGTGATCAGCAGGGATGTTGAATTCATTGAGAATGAAGCATGGGATGGAATGGTGGACAGCACTACGGGTATTTCAGTCACAATACCCCTTGAAGATGAAGAAGCTCCGGAGGACTGCAACTTCGGAGGAGCTACGGAGAGCAACAGCTCGGGGAGAAACTACCGTAGAGCTCTAGAAAATAGCAGCTTCGGAGATGTTCAGCACAGCAGCTCTGGAGGTAGACAGCAGCATTGCAGCTCCGGAGGTCTGCAACTCCAGAGAACAGCAGCTCCGGAGGATGTTATAACAGCAGCTCCGGAGGTCATTAGAACTGCAGCTCCGGAGGTCACAGCAGTAGCTTCGGAGGTCGTCACAGCAGCAGCTCCGGAGGCAATTCAGACCCTACACTCGCATCATTGATGCCACGAAGGACAAAGAGTGTGAAGGAGATTTATGACAGCACAAGGTATGCTGATGATGATGAAGATTTGAATTTTGCATTATTCACTTCTAGTGATCCAATCCACTTTGAAGAAGCCGTGAAAGAAGAGAAATGGTGTAAGGCCATGGATGAAGAATTAGATGCCATAGTAAGGAATGACACATGGCAGCTAACTGATTTACCCAAGGGTAAACAAGTCATTGGAGTTAAGTGGGTCTATAAGACCAAGTCAACTGCTGAAGGAAAAATAGAAAGACATAAGGCAAGGCTGGTTGTCAAAGGGTACAAACATCAGCCTGGAAGAGATTATGATGAGACCTATGCACCAGTTGCAAGGCTGAAAACAGTTCGGGCAGTCATAGCAATTGCAGCCCAACACAGATGGAAGGTGTTTCAGATGGATGTAAAGTCAGCCTTCTTGAACGGAGTGCTAAAAGAGGAAGTGTATGTGGAGCAGCCACCTGGCTATGAAGTCCCAGGGCAAGAGGACAAGGTATATAGGCTCCGGAAAGCCCTCTATGGGCTGAAACAAGCACCTAGGGCATGGTATAGCAGGATTGACTCATACTTGTTGAGCAATGGCTTTAGCAAAAGCTGCAGTGAGCCCACTCTCTACATCAAAGCAGCTGAAGGTAAACTTTTGATTACTGTCTTGTATGTAGATGATCTGATTTTTACTGGAAATAGTGATATTTTCATTGCTAATTTCAAAGAGGCAATGAAGAATGAGTTTGAGATGACAGACTTAGGTCTGCTGAAATATTTCCTTGGCATTGAGGTAAACCAAACAAAGCATGGCATATTTATTTCGCAAACTAACTATGCCAAACAGATTGTGAAAAGGTTTAAGATGGAGAATAGTAAACCTGCCCCTACACCCACAGCCACAGGTCTGAAGTTGAGTAAAGAGGACAGCAGCAGAGAAGTGAACCCAACCCTCTACAAGAGCATGGTTGGAAGCCTCATGTACTTGACAGCAACTAGGCCTGATTTGATGTATGCTGTAAGCCTGATTTCTAGGTTCATGGAGAAGCCTAATGACACACATTGGCAAGCAGGAAAGAGGATCCTGAGGTATGTGAATGGCACAACAGGTTATGGCATTTTGTATGATGTTTTTAATGAGTTTAAGCTGGCTGGTTTCACAGACAGTGATTGGGCAGGAAACGTTGATGACCGGAAGAGCACATCTGGCTATATATTTCACATGGGTTCAGGCATGATTTCATGGGCATCCAAGAAGTAGTCCATTGTTTCTCTCTCTACAGCAGAAGCTGAGTATATTGCAGCAAATGCAGCAGCTTGTCAGGCTATTTGGCTAAGAAGAATCCTTGCAAACTTGTATGAGCAGCAAGAAGATGGTACAACCATTCATTGTGACAATGTTTCATCAATAGTCCTGACAAAGAATCCAGTCTTCCACAGACGAAGCAAACACATTGAGATCCGTTATCACTTCATTAGGGAGTTGGTAGAACGAGGAGAGATTGAGTTGCAGTATTGCAGATCCGAGCAGTAGCTCGCTGACATTTTCACAAAGGCATTGCCAAAAGATTCCTTTGAATGCCTAAGAGATAGGTTCGGCATTGTGGATAGCTCCAGAGGTGTGCAACCCCGGAAAGAGGACAGCTACGGAGGTGTGCAGTCCTACAAAGAAGTCAGCTCCAGAGGTTCAGATACGGAAAGACAACAGGAGAACTCTAGAGACTCAACTCTGGAATGTATGTGCAGCTCCGGAGATGCTCCGGAGATGTAGAAAAGGATCTCTGGAGTTGCAGAGAGTCAACTCCGGAGATGCTCTAGAGACGTTGAAAAGGGAAATCAGCTCCGGAGATGTAGACAGGGAGCTCCGGAGATGCAGAGGGCAGCTCCGGAGATGATACAGCATGACAGAAAGAGCTCCGGAGATTTGCTCCGGAAAGGCAAAGGCAAGTGTATATCTCCGGAGATCAATTCCGGAATGAAAATTGCAAATTGACGTCTAACTTCAGACTAAGGGGGAGTGTTGAAAATTTAATCCTCCGTCAGACATTTATTGCTGACTGCCCCCGCGTCAGACTTGGGGATCTCCCGCATCCTCCCCCAGCACCGTTGGCCTGCCAACATTCAATTCTGGTAGGTGCATTTGAAATTTGAAGTTTTTTGAGCACCCATTTTGCTGGGCATGTAGAAGAGACAAAAGAGAGGGAAAATGAAAAAGACAGATAGAACGAATGCGTTGAACCTGCAGCAGCAGAAGAATGAGAATGTTCTTGTAGAGAACAGCAGAAGGAGAACAGCAGAAAGGAATGTTGCAGTAGCAACAGTAGACAGCTACGGAGTTCCAGGCAGCTCCGGATATACAGTGTGCAGCTCCAGAGATAGGAGTAGAGTATGAAAACAGAGCAGCAGCTCTGAATCTGTAAAGTGTATTGAAGTTTGAATGTAATCTAGAAAAGGAAATATATATATGAAATATATTGCTGTCTCTTCTGTGTTTGGTTACCTGTGTGTTTGCATTTGTTTTTGCTGTTCATTATTGCTGTAGCATTGCATCTGAAGACCAGCATTCTGTCCTTCCCCTGTTTTTTCTGTCAACATCTAGGACTTTCAGCTTTTAAAGAATTTGTGTAGAATAATCTGCCAAATTACAAGTTAAAGTTATCTAATTTCAATATCAAATTAGATTGTTTTCCTTCTTTGTGGACATTCGGTCGCTAAAAGGTCTTCAACTTGTATATGGTCCCAAGGTACGACACTGAAGTAGCCATGTGGATTAAGTGGTACAATATTTCTTCCCTTTTATGCTTTTTCAAATTGTTTGTTTGTTGTTTGGTTTAGGTGATATAATTTCCTTTGTTCGTTTAGTGAAGGGAAGGGAAAGGTGTTAGGGTTCTTAGGGTTTAGGTTTTATGTTGGGGAAGTAATACAATTTCTTGAGAATGCACAAGAGCTATTTGAAAGATCTGTTGTTAGACTTTGTGATCCCTTTCGAGCTCATTTTCCCACGAGAAATCTAATCCAACTTTTAAGGATTTTGATTGCAGCGAGTATCTATTTACTATACCTGGTACATAAAGGTATGCTTTAGTTCCAGTAATTTTTTTGGTAACAGATTAAGTTTGACTTAATGTGGTGGCAGCTCGAGAAGGTTGAGGTGATGCTTGCAATTGTCTTTGTGTGCTTTGTAGGGTAAATGCTCTGTAAATTGTCAGCGTCCGCATTCAGCATCCGTTAATCAATTTTCACTATAAATTACCACCAAATAGGTGGAAGTGCAGTTTGTCACCGTGGCGGTATCTCTATTGTCTAGGGATTAATTATTGGGATTGATATTAGTGTTGAACTATAGTTACTCAGAATGCAGTCCGATACAAAATGAGCAAGGCTTGTGGGCGAAAGCCTTCCATACGATTCCACCAGCGAAATCGCGTGCTATTTCTTTGTTATCGTTTGCTTCGATTATACATTAAGCCGCTTTTGTTTTAGGCCTGTTAAGTTTGTTCTTTATTCCTTTGCAGATATGTTGACTGAGCATAGAGTAGTCTTTTGAGAGAAATTTTCCTGTGGCAGGCAGAGTTAATGGCTGTGTCTTGTAAATATCCAAAACATTGATTGCGTTTAAGGCGGAATTAATGGCTGGGTTTTGTAAATATTCAAAACATTTTATGCACAGTGAGTTAAGTTAGGAATTTTCAATTAGAAGTTTGAATTTTTTAAAAAATGATTTTGAACATCTCACTTTGTTGTCTTACAATCTGTAGCCAGATGAAATTTGTATTCTTCTTGAATGAAGGAAGAGAGAATGGAAATATTTGCTTGCCGAAAGGAGGGTTGAAGATCTTCTTGGACGCCCGGTTTTTGTATATAGGCAAACATTTCGTCGGAGAACGTACCTAGACTCTAAACCTTCTCGTCCAAGTTACCTTTTTCTTAAAATCAATTTTGATCATATCACTATTTGGCCTTACAATCTTTAGGCAGATGACATTTCAATTTAAGTGGCCCAAGGCTATCGGAATAACACTGGACTATCAGCATTTTCTTTCATCTGCTGTTCTGAGGCTATTTACTTAAAAGAAGCAGCTTTTGCACCGGCACGTAACACAAAATTTTATTTTATTTTAATGCAGATTATGAGTATGAACCTGTACAATATCCAAGGGTTTTATTGCAGGGCAGAAGCATCAGCTGCCGAGTGATTATAAATATGTAGGCGTTTGTGGAGGCAGGAAGTCTAAATGAAATCCAACAGTTCTTACTTTAGAGTGGAAGCATTTACACTGGCACATCATGTATTAACTTTTATTAATTGCAGGGTATATAATTATAAGGCATCTGTGGAGGTGGCACTTGATGTATTGACTTAATTTAATAGTGTATCATTTTTTGCAAATGATTATGTAGGCATTTGTGGAGCCAAGGAGCCTAATTGAAATCAGGTCAATGGAACCAGAAGTGAAGCAGGGTGAAATCTGTGAGGATGATTTTGATTGAATTTTTTGGCTTTATGTGTGTGCTGCATGTGTGCAAATCTAGAAGCATTTAAAAACAATTTGGCAATTGGGGTCTTCAATTTATTGCTTATTTAAATGATTTTCATGTTTGTGAACTTCATTAGAACGTACTTAAACGTGTACGCATACTTGAAAGAAATAGAGTATGTTACTGAAGCACTCCATGTATAAAGTGGTACAGCATATTTTTTATTATGATATTAGTCTCTTCACCGATGTTGGCTGAGTACTTCCCTAATTTTTAATATGGCAAGAGTATAATTATGCAGGGGTTTTCTGAGGTGGAGAGTCTGTGTCCCGAAAAATCAAGGGTGGGAATCATCAAGACAGTGGAATGACATCATCGGAGGCTATGTATATTTTTAGGATGGTTCGTTGATTGTTTTTGTGAATTGAAGAACTTTTTATCGCCTCGATATGGTTAATGCAAGAAGCAATTCTATACTGCTTGATGATAATGATTTAAGAATTCACACTGGCATTGCGATTGAGCAAATGACAGTTAGGAAGATAATGAATATTTTCTTATTTGATGGGGTGAGTGGACGGGCCAGGAAGAGCATAGCGGGAATCAGTTTGGAGTCAGCTAGCTTAAACAAATCACCATTTCCAATTTCTTGTTTTTCGATATGAATTTGGGTTTTATTGGAATTTTATATTTAGAGTAGTTTAATTACGAACAATAAATTTTTTGCAGACTGATTGGCGACCATAAAATGGAGTTTTGGATGGACCGACATTTGGAGCTTGACGACTAATCTGCCAAATTACAAATTAGAGTACTTTAATTTCATTATCAAATTAGATTGTTTTGGTTCTTTGTGAACTTTAGCTCGCTAACAGGTCTTCAACTCGTGTATGGTCCCAGAGTAGGACACTGAAGTAGCAATGTGGATTACGTGGTACGATATTTCTTCCCTTTATGCTTTTGCAAGTTGAGTGCAAATTGTTTGTTTGTTTGGTTTAGTTGTTGAAATTTCTTTCGTTGGTTTTATCATTTCCGATTCTATCAAAGTGAAGGGAAGGGAAGGGTGTTATGTAGGGTTCTTAGGGTTTAAGGTTTTATGTTGGGGAAATAATAGAATTTTGTCAGAATGCCCAAGAGCTATTTGAAAGATCTGTTGTTAGACTTTGTGATCCCTTTCCAGCTCATTTGCCACCACAAATCTAACTTTCAAGGATTTTGATTGCAGCGAGTATCTATTAACTATACCTTGTACACTTATTTTAGGTACAGATAAAGGTAGACTTAATGTGGTGGTAGTTTCTTTTTTGCAAATCTGGTGGTCTTAGCACCTAGATAAGGTTGAGGTGATGCTCGCAATGGTCTTTGTGTGCTTTGTAGGGTAAATGCTCTGTAAATTGTCATCGTCGGCATTCGGGATCCGTTAATCGATTCAGACCATAAATTACCACCAAATAGGTGAGTGCAGTTGCTCACTGTGGCAGTATCAGCTTATTCTCTATTGCCTAGTGATTAATTAACTATTTGAATTTTGGATTGATATTGGTGGTGAACAATAGATACTCAAAATGAACAAGGCTTGTGGAGGAAAGCCTCCCTTACGATTCCACCAGCGAAATGGCCTGCTATTTCTTTCTTATCGTTTGCTTCGATTATATGATTTGTGGGGTAACCTTATTATTATGCATTAAGCCGCTTTTGTTTTAGGATTGTTAAGTTTGTTATTTATTCCTTTGCAGTTATGTTGGCTGAGCATAGAGTAGCCTTTTGAGAGATGAAGCGTTTATGTAGGTATATTTGGAGGTATGAAGCGTGGAGCAATCTTGGAAATAGAAGTGATCTTTCAGCTTTTTTGTGAAGTGAATATGCCTTGTATTACTGACTGATTAGTTAATTTTGAGAACTTTTCTATATGGGGCAAGTGATAGTAAAGTGTTGCATGTTAAACCTTATTTTTTCAACAGTCAAGGGAAAGTGTTGCATGTTAGTACGAGCTTCAAAGCTCTGGCCAAGATCGGGAGTAGGATGTTAATACTTCAATATGTTTTGTGTGATTTTTACTGTAGTGGTTTTGTTCCGTAATGTCTATTTTAGTAAGAGACAGATTATGATTATGTAGGATTTTTGTGAGCTCGGAAGCCTGTGGCAGTGGAAATTAGAGGCGGTGTACAATCAAGCCTGTAGCAGTGGAAATTAGAGACTAAGAACACTAGTAGGCTGACGAATCAAGAAGACAGTAAAATTGTATCAAACCTAGATTCTGTTACTCAAAGTTAAACGTGACCACCAGTAGTTGCCAAATATATAAATGATATAAGCTTGTTTTTTTATTTTTTTAATTGACGAACGTTGTTTCGGCGTGAAGTTCTAATCATCAATTGTTTCGAAGGTTTTAATTGCATGTAGTTTTACTTCTACCAATATCTCTATAATACTAAATTGAGGGTTTTGATTACACGCATTTACTTTCTCATAATCTCTGTAGATTTGTTTATCTGGATGCTTCTTCGTTACATATTTTGGAATTAATTTTAAGGGTTTTATTCAATGCATGTGAATTATTTCCTTCAGCTGAAGAGAGGGCTAAGGTAACAGTTTTATACAAATGTGTGATTTATTATTAAAGAGCTCCCAAGGAAGGGCATTATTTGGATGGATATAGATTTTTTTTTTTTTTTAATAATTCGGTTTCTTTAATAAATTTTTGTAGGCAAGTAACGAATAAAATTTAAAAAATGATGTATACAAGCCAAGTAACGAATTAAATTTTAAAAATGATGTATATTGGCTTTGGAATGGATAGGTTTGGTTTGAATCTTACCAGCAAAGAACTTTGGCCTTCTTTATTATAATTCCATTTGAGGGTTTTGATTGTAGGGAGTGTTTTCCCTTGCAGTACAAAGGTTTCATTTTAGGATCCTAATGCCAAGCAATTATTTTGGTTGATAACAGACTAACCTTCTAAGAGAAGACATTTTGTGGAAGCATATTGTATTTCCAAATTTGGACTTTTTGAAGATGGAGAGGTCGAGCTCCGAATAATGTGAGTCTACTTTGTGAAGTCTTGTTCGTTAATGTCTTTTTCTTTTTCTAAAGGTGCTGTCCATTTATTTGGCACCCAAATGTAGTAATGATTTGTTTGGAAGGTTTGGCCCATTTTTGTGTCATGAGCAGAGCACGACAATAGTAGTAATCTTATCTTTTCTCAAAATTTTGATGTTTCCTTAGGGGCTATAAAGATCTTTTACTTTTGTTGTACAATGTTTTTATAATGATTTGATTCTCTTAGTCTTTTGCAATGAAACTTTGCAGTAATAAAATTGTCTCATGATTCATTTTCAAATATAATGTATTTTGAGGGTTTTAGTTATTGGGAGGGAGAAGTCACAAGAGTTGTCTTGCAGGGTATGTATGCCTCATATTAAAAGTACAGTTAACTGCCTTCTGTATATTGGGAGTATGAGGTAGTCTCATATGTTATAAACCACCTGTAGACCCAAAATCAGGTCGCTTGACATCGTAGACTATAAAAGGATCCATTTCCTTTTCATTTGTTCGGAGTCTTTAAAGTTTTATTGCAGGCTTTTAAGTTTTCGATACTATTATTGGAGCATATATTGGTTTTCAAAGATCAAAGGGAAATCTTAAAAGTATCTGTCGTGAATTTGGGGCAAAGTTGGAAAAAATAAATTCTTTGTAAACTTCAAGGAGAGTTGTACAATATAGATGGTAGATGACCAAAGGCTCAGTATATTTCTCTAGAATGCTAGAATACCGTAGGAAGCCTTGAGATGGAAGAAGAGTCAAGATCAAAACTATCTTCAATACAAAAAGAGAGAAGGAATGTAATTTAAAAAATTTGAATCATGCAAGATGCTATTTTGGGTAAAAGAATAAGGAAATGACCATTGGAATCTTGAAAGGTTGGGTGAATGTCCATTATGAACAAAACTACTTAATGTTAGATTGCCAGCACTCACTATGTTTTGGGGAGTTGCAACAGGCGAACAAGATCTATACCACTCAAACGAAGCGGCTTAAGCACATCTTTTATTAAATTCTGGAGTGAGAATCACAAATAAGAAAAGACATTCCTCACACATTATGCTCACATCCCTTGTTCGGCGGGCTAGGGCAAATGACAGTTACGAAAATAATGATTTTTAAAAGCGAATCAACTTGGAAAAATGAGAATCAACTTGGAAAAATGAATATTCTCTTATTTAGTAGCGGGAATGAGTTTGGAGTCAGCTAGCTTAAACAGATCACTATTTCCAATTTCTTGTTTTTTGATTTGAATTGGGTTTTATTGGAATTTTATTTTTAGGGTAGTTTAATTATGAACAATAATTTTTTTGTAGAGATTGAGTGGCGACCATAAAATGGAGTTTTGGATGTACGGACATTTGGAGCTTGACGACAATGTTTGATTTCATCAGTCTTAGCACTTTCAGGTTTTAAAGGATTTGTATAAACTAAGCTGCCAAATTACAAATTAGAGTACTTTAATTTCATTATCAAATTAGATTGTTTTGGTTCTTTGTGAACTTTAGCTCACTAAAAGGTCTTCAACTTGTATATGTTCCCAGTGTGGGCAGGACACTGAAGTAGCAATGTGGATTAAGTGGTACGATATTTCTTCCGTTCATGCTTTTGCAAATTGAGTGTAAATTGTTTGTTTGTTTGTTTGGTTTAGTTGTTAAATTTTCTTTTGTTGGTTTTATCATTTCAGATTCTATCAAAATGAAGGGAAGGGAAGGGTGTTACGTAGGGTTCTTAGGGTTTAGGGTTTTATGTTGGGGAAGTAATAGGATTTTGTTAGAATGCCCAAGAGCAATTTGAAAGATCTGTTGTTAGACTTTGTGATCCTTTTCCAGCTCATTTTCCACCACCAATCTGATCGAAGTTTTAAGGATTTTGATTGCAGCGAGTATCTATTAACTATACCTTGTACACTTATTTTAGGTATATAAACGTATGCTTTAGTTCCTGTAATTTGTCTGATAACAGCTTAAGGTAGACATAATGTGGTGGTATTTTTTTTTTTGCAAATCTGATGGTCTTAGCAGCTAGAGAAGGTTGAGGTGATGCTTGCAACTGTCTTTGTGTGCCTTGTAGGGTAAATACTCTCTAAATTGTCAGCGTCTGGCATTCAGGATCCGTTAATCAATTAAGACCATAAATTACCAGTAAATAGGTGAAGTGCAGTTTGTCACTGTGGCATTATTAGCTTATTCTCTATTGCCTAGTGATTAATTAATAATTAACTATTTGGATTGATATTGGTGGTGAACAAGAGATACTTAGAATGCTGTCCAATACAAAATGAACAATGCTTGTGGAGGAAAGCCTCTCTTACGATTCTACCAGTGAAATGGCCTGCTATTTCTTTCTTATCGTTTGCTTCGACTGTACGATTTATGGGGTAACCTTATTATTATGCTTTAAGCCGCTTTTGTTTTAGGCTTGTTATGTTGGCTGAGCGTAGAGTAGCCTTATGAGTGAAGCTTTCCTGTGGCAGTATATTAGTTACTCAAATTTGATGGTTACTTAATTGGGTTTAAGGCGGAGCTAATGGCAGTGTCTTGTAAATATTCAAAACATTGATTACGTTTAAGGCAGAATTAATTGTTGGGTCTTGTAAATATTCAAAACATTTTATGTACAGCTAGTTAAGTGAGGAATTTTCAATTAAAATTGTATTTTTTAAAAATGATTTTGAAAATCTCACTTTGCTGTCTTACAACTGTAGCCAGATGAAATTTGTATTCTTTTTGAATGAAGGGAGGGAACAGAAGTAACAACTTTTTCCCCTTGGATGCCTGGTTTTTGTATATAGGCAAACATTTCGTGGAGAACGTACCTAGAATCTAGACCTTCTATTAGAAGTTCCCTTTTTCTTAAGATTGATTTAGCATATCACTATTTGGCTTTAAAATCATTAGGTAGATGATATTTCAAATTAAGTGGCCCAAGTCTATGGGTATAACACTGTTGGACCATTAGCATTTTTTCATCATCTGCTGTTCTGAGGGTATTTATTAAAAGAAAGCATTTGCACCAGCACGCTACCCAAAATTTTGTTTTATTTTAACGCAGATTACGAGTATGAGCCTGTACAATATCCAAGTGTTTTATTGCAGGGCAGAAGTATCAGCTGGCGAGTGCTTATAAATATGTAGGCGTTTGTGGAGGCAGGGAGTCTATACGAAAGCCAATTTAGGGTAGAAGCATTTGCACTGGCACATTATGTATTAACTTTAATTAATTGCATATAGGCATCTGTGGAGGTGGCACTTGATGTGTTGGACTTAATTTAATGGAGAGCATCATTTTTTGCAGATGATTATGTAGGCATTTGTGGAGCCAAGGAGCCTAATTGAAATCAGGTCAATGACTTCAGAAGTGAAGCAGGGTGATATATGTGAGGATGTTTTTGGTTGATATTTTTTTGGCTTTATGTGTTTGTATGATTCATGTCCGGTGAGATTGATGTACCTTGTTAACATGAATGCAAACGTAAAAGCATTTAAAATCAATTTGTCATTTGTGGGCTTCAAATTATTTCTCATTTAAATGATTTTCATGCTTGTGAATATCATTAGAATGCACTTAAACGTGTATGCAAACCCGGAAGCAACAGTGTATGCTACTGAAATTAACAACATTTTATATATTATGGTAGTAGTCCCTTCAACGACGTTCGCTGAGTACTATAAGGACAGCTTTATGCAGCAGTCCGATCGTTTTTCAATTTTGATGGTCTATCTGCTGAAGGGGAAGGTTGAGGTTGTGGTACACCGTTTCTTCCCTCTATGCTTTTTGCAAATTGAGTTCATTTGTGTGATGTTAGGGGCTTAAAAATGTAAATTGTTTTTGTTTTACCACCAAAATATTTAAATTCTTTATTATCATGTGCTTCCAACGGTTTGGTTTATGAGATTGCTTTATAGTAATGAAAGTGTTTTATTTTGGGCTTTCTTGTTGTAAGTTTGTAGTCTTTAAGTTCTCTCCTAATAGATTAGGATGTTGGTAGGAATATTTTTGGGGATATTTGAAGGTAGCCAAAGTGAAGGTAATGTTAATAATGAGGTTGTGATCGTATAGAGTGTATTTTTCTATTAATGTTTTAAGGATTATTTGTTAGGCATAGGTTTTATATTCTTCTCATCATTTTAAAAAAAAAATGTTGTATCTCTTAAAATTAAGAATTAAAGGTAAGAAGTTTAGAAGGCTGCATGAGGAGGAGAAATAGATTTGCAATCACATTTTGCTTTTCAATTTGCTGAGGTGTATAACTTGTAGTAAATTGTTTTTATCCCATGGAACCTCTAAAAGTCTTAAGAATTCATTTGACTTGTATCCCTTAAAATTAAGAATTAAAGGTAAGACGTCTAGAAGGCTGCACTAAGAGAAGAAACAGATTTGCAATCAAATTTTATTTTATTTACTTATTCATCCTATATGTTTTGAGGATGTAATTAAGGAAGAACATTGGGTTAATGCAATGAATGTAAAGATAAAATCAATAGAAAAGAATGACACATGGAATTAGTTGATCTCCATTATTGTTCTATTATTCTTTTTTGCAACATCATTTTGCTGAGGTGTATAACTTGTAGTAAATTGTTTTTATCCCATGGAACCTCCAAAAGTCTAAGAACTCATTTGATTTGTAATGGTCCCCGCTAATGATGGTATTTGTATTGGATCGCATAAATCTATATGCACAAGTTCTAAGGGTGCCCATGCTTTATATGACATTCTTTTTGGAAAACTTTCTGTATGTTGTTTTGGCAAAATAGAACCGTCACATGAACTCATTGGTTCTTAAATTGGGGGTAATCTTTTTACCATTTACTTCTTTTGCAACAAACACAATCCTCTAAAATTAAGATGACCATACCTCAAATGCCATAGTCATGCTTGATCTTGACATGTTTTTTTGAAATTTGCTTCAACTCCTATGTTTTCACACCTCATCCTTGGTGGAAACATTATGTTCTTTGTTATTTCAACCCTTGCGATTACCATGTTATTAGGTCTATCAAATATAGTGCAAACATTATTTTCAAAAATTATTTTGTAACCTTTTTGAACAAGTTGACCAATACTTATAAGATTACAATTCAATCCAAGTACAAAGTAAACATCAGGAATATACCTCTTACCATGATTTATTACCAAATTGATTGCACCTTTACCCATGATTGCCATTGTATCATTATTGCCCAATTTTACCTTTGATTTCACTATAGTATCCATGCATTCAAATAATTCTCTATTTCCTATCATGTGATTGCTACACCCACTATCTAGAAGCCAAGAAACACTTGAATTTTCTTGAGCTACATGGCATGTAATGAACAATGTCCCTGAATTGCTTTCAGAAAAATTTGCATTTTGCTTTTCTACATCTACTTGTTTCTTTTGACATTTACTTTCAATGTGTTCAAATCTCTTGCAATAATAACATTGGGTATTGGACTTATCATACCTTTGTGATGTTTGATTATATCCACATCCTCTAGATTTGAAATGTTGTCTTAGCCTTCCACCTGGATCAAGACATTTTTCTTTCTTCTCTTTGAAAATTATTTCTTCCTCTTCCTCTTTCCTTTTCCTCTAAAATTTCTCTTCTTTTGCCTCTACCAAATGTCATTTGTGATTTGAATGCATTCTCCAATGAAACATTGTTATTCTTGTTCAACCTATATTTATGAGATAACAATGATCCAAACGACTCTTCTATAGATAACCGTGAAATATCTTTAGATTCCTCAATTGCAACCACATTAATATCAAACTTAATAGGCAAACTTCTAAGGATCTTTTCAACAACCTTCTGATATGATAACATCACCATTTGATATAATTTCATTAACCACATTCATCAATTGACCTTGAAATTGATCTACTAAATCTAAGTCTTTCATTTGTAGGTGAATACAAATCAAATGAGTTCTTAGACATTTGTAGGTTCCATGGGATAAAGAAACAATGTAATACAATTTATACACTTTAGTAGAATGGTGTCGTAGAAAGGAAAAATAGACCAATAATGGAGATGGCATGAAGCATGTTGAGATGTAATAATCTATCTAATGAATACTGAGTTTAAGCAATAGCTTGTGCAATATACATCTTGAACATGTGTCTAACAAAGAGTGTGAAAGACATGATTCCTCAACAAGCATGGAGTGGTAAGTATCATAGTGTATCACATTTTGGAATTTTTGGTTGTGTTGTATTTGCATTTGTGCCAAATGAAACAAGAAGCAAGTTGGATGATAGAGGTGAGAAGTGCATCTTTATTGATTATTGTGAACATTCAAAAGATTATAAGTTGTTCAATCCTATCACTAGGAAGGTTAGTATAAGCAGGGATATTGTGTTCAAAGAAGAATCTTTTAGTTGGTCCAACAATACCTCATGATGATGATGAAGAAAAAGTTCAAGAAAATCAAGACAATCAAATTATTGTGCAAGAATGTACTCCATCAAGGATTCCACAAAGAGAATAAGGTGAATCATCAATCCTTTCCTCTCCTAATTCGCAAGTAAGTAATTATTATAATCCTACACTTGCATCTTTGAGATCAAGAATTAAAGTTAAGAAGTTTAGAAAGTAGCAAGAGATTTATGATCGAGGAGAAGAAATAGATTTGCAATCAAATTTTTCTTTATTTGCTCATTGATCTTATATGTTTTGAGGATGCAATAAAGGAAGAACATTGGATTAATGCAATGAATACAGAGATAAAATCAATAGAAAAGAATGACATATGGGAATTAATTGATTTTCTAAAAGGAAAATAATGCATAGTGTGAAATGGGTTTACAAAACTAAGTTTAAAGCAAATGGAGATGTTGAAAAATATAAGGTAAGATTAGTAGCTAAGGGGTTTGCACAACAATATGGAGTTGATTATAATGAAACATTTGAACCTATAGCAAGACTAGATGTAGTTAGAATGTTGTTAGCAATTGCAGGTCAACATGGTTGGAAAGTTTTTCAACTGGATGTTAAAATCATCTTTTATGAACGGATTTTTAGAGGAAGAAAATTATGTACAACAACTAGAATGATATGAGGTAAGTAGACATGAAGACAAGTTATACATATTCAAAAAGACACTTTATGGACTCAAGCAAGCATCTAGAGTGTATTATAGTCGTATAGATGTATACATGATGGATAATGGATTCAAAAGGAGTAACAACGAGATTACACTATACATGAAGGTAAATAAACAAGGTCAAATTTTGATTGTTTGTTTATATGTTGATGATTTGATCTTTACTAGAGAATTATCTATAAATATGTTTAAATCAGCGTAAAAAAGGAACTTGAAATGACAGATTTAGGCTTAATGAGATGTTTTCTAGAAATTAAGTTGTACAAAATAATAATGGAATTTTCACTTGTCAAGCTAAGTATGCAAAGGATGTGTTGAAGAAGTTTAGAATGATAAATTGTAAACCAACATCTATTCCTATAGCCGCATGTACAAAACTGAGTAGAGAAGATAATGGGTCCAATGTTAATTCAATTATATTCAAAAGACTTGTTGGATGTTTAATATATCTCACAACAACTAGACCAAATATTATGTATGGAGTTAGTCTGATATCTAGATTCATGGACTTACCCAAGGATTCACATTGGCAAGTTGGGAAAAAAATATTGATGTAGATTTTATGGATTATTGATTCTGGTATGTGGTACTCCACAATAGATAAGATTGGGTTGGTTGGAAATACAGATAGTGATTTTGAAGGGAGCATTGATGTTCATAAGAGCTCTTTAGGATATGCATTTCACTTTGGAAAATGTATTGTTGCATGGGAATCCAAGAAACAACCAATAGTGGCAATCTCATTTGCAGAAGCAGAGTATGAGGCAAGTACATTTGTAGCATGTCAAGCAATATGGATGCGAAGAGTTTTAATGTACTCTTCACATCCATATTGCTTGACATGTTGCTAATGTACTCGCCAAATATTATGCTTCTATAGATGAGATTGTCACTATTAGTTGTTTCTTGGATGCACATGCAACAATACCTGTTCTGAAGTGAAAGTGCTCTTTCGATCATCAATGCTCCCTGTAAAATCACTTTCTGTATATCTGACCAACCCAAACTTATGAGTTGTAGAGTATAATATACCATATTCAATAGTCCTTGCAATATACCTCAATATTCTTTTTCAAACTTGTCAATGTAAATCCTTGGATGAGTCCATGAATCTAGATATCAGACTAACTCTATACATATATTTGGCCTAGTTGCTGTGAGATACATTAAACTTCCAACAAGTCTTTTGAATATAGTTGAATTAACATTGGATCCATTATCTTTTCAGTTGAGTTTTGTATGAGTAAATGTTGGTTTATAATTTATCATTTTAAACCTCTTCTGCATACATAGCTTGACAAAACAAATCCTATTATTATTTTGTACAACTTCAATGCTTAGAAAATATCTCATTAAGCACAAATATGTCATTTCAAATTCCTTTTTCATGGTTAATTTAAACACATCTATAGATAAATCTCTAGTAAAGATTAAATTAATGACATATAAACATAATCAAAATTCAACCTTGTTTGTTGACCTTCATGAATATTGTAGGCTTCTTGTTGCTACTTCTAAATCCATTATCCATCATGTATGCATTTATTGAACTATATAATGCTCTAGGTGCTTGCTTGAGTCCATAAAGTGTCATTTTTAATTTGTGTACTTTGTCTTCATGCCCACTTACTTCATATCCTTCGGTTTGTTGTACATAAATTTCTTTCTCTAAAAATCTATTAAAGAAAAGCTAATTTGACATCCATTTGATAAACTTTTCAAGCATGTTGAGCTACAATCACTAACACAATTCTAACTGTATCAATTCTTACTACAAGTGTAAAAGTTTCATTATAATCAATTCCATATTGTTGTGCAAACCTCTTAGTTACTAGTCTTGCCTTATATTTTTTAACATCTTCATTTGCATTAAACTTAGTCTTAAAAACTTATTTCACACCTATGCATTCTTTTTCTTTTAGGCAAATCAACTAATTCCCATGTGTCATTCTTTTCTATTGATTTTATCTTTCCATTCATCACATTTATCCATTTTCTTCCTTTTTTGCATTCTCAAAACATATAGGATCATGAGCAAATAAAGCAAAATTTGATTGCAAATTTATTTCTTCTCCTTGATCATGTTGCAGCCTTCTAAACTTCTTACCTTTAATTCTTGATCTCAAATATGTAAATATAGGATTAGAATCATTACTTGTGAATTAGGAGAGGAATGGGTTGATGATTCACCTTGTTATCTTTGTGGAGTCCTTGATGGAGTACCTTCTTGCACAATAGTTTGAATGTTCTGATTTTCTTGAACTTTTTCATCTTCTTCATCATGAGGTATTGTTGCACCAATTGAAACTCATTTATCTATACTACCATCCCAAGATTCTTCTCATTGGAACACAACATTCCTTCTTATAATAACCTTCTTGGTGATAGGATTGAACAACTTATAAGCTTTTGAATGTTCACAATAACCAAATGAAACAAGGAGCAAGTTGGATGATAGAGGTGAGAAGTGCATCTTTATTAATTGTAAGGTGTTCAATCTTATCATCAAGAAGGTTAGTATAAGTAGTGATCTTGTGTTCAAAGAAGAAGAATCTTTCAGTTGGTGCAACAATACCTCATAATGAAGAAGAATATAAAGTTTTAGAAAATCAAGACAATCAAACTATTGTGCAAGAATGTACTCCATCAAGGACTCCATAAAGAGAATAAGGCGAATCATCAACCCTTTCCTCTCCTAATTCACAAGTAATGATTCTAATCCTGTATTTACATATTTGAGATCAAGAATTAAAGGTAAGAAGTTTAGAAGGCTGCAACACATTTATGATCAAGGAGAAGAAATATATTTGCAATCAAAATTTGCTTTATTTGCTTATAATCCTATATGTTTTGAGAATGCAAAAAAGGAAGAAAATGGATAAATGTGATGAATGGAGAGATAAAATCAATACAAAAGAATGACACATAGGAATTAGTTGATTTGCCTAAAAGAAAATGAATGCATAGGTGTGAAATAGGTTTTTAAAACTAAGTTTAATGCAAATGGAGATGTTAAAAAATATAAGGCAAGACTAGTAACTAAGAGGTTTGCACAACAATATGGAATTGATTATAATGAAACTTTTACACCTGTAGTAAGAATTGATATAGGTAGAATTGTGTTAGTGATTGCAGCTCAACATGGTTGGAAAGTTTATCAAATGGATGTCAAATCAACTTTTATGAATAAATTTTTAGAGGAGGAAGATTATGTACAACAACCAGAAGGATATGAGGTAAGAGGACATGAAGACAAGTTATACATATTCAAAAAGAAGCTTTATGGACTCAAGCAAGCATCTAGAGTGTGGTATAGCCGAATAGATGTATACATGATGGATAATAGAATCAAAAGGAGTAACAACGAGCTTACACTATACATGAAGGTCAATAAGCAAGGTCAGATTTTGATTGTTTGTTTATATGTTGATGATTTTGATCTTTATTAGAGAATTATTTATAGATATGTTTAAATCAGCCTTGAAAAAGAAATTTGAAATGATAGATTTGGGCTTAATGAGATGTTTTTTAGAAATTAAAGTTGTACAAAATAATAATGGGATTTTCATTTGTCAAGTTAAGTATGCAAAGGATGTGTTGAAAAAGTTTAGAATGATAATTTGCAAACCAACATCTATTCCGATAGCCACGTGTACAAAACTGAGTAGAGAAGATAATGGGTCCAATGTTAATTCAATTATATTCAAAAGACTTTTGGAAGTTTAATATATTTCACAACTAGACCAAATATTATGTATGGAGTTAGTCTAATATCTAGATTCATGGACTCACCCAAAGATTCTCATTGGCAAGTTGGGAAAAGAATGTTGATGTAGATTCCATGGACTATTGATTATGGTATGTTGTACTCCACAATAGATAAGTTTGGGTTGGTTGGATATATAGATAGTAATTTTATAGGGAGCATTGATGTTCATAAGAGCTCTTTAGGATATGCATTTCACTTTGGAAAATGTATTGTTGCATGGGCATCCAAGAAACAACCAATAGTGGCAATCTCATTTGCAGAAACAAAGTATGAGGCAAGTACATTAGCAGCATGTCAAGCAATATGGATGTGAAGAGTTTTGATGTATTTAATGTATGAGAAAAAGGAACCTACATTAATCTATTATGATAATAAATCAGCAATTGCACTATCAAAGAATCATGTTTTTCATAAGAGGAGTAAACACATTGTCACAAGGTATCACTTCATTCAAGAGTTGGGGAACAATGGAGAGATCAATCTTGAGTATTGGAGATCAGAAGACCAGTTGGTAGATATATTCACAAAGACATTAGCACATAAGCAATTTGAGTATTTTAGACAAAATTTGGGTATTGTAAATATTGATGTAATTAGTACTAGAAATTAGGGGGAGTGTTAAAAGATTCTAGTAATTTCTACCAGATGTGTTATGTCAGTCAATGAAATAAAACAAAATTAAAATGTTATGTCGGCTATTCTAGAAACTTCCAAAACTTTGTTATAAAAGAGGTGTCTGTAATCTGTTTTGTGCAAGAAATAAAAATTTGTTTGGTGCAACAACACTTTTCACTATTTACTATTTGTTGTTTTATTGTTTTGTCTCTTCCCACTCAAAACTCTTCACATCCATATTGTTTGACATGTTGCTGATGTACTTGCCACATATTATGCTTCTGTAGATGAGATTGTCACTATTGGTTGTTTCTTGGATGCCCATGCAACAATACCTGTTTCAAAGTGAAATACATATCTTGAAGTGCTCTTTTGATCATCAGTGCTCCTTGTAAAATCACTATCTGTAAATCTGACCAACCCAAACTTATGTGTTGTGGAGTATAATATACCATATTCAATAGTCCTTGCAATGTACCTCAATATTCTTTTTCAAACTTGTCAATGTGAATCCTTGGGTGAGTCCATGAATCTAGATATTAGACTAACTCTATATACATATTTGGCCTAGTTGTTGTGAGATACATTAAACTTCCAACAAGTCTTTTGAATATAGTTGAATTAACATTGGATCCATTATCTTCTCTGTTGAGTTTTGTATGAGTAGATGTTGGTTTACAATTTATCATTTTAAACCTCTTCAACACATCATTTGTATACACAACTTGACAAATAAAATCTCATTATTATTTTGTACAACTTCAATGCATAGAAAATATCTCATTAAGCCTAAATATGTCATTTCAAATTCCTTTTTTATGGTTGATTTAAACACATCTATAGATAAATCTCTAGTAAAGATCAAATTATTAACATATAAACAAATAGTCAAAATTCGACCTTCATGTATAGTGTAGACTTGTTGTTGCTCCTTTAAATCCACTATCCATCATGTATGCATTTATTCAACTATACCATGCTCTAGGTGCTTGCTCGAGTCCATAAAATGTCATTTTTAATCTGTGTACTTTGTCTTCATGCCCATTTACTTCATATCCTTTTGGTTGTTGTACATAAATTTCTTTTTCTAAAAATCCATTCAAGAAAGCTAATTTGACATCCATTTGATAAACTTTCTAAGCATGTTGAGCTACAATCGCTAACACAATTCTAACTCTATCAATTCTTACTACGGGTGTAACTATTTCATTATAATCAACTCTATATTGTTGTGCAAACCCCTTATCTACTAATCTTGCCTTATATTTTTCAACATCTCCATTTTCATTAAACTTACTTTTGAAAACCCATTTCAAACCTATGCATTCTTTTTCTTTTAGGCAAATCAACTAATTCCCATGTGTCATTCTTTTCTATTGATTCTATCTCTCCATTCATCACATTTATCCATTTTCTTCCTTTTTTGTATTCTCAAAACATATAGGATCATGAGCAAATAAAGCAAATTTTGATTGCAAATGTATTTCTTCTCCTTGATCATAAATGTCTTGCAACCTTTTAAACTTCTTACCTTTAATTTTTGATCTCAAATATGTAATTATAGGATTAGAATCATTACTTGTGCATTAGGAGAGAAATGGGTTGATGATTCACCTTGTTCTCTTTTTGGAGTCCTTGATGGAGTACCTTCTTGCACAATAGTTTGATTGTCCTAATTTTTCTTGAACTTTTTCATCTTCTTCATCATGAGGTATTGCTGCATCAATTGAAATTGATTTATCTATACTACCATCACAAGATTCTTCTTATGGGAACACAACATTCCTTCTTATAATAACCTTCTTGGTGATAGGATTGAACAACTTATAAGCTTTTGAATATTCACAATAACCAAATGAAACAAGCATCAAGTTGGATAATAGAGGTGAGAAGTGCATCTTTATTAATTGTTGTGAACATTTGAAAGATTATAAGTTGTTCAATCCTATCACCAAGAAGGTTAGTATAAGTAGTGATCCTGTGTTCAAAGAAGAAGAATTTTTCAGTTGGTGCAACAATACCTTATAATGAAGCAGAAGAAAAAGTTCAAGAAAATCACGACAATCAAACTATTGTGCAAGAATGTACTCCGTCAAGGACTCCACAAAAAGAATATGGTGAATCATCAACCCTTTCCTCTCCTAATTCACAAGTAACGATTATAATCCTACACTTGCATCTTTGAGATAAAGAATTAAAGGTAAGAAGTTTAGAAGGCAGCAAGACATTTATGATCGAGGAGAAGAAATAGATTTGCAATCAAATTTTGCTTTATTCGCTCATTGATCGTATATGTTTTGAGGATGCAATAAAGGAAGAACATTGGATTAATGCAATGAATGCAGAGATAAAATCAATAGAAAATAATGACACATGGGAATTAGTTGATTTGTCAAAAGGAAAAGAATGGATAGATTTGAAATGGGTTTACAAAACTAAGTTTAAAGTAAATGGATATGTTGAAAAATATAAGGCAAGATTAGTAGCTAAGGGGTTTGTACAACAATATGGAGTTGATTATAATGAAACATTTGCACCCGTAGCAAGATTTGATATAGTTAGAATGGTGTTAGCAATTGCAGCTCAACATGGTTGGAAAGTTTATCAAATGGATGTTAAATCAGCTTTTATGAATGGATTTTTAGAGGAAGAAGATTATGTACAACAACCAAAAGGATATGAGGTAAGTGGACAAGAAGACGAGTTATACATATTCCAAAAAGACACTTTATGGACTCAAGCAAGCATCTAGAGTGTGGTATATCCGAATAGATGTATACATGATGGATAGTGGATTCAAAAGGAGTAACAACGAGCTTACACTATACATGAAGGTCAACAAGCAAGGTCAGATTTTGATTGTTTTTTAATATGTTGATGATGTGATCTTTACTAGAGATTTATCTATAGATATGTTTAAATCAGCCTTGGAAAAGGAATTTGAAATGACAGATTTGGGCTTAATGAGATATTTTCTAGAAATTAAAGTTGTACAAAATAATAATGGGATTTTCATTTGTCAAGCTAAGTATGCAAAGGATGTGTTGAAGTTTAGAATGAGAAATTGCAGACAAACATCTATTCCTATAACCACACGTACAGAACTAAGTAGAGAAGATAATGGGTCCAATGCTAATTTGATTATATTCAAAAGACTTGTTGGAAGTTTAATATATCTCACAACAACTAGACCAAATATTATGTATGGTGTTACTCTGATATCTAGATTCATGGACTCACCCAAGAATTTGTAGGAGTCAAGGACAACACTGAGAGGGGGGGTGAATCAGTGTTGTGTGAATTTTCAAATCTTTTTCAAACTTTAACTTGGAGAGCATAAGGAGAGAAAGTAATCATTGAATTGTCAAACACATATGCACATAACTTTGTCAAACACATATGCACATAATTGAGAATGATAAACAAAACTCATGAGTAAAACATACAACCATAGAAAGATGACCAATATGAATCAAGACACAAGAATTACTGGAGTGGAAAACCCTCTCTGGGTAGAAAAACCACTCATGAAGTGCCTCACTGGCTTAACTGAAAAACATGCCTCACTGGCAATACAAATTGTCTCACTGACAAATATTAAGGTCACACTGACCTATAAGCCTCACTGGCTAATACAATGCCTATTAACAAAACATCAATCTTTGTGTGCAAGACATGATTGCTGTTCAATCGGATTTGCACCATTGTATACAACCTTATACCTTCTGTTTGATTTTCAAATCAAGACCATTTTCTTTTTCTTACTTCTGCAAACAAGCTCCATATACAAATCTCTATAAACAATTTTCTCTGCAAATTAATCCTGTATTCTGATCCATTCAACAACACTGCATATCAAATCTGTATTCTAATCCAACACTTCACAACACTGTATGTTTCATCTCTATCCTTCTTAATTCACACATCAATGCACCTGAAAAACAACTTTATATAAGTTGAATATCTTTTCACCTTTCCTCTTCTGTATGAACATTTTCATCTTCTCTCAACGAATATCCTACAAACAAAAACTTTTCACCTTCTCTCTGCAATTTTTCTTATTTCAAAAATCAATCTCTTGTAATAAAAAATATTATTTCTCTGTCCATTTTAGAACCCTTTCATATTATTTGACATCTCAAATTATCCCTTGCAAAAATATGTAAATCTTCTTCAAAAATTTTGAAACCTTTCACTTACTCTGCACAGACAAATCATCTAAAACAATAATTAAGAAAAATCTTTAAATTGAAATAAGATTTTTCAATTTGCTCTTGAAAGAGAAAAATAAAATCTCTTTCTGATTTCCATGTGCAAGAAGTCAAACCCCTTCATTTAATCCTGCAAAGAAAATATATTCTCTGTATAAACAAAATCTCTTTATATTCCTTTGAAGATGACTCTTCAATCTCTTCAATAGCTCTAAATTCTCTGCAACATTATTGACAAGATCATTTCATATTCTCCAACATTTCAATCAGGACCTGGATCTGTAGGAGAAAAATAAAATCTGTTTGAATATTTAGTCTTTTCATTTTTATCTCCTCTGCAAATCCTGCATTCAAATTCTTTATCCAATCTGCCTTTCAAAAAGAAAATCACCTCAAAATAATCCTTTTAAAAAAAAATAATCTCCAATCTCCAAAAAAAATTAGTCCTTAGAAAACTTCATCCTCTTAAAAAATCTCTTCATAAAGATAATAAAATTTCCTTATTAAAAAACTCCTTAAAAAAAGGACCGACCAAAAATATTATAAGGAAATTTCTTAAGTTTTAAAAAGGAAATTCTATCTTTGATTTCGGGCTTCAAAGAAAAGATTCTAAATACTATTGAAAGTTTCAAGGAAAGACTAAAAGCCTTTTCCTTTTTCCTTAATGCATAAACTTCCATTTTACATGCAATTTTAAATAAAGCCATTTTAAATATGAATCGGCCTCCAATTTAAACCTCCAAGGCATTAGGCCAAACCGTTGCCCTCTTAGACTTTTGGCGGAGGTAGTTTTAAATTCAAAAAACTTGGAAGCCCACCAATGTGAACGACTTGCTCTATCGGTAAAAAGAGCAAAAGGGGCCGGTGATTGTATGTTATGGAGACCCTCAAGTGATGACTTAAGTCATCCTTTAACCTGTGCTCCAAGTCACCGTAGAAATAAGACATAAAGTGCATGACAACTTAAATGAATGCTTTGAAATATGTTTCACAAATTTTTAGGTCACATTAATATCCTTAGAGTTTTCCTTGATATGTACAAAACCTCTGCCCTAATAATAGAGACCTTTTGCCTATTGAAAACTTATAACCATACAGATCAACAGTATAAAAATTAGCATTCAGCTCCGAACTTGAACCTTGTGAAAACTTGAGAGATTTATTGTTTTGAATAACCATATGAAGTGCTCTGCCATCTGCCGTTTATAATACAAAACTTAACACATCTGCCATATGTAATACACAACATCTATCCTCTTGTGAAGATCCCTGATGATGATGACAACTTTAAGCAAGATCATTAGAACTTCTACGTAATATGAGACATTGGATTCTTGTATGATCAACATTTGAAGCACAAGACTATCCTCAACACATCACTGATAATTATGACACCAAATAACATCAAGTATTGTTTAACTGAGATCCAATTGAGATTCTCTTATCTAACCTTTGATTTTTTCACATCATAACTTATATCAGAGCACATAATACCTGACGACATCACCTTGAAGAAACTTGCATCACCTTGAAGAAACTTGCATGAAATTCAACTGATATCTGCATCTGTAGACTCAGTGGTATGATAACTCTTATGATCACTTCTATCAATCCTTGATATAGAGTATGCCACACAAAATGAAACCAATCCTTATTGTAGAGAAAGTCAGACAACATGATGAAGGCTATTGAGATCAAATTACCAGGTCACTACCACTACAAGTCATCTGTAAAGATCATGACAAAAACAACACACAAGATGATATACAAGATGATGTATTCCTGATATAGTGACCTTCAGATGTTAACTAAGATCAACCCAAAATCCTGCAAGACCTTTTTGACATCAATGACAACCTGACTCTATCAGAATTCACATTGGCAAGTTGGGAAAAGAATATTGATGTAGATTCCATGGACTATTGATTATGGTATGTTGTACTCCACAATAGATATGTTTGGGTTGGTTGGATATATAGATAGTGAGTTTGCAGGGAGCATTGATGTTCATAAGAGCTTTTTGGGATATGCATTTCACTTTGGAACATGTATTGTTGCATGGGTATCCAAGAAACAACCAATAGTGGCAATCTCATTTGTAGAAGCAAAGTATGAGGCAAGTACATTAGTAGCATGTCAAGCAATATGGATGCGAAGAGTTTTGATGTATTTAATGCATGAGCAAAAGGAACCTACACTAATCTATTATGATAATAAATCAGCAATTGCACTATCAAAGAATCATGTTTTTCATAAGAGGAGTAAACACATTGTCACAAGGTATCACTTCATTCAAGAGTTGGTGAACAATGGACAGATCAATCTTGAGTATTGGATATCCGAAGACCATTTAGTAGATATATTCACAAAGACATTAGCACATGAGCAATTTGAGTATTTTAGAGAAAATTTGGGTATTGTAAATATTGATGTAATTAGTACTAGAAATTAGGGGGAGTGTTAAATTTTTTTAGTAATTTCTACTAGATGTTTTATGTCAGTCAATGAAAATAAAACAAAATTAAAATGTTATATCGGCTATTCTAGAAACTTTGAAAACTTTGTTATAAAAGAGGTGTTTGTAATCTGTTTTGTGCAAGAAATAAAAATCTGTTTGGTGTAACAACACTTTTCATCGTTTACTATTTGTTGTTTTATTGTTTTCTCTTCCCACTCAAAACTCTTCACATCCATATTGCTTGACATGTTGCTGATGTACTTGCCATATATTATGCTTCTATAGATGAGATTGACACTATTGGTTGTTTCTTGGATGCCCATGCAACAATACCTGTTTTGAAGTGAAATACATGTCCTGAAGTGCACTTTCGATTATCAATGCTCCCTGTAAAATCACTGTCTATATATCTGACCAACCCAAACTTATGTGTTGTGGAGTATAATATAACATATTCAATAGTCCTTGCAATGTACCTCAATATTCTTTTTACAAACTTGTCAATGCGTATCCTTGGGTGAGTCCATGAATCTAGATATCAGACTAACTCTATACATATATTTGGCCTAGTTGCTGTGAGATACATTAAACTTCCGACAAGTCTTTTGAATATAGTTGAATTAACATTGGATCTATTATTGTCTTTGTTGAGTTTTGTATGAGTAGATGTTGGTTTACAATTTATCATTTAAAACCTCTTCAACACATCATTTGCATACATAGCTTGACAAATAAAATTCCATTATTATTTTGTATAACTTCAATGTGTAAAAAATATCTCATTAAGCCCAAATATGTCATTTCAAATTCTTTTTTCATGGTTGATTTAAATGCATCTATAGATAAATCTCTAGTAAAGATCAAATTATTAACATATCAACAAATAATCAAAATTCAACCTTGTTTGTTGACCTTCATGAATAGTGTAGGGATGTTGCTCATTTTAAATCCATTATCTATCATGTATGCATTTATTCAACTATACCATGCTCTAGGTGCTTGCTTGAGTCCATAAAGTGTTGTTTTCAATCTGTGTACTTGTTACCATTTTTTACCACGGCTCAAAATTGGCTGAGCAAATGTGACAAATTCATTTTTGAGTAAGGGTTAACATTCTTCTGTTATGAGTTAGTAACATAGTTATTATGTTTCAACGTTAAATGCAGTTCAGTTGTTCAAGAAGGAGGAAAGATTTTAGATCATTTATTTCATTCATCACAATAATTATTCATTTATAAGTTGAAAAACATAAAAAAATAAGCATTGCATTGAAAGAAATGATGATATATTAGATGTCCCACACAAGCAGTGGGTTATAGCTAAACATATGCAAATATAAAGAAAATACTATGCATCTAATGAATGAAAAAGGAAAGACATAGCCATCATTGCCTTGGGGTTGTCGATCTTTGAAGTTGCCTCCTGTCCTACTCCTGATCTCGACTTAAACCTACAAAAATGTGGGAAGGGTCCCGTTAGAAGCTCTGGTTATGAAAATCCTTTATCCATCAAGAGAGGCATAATACTTTGATTATGGTGCATTAATCAATGATCGTCACTCATATGCAAGAAAGAAAGAAACAATCATTGTACTTCATTGTTTTACTAACTTGTTTGTTTCTTGTGCAAGAGCATGTAAAATTATGTTACTGATCTAAAAGATAAGCATGTGGTACAAAACAGACTCCCACAAGGGTAGAGCTCGACATGCTGCCCCTGGTTCTTAAGAGGGGATGAAATGGAATAGAGATCAAATCAGTCAGATGCATTTATGTCGAGAACAAAATACACCTATGACTACACCTCAAAGGATGAAATGGAATCATAAGAGTAAACTGAACTCATTCGGGACACTATCCAATGCATTGTCTCAGAGCAGTAGAGTTTTAATAAATATAGAAGGCCTTCAAATCAACATCATTAATGGACCAATCATAATCAAATGGGAGGTAGTTGCAGTCACAAAGAGGACAACATTATATTCTTTTGCTGATTAAGGAAATTGCACATCTAGTGCTAATATAATAAATGCAAAGGTTTTATCATGTGCATAATGACATAAGAAGTATAAGATAGAAGCCATGAAATACTAAAAGTTTGCTTCTGCATTAGAGAGGACAACAATAACAATTATAATGCATGGCAACCATGAATGATCTAAGAAACAACCATCATCATGACTGCTATATCAGTCACATATAGCATCAATGCCAAGTACCATAATGACAGTAACAACCAAAAAGTATGTTCTCTCCACATAGTAACAAAGCCATATCATGTTGCATTTTACCATTATAGATCCTCATTTTGTTTTAAAACTCCAGATACAATCATACAACTGGAATATAATGATCAACGTGCATATGGAGTAGTAAGAAAATAATCCCCTTATCTTTTCTCGTGGTTGACCTCATGAAAGGGAATTCAATGCAAATGCCATGATGAGAACAGAATAATGTCATATGACTACAGTAGGGCAAAATGGAGGAAAATGCAATAGCAAGAGAGAGTGTCTTGTAATGAAGTTCAATACTGTATCTGTATACAGGAGGTAACTTATGTTTATCATGAATACTCATAAATGTAAAAGAACACGATCAGTTGCAATATACACACAAGTGAATTAAAGTAAAGAGACATTATTTGTTGAAGAATGAACAATGATAGTTATACAGCTAAGTAATGTGGCTTCAATATCCTTATACAGTTACAGAGTGCATCCATTCAAGAGAGGGAGTGGCTCATGGATAAAATAGGACAGGCATAACATGAGGGTATGTCATGGTAGACATCAAATAACAAAAAAAATCATATACAGTAAAGTGAGAAGTCTCTACCATTCAGATGCATATAACAAAGACATTGCTCAACATAAAAGAGGAAACAACAACTGGTCATAGCTTATAAGAGCCAAACATCATAGGTATACAATTGGTCTCAAATCCAAGCTGCATTCTTGTGAATGCCTTCAGAATGCTTATGCCAAGTTATATTTATAAAAGACCCTCATGATATGTAATGCTTCAGTGCATGTTGTGCATAAGCAAAATGAGAAGAGTATCAGCTACAAAAGAGAATAATGTGAATTTCAAGTTGCATATTATAAGTCTATTAGAAAATTACGTAGTGAGGGTACCAAAGCTGAATTTTTTGTCTCAAAAGCAAGGTAAAACACTCAGAAGTAATGATCCAGTCATGGCCTGTACAGGGGAAGGCCTCATGTTTCTCAATAGTTAAAAACTACCACATGGGGGTTTTGTTCATGTTGAAGACTTAAATCATGAAGAGGATAAAGGGTGCTTGGAAGTGGATTACCCAGCCACAGCCACTCAAAGATACAAAACTATATCAAGTGGATTCGAGCCATGAGAATGTGAAGATTGCGCCAGAGAGTGTTATCATGCCGTGGCTAATAGTAAGAAAGCTACAAGAGAATAGTATGTGGTCATGAGTCTTAGCCCACAGATGTTACAGGAATGTCAATGCATATGGCTGTGGCCCCATACCACAGGTATAGACAAAAGGAAAAGCTCAAAGTATGTGTTGGTAATTTTTTCTGAATCGGCAGAGGGTTTGCCAATTCCAATGCACGGGCAAATTCAGCCAATAGACACAGGAGGTTGTGTGAGCTGCCTCCCCTTCACTTCTAGTTCTGCCGCATCAAGGGGGCGATCCCTATTTGATAAAGATATGACCTTGATTCATTCGATGACATAAAGATTTAACTTGACAACGACAGGTAGAATACTCTCATGTGTGGACCAAGATTTGGGTGATAAATCACAAGGTTGGCAACGTTCTTGGACATATGTGTCTGGTCAGGTATGAGAGTATGCAGGGGTTCCTAATCCGACTCCTACAAACTAACAGGTTGGGATAATGGAATGATTGGTTTGATGGATTGGATGCAAGACAGGGGTTTTGGATCATAACTACACACAAGAAGCATACCGGTGCCTATCACAGGGCAAGGAGTCAACTAGACATATACATGAGGATGGCTTGCAACTGGCATTCGAGTTTCAAGGGATTAACACTGATGCTTGCCTTACAAACATCACCCAAGGATGGGTATTTAACTGTTCATACTTACAAACATCCCAGTCAACATACCATCTTCTCCATGCTTGACCTAAGACAAATTCAATCCACTCCTTGAATGGAAGTCAAAAGATCAGACATGCAGTACAAGACCCTGTATCCCTGAATCTATGAAACCCTTAGCAACCAGATTCAAAAGAAGAAATTGCATGCAACAAATGGAGACAAACAGAGAAATACATGTGGCTAGCATTTTTCATATAAAATTAACACTGAAACTGAACAATAAATGCAAGATACATCATAGTGCAATACATAAACTCCATAGAGATACACAGGAAATGCTCTATATTTCGTTATTTTTCCCCCAAAATTGCCCAAGTCTTCAACAACGCCCAAGAGTAATACAGTTTGGCTTTTTTATACCAAAACTATAAACTCAGCAAAATTAATTTCAAGGCACCGCAAAAATTTGCTAGATACAGTGCATGAGAAAATGGTGCTCAAAATCATCAATGCTGCCTGGGAAAACAAAGGAGAGAGCAGGTAGGCTCGAGATCTGGGTCGCCGCCTGAAGGTTTTCTCTGCAAGCCTGGTAGTTCACTTGTCACCTCACCCATCGATGCCTCTGCACGACCACCATTGCTTCTTTAGCTACCCGCAGCCTTCTTCGAAACCTGTAGCAGCGGATACAACTAGAGTTTTTCCGCCCAAAAATGACCGTAGACACAAGGAAAATCCATCGCACGAAACCTTAAAACCTGGCCGTTGATCTTGATTCCATCGCAGAAATTTAACGGCTCCAAAATCTGCTGAAAAGTCACCCACCAATGAGGTCGTGCCACGTCGGCACCCTATGCATCCATCGCTGACTTTTCTTGTTCTAATTTTGCCCTTTTCACCCTTTTATATGCATGTTTTGAATGCATATACAATCGCTTTTGAAATCTTTGTATATGCATGATGCATATACAACTACCACATACAATCTGTGAACACCACAAGATTATTTGTTGTATTTGGCTCCACCATCGCGTCCAGGTTGCACGTCTTTGTTTTACATATTTCAATGTATATCTTGTTTGTATGAACCTGTGGAGGGCCCCACGACATGTATCACCTCCGCTGCACTGTAGAAAATGTATATTTGCACCTTTGTATGTCAAATATGGAAACACAAATATACAAACCTTTTTATACAACTGCAGAATCTGCGACAGAATATTCCACCTTTGTATATTTTTCTTTGTATCTTTCAAATGCATGCAGCCGATGTATATTGGGATGTACAACAAAACACATACAAGCGAACCCGATATACAATAGCGGCATATTCCTAGAATCTTGCGAAAGATTCCCCCAATGTACATGCATCCCTTTGAACCTGACATGCATTTGGAAATGCATACAATTGCAGAATATTCCCAAGAATCTGCGAAAGATTCCCCATTTGTATAGGCGACCTGATATGCATATAACTCATTTTTTCACCCTTTTCAAAGGCTAATGGAAATTTTACAAGCCCGCCAATGTATATTTGACCTGCATGTATATACAAACACCCCTATATATACAAAGTGACATGCATACAATAGATTTTTTGCATTTCTTCAACTGCAGAGGCCGAAAGTGTTAGAATTTTTTGGACTTTTGGGAAGGAGCCTGGCTTAAAACCCTAAAAATAAATGATTACTAACATAGGCTCCATCTAGGGATGCATGCCTCTTGCAGGCATGGCGAGAACCTTAGAATCTCTAGTTTCACAGATTGGGCCTTATCCATTGGGCAACAGAGTCGAACATTGCACCAACCTGCACACAAATTATATTTTCAAAGATTATTTTGGTGGCCCCGGCAGCCAAAAAGGAAGAACCACGACTTTATCCTGTCAAATGCCTGATTCCAAACTAAATAACCCCAACCACAACTGGAAACATTAAAACAATCTACCCACATGTTGATCTTATCAATTACATGCTTCACCATTTTTGAAGGTTTGCCACTGTTAGTGTAGCTTCTGTCACTCTGCAACTTACAATCAGAGATATAACCATACACATTATAATATTCCTCAGCATTAGGTAACATATGTATGTTATAATCCTCAAACAACATATTCTCATATTGCATTTGGCAATACTCATTATCTACTTGGCTGTTGCATATCACCAAACACATATCCAGCTGATCCAAAAACTGAAAACACTCAGAAAATATGAGAGCCTCAATATCATTTATATCACCCATTGACATTGAAAACAAATCTTGATCTATATACCCATTGCCATCACTGCACATGTCTGAAACAACTGATGCTAAGCATTTATCATCCACAGTTTGCAAACCAATATCATCATTTTCAAACAGAGGGTTAATTCTGCACCAATGAATGTCATAACTCACAAAATCAAAAGTATTCGTAGGCTCATCATAAAGAGGATTCATATTCATTGCAAAGGTCTCTGTTTCTTCTTCATGACAATCCATTTCTCTTTCATCATTATTAGACCTAGAGTCATAAGAAGAACAAACCTGATCCATGAACTGGTCATGCATATCATCTTCATCATCTTTAATCTCTGATTGCCCCACATACAAAATTTTTGCTACTTCAATGCACTCTGAAGTTGAACTATCTACATCATTTTCTAGTCCTCTAATGCTTCCTGATGAAACTGATATTGATTCTTGATCCATATGATCACAACTTTGCACAACTGGATCATTTAAACATGAATGCTCTTTGTTTAGGACTGGCATGTAAATATCACTTGAAAAATTATTATTTTCAACTTCATTTGCTGGGTAAAATAGGACATCCTCCTCTATAACAGAAACATCATCAACTTGAAATGATGCAAAAACTGGGACAACAGGGGTGTGAGTACTTTGACATTCATCTCCAACATTTAAACTATATCCCTCATCAACATTGGTGGCCTTAGGATAACAAAATTTTTCAGAGAAATAACCCTTTTGAATCCCATACCTCCAATTGTTTTCAATATCTATTGCAAACTGATGTGCTTGATGCAATGTGGTGGGCTCCTTATCTCTCAATCTATAACTCATTTTCTTATCAAATGCTCCCAAATACAAAATTAGGCACAATGCATCATTAGGTCTCATGCGTTCTAGTATTCTGTTCAATGCCCTCATAAATCTGAGGTTAAAGACTGGGATCAACTCATCTTCTTCAATATGGATGTACATAAAGTCACTAATGACTGCATATTCAGAAATTCTTTCACCATATTGTTCTAGAAATGTAGATTTAAATTCCTGCCAAGAGCTGATAGAGTAAGCTGGAAGATAGGAGAACCAGTCCCTTGCATCTTTATCTAGAGATTGAACAAATAATCTCATAACTACATCTTCATGGTCAATCTCAAAATCATCTACAACATTTACAAACTACTGCAAGTGTTTCTCAGCTGATTCATCCTTTGCACCATTGAATTTGGGCAAATACCTTCTGATTTTAGATGGAAAAGCATTTGGGTAGCCATAAATGCCATCAAAGTTCATGGGCTTATATCTGTCAAGTCTGAAACTCTTTATATTACATGTTTGGGACTGATTATTATGCATTATTGCATTTGACACCTCACTAGGGTGCATGGGCTGATAATACATCATTATGTTTTTGCAACCCTCTTTTCAGCTCAGATTTTCAATTACAACAATGACCTTAGGACTCTAAAATACAAACTGTTATTTCAGCTTTCCTAAAGTCCTCCAAATGAGTCTTTTAAACACTATTGCATACTTCTTTTGAAATGCAAACTAGGTCCTCACAAAAGTATGCAATCTTTCACTAACATTTCACTTTTAACCAGTGTTGTTTCACCACATAGGGAATCTTTTAAAACTTGTAAAATACCTGGATATGTTGCAGCAGCAATTTTAAGACCTCAAGTGTCCTCTTATCAGGTTCTTATATGCAGAGTCACCACCTCCTTGGCAGAGGAATGAGCTTCAAACAGGCTGAAGCTGCAAATTCATTTCTTTTCTTTCTGGGTTCTCCAACAATAGAGCCACACATATAACTTCTTTCTTTTGCTGCAACAAACACTTTCCAGGTCTGATTTTTCAATCCTTTTAGACTCACACCTTCATGGATATAACACTTTTGTCCCCAGCGGAGTCGCTAATTCTGTTGGTGATTTTTCCCGAATCGGCAGAGGGTTTTCCAGTTCCTATGAACAGGCTGATTCGACCAACAGAAATGGGAGGTTGCGTGAGCTACCTCCCCTTCACTTTTGGTTCTACCGCACCAAGGGGGGATCCCTATTTGATAAAGATATGACCTTGATTCATTCGATGACATAAAGATTTAACTTGACAACAACAGGCAGGATACTCTCATGTGTGGACCAAGATTTGGGTGATAAATCACAAGGTTGGCAACATTCTTGGACATATGTGTCTGGTCAGGTATGAGAGTATGTAGGGGTTCCTAATCCTACTCCTACAAACTAACAGGTTGGGATAATGGAATGATTGGTTTGATGGATTGGATGCAAGACAGGGGTTTTGGATCATAACTACTACACAAGAAGCATACCAGTGCCTATCTCAGGGCAAGGAGTCAACTAGACGTATACATGAGGATGGCTTGCAATTGGCATTTGAGTTTCAAGGGGTTAACACTGATGCTTTCCTTACAAACATCACCCAAGGATGGGTATTTAACTATTCATACTTACAAACATCCCAGTCAACATACCATCTTCTCCATGCTTGACCTAAGACAAATTCAATCCACTCCTTGAATGGAAGTCAAAAGATGAGACATACAATACAGGACCCTGTATCCCTGAATCTATGAAACCCTTAGTAACCAAATTCAAAAGAAGAAATTGCATGCAACAAATGGAGACAAACAGAGAAATACATGTGACTAGCATTTTTCATATAAAATTAACACTAAAACTGAACAATATATGCAAGATACATTACAGATGCAATACATAAACTCCACAGAGATACACAGGAAATGCTCTGTATTTCGTTATTTTTCCCCCAAAATTGCCCAAGTCTTCAACAACGCCCAAGAGTAATACAGTTTGGCTTTTTTATACCAAAAATTTGCCAGATATGGTGCATGAGAAAATGGCGCTCAAAATCATCAATGCTGCCCGGGAATAGAGAGGAGAGAGCAGGTAGGCTCGGGATCTAGGCTGCCGCTTGAAGGTTTTCTCCGCAAGCCTAGTAGTTCACTTGTCACCGCACCCATCGATGCCTCTGCACGACTGCCATTACTGCTTCAGCTACCCGCAGCCTTCTTTGAAACCTGCAGTAGCGAACGCAACTAGAGTTTTTCCACCCAAAAACGACCGTAGACGCAAGGAAAATCCACCGCATGAAACCTTAAAACCTAATCGTTGATCCTGATTCCATCGCTGAAATTTAATGGCTCCAAAACCTGCTGAAAAGTTGCCCACCAATGAGGTCGTGCCACGTTGGCACCCTATGCATCCATCGCTGACTTTTCCTGTTCTAATTTTGCCCTTTTCACCCTTTTATATGCATGTTTTGAATGCATATACAATCACTTTTGAAATCTTTGTATATGCATGATGCATATACAACTACCACATACAAGCCGTGAATGCCAGAAGATTATTCATTGTATTTGGCTCCACCATTGCGTCTAGGTTGCATGTCTTTGTTTTGCATATTTCAATGTATATCTTGTTTGTATGAACCTGTGGCGGGCCCCACCACATGTATCACCTCCGTTGCACTGTAGAAAATGTATATTTGCACCTTTGTATGTCAAATATGGAAACACAAATATACAAACCTTTTTATATACAACTACAGAATCTGCGACAGAATATTCCACCTTTGTATATTTTTCTTTGTATCTTTCAAATGCATGCAGTCGATGTATATTGGGATGTACAACAAAACACATACAAGCGAACCCGCTATACAATAGCGGCATATTCTTGGAATCTTGCAAAAGATTCCCCCAATGTACATGCATCCCTTTGAACCCGATATGCATTTGGAAATGCATACAATTGCAGAATATTCCCAAGAATCTGTGAAAGATTCTCCATTTGTATATGCGACCCGATATGCATATAAGTCATTTTTTCACCTTTTTCAAAGGCCGATGGAAATTTTACAAGCCCGCCAATGTATATTTGACCTGCAAGTATATACAAACACCCCTGTATATACAAAGTGACATGCATACAATAGATTTTTTGCATTTCTTCAACTGCAGAGGCCGAAAGTGTTAGAATTTTTTAGACTTTTGGGAAGGAGCCTGGCTTAAAACCCTAAACATAAATGATTACTAACAATATGATGTGAGAGAGGTCACGGCCCTTCATCAATAAAACCCCACTGTAATTGTGATAGAGAATAATGGAGGGGATTTGAACCCTGTTTTTGCAAAAAAGAGACCATAACAATGTATCTTCGCACTTAAGACAAGGTGTTCAAATATGCAGTCAAAATGCCATTACCATGGCCTCATATCCAAGGGAAAACATCTCATACAAGTGAGAAATGTGTAGAAACTAAATACAAATCTTACCTTGTTTCAAGCAGGGAGTGTATGCGTGGGCTGGGATCTTATTTTGCTTGGAAACGAGCTCAGTTAGTTGCAGTTGTGGCGGCCCGAAATGAAGAAGTGACAGTAAAGAATGGAAACAAGTTTGTCATAAAATAATGTGCAGGCCACGGCCTAAAGACCTTCTTCATCTCATAAAATGAAAGAACAACAAAAATATGAATCACAGGTGTATCATACAGTAAGTTACCTTATTTCCCTGGTTAAATCCTCGGAGAAATCAATTGGATACAGAGGAAAAATGCTAAGTTTCAAGGTCAAACCCTAGTATGGTGTCGGCGGCCTGGAGGCAGAGTAGATCGAGCCTCATCAAAAGTCAAATGCAAATGAATGTGAGAAGATAGGGTTTCGAAGACTCTTTCTTTGATGGTTTTTCTTTTCCCTAGAATCAAGTCACATTTTATCACATATGAGATGATTTTATTTGGCAAGTTTAATGTCATCGGGGTCATATTGAACTAGGTTGAGCAAATCTATCTAAGTCCATATGTCTTGTGAGTGGCCTTCTTTATGTTATGTGGTAAACCTTATGCCTTTCTTTCATGCCTTAAATCTGCCCAAGTCCATTGGACATGACATATGCCTTGCCACTTGGAGAAGTCATACCCTAGTATTTTTGTAAACCTTCATTTTGATGAGAGACAGGTTATGTGTCAATATGTACACTTGCCTAGGCATTTTATTGCCTTAGTAGTGTTTGTGAAGGCTTTATGCCTTGGGTGGCAGATTATCAACCTTATGCCTTGGAGATATTTTTTAAAGGCTAATGTTATGCCTTAGACCCCTTGTAGAAGAGATGGAGTTCATGCCATAGAAATAACATGCAATCATCCTTTTGATGTGAGACAAGTCTACATACCATGGAGATTGCCAACTCATGTGCAAATACGCCGACAAGGCTCTTTATTTTTTCCAGATATCATATGATCCCTTGATATTATTTTTATGATTTTTTGTTGAAAAATCAAGCATTGTAGCTGTGAGTGGCGAAATTATAAGCCATAGAGTTTTGTTGTGCTTTTGAGATTCAAATCGATCATGATATGGATTAAAATTTCCAAATCTTGTAAAGTTTTAGTTTTAAAGCAATGAATTATAAATTGCTTTTAAAACTTAACTATTTTAAGCAGTTAGAGGAAAATAAAGTAAATGAAATCTTGCTTTTTTTATTTTCTTTCTTATGGACAAGTTGGGCAGAAAAGGACAAAATTAGAAGCTTTTATGGGTCAAAATGAGTTTGTTTTAAAGAAGATTTGGTAGGGGCCACTTGATAGATGTTCTGGCAACTTTAAACTTCAAATTGGAGGCAGATTGGTGGCAGCCTGAGGGCCTTATTTTTAGCTTTTTGATGGATTCCAAAAATGGATTTCTAAAATCTTTTTGGGGTGCTTTTTCAGCTTTCTTTTGGAGAGATCTCTTAGAACCATTTATAGGAGAAGACTTAGTTTTTCTCGGGAGTTGTTACCATTTTCTTCTCTCTGGAGCACAGGCATAGAGTTGTATACAAGGATTGACTCAATTTGTTTTTGCATTGTACTCCTTCCAGTTTAATACTACAAACCTTCCTATTCCATCTATTGATCTTCATTCGTAGTTTGATTTGATATTTCATTGTGGCAGTTTCATGTCCTTTGTTGTGTCTCTTGCTGTAAGATTTGTCTTTGGTCCTGGTTGTAATCTGTGTTCAACTTGAACTTCTTTACAAATCACTTTAGGATCAAGTCTTAGAGTTGGGATTGTGAAAGTTTAGGTGTAAAGAGCTGTGTGAGTGAAATTATTTATTTAGATTAAATCTTAGAGTTAGTTTTGCATTTCAATTATTCTCTCATTCCTTTTCCCTTGCAAGTCAATTAGATTAGGAAATCATAAGGAGAACCAACTAACTTTGGAGATTCCCTCTCGACATAGATCACCCACATCTGAGAGGGTTTCTATGTTTCAATAGGATAGTCAAGCTTGACTTGACCAGTGGCACAATCCTAATTGACAACAGTTTTTGGCACACCCGGTGAGACCAAGTTTGAAGCTAAGAAGTTTGGTGTTGTTCTTAGCTTGTTGCAATCTCAAAAATATCTTTTAAGCACCTGGTAAATTAGCCTAACCTTGGTGCCAAAAATTTTTGGCAGGCCCGGTGGGACTAAAACACATTTTCCCTCTGCTATTTGGTATGCACAACATGGTTTTCAGTCTTTTAGAGGTAAAATTAGCATACTTGGCAACTCAAATCTTTGATTTTGCATGCAGATACAATGATCAACACATGAAGAACAACACATGCTGAAGAATTAGGTGTTTTCTTCAGTATCAATAGCCTTGGGAGGTAAAGTTATCAAACACCCTGGCGACTCTAAGTAAATGGCTAGATTATACACTTTTGCTGCATTTAATGGGGGTATCCCGTTACAACTTGCTCAGCATGACAATATTCTAGTTGCAACCCTCAGAGGACTGCCATATTTCACTGGAGAAGATTACACTACAACTGTTGAACACATTCAGGATGTGGCAACGTTGTGTTTAGTACATAATGTCACCCAAGAGAATGTAGCAATCAGACTCTTGGTTGCATCGCTAAGAGGGAAAGATTTGTAGTGGTTTCGAGGACTCAGAGAAGGCTCAGTCACATCATGGGATGATCTGGAAGATGGATTGCACAAATGTTTTGAGGACAAATCTGGTCTCTTGTCTCTCTGCATGAACATATGTTTGACTTCAATTACCGCTTCCAGAAGACTTGGGATAGAATCCCTGTAATGGTAAGGCCTACACCAATGGATGCCTTTCTATTTATTCTTGGAGCTTTAGATAGAAAAATATTTGTTATGATTCAGGCTTTGGGTGGATCTACCTAAAATCTTGAAAAATTGACATGAAGGAAATGATAAACAAATGCATACTAAAATGTCGACTCATGATCCATTGATAGTTTTGAGAATGCCACACTTGAAGCAGTCTAGCTTTACCCAAAGATTGATATGTTGATTGCTCGATTCTATAGCATAACAGTGAGATAGGGATGAATAGATGGAAGATTGGATGCAAGATAGGTGGATGAGAGATTGAGAGGAAATTTTGGCAAAGTAAGGATGCTAGAAGAAGATTCCTTATTATGACTCAAGAGAGGATACCTTTATAGAAAAAGGCAAACTCGAATGGACGGTTGTGATTGTAAGTTATGTTGGAGGTTATGGACGGTCAAGATTGATTAGGGTTGGATTAGGGTTTCCCACTCAAAGAGGGATTGTAGTCACATGACAAGTGTGCGATGGAGGATAAAGGGAATCTAATTCAAATTTGAATTAGATTGATATGTGAAGGCATATTAAGTGGAAGATGGAGACATGTGACATGTGTCGCAATGAGATGAGAGGTGAGGGAATAATTTAAATTTTTAATTTGAATTATGTGAGACAAGTGAAGGGGGATTATTAACTAAACAAATGGGATTTATTTAGTTAATTGGAATGTGATCAAGTGGGATTAATTAAATAAACTAGGTTTATTTAATAATCAGGAAGATGATTAAGATGGGATGAACTAGGACCTAGGGATAAATGGGATTAAGTGGGATGAGGTTAGATGAACTAGGATGAACTAGGACCTAGGGGACATATACAAATTCATGTCGACAATGTGACTAGAACCTAGGGCAAAGACATACAAGGTCATGTGTAAACAAGACCTAGACAATTTTCAGTGTCTACACTACCCTTCCCGATGCTTTTGAGATTGTTGGTAGAGCAGAAAACTACCTTATTCTAGCAAGGAAAATAGCGACAAGCCCTCCCTTACCCATTTTTCCACAAATCCAGCCAACTGAGCCCATGGCAATTCCCCTTTTAGTTGTTGTCCCAGCTGTTCCAACCATAGGACACCAAGCTGCTGCTCAAGATCATGTTGTTCCAGCTCATTATCAAGAGTTTCAAGAGGGTAGAATTATGTTGCAAGCTGTTGGCAAAGAATTTGTTAATATCAGGAGGCAAATCAGTCAAGAACAAAAGCTTTTCCAAGCCCCATGTTAGTTTAATCAGTAGAATAGGCCTCCCTTTCAAACTGATCCACATGCCCCAAGAAGAGATTATAACCCTGAGGTGGTTTTTATGAATTGGCAAAGCCCTAATTTTTGTGATGAGAATTATCCCCAAGGCCAAGAGATGGGTTTTGAATGCAAGTAGATTCCTCGGGAGATCAAAATCCTGAGTTTCAGAAGTTCTGATTTTGCTCAGGAGCATGTCTGTGTTCAAGACCAATCTATTAGTCCTCAGTTCCAGCCATATCGAGAATCCAAACCAATTGAAATCTCAAATGTCAAGACATCATCCAAAAAATCAAATAGAAAACAAGAAGCTGCTGCTGTTTGTCCTGCAGCCCTAGTTGATTATGAGCATTTTGAATGTATGAAGGAAGTTGATCCAAACTTGGTTCGAAACCCTATGCACTTTAAATCATTTGAAATTTTTTCTAATGCTTTCTATAAGATGAATTAAAGCAGGATGCAGAAACTTGAGGGCAAAAGTCTTCAATCACAAAGACATGTTGCTTAGGTTCAAAGGGAGAATAGAATGGAGAAAGGAGATGATTCAGTTTTCTTGTTCGATCAGCTTCTCGCTTATGTTGAAGATAATGAGGACAACATGCAGGAATCCTATTTGTCCATTGATTCAGGATAGTCGGAGGGTGTTGCAGAGAGTCATGTGTTGTTGTTTCATAAAGACCCTGACTACCATGCTGAAAACAAGGTTGAATCAAATTAGATCCTTTATGAGGTTGAGACTTTCAGTTTATTCTCAGAGCTTCCATTGTACTGTAATGAAGGAGCTGATATGAACGGGACTAAAGCAACTTGCCTTGATGAGCAAACAAGTCAATTGGCTGAAAATGATCAAGATGTCCAAGATATCTTCATTGATTGTCAAGATCCTGACTGTTCAGCTTACAGAGAGATTGCCACACTACTAATTTCTTGTAGTAGTCAAAAGCCCAAGCTAGTTGATGAAAAGAATAATAAGCAATCTGAAAAGAATCAGTTAAGCAAGGTACAGATTCGGGAAGACTCCAGAGAGGACAACCCCTTTACATAAAAAAATTAGGGAAGTTGTGAATAAAGTTTGCTTTCAAATGATTTTGAGGTCTTTGTTGTAAACTTAGATAATGATGTTGAACTCCAGTTTGTAGCTAACTTGTTTGATGAGCTTCCTGAGTTCATGTTTGAAAGTGGGAGTGGCATGGCTATACCAAGTTTTGATCACCACGGTAATGAGGACTGCCCAGACAATGAGGTGTTGATCCAAGGACAGACTTGTGAAAATAGTCTTTATTTAGATGATCAAGAGCTTGAGTATGATCTGTTTTAAGCAAAAATTAAGCTTTTTCGCTCACATTTAGATGATATGCCAACATTGATTGAGGATGGTTATCTGCAACAGCTTAACAAGGAGGTGGAAGAGATTGTAGAGCAGCCTAACCTACAACAGAATCTAGATTGGTCAGAAGAGAGACTACCTTTCTGTGGTGCAAGGGGTTTTGAAGATAAGGTACAAATTGGTGATATGCAGATTGATAAAGAGGTTAGTTCACTACTTGAATTCTTGCCTTCATCTACTGAAGAGACTTTTGTCTCGAGATATATCTCCTCAGGTCATAATGAGTATTTTGAGAAGAGTGTAGCTCTTGCCATGAACTTTTTAAGTTTTAATAATTTTGATAAGCTATTAGCAAACCTGACCGAGGAGGATGATCCATTGACTGAGGAGGAGGAAGTAATATGGCAGATTATTATACAAGGTCTAGATAATGTTATTGTTTTCAATTTGGATGGGTTGGCAGCCAACAAAGAGGAACAACCTCTTAGTGATATTGATCTAGATCGTCAAGTAGGGTGCCTAGTTGACCACTATCAGTTTGCTTGTTCATTTGATCAGTTTACTAAACAAGTTGGATGGGTGAGTAATTACATGATCCTGATCAAAGAGGTGTTACAACAATTTGCTGGCTGTTTGTTTTTATTCCACCTCTTTTGGACAATTCACAAGTTTATGGAGTATTGCATATTATGGAGAAAAGGTAGTTATTTTACCCAATCAGTGAATGGTTTTGTCTGATCAGCCACTTTGGATGGTTAGAGTAGGTTAGATTAGTGTTGCAGTCAATAAGTGCTTCACGCATGTTTACTTTCAGTTAGTCTTGTTTCCCTAAGTGCTGTTGCATAAGTTGTTTTGGCCACCAAGGCCTACGAGTTTGCTTTCAGTTGAGTTTGTTTTCAGTTTTTCTGTTGCTGTTTGGACTATTGGAGAGCTAAATTGTAGTGTTTTTTGAGTTTGAGAAGGATAGAGTATGACTCAATGCCCAATGGATATTCAAGGCAACTGATCCAATACTTAATAGGCAAGCATATAGTAGAAGTCACTAGAAATGTTACCATTTTTTACTACAGCTCAAAATTGGCTGAGCAGATGTGGCAAATTCATTTTTGAGTAAGGGTTAACATTCTTCTATTATGAGTTACTTGTATAGTTATTATGTTTCAGTGTTAAATGCAGTTCAGTTGTTCAAGAAAGGAGGAAAGTATTTCATTCATCACAATGATTATCCATTTATAAGTTGAAATACATAAAAGAATAAGCATTGCATTGAAAGAAATGATGATATATCAGATGTCCCACACAAGCTATGGGTTATAGCTGAACATGTGTAGATATAAAGAAAATACTATGCATCTAATGAATGAAAAAGGAAAGACAACCATCATTGCCTTGGGGTTGTTGATCTTCGAAGTTGCCTCCTATCTTGCTCCTAATCTCGACTTAAAACTACAAAAATGTGGGAAGGGTCCCGTTAGAAGCCCTAGTTATGAAAATCCTTTATCCATCAAGAGAGGCATAATACTTTGATTATAGTGCATTAATCAATGATCATCACTCATATGCAAGAAAGATAGAAACAATAATTGTACTTCATTATTTTACTAACTTATTTGTTTCATGTGCAAGAGCAGGTAAAATTATGTTATTGATCTAAAAGATAAGCATGTGGTGCAAAACAGGTTCCCAAAAGGGTAGAGCTCGACATGCTGCCCCTGGTTCTTAAGAGGGGACGAGATGGAATAAAGATCAAATCAGTCAGATGCATTTATGTCGAGAATAGGATACACCTATGACTGCACCTCAAAGGATGAAATGGAATCATAATCTCAGAGAAGTAGAGTTTAAAAGAATATAGAAGCCTTCAAACCAACATCATTAATGGACCAGGCATAATCAAATGGGAGGTAGTTGCAGTCACAAAGAGGACACCATTATATTCTTTTGTTGATCGAGGAAATTGCACATCTAGTGCTAATATAATAAGTGCAAAGGTGTTATCATGTGCATAATGAGAGAGGAAGTATCAAATATAAGCCATGAAATACTAAAAGTTTGCTTCTGCATTACAGATGACAACAATAACAATTATAATGCATGGCAACCATGAATGATCTAAAAAACAACCATCATCACGACTGCTATATCAGTCATATATAGCATCAATGCCAAGTACCATAATGACAGTAACAACCAAAAAGTATGTTCTCTCCATATAGTAACAAAGCCACATCATGTTGCATTTTACCATTACAGATCCTCATTTTGTTTTAAAACTCTAGATACAATCATACAACTGGAATATAATGATCAATGTGCATATGGAGCAGTAAGAAAATAATCCCCTTATCTTTTCTCGTGGTTGACCTCATGAAAGGGAATTCAATGCAAATGCCATGATGAGAACAGAATAATTTCAAATGACTACAATAGGGCAAAATGGAGGAAAATGGAATAGCAAGAGAGAGTGTCTTGTAATGAAGTTCAGTACTATATCCGTATACAAGAGGTAACTTATGTTTATCATGAATACTCATAAATGAAAAAGAACATGATCAGTTGCAAGATACACACAAGCCAAGTAAAGTAAAGAGACATTATTGTTGAAGCATGAACAGTGACAGTTATACAACTAAGTAATGTCGCTTCAATATCCTTATACAGTTATAGAGTGCATCCATTCAAGAGAGGGAGTGGCTCATGGCTAAAATAGAACAGGCATAACATGAGGGTATGCAATAGTAGACATCAAATACCAGCAAAAAGCATATACAGTAAAGTGAGAAGTCTCCACCATTTAGATGCATATAATAAAGACATTGCTCAGCATAAAAGGGGAAATAACAACCAGTCATAGCTTACAAGAGCCAAACATCATAGGTATACAATTGGTCTCAAATCCAAGGTGCATTCTTGTGAATGCCTTTAGTATGCTAATGCCAAGTTACATTTATAAAACAACCTCATGATATGTAATGCTTTAGTGCATGTTGTGCATAAGAAAAATGAGAAGAGTATCAGCTACAGAAGAGAATAATGTGAATTTCAAGTTGCATATTATAAGTCCATCAGAAAATTATATAGCAAGGGTACCAAAGTTGAAATTTTTGTCTCAAAAGCAAGGTAAAGCACTCAGAAGTAATGATCCATTCATGGCCTATACAAGGGAAGGACTCATGTTTATCAATAGTTAAAATCTACCACATGGGGGTTTTGTTCATGCTAAAGACATTAAATCATGAAGAGGATAGAGGGTGCTTGGAACTGGATTACCTAGCCGCGACCACTCAAAGATATAGAACCATATCAAGTGGATTCGAGCCATGAGAATGTGAAGATTGCGTCAGAGAGTATTATCATGCCGTGGCTAATGGTAAGAAAGCTACAGGAGAATATTATGTGGCCGTGAGTCTTAGCCCATGAAAGTTACAGGAATGTCAATGCATATGGCTGTGGCCCCATACCACAAGTACAGACAAAAGGAAAAGCTCAAAGTATGATGTGAGAGAGGTCACAACCCTTCATTAGTAAAATCCCACTATAATTGTGATAGAGACTAATGGAGGGGTTTTGAACCCCATTTTTACAAAAATGAGACCATAGCAATGTATCTTCGCACTTAACACAAGGTGTTCAAATATGCACAGTCAAAATGCCATTACCACAGCCTGATATCCGAGGGAAAACATCTCATACAAGTGGGAAATGTGTAGAAACTAAATACAAAGCTTACCTTGTTTCAAGTAGGGAGTGTATGTGTGAGTTGGGATCTCATTTTGCTTGGAAACGAGCTTGGTTAGTTGCAGTTGTGGCTGCCCAAAATGAAGGAGGAGTGATAGTAAAGAATGGAAACAAGTTCATCAGAAAATAATGTACAAGCCGTGGCCTAAAGACCTTCTTCATCTCATAAAATGAAAGAACAACAAAAATATGAATCACAGGTGTATCATACAGTAAGTTACCTTCTTTCCCTAGTTAAATCCTTGGATAAATTAACTAGGTATAGAGGAAAAATGCTAAGTTTCAAGGTCAAACCCTAGTATGGTGTCGGTGGCCTAGAGGTAGAGTAGAGCGAGCCTTATCAAAAGTCAAATGCAAATGAATGCGAGAAGATAGGGTTTCGAAGACTTTTTGTCTTAGGGTTTTTTCTTTGCCCTAGAATCAAGTCACATTTTATCACATATGAGGTGATTTTATTTGGCAAGTTTAATGTCATTGGGGTCATATGTGACTAGGTCGACCAAATCTGCCTAAGTCCATATGGCTTGTGAGTGGCCTTCTTTTGTTATGTGGTAAACCTTATGCCTTTGTTTCATGCCTTAAATCTACCCAAGTCCATTGGACATGACATATGCCTTGCCACTTGGAGAAGTCATACCCTAGCATTTTTGCAAACCTTCATTTTGATGATAGACAGGTTATGTGCCCATATGTACACTTGTCTAGGCATTTTATTGCCTTAGTAATGTTTGTGAAGGCTTTGTGCCTTGGGGGGAAGATTATCAATCTTATGCCTTGGAGATATTTTGAAAAGGCTATTGTTATGCCTTAGACCCCTTGCAGAAGAGATGGAGTTCATGCCATAGAAATAACATGCAATCATCCTTTTGATGTGAGACAAGTCTACATACCATGGAGATTGTCAACTCATGTGCAGATAAGCCAACATTGCTCTTTATTTTTTGTAGATATCATATGATCCCTTGATATTATTTTTATGATTTTTTGTTGAAAAATCAAGCATTGTAGCTATGAGTGGCGAAATTATAAGCCATTGAGTTTTGTTGTGCTTTTGAGAATCAAATCGATCATGATATGGATTAAAACTGCCAAATCTTGTAAAGTTTTATTTTTAAAGTAATCAATTATAAATTTCTTATAAAACTAAACTATTTTAAGAAGTTAGAGGCAAATAAACTAGATGAAATCTTGCTTTCTTCTGGGTGAGTTGGGCAGAAAAGGACAAAATTAGAAGCTTTTATGGGTCAAAATGAGTTTGTTTTAAATCAGATTTTGTGGGGGCCACTTGACAAATATTCTAACAGCTTTATTCTTTAGATTGGAGGTAGATTGGTGACAGTCTGAGGGCCTTATTTTCAGCTTTTTGATGGATTCTGAAAATGGATTTCTAAAATCTATTTTTGGGTGCTTTTTCAACTTTGTTTTGGAGAGATCTCTTAGAGGCATTTATAGGAGAAGACTTAGTTTTTCTCAGGAGTTGTTACCATTTTCTTCTCTCTGGAGCACATGCAAAGAGTTGTATAAAGGGATTGACTCAGTTTATTTTTGCATTGTACTCCTTCCAGTTTAATACTACAGACATTCCTATTCCATCTACTGATTTTCATTCACAGTTTGATTTGATATTTCATTGTGGTAGTTTCATGTCCTTTTTTGTGTCTCTTGCTGTATGATTTGTCTTTGGTCCTGGTTGTAATCTGTGTTCAACTTGAACCTCTTTACAAATCACTTTAGGTGTTAGGGTTAGGACAGATCGAAGCAATAAACACTAACAATTATATGCAGATTAAATAACCCAAATATAACAATGAGGAATAACACAAAAGATATCAACATAGAAATTTAACGTGGTTCACCCAATATGGGCTACATCCACAGAAACTCAACCATCCAATGATTTTATTATCCAGTGTAAAATATATTACAATCTCACGAATACCTCGCCGTAGCATACATCCCAACCGCTTATAACAAGCTTTTTGGAAACTTCTAGAATTAGGGTTTTCCAATGTCATTTTTTTTCTTGATTAACAAAAATTAACAATCGACTCCGATCGTGCAAAAAAGAGGGAACCCCAGCGAGGATACATAACTTGTGTATATTAATTTTATGATCAATCACCACATACCAACAATCTCCCACTTGGAGACTGATCAGGCTCCACACCAAACAATCTCCCACTTGGAGACTGATCAGGCTCCACACCAAACAATCTCCCACTTGGAGACTGATCCTGGATGACACCACTGCGCTTGCAGCTCCCACTAGATTACAGGCCTGGTTGGTTTCTTAAGTCCACCATTATCAGTCATGAAGGCCAATGGAAATTGATGAGGAAATTAGTTTCTCCCATGTAACTGCCTTTGTGAACATATCTGCAGGATTCTCACTTGTGTGAATTTTCTCCAACTTCAACTATCCATCCTCCAAAACTAACTAGATGAAATGGTATCTGAGCTATATGTGCTTAGTTTTTTAATGCAGAGCTGAGTTCTTAGCAAGATGAATGGCACTCTATCTATCAGTGTACAAAGGGCTATCTTCTTGTGGTTGCCCCAATTCCTCCAGAAAAGGTTGTAACCAAATCATCTCCTTGCTAGCTTCTGTAGTAGCAACATACTCAGCTTCAATGGTTGAAAGTGCAAAAACCTTTTGCAGCCTTGAAATATAACTAACTGCAGTACCTCCTACAGTCAAGACATACCCTGTAGTACTCCTGCTATCAATATCACCTGCCAGATTAGAGTCAACATATCCTTTTAGAGCAGAATTTGTTCCTCCAAAACATAGTTTCTTTGAAGTAGTACCTCTCAAATATTAGAGAATCCATTTTTCAACATTCTAATGTTCCATTCCTGGATTGCTCATATATATGCTCACAACTCTCACTGCATGTGCAATATCTGGCCTTGTACATACCATTGCATACATCAAACTGTCAACTACCGATGGATATGGTATCTTAGACATTTTGTCTTCCTTCTCTTGTGTCTTTGGACATATCTCCTTAGTCAACTTAAAATGACTAGGCAAAGGTGTACTAACTACTTTTGCATTCTGCATGTTAAACCTTTTCAACACCTTCTCTACATACTCACTTTGAGACAAAATAATTTTTTGTTTGTCATGTCCCATGTGATCCTCATACCAAGGATTTGTTTTGCTACACCCAAATCCTTCATTGCAAATGAATTTGCTAATTTCTACTTAAGTTCATTAATATGCTACATGTTAGACCCGGCAACAAGCATGTCATCAACATAAAGCAACAAGATAATATAGCTGCTATTACCCAATTTATTGAAATAAACAAATAATTAGTATGACATCTTTTTTATCCTTGTTCAGCCATAAAACTATCAAATTTCAAATACCATTGCCGCGGTGCTTGCTTCAGGCCATGCAAAATTTTGTTTAACCTACACACAAAGTCCTCCTTACCCTTGATCTCATATCCTTGTGGTTGCTGCATGTATATTTCCTCTTCTAAATCCCCATGGAGAAAAGTTGTTTCCACATCTAGCTATTCAAGATGCAAGTCTTCCGCAACCACAAGACTTAGAATAGTTCTAATAGAAGTCATTTTTACAACCAGAGAAAATATTTCATCAAAATCTATACCCTTTTTCTGTGCAAAACCTTTTACCATGAGTTTGGCCTTATATCATTTCTTGCCTCCATTTTCTTCCTTCAACCTGTAAACCCATTTATTTGGCAAGGCTCTTTTACTTGTAGGCAATTGGACTAAGTCCCAAGTCTAATTCTGCAACAAGGAATCCATCTCCTCTTTCATGCCTAGCTCCCACTACTTTTCGCTATCTACCTACATTGCTTCTTCATTAGTTTCAAGTTCACCAGAATCAGTTAATAATATAGAATATAATGATGGAGAAAATCTTTCTGGAGGTCTAGTTATCCTTGTAGAACGTCTAACATTTGCAAGAGTCTGTGGGATAACTTTTTGTTGCTGAGCATCAAGTACCACTAACATTTTATTTTCTCAAATCTCATCTAGCACCACATATTCCTTTCTGGCCTATTCATGCTTCTTTTCCTGCAGTTGATCCTTATACATGACCTTCTCATTGAATTTAAAATCTCTGCTCCTAATGATTTTATGATTTTCAAAATCCCATAACCGATAACCAAATTCATCTACTCCATATCCAATGAAGGTACATTTTTTAGACTTAGCCTCAAGCTTGGTTCTATTTTCAATATCAATATGGACAAAAGCTTCACAACCAAAGGTTTTCAGAAATGAATAGTTTACCTTTTTGCTCGTCCATGCCTCCTCTAAAATGCCACCATCTAAAGGATTTGAAGGTCCCCTATTTATTAAATAAACAACAGTATGTACAACATCCACCAAAAGTGTAAGGGTAGTCCAGCATGCAATCTCATGCTCCTTGCACGCTCCATAATGGTCCTATTCATCCTCTCAGACACACCATTTTCTTGCAAGGTTCCAGGAACCATTTTCTGCCTACGGATTCCATTATATGAACAATAATTCTCAAATTCTTTGCTGCAATACTCGCCTCTATTATCAAATCTGAGATACTTCAACTTTTTTCCTATCTCATTCTCAACCAAAGCTTTCCACTTTTTAAAATTTTCAAATACTTCTGATTTTTGTTTTAGGAAATACACCCATGTTTTCCTAGTTGCATCATCAATAAAAGTAACATAATAGCAAGAGCCACCAAGAGAAGATACCTGAGCTGGTCCCCATACATCTGAATGCACAAGATCTAATTTCTCACTCTTCTTCTCTTTCCCAACTTTAAGAAATCAAACTCTTTTTTGTTTTCCATAAACACAGTTTTCACAGAACTCCAAGTCAATCTTCTTCAGACTTGGTAGCAACTTTCTGGAGTGAAGGATCTTCATCCCTTTCTCACTCATGTGGCCAAGTCTATGGTGCCACAATTCTGTTTGTCCCTACAGCAAGTGTTATAACTATCTCAGTAGCAACTGTTTATGTAGCAGCTAAGGTAGAATACGTATTACCAGTACACAAATACAATGTGCCTACCTTTTCACCTTTAGCTACTACTAATGCACCTTTAGTGACCTTCCAGATTTTGTCTGAAAAGGTAACTATGCAACCTTCACTACCTAGTTGTCTTGCAGAAATTAAATTCCTTCTCAAATTTGGAACATGTCTTACCTCTTGTAGCAACCATTTATTTCCATTCTGCAACTTGATTTTTATCTTTCCTTTTCCAACAATCTGACAGGGTTCATCATCACCCAAATATACTTGTCTAAAATCACCTTAAACATAATCTATAAAATATTTCCTATGGGGTGTGGCATGAAATGAAGCCCCTGAATCTATTACCTAGGAATCATTAGAATTATCTAATGATAGAATTAAAGCATGCTGTATTTTATTACTTGCAACATTAGCTTCCTTACTGTCATCATGTTGTCCGTCTCCTTGTTTGCCCTTTCGAGACCAGCAATCCTTCTTCAAGTGTCTTGGCTTTCCACAGTGCTAGCAATCCATTCTTCCTCTAGATTTAGATCTGCCTTTCATTGACTTCCCTTGTGACTTCCCACGATTTATAGGGCTTTTTCCTCTTTCCTTTGTTCTTCCCCTATTCTCTACAGTCAAAGCATTACCAGATGTTGAAGTCTCACTTGTGCTTTTCTGTTGCATTTCCTCACTAAGGATAACATCAACATCATCAAATTTCAAAGTATTTGAACCAGAGACAGAGTTACTTACAGCCATTACCAAGTTATTCTGGCTTTCTGGCAAAGAACATAAAATAGATATAGCCCTCACCTCTTCATCAAATTTCACTTTTATAGAAGTTAACTGACTGGTAATCATATTAAACACATTTAAATGATCTGACATAGATCCACCTTCAATCATTTTTAAATTAAACAAATGCTTCATGAGAAATACATTATTAGAGGCTAAGGGTTTTTCATACAATTTAGCCAAAGCTTTCATCAGACCTTCTGTTGTTGTCGCTTCTGTTATATTGAACACCAAAGATGGTGCTAGGCACAACCAAATGGTTCCTAGTGCTTTTTTGTCCAGAAGATCCCAATCCTCATCAGTCATTGCTGTCAGTTTCTTGGATTTTCCTTCCAACTGCCTCCATAAATCCTTCTGATAGAGATAGTCCTCCATCTGCATCTTCCATAATTGATAGTTCTGTCCATTGAATTTATCTACCTTCAATTTACCCTCATCCACCATTGCTCCCACTTAACCGTGAGACTCCCACTCAATTGTGAGACCTTCCTGTTGATGATAATCAAACACAACCCACTCTAATACCAATTGTTAGGGTTAGGGCAGATCAAAGCGATAAACACTAACAATTATATGCAGATTAAATAACCCAAATATAACAATGAGGAATAACACAAAAGAGATCAACACAAAAATTTAACGTGGTTCACCCAATATGGGCTACATCCATAGAAACTCAGCCATCCAATGATTTTATTATCCAGTGCAAAACAAATTACAATCTCACAAATACCTCACTGTGGCATACATCCCAGCCACTTCTAACAAGCTTTTTGGAAACTTCTAGACTTAGGGTTTTGCAATGTCATTTTTCTTTTGTCGGTTAACAAAAATTAACAACTAACTCCGATCACTCAAAAAAGAGGGGAAAATTTTTGCCCTAAACCCCAGCGAGGATACATAACTTGTGTACAGTACTTACATGATTAGTTGCCACATCCCAACAATCTCCCACTTGGAGACTGATCAGGGTCCACACCAAACATTAGGATCAAGTCTCAAAGGTGGGGTTGTGAAAGTTTACGTGTAAAGGGCTGTTTGTGAGTGAAATTATTCATTTAGATTGAATCTTAGAGTTAGTTTTGCATTTAAGTTATTCTCTCATTCATTTTCCCTTGCAAGTCAATTAGATTAGGAAAACATAAGGAGAACCAACTCACTCTGGAGATTCCCTCTTGACATAGATCACCCACATCTGAGAGGGTTTCCATGTTTCAACAAGACAGTCAAGTTTGACTTGATGAGTCACGCAATCCTGATTGACAACAGTAATTTGTCTTCATGCCCACTTACTTCATATCCATCTGGCTATTGTACATAAATTTCTTCCTCTAAAAATTCATTCAAGAAAGCTAATTTGACATCCATTTGATTAACATTCCAAGCATGTTGAGCTACAATCACTAACACAATTCTAACTCTATCAATTCTTACTACGGGTGTAAATGTTTTATTATAATCAACTCCATATTGTTGTGCAAACCCTTTAGCTACTAATCTTGTTTTATATTTTTCAACATCTCCATTTGCATTAAACTTAGTTTTGAAAACCCATTTCACACCTATGCATTCTTTTCTTTTAGGCAAATCAACTAATTCCCATGTGTTATTCTTTTATATTGATTCTATCTCTTCATTCACCACATTTATCAATTTTCTTCCTTTTTTTGCATTCTCAAAACATATAGGATCATGAGCAAATAAAGAAAAATTTGATTGCAAATCTATTTCTTCTCCTTGATCATAAATGTCGATTGTAGCCTGTTAAACTTCTTACCTTTAATTCTTGATCTCAAATATATAAGTATAGGATTAGAATCATTACTTGTGAATTAGGAGAGGAATGGGTTGATGATTCACCTTGTTCTCTTTGTAGAGTCCTTGATGGAGTACCTTCTTGCACAATAGTCTGATTCTCCTGATTTTCTTGAACTTTTTCATCTTCTTCATCATGAGGTATTGCTGTACCAATTAGAACTAATTTATCTATACTACCATCCCAAGATTCTTCTTATTGGAACACAACATTCCTTCTTATAATAACCTTCTTGGTGATAGGATTGAACAACTTAAAAGCTTTTGAATGTTCATAATAACCAAATGAAACAAGGAGCAAGTTGGATGATAGAGGTGAAAAGTGCATCTTTATTAATTGTTGTGAACATTCAAAAGATTATAAGTTGTTCAATCCTATCACCAAGAAGGTTAGTATAAGTAGTGATCTTGTGTTCAAAGAAGAATAATCTTTCAGTTGGTACAACAATAGCTCATAATGAAGAAAAAAAGTTCAAGAAAATCAAGACAATCAAACTATTTGCAAGAATGTACTCCATCAAGGACTCCACAAAGAGAATATGGTGAATCATCAACCCTTTCCTCTCCTAATTCACAAGAAAGTAACAATTATAATCCTACACTTGCATCTTTGAGATAAAGAATTAAAGTTCAGAAGTTTAGAAGGCTGCAAGACATTTATGATCGAGGAGAAAAAATAGATTTGCAATCAAATTTTTCTTTATTCGCTCATTGATCCTATATGTTTTGAGGATACAATAAAGGAAGAACATTGGATTAATGCAATGAATGCAAAGATAAAATCAATAGAAAATATGAAACATGGGAATTAGTTGATTTGTCAAAAGGAAACGAATGAATAGCTTTGAAATGGGTTTACAAAACTAAGTTCAAAGTAAATGGAGATGTTGAAAAATATAAGGAAAGATTAGTAGCTAAGGGGTTTGCACAACAATATGGAGTTGATTATAATGAAACATTTGCACCCGTAGCAAGATTTGATATAGTTAGAATGGTGTTAGCAATTGTAGCTCAACATGGTTGGAAAGTTTATCAAATGGATGTCAAATCAGCTTTTACAAATGGATTTTTAGAGGAAGAAGATTATGTACAAAAACCAAAAGGATATGAGGTAAGTGGACATGAAGACAAGTTATACATATTCCAAAAAGACACTTTATGGACTCAAGCAAGCATCTAGAGTATGGTATAGCCAAATAGATGTATACATGATGGATAATGGATTCAAAAGGAGTAACAATGAGCTTACACTATACATGAAGTTCAACAAGCAAGGTTAGATTTTGATTGTTTGTTTATATGTTGATGATGTGATCTTTACTAGAAATTTATCTATAGATATGTTTAAATTAGCCTTGAAAAAGGAATTTGAAATGACAGATTTGGGCTTAATGAGATATTTTCTAGAAATTAAAGTTGTACAAAATAATAATGGGAATTTCATTTGTCAATCTAAGTATGCAAAGGATGTGTTGAAGAAGTTTAGAATGAGAAATTGCAAACCAACATCTATTCCTATAACCACACGTACAAAACTAAGTAGAGACGATAATGGGTCCAATGTTAATTCGATTATATTCAAAAGACTTGTTGGAAGTTTAATATATCTCACAACAACTAGACCAAATATTATGTATGGAGTTAGTCTGATATCTAGATTGATGGACTCACCCAAGGATTCACATTGGCAAGTTGGGAAAAGAATATTGATGTAGATTCCATGGACTATTGATTATGGTATGTTGTACTCCACAATAGATAAGTTTGGGTTGGTTGGATATACAAATAGTGATTTTGCTTGGAGCATTGGTGTTCATAAGAGCTCTTTAGGATATGCATTTCACTTTGGAACATGTATTTTTGCATGGGCATCCAAGAAACAACCAATAGTGGCAATCTCATTTGCAGAAGCAGAGTATGACGCAAGTACATTAGCAACATGTCAAACAAAATGGATGCGAAGAGTTTTGATGTATTTAATGCATGAGCAAAAGGAACCTACACTAATCTATTATGATAATAAATCAACAATTGCACTATCAAAGAATAATGTTTTTCATAAGAGGAGTAAACACATTGTCACAATGTATCACTTCATTCAAGAGTTGGTGAACAATGGAGAGATCAATCTTGAGTATTGGAGATCTGAAGACTAGTTGGTGGATATATTCACAAAGACATTAGCACATGAGCAATTTGAGTATTTTAGAGAAAATTTGGTTATTGTAAATATTGATGTAATTAGTACTAGAAATTAGGGGGAGTGTTAAAACATTCTAGTAATTTCTACTAGATGTGTTATGTCAGACAATGAAAAGAAAACAAAATTAAAATGTTATGTCGGCTATTCTAGAAACTTCCAAAACTTTGTTATAAAAGAGGTGTGTGCAATCTATTTTGTGCAAGAAATAAAAATCTGTTTGGTGCAACAACACTTTTCACCATTTACTATTTGTTGTTTTATTATTTTGTCTTTGCCCACTCAAAACTCTTCACATCCATATTGCTTGACATTTTGCTGATGTACTTGCCACATATTATGCTTCAATAGATGAGATTGTCACTATTGGTTGTTTCTTGGATGCCCATGCAACAATACATGTTCTGAAGTGAAATACATATCCTAAATTGCTCTTTTGATCATTAATGCTCCCTGTAAAATCACTATCTGTATATTTGACCAACCCAAACTTATGTGTTGTGGAGTATAATATACCATATTCAATAGTCCTTGCAATGTACCTCAATATTCTTTTTCAAACTTGTCAATGTGAATTCTTGGGTGAGTCCATGAATCTAAATATCAGACTAACTCTATACATATATTTGGCCTAGTTGCTGTGAGATACATTAAACTTCCAACAAATCTTTTGAATATAGTTGAATTAACATTGGATCCATTATCTTCTCTATTGAGTTTTGTATTAGTAGATGTTGGTTTACAATTTATCATTTTAAACCTCTTTAACACATCATTTGCATACATAGCTTGACAAATAAAATCTGATTATTATTTTGTACAACTTCAATGCCTAGAAAATATGTCATTTCAAATTCTTTTTTTATGGTTTATTTAAATGCATCTATAGATAAATCTCTAGTAAAGATCAAATTATTAACATATAAACAACTAATCAAAATTCAACCTTGTTTATTGACCTTCATGTATAGTGTAGGCTTGTTGTTGCTCCTTTTAAATCCATTATCCATCATGTATGCATTTATTCAACTATACCATGCTCTAGGTGCTTGCTTGAGTCCATAAAGTATCATTTTCAATTTGTGTACTTTATCTTCATGCCCACTTATTTCATATCCTTCTGGTTGTTGTACATAAATTTCTTCCTCTAAAAATCTATTCAAGAAAGCTAATTTGACATCCATTTGATAAACTTTCCAAGCATGTTGAGCTACAATCGCTAACACAATTCTAACTGTATCAATTCTTACTACGGGTGTAAATGTTTCATTATAATCAACTCCATATTGTTGTGCAAACCCCTTAGCTACTAATCTTGCCTTATATTTTTCAACATCTCCATTTGCATTAAACTTAGTTTTGAAAACCCATTTCACACCTATGCATTTTTTCTTTTAGGCAAATCAACTAATTCCCATGTGTCATTCTTTTCTATTGATTCTATTTCTTCATTCATCACATTTATCCATTTTCTTCCTTTTTTGCATTCTCAAAACATATAGGATCATGAGCAAATAAAGCAAATTTTGATTGAAAATCTATTTCTTCTCCTTGATCATAAATGTCTTGCAGCCATTCTAAACTTCTTACCTTTAATTATTGATCTCAAATATGTAAGTATAGGATTAGAATCATTACTTGTGAACTGGAGAGGAATGGGTTGATGATTCACCTTGTTCTCTTTGTGGAGTCCTTAATGAAGTACCTTATTGCAGAATAGTTTGATTCTCTTGACTTTCTTGAACTTTTTCATCTTGTTCATCATGAGGTATTGTTGCACCAATTGAAACTGATTTATCTATACTGCCATCCCAAGATTCTTCTTATTGGAACACAACATTCCTTTTTATAATAACCTTCTTGGTGATAGGATTGAACAACTTATAAGCTTTTGAATGTTCACAATAACCAAAAGGAGCAAGTTGGATGATAGAGGTGAGAAGTGCATCTTTATTAATTGTTGTGAACATTCGAAAGATTATAAGTTGTTCAACCCTATCACCAAGAAGGTTAGTATAAGTAGTGATCTTGTGTTCAAAGAAGAAGAATCTTTCGGTTGGTGCAACAATACCTCATAATGAAGAAGAAGAAAAAGTTCAAGAAAATCAAGACAATCAAACTATTGTGCAAGAATGTACTCCATCAAGGACTCCACAAAGAGAATAAGGTGAATGATCAACCCTTTCCTCTCCTAATTCACAAGTAAGTAATTATTATAATCCTACACTTGCATTTTTGAGATAAAGAATTAAAGGTAGGAAGTTTAGAAGGCTGCAGAACATTTATGATTGAGGAGAAGAAATAGATTTGCAATCAAATTTTAATTTATTCACTCATTGATCCTATATGTTTTGAGGATGCAATAAAGGAAGAACATTGGATTAATGCAACGAATGCATAGATAAAATCAATAGAAAAGAATGACACATGGGAATTAGTTGATTTGCCAAAAGGAAAAGAATGCATAGGTTTTAAATGGGTTTACAAAACTAAGTTTAAAGTAAATGGAGATGTTGAAAAATATACGGCAAGATTAGTAGCTAAAGGGTTTGCACAACAATATGGAGTTGATTATAATGAAACATTTGCACCCGTAGCGAGACTTCATACAGTTAGAATGGTGTTAGCATTTTCAGCTCAACATGGTTGGAAAGTTTATCAAATGGATGTCAAATCAGCTTTTATGAACGGATTTTTAGAGGAAGAAGATTATGTACAACAACTAGAAGGATATGAGGTAAGTGGACATGAAGACAAGTTATACATATTCAGAAAGATACTTTATGGACTCAAGCAAGCATCTAGATTGTGATATAGCCTAATAGATGTATACATGATGGATAGTGGATTCAAAAGGAGTAACAATGAGCTTACAGTATACATGAAGGTCAACAAGCTAGAAACAACCAATAGTGGCAATCTCATTTGCAAAAGCAGAGTATGAGGCAAGTACATTAGCAGCATGTCAAGCAATATTGATTCAAAGAGTTTTGATGTATTTAATGCATGAGCAAAAGGAACCTACACTAATCTATTATGATAATAAATTAGTAATTGCACTATCAAAGAATCATGTTTTTCATAGGAGGAGTAAACACATTGTCACAAGGTATCACTTCATTCAAGAGTTGGTGAACAATGGAGAGATCAATCTTAAGTATTAGAGATTCAAAGACTAGTTGGTAGATATATTCACAAAGACATTAGCACATGGGCAATTGGAGTATTTTAGAGAAAAATTGGGTATTGTAAATATTGATGTAATTAGTACTAGAAATTAGGGGGAGTGTTAAAACATTCTAGTAATTTCTACTAGATGTGTTATGTTAGTAAATTAAAATAAAACAAATTTAAAATGTTATGTCGGCTATTATAGAAACTTCCAAAACTTTGCTATAAAAGAGGTGTCTGTACAATCTGTTTTGTGCAAGAAATAAAAATCTGTTTGGTGCAAAAACACTTTTCACCGTTTACTATTTGTTGTTTTATTGTTTTATCTCTGCCCACTCAAAACTCTTCACATCCATATTGCTTGACATGTTGCTGATGTACTCGCCACATATTATGCTTCTATAGATGAGATTGTCACTATTGGTTGTTCCTTGGATGCCCATGCAACAATACATGTTCTGAAGTGAAATACATATCCTAAATTGCTCTTTTGATCATTAATGCTCCCTGTAAAATCACTATCTGTATATTTGACCAACCCAAACTTATGTGTTGTGGAGTATAATATACCATATTCAATAGTCCTTGCAATGTAGCTCAATATTCTTTTTAAAACTTGTCACTGTGAATCCTTGGATGAGTCCATGAATCTAGATATTAGACTAACTCTATACATATATTTGGCCTAGCTGCTATGAGATACATTAAACTTCCAATAAGTCTTTTGAATATAGTTGAATTAACATTGGATCCATTATCTTCTTTGTTGAGTTTTGTATGAGTAGATGTTGGTTTACAATTTATCATTTTAAACCTCTTCAACACATCATTTGCATACATAGCTTGACAAATAAAATCCCATTATTATTTTGTACAACTTCAATGCCTAGAAAATATCTCATTAAGCCCAAATACATCATTTCAAAATCCTTTTTCATGGTTGATTTAAATGCATATATAAATAAATCTCTAGTAAAGATCAAATTATTAACATATAAACAAATAATCAAAATTCAACCTTGTTTATTGACCTTCATGTATAGTGTAGGCTTGTTGTTGCTCCTTTTAAATCCATTATCCATCATGTATGCATTTATTCAACTATGTCATGCTCTAGGTGCTTGCTTGAGTCCATAAAGTGTCATTTTCAATCTGTATACTTTGTCTTAATGCCCAGTTACTTCATATCCTTCTGGCTATTGTACATAAATTTCTTCCTCTAAAAATCCATTCAAGAAAGCTAATTTGACATCCATTTGATAAAATTTCCAAGGATGTTGAGCTACAATCGCTAACACAATTCTAACTATATCAATTCTTACTACGGGTGTAAATGTTTCATTATAATCAACTCCATATTGTTGTGAAAACCCCTTAGCTACTAATCTTGCCTTATATTTTTCAACATCTCCATTTGCATTAAACTTAGTTTTGAAAACCCATTTCACACCTATGCATTCTTTTCTTTTAGGCAAATGATCTAATTTCCATGTGTCATTCTTTTCTATTGATTCTATCTCTTCATTCATCACATTTATCCATTTTTTTCCTTTTTTGCATTCTCAAAACATATAGGATCATGAGCAAATAAAGAAAAATTTGATTGCAAATCTATTTCTTCTCCTTGATCATAAATGTCTTGTAGCCTTCTAAACTTCTTACCTTTAATTCTTGATCTCAAAGATGTAAGTGTATGTTTAGAATCATTACTTGTGAATTAGGAGAGGAATGGGTTGATGATTCACCTTGTTCTCTTTGTGGAGTCCTTGATGGAGTACCTTCTTGCACAACAGTTTGATTGTCTTGATTTTCTTGAACTTTTCGGTCTTTTTCATCAGAAGCTACTGCTGCACCAATTGAAATTGATTTATCTGTACTAGCATCCCAAGATTCTTCTTATTTGAACACAACATTCCTACTTATAATAACATTTTTGGTGATAGGATTGAACAACTTATAAGCTTTTGAATATTCACAATAACCAATAAATATACACTTCTCACCTCTATTATCCAACTTGTTTCTTGTTTCCGTTACCACAAATGCAAATGCAACACAACCAAAAATTCTGAAATGTGATACACTATGATACTTACCACTCCATGCTTGTGTAGGAATTTTGTCTTTCACACTCTTTGTTGGACACTTGTTCAATATGTATACTACACAAGCTACTGCTTCAGTCCAATATTCATAAGGTTGATTCTTACCTTTTAACATGCTTCTTGCCATCTCCATTATTGTTCTATTCTTTTTGCAACACCATTTTGCTGAGATGTATATCTTGTAGTAAATTGTTTTTATCCTATGGAATCTCCAAAAGTCTTAATAACTCATTTGATTTGTATTCACCTCCTCTACTGGATCTCAATACCTTGATGAATAGGCCACTTTGCTTATCAACCAATGTATTGAATTCTTTGAACTTTCTAAATGATACCTCTATATCTTCATCTCTTTCTATCTATTTCTCTTTATCTCTCTACCTCTATATATCTTTGTCTCTTTTATCTATCTTGTTCTCTTTATCTCTTTCTCTCTCATTAAACTCTCAAAATAGCTCATATCATCTTTGGATCATTGACATGAAATGACCGATTGAAAGTCACTCTCTTTTTGTGATCGTTGGATTGCTAGCATGAAAAGTACTATTTCATAAGGCTTTAGTGGAGCTGAATGATCTGGACCAACCCATACCAAGATCCATGATCTTTAATGTAGTACTAACATCCAATTTGGAATGCTCATTACATGTGCCATATTTTTATTGTCAACATGAAATGACTGATCAAAAGGTAGTCTATATCTCTATTCCTCTCTCTCTCTCTATCAATATCCCTCTCTATATATCTTTGTGTCCCTCTCTATTTCTCTCTCCATCTACCTGTCTCTTTATATATTTTCTTCTTCTCTCTTTTTCTTCCTACCTCTCTATCTCTCTTTGTCACTATCTCTCTCTTTCTCTCTATTATATTGTCTCTAACTATCTCTATCTAGCTCTTTAGTTCTTTATATCACCGTCTCTCTCTAGATCTTTATTTCTTTATATATCTCTCTCTTTCTATCTTTGTGTCTCTCTATTTCTATCCTTTTGTCCCTCTTTGTCTAATTTTCTCTTTAATCAACGCTCATTTTCTCTCACTTTTCTCTCTTCCCCTCTATCTCTCCCATGCACCTTCTCTCTTTGTCTGTCTGTCTTCCTCTAACTCTCTCTTTGTCTCTTCTTGATCTATCTTTCTCTATCTCTCCCCCTCTCTATGTAATTTTATGTCTATTTTAAATTACTCTCTCTCTCTCTCTCTCACCTATCTCTATCAATCTCCCTCTATCTATATATCTCTTCCTCTTTCTCTATTTCTCCTCCTCTCTCTATCTCTATCTCTCTTTCTCTTTCTATATATATTGATCTTGCTCCCTCCCTCTCGCTCTCTATATATATTTCCCTCATTATCTATTTTCCCTATCTTTGTCACTTGTTGCTTCTCTCTCTAGATCTCCTCATTGTCTCTTTATCCCTCTCTATCTCTTTACCTCTCTCTATCTACCGATCTCTCCCTCTCTCTACCTCTATATCTTCCTTTCTCTATCAATCTCTTTGTCTATTCTTCTCTCTTCCTCTATCTCTCTCTCTCTCTCTCTCTCTCTCTCTCTCTCTCTCTCTCTCTCATTCTCTATGTATATCTTTGTTTTTCCCTGTATCTCTTTGTTTATTGTCATCTCTCTCTCTCTCTATTTCTCTATCTATGTCTCTCTCCCCATCTCTATTCCTCTCTCCACAACATCTTGATGGTAAATTGATTAAGGTGGAAGATATGCAGAGTTTGACAAAAGAAAGACTTGATGAAATGATTAATTCAATTGAAGGTTTTCATCTGATAATAGGTGGAAGCCCCTATAACAATTTAATAGGAAACAACAATCTCTCTTAGAGTAAATAAAATTGAAATCCCCAAAATAATCTAATTTCATAAAATAAAATGTGTTGAACCCTAACCCTAGTTGGGTGTGGAGAGATTTGAAATGTCTACCTAACATATTAATTTTATCTTATCGTAGTCACTTAATTTTTTGTTTGAGTAATTTAATAGTAAATACTTTTAGAGAACATGATTTTAGTTATTTTAATTAATCTAATATTGTGGTTTAGTAATATTTTTTTTCTAAAGATAAAGAATTGTTTATCATTTTAAATAAATTTGTAACTATTATATTTCTAGAACTAAATTTATAAGGAAAAATTTATGTGAACTCATTTTGAAATGTCTTGGGTAAATTAAATTGAAATCTCAGAAATAATTTAATTTGGTAAAAATAAAATAGCACTAAAATATTTACTTAGCTATAAAACTAAACTTTACAAAACCTATTAAATAACACAAATATTACCCTAACTATAAAACTAAACTTTACAAAGCCTGCATATTTGTATTATGTGGAGATTTGAAATGTATGTTTAAGATATTATAATTAATAATATTAATACTATGATAATTTAAAATGCATTAAAATATTGTATGTTTGAAGAATAAAATAAAAAATGTAATAACATTGCGAAATATTTTTCATGATACTTTTTAACTTTTTAGTAAATAAAATTGAAATCCCCAAAATAATCTAATTTCATAAAATAAAATGTGTAGAATCAATATTGTATGCTTGAAAAATAAAATAAAAAATGTAATAACATCCCGAAATATTTTTGATGATACTGTAGATTTTTAACTTTTTAGTAAATAAAATTGAACTACTAGATTTTTAACTCTTGAGTAAATAAAATTGAAATCCTAAAAATAATCTAATTTCATAAAATAAAATGTGTAGAATCCTATATTTTTAATAGTATTATTAATATTATAACTTTGTCCCTTACAAAAAGTAATTTATACATTTAGCTAATGAATCAAAAAACTAAATTCATAAAAACTAATGGGAGACAAAATTTGTGTTCATCAAAATTTGTGTTTAGAATTTGTTTACTTGCCACATCCTCCCCTCAAACCAAAATTCTCTCCGCATTTATAGCTTTTTGTTGCACTCTCTGACAATCCGCAGAGAAGAGGTCATTTTTTTTCAGCCAATGACAAGTTAAAAATTTATCATGTTGACATAGGAAAAGTAAAAATTTAAATCAAATTCGCCCGACAAGTTGCAATCAATAGATTAATAATTAGATAAGTGTGAGCTCATTTTAATAGTACCAATCGAAGGCAGGTACTAATAAAACTTTCTTAATAATCAAAATAAATTATAAAATTAAAGCTTTCATAAAAACAAAGATAAAATTAATAAGAATATATTACCTTGTAATTATAAAATTAAAACTTTGCTACGTCAATACAACTTTAGAATAAAATATTATATTGATTTACATTATTAAAAAATAAAAACATAATAATAAATATAATTTTAATATAAATTTTTTATTTATAAAATACATAACTTAATATATTATAAAAATATACCTTACTAGTACCTACCTTCGGCACTTATCTAGTTATTAATCTATTGATAAATTTTTAACAAAAAATTATTGAAAAATGATTCATTCGCTGAAAAAAAAAACCTCTTCTCTGCGGATTGTCTGAAAGTGCAACAAAAAGCTATAAATGCCAAGAAAATTTTGGTTTGAGGGGAGGATGTGGCAAGTAAACAAATTATGAACACAAATTTTGTTTCCCACCAGTTAGGTCATGCCTAAATGGATGTCGATAATTATGAGAGGAAAGAATCATCACTTTTTATGAATTAATTTTTTTAAGGCAGGCCCCAAATTGGGTGAACTCATTATTCTATGTATCTTGAAATTACAAATAGGTCAGGACCTATTTCAAACATAACGTATATGTAATTTGGCGCTAAATTGTTTGAGCGATTTCATATAAATGAAAAGTGACTGGTAGTCACAATACAGATCATTTTTTCACTCACTGAATTCTGCTCTGCACAATCTAATCCATCAGCGATTTACTAGAAGCACAGTGCAAGGGCTCCACAGTTAGTTGAATTGGTTCAACAGGTTCGCAGGTTCAACTGGTTCGCAGGTTCAACCAGTTCGTAGGTTCAACCGGTTCGCAGGTTCAACAAGTTCGCTGGTTCAATTGGTTCGGCGATTCAATTGGTTTGACAGTTCAACAGGTTCACAGGATTATCCACAGCTGCTGAACCTTTGTGCTTGCTGTGCAAGTGAACTTCATTTTGAACATTATAATTAGTTCAGTTCAGAACTAAAATTCAGATAAGCTATATTTTTGGTGCCTATATTTTGTGCCCTAGTTGAGCAAAGCTGTAATTCATTTCTACTCTTAATATAAATCAGATCTAAGATTTTCTTGCTGGGTTTTTCACCTCCAAGAGGGAGGTTTTCCCAGGGTATCTTTGTGTTATGTGAGCATTCGTGTTTTATTGTTTCTTATTGTGAATCTAAATGTTAAATTAACATGGTATCAGAGCCAAGTTTGAATTAGTATAATTAGATTTGTAGTATTTAGTTATTTACATTCTATTCTTATCATTAAAGATTAGATAAAATGGCTCACAGCCTCAGGGTTGAAGATAGATTGGATGGGGCTTCCAATTTCACATCATGGAGAGTCTGCATCATGCTTGCGTTGAATGAAAATGACCTTGCAGACTTTGTGACCAAAGAATCTTCCGAGCCTGAGGCAGAAGGAGAAAATAACTAATGGAGGAAGAAAGATCTTCAAGCTCAGAAGATCTTAATTGATTTAGTAAAAGATCACATTGTTCTCATTATCTCCAAGCTAAATACAACAAGCAAAATGTTTAGAACCTTGGAGGAGATGTATGAAATCAACAACACTAGTCATGTTCTAGCTTTGAAGTAGCAGCTTCATCACATCAAGATGGCTAAAGGTGAATCCATCATGGCTTACTTCATGAGGATTTCTAATTTGAGAGATCAGCTCTCATGTATTGGAAAGATTGTTGATGAAAATGATTTAACAATGCTAGCCCTCAATGGTCTTCCAGCATCTTGGGAATCCTACATTCAAGGAATTAGTGCAAGAGTTGATCTGCCCAAGTTTGACAGATTAAGGGCTGTCTGTATCCAAGAAGAGTCTCGACTGGCTACTAGAGGAGTTATCAAAAACACTCATGAAGACAATCATGTCCTTGCTGCCCAGTCTTTCAAGAAGAAAGGAGGCTATTGGAAGAACAATTTCAAGAGGAATAGAGATCAAAGGTCTAATCCATCTCATGATTCGAAGAAAAAGAAAAAGGACTTGTCTCACATCAAGTGCTTCAGGTGTGACAAATTTGGTCACTATGCAAGGGACTGTTTATCTCAGCCTAAGCATCAAGGAGCAAACTTAAATGAAGTCTCAAATCAGTCTAATACTGAAGACTTCCTTTTCATTTCTGCTATGTCAAGCAATGTACCCTCAGACAGTGATACTTGGTTGATTAATAGTGGTGCATCTAGACACATCATCGGCTATCGAGAGCACCTCTCAGATTTAGTGGAGAAAGAGTCTAATCTTCATGTGGTCATTAGTGATGATGCTTGCTATTCTGTGAGAGGTTTTGGTACTACTTCCCTTAACTTAGATTTTGGAATTTCTCTTCACCTCAGTGATATTTTGTTTGTGTTGAGAATCAAAAGAAACCTTATCTCCATATCCACACTAGAAGATAAGGGTTATCAAATTGCATTTTCTGAGGGAAGGGTGCTTGCATGGCCTAAGAAGCCCAGCATCAAATCAACTCGTGTCATTGGGAATAGGTATGAGAGCCTATATAAGCTTTCAGCATGACCAACTCAAGCTCTCATTCATGAAGCACCGGAGTCAAGTGAGCTATGGCATAGAAGACTTGGACATCTTCATTTCCAAGCCCTCCCCACACTTGAGAAGATAGTTAAAGGTGTGCCTAAACTTAGTCATATTCATGATAATACATGCAAAGGTTGTGCTATGGGTAAAAACACTAAGAGTCCATTTCATCAAAGTGAAAGTAGGTCTAAAGAGAAATTAGCTTTTGTGCATTCTGATTTATGTGGACCTATGTCTATTGCTTCCCCAAGTGGATTCTTGTATTATGTAATCTTTATAGATGACTACTCTAGGAAAACTTGGATTTACTTTCTTAAATCAAAAGAATCTGATGAAGTTCTAAGTAGATTCAAAGAATTTAAAGCTTTAGCTAAAAATCTATCTGGGAAAAGAATTAAAGTTTTAAGGTCTGACAATGGAGGTGAATACACCTCGGGTAGTTTTCATGATTTTTGTGTTGAGGCAGGGATCAAGAGGGAGTTTTGTGTTCCCTACAACCCTCAGCAAAATGGGGTTGCAGAAAGAAAGAACAGATCCAAAGTTGAGGCAGCAAAAACTATGATTCATGATCAAGATTTGTAGACTTTCCTATGGGCCGAAGCATCTAGGACTGTTGTCTACATTTAGAATAGATGCCCTCACCGTGTATTGAAAGATATGACTCCAGAAGAAGCATTTTCAGGGATCAAACCTGATATCAGTCACTTGAGGATCTTCAGGAGTCCAGTATATGTCCATGTACCCAAAGAGAAGAGAACCAAGTTGGAACCTTCTGGCAAAAGAGGCATTCTTGTGGGCTACAACGAAACATCCAAAGCATTTAGAATTTACATTCCAAGTCAAAAGTTTATTGAGGTTAGTAGAGATGTCACTTTTGAAGAAAATATTGCACTCAAAAGATCTAAAGGCAATAGTTTAGAAATTGACAATGAAGTCCATGATAACCCTCAAGACATGGATATTGAGCATGATACTAAGATTCAGAGAGAGCCTACAAAATCTAAAAATCATGATGATCCAAGTGAACCTTTGGATCCTATAGATGGGCCTAGGGACATTACCATGAATAAGAAGAGACCTCTCTAGATTCAAGAGGTAGAAAAGTTTGCAGCTCTAAGAGGCACACTTAGAGAAAGAAGGAGACCTCAGAAATTCTCAAACTATGTTGCATTGATGTGCAATCTCATTGAGACTGAACCTTCCAGCATTGAAGAAGCCATGAACCAACAGACATGGAAGAATGCTATGGATGAAGAATATCAGTCTATAATTAAGAATGATGTTTGGGATATTGAGCCTAGACCCAAAGGTAAGTCTGTTGTATCTTCCAAATGGTTGTTTAAAATTAAACATGCTGCTGATGGAAGTATTGAGAAATACAAAGCTAGATTTCTGGCTCGTGGCTTCTCTCAGAAAGAAGGCATAGATTATGAGGAAACCTTTGCCCCTGTTGCTCAATATACTTCCATCAGGACTATCATTGCTATTGCTGCAGCTAAGGGATGGAAGTTGCATCAGATGGATGTAAAGATAGCCTTCCTCAATGGTGTTATTGAAGAAGAGGTCTACATTGAGCAACCTAAAGGCTTTGTGATCCATAAGAAAGAATCTCATGTATGCAAATTGAAGAAAGCATTATATGGACTTAAGTAGGCCCCCGTGCTTGGTATGAAAGAATTGATAAGTACTTGGTAAGCCTAGCTGATCCTAACCTTTACTTCAAGGTATTCAATGGTGAAATGTTAATTTTGGTTTTATATGTTGATGATCTATTCCTAACTGGAGAAGATCATCTCATTCCTAGATGTAAGGAAGAATTGACTTCAAAATTTGAAATGAAAGATCTAGGTCTCATGCATTTCTTTCTAGGGTTAGAAGTATGGCAAAGACCAAATGAAATTATTCTAAGTCAAGGAAAATATACCATTGATATTTTGAAGAGATTTGGAATGCTAGATTGTAAACCTATGCCTACTCCTATGGAAACTAACTTAAAGAAGTTGACTGAATCTGTAGCTAGGTCTGATCTTGTGAATCCCACTAAATACAAGCAACTGATTGGATCTTTGATGTATCTAGTTAACACTAGACCTGACATTTGCTATGCAGTGAGTGCCCTCAACCAGTTTATGTGCGAACCAAGGTAGATTCATCTTGTTGCAGCCAAGCATATCTTGAGATATTTGCGTGGTACAGTTGGATATGGATTGAAGTACTCTTCCAACATAGTCATTACCTTGGAAGGCTATTCTGATTCTGATTGGGCAGGAAGTGTCACTGATAGAAAGAGCACTTCTAGATTTTGCTTCAGCTTGGGATCCACCATGATATCCTAGTGCAGCAGAATACAATCTTCAGTAGCATTGAGTACTGCTGAAGTAGAATATATTGCAGCCTGTGTGGCATCTCGAGAAGTAGTGTGGCTTCGAAAACTCCTTGTAGGTTTGTTTAGACAACCTTGGGAGCCTACAATTATTCACAGTGATGACCAGAGCTGTGTGAAGCTCTCTACCAATCCTGTGTTTCATGATAGATCAAAGCATGTGGAAACTCAGTATCACTATATCTGGGATATGGTGCAAAGGAATGCTATTCAGCTGAAGTACATCAGCACTGATGAGAAAATAGTAGATGTTCTCACCAAACCCCTTGCTCGAGTGAAGCTTGCATATTTTTGAGACAAGCTTGGAGTTGTGGAGAATGAAGCTCTAGCTGAGAGGGAGTCTCAGCATCAGTGATAAATTATACTGTATCTTCCACCCTCTGTGAGTAGGCATGGTGGATCCACCCTCTGTGAGTAGGCATGGTGGTAATGCACTCTTCTCTGGGAGAAGTTTGAGGTGAAAGCCCTCTTCCACCCTCTGCGAGTAGGCATGGTGGAGCCACCCTTTGCAAGTAGGTATGGTGGATATCATGGAAGAAATTCCATGATGTGCTTGTTCACCCTCTGGGAGTATCTATGATAAACGTCATGAGGATATTACAATAAGCACTTATGTTTTCATCCATGGGAGTAGCCATGATGTTAGTCACTATGTGACTTGATCCTTATGAAGGAATCCTCCCTAGCTAAGAGGGATTGTTGATTTTTGGTAGCTAGGTCGGATCCCTTCTAGAGACCAACCTAGTCATAAAATGTTGAATGGCCTGTCGGCCTTAGCATTTTGAGAACTCAGTTGTATTATCCGATTAAGGCAGGCCCCAAATTGGGTGAACTCATTATTCTATGTATCTTAAAATTACAAATAGGTCAGGACCTATTTCAAACATAACGTATATGTAATTTGGCACCAAATTGTTTGAGCAATCTCATATACATGAAAAGTGACTGGTAGTCACAATACAAATCATTTTTTCACTCACTGAATTCTGCTCTGCGCAATCTAATCCATCAGTAATTTACTACAAGCACAGTGCAAGGGCTCCACAATTAGTTGAACTGGTTCAATAGGTTCGTAGGTTCAACAGGTTCGCAGGTTCAACTGGTTCATAGGTTCAACAGGTTCGTAGGTTCAACTGGTTCGCAAGTTTAACAAGTTTGTTGGTTCAATTGGTTCAACGATTCAATTGGTTCGACAGTTCAACGGGTTCACAGGATTATCCACGGCTGCTAAACCTATGTGCTTGCTATGCAAGTGAACTTCATTCTGAACATTATAATTAGTTCAGTTCAGAACTAAAATTCAAATAAGATGTATTTTTGGTGTCTATATTTTGTGCCCTAGCTGAGCAAAGCTGTAATTCATTTATGCTCTTAATATAAATCAGATTTGAGATTTTCTTGCTGGGTTTTTCACCTCCAAGAGGGAGGTTTTCCCAGGGTATCTTTGTGTCATGTGAGCATTCGTGTTTTATTGTTTCTTATTGTGAATCTGAATGTTAAATTAAAAAAAGGGACAAAGTTATAATATTAATAATACTGTTAAAAATATAGGGTTCTACACATTTTATTTTATGAAATTAGATTATTTTTGGGATTTCAATTTTATTTACTCAAGAGTTTAAAATCTTGTATTTCAATTTTATTTACTAAAAAGTTAAAAAATCTACAGTATCATGAAAAATATTTCGCCATGTTATTACATTTTTTATCTTATTCTTCAAACATACAATATTTTAATGCATTTTAAATTATCATAGTATTAATATTATTACATTTTAATATCTTAAGCAGACATTTCAAATCTCTATACACTCAACTAGGGCAAGGGCTCTCCACATAATACAAATATGCAGGCTTTGTAAAGTTTAGTTTTATAGTTAAGTAAATATTTTAGTGCTATTTTATTTTTATCAAATTAAATTATTTTTGAGATTTCAATTTTATTTACCCAAGACATTTCAAAACGAGTTCACATAAAATTTTTCTTATAATTTAGTTTTGCAAATATAATAGTTACAAATTTGAAATGATAAACAGTTCAAAAAATTATTACTAAGCCACAATATTAGATTAATTAAAAAAATTAAAATTTTAAGTGGCTAAGATAAAATGTTATTATATTGTGTAATTATTCTTCAAACTTACAATATTTTAATGCATTTTAAATTGTAATAGTATTAAATATTATTACATTTTAATATCTTAGGTAGACATTTCAAATCTCTCCACACCCAACTAGGGTTAGGGTTATACAATGACGAAAAAAAAAATTATAAAAGTATTAGTATTATTACATTTTAAGGAAATATTTTTTTTATTTAATAGGCTTTGTAAAGTTTAGTTTTATAGTTAAGAAAATATTTTGGTCCTATTTTATTTTTACCAAATTAGATTATTTTTTAGATTTCAATTTTATTTACCCAAGACATTTCAACACTCTTCAAAAGTTAATTTTTCAATTATTCGAATGCAATATGTCTATACAACCAATACCTAATCAACAAAAAAATTACAACTAAACAAATACTATAATAATGGCACTTGTTTTGTATTGTTTCATGTATAATTTTTTTATTTCTTTTTATACAATATTATAAAATAATAGTATATATCATATAGATTTTTTTTGTACCTAAAGAAGTATTTTATATTATATTCTGCAAGAAATATAATATTGCAAGTGCCCATACGTTGTTTCCTGCCATGGAAGCCCTTTATCCAGAACAAAATTTGTAGATGCAATACTCAAAATGGCCCTTATGGCCTCACCTATAAACACCAATATCTATATGTAGAGAAACCAGAAAAACATAGAGTAACCACCTTCATTCACCAAAAGTCATGCTCCACTACCAGCGATTGCAGGTCCCTGACCCATTCAAAGTCCCCATTAGCAGCCTCCAAATTTAGAATCTTCGTGAGGAAGGAGACGGCCTACAAGACTATGCCTTTGTGATTATCTAAGGCTGAGCCCTTTAAGTCTAGGATGAAAGGAAAAACCTTCACCACTGCCAATGGATCCACTGGTAGAGCTATATCTCTCAGGCGAGGGATGCCCATACCTGTAATTGCTACCTGAAGAGTATCTTCCAAACCCCCTAACACTTTCAGTTTAAACAACTTCTCCATTAGGGTTCTAGCCTCATCCTTGTAGATCCCTGCATCCAAAAATGTCGCCAAAAACCTTGAGGAAATATGCGAATCAACTAGATATAAAATTCCTCCTCATGCAGGAAATGTTTCCCAAGAACTAGTTTCACTGTCGCTAGCAGGAAATCGTCATGAATTCTCATGAAACGCTTCAACCTGTGATCCATTATCTCCCCCTTGAAGGCCATCTACCTTACCATCCCTTCTAACAGGATGGGTGTGCCTTCTCCTAAGTTGATCATGCCCTCAGTTGAGATCATTGCAATGTATCCAGAGCCACCCACCATGAAAACCTCAGAACTCACCTTCGAAGGAGATGAAAGAGATGAATTAACCAAACTACTAACAATAGATATAAGCCATAGACATCTGGAGACTTCTATGGCAAGTACTAAACACCTCATCATTAAATGACTGTGGAGAAGTAAAGCCAGGTTGCCTTCTGCTCACCACTTTGAGGCTACACATGTAAGCTATCTCATCAAATTATATATCTAACCTCCTTCCTGTCTCGGCTCACCTCTTCGCCACGTCACGACCCTACCATCATTGATGGTTAGGGTGCCCTCCCTGCCACCCTCTTTCTTTATTCTCTCAGGTTTATCTCTTTAATCCTTACTCCATCTGCTCCTTGGTTGGAAAGGAGATCTGCATCATTATTGGCCTCTTTGAATATATGATTAATAGTCACCATCTCCAATTTTCCCATAAGAGATAAGACTATCTCTAGTCTAGCTGCTAGCTTCCAATTTTGCATTTTCCTTGTCCGCAAGCCATTAATAACCTAAAGAGAATCCCCTTCAATGGCCACCTTTTTAAGCCTTAAATCTAGACACAAGGAAAGACCTCGGATAACTTCTTCCAACTCAGCTTCATTGTTAGTTCCTTCTGGAAGAGGCTCCACTAGTCTCCCAATATACTTGCCGTTCCAGTCTCTGATGACACACCTTGCACCTGATTTACTGGGATTGCCTCTGGAGGCCCCATCAAAATTCAATTTGAACCAGTCATATTCTAGGGGAGACCATTTGGCCTCCTTCCTTTCCTTGTCAGAACCGCTGCCTCCTTCATTGAAAGTTAGAGGAATGGTTAGCCACTCCCATCTAACTCTCAACGTGGCATCCCATTCTGTGAACCGAACATTCTTTGGGCATGATTCTCTCAATCTTGAATTAAGGACTTCAATTATACTTACTTCGACCTTATTTTGAAATGAGGATTGTCATCTCCTCACCTTGAAAGATTCTTCTATTCCTTTCTTTCCAAATTTCCCAAGTTAAAATTGAAGGACTTATTGTCCAGATTTTATGATAGAGAGCTTTCTTATTTAAACTTGGACAACTCAATAACTAGTCATGACAGATTTCCACATTAATTTGTCCATCAACCAATTCTAGCATGAATTAGAATAGGGGTAGGTTAAAAAAAGGTGGTCCCCATTTTCCTCTGCTTCCTTACATAAGCAACATTTAGGGGACCTAAATGGCCTAGCTTACTCAATTTGTCCGTTGTTAGTGCCCTCCCCTAGGATGCCACCTAGAGAAAGACCCTGGCCTTTGGGAGGCATTCAGCATTCCAACATATCTCTCTAGGAATCTTTGTTGCTTCCTCCTACTTTTCTGACATTTTTTTGTATCCCTCTTTAACATTGAAATTCCCCCTTGAAGATCCTTCCCACCGAAGAATATCCTGCCCTCCTCTAAGGAATATGGATCTATCCTTCATAATCTTATCAAAAATTTCCACCTCTCCCTGCCTAAGTCCCAAATCTTGAGGGCTTTTCCATTAAGCAATTAGAATTCCATTGTTGAAAGATCGAATTATGAAATCTCTTACCTTATCCCCCCATACCCTTTTAGTGATCCTTCTGACATTCTCCAACTCAACTCTCTCTGATAATTTTGGATATCCTTGCCAAGAATCTTCCCAAAAACTAGCCTCTTCCCCACTTCTAATCTCCTAAGTTAGATGGCCCGCTATGAGAACCCTGCATGTTCGAATACAGTTCCAAATTCTAGAGCCAAAAGGAAGCTCTTTGGATGTGAATATGCTATACTCTCCTTTATCTAGATATTTTGCCCTGATAATTTTTACCCATTTTAGCTCCGGCTTTGAATATATGGTCCATACCAACTTAGCCCCTAAAGCCAAATTTTGTAGTTGAAGGTCTTTAATTCTTGCTCCATCTTGATCTTTGCTTTCACAAATTTGCTTCCATTTGATCAGAGGGTATTTAAATTGTTTAGAAGACCCTTGACAGAAAAAATTCTTCATTTTTTTGTTTAATTCCATACTCGCCTTACACGAGAATGGAAGGCAAGACATTAAATATGTGGGGAGGGCTGAGATAACAACTCTTAATTTTGTGAGTCTCCCCGCCCAAGATAACCATCTATTTTTCCAAGATGCTGCCTTATTGTCAACTTTCTCCAATAAATCATCCCATATATTTCCTGGACAAGTGCCTTTTACCAATGGTATTCCTAAATAATTGCAAGGAAGAGAACCCCTTTTGAATCCCAAGATTCTCATAATCTGAACTTCTGCTCTGACTGTGGAGTTGAAAAAGAAAATTTATGACTTTGCTTCACTAATCTCCTGCCCCGAAGCTACTGTATATTTCTCTAGAATGGCCTTATATCCCTATCCTCCCTAGGTTGAGCTCCTCTAAATAACATCGTATCATCAACAAATTGCTGATGCGTTATCTCCAGGGCCTGAGTTGTTCTTTGGATCCCCTTGATCTTCCCTTCCTGTTTGGCTTTATTCATTGACCTCCCTAGGGCTTCTGCCATTAGAATAAAAAGAAAAGGCGACATCAGATCTCCTTGTCTCAGTCCACAAGAGACATTAAAAAATCCTTCCAGAGTTCCATTAAGTAGAACTGAAAATCTAGGACTAGCCACCCAATTGAAAATCCAATTTATCCAATTTTTATCAAAGCCAAACTTCTCTAAAATTTTGAAGAAAAAATGCCAGTTGACCTGATCATAAGCTTTCTTGATATCTAGTTTAATAATCATTGCCTACTTTTTTTGTTGGGATGAGGTGTCATTAACCTTGTAAATCCCAATATTGTATTTATTCCATTTATTATATGTAATTTGTAATTATCCATGAGGAGATGTACTAGTTTCATTGGCAAGGGTAATTTCAGTCACCGAAAGTTATTACGGAGTGACTTTTACTATTGGCAAATGTAAAAACTCATGGTAAATGAGGATAGGCGTGCTCCCTTGAGGAATATACTATTTTTGGCATGTATGACAACTGTCATAATGTTTGGTGAGTGAATCTATGATAGCTGCAAGCTGTCATAAGATTCACTCACCAAACATTATGACAGTTGTCATACATGCCAAAAATAGTATATTCTTCATAAGATTCTAAGATTCTATGATGCATATGATGGATGTGTTAGTTGTATATTAGCTATTTTTAGCCCAAGGTTCCTATCTTGGAAAGATACTCTTGCTAGAATCTATGATGGTTATGTTGCATCATAAGATGCTGTAAGATGCCAGATTTAGTCTTGGGCATCCAACCTTTGCATGGCTATTTTTTGGACAAGTGGAAGGTGCTTGTAAGATGGTAATTAATGTTTACAGGTTGGAGAATCTTAGGAGAGAGAAGGTGAATGCCTAAGATGAGTTAGAAAATGTTTCTATAAGTATTTACCATGTATTAGTTATTGCAATATAGATTTTAGGTACTCGGGTGTTGCCGGAATGCTGTCAGATTGAAGACTGGTGGAGAGAGTTGAAGTGTTGTTGTATTGTAAATCATTTTTAGATTAATACAAACATTGGGCCTCTTTCTTGTGTGAAGTTTTTTACCTGAAAGGGTTTTCTCCACGTTAAACATTGTGTTGTGTTCATATTTCTGATTTTGCATTTATGTGAAGCATAGTTTTGTTTTTGTGTTACAATCTCCATTAATAACACAGTTAAAGATTGCAGAAATTTATATTGAATCAGATTTCCATTGAAGTAGTGTTGCTTTCATTCCTAACATTTGGTAACAGATCCTAGCCAACTTTGACTCTTGGGTGGTAGCATGAAAGCTATAGCTATAGTGGGAGATTTGGTTGCATTTGTTTTGTAGATCTTGTGTTGTTATTATGGTTGCATCCACTGTTGCATCAACCTCTCGAATGGACATTGAGAAATTCAACGGAATGGGGTATGAGTTGTGGAAGATGAAAATAGAAAATTTGTTGGAAGAAAGAAACCAATGGTTGGCTGTCCAAAAAGAGAAGAAACCTGACGATGTCTCTTAAGATGAGTGGGATAGACTAGATAAGAAGACACAAGGAACCATCCGGTTGTGTCTTTCAGACTCTGCCCTATTGAATGTGGCAAAGGAAGAGACTGCATACAAGTTGTGGAAACGGTTGGGTGAGATCTATCAAGCCAAGAGTATGGTAAATAAACTTTATTTAAAAATAAAATTATTTTCCATGAAAATGCGAGAAGGTGAATCAATTGTAGAGCATTTAAATTCTTTTAATTTGTTAGTGAGTCAGCTTGATTCAGTAGATGTTGAGGTTAGAGGAAGATAAATGTATCTTACTTCTTTGTTCTTTACTTGAGTCTTGGGAGAATGTTATCCTTGCTATCACTGCTAACCTCGTAGATCTGAAGTTGGATGCTCTTGTTTTAGTACCACTATCACAGGAATTAAGGAAGAAGAGTTTAGATAGTTCAAGGGATGCTCTCAGTGTTAGGGGAAGGTCTAAGGAAAGAGGACCTAAAGGAGATTAGAAAAGGGCTAAGGACAAGTCCAAGGGCCGGTCTAAGACTCCTAGTAAAAAGAACAGAGTTAAGTGTTGGAACTGTGGTAAAAGGGGACATGTGAAGAAGGAGTACAGAAACCCCAAGAAATAGTGGGAGAGTGCTTTGGATAAGTCCTCAAATGCAGGTGAAGAAGTTTTACTTTTTGCATGTAATCTTGTTTCTAATGATCACTGGTTGGTTGACTCAGGATGCTCATTTCATATGATCCCGCATAAGGAATGGTTCTCCTCATATGAAGAATATGATGGAGGTAATATCTACCTTGTTGACAACTCTACATATATTTGATTGTCAGGAAAGGAGAGGTATTGTTGTGTTTCAGTGATGGGAGGATTAAAACCCTCCCTAGTGTTTTGCATGTTCCTGGATTAGCTAGAAATCTAATTTCAGTTTTGAAGTTGAATGATTTGGGAATGCATGTGACATTTGACAAGCATGGCTGCAGATTGGTGAGAGGGAACTTGGTGGTAGCAAAAGGGAAGAGATTCAAGAACTTGTTTAAGCTTGAAGCCACTACAGTTTGTAATGCCTCCTATGTATATGAGGCCACTACTGAAAATACATGTATGTTGTGGCACCGTAGATTGGGCCACACAAGCAATAATGTATTAAAAACTATTAAGAATAAAAATTTGTTGGATGGTTTCTCCTATTCTGATGAGCACTTTGATTTCTGTGAGCATTGTGTGTTTGGTAAACAAAATAGAAAATCATTTCCTTCAGGAAGCAATAGAGCAAAAGAGAAGTTAGAAATTATTCAAACAGATGTGTTTAGACCTGTAGATAATGAATCTATCAGAAAATCTTGCTATTTTGTAACCTTCATTGATGATGTATCCAGATTTACATGGATTTATTTTATGAAACATAAATCTAAAGTCGTCACTAAGTTTAAGGAATTCAAAGTCTTAGTAGAGAACCAATCAGGTTTAAATATAAAAATATTAAGATCTGACAATGGAGGGGAATATTGCTCTAAGGAATTTGATGAGTTTTGCAAGCATACAGGTATAATCAGACAAAATATAGCGCTGTATACACCACAACAGAATGGTGTTGCAGAAAGGATGAACTGAACAATTATAGAAAGGGCCAGAAGTATGCTTAGTGATGCACAGTTGGATAAATACTTTTGGGCAGAGGCTGTGTGTACTGCTTGCTACTTGATAAACAGATCTCCTTGTAAGGCTCTTGATTCGACACCTTATGAAGTGTGGATAGGTAAGAAACCTTCTTTTTCACATTTAAGGGTTTTTGGCTATGAGGCTTTTGTTCATGTGCCTAAGGAAAAGCAATCTAAGTTGGATCCAAAGGCTAAAAAATGTACATTCATTGGATATGGTGATAATGTAAAAGGTTATAAGCTTTGGAATCCACTAACCCGCAAGATTATCTTTTCTAGAGATGTTATTTTCAGGGAACTTAGAGCCATTTCTGAACCTGAGCAGCCAAAAGAAAAAGAAGAAAAGGTAAAGAAGGTGCACTTTGATTTAGAGCAGCAAGATGCACCTCAGGAAGAATAGAATGATGGGTTAGGGGGTGAAGAAGAAGAAGATTCGAGTAGTTCTGATGAAGATGAATATGTTGTGACAAAAGAAGTTAGTACAGATGATCATGCAGAAGAATGAGCAGAGTCTCTTACTCCACCCTTGAGAAGATCCACAAGTTAACAAAATCTAGTTGACAGGTATAGCCCACCAGATTTATGTTGTGTATATGCTTTATTGAGTACTACTGATGAACCTAGATCCTACAAGGAAGCTATTTCTGCAGATGATAGTGAGTCTTGGCAGTTAGCCATGCAGGAGGAGATGATGGCTTTAGACTTTTGTAACACCTAGGATCTTGTTCATTTGCCCAAAGGAAGAAAGGCCATAGGTTGTAAGTGGGTCTTCAAGAAGACGTTTGGAGCATACGGTTCATTGGAGAAGTACAAGGCTAGACTGGTAGCCAAGGGCTACTCCCAGAGAGAGGGAGTTGATTTTGGTGAAATTTTCTCTCCTGTTGCTAAATTAACTTCTATTAGATTTCTCTTATCCATTGTTGTAGCTTATGATTGGGAGATTGAGAAAATGGATGTTAAGACTACGTTCTTGCATGGAGATCTTGAAGAAGAAATTTATATGCAATAGCCTACAGGTTTTGAGGTAAAAGGAAAAGAACATTGGGTTTGCAGGTTGAAGAGGTCTCTTTATGGTTTAAAATAGTCCCCCAGAATGTGGTATCAAAAGTTTGACTCATTTGTTTTGAAATTGGGTTTTGTTAGAAGCAAGGAGGATCATTGTGTTTACATTCATTGTGTTAATGATTCTATATTGGTTATTGCTTTGTATGTTGATGACATTTTGTTTCTCAGCAATACTAAGGGTATGGTTAGTGAGCTTAAAGCCCAACTTTTAGGTGCATTTGAGATGAAGGATCTTGGTGTTGCAAGGTATATTTTGGGAATGGAGATCAGGAGGAACAAAGTTAACAGAAAGCTTTGGTTGTCACAAAGTAAGTATGTGAATACTATTTTGCAGAGGTTTATTTTGTAGGATTGTAATCCAGTTAGAGTTCCTTTATCCATTGGTACTAAGCTTTCATTAGATATGTGTCCAAAGACTGAGGATGATCTTGAGGATATGTCTAATGTGCCATATGCTAGTGTTGTAGGGAATTTGATGTATGCAATGGTTTGCACTAGACCAGATATTGCCCAAGCAGTGGGAGTTTTGAGCATATTTATGTCTAACCCTGGTAGACAGCATTGGAACTATGCGAAGATGGTGTTTAAATATCTTGCAGGTACTCCTAATCATTGTTTGGTTTATTCTGGTACTGATAGTGCTGATAAATCTTTGGACATATAGGGTTTTGTTGATACAGATTGGGCAGGTGACTTGGATAGTCAAAGGTCCACTAGTGGCTATGCATTTACTCTGTTTGGAGGTGCAGTGAGTTGGATGAGTAAGAGGCAGCCCACAGTTGCTTTGTCCACCACAAAAGCAGAGTACATGGCTGCTACTCATGTCTCTAAGGAGGCAATTTAGTTGAGGAGACTATGTACAGGTATTGGTTTTGATTGCAGGATCATTTAGATTGGTTGTGATAGCTAGAGTGCTATCTGTTTGGCCAAGAATCCCATGTATCATGCTCGGACTAAGCATGATGATGTTCATTATGCAAATGGAGAGATTGAGTTGAAGAACATAGATACTCAGGAGAATGTTGTAGATTCATTAACCAAGCTTGTGAGCACAGAGAAGTTCATGTGGTGCAAAGAGGCCATGGGCCTTGTTTCTAGTGCCTAATTATTTTCATTTGATTTCTTATGGGTTGATTTACAATGTATAATGTCAAGTGGGAGAATGTTGGGATAAGGTGCCATTAACCTTGTAAATCCCAATATTGTATTTATTCCATTTATTATATGTAATTTGTAATTATCCATGAGGAGATGTACTAGTTTCCCTGGCAGGGGTAATTTTGGAGTCACCAGAAGTTATTATGGAGTGACTTTTACTATTGGTAAATGTAAAAACTAATGGTAAATGAGGATAGGCATACTCCCTTGAGGAATATACTATTTTTGGCATGTATGACAACTGCCATAATGTTTGGTGAGTGAATCTATGACAGCTGCAAGTTGTCATAAGATTCTGAGATTCTATGATGCATACGACAGATATGTTAGTTGTATATTTGATATTTTTAGCCCAAGGTTCCTATCTTGGAAAGATACTCTTTTGCTAGAATCTATGATGGTTATGACATGTCATAAGATGTTGTAAGATGCCAAATTTAGTCTTGGGCATCCAACCTTTGCATGGCTATTTTTTGGACAAGTGGAAGGTGCTTGTAAGATGGTAATTAATGTTTATAGGTTGGAGAATCTTAGGAGAGAGAAGGTGAATGCCTAAGATGAGTTAGAAAATGTTTCTATAAGTATTTTCCATGTATTAGTTGCCACAATACGAATTTTAGGTACTCGGGTGCTGCCAAAATGCTGTCAGATTGAAGACTAGTGGAGAGAGTTGAAGTGTTGTATTGTAAATCATTTTCAGATTAATACAAACATTGGGCCTCTTTCCTATGTGGATTTTTTTTACTAGAAAGGGTTTTCTCCACATTAAACATTGTGTTATGTGTTCATATTTCTAATTTTGCATTTCTGTGAAGCATAGTTTTGCTTATGTGTTACAATCTCCATTAATAACACACAGTTAAAGATTGCAGAAATTTATATTGAATCAGATTTCCATTGAAGTAGTGTTGCTTTTATTTCTAACATTTTTAATCTCTAAATCAAATGAATAGCCTCCTGGGCTATAATTACTCCATCTAAAATTGATCTTTCTGGCACAAAACTCGTCTGTTCTTCAGAGATCAACTCTGGGAGAAGACTTTTCAATCTATTTGACATAGTTTTGGCTAGAGTCTTGTATATAGTGTTGCTTAGTGATATGGGTCTGAAATCTTCTAGATTCTTAGCTTTATCTTTTTTTGGAATTAAAACTATAAAGGTGTTGTTTAATTCCCTAAGAATTTGGCCTAAGGATCTGGATTCTTAGAAGGCTTCCACAACATCCTTACCTACTATGTCCCAGCATTTTTGAAAAAAACTTGCCAGAAATCCATCTGGACCTGGTGCTTTATCCGGATGAAGCTGAAAAAGGGCTACCTTAACTTCTACCTCTGAAAATTTCCCAAGCAACATATCATTCTGCTCATCTAATAAAATATTAGGAATGCATTCCAAAAGCTCATCTTGAATTCATAGGTTTGAACTTCCCCAGTCGTTTAGCAAGTTTTGGAAAAAATCTATAACAACCCGTTTGATTTCTTCTATTTTTTCTAGCACAGATCCATCCCTCTATTTTAAATAAGTGATTTTGTTTGTGTCCCTTCTTGCCTTTGTTACGTTATGAAAAAATTTGGTGTTCCTATCCCCAGATTTTAGCCAGACTTCCCGAGACTTTTATCTCCAAAATATTTCCTCTTTTGCCAATACATCATTTAGTTTCAACATTAGAGCTTTTTCCTCTTGATAACTCGAATTGTCCATACCTTCCTTTATGATTTTTTCCGACAGAGAGAACAAATCCTCCTCAATCTTTTCTTTTCTTCAAAAATGTTCTTGAAATTGTTCTTGTTCCAGACCTTGATGTTTTGTTTTATTATTTTTAGTTTTGCAGCAATACAAAACATTTTTGATTCTTTCAGATGGCACTCATTCCACCATTCCTTTATCAAACCCAGAAAATTATCATCTTTGAACCACATGTTCTCGAATTTAAAGGGACTTCTTGTTGGGCCCCTTTCCCCTAGAATCTCCAAGCAAACTGGATAGTGATCTGATCCTGCTATAGGGAACACCTGACTTTCAAAGGAAAAGGGGAATTGTCCTAGGTCTCCTTTGAACATAAACCTATCCAGTTTCTCTGCTATGTTACAATAACCCTTCCTTCTATTTTGTCCAAGTGAAAAGACCTCCACCCTATGGGATATCATATAACATATTCCTATCCATAAAACTTTCAAAGTCTAGATGGGATTGAGATTTCCTTCCTACACCTCCTTTTTTGTCAAATGCTTTTAATATTGCATTAAAATCCCCCCCCAAAATGCATACTTCAAACCTAGAGAGATTGTAGATAAGGTCCAATTCATTCCATAACTATCTCTTTTGTATACAACTATTTGGGCCATAAACATTAACTAAAAGGAAACAAAGATCAGATGCCAGACTTCTTATCTTATAAGCTTGCCAATTCCTGTTTGCAACCACTTCCTCAATCACCACTGCCGGCGGTCTCCACAGGGTGAGTAAGCCTCCCGAAGCTCCATCCAAATTGATACCAAGTATTCCCTAGTTTTTCAATTTCAAGCTTAATAATCTTCATTCTGGCTCTCCTAGCTTAGACTCTTGAATTAGGAAAATGTCTGGAAGTGTATAATTCAAATGATGCCTAAGTAGGCATCTCTTGTTAGGGGTATTGAGTCCCCTAACATTCCAAGTTAGAATTTTCATTGCTTTTCAGGAAGGGTTTCTCCCTTCCCTACTTGAAGCATTGAGTTTATTTTTAGTTGCCCTGTAACCTCCCCATCCCATTTCAACTTCTCCTTATTGGGAATCCTACCTTTGCCTCTATGTTCTCTGCAGTCAGGAGAAACCTTGATGGGTTCTTTAATTCCCAGACCCAACTTCCCCTAATCTGAGATCTTCAGAGGTGGGAGGGGGGGGAATCCATCCTTTTATCTGGGTCTTCTACTTCTTCCTTCCTGAAGTCATTTCCTTCAAGCTCTACTTCCTCTTCCCTAAACACTTCATTTATGAAGTCCAACTCTATTTCCCCAGTTTTTGCTACATTTGCAATCTCTACAAGTTCATTTCCTACTTCTATAAGTGAATCCAAATCCTCTTCCCTAACTTTTTTCCTAATCATTTCAATGGTCTGGGACATCTTCTTATCTAGGGTTTTTAGGTTCTTTTCCACGCCCAAGTTTTCCATACCCTCGATCTCAATCTGGGGGGCCTCTTTATGAGGTTGATGATCATACTTTATTTTAGACAATTGATCTTGTTCCGAGTGCTTCTTCTATTCATTTGAGGACTGAAAGGAATTACTTTGTTCCTTGTCTCCTACATCCCCTTCTTGGCTTCACCATCCCAACACCTTAATCAAATTATTAGTAGTGACATTGTTATCGATCAATTCCTATTCCCAAATTCCCAAATTTGAGGAGATCTTGATTACCTTCGTGATGTTTCTATCTGGGCTGTTTGCCACACCAATCCTCACATGTGTACCTCTTCCATCTGAATTTGATCTTTCCTCAGCACAGAGATAAGTTCCCATCCCATTTCCTATTTCTTCCAAAACCTTCGGATCCCACTATTCTACTGGTAAATTGGGTAGAACAAACCAATCTTGTACCATCTATGGTTTGTGCAAAGTAGGGTCAAACCCATCTTTCCATCTTCTTATATAAAAACCACATCCATCCAAAATCCATATGCCTTTTTCAATTTGATCTCTTACTACCGAAGTCAAGCAAAACACTGCAAAATATTCATTCGCAAGCTATTTAAATTCCATTTCTTCCCCCTATTTATCCCTCCACCATGATTTTAAACTTTCCCAGTTTAAATTTCTCCTGAACCATTTAATTATCGGCGCGGTTTCCTCCAATTTTGTGACTTGTGGCTGTATTGTATGAGGGTTGATCTCAATGATTTTTGCTTCTTCAATCTCCATCGGAACCCTATCTCTTCTGGGCGATAAATTTTGCCTCTTTGCTACCCATCGCTAGCCACCACCTCTAGGGTTTCTAATGCCTTCCCGTTGTGCTTCTGTAAAGCCTTGCTGCCTCAGATGGCGAAATTCTAGGTTTCGATATCCCATCCTACCTTGCCTTCTACGATTGGTGAATCTTCTTCTTGGAGCTCCTTCTTCATATTGTTGATTGCCTCCCTGCCTTAAATCAAATCTTCCTTCCCTTCGCTATCTTTCTGGATTCCAGATATGATCTTCGCCTATCTTCACCTACAATCTCCATCCATTCCTTCACTCTCTAAATCCATCTCACTGCCCTGCAATTTTTCACTCCATCTTCGCTATATATATCATATAGATTTTAATATTATACATTTGAATTATTTAATATTATATATTTATTAGTACTTGCCTTCGCCAATACTATTGCAATGAGTTTGCAGTTATTAATCTATTCATTGTAAACCAATCAAAAGATAGGATTATTTTTCTTGTTGGGCAAATTTGATTAAAATTTTTACTTTTCCTATGTCAACATGATAAATTTTTAACAAAAAATTATTGAAAAATGATTTATCTGTATTGTCATTGGCTGAGAAAAAATGACCTCTTCTCTGTGCATTCTCTGGGAGTGCAACAAAAAGTTATAAATGCGGAGAGAATTTTGTTTTGAGGGGAGGATGTGGCAAGTAAACAAATTATGAACACAAATTTTGTCTCCCACTAGTTAAGTCATGCCTAAATGGATGGTGATAATTATGAGAGGAAGAATCATCAGTTTTTATGAATTTAATTTTTTTTTACTTCATTAGCTAAACGTAAAAATTATTTTTTGTCAAATGGACAAAGTTATAATATTAATATTAATTTGAAATGATAAACAATTCTTTATCTTTAGAAAAAATTATTACTAAACCACAATATTAGATTAATTAAAATAATTAAAGTCATGTTCTCTAAAAGTACTTACTAGTATTACTTAAACAAAAAATTAAGTGACTAAGATAAAATACTGTAGTGATCTAAATATGAATATGTTATTGTTATTATATTGTGTAATTATTCTTCAAACATACAATATTTTAATACATTTTAAATTGTAACAGTATTCAATATTATTACATTTTAATATCTTAGGCAGAAATTTCAAATCTCTCCACACCCAACTAGGGTTAGGGTTCTACACATTTTATTTTATGAAATTAGATTATTTTTGGGATTTCAATTTTATTTACTCAAGAGCTAAAAATCTAGGATTTCAATTTTATTTACTCAAGAGCTAAAAATCTAGGATTTCAATTTTATTTAGTCAAAAGTTAAAAATCTACAGTATCACAAAAAATATTTCGCCATGTTATTACATTTTTTTATTTTATTCTTCAAACTTACAATATTTTAATGCATTTTAAATTATAAAAGTATTAGTATTATTACATTTTAAGGAAATATTTTAGTCCTATTTTATTTTTACCAAATTTTGAGACTTCAATTTTATTTACTCAAGACATTTCAACACTCTTCAAAAATTAATTTTTCAATTATTGGAATGAAATTTGTCTATACAACCAATACCTAATCAACAAAAAAATTACAACTAAACAAATACTAGTGAAGATTCTTTTAAGGAGGGAATGAACTCTCATAAATTTCTGAGACAGAAGCCAGGCCCAACTCCACTCTCCCCTGGAGCAGGGCCCAGTGAAGCACATAGTGACCAACAAGGGTGGACTACTCAAAAGAAGAGGGGTCGTAAGCCGAAGAAGTCGACTGATGTGGGAGTAGATCCCAAATCAGGATGACCATCATTAAGGGAGACAAGGCAAAGGGAGGTAGCCAGGGAGATAGCGAGTGGAAAACAAAAGACACTAGAGATTCACTCTCAAAAATTATTCAAATGAGGATTTTGTCGTGGAATATGAGGGGTCTTAACAACCCTTCAAAGCAGTTTGAGGCTAAAAACTATATTTTAGATCACAAAATAGATATTCTCTTACTCTAGGAAGTTAAAATGTCAGAGGAGAGTTTCAAAATGATTGCTGCTAGGATTTGGCTGAATGCCACCTACTGTATTAGCCCTATTGTTGGTGCTTTAGGGGGGATTGTTACGATCTGGAATGAAGCCAAGGTTAGAGGTATGCTGACCTTCCTTAATAAACATTATCTTATGATTAACTTTTCTTTGCCTTCTTTCAATTGGACCTTAGTTAATATATATGCCCTGAACACTAGGGTGTTGAGGAAAACTCTGTGGATGGATCTGTCTGCTCACCTCTCCTCTGCCCCTGACTCCTATTGGATGCTGGTGGGAGATTTCAACACCCCTGTATACCCTTCTGAGAAGACTGGGGGTATTCTTGACTGCTCTGATAGTATGCTTGACTTAGCTGAATTCACCAATACTTTTGGGCTCTTGGATATAGAGTTACATAATCAGAATTATACCTAGACCAATAGAAGAAGGGGAGATCAAATGATCCAAGTTAAGCTAGATAGGGTCCTCATTTCCAATAATTGGGATAACACTCTCACTCTTAAAATTTTTGCCCTCCCAAGGACTGTCTCAGATCATAATCATATTCTTCTAAATTGGGTTGAACAACAAAGAAGGGGACCTTTCCCTTTTAGATTTGAGGTTATGTGGATCAAACACCAAGATCTTAGAATTCTCCTATCCAAATGGTGGCAGCTTCCGATCCAGGGTACCCTTATGTTTAGGCTGGCTTAGAAACTCTTGTGCATTAAGAGAGAGGTCCAAGGATGGAATAAGTACAATTTTGGGAATGTGTTTGCCCAGAAGAAGATCATCTCTAGAAAATTGGCTAATATTCAAACTAGAATAGCTCAAGGGGACTCTTTTGAGGACTCTTCTCAAATAGAAAACAAATTAATCATGGATTAGAGGAATCTTATGAATAGAGAGGAGCTCTTTTGGAAATAGAAGTCCAGAGTTCAGTGGCTCAAGGAAGGAGATAGTAATACTAATTTTTTCCATCTTTCAGCTATGAAACACAAAAAAGCTAATACTATATCCAAGTTGTGTTTGGAGGATGGTAGTGAAATCACATATGATAAGGAGATTGGTAATCAAGTGGTTAGTTTCTTTCAGAATTTGCTATCGGAACAAGTTGTCAATGCTGATAATAGACTGGTAATGGATCAGCTCCTCGATAATATTCCCTCTCTGATTTTTGAGGAAGATAATGCTGACATTCTAAAACCCATTTCCGAGGAAGACGTTAGGGGAGTTATTTTCTCTATGGGCCTCTTTAAAGCCCCAGGCCATGATGGTTTCCCTCTAATATTCTTCTAAGAGTTCTGGGACATAGTGGGATATGATGTTACAGCTACGGTCAGAGACTTCTTCAGAACTGGGAAACTCCTAAAATAGTTCAACAACATTTTTATTGTTTTGGTCCCTAAGAAGCCCAACCTTGAGTTGCTTGCTGATTTCAGACCTATTAGTCTGTGTAACACTGTTTACAAGATATGTACCAAGTTACTTGTTTATAGATTCCAACCTCTGCTAGATAAAATCATTTCCTCTTCTCAAAAAGGCTTTGTTCCTGGAAGACAGATATTGGATGGGGTTATTGCCACCCATGAAACTATCCACTCAATGGAGAAAAGAAAGGCTGTAGGTATGGTTCTTAAGCTTGATATATCCAAAGCTTATGATAGAGTATCTTGGCAGTTCCTATTTAAAGTCATTTAGAAGTTTGGTTTCGATGAAAAAGTGTCCCTCCTTATTCGAGAAGTTGTCACCACTGCTAAGTTCTTAGTTCTTGTTAATGGGGTTCCAAAGGGTTTCTTCTCCCCACTAGAGGCATTAGATAGGGGGATCATCTATCCCCTTACCTCTTTATCATGCTAGTTGAAGCTCTTCGGAGGTCTATTCATTCAAAGATCATTTCTAGGGAAATAGTTGAGATAAAGCCAGCCTCTACTCTCCCACCTATGACTATATAGTAGTTTGTTGATGACACCATCCTTTTTGGCATCTCCTTTGTATTGGAGGCTCAAATCTAGAAAAAACTTCTCAATGACTATGCCATGGCTTCTGGCCAGCACATAAACTTCCATAAGAGTAATGTTTTTTACTTTAACACTCAAGGGGACGTGTAGAGGAAAATTATAAACATCCTTGGATGTGTAGCAGCAGACTTACCTTCAATCTACCTTGGTCTCCCCTTAACTGTTAAGGAAGTTACTCCAGGATTTTGGAATAACATCTTGGAAAGAACCCAAAATAAATTGGTGGGATGGAAAGGAAAGCTCTTGAGTAGTGCTCGGAAGTTGCAACTTCTTTGGGCCTCCCTTCAAGGTATCCCCACTTATTTTCTCTCTCTTTTCAAAATGCCCAAGTATTTAGCTTATAAACTGGAGCAGATCCAAAGAACTTTCTTGTGGACTGGAGTGGAAGAAAAGAAGAGAATATCTTTGGTCAAATGGGAGAACGTCTGCCTCCCTAAAACTCATGGTGGTTTGAATATTAGAAATATCCAAAATATGAACAAAGGCCTTCTATCTAAAATCAATTGGAAGCTTATTAGCAATAATAAAGACTGGGGGAAATTATGAAAGCTAAATACTTATAGGGTTCTGTTAACTATAATTTTCTTTATCAGGAGGGCCTCCCACAAGGTTTGGTGATTTGGAATAAAATGATCAAATCTAGGAGCTTAATCAAGAAGGGGTTAAAGTGGAAACTTGGGGATGGCACTCTCATAAACTTTTGGGATGATCCCTGACAAATCTCTTTCCACTCAAGAGGGCAATAAGTTTGTTGTGGGCATTGCTAAATAGTTTTTTATACTAAAGTTTGTCACTATACTCAATAAGGACATGGTATTAGACAATGGAAGAATTTGCTTAAGTGCTGCAACAATCAACTTGATCTTCTACTTAGAATGAATGCTATACAAAAGATGCTTTTGGGAACTCAGATCCCCCTTTTTCCTAGACTAGATGAGTTACTTTGGACTACAAATAAGAAAGGTTGCTTTTCAGTCAAATTTGCTTACCATCTATTGATTAACATAGACCACAGAGACGAGCTTTGGAGGAAAGTCTGGAACCATAAACTTATCCCTAAAGTCAATTTTTTTTGGTGGGCAGTGCTCCATAATAAAATTTTAACCCAAGATAATCTTCAAAGAAGGGGTTTTTATCTAGTCAATAGATGTGTCATGTGCCTTAAGGAAGAGGAAAATATTCCTCACCTGATTCTGCATTGTGAATTTGCCAGCGAAATTTGGAGTAGAGTGTTTCTAAATTTTGGGTTGCAATGGGTTTGTAATAAGGACATTAGGGAAGTCATTTCCAACTGGTTACCTCCTTTCTCTCAACCTTGGCTTGTGGAGCTTTTGAACCAAACCCTTCCCTTTATTGGTTGGATCCTATGGAAGGAAAGGAACAACAAAATTTTTAGGGAGACTGCCAAAGATCATTCTCAGGTCTACTACTCTCTCTAAGATCCTTATTGAAAGTGTGACCAATTCTCATGCTAATACTACTGACAAACCTCTCACACAACATGAGGAAAGTATAGCTACTAATTGGGGGGATACTTAATCCAATCCCTACCTTTGATAACTCAAAGAAACTTTAGAGATTAAATACCAAGTGGACACCCCCAAGGGCTAGTTGGCTCAAATTAAATTTTGATGGGGCTTCAAAATCTAATGGTAAGGCTAGTGGCAGCGGGGTTATCAGGAATGATAAAGGGGAGCTTGTTGCTGCCTATGCAGGGGGATTAGGTTTTCAAACTAATAATTTTGTTGAAGCCTCAGCTCTCTTATGGGGTATTGAGCTAGTGGTCACCGTGGGTATTCAGAATTTCCACATAGAGGGAGATTCAAAACTCATAATTGATGTTGTTACCAAGGTTTCTATGTGTGGGTGGCATCTTAAGGACATCATCAAGATGATATCTAGACCCTTCTACAGGGTATCCCTATGGTTGATTTTTCCCACATTTATAGGGAGGGGAATGGAGTCGCTGACGCCCTTGCAAATCATGGTCAACAATTTAAAAATCGGCACTATTGGTGCCAATGCCATAATATCCCCTAGGCTATCAGGGGGTTAATTCAAAAAGATAAGACTTCTTAATGCAAATGCATTACACTGTTATTGTGGATGCCAGCTTGGCACTGCTTATCTCTTGTGGCAAGCTGAGGTGGCCGATTAAGGACATTTTAATGATGACTAATTGTATTGATTCCATTTTAGAACTGGTGATATCCCGTGGCAAGATGAGGTGGCTGATTGATGTTGACAGGAGGTTTAAAGGGAAGATTTTGAAGCATGGGAAAGACACACAGAGAGTAATGATAACTCAAGGACGCCAACTATTTTCATCATTTATTTCCTCATTATTACTATCCCTATTGCCAGCGAAGATAATTCTTGTAAGAGGAACATTGAAGAGAGGAAAAGCGATTGTCAATTTGGGAAGTTTAGTGCTTTTCTGCTATGTGGTTTTGAAGAAAATCTAATCATGGGGGGCATAGAATCAAAATTGAACCCATCACTTGCAGTGAATTCAAGGATAATGCCTTAGTGTGGCAATACTGCAAAGAAGGAGGTATTGTCCCTTTCCTAGAATGCCTTAATGGCCATGACCAAAATCTGTCTATGTAGTGTGCCCTTTCGTGGGATAATCCCAGAGTCCAAATTGGTAATGTTGGGTTCGAGGTCTCTAAGGAGGTTATTGTAATGGCTACTAGTCTTTCCACTAAAGGCATGAAATTGAAGAGAAAGGCTAAGGTTGCGGACCACCACAATCAGACTTTGTTTCTCGGTGCAGGGGAGAATCTAGTTCCTTATCAAGGAGGGTTCAATCATGCTAAGTTACCAGAGCCATGGGATGTAATGTGTTACCTGTTGATGTAGTATTTCACTTTGGAGGGCCACTTTACCAGGTTTTACAACTATCACCTTCCCCTCCTTAACCATTTTAGGAGAAATACTCTTATTAGCTTTCCTTTCTATATGTTGTCTTCATTGGAACACTCTATTCATCATGTGAAAGCTAAGCATGCTATGAAACCCTCAAAGCGGCCTATCCCCCTTCACCAAGGCCTTATACATCACCTGTATAAATTTCATCTTGCTTTATCTCCGCCGAAACCCATTCAACTCACCATTTTTGAGATCCCTGTGGATAACCCCTCTATGGCTGATACCACTTCTGATAAACCCACAGATTCTACCCCTACCACCCTAAAGTTGAAAGAGGTTTCCTTTTCTGAACCCCTGGAAGAGACTGTTGTAAAAGACTTTCATACTCCTACTTCCAAAGGAAGTGTGAAATCGAAGAAACGACTTCTTAAAGACATGGAGTCTACTGTGGAGATCAATGACTCGAGGGCGGTTATGGGGACCCATAAGAATTAGAAAAGTGATAGTGAGGGACCATAGAAAAAGGCCAAAACTAAAATGACCAAAACAAAGACTAAGGGTGACACTTTGAGGGGTTAGAAGATCTAGCAGAATTGCAAGCAAACCAGCCCCTTAGGTTAAATTGATAGAATACTCTAAAAGTGACTCAGACAGGTCTACTCATGAGGGAGAACCGTTTAAAGGTGAAGACAATTAAGTGCAGGAGATTTTAGAAGAAACTGAAGGGGTGGAGGAAAAGGATATTCAAGCTGAGGACATTGATGGTGGGGATTCTATGCCTAGTGACCATACTCAAGATGGGGAAGGGATGACTGTGGAGAAGGTTGAGGAGAAGGTTGAGGAAGAAGCTAAGGAGGAAGGTGCCAACCAAGAGGATGAAATGTCTTCTCTTAGGAACTGGGTGGATTCCCTTGAGCAGAAACTTCTCTCCCTCTGACACTTCATCAATAGGATGCTTTGTCGCTCGACTATGGTTAATCATTCTTTTTTGTAGGAGCAGGATACCCTTGATCATGGCACAGATGAAGAGAAGGCCAAAGAGTTTGATGATATTTATGAATTTTTGTCAAAAGGATGGGAAGATGTTTAATCCTAGATTTGTCTACTTGCTTTTGTTTCTCTCTGCTGTCAGACTGTTTATATTTACTATCTACTATTTATCGGCTGACTATGTTGTAGTTTCTATTTGTGGCTCATTTTGTTCATAAGTCTTTATTTCCTTTTTTGGGTTGTTTTGTAAGGGTTCGGCCCCTTGTTCTGCCACCTTATATTATCCAAAACAAATACTATATACAACCAATAGCTGATCAACAAAAAAAATTACAATTAAACAAATACTATAATAACAACACTACAAGGCAGGTACTAGCCACTACGTGGCACTTGTTTTAATATGTCATAACTTTAACCCCTCTCTACCTATCTCTCAACTTTTAAATCTTAAAATATAAAACCTCCACTAAAATAGGTGACCAGGTGAATAGTGTAAAGTAGTATTTTTAATTAAATTTACTTTAAAACTCTAAAAGCTTTTAAAAAAAGTAGTACCATGTAAACCTTCCCATTCAAACTAATATGAAAAAAACATTCTCCTTAATGAGATGCCCAATGCCACTAGGTCCGGTAAAAATAAACAACTTTTCGATAGTGTGGATTTGCTCTGCAGTCACCAGAATGATAAAAAGTAGAGCGGGAAAAATAAAGCAATTAAGAGGAAATAATACGCCAAAAAAATTGGTGAATGAAAAAAGGTCAGAAAAGTGGCAAGGAAATTGGCAACGAAAAAATGGCGAAACAAAATGAACGACGACGATGATTTTCATCGTCTTGCACTCCATCTCCATGAAGCTCAACCATTGATTTTACACGCTAGGCGAATTCACCTCATAGAGGGAATGCCTTCCACGTAATAAAATCAATTTTCAAAGGCTAACATGAAAATAATGAGAGATTTAATGTCTTAAGTGTGTTGCATTGGGCCCCACATGGCCACGTCACCTTAGAAAAGCTAATAGTGCATCATTTGAACATAAAAAACTTGACAATGTTTAGGAGGTATGCAGGTGCGCCAACTATAGGATTGGAGTGGTCGATCGGTTTCATTCATGTGGGACATGTTTGCAATGCTAGACTCCAAGAAGCAATTGTTCATCATTTAACTCTCACATCAAATCTATTTGTTGCACCATTGGTTGTGGGATATCTGAGTGGATGAGTGAATCAATGGCGCAATGGTGTCCTTTGGAGTGCGCAAGCCATTGATGAATAAAATGATATGACGGGTGATGTTTGTTGCTGGGCGTTTGAATTTATAGTGATGCTTTGCTCAAGAAGTGTTGTGCCTTGTCTATGGTCACACCATGTATGGAAACCATGAATAGTATTTTGAACAACTATGTACCTACACCATTATTTGAAGGATTGCACCCCATATTTGGCTCTACAAGACTATGTAATGGTTTTTTTGTGGCCACGCTAGAACTTCAAAATCCTTGTGCACTCTTTCTATTATGGATGCGCTTCACCTCCATGGTTTGTTTGGAATGGTTATTCTTAAACATCATCCACTTCAACAGTTAAAAGTCAATTTTAACCAATAACTTTTTTATTTATTCCAATTTATTTTCTTTTCTTTTCTATATATTTATATGGAAAATGAGTGCTCTCATATCCACCCCACTTTGATTGTAGAATGCCTCTCGGCATAACTAGTATATTTATATTTAAAAATATATATCTACAATATGTCTAGAGATGTCTTTTCAAGGGTTTGTCCGTATTTTTTACATTTTCCATGGATTTTGTGATTTTTTTCACATTTTTTTCTTCAACCGTTTGCAATTTTTTTGGTTTTTATTTTTTATTTTTTCCAATTTCTTTTTTTTCCATAGTTTTTATGATTTTCTCTATTTCTATTTTTTCCAATTTCTTTTTTTATTTTTTGGCTATATATTTACATGGAAAATGAGTTCTCTCATCTCTAGCCTGCTATGATTGTAGAATGCCTGTTGGCATAATTATAGAAAATCTTGTATCCTATTCCAAAGTCTTCTCTCGAGGAGAAGATTGTGCAATATTTGATATGTTGTGCATTTGTTTCGATGACTGGTGCAATGCTCCATTAACCTTGAACTTTTAAACGTTGCACCTAGATGACTTTCTATTGAGATGCCTTGATTTTACAATGATGGTGTTGAGTTTGAAATGGTTGTGCATTGATTCTATTTTTTTTCCAGGCCATGCCATATTAACATGGCATGCTTCCTTTTGGATAGATCAATTAAGCTCAAAGATTAAGGATAAATCAGATTTGAAAAATAAAAAAATTAGAATTAAATTGTGGAATTTGAAAACCTAATGAGGGTTTTATGGTTGGGTAAGTTTGTCTAGTTCACTAAAACAAAAAGGGAAAGAATGAACCCTTGGGGTAGTTAAGGTAAATTTATGTAGTTAAATGCCAATTACACTAGGGATTCTTTTTAAGGGAGTTGTTGGACTAGAGAAAAATGGATTAGATCAAAGAATATAGAGAGAAAGCAATCATGTCATAAATAGTAATAAATGAAGATAGTCTAGATTTCTTAGCTTTGTGACTAAATAATGAGTGCTAATTGATGTACATAGTGGAATCTATGGCATTAGAATCTAGAAATGCTCTATATATTCATATGTACAAATCAAAATAGAATATTCTTATTTTCTCCATGCCAGGTCAAGTTCGATGTTCTAGATCTAGGTCATGATTATGACTTTGTTCTATGTTTGTGAACTTGATCTCTAATGATTTCTAGATTCTACCTAGTAGATTCTTAGAAAAACAAACTTCTAAACATCAACTTTCCTTTTTCACATGCTTCTAGGGTTTTTTTGTTAAGCTAGTGGTATTTAAAAATACCTTGACAAATAGGGGTGTATGCACAAAGATGGAGGACCAAAAAGTCACCACCATGGGACTTTTTGGTCCAAAATGGGCCAAAACACAAGTGCATTATAATGTGCTCATGTTTTGACTTGCTTTAAAAGTCAAAAATATTTCATTTTCTGCCATTCACCCACTGCCAAAGGAGTTTATATGCAAAAAATAGTGTTCAAAGCAAGAGCACATTCAAGGAAATTCTCTCCAAGCAAGTGCAAGGGAGAAATCGATACTTTCACGATGCCACCTCACTGCCAAAGATGTCGTGAAGCAAATTTGGAGGGCCTAGCAGTCGAAGAAGCTAGGGTTTGTTTAATTTTTGTTAGTTTGAGAAGAATTTTTGACTTTTACAATGTTTGATTAGTTTTTATTTGTATTTATAGCTAATGAGGCAAGAGAAAACCTAAATCCAGCTGAAGAGGGTCAAAATAACCCCTAAAACCCTCCAAACCCTCAAAACCCACCTTCACGTCCTCACAATGTAAGGGATACACAAGAAAAATACCTAGGGCAAATAGAAGAAAACAAAAGGCATCTTCAAACCATTATTCAAATGCTAAACAATCCAAGTGCAAGAACCGATCATAGGAGAGCACTTACGAAGTCATTAGAGGAGATTATTTCCCAAACCGAATCAGTGACAAAACAAATCACCAAATTTCAAAACTATAGGGAGAGGTGTCGGCAATACTATGCCGACAAATTGTCATATGAACAAGTGAAGAATGAAAAAATTACAAAATCTCAATTATGTGCACACTTTATTAATCATAAAACTAGCCAAAGATTAGAAGAAACTCACAAACAGTTCCCTATTCATTGGTGTAGGAATGAAGAAATATCCCAAAACTTTTGGGATAGATGGTACATGGTCTTCGATGAGTGCCCATGCAACAACGATGAGGTGCCACAATATTTCTTGAGGAAACTCTATTATGAGTTCATCGTCAAGAAGATTCCTAATTATCTTAACATTCAAGAGTTCTAGGGTAGAGGTGGTGGCTCTTCCCAAGATAGAGAGGGGGCTCAGCAAGATGAAAACTGTGTACCTAGACCCCTGTTGAGGCTAGAATGTGTGTCACTCCCTTCAACTTTGAAGGAGAGTGTTGAGTGGAGACGTTACATTCATTGACTGAGTTCACGCAGTCTCTAGCATAGCATACTGATGATCTTACCTAGGCCAATGAGGGTGAGAGTAGTGGGCATCATTTGTCCCCACATTTGTGAAGCTCATGTGGGAGCTTGTGTGATTATGGGACGCAGGACGCATGGTAGGACTCTTATCAGGATGTTGTGATGCAGGGGCAGCATCCAATGTTGGAGACATCCATATTGGATGTGATTGTTCTCATCGATGATGTCTTACAACAGACATTTGGTATTGACTCTCAGGTAATTTTTTACAAGTTTCATCTTGATTTAATATATTGTTATTTGAAATTTGTATTTAATTTTATATGACTATCTATATTATAAGTGAAAAATAATGTATGTAATTGTCTGCGCAATGAAATTCCAGGGTTAGAGTCCTCATCCTACCTCCGTTAGTCGTCCATTGGTGGGTTATGAGGGGAGGTCAAGTCAGCAAGCATGTAATTTATCACATGATCGTAATTATTGTGCATATTTTAATGGTAATATTATTTTGTGGCAATTTGATAATTTCAAAGTCATCGGCACCTCCACAGTTTCCTTGGTCCCCTAGACGCAAATCCACCACTTATATGGAGGTAAATTTAACCATTTCCAATCATTATGCATTTAAATAATGTTATGTATTTATTTTGGTCGAATAATCTTGAACTTGATTTTCAGATGTTGAATATAGACAATCCTCGTCATCTTTGTGAGTCAGTGCAGGTAGGCATTGTTGCAGCCATGATGTCTTCAAATACTTTGACCGAGGTATGAGCCAATAACATGAAAATATCATAATTTTGTATTTCTTGTTTTATCTCATGTCATTTGATGTACATAAATGATATTTATGTTTAGTCAATTTTGCTTCTTGATGCTTCTCACAGGAGGTCAGACTCGAGCCCATCCAAGTATGGATGAAGAGAGAGAAAAGATGATGGAGAGTGATCATCAGGTGGTGATAAGTGATTGATTACATATGTGATGTTATATATTTCATACATTTTCTATATATTAATGTGCATATTGTTTGATTGTATTAACAGGTGAACTGGATGAACTTCTATCAAGAAGGTCTACTCAATGACAGAGAGAGGATGAGTCATTGATTGGCTCTCCATCTTGACGGTCAAGTAAGGGCTGCCAAGTATTTCATAAAAGTCCATAGGAAGCTAGTTTTGGAGATATTTTTTGTATGCCTAGATGGCTTTGTATACATACTTTTGTATGTTACTGATCTGTATATTTTTGTATATGCTTGTATGGCTTTGTTTGGACATGCCTACATGGATTTGTATATAAACTAGATGTTATATTTATGACATTATGTATATGATAGTTTATATTAAATATTTAATATGATGATCAATTATCGTTATAGGAATTTGGTTTTACACATGCCAATTGCATTTGCTTGAAAGTTTATAAATCATTTTCAAATAATCCATTTTGTGCATATCTTGCAATCATTGCATTTTGTGGACTGTGCATTTCTTTGAGGCATCATTTCAAATAGTTCACGTGCCTTATCTATGCTTCCACACTTTCCATCATGTCTACAAGGGTAGTTGCAAATACAATACATGCGACAAAATTCCTATATCATTTATGCTTTGATGGTTGTCCACACCATGTTCCCCAAATCCCATTCTGGCATAGGCAAGGAGGAAGTTGGATAAGGTTGTGCAATTTGGTCAAATAGTTCATGTTTATTGTATATGCTTCCACACTTTGCATACATGTCTTGCAGGGTACTTACAACTACAACATTTGACAAAATTCCTATATCCTTTATGCTTTGATGGATGTCTATACCGTGTTCCAAAGATACCATTTCTAAGGTTTTGGAATTTAGATTTACACTCGCCAATTGCATTTTCTTGAAACTTTCTAAAGGCTTATCAAAAAATCCATTTTGTTCATATCTTGCAACCATTGCATTCCATGAGGTGACATTTGTTTGAGGCATCATGCCAAACAGTTCACATGCCTTGTCTATGCTTCCACACTTTGCATACATGTCTCTGAGGGTAGTTGTAACTACAACATCTAACAAAATTCCCATATCTTTTATCCTTTGATGGATGTCCATTTTGGCATAGGCAAGGAAGATAGTGGCTAAGGTTGCGGAATTTTGCTTTACACCCACAAATCGTATTTGCTTGAAATTTTATAAAGCCTTGTCAAAAAAAATCTTTTTTTGTTCATATCTTGCAATCATTACATTTCATGAGGCAACATTTCTTTGGGGCATCATGCCAAATAGTTTATGTGCCTTGTCTATGTTTCCACACTTTGCATACATGTCTACAAGGGTAGCTACAATTACAGCATGTGACAAATTTCCTATATCCTTTATGCTTTGATGGTTATCCATATGCTATTCCAAACATCCTATTTTGGTGTATAGATAGGGAGGATACTAGAAAAGGTTGTGGAATTTGGCTTTACATGTGTCAATTGCATTTACTTGAAATTTTATAAAGTCTTTTCAACAAATCCATTTTTTGCATATCTTGCAATCATTGCATCCCATGAGAAGACATCTCTTTGTGGTGTTGTATCAAACAGTCCACATGCCTTGTCTATGATTCCACACTTTGCATACATGTCTCGCAAGATAGTTGCAGCTACAACTTTTGATGAAATTGCTATATCCTTTATGCTTTGATGGATGTCTATATTGTGTTCCAAAGATACCATTTCGAAGGTTTTGGAATTTGGCTTTACACTCGCCAATTGCATTTGCTTGAAAGTTTCTAAAGCCTTATCAAAAAATCTATTTTGTTCATATCTTGCAATCATTGCATTCCATGAGGTGACATTTCTTTGGGGCATCATGCCAAATAGTTCATGTGCCTTGTCTATGCTTCCACACTTTGCATACATGTCTACAAGGGCAGCTACAATTACAGCATGTGACAAATTTGCTATATCCTTTATGCTTTGAGGGTTGTCCATATGTTGTTCCAAACATCCTATTTTGGTGTAAAGATAGGGAGTATGCTGGCAAAGGTTGTGGAATTTGCCTTTACACGTGCCAATTGCATTTACTTGAAAGTTTCTAAAGTCTTTTCAACAAATCCATTTTTTGCATATCTTGCAATCATTGCTTCCCATAAGAGGACATCTCTTTGTGTTGTTGCATCAAACAGTCCATGTGCCTTGTCTATGCTTCCACACTTTGCATACATGTCTCATAGGGTAGTTACAGCTACAACTTCTGACAAAATTACTATATCCTTTATGCTTTGGTGGATGTCTATACTATGTTCCAAAGATACCATTTCGAAGCTTTTGGAATTTGGCTTTACACCCGCCAATTGCATCTGCTTGAAAGTTTCTAAAGCCTTATCAAAAATCTATTTTGTTCATATCTTGCAATCATTGCATTCGATGAGGTGACATTTCTTTGAGGCATCATGCCAAACAGTTCACATGCCTTGTATATGCTTCCACACTTTGCATACATGTCTACAAGGGCAATTGCAATTACATCATGTGACAAGTTTCCTACATCCTTTATGCTTTGATGGTTGTCCATACACTATTCCAAACATCCTATTTTGGTGTAAAGATAGGGAGGATGAACTATTACCTCTAAGCACACCTTCTTTGCATGATATACCTATAGATGATGAAATAGTTCATTGTGATTTGATATTGTTTATTCTTCTTCATATTCCATTTTTCATAGTAAGCCTAATGATGATCATATGGATAGTGGTGAGTACATACATACTAATGATCTAGACTTTGTGATGCACCTTGTAGGACATGCATTGATGACATAATCTTACCTCCTACTAATGACATTCTTGTATTTTATAATGATACTCCTCTCACATGCCATGATGATATTATTCATTATGTACCATTTTCTAAGATTAGAAATATGCATGTTTTTTGGTACTACATATTTATAAATATTTCCCTAGTGTTGAAAATTGTGTTTATTACCTTTTTCATATTCTTCCTATATATCATGATGATTCTCTAAATATGCTACCTCACATTATACATGATGATGATGAGCCTCATCATGATTATTGTATTGCTCCACATGATTGCTTATGCTTTTATGATGATACATTAGCAACTTATCATATTAGAAATCTTAGTGAGGAGTTATTATGAAATGCTTATGATGGTTTTATGGATGGCTTACATTTTGATCTCATGATCTTTGTCATTTATATTTCATCTTTACATTGTCTTGTCTTATCTACTTAATTATGTTTTTTTTTTGGTCCTTTCTCTCAATCCTTTGCATCTTATATTTTGATCCTTGGTTTTGTATTCAATGATACTAATGGCTCTTTGCTTTACATATGTTCTTACAATATTTGATCTAACTTCTTAAAGCATTATCCAATATACTCACATTAAGTGAGGTTCTAGCTTCTTAGAACATTCATGGTCTATCATTATATTGAGCATATTGTCTATGGTCCATCTCTTATCATTGTTTCTACCTAGCTATTATGAGCATTTATGATCAAATATTGACATATTTTTCTATTTTAGAGAATTTACATCATTGATCCTACATTTTTATATCTTATATACCATGTCTTATGATATTACATGGGTATATCTTAAATATCATGATCTCATATTACTATATCTTGTGTTATAATCTCATCTTTTAATATGTACTTTATAGAGAATAGATGTTAATCACACAAATAGGTTAATCACCATGTAAATAACATAAAATTATGTAAATGTAATGTATTTTGACCTCTAATCATGGTTGTCACAGTCAATACAACAATGGATCAATCCATTATCTCTTTCTATTTTCCCCAGAAAACCTTATGAAATATGGGCTCTAATCAGGTAGAATGAAAAACATACATCTTTGAATGTTGTTCACACATGTGTAGGCATAGATTAAGGTTTTAGGCATTGAAACATGTCCTCCACTGGTGGCAATGTATGCACAAACTAGTCATAAACTTGGTGATATTAAAGGAGATGCTTAGAGGTACTACAAGTAGCTTGAATTAATTAGGTGTTTGTCATACAAAGATCAAAGATAACCCTAGGTTGACTATCATGTATCAAAGGCATTATTATCTTCCTAGAGGATACTTATACTTTGGAGTTACGAATATGAAGTCTACAAGTAGGGAGTGTAGAAGAGAGAAAGAAGATGACTGCCATAATCAAGAGACAATTGTGTTGGTAATCAGAGAGTAGAAATCCTAAATTAAGAAGGGAAGACATCCCCATCAAGTAAATCATGTCATTCCCACATAAAGACAACCCTAACAAGGCCAATAGACCAACTATGACACAGTACACATGTGGACAAGCATGCAATATATGGACAACCATATATCCATTTGACGAGCAAAGCTTCCATTTGCGGGGATCTAGTAAATAAAAAACTAGTCATATGATTGCTAGGATAGTCATCAAGGTCCTAAGAGTATTTACTAATCATCATACCATTATTCACATTTTAGCACTGTCAACACATATTAGGATAGTGGTATCCTAGAAAAATAGAGAAGGTTGTTATAAAGATCTTAGAACACTAATTTTATAAATGTATAGTTATATGTAAATGGTAGTAGTCATATGTCAAGCTTAGAATGGTCATATCAACCTAAGGACTACTTGATTGAATCCTCAGGGCTAGGAGTGACATTTTGCATTCTATAGGTTGTGGGGCTTAACGAATTTCACCAATGCATTGCGATGGGTGGGTAAATGCTAGGGAGGTCTCATTTTGTGTGCCAAATGCCCCAGTCATTCAGGGCGGTAGGCTACCGACAAAGTCCCTTAAGATCCCTAACATGAAAAAACTACCAAACTTTGACGAAGTAGTTTTTGGAATTCGTGGCAGCTGGGAATGTTTCGTTTGGACCTACAGGTGCATGTGGGGTCTGTCCACAATAAACTCTCTTAGTTTTGGTCAACTCCAATCTATTTGACCATGTTGAAATTAAACTTATTCTTGCAAAATGCTTTAGTTTCATGCAGTGGAAAGGTGCTAGGAGTGACATTTTGCTTTCCATAGGTCGTGAGACCAAATGAACATTGCCAACGTATCGAGGTGAGTGGGTAAATGCCAGGGGAGGTCTCATTTTGTGTGCCAAGTGCCCCAATCCTTTGAGGTAGCAAGCTACCGACAAAGTACCTTAAGATCCCTAAGACAAAAAATGACCAAAATTTGAGAGAGTAGTTCTCAGAATTTGTGGTAGATAGAAATGTTTTGTTTGGACCTATAGGTGCATTTGGGGTTTGTCCACAATAAGCTCTCTCAGTTTCAGTCAACACCAGTCTGTTTGACCGTGCCCAAATCAAACACATTCTTGCAAAATGCTTCAGTTTCATGCAGTGGAAAGGTGCTAGGAGTGACATTTTGCATTCCATACATCATGGGGTTGAATGGACTTCACCAACATGTCAGGGTGGGTAGGTAAATGCAGGGGAGGTCTCATTTTGTGTGCCAAGCACCCTAGTCATTCGAGGTAGTAGGCTACTAGCAAAGTCTCTTAAGATCCTAAAAGCAAAAACTACCAAACTTTGATGGAGTAGTTCTCAGAATTTGTGGCAGCTAGGAATGTTTTGTTTAGACCTACATGTGCATGTGGGGTCCATCCACAATAACCTCTCTTAGTTTTGGTCAACTCCAGCCCATTTGATCGTGCCAAAATCAAATGCATTCTTGCAAAATGCTTCAGTTTCATGCAACACAACATTGCCAGGTGCCGTATTTTTTGTTGTGGCCATCATGGGGCCAAACTGACTGTGCCAACACAATGGGGTGGGTGGGAAAAGTTTAGGGGAGGTCTTGTTTCATGTGCCAAGCATCCCAATTGTTCTAGGTTGTAAGCTACCGACAAATAGAAAGTTTCTAAAACTAAAATTTTGCATTTCACAGGTTGTGGGGTTGAACTGGCTACGCCAACATGTCCAAGTGGGTGGGTAAATGCTAGGGGAGGTCTTGTTTCATGTGCCAAGTGTCTCAGTCATTCCGGGCTGCAAGCAACTGACAAACTCAAAAGGTGCTAGAAGTGACATTTTGCATTCCATAGCTCGTAGGGCCGAACAAACTTTGGAAACACATTGGAGTGGGTAGGTAGATACCAATCAAGGTCTCATTTTGTGTGCCAAGGGTCCCAATTGTTCCATATTGTAAGCTACTGACAAAGTCACTTTACCGGTAGCTTGCAAACCAAAGCAACTAAGACACTTGGCACATGAAACGAGACCTTCCCTAACATTTATTTGCCCACCCTAAGATGTTGGCACTATCAATTCGGCCTCACGATGAGCATATAAAAAAATAAGGCACTTGGCAAGGTTGTGCTACATGAAACTAAAGCATTTTGCAAGAATGCATTTGATTTCAGCATGGTCAAACGAACTGGAGTTGACCAAACCTGAGAGAGATTATTGTAGATGAACCCCACATGCACCTGTAGGTCCAAATGGAACATTCCCAACTGCCATGAATTTTAAGAACTACTCCGTCAAAGTTTGGCAGTTTTTGCTCTTAGGATCTTAAGTGACTTTGCCAGTAGCCTGCTGCTCTGAACAACTAGGGTGCTTGGCACATGAAATGAGACCTCCCCTAGAATTTACCCACCCACCCCAATGCGTTGTCAAAGTCTATTTGGATCCATGACCTATGGAATGTAAAATCTCACTCCTAGCACCTTTCCACTGCATGAAACTGAAGCATTTTGCAAGAATACGTTTGATTTTGGCACGGTCAAACAAACTAGAGTTGACCAAAACTGAGAGAGGTTATTTTGGATTAACCCCGCATGCACTTGTAGGTCCAAATGGAACATTCGCAGGTGCCACAAATTTTGAGAACTGCTCCGTCAAAGTTTGGCAATTTTTGCATCTTAGGGATCTTAAGGGACTTTGCTGGTAGCCTACTGCCCCGAATGACTAGGGCACTTGGCACACAAAATGAGACCTCCCCTAGCATTTACATGCCCACCCAACTTGTTGGTGAAGTCCATTCGGCCCTACAGCCTATGGAATGTAAAATGTCATTCCTAGTACCTTTTAAGTTTGCTAGTAGGTTGCAGCTTAGAACGACTGAGACACTTGGTACATGAAAAGAGACCTCCCCTAGCATTTACCTACCCACCTAGACATTTTGGCCCAATCATTTCACCCCCAAGGCCTGTGGAATGCAAAATTTTAGTGTTAGCAACTTTCTACTTTGTCGGTAGCTTACAACCCTAAACGATTTGGACACTTAGCGCACGAAACGAGACCTCCCATGGAATTTACCCACCCACCCCAATGCCTTGGTAAATTCTATTCGGCCCCACGAGCTATGTAATTTAAAATGTCACTCCTAGCACCTTTCCATTTCATGAAATTGAAGCATTTTGCAAGAATGTGTTTGATTTCAGCATAGTCAAATAGACTGGAGTTGACCAAAACCAAGATAGGTTATTGTGGATAGACCCCATGTGCACCTGTAGGTCCAAATTGAATGTTCCTAGCTACCACAAATTTTGAGAACTACTCCATCAAAGTTTGGCAATTTTTTCATCTTAGGGATCTTAAGAGACTTTGCTGGTAGCCTGCCGGCCCGAATGAATGGGGTGCTTGGCACACAAAATGAGACCTCCCCTAGCATTTACCCACCCATCTTGATGCGCTGGAGAAGTTCATTCAGTCCCATGACCTATGGAATACAAAATGTCACTCCTAGCACCTTTCCACTACAAGAAACTGAAGCATTTTGCAAGAATGTGTTCCTTGCCACCATAGGCAAATGAAATTGATTTAGCCAAAATTGAGGTATGTGTTTGTAGGTGGACTTGAAATCCACCTATACATGCAAAGATGTCCCTAGGTGTCACAGTTTGATGGAACAGTTGATGCAAAGTTTATCACATTTTTTTTCTTAGGGCTCTTGAGAGATTGTCTACGTTTGATATAGCCAAGAACAACCATGAGGCTTTGCCACTGAAAAGACACCCCCTAGCATTTACCCGCCCACCTAGATGCATTGGTGCCATCTATTTGGCCCCAGGAGATGCCTATCCTAAAAATTTAGTCATAATACCTTTCTGGTAGTTGAAAATTCAATACTATAAAGGTGTTCTCACTTGATCCAATGTCTTATAGGGCATCAATTGAGGTTGCCCTTACCACTGCTATTAATTGTTTGTCATTAAAACTCATTAAGACTCATTATGAAATAGTAACATCATTAAAACAAATTATAACTCACAGTAACATCATTAAAACTCATTATGAAATAGAAAGTAAAGGACATATCATCATGAAATAATCATGAAAACCTACCTTACTTTGCTTCCAAAGGCAACTTCATTAGGATTATGCCTACCTTCATCACACTAAAATCTTGCATGCAAATGCAATTGCACTATTTATCTAAAATAAGTAGTTTAAATATACAAGGTGAAATTAGGATAGCAAAGAAAAATAACATACTTTTATGTCATTCCACTAATTCAATCTAATGAAGCATCAGGGTCTACTCTACTCTTAATTGTGTCGAGTATTACCTCATGATTAGACTCACAAACTTTCCACAAGGTCATGTTCAATGGTCTACCCCCATATTTGATCAAATGAACATTTGAAGCCACAATGAGGTTATAATAATGAAGAATCTTCCTATGTGGCTCAAAGTCCTCGAACACCCACACATCAGACTTCTTTGGTGGGTACCTTCTAAGCCATGTTCCAGTAACAACCACTAATCCTATAAGGTACTCAATGTTTTCTCCATCTATAACAGGGGAATCTAATTTATTTTTTGCCTCAACACAATGACACAAATAATAATCCATTCCTTATTCATTGTCTTTAGCTATAATAACTGCATAAACATGCCCTCCATTGATACATGCATTCAGTTTGATAAATATAGTCAACAATACAAGAAAAAATACAAAATAAGATGGCATATTGAATTTTATTAAATTAGAATGCTGATAATACCTGGTTGAACTAGATCTGAAACATGGTCAAAATCAACCGATGATTCAATCTATGTCATTTGTAGTGTTGTCAGTAGTCGATAATGGTGAATCGGGCATAGTCGACTTGTACAGCAATCATCAACCCACTCCTTTGACTCACAATCATACCAAGCTTCATATGTACATGAAGAACAAAAGCATGCCATATGCTGCATATGAATAGTTCATGAACCTGCATTAGAGCTTCTAAAAGAGTGTAGCTCACTTGATCCTGTCAATGTACAATAGTCCTCATATTTTGCAATGTTAGTATCATCAACCAACCAAAAATATCTACGAACTGTAGACTTACCTTCATTACCTGGACTCATTGTAGTGTTACACCATTCGATAATAGATCTTGCATTTGTTAACTTTGCATTGTCTTTGTACTTCAACTCTTCTCATGTCAATGCTCTTTTGATACATGCTCCTTCACCATCATGCTCCACCTTTTCATGCCCAACCCCACAAAAATTCCACATATGTTGAACACCATTCACCATATGCATCCTGCTCAACCAAAGGAACATCCGCACATTCTTGAATTGTGATGCACAATTATCTGACCATATGATATGCTGACCGAATGATATGTTCCTGCTGGCTAAATCATGGTAGAACATCTGAAAGCAACCTTACACAAACTCTGTAGAATGTGTGCGATCATCACTAATATAAAAATGATATTCCCTCAAGATCTTCCTGTCATCCTTTGTACTATCTTCTGCATGAATGAATGTTATTTGCACAAATATAGCAACTTGCGTAGAGTTGTAATATTGTGATTGCACCTCATTCTGTGGCTGTAGTGTGTAGTTCTCTACAAAGTAAACAACTGAAATGATAGTACTAAGTGGAAACGTGTTCTTGCATAACTTGAATTGCAAGTCCAACCATCGAGCTCTATTGGTATACCTTGCATACTTGTACACTATACTATCATGAAATATAGACATAAACTGATACACTGGAATCTTTTGAATAACTAAATTACATCTCTTTACTTATTTACCATCTTTGTATTGTAGGCCACTATTTTATACTTTCCAAACTCTAGTAGTTTGTTTCCAACCACATGTGTGCTTTCCATATGTTGACATATTAGCATATGTTGCAAGCCACCGCAATGCTAACATGTGCCATCCAAGCATAATTTCCTATAGAATATTTGACCTTCCTCTCTTTCACATAAATTTTTTGATATGGAGTCTCTTGAAGTAGTTGGTGGGGCACATATGCCACAATCCTGCAAAACATTGTTAGTATGTAAATCTAAACATATAGACTGATAAACATCAAAATAGTTAGATAATTTAATATGTAATCTACAACAAGTAGTTCATGTGTGATTTATTTTGACATAGAAAGGTTTTAGCATTTCAAAATATCTTTGACAAATTTTAATTTGAGGATACATCTCTTGAAATTTCTTGAAAATTTGTGTTTGGGTCACATACAAAAAATGATTTGGATGTGGCTCATGATTTCGACAACCAATTCTCCTTCTCACAACATCTCTTGCATTAGGAGATACCCTTGTGTTATTTTTCCAAAATTCTTCAATGATGGATATCAAAGCTTCAACAACAACTTTGTTATAACAGTCATAAATGACTGATCAGCAATGATATAACAATCATAAATGACTAATCAGCATTGATATAACAGTCATAAATGACTAATCAGCATTGATATAACAATCATAAATGATATAATAGACATAAATGATTGATAAACTACTATTTCTAATGTAATTTCTCATGAACATGATAGTCCTTGATTGTTGCAACAGTAAGCACCCTTGAAGCCTTCATACAACTTCTAAAAATTGTGTTAAAATGACTAGATTATGATTGTAGAAGAATGCATGACCAAGGAGTGTTGAGATCCTAAGGAATAATGGGTTTTCCATTGCATTTAGGACTGTTAAGAGGACTATATAGTTAGAGTATCATGAGATCAAATGGTTTGAAGATGGTTGATAAATGTATATATCCCTAATAAGGGCTATTAAGAAACCTATTGAAGTCAAAATTCATTGGTAGGGCAGTCATAAAAGAGTGTAGGCTAGTCATGTGTGTGTTAGATTATCATTGGAAAAGAGTGAAGAATAGTCATACATACATAAAGATTTTATTTTTTTAAAGACTAACATGATTTGGTGTTGTTATGTGGATCTTTGATGATTATTATGTCACTCTAAATCTAAGAGATGAAGTGATATTGATGGAAAAGACTGTCATACTGTATATGCTATGGGATGAAAATATTGGACCTTATTTGTATTGTCCTAGTTAGGAAGATTGTCCTCTCAATATCATATCAGTCATAAGAACAATTGGGTCTATCTTTATGCTATAAGGTTATCAGTCATAAGAACATTTATAGCTCCTTGCATCTTCATCATGAAAAACTTACTTCCTCCATCCACAAAGGTAGGAGTCTCTCATGCCTATTTAAACAACTAAAATGATAAAGCAAATTCAAGGCTGATGTAAATATTTGTTCTATTTTTATTGGAAAAAATTGACCTTTGACTATTTTATTTTTATTTGACAAAAATCCTCCTTCCATTATGTTATGATAGATGTCCATACCCTGATCCAAAGCTCCCATTTTGGCATAGGCAGGGAGGATGCTGGCAAAGGTTGTTGAATTTGTCTTTACACCTGCTAATTGCATTTTCTTGAAAGTTTCTAAATCCTTCTCAAAAAATCCATTTTGTGCATATCCTGCAATTATTGCATTCCATGAGATGACATCTTTTTAAGGCATTCTGCCAAACAGTTCACATGCCTTGTCAATGCTTCCACATTTTTCATACATTTCTATCGGGGCAGTTGAAACTACAACATCTGACAAAATTCCTCTAACCATTACTTTTTGATGGATATCCATACCTTGTTCCAATGCTCCCATTTTGGCACAGGCAGGAAGGGTGCTAGCAAAGGTTGTGGAGTTTGCCTTTACACCTACCAATTACATTTGCTTGAATGTTTGTAAAGCCTTTCCAATAAATCCATTTTGTGCATATCCAGTAATAATTGTTCTCCCCGTATCCCCATACACACACAAAAGTTCCTTCACGGGGATGTTGGGAGAGACCACCATCCCACACCCTCATGCCCTGGCTCCTTGCGAGGTTGCGGGGGAGCCTGGACTGCATAGAGATAATTAGGTGAGGCAACAATCATAGCAAATAAAATACCCAACAGATTTCTTCCCTAAATTTCTAAGTAGGTTCATCCTGCACAGCTACATTACTTACACCTCTCTTCCTTCTTCTTTCCTCCTTTATATTGCAGTTGATCAGGAGGCTAACAATATGAACATACTACCATTCAAATCATTGTATATACCATAAAAGTTTAATGCCGCGCCTTCTCAATCATAGGAGCTCTCTCTAAGTGGTTAAAAGATTCTTTTTACCATAACATGAATCTCTATTTTCACTATCAGTCATTCATAATTGCACAGAGCAAGAGCAGTTCTTACCTGCAACCCCGCAGTGATCTATGGAAGGTGCTGGTGGTAGAGTGGGAGTTACCCCGCGATAGTAACTAGAGAGGCTAGTGGGTGTGTGGGTCATACCGCCACCCCACGATAGCCCGCGAGATGGCTTGCGGGTGTGTGGGTCATACTAGCACCCTGTGACAGCTTGTGAGATGGCTTGCGGGTGTGCGGGTCATACCGCCATACCGCCACCCTATTCCAAAGCTCCCATTTTGGCACAGGTAGGGAGTATGCTGGTAAAGGTTGTTGAATTTGACTTTACACCTACTAATTGCATTTGCTTGAAAGTTTCTAAAGCCTTTTCAACAAATCCATTTTGTGCATATCCCGCAACCATTGCATTCCATGAGATGACATCTCTTTGAGGCATTCTGCCAAATAGTTCACATGCCTTGTCAATGCTTCCACATTTTGCATACATGTCTGCTAGGGTAGTTGAAACTACAACATCTGACAAAATTCCTCTATCCATTACTTTTTTATGGATGTCCATACCTTGTTCCAATGCTCCCATTTTGACACAGGCAGGAAGGATGCTGGAAAAGGTTGTGGAATTTGGCTTTACACCTGCCAATTGCATTTGCTTGAAAGTTTGTAAAGCCTTTCTAATAAATCCATTTTGTGCATATCCAGCGATAATTGTAGTCCAAGAGGTGTCATCTCTTTGAGGCATTATGTCCAACTGTAATATCTGACAAAAATCCCCCATTCATTAATGCTTTGATAGATGCCCATTCCCTATTCCAAAGCTTCCATTTTGGAACAAGTAGGGAGGATGCTGGAAAAGGTTGTGTAGTCTAGCTTTACACCTACCAGTTGCATTTGCTTGAAAGTTTCTAGAGATTTTTCAAAAAAACCCAATTTGTGTGTATCCTGCAATCATTGTAGTCCATGAGATCACATTTTTTTAGGCATTCTATCAAACAATTCATGTGCCTTGTTCATGGTTCCACATTTTGTATACATGTCTACTAGGGAAATTGCAACTACAATATCTGTCAAAATTCCTCTATCATTCATGCTTTGATGGATGTCCATACCTTGTTCCAAAGCTCCCATTTTGGCATAGGTAGGGAGGATGCTGGCAAAGGTTGTGGAGTCTAGCTTTACACCTAAATACAATTAATACACTACCAATGGATAGAAACCAGTGAATAAAAATGACTAAATAAGTGACCAATTAACAATAATCAATGACTAAATATACTACCAAATCGATCAATCAAAACAACCAATAAATGACTAAAAAAGGTTTAGTCATCAATTTGGTTGCATTATAAATGACTGGAAATAAACTACTAATGGTCACATGACCATGTTTGGTCATTTATAAGCAATTTTTAGTAGTTTTTTCAGTCATATATTGTTGTTTCTGTACTAGTGATAGAGCAGTCAACTAGGACTAAAGAGTATCCAAATGATTGATATTGGTGGATGAAGGTCATCAGAGAACTTTTAAGATATCAAGAGGAATATTAAGTGCATTAGTTGTGTAATGAAGGTACAAGTTGGTTTCATGGTTGTGAGGTGCACAGAAGATCTAAGAAGGAGATCAAGAGGCTACATGAAGGCAGCAAAATAGTAAAAAGGGTGGAAATAAGGAGAATTGATTATGGAAGGACATTGGAAGTAGTGTGATTTATGACAGAGATTTAAAGGGCTATTTGGAGTCCATGATTGGGTGGAAAAGGAAGTTGCAACAACATTGAAAGAATCCATTCAAGGAAGGATGGAAAAAAATGATAGTTGAGTAGATGTTGGTAGCAAAACAATCAACTACAAAGGATGACAATAGGAATTTAATGCCTATTATGAGTGGTAGGTAGTGGTGGCTTTAAAGAGGTTGTAGAATGCATATACTATATCAAATACAAAGGTATTGGCACTTTAGGAGAAGACAATCATAGTTTGTAAGTTGAACAAATACACACATCAATAACAGTCATGTTTCAAGTTCTGCTCATTTCATATTGTTTGTTATGTATCATGAAAAGATAACCCTATGAATAAATCCCTCATAGATTGTATCAAATCCTAATATTTGTGGATTGTTCACTTGATCTTGTTGAAGAGTTTGATTTTCAGCAAAGTTAGGGTTAGGGAAAAATAACAAGGTGCAAAATTTTAGGACAGAGTTCTATTTCATGATGACAAGTTGTCCTAAACCATAATATTTTGAGTATATCCTATATGTGAACATTATCATATACAATGATAGACAAATTGCTAATTATGGAGGTGATGTTGAGGGAAAAGACTATCAAATTGTGCTATGACTATTACAAATAACCACATAGACTGTCACATCATAAACATAGAAGACTATGATGAAAGTCATGATCACTATTAAGGTTAGATATTTTAAAAATGTAAGACTTTCACTACCTTGTTCACAAGGTAAGATATGACAACATGATGAAAAGGATTGATCTTATATACAGATTAGAATTGTCAAGCACCTTAAATGGACTATCAACACAACTAGGACTATCATGACAGTCAATAGGAACATCAAACCAAGTATGAAGTTAATTTTATATCTTGTCAAGGTGTAAAGGAGGGGTTTTCTAGGAATCATAAATGTATAGGAAAGTCATTGTAACCTTAGGAATATCACATGACATTGTTCGAATAGTAGTCCAAAATAAGAATGATAAAACCCTAGGAGTTTCATAAGTAAATTTGTACATTACAACCTAGCAATCACAAGATTATTGAAGGATAAATGGTGAGATAGGTTATTAAAGAAAAATACAATGATGAGAAGATGAGAAGATGAGAAGGAAGAAGAATATAATGATGAGATAGGTTGGACATTGTGCTATGGCATGGAGATTTATTATGACCAATAGTTGTTATGGTAGCAATTGCAAGATTCTTGGTGAAGAAATCACTATTGCATCATGAGCTAAGTGAGTTTCTAGAGCATGTATGGTAGTGCAAGGGCACATGTGGCAGTGTTGGAGTGCATGTAATGACAATTGAGAACATGAATATATTTTCTAGAGAATGTTTTGAGGTATCAAAGTGATAAGAAGCAATTACTCATTTTTTTCTTTGTTATCGCAAGCCATAGTTTGATTTTGGTTGCAATGTATGAAGACATACATACACGGTTCATGTGTTTTGGTCAACAACTTTTGACTAAGTATGAAAATATATTTGAAGAACATATCTTAGAACATAAAGAACATAAAGACATAAAGACATAAAGAACATAAGAACATAAGAACATATATTAAAATGGACATAACTTGAATGTACCTTAGAATTTGATATTGGAGTTGACCAATTCTCCAAAATATGGCTTCAAAATCCTCAAATTCTTCTTTTTCGCAAGTTTGATTATGAATTCTATATAACTCTAGAATAGGATTAGTGAAATTTATGGAAAAAACAAACATATATCATCAAATTTAATCTATATATCAACGGTAATTAGCTTTGAAACAATATCACACATGAAACATGAAAATTTAGGTTTAAATAATCAAATTTTCACCAAAAACATGCAAAATTAGTTCTTCTATGTTGAAAAAAAAAAGGTGGTGGATTGATCTAAAAATGATTCTTAGTATGTCAAACAACATGAAAAAGTAGGAATAATAGTCATGGGTCTGAATCATGGATCCCACATGCTTTTTGGCCATTTTTTGCTTCCCATAATGCTAGCACATTAAAAGACACTTTCTTTAATGTGAGCACATTCTAGGAAACATGAAAACATTAAGCTTCATGCATGCAAAAATCATAACCTTCTCAATGTTGGTGCCAAAATCATGGTCTAGGATGTCATGCTCTCACATAAAATATATCGTAACAATGCATGTAGTGCATCAAATAGGTAATCAAGTGACAGTCCAAGAGTATCCCTAGACTCAAATATCCATGTGGTTCGTGAAATAGAACTTGTCTATACTAGGAGGGACAAATGTAACCTTGTATCTACATGGGAGAGTCTCTCTCTCTTTATTTCTCTATCCTCCCTCTCTACAACTCTATCTACCTCTCTTTCTCTATATCTCTCTCCCTCTCTCAGTCAACCCCTTGGAATGTGAGGGAGAGAGATAGAGAGATAGAGAGGTACATATATTTAGATAGAGGGAGGATAGATAAATAAAGAGATAAAGGGAGAAATAGATAGATAGAAAGGGATGCATATAGGGAGGGAGGGAGACATATAAAGGGGGAGGGGGAGAGGGATAAATAGAGAGAGATAGAGGGAAACATGGAGAGATAGAGAGGGACATGGACATGGATAGGAGAGAACCTGAGGACATGGAAAGAGATGGAGAGATAGAGATAGAGTTAGAGAAAGGAAAAAAATATAGAAAGAGGGGCAAATAGAGAGATAGAGAGGGATAGGTGGAGATAGAGATGGGGAGAGGGAGAGAAGGGGGTTGAGATAGACAAAGGGGTCTATAGAGGGAGAAAGATAGAGGGAGATAGAGATAGATATATAGAGAGGGGAGATATAAGGAGATAGATCTAGCGAGGGAGAGATAGATAGGGAAATATAGAGAGAGAGGTAGAGAGGGATATATTAAGAGATAGGGTTATGGGGAGAGATAGAGATGAAGAGATGTACAGAGACATATGGAGAGATATTTCAAGAGGTAGAGGGTAGGGGAGAGAGATAGAGAGGAGGAGAGAGATAGGGAGAGAGAGGTAGAGAGGGATAGATTAAGAGATAGGGCTATTTAGACAGATACAAATAGGGAAAGAGATCAAGAGATGTCTAGAGACATGGGGAGATAGATTTGAAGTAGAGGGATTGGGAGAGTGATAGAGAGGGGGAGTGAGATAGTGAGGGAGAGAGAGATAGAAAGGTAGAGTTAGAGAGAGGGGATCGATAGAGAGAGCAAGATAGAGAGATAGGGAGAGAGAGATGGAGAGGTAGATATAGTTAGAGAGAGGGATAGAGGAGACAAGGATATCTCTCCCAGGATTGGTCTCCTCTATATCTCCCTATCAATCCTCTCTCTCTAAACCCTAACCTAAACCTCTAAACCTTAACCCCTAACCCCTAACCCATAAACTATAAATCCTAAATAATGCCCCTAAACCCTAACCCCTAACCCCTAAACCCTAAAAATGAGTAACCATAAACCCCTAACCCCTAAACTACAAACCCTAGAAGCAACCCTAAACCTCTATCTCCCTATCTCTCCCAATCTCTATCGGTCCCCTTGCTCCATATCTCTCTATACCCTAAACCCTAACCCCTAAACTTGAGCAACCCTAAACCCCTAACCCCTAAATCCTAACCCCTAAACCCTAAACCTGAGCCACCCTAAACTTGAGAATCCCTAAATGCCTAAAACCTAAATAATTCCCCAAAACCCTAACCCCTAAATCGTAAACTTGAGCAACCCTAAACTCATAAACCTCAAATAATGCCCTTGACCCCTAAACCCTAAACTCGAGCAACTAGGCTAAACCCCTAAACATATAGTTTGATAGGGGATGATGGACAATCAATGGGAAATGGACGTAGAATTCTTTTATCTTAATTATCATTATCCTCATTGGGATGTGATTTGATAGGATCCGAGTTATTTGTTTGATTATCTATGTTTTCTTGGGGACCAAGTGTCTCATCATGGGATATTGATGGATAATGAATAGGACTAGTGGGATGATGGATAGGGCTAATGGGATGATGGATAGGAGTGGTGTGGATCTTATTTTCTCATGGATAAGATCTTGATCATAGATAATATCTTGATCACAGGGGGGATAAGCATAGATAGCATGATATTAGATGTGGATAGGGTAAGTGGGGATGCATTGATATTCACTAGATTGGGGAGTAAGAGGTGGTGATGTGGGTTCACTAGGAGATGTTGGAGGATCAATGATGGGATTGATGTAGATGGGTTGATCATGAGATGGTAAGGGATCTGGGATGGGATTAGATGGATGTTTGGATTTTGATTAGGATGGGTGGTTGGTGTTTCCACATGCTTTGGACTAGGCTCTTAACATAGCTATTGGGTTTCATAGATGGATGTGATGGGTTCTTGGATGGGATCAATAATCTTTGGATGTTTGACAACATGGCTACATGATGGGGTTTGACTTGGACCAATGGTAGGAGACTCTTCAATGAAATGGATAAATATAGGAGTAGATGATGGTGTTGGAGTGGTAGACATGTTATTAGGAGGTTCTTTTTTAGGCCCAAGGATAGGAATTTGAGTACATGATGTTCTTAGATTGCTTGCTAATAGTTCTTGGGTCACATCCTCCATGGCTTCATGGGTTGATGTACTAGGATATGCATATAGTTGATGGACAATGATGGAAGATGTTGTGGGGTTAGGATTAGGATCGAGTAAATGGATATAGGAGGGGATGGATTAGGATTGGGAGTGTTAGAGGGGGATGAAATTGGATCAGTGGATTTAGATGGCTCCATATCTTTGCTTTTATTTTTGGATTTTGTAAAGAGTCTTTAGAGAAAATGTTTCAATGGTTCATGGGTTGATGGATTAGAGCTTAGAATGTTTGATGGTGGATTAGACAGTGAGTTATATGGTGGATGGATGATAGGGATTGATGGATTAGGAGATGGGTGGACTAATGCGTTAGGATTAGGAGGATTAGAGGGAAATTATAAAATAATTCCCCTTTAACCCTAACCGCTAAACCCTAAACTTGAGAAACCCTAGAAACTTATAAACCCTAAATAATGCCCCTAAAGGTCCAAGAAACCCTAAACTCATAAACCCTAAATAATGCCCCTAAAACCTAACCCCTAAACCATAAACCTGAGCAACCCTAAACCCCTAAACCCTAAATAATTCCACTAAATCCTATACTTAAGCAACCCTAAACTCATAAACCTAACAAACCCTCTCTCTCTCCTTATCACCCTATCTCTCCCCTTTCTTTCCCCTTCATCTCCATCCTCTCTCCCTCTTCCTCCCTCTCCTCTCCCATGTCGACAAAAAACATGGAAAGAAGAAAACTAGGACATGTAAAGAGGGACGAGGATATAAATTGGGATGATGAAATGGAAACAAGATAATTTATGAAATTTCATTAGATGGGAAGAATGATGAGGAGAGGTAGAGAGGGGAGGGAAGTAGAGAGTGAGAGAGAGAGAGAGAGGGTAGGAGGTAGAGATGGGAGGGAAGCAGTGAGAGATTGTTGGCAAGAGACACTGCTCTAGTATGGACTTGTATGTTGTCATTGATGGAAACAAAGGCAACAAGGTTTGGAGATCTTATCAACATGACAGGAAGACATAACTCCACAAGGTCACATTGCAATTCAGGTCTAGTTGGCAAAAATGGCTAAGTATGGGCATTTACAAAGTAGAGGACAATAAGTGGGTCAGTATGCTTCTGTAGATGATGATCTGGTAATGTAGTCCAGGTATGATGTTCTTAAGTGTTTGATGGTGTTCTTCTATAGAGATTAAGTATTGACTTCCTCTAGAAGTCATTTGGAAGAATTACTAAGTCCAGGTGAATAGAGGTATAGTAGAGACAATGAATAGGGCACATTGTAATGGTCCGCATTCCTCCGCAGATGAGTATTTTGTTATGTAGTTTTAAGGTGTTGTAAACACTTGTATGAAGTTTCTAATTCCAAATTTGTGAGATATGAGGTCCATTGGAAAGATAGTTACAAGTTGCTGAGTATCTCTACAGTGTTTGACAAAGTTAGACAGAGACAGAGTCTAAGTTCTAATGGTCCGCATTCCCCCGCAAGATGATATCATGCCATGCGATTCTGAGGGTAAGATTGGGAATGTGTGAAGAGTCATTGATATGGTTTTGGAAGTGTTTTGTGATCCACACTAAAAGTTGTAAGTCTACATATGGACCTGTTAAGCATGCTCTTAAGGAACATGCCGACTAGTATGATAAATCATTGGGTGGAGAAGAGATAGTGTGTGAAGGATCTATTTAAGTGATTGAATGATTAGAGCTGACCTATATGAACATGTTTGGGCAAAGATTTGGGTCCTCATGACATATAGTGCATTAGATTGAGCTGACAAGCTACATCTTCCTATGTACACGTTTCACTTCTTAGATGTCGACCTGATTATGAATCAAATCATGATGCGGATATATAAGAATGATCAATTTTGGTTGAGGTGGTGTGGATGTATGGTGGATTGATGCAAATATGTGAATAGCAGAGCAGTGATACATATCAGTGATGATGAAGACTTTGGATTCAGAATTCAGTTGTTGCACCTTGGCATAGTGGCAATGTTTATGTAGTATTCCTTTTCATATACTATTTGATTTGTATTTAGCAGTGAGCCTTTCTTCATCAAGGTAGTGAGCCTGGCAGTGAGCCTCCAATAGGGTTTAACAACCCTTATTGTAATCAATCTAGGTTTAGGGTTGAGGCAGTGAGCCTACTAGACCTAGCTGTACTTCATGACAGTGAGCCAATATGTTCCAAGCCCATGGAGTGACCAATCCTGAATATCATTATTTGTAAAGATTGCAATATATATTTGAGAGCTAATCCTCTCTGTGGTTTTTCCCTCTTTGGGTTTTCCACATAAAAATCTTGGTGTCCATGTGTCATGTTTCTATGGTTATTATTCATTTGCTTGTTGTGCTCTTGTTTAATTTATTATGGGAAATGGTTAAAAGAAAAAGTTTTTAGAACACTGATTCACCCCCCCTCTCAGTGTTCCTAATATTCATGAATTGGTATTAGAGTAGGGTTCCTTGGAAAAAGTCTAACAACTTAAGGAAGATCTGGGATAGTGTGATCATGGCAACATGAAGATTTGGAAATTATGAAAGCAATAAGCAACTAGAAGAAGCTCTTATGGATCTTGAAAATTTTGAAGTAGAAGACATGGATCTGAAAGAAAACTTGTAACAAGTTGATGAATGCATCTCAAAGCTAAAAGAACAAGTCAAGAAATTCAAAGAGAAATACAAAGAAGTTAATGATCAATTGATATCAGCAAATGAAGCCCTAAATGATTTGGAAGCATAAGTTATAGAAAGAACAAGAGAAGAAGATGATCTAAATTTAATTGTGAAGAACATATTAGAAGATTGTGCAAAACTTGAAAAAGGAATTGTAAGTCTAAAAATAGACCTAGAAAAGGTCAAAAGCTTTGAAGAAAAATTCAAGATAAGTACTGCAAAGCTTGATGAAATGATTGCTAGCCAGAAGAGTGCTAATGACAAGAGAGGTTTGGGATTTGAGAGAGGAGAAAGTTCAAAATCTGGTCAAATAAATAATGAGTCAAGGAAAAACAGAGAATACTAGTTCAGAAATCAAAGAAGAAGACCTAGAAGACCTTCGGTCAGACAACCCAATGCTCAAAGGTACCCATCCTTCAATGGTCACTGTTATAAATGCAATAAGTATGGTCATAGGGCTACTCAGTGTAGAAGTAGAATGAATCAAAATGTTCCATCCTTCTTTGGTAAATGTTTCAATTACAAGAAGATTGGTCATAAAGCAAATGAGTGCAGAAGTGTGTCAAGAAATATGCCAAACTATTCTAGGAATGATCAATTCTTCAATGGCAAGTGTTTCACATGCAATAGATTTGGACACATGGCTAATCAATGCAAATCAAGAATGAATTCATTTAGAGGAAGAAATCAAGGATAAGGAAACATTGTATGTTTCAATTATAACAAGTTTGGACATGTTGCAAGATTCTATAGAAGCAAGAATATGAAGAGAAATTACTATGCTGAAGAAAGAAAAATAGAGCAGAGGAATGATAAGGGAAAAGGAAAGGTTGATCTAATGAAAACCAAGAATGAGATGAGTATGATCTTGATTAAAAAGGATGTAAATGAGGTTAAGAATGGATCCACACTAGCATCTGGTGTAGACACTTCCTCTAGGAAGTAAATTGAGAGCTCTAGCTTAGGGGGAGCAGTGTTGAAAATCCAAATCCCCTAGCCAAAAAGTGGGTGCCAGAATCTAGCACGAAGGTGTATAATGAAATCTGATGTGACACATCTTTTAAAAGAAAAACCAAAAGAAAAAGTGTCAATGTGGCATATTGCGGAGCAATCCTAATTGATTGTATTCTATAGTGAAAGGTTTTAACAGCTTTTTGGGAATGAGCATTTATGACGACTAGGTCAAGTCGCGTGGAGGATAAAAAGGAACTTGTTTGGTTTCAAAATTACTTTGCATTTGAGGCTATCAATTATCCAAAGAGATTGGAGATGACTTTCAGTAACGACAACCAAGATTTGAAGCACTTGGAGAAATTTAGAGAAGGGAAATCCTAATTCGACGAAACAATGTACTTCCATTTAAACTCTACTTGTGAATCTGTTAATATTCTAAGATGGCATCGCTGCAAGTTGTTGATATTACTAAGCGACCTTGACCAAAATTCAAGAAACACCCATTCAAATCAACCAAAGTCGATCAGTTGGGTGCATTCTCAAATATTTATCATGGAGTCATGCATGTAGAGGATGTTAGGGCATATATTCATGTTGCCCTAGAGGAATTTGGTGCTAGCAGGTTTACTGATCTCTACATAAAACACTTGAGTAATGAGAATCTCAATATGAAGAATGAATATCAAGCATTGGAAGAAAAGAGATTTATTTAGTACTTGGATTTCCCAACATTTATGGAGGATGAATGAGTCTGGTATGTGTTAAGTAGGGTTCATGACTTGAGAGACCTTTCAAGATTACAAAAGATGCTATAAGGGTAGTCACTAGAGCAAAATTTGATAAGAGAGCCTTGACAATAAATGATATTGAGGATCATGCTGTGAGATTTGCCTCAATGGTGTTGGGATACAAAGTGTATTTCACCAACTTGAAAAACTTTGTTTCAGGCATGACCATATACATAGCCTATCAAATGATTAAGGAAAAATGCTGACTATGACATCTGTGAATTGCTCTGACAGCAAGTAATGGATAACTTGAAGAAGATAAAAGAAGGTAAATACCCCTTCAAATTTGGCACACTGATCATGTGTTTATTTTTCTATTTTATGCAAGAGTTGCCTAGTATGAAGAACCTATTCTGGACCAATGATAAGCCTATTGTAGTCCAAATTAGAAATTTGTTGAGTAGCATAGGCACCATTGATGCACAAAATACAGCCCTATGGGCTTATTTCAAAAACTTCCAAAGATCAATGCAAGCCAGGGAAAGAATCCCCAAAATAGTTGTTGAAAAATATAAGGATATAATATGATTTATTGTGACAAAAAATTAGTGTTTGATGGAGGCCATTGAGCCCGTAATAGTCTGGGTTATGCCTATGGGATATGAGGTAGATGGAGCTGTACTGGAAAATTATGCCAAATATATGTAAGTAAACCCAGAGATCCCAATGAAGAAAGATTTGGGACCTTTGAGGAACTGCATGCCAAAATCTTTGTTAAAGTGAGAAAACCTGAGATTTCTAAGAAAATGAAGAAAGTGGCAAAAGAAATTGTCATAAAACATGGATTCACTAAGGAACAAGTCAAAGAAGCAAGAGAAAAAGGCCAAGCAGAAAGGGAAGCAAGGGAAAAGAAAGGGTGAAAGAATTAAGGTTCTAGATGAACCTAAAGAAAAGGAAGAAAAACCTTAAGCAACAAAGAGGTCTACCAGAAGCTTTGCCTCCTTGTCCGGTCCCACATCTACTAGCATAAAGGAATCTGCAAAGAAGCCAACTGACAGAGGAGAAAAAAGACATAAAACAAAAGGTAGAAGAATGTATTTAAGTATAAGTGAAAAAGATGAAGAAGAGACTAGGTCTGATGAAAATGTCAAGAAAATGAAAACTGAGACTACTAAAGCCTCTGAAAATAAGAAACCTAGCAAAAGACATAAGGTAGATGAGTCTCCAGCCACATTAAAACATTGAATATGTTAGATCAAGGAAAAACTGAAATGGATCTGCCTCTTGAGTAATAGGCTGAGGATGAAGAGAATAGGAAACAGATAAGGAGCCCTACATCGGAACAAAACATAGATCAACAAGAAAATATGTACATGGACCCTCCAGAATGAAGTCAAGAAGAAGTATTTGAAAGAACAAAAGACACCACAGATGTCTTAGTTGGTTCTGGTAGACAACAAGTTGCAAATGAGACTGAACTCCTTCAAGGACCAATCAACTTGGCCTCATTATCACCTATACAAAAATTCAAGTTAGTATCTATTGTTCAAGCCAAGGCATAGGAAGAGATGATGAAATTACATGACCAAGACAATAAATTGATCAACGATGCATCCATCATTCTGGAAAAGTTAATGCCAACATTTCAAAAGGATACCTTGTTATCCTCTATTGATCATCTCAAGGAGCTATTGAACTCTGTAAGTATACATTTTGAGTTTTTTGAAAAATCTGTAAAAGTAAAAGTTATAAATGAATTTGATGAAAGGAGACTGGTTGAGTTAAAGACTATGATAGCTCAAGACAAAACTCTGTTAGACAATGGAATTAAGGGAATACAAAGTGCTATTGAAGAAGCTAGATAAATATACAAGTTTTGTATATCTTGGCCAAAAATTACAAAGGAATTAGAAGATAACATCAAAGACTTGGAACTCAAACTGCTCAGTATCTCTGAAACATATAATCTAGCAGTTGGGTCAATAAATTCCAAAGAAACACAAGTTGCAAATATTCATGATGAGAACACTCTAATGAAGAAAAGGGGAGAAATCAAATACATGTTGTGCCAGCTTAAATGACTGATAGTCTAAAAATTGATTCCATGACCAATTTGGCAGATGAGGCCTTCAAATCTCAAGCACTAATTGATAGATTTGATCACGACTATCTATAATGACATTTTGCCTTCAATCACAAATTAAGATGAAGATTGTACTTGTAAATATGTGACAGAGTACATAAACTTTTTGAAATTTTGACAATTTTTTGGTTTCAGATCACACCCTTTGCCATTGATGTCAAAGGGGGAGAACAAGATTAGTGAAAAATGGATAAACATCTCAAGAGGAGTAGGATAATGAAGTGTATATAGTAAGGGGGAGCAGTCAAGCATTTTCACTAAGTGTTGCCATCAATGCCAAAGGGGGAGATTGTTGGCCAGAGACACTACTCCGGTATGGACTTGTATGTTGTCATTGATGGAACAAAGGCAACAAGGCTCAGAGATATTAGCAACATGACAGAAAGACATAACTCTAGAAGGTCACATTGGAATCTAGGTCTGATTGGAAGAAATGGCTAAGTATGGGCATTTACAAAGTAGAGGACAGTAAGTGGGTCAGTATGCTTCCGCATATGATGATCTGGTAATGCAGTCCAGGTATGATGTTCTTATTTGTTTGATGGTATTTTGCTCCAGATATTAAGTCTTGACTTCCTTCGGAAGTCATTTGGAAGAATTATTGAAGTCTAGGTCAACAGAGGTATAGCAAAGACAGTGAACATGGCACATTGTAATGGTCTGCATTCCTCCGCAGATGAGTATTTTGTTATGTGGTTTTAAGATGTTGTAAACACTTGTATGAAGTGTCTAATTTTAGAGTTGTGAGATCTGAGATCCACTGGAAAGATAGTTGCAAGTTGCTGAGTATCTATACAGTGTTTGACAGAGTTTGACAGAGACAAAGTCTGAATTCTGATGGTCCGCATTCCATTGCAAGATGATATCATGCCATGCGGTTATGAGGGTAAGAATTGGAATGTGTGAAGAGTCCTTAATATGGTTTTGGAAGTGTTTCATGGTCCCCAATAAAATTTGTAAGTCTACAGATGAACCTATTAAGCATGCTCTTAAGGAACATGCTGACTGGTATGATAAATCATTAGGTGGAGAAGAGATAGTGTGTGAAGGATCTATTGAAGTGATTGAATGATTAGAGCTGACCTATATGAACATGTTTGGGCAAAGATTTGGGTCCGCATGACATATAGTGCATTAGATTGAGCCGACAAGCTACATCTTCCTATGTACATGTTTCACTTCTTGGATGCCAACCTGATTATGAATCAAATCATGATGCAGATATATAAGAGCGATGAATTTTGGTTGAGGTGGTGTGGATGTATGGTGGATTGATGTGAATATGTGAATAGCAGAGCAATGATATAGATTGGTGATGATGAAGACTTGGGATTCAGAATTCAGTTGCTACACATTGGCATAGTGGCAAATGCTTATGCAGTATTCCTTTTCATATACTATTTGATTTGTATTTGGTAGTGAGCCTTTCTTCATCAAGGTAGTGAGCCTCCAATAGGGTTTAATAGACCTCAGGGTTTAACAGCCCATATTGTAATCTTTCTAGGATTAGGGTTGAGGCAGTGAGCCTACTAGACCTAGTTGTACTTGATGGCAGTGAGCCAACATGTTCTAGGCCCATGGAGTGACCAAGCCTAAACATCATTATTTGTAAAGATTGAAATATATATTTGAGAGCTAATCCTCTCTGTGGTTTTTCCCTCTTTGGGTTTTCCACGTAAAAATATTGGTGTCCATGTGTCATGCTTCTATGGTTATTATTCATTTGCTTGTTGTGCTCTTGTTTAATTTATTCTGGAAAATAGTTAAAAGAAAAAGTTTTTAGAACACTAATTCACCCCCCTCTCAGTGTTCCTAATATTCATCAATTGGTATCAGAGCAGGGTTCCTTGGAAAAAGTCTAACAGCTTAAGCAAAGACACAAAAAGAGGGTGGGAGGTAGACAGGGGAGGGAAGTAGAGAGTGAGAGAGAGGGTGGAAGAGAGAGAGGGGAGGGAAGAAGAGAGTGAGAGAGAACGGTAGGAGGTAGAGAGGGGAGGGAAGCAGAGACTTGGAGAGAGGGTAGGACATACAGAGGGGAGGGAAGTAGAGAGTGAGAGAGACAATAGGAAGTGCAACTACCCTTGTAGACATGTATGTAAAGTGTGGAAGCATAGACAAGGCATGTCAATTGTATAACATAACACCTCAAAGAGATGTTCTATAATGGAATGCAATGATTCCATGATATGCAAAAAATGGATTTGTTGAAAAGGCTTTAGAAACTTTCAAGCAAATGCAATTGGCATGTGTATAGCCAAACATGCTCAGCATAACACGGGTGCATTATAACATGCTCGCGTTATTGATTTCACATAATGCGTGTGCATTATAATGTGCTCGCGTTATGTTGAGCTTGTTTGGACAAGTTTTAATCAGTATTTAGCAAAATTTTGAGATAATATGGAGCATGCTCCCCATCACGATGGCACTTTTTTCAATGAAAACTCAAAAAAATACCACCATAGTCTTAAGCTCTCTGTTACCTATCTAACCATATAATTGTTTTCATATTTTGAGGATGTTAAGCATTTCATCTTTAATTTCTTTTGTTAGTGTGTCCATTTTTTGTCAAAAACTAGTGTCTAGTATTTTTGACTTTTTTTTAACCGTTCATCGAAATTTGAAATAAGTTACATTTTTTAGAAACTAGACTCCATTCTACATGTATTCAAAAAAAATTCAATTTTTGATTAGTTTTCAAAAATTTTAGGGGGAGAACGCTCACTTTTTTTTCAAGATGTGTCCACTTTGAAAACTACTAAAAATAAATTACTCATGAAAAAATTATCAGAAAAATAAGGGATAAACTACATAGTGTTAGCTAATTTCTCACCGAAGTGATTTTTGAAATACTAAAAAAAAGTTAACATTTTAGCGGGAGCACACCAGACACTATGTTATGTTTTTTTTAGAAAAATAGGACCAATTTGTGTGCTCCCCCTTTTTGAACCCCTTAATGTCAGCCATTTTTGAAAAAAAATAGTAGTTTAGAAACTAGATTTGGAGCACTACGATTCTTGTTTTTGTTCCATCTTCAAATTTTGAGTGTAGCTATCTTCAATTTCTCATCCAACATCAATGTTTCATGATTTCAGAAAAAAGTGGCATCTTAAGGGCCTCTTTTGGTCCCCCATCTTTGTACACTTACCCATAGCACACTTTTGACATGCACATGAACTCTAAAATGATTGCTAGGTGATTCACATGCACTAAGATGAATCTATGATCAAATATGCTAGTTTCCTTGCTTGATTTCTAAAATTGGATGCAAATGTGAATGATTACTCTTCATCTATGTGCTCCCCAAGATGATTCTAATGATGTGGTTAATGCAAATGATTCATGCATAATTTTATGTAAACATAACACCAAATCATGAATATTTGTGCATAATTATTCTAGGACTAAAGTGTAAAAGGGGGATAGTCAGCTAAATGTTTAATTTTTATTTTACATAAATAATAAGATCAAGATTGCAGCTACAAGGACAACCTCACACATGTAGACACAACCTAGTTTAGACAACTAGGATGGATTTCCTCCCAAGAGGATTGGATTATGGATTGGGATAGGATTGATGATTAGGATGAGATAATTAGGCTGATTGGTCTGAGATTGTATGAACATATGCATAGGGATAAGCAACGAGCTTAGGGCTAGGTGCAAGCAAGGCTAGGTATGTGGGCTCATCATTACAAAAATGTGTCATTTGTAACTATGTAATTTTATCAAGAAATTTCCCCAAACTAAACATAAAACTAAATAGAAAAATACATCAAGGATGTGTTTTTCACCATTACACTACTATATTACTAGGACTGAGACAACTTGTTTATCATTTAAGAACTTAACTATTACCAAGGGGACCTAGAACTTCTCCACTAATCTTAAAGATAGGCCCATTATGCTTTTGAAAACAACCCTCTTGACACAGTTCAAAGCTCAGGGGATTTTCCAAGCTACTAAACCAAGCAGTAAAATTGAACAGCACACAACAATGGATTTTAAAACCTTTATTGATATGCAATAGAGAACATTACAGCAGGAGTACAATGATCTTCTTATATGCTTGCAACATGCCTTAGCCTTAGAAGCCTTACATTCAGTTGCTACAACTCACAGACAAATTATAGATCATGAAGAAGTGACAACAAAAACCAGAAGATACAAACCTACAACTTGATCGTCTCGATCATCTTTCAATTCACTTCAAACTACTTCAAATCTAATCTCTAGAAGCATTAAATTTCCCCTTTTAAATGCGGTAGAGGCGGTTATGTGCCTTACTATGAACACCACCATTTTCACATGAAGAGGAAAAATGTCATCCCCTTACATGCATCTTGGAAGTTCTCAACATCATATTATTGGTTCCTTCAATCGGCATCAACGTGTAGACTCGGGATTGGCTTAAATGGTGAATGTCCAATAGTATTTCTACTTCTGGAAGTATTTGGAGGGTTTTGCAAGCTAATTGGATGTTATCAAGCAATAAGACATGCTACAAGATGTCTTGATGGAAAAGGTCCGATTAAAAACAAAGCATTGCAACAGATGTGGAACATGACATCCAAAATGAGATATCCAGTTGGATGAATACAAATAGTGTAACCGGATGTGGATAGGATATTTAGATGGGTGATAGAGCATCATAACCAGATCTAGATATGGATATAACAAATGTCTAATTAGAAAAGGTCCAAATGAAAATGTCTAGTTGAAAAGTCAATGTAACTCATGTATCAAGAAGTCAAACTGGATATAAAAAGTCAACCAAATATAAAAAGTCAACGATATATGGAAAGTCAATGGGATATTGAAAGTTAAACTGGATATGGAAAGTCAACTAGATGTGGAAAGTCAACTGGATCTAGATGTTGAAATTTAACAAGATATCCAGTTAGAAAATGTCTGGTTTGAAAATATAAAGGGAATGCACCAAATCTGGAAATACAAAGGAATGCTACTAGATCTGGACATAAGAACAACAAGATATGGCTAAGATAAAGTAGTATGATCTGAATAAGATGTCCTAATGAGATATAAAGAAGAGAAACCATAATCAAGCCTGAAATACAACCTAAATTTCTAAGTCAAATACAAAGAGTTGTAACCTAATCTGGATGCAAAACATGGCTGGATATCTAGATATCTAGATGTTCGGATGGAACAATGAGCAAAACTTCACCAAAATTCATCATATCTTCATCAAATTTGAACTGTAGATACCTATTTGGCTCCTTAACATACCCATTTGGCTCCTTAGCACGATGCATGTCTTTCTTAGGAGAAATTCTAACTAGATCTATCTAATTGTTGAACATCTACTCCTGCAAGCAAAAACAAAGAAAACATACAAAAAACAACAAAATATATTTTGGGTGATGAGGATTGCTTTTGAACCTGGATACTCCTACATTAGACATGCTGGGTAACTAAAATGTTTCATGAGTGAAACTCATGAACATTTAGGTAAGTCAGGAATTTGTATCCCAAATTTAGCCAATTCTGAAACTGACATCCAAGAAGCTTCATCTGCTTGTCGATCCTTCCAACGAACAATCTATATTCCATATATTCCTTCCCCCTTGTTCATTTAGCCATGCGAGAATCAACTACCTAATCAACTTTCTCAAACTTCTTCTTAGGCAGTTGATGTATCCATTCATGTTCATCCTGCAAATCTATAATTGGATTCCCCTATAAACTTGGATCACCTTCATAATATTTAGACAAATCAACCACATTGAAAATAGGATCTAAATGTCAATACCCACTGGAAGTTCAACTTCATATGCATCAGATGAAAATTTCCTCAAGACCTTACAAGGCCTGATCTTTCTCCACTTAAGTTTATTATATGTTCCTTGTGGGAACCTTTCCTTTCACAAATGTACCATCACCAAATCATCAACCTAAAATTCATGTTCTCTCCTATGCATATCAGCACATTTCTTATATTTGATGGCACTCTTTTCCAAATATTGTTTCACTTCCTTATGCAAGCCATGTATATATTCTACAAAATCTTTAGCTACTGCACTTTTCCTATGCAAGTTTGCACTATCCCGCAACTCCTCCACACCTCTTGGACTGTATCCATAGACAACTTGAAAAGGACTTTTCCCTATACTTCTATTGATTGAATTGTTATAAGCAAACTCTGCTTGAGCCAATATCAAGTCCCATTAATTAGGTTTGTCTCCTACTAAACATCTCAAAAAATTTCCCAAACTCTTATTGACCACTTCAGTTTGACAATCGGTCTGAGGATGGTAGGCTGAACTAAAACCCAAATGTGTACCCATCTTCTTCCATAAGGTATACTAGAAATGACCTACAAATTTGACATCATGATCTAAAACAATACTCATAGGCAAACCATGCAGCTTGACTATCTCCTTGAAAAATAACGAAGCAACATGAGAAGCATAATTATTCTTTTGACATGGTATAAAATGTGTCATTTTTTAAAATCTTTCCATCACAAGAAGTAGAATCATTTCCTATTTGTGTTCTAGGCAATCCCAAGACAAAATCCATGCTAATGTGTTCCCACGGTCTCTCTGGTATAGGAAATGATTAATATAAACTAGTATTTTGCCTTGTGCCTTTTGCATGCTCAAAAAATCAGCATTCTTGCACCAACTTCTTCACAATTTGCATACATTCCAGACCAAAAATACCCTTCACTTAACTATGCCAATGTTTTATCTACACCAAAATGTCCACTTAATCCACCACTATGCTTTTCCTTTAGCAATTTATCCCTCATTTGCCCCTGAGGTATACATAATCTCTTCACTTTGAATAACAATCCTTCTTGTATGAGATATTCCAACAATGGTGTCCTATCCTTTTCAACTGGACTCATACAAGTAGCCCATACTTCCTTAAAATCTGCGTCTATATCATATAACTCTTTTAAAGAATCAAAACCAACTACATTCACCTTTAATTCATTCATCAATAGACATTTTCTACTCAATGCATCATCTACCCTATAATTAGACTTTCCACTCTTATGTTTCAACACAAAAGAATAAATCTGCATAAATTCAACCCACTTCATATGCCTTTAATTCAACTTACCCTGACTGTTTATGAATTGCAAAGCATGATGATCAGTATACAATACAAACTCCTTAGGTAGCAAGTAATGTCTCCATTTCTTCAATGCCTGCACAATCGCATACAATTCTTGATCATACACTAAATATTTCCTTTTTTCCTCATTCAAATTCTCACTAAAATATGCAATTAGACTCCCTTCTTGACTTAGGACTCCTCCAATGGTTATTCCACTTGCATTGCAATCAACTTGAAATACTTTTCCAAAATATGGAAGCGCCAACAAGTTGGTTGTTTAGTTGTCTTTGTCTTCAGCAACTAGAAACTCCTTTCAACTACTACTATCCAAACAAACTCTTTCCTATTACCTTTTATTATTTCTATAAGAGGTGCACAAATCCCACTAAAATTTCTAATAAACTTCCTATAGAAGCTCACCAACCTGTGAAAACTTCTAGCCTCAAACATGCTACGCAATGAAGGCCAATCTACAATCGCCCTAACTTTTTTTGGATCCATTGTCAGTCCATCACCAGAAACAACAAATCCCAAATATACCAATTCTTCCTTCATAAAACTGCATTTCTTCAAATTCACCATCAATTTCTCATCTTTCAATCTCTACAAAATTGTCCTAACATGTTGCAAGTGCTCTTCTTTTGTCTTACTGAATATTAAAATGTCATCTAGATACACAATAACAAACTTACCAAGAAATGGCTTCAATACCTCATTCATTAACCTCATGAACATATTGGGATCGTTTGTTAATCCGACCGTCATTACCAACCATTCATACAATCTATCCCTCAGTTTGAATGTAGTCTTCTATTCATCCCCTTCTCTTATCTGGATTTGATGATATCCACTCTTCAAGTCAATCTTCGTGAAGTACCTTGCTCCCCTTAAGCAATCCATAATGTCATCCATTCGTGTCGATGGAAATATATACTTGATCATTATCTTGTTGATGGCTCTTGAATCTGTGCATATGTGCCACTCTCCATCCTTTTTTAGCATTGAAATAGTACTGGTATTGCACACAAACTGAAACTTTTCTTAATTAGTCCCTTATGAAACAATTCCCATACCTGCCTATTTATCTCTTCATTCTCCATAGGTGTCATCCTATATGGTGCTTTGTTTGGAAAACTTGCACCAGGTATCAAATCATTACAGTGACTAATGTCTAGCACAAGTGGTATTCCATCTGGTAACTCCATCATGATATCTGCATACTTATCCAGGATCTCCTAAATTTCAATGGGTAGGTCCTCACTCTTTTCCGTAATCATCATTGTTGCTAGCGTGGGAATGATTGCAAAGCATGTCCCTCCTTTCTTCAAATCATTCAAGAATGTCTTCTCTAGAACCAGGTAAACCTTGGAACTATTTTATGCATCATCATCCTTATCCTTCATTGGATTCAAAACAAACTCTTGTCCATCCTTTCAAATAGTATATGTATTAGATAGGCCATCATGAACAGCTTGTCTATCAAATTACCATGGTCTCCCCAACAGGATATTACATGCATCCATTGACATTATGTCACACAAAATGTCATCCTTTTATTAGCCAATCTGAAAACTCACCAAGCATTGTTCTATTACCATTAAATGGTGTTCTTTTTGCAACCAAGAAACTATGTAAGGGCTGCGATGTTTTAACCTCTTCAATTTTAACTTGGTAACCATCTCCTTAGACATAATATTATTTGTACTACCATTGTCTATGATCACTTTACAACATTTTTAACCCACTTTAATTCTAGTTCGGAACAAGTTCCTCCTATGAACAAGTTCAGATTTCTCTTTTTCAGTATTCAACAGTATCTTCCTTAACATTAAGGATTCTCCTTCCTCATGATCTTCTCCAACTTTTGGTGAAGCCACACTCTCACAATCCACTTCAGCCACATGTACTCTTGCCTCTTTTTTGTTTCCACTACTCTATTGTAATTGAGGACATTCAAATGCCCTATGTCCAGTCTATCCACACTGGAAACATATTCCACTAAATCTTCTTCCTCTTCCAAAATTTCCTCTACCTCAAGAATAATCGCCTCTTCCTCTACCTCCTTGGGTATGGATCTGGGAAGAACTTGCTTCCCCTTGCTTATCTTGATATTCATGTCCAAGATTTGACTGTCCTCTTCCTATAGAGCTATTCTACTTCCTAGAGATCTTTTCCTCCACCTTCAATGCAAACTGATAGGCTTCATCCACACTGGTAATCCTAACCAGGCTAATCTCATCTTGAATCAAATAATGTAAACCATTTACATACCTAGAGATCTTCTCTGCATCATCTTCAATATGACTAGCTCTAATGCTTAATTTTTAAAATTCCTCAGTGTAATCTTGCACATTTTTCTCCCTCTACTTTAGATTCTCTAATTTATTAAACATGGTGATCTGATGATCTGCTAGTAAAAATTTTACCTTCATCTAAGTTATCATCCTTTCCTAGGTTTTAATCTTCTCCTTTCCTTTCCTCTATCTCTCAACCTACACATGATACCAGCATAGAGATGCATGTCCTTTCAGCTTTGTAGCTGCAAGCTTCTCTCTCTTTGAGTCTTCAATAGACTCCAACTCAAAATACCTTTCTACCTAGATGAGATCCATTCTATCAACTCCTCAGGATTCAGACTACCACTTTAACTTGGTAATTCTACCCAGGGTTTACTGGTAATATTTTTCATTGCACTCAGAAACTTTCTTTTATTTTCATTTCCTCCCTCTTTTGCTTCTTCTTCACTAATTTCATTCTCATTATCACTTATATACTCCACAAGTACTCCTCTGCATTGTGTTCTTTCCATCGCATCCAACCTCACAATGATGCCTCTTAGCATTTCGACCAATGCTACATCTCCTGCTCATTAGATAGGCCCTCTTCGACCTCTACCTTGGTGTGCCATATTTGTGGACCCTCTGTAGTTGTAGGTTTTCTCTTCACTCTTCCTACAACAATATCCTCAGGATCCTCCACATAACAATCCCATAGTTTCAAGGAACTCCAAATGTAGCTCTGATACCACTTGACACATTTCAAAGCTCAAGGGATTTTCCAAGTTATTGAGCCAAGTAGCAAAATTAAACAACACACAACAATGGATCTGAAAACCTTTATTGATATACAATAGAGAACATTACAGAAGGAGTATAGTGATCTTCTTATATGCTTGCAACATGCCTCAGCTTAAGCCTTATATTCAATGACTACAACTCATCAATAAATTATAGATCTTAAAGAAGTGACAGCAAAAATCAAAAGATACAGATCTACAACTCGATCATCTCAATCGTCCTTGAATTCATTTTGAACTAGTTCAAATCTTATCTCTAGAAGCATGAAATTTCCCCTTTAAAGGTGGCAGAGGCGGCTATGTGCCTTACTACGAACACTACTATCATCACTTGAAGAAGACAAATGTCATCCCCTTACATGCATCTTGGAAACTCATCATCGTATTACCGGTTCCTTCGATCGACATCGACATGTAGACTTAGGATTGGTTGAAATGGCATTTGTCCAATGGTATTTCTACTTCTAGAACTTTCTAGAGGGTTCTGCAAGATAACTAGATGTTATCGAGCAACAAGACATGCTACAGGAAATCCTGATGGAAAAGGTCCGTTTAAAAATAAAGCATTGCAACCAGATTTGGAACATGACATCCAAAATGAAATATCTGATTAGATGAATACAAACAGTGTAACTGAATGTGGACTAGGATATCTGGATGGGTGATAAAGTATCATAACCAAATCCATATATGGATATAACAAATGTCTGGTTAGAAAAGGTCCAGATGAAAATGTTCAGTTGAAAAGTCAATGCAACTCGGATATGAAGAAGTCAAAATGGATATGAAAAGTTAACCGAATATGGAAATTCAACTAGATATGAAAAGTCAACTAGATTTGGAAAGTCAATGGGACATGGAAAGTCAACAGGATATGGAAAGTCAAACTAGATATGGAAAGTCAACTAGATATGGAAATTCAACTGGATGTAGAAAGTCAACTGGATCTAGATGTTGAAATTTAACAAGATATCTAGTTAGAAAATGGTTGGTTGGAAAATGCAAAAGGAACACACTGAATCTGGAAATATAAAGGAATGCTACCAGATCTAGACATAAGAACAACAGGTTCTAGATGAGATAAAGTAATATGATCCGAATAAGATGTCTCAATGAAATATAAAGAAGAGCAACCAGAATCAGACCAGAAATACAACCTGATAAATGTCGAAGTGAAATACAAAGAGTTACAACTTGATCTGGATGCGAAACACAACTGGATATCTAGATATCTGGATGTTCGGATGTCTAGATGGAACGATGAGCATAACTTCACCAAAATTCATCATATCTTCACCAGATTTGAATTGCAGATACCCATTTGGCTCCTTAGCATGATGCACGTCTTAGAAAAAATTCAAACTAGATCTATATGATTGTTGAACATCTACTCTTGCAAGCAAAAACAAAGAAAATATATAGAAAACAACAAAATATCTTTTGGGTGATGAGGATTGCTTGTGAACCTGGATGCTCCTACATTACCTCTTCAAAAATAGATCTCAAGGTAAATGATTTTGGAACATAAAACTAAATAGGAAAATGCATCAAAGATGTGTTTTTCACCTTTACACTACTATATTACTAGAATTGGGACAACTTGTTTATCATTTAAGAACTTGACTATTACCAAGAGAAGTCTAGAACTTCTCCACTAATCTTGAAGACAGGTCCATTGTTCTTTTTAACACAACCCTCTTAAAAATATATGTCAAGTTAAGGTAAATGATTTTGGAACATAAAACTAAATAGGAAATTGCATCAAGGATGTGTTTTTCACCATTAGACTATTATATTACTAGAACTGGGACAAATTGTTTATCATTTAAGAACTTCACTATTACCAAGAGAAGTTTAGAACTTCTCTATTAATCTTGAAGATAGTGTTGGAGTACAATACCACTAAGAGGGGGGGTGAATCAGTGGTATACAAATTTTAACAAGACTTAGTGACCTTAAAATCTGTATTTTAAAACTTTGATACAAAAACATGTCCTATTGATTGTAGATGACATCATGACAGCCTTGGACAACTAAAACAAATTGATCAAAGTCAAGAATGCATCGACTCAATGTAGGAACTGTAAACAATGACTCATTATCATAAATCTTAACACATAGAGACTATGATAGACATCAGATTTCCACAGTCCATAATGATTATACATATATAGAGACTAACTGTGAAATATGATTGTTCATAAAGTGGACATGCACAATATCATTGTATCAGACAGTGATATAAGATAAGTATGTGTTCATATAGACCAAAGTAAATTAAATGACTTTAAAACAAATGACACATGATAAGCAACTAAACATGTGAAACAAACTCATCAATGACAATCCATAACACAGATATTTTCCTGAGTGGAAAACCCTCCGGGGCATAAAAACCACTCGAAAAAGTGCCTCACTAGCTTAATAAAAGAATCTCACTGATTACAGGCCTCACTGGCGATTAATTCAAGCCTCACTAGCTACAGTTGCCTCACTAACAAAGGTCATTTCTTGTCTCACTGACTTGACCTTTCAATACATGCTTTAATCATGAAGAAAAACAAATACAGAGGGATACTCTGTTTCGCTTTGATCCAGACTAATATAACATCAATAATGCATGTACAAATTTTGCACACTCTACATCATTCACATTATATCAGGTGTATACACAACTATTTAGCAATTCCTGTTCAAAACCTTTTTATACATTTCATAACGACTTCCTCTTCTCATAAAATAGTTTTAAGAGATAATTGTTTTCATAAAACTGATTTAAGTAGTTCCCAACTGTCAAGGCAGTTAAGGTCAAATGACCTCATGTGGTTTATTTGAAATACCATAAAATGCCATAGTGAGTTAAACAGAGTATTTTTTAAAACCCTAAATTGAAACCATCATATTCAAAGCTCTGACTTTGTAATATGAAAATCAAAAATGCCTTTTTGCCCGAGCTTATCTTATTGCAACCGAAGCCATAGGTAACCCTAATAAGATCAGTGATTGTCAATAAAACAAAATGCCTTTTTCAAGTTTTGTTACACAGTGGTAACCTGCCCGACAGGTAGATGACTAAAGAATGTCGAAGGGAGCCTTTTTTGTCTTATGGAATATGCTTGCTAGGGAATGTAAACAAATATAGACCATGGTCAACACTTGAAAGCAAGTTATACAAGTCATTTCTCAACCTTGTATGTTTTCAACAACCAAAAAAGTAATCAAGACTTACAATAGGCAAACTTTATAAAATGTATCAAAATATACTGTATACTGCAAAACAACTTAGTCAACTTTAAGACAAATACCAAATGCATGTAAAGCTCAAAGATAACATGATTCAACTATGTCAAGTGCTAAATACCAAATCAAATGTATGTCAAAGATACCATATTAGGATCAAGCAATATGATCAAAGCACTGTATGATGATGAACATGATTTTTGAAGATACCAAACTGCCAGAAGATGTGACAAACTATATTATACTGTCCAAACAAATGTCATCATGTTTTTCCATACATGATTTTTGAAGATACCAAACTGCCAGAAGATGTGACAAACTGTATCATATTGTCCAAACGAATGCCATCATGTTTGCCATGAATATGCAAACATGTAAGCCAAATAGAAACTGAATCATGATCAAAAGCTGTAAACTACATGGTCAACTGTCAACTGCTGAATATGTTTTACAAGCCACATGAAAGAACCACACTGAGTAAACCATCATAGACCACTGAGCACACTGAGCATCATAAACCAAATTGAGCAAAGCAAGTAAACCATCATAGACATGAGTAAACACCAAGAGCATCATTATCACATCAGAAGCCAAGAGGTTGAACAACCATGAAAAGCCAAGTGTTTGAACATCGAGGACAACAACAGAGGAGGATAAAGCCAACAGATAGGCCCATTGTGTTTTTTAACACGACCCTCTTCAAAAATAGATCTCAAGTTACAGTAAATGATTTTGGAAGAGAACACTAGCATCAAACGGATTAGGTCACATAATGTGACCAAATTTGAGACTAAGTTACGCAAGATAACTTTGTTTGCATCAACACTAATCCTAATAAAGTTCCATTACAACCTTCTAATCTCTCATCAACATTCTACTACCTAATTTTAATTATCTATCACAACATTTAACAAACTAACTACAAAATCAAATTGGAACACCACATCATAAGACAAATAAACATTTCAATTCCTCTTAATTGCTCAACTCTTATATTTAATTTTTTTTCTAATTATTTATATTCTTTAAATATTTTATAATTAAACTTAAGTCGCATTGTATTTGTTTTCTTTACACAATACAAAAATTAATCTATATCTACTACCATTACATTGGAAATGTGCCCAATTGTCTCATGCCACTTGTACATCACATGTATTAGTTCAATAACGATTATTCTCTCCATGGACACTCTCTTTAAAAAAACATCGATGAGATTTGTAGAAATATCCCATTCCGATTTACGTATTGTCAACTTGCCCGTCTCATGGCTACATGGCGACTGAATGAGTTGACATTTTCTCGGTTGTCAAATTATATACCCTTGGAACCTGCTCAAAACAGCTATAGACGGGGGGCACAATTAAAATTTAGCTACTATAGCTAGCATGGAATTTCTCTTTTTTATGCCAATTGCAAACCATGAAGATAATATGGATTTTGCTCTTTGCACTTTTATGCTATCAAGCAAAATGGGCTCATATGAAGACAATTTTAGGATCCAATGGGATTGGTCAGAAACCTCAGATGGGGTATAACGTTTGTCAACTGCAAATACCCTGGAAAACATTTCCCAAAACTTCACTAATACAGAAATTTATCATTTGTTGTTGCATGTATACATTTCTGATACAAAGACTGGTGTTTATTTTCATTGTTTAGATGGAACAGTTGGAATTATTTCTCTTCCTTTGTTACTGAGAAGGTTATTCGTGAAACAGGTATAATTTATAATTTGATTCTCAATAACAGTAGTAGGCACGAGTTTTCTACAGTCTATGACAATAATGAGAGTGTTTCTGGATTTAACTGTTTATGTTTTGCTTCAACATTTTGGATCATACTCAATAATCCATCATTAGGAAGACTCCTCTTCTTGATGATGGATTATTGAGTATGATCCAAAACATTGAAGCAAAAACATTCTTCCTGATGATAGATTATTGAGTATGATCCGAAATGTTGATGCAAAAACATACACAGTTAAATCCAAAAGCACTCTCATTATTGTCAATAACAGTTTTCTGAACTTCTTAAGATGAAAAGACTGAGTTGAAGTCTAAAACAATAGTATACCATGAATGTTATGGTATAACAGTTTCTACATTTGAACCATTTTCATGGACTTCCATTGTTAGTGGTAGGAGACTACAATTGGTGGTGAATACTTTAGGACTTCAATTGAACTTTAATTTATTGTTCATTTTGAAAGAAGTGGCTATATTAATCTATGTGCATTATACAGCTGATGCAATGGTATCCACAGGATTATCCAAGCTGGGATATGAGTATGTGAATATAGGTCAGATATACGACCTCTTCTATTAGCTGTATATATGTTTCCTTGATCAATTAGCCGTTACTAATGTTAATCCGGTTGTGTCAATAAAGATGACTGCTGGGTCGAGCTGTTCAGAGACTCTCAGGTGTATTACATGCATAATTAAGAATTGAGAATTACTAGAATTACATTTGTACTTTTTGATTTGATTTAATGAAACTCAAACCCTTCTATCTGGTCAGGGTAATCTTGTTGCCAGAGCTTCTACATTTTCTTCTGGCATAAAGGCCTTGGCAGATTATGTTCATTCTAAGGGACTTAAGCTTGGAATATATTCATGCTGGGTGAGAGAATAACACATGCATCCTAGTTCTAAACAAAGCTAGGTTAACAATTAAGTTTGCAATTTATTGAAATTAGAAAGACTGCAAACCCCTATTTTCGGTGATTAAATGTGCTCAGTAGTTACTTTTTTTTTAATTTCAAACTTTTATGATTGATGAGCTTTTCCCTCTTAAACATTATACCTTTAACAACTTATTCTGTATGTATTTGTGTATCCATATTGACATTGTTTTTGTTTTTTCAGATTCCTAACATGCAGCAAAACTATGCCAGGCTCTCTTTGGCAAGAAGAGAGACGCCAAAACTTTTGCTTCATGGGTAACATGCTACTACATTAGAATTAAATTTCTCTCACCTAGCATATGAGGATGCTAAGGCAATTTTTTCTCCCCTTTTATAATACTGAAAGGGAAAACTATTGAATGATGAATAAGCAGGGAGTAGACTACTTGAAATATGATAATTGCAACAATTGGTTCAACACAGATCCTAAAGAGAGGTAAATGTCATCTCTGCACTGGTTGACCAATGTATGTAGGTTTGTGTTTGATATTTAGAGTTGTAAAAAACTTGCTTGAGAACGTTAGGTACCAAAAAATGAGTGAAGCTCTCAGCAAGGCAGGTCGTCCTATTTTCTATTCAATGTGTGAATGGTAAGAAGCATTTCTTTATTTATATAAGAATATAGGTTCTGTATTTTAAGAAAAGATCAAAGTATTCATGGTCTTTGTTTTTCTATGGCGTGTAAAAAATTAAGGGGCCAATAAAACCCTGCAACATGGGCTCCTAAGATTGCAAATAGTTGGAGAACTACAGAAGATATAGAAGACACTTGGGAAAGGTAGGTAATATACATGAAAGTTCCTTGTTATACTTTATAAATTAAAAGATTTGATCACAAAGAAGAAATAATCCTTTTTTTAAATATATTTTTTACAATGGAAGATGATACTTATGAGTGGTATTGCTTGTTTTCAGTATGATATCTATAGCTGACCAGAATGATAAGTGGGCTGATTATGCAGGCCCTGGTGGATGGAATGGTAGGTTAAAAGGATAATATTAAACCATAGTGCAATATTCAAACTCTTTCTCTGATGATACTTACATTTTTGAATTGATGAATTAGATCTTGACATGTTAGAGGTTGGAAATGGAAACATGACAACTGAGGAATACCGATCTCACTTTAGCATATGGGCTTTAATGAAGGTGATTAGCATGCAAATGAGCATATAATCTTACCTTTATTTTGTTTTGGATGTTTTATTTTTATGGTCATTTCAATTGTACTCTTATCTACAGGGACCCTTACTTATTGGTTGTGACATAAGGTCTATGAGCACAGAAACTCTAGAGATTCTAAGCAACGAGGAGGTCATTAATGTCAACCAAGGTTGGGAATTAAATATTTTAAAATGATTTCATATTAAATATTGTCAATGATTTTGACTTATTTTTGTGTTGATCATATGGTTTTGTTTTGCTTTTTTGGCATTTCTCAAGATTCTTTAGGCTTACAAGGAAAGAAAGTGAGAAAGGAAGGGGACCTTGAGGCATTAAAATATTTGCAATAAATTAGATAAAAATTACATCAATTTGAGATTTTGTATTTTAATTAAAAGAATGAATTGTTTATTTAACTACATATTTAGGTATGGGCTGGGCCATTGTCATATGACAGAGTTGCTCTCATTTTATGGAATAGTAGCTCTAAAAAAGCTTCTATAACTGCCAATTGGAAAGATATTGGCCTCCCTGATGAGAGTGTTGTTGAGGCTAGAGACTTATGGAATGTAAGAACACTTTGATCCAAAATCTATGTTCAAACATAGTTACAAATCTCTTCTATGTTAGAATGTTTATTATCTTAAGTTATGTACACCTTTTTGTTTCATATGTTTAGAGTCCAAATTAAACTTATTTTATGTCAAGTTAATTATAACTTTATGATTTTATATTGTTTCAGCACTCAAATCTTCACAGAAGTTGGCAAGGCAAACTAACATCAACAATTGAGTTGCATGCTTGTAAAATGTATATTTTAACACCATCTTCTAACTAATCCTTCCATCAAAACATTATGAGTATTAATTAAAGAAAAGAATAATTGTGATGTCACATCACCATATTAAATGGTATGATTTGGCTCAATGTGATTGAGATTTATATGTAAGTAGTTTACTTAATTAAATATTTATATCAAGTTAAAGTTGAGAACAAGGTAATAACATTTTAGATGGCATGTTGTAGAATTGAACATCAATTTTTAAGAATTCAAAGAAATTAAATAATGTTTTGATATAACTACATATTTGTTTGTATTTATTTCTATGTGAAATAGGTTCACATTTTGGTTATTATAATCATTATTAAATATCATACTTGATTAAGTAATACCTCTTAGAGATTTCCATAAATCTCACATGGTGCCCACTCTTAGTTATTTTCAAACCTTCTACCTCTTGATTGATGATCTAGCCTCTCATAGTAGTTTACATTTTGAATTTGTATTTTATGATTACACATTTTCTTTCTATGTGCATATTAAGATATGAGTCTTTCTAGCACAAATATTTATTTCTTAATTCAAAAGTTCATATGGTTTCTCTATATAATTAATCTCGCATGCTTGTTAAGCTTGCTCATGTTTCAAACTTCTATATTATATCAAAATTATTTTTTTAAATACCTTAACATTTATTACATGAAAATGGGGCACCAAAAGGGTGTCAAAAGTGGCCATTTTTTCTGAAATTAGTAAAAACTAATCTTGAATGAGAAATTGAAGATAGCCACACTCAAATTTTGAAGATGTGACAAGATCAAGTTTCATAGTGCTCGGAATCTAGTTTCTAATCTACTAATCTTTTAAATGGTGGAGATTAAAATATTCAAATAGGGAGGGCACACAAAGCACTCTTGTTTTTATCAAAAAACATAACATAGCATTTAGTGTGTTACCCTAAAATGTTGACTTTTTTTTAAAGTATTTCACAAATTGCTTCAGTGGAAAATTGGCTAACATCACATACTTTATGCCCAATTTTTCCACTAATTTTTTTAATGAATATATTTAAAACTAATTTCAAAGTGGACACATCCTAAAAAAATAAAAAGTTGAGTTTACTCCAGCCTAAATTTTTTGAAAACTAATCAAAAATCAATTGCTTTTTAATGTGTATAGAATAGAGTCTAGAATGTAAAAATATAATTTGTTTCAAATTTGGATTAAGGAATTAAAAATGACATCGAAAATACTATACATAGCTTTTCGGGAAAAAGTAAGACACTAGCAAAAGAAATTGGAGATTAAAAATTTAACGTATTTGAAATGTAGAAAAAATTACATGGTTAGAAATGTAATAGAGCTTGATGTTATTGTGGCATTTTTTTAGAATAATGTCTTAAAATGTGCAAACCTGATAGAGAGAATGCTTGATATTTACTTGTTCTTTCATGTTTTATGCAAAACACATCTTTGGGCATCTTACATGTAGGCCCAACCCTTTGGCTAAAAAATCCAAGACTAAGGGTGGGATCCCAAAGCAATTTTAAATGTAAGACATGTGCATTATAACATGCATGCATTCTAAATTCAGAAAAGAGCATTTTTAATGAAAATAATGTGAATGCACATTATAACATGCTCACATTATAACGTTCTTGCATTATAATGTGTCTACATTATGGCTCTTGAGATTTCTAAGCCATCTCGAGCCATAATACTAGCACATTATAATGCAGTCATGTTATGTCATATTTTGCTTCAAATTAGTTTGTGGCCACGTTTTGGTCCCCCATCTCGGTGCACATACCCATAATTTATTTAAATATTATTTCACATCTATCTAGATTCCACAAGTTGTAATCTTATTGTTAGATATTTCCACATGTGTAATCAAGAAAATTCTACAAGCTGTAATCAAGAAAATTCCGCAAGTTGTAATCAAGAAAATTCTATGTGTAAATAATGCGTACACTATTCAGAATGTACAATAGTCAAAACTAAAACTTTCTTGCAAACTATTTGTAACATATAGCAACTGCTAAAGTTGCATTATGTATCCGAATGTAAACATGAATCTATTTACTACTAAAATTGATATATTCTTCATTTTGCCTTTGCAAGCCACTCAAAATCTATTTTACAAAATAAATGGGCATTATACACTAACAACAAAATACACTAGCTTGTATCCAAACATTCTTAAAAAAACATATATAAAAGAGATTCAAGGATAATATAAAATGTCTATAAACTAGCCCCTTTACAATCATGTTTACAATTAGGAGATTAAATTAATTTATTAAAAAAAACTTGAATAAATTTCTTAATTAAAACCAAACTAAATTCCTTAATATTCAAGGAAAACTACAATACAATCAATCCTCTACACTATACTATTAAATTAAATGCAAGTTAGATATATTAATCTTGTTAGAAATGAAGGTGCAAACAACACAATGAAAATTTGATTCAAACCTTATTAATGTCTTCTAAATAATGTAGAATCAATGGAGATTGCAACAGAAATAAAACCCACTACACAAAAATAACATGCATTAATAACTGAACACATAACACAGTTTGTAACATGGAGAAAACACTTTCGAGTAAAAAACTCTACCAAGAAAAAAAATTCCAAGTTGCATTATCTTCAAATATGAGATTACAATACATGCACTTCCTCTCCTTCTTCAGTCTTCAATCCAGCGGTGCTTGTTACTCTTAACTCTGCTAAAAACTTAACTTAAATTTATATCTTTATAAAAGGGGGCTGCCTTCTAGGGCAAGAAAAGTGACATAATATCGGTTGTCAGATCTATGACCTAATGATGAATGGTCCATATTTACAATGATAAAATATGAATAAAATTTGGCTCCAGACCCCTCGTAGGGGGAAACCCCTCATCATGAACGAATTAGCATTGGGGAATGGATATAAACATGCAACTGAAACAAGATCGTTGCTAGTGAAATATTTCATCTCTTTTGAGTGATTTACAAACAATAATAGGAATAATAAATTGCATAGGATTTACAAGGTTGATGGCACCTTAATCCTAGCATTCTCTCATGTGACATCATACATTGTAATACCCATTGGAAAACCATAAAATAATTAGGCACTAGAAGCAAGGCCCATTGCCTCTCTACACCAAACAAATTTCTCTGTACTCACAAGCTTGGTCAAAGCATCTGCAACATTCTCCTAAGTGTCTGCCTTCTTCAGCTCAATCTATCCATTTTCAACCATTTCTTGAACAAAGTGATATTATACATCAGCATGCTTAGTCTAAGCATGATACATAGGATTCTTGGCCAAAAAAATAGAACTCTGGCTATTACAACCAATCTAAATGATCTTGCAATCAAATTCAATACTATACATAATCTCCTCATCCAAACTACCTCCTTAGAGACATGGGTAGTAGCCATATACTCTGCTTGGGTGGTGGACAAAGCAACCGTGGGCTGCCTTTTTCTCATCCAACTTACTACTCTGCCAAACAAAGTAAACACATAGCCACTAGTGGACCTTCGACTATCCAAGTCACCTACCCAATCTACATCAACAAATCCCTGTATGTCTAAAGTTTTATCAACACTATCAGTACCAGAATAAACCAAACAGTAATCGAGAGTATTTTCTAGATACCTAAACACCATCTTTGCATAATTCCAATGTTGTATAGTAGGGTTAGACATAAATTTGCTCAAAACTCCCACTGCTTGGACAATATTTGGCCTAATGCAAACCATTGCATACATCAAACTCCCTACAACACTAGCATATGGCACATTAGAAATATACTCTAAATCATCATCATTCATGTGGACACATATCTAATGAAAGCTTAGTACAAAAGATTTCTATTACCTCTGTCCCTCCTAATTTCCATATCCAAAATATACTTGGCTACTCCAAGATCTTCATATCGAATGCACCTAAAATTTGAGCTTTCAATTCATTGATCATACCCTTTGTATTGCTGAAAAATAACATGTCATCAGCATAGAATGCAATGATCATAATAGAATCATCAATACAGTTAATGTACACATAGTGATCTTCCTCACTTCTAACAAAATCAAATTTCAACACAAATGAGTCAAACTTTTGGTACCACACACTAGGGGACTATTTCAGACCATAAAGAGACCTCTTCAATCTGTAAACCTAATGTTCTTTCCCTTTTAACTCAAAACCTATAGGTTGTTTCATGTAAATTTCTTTCTCAAGATCTCCATGCAAAAATGTAGTCTTAACATCCATTTACTCAACCTCAAAATCATATGTTGCAGCAATAGATAAAGAAATCTAATGGAAGATAATTTAGCAACAAGAGAGAAAATTTCACTAAAATCAACTCCCTATCTCTAGGAGTAGCCCTTGGCTACCAATCTACCTTGTACTTCTCCAATGAACTGTCTTCTCCAAATTTCTTCTTGAAGACCCACTTGCAACCTATGGCCTTTCTTTCTTTGGGTAAATTAACAAGATCCCAAGTATTGCAAGAGTCTAAAGCCATCATCTCCTCCTGCATGGCTAACTGCCAAGACTCACTATCATCTACATGAATAGCTTCCCTGTAGGATCTAGGCTCATCATCAATACTCAATAAAGAAAATACACAACAGAAATCTAGTGGGCTATACCTATCAATTGGGTTTTGTTATCTTGTAGATCTTCTCAGAGGTGGAGTAAGAGACTCTTCAGGTTCTTCTGCATGCTCATCTATACCAATTTCTTTTGTTACAACGTATTCTTCCTCATTAGAACTTTCACTCGAGTCTTCTTCTTCTTCACCCCCCAATCCATCATTATGTTCTTCCTAAGGTGCTTCTTCATGGTCTAACTCAAAATGCACTATCTTCAGCTTTTCTTCTTTTTCCTTTGGCTATTTAGGTTCTGAAATAAATACTAAGTTCCCTAAAAATAACATCTCTAGAATAGACAATCTTCTAGGTTAGTGGATTCCAAATCTTATAACATTTTACATTATCACCATATCCAATGAAAATACAATTCTTAGCTTTTCGATCCAACTTAGTTCATTTTTATTTAGGCACATGAACATAAGTCTCATAGCCAAATACCCTTAAATGTGAAACATAAGGTTTCTTTCTTGTCCACATTTCATAAGGAGTTGAAACAAGAGCCTTACACGGAGATTTGTTAACCAAGTAGTTTATAGTACACACAGCTTTTGCCCAAAAGAATTTGTTCAATTGTGATTCATTTAACATGTTATGGCTCTTTCCATTATTGTCTGATTCATCCTTTCTGCCACTCCATTCTGTTGTAGAGTATATGTAGTAGTCTTCTTTCTAACAATACTTGCATGCTTATGGGTGGGTGCAAAAAGTTGGGAGGCCAAAAAGTGGTCAACTTTTTTAAAACAAAATTTAAGCCATAATGCAAGTGTGTTATAATGCGCTTGAGTTATGGCTTGGTGATGTTGAGCCTAAGGCTCGGCAACACCAAGCCATAACATGCTCGCGTTATAATACACTCACGTTATAATGTGCTCGTGTTATAACATGAGTGTGTTATACTCTGCTATTTAAAAAAAACTTGTGTTTCATTTCATTGTTTCATTATATTTCACAACAAACTTGCAGCTTGGAGACAAAGGAGAGTGCACTCGCATTATTGAATGGCATATCATCAACAATTCATCGTCAAAATGCCACCACGATGTCAGGGAGGCTGAAGGAGTAAGTTCTATTTGCTGTCTTGTGTGAATTTGTTGCTAAATAGGTGGGTTTAAGTAGTTTTTTTATGTAAATTTCTTTAATTTACAAGAATTGATAATGCACCTCCTCCTCCTCTTGAAAATCCACAAAATCCTCCATCACCTAAATAGAAAATACCTGCTGAAGAACAACCCCAACAACAAACACCTCCATTCATTCTTCAATATGCCCCTGGAACACAAGAAAATATAATGAGGCAAATTGAATATAATAAAAAACAAATTGAGGACATAATTGGAAGGTTGAAAGAACTTGCAACTTTAACCTTGCATAGATGTACACTTGCTCAATCTCTTAAATCTATGTTATCAAATGTAGATTCAATTAGCAAGCAAATCTTTAGCCGGTCAAAAAAGAGGAGAGAATTTAGAGAGTTCTATGTAGACAATTTGTCCTATGAACAAGTTAAAAATGAACAAATTACAAAATTAGACTTGTGTTTTATTTTCACAAACCCACGACCAAATGAACTCTCTACCCCTTACATGCAAGAGGTTCCCTATCCATTGGTGCAACAACCAAGCAATAAGGGACAATTTTGGGCAGAGGTGGTGGATGGTTTTTGACCATCCTCCATGCAATAATAATGAGGTCCCACAATATTTTTTGAGAAAACTCTACTACGAGTTTGTCAAAAATAAAGTGTCAAACTATTTTGATATGCAAGAGTTCTAGGGTAGAGGTGGGGTGTCAGCACAGGATAGACTAGGGGCACGTGTTGACCCACAGCAACCAACGAGATGAGCACTCACTAGACCAACCCATAAGCATATGTCTATCCCTTCCATTGTGAAGGAGAGTGTTGAGGTTGAGACACTTCAGTCCATTAGTGTCTTGACCCAGAGCATCATAGAGCATGCCAGTCCTGCAGCATAGCATGGGCCGAGGGAGAGTTCAAGGAGTAGGGTTCCACTCCATACTTATCAGGCATGCAGGTCAGCCTATGGTTATGACCCTAGGGATAGTCGAGATGCAGGTGGGCAGGCTACATCTATAGCTAAGTAGATGGTGATGACAAATGTCCTCCTGAGTGAAACTTTTAGCCTCAAGTGATACTCAGGGAAATGTTAGCAATTTCATTAAATTTAATTTATTTAATTTTATTTTTGAAATGGAAGATTAACTAATTTAGTTTGATGATTTTAATAAAATTTCAAGGTCATAGCATTGATGTCATTTTTAGCAATTCTCCACCTACATATTACACTATGACATCTACTACTGGGGTATGTAACTAGTAAACAATTATAAATATTACATGTGAAGAGCATTATCATATGAATGGTATTCTAATATTTGATTTTGGATGTTGAATAGGTTAACCTTGGGGATTTCACGACAACACTTGCCAGTGGTGGTGGAGTTCAAATCTTCACTCAAGTAATAAAATAAATAGTTTAACTAATGAATTGTACTTACTAGATTTTTGTATTTTATATTCATATCATTGATTACATTGCATTGCACATCTTTTAAACTCAAAGCATTACTAGACATTGAATAACTAATAACTAGATGTTGATAGATGACAAAATTTAAATTACAATATAGTTATTTGAAAAAATGCCTCAAAGAAATGTGGTCTCATTGAATGCCATGACATGTAGATGGAAATGATGCCATGGATGCCTTTAAAATTATGATAGTCCTATTGTTGATTTATTTGTGACAATCTTCTAGGGCAGTCTACATGGTATTTTGCCTTCTAATTCAGCTATCAAGATTGTTCTTGTGATGAGAGGACCATAAGTTAGGTGTATGAACAATCCCTAAACAATAAATGATATAATCTAGCAAAACATGAGGTCAAACAAATGTATATAACCATTTTTATGATAGTCCTATCTATGACAGTCTTATGCAACATTTGCATGGCAGCACCTTTAAAGTTTGCACAAGGATAGCTTCTTCAATTCAATGATAGGTCCTTGGACCATTTTCTATGCTATGAATTTGCTATAACTAATTAGTAACATGACTATCACAAGGTGGTTGGGTAACTCTTTTGTATAATAGTCCTTTTGTAAAATGAATGGTGTGTGTTCTTGCTGAGTGGCAAACCCTCTTCCATTGTCATAGAAAGAAACATACACATTAGGTCTTATTGGGAAAATTCTCAAGCATTGGATCAATAATCAATCCCATGAAGATACTAAAACACCCATGATGACAATCCCCTAGATCTATAGCATATGATTTTCAATTTGAAAACATGACTGTGCTATTTATAATAGTCATAAATAACTGATCAGCATTGAGAAATGACAATTTCAAAGGCTTATAACCATGTTTGCACTGATGACCATACTTTGTAACTTTAATAACATCAAGACAGTCCTTCAAAACTTGCCTAGCAACCTAAAATATGACCCTAGCATAATATGGATAGTCACTAATGACTGTACTATTGGGCATAATAGTCATATGGCAAGCAATTTTCCATATGGAAGACTTGAAGGAAAATCTTCTTAGTAGTGGTATAGTCCATAATGTATGTGGCATGTTTGCATTCTTGGATGATAGATTAGTACTTCCTTACACTAACAAGATTGTTAGGACAACCTAAAACTTCAACCAAATGCTCTAATCCATATTTCATATAGACAATACTCAAATTTGCACCACCTTGACAGTCACACACATGCATATGACAACATTTTCAAAATGGATAATAATCTCAAAAAAAACCCTAGGGTTTCAACATGGAATCTTTAATATTTGAATAATAAAATAATAAACCCTAGGATTATATCATGATGACAACATTCATAACCCACATGATTGTCATGGCATCCCTCACTACTGCTACTAATGTAATTTCTCATGAACATGATAGTCCTTGATTTTTACAATAGTAAGCACCCTTGAAGCCTTCATGCAACTTCTAAAAATTACATTAAAATAACTAGATTATGATTGTACAAGAATGCATGACCAAGTTGGCGAAGGAGATTTGTTGTCATTTATGAGCTATGATTGTCATAATCATTGGAGGCATTGTCATCAAGGGAGTTGTGTAGGATGAAATGTTGTTTGGGACAAACTTAGGATTGTTATAAGCACTAAATGTTTGGATAGAGTCAAAATAGAGACATTATGAGCTACAAAGAGGTGTTACTGGAATCTTGAATCATGAGCCTAATATATTCTAACAATGTTGTTTTATTTTCAGATGATGCAGGGTGTGGAGACATCTCCCGAAGTTCATAGGGCAATGGAGCATGGTGTGTCCTCTACGATTCATAACCCCGTGCCTTTGATGGGGGTATGAGGCAGATTAGTAAATTTCAAATTACATTCGTTGTTAATATAGTTGTGTATTTTTTTAAAATCAAATGATTACTAATTTGAAGTTTAATTTCTATCTGGATGGTTTCTATAGGACATGACATCACCATAGCCTAATCCCGGTACTGAGGAAAATGAGGAGACAGATTTTTGGATAGCGGTAAGTCATTATTTTGTTAAATGTTTCATTTTTTATAATGTAATTTCTATATATTTGTTGACCTATTTTTCCTCTAGCAGGAGTCAAATATTTCAAGCAGCATCAGTTAGTGTGCATATCCCCAATGTAAGGTGCATTTGTGATCTTGAGGTTTGAACCAAAAAATTCAAAGTCTAAATCTTGCCTCAGGAAGCCTACCATGTGAAAGAGTGTAAAATTCTATGCAAGTTTGCCTTTTACATCACCCTAAAATTCGGCCAAGTAACAAGGTTATGGCGGGTCAAAGTTCTGGTCAAACCTAATATTTTGGGGGGGTCATATTTCAAATATCAGTCACCTTGCATTAGATCACCCCGATCTTTTTAGATCACCCTGATATTTCTATATCACCCGACCTCCGAAATATCACCCTGATATTTCTATATCACCCGACCTTCAAAATATCACCCTGATATTTCTATATCACCCGACCTCTGAATATCACCCCCATCTTTCCTATATTCCCCGATCTTTTCCACATCACCCGATATTTTGAAGATCACCCGATCTTTCAAATATCACCTTCTTGCAAAATATCACCCCATGGCTAGTATGACGGTGACGTCAGCTGGGCCCGATAAACAAAGGAGATCAATGTGACGTTGACATCATCATCCTTTTTGCCTCACACTGGTGTATTTCAAGCGATCACCCCATCCAATAACATGATGATGATGTCATGGTAACTTCAGTGATAAACCAAGTCATCTGTCTGATGACGTCATCTGTCTGATGACGTCATATGGACCTTTCCCCAGGGGGGGTCATTTTCTCGCAGGGGTCATGTTCTGAATATCACCCTGATCTTAAAACATGACCTGATATACAAAAGCTGGACATCACCATGATGGTGACATCATCATCCTTTACATCACGGAGGTATGTATCCGGTGACCCTGATATTTGTAATATCACCCCTTCATCCAAATATCACCCCTATATTTGTAATATCACCCCTTCATCCAAATATCACCCCGATATGATGATGACACCATCCTGTCACATTCAATAAGGCCCGTCCATGATGGTGATGTCACCATCATATCCCTCATAAGGAGAAGTATAGAAAGGTCGATTCAAAAAGGTAGGGGCCCGCGTCGTATGCAGATCTAGGTGCATATTCAGGGGGTGATTTCAAAAAGGAGTTTAAGCGCCAAAAGCAGAGGTACATGATCCGGATTTGCATATTTGGCTAAAGGGACGTTTCAACGACTATTTTTGGGATAGATGCAGATATTTCTTGCATTCATTGCTGCAGGTAGAGGGAGCAGCTCGCATTAATGATAAAAGATATCTCTCCACCGCCTTGTTCCAGATGCTGCATACAGTCATGGTGGAGGATAGACACGCAAGCTACTCGCATTCAATGTCAAAATATCTTCCACCGTTTCAGGGGAGCATATTGATGATGCAACAACTTGCATTAAAGACCCAAAATATCTTCTATTTGCCCAGTTCCAAATATTTGATGCCATAACTGATGCAAGTAGATAGTCATTCAAGGAGATATTTTCTAATACAGCTCATAGAGCAAATTTTGTAACCGACTTAGGGCATTATTTTTGGAATGCTATATATATGCATTCTTATGTTGTAAATAAGGTTAGAACTTTTTGGCATACAGGCTTTTCTATTTCCAAACAGAGCTTTTCTACCACTGTAACCTTGCCTTCTTACTGAATATATGCAAGTTATCATACCTATTTTACTGATTTTCTAAGTTCTATATGAATCTGCATATGGTTGTCTATGAATGTCTTTGTTCCTCTCAATCATGTTGCTTCTTGCCTCTGCTAGAATCATCTAATCTATGTATACCTACTTGCCATATCTGGTTGTGTTGTGCATTTTTCAGTTTTGTGAAAGTTTCTTTAAATATGTCTGGTGTATCACCCTTACTTTCAGTTTTCCTATTTTTATTTCATTTTAAAGCATTCCTTCTCCCTTTTCACCCTCAAAATTTAGTAGTTTTAGGTGATAATCAGGCAAAGGAAGTCAGCCTTCTCTGGAGGTCTGATCTCTTTGAGCAAGGTCCCACACTTCGAGATCATTCCCATTGTGTCATTGGAATGCTTGGAATCCTTCCAAGCAGGGTTCAATTTCATGTGACAACAATATTAATGTCTATACTTTTTATTGTAATAGCTATAGATCCATGAACAACTAATTAGGAGGAGTAGCCCTTGGGTTCGTAGTAGACCACCCTCATACGCATCTCTATCCCCATAAATATCAAAGGCTTCCCGTGATCTATTCTCTTCACTGGATAGAGGGGAATGACTTTTTATTGTGTTCCTTTGTTGTATGCCTATATGGCATTTGTGGACATATATTTTGTATTGCATATAGTTGATATTGTATGCATATATGGCATTCTTGTAAGCCTGTATGGCTATTTTGTATATATGTTATACTTATATCGATAGATAGTGATGTATGCCTATATGGATATTTGGTTAATACAAATCATTTTTGTTGATCATTATGTAATATGGATAGGTGCAGTGTAGATCATTTCTGTATGCCTCTAGGTTTTAAAGTTTATTTGTCAAAGAATCCATCCCAATTCATGATAAGAGAATTTGAGTTTTGGGTTGAAAGTTTTAGTCTCTCAAAACTAGACATGCTCGAGAAAATAGAGAAAAGAAGATTAGTTAAATGGATAAATGGAAAGCAAGTTTTTTTGTTCACATCATGATCTACATGCTATTGCACAATCTTGCATGTTAGCCTTAGTCACTCACATAGAAATGTACAACCTCATGCATAAGTCTTTGCATCATGTGCCACCTAAACAATGCCACTTGATCCAACACAAAGTTCATGGTTCCTTGGACCATACATAATTCACATAGTGATAGGAATCATTTTGTGCAACTCAAAAAACACCCTATAAATCTTACACAACCCTTTGGATCATGTGCCATTTACATAACACTAAGGATCATGTCTCATAGCTTCACAAACAACTCTATCTAATTTTGCAAGTGACCAAGGGGATATTGCAATAATATTTATATGATAATTTTAGCATGGGACACCCCCATACCTTGTGAGTCTAAATGGTCTCTACACTCATTTTAGCATGGCCTTTATGGCCATTAAACTCGTGAAGGACTTGTGTTAGAGCTTGTAAAATGATTTTGTTTTGAGTATATATGCTTAAGTTTTAATATTGTTGTAGAGGACTATATGGGGACTGAAATAAATGTATAAAAACACCTTCTATGGTTTTCCCTAGCAATCTCATTTTACATAAAAGAAACCATATTTTTTTGGCTATTTCAATGCATCTTTTTTTAGTAGTTTTGTAATTAGTGCATTCTATGTTGTCAAACTCTTGTGAAACATCTTTGTGTTTATTGTTTTATTTCAGTGACCAGAAGGCATGATAATACCATGATTTGGTCTTGCTAGCCCAATTTGGGTGCATCATATAACAAAAATAATACTCTACAAATATCTCATGTTGGTATATTGAAAAGAGGTTGATTGTTGTAACATAGATATTTGCAATTCCCTATGTTCCAAAAGGATGTTCTTATGGTTTCTCCTTGGTATGTTGATCCATATTCTTTATGAGTTTCTCAATTGAAAATATTTCTTAATTCTTTGTTATTATACCATATTGGGATGCAAAGAGTATGTTTGTTGTCTTGAATAAGATAGTCAAAATCATATGCTTATGAGAACCTGATGACCATTGTGGTTATTAAATGTAATTCCCCTTTCATATAAGGCGAGGTTATGAGAGTACATTGAGTCTTACCTAATTTGAGTATGCAACATAACATTGGGGCTATAGGCTTCCATAAGTCATTAGAAATACCTTTGAGAATGTGGTTAATAGTATAAATGTATACTTTTCATATCACCATGTTAATATGTATCATGTCATCACATTTACGAATTTGACTCTAATTCCATAAAGCAATTCCCTACCCAAAAAATTGTTAAGCTTGAAAGCCTTGTTATGACATTGTATTGAACTTGCAGAAGGTTGCATACCACTAACCCAACTCTTCGCAATATTGCTATGAAATATGATAAGCAAGATAGGTGTAGTGTAGATCATTACATAATTAGAGATCCATGAAGTGTAGAGGGTTTCAAATATCACTGAAGTCTAAGTTCAAGCCTAATAACACAGCGACCTAAAGGTGGAATAAGATGAGGGTTGAACACCATAGATATGACAACATGAAGGTTGTATGAAGGTTTAGGAGAGTAGCCTAACAAAGGTCTATTTCAAGCCTAATAGGGGTCTAAGATTGCAGTGATGGAACAATGCATTGAAAGACTAAAACAAACCCTACAAAGATAGTACTAAAGAACAAAGTCAAGGTGAACCAAGATAAAAGAACAAGCAGTTCATCTATGATTGCGTTGACTACTAGAACAAGTATGTTAACAACCATAAGATGCATGTTGACATGTGAAGACTATAATAGTTATAGCAAAGGCAATGTGTGAGGATATCATCGATACAATGTAGTTCAGATTATTTTATCATGTTTGGGTTTGAAACAGGACCATGCCTAGCCTAAATGTACCTATCTAAATGTGTTGGAATAGTCAGTTTGGCCGCATGAGGAGCAAAATAAAAGTTACACCCCTTTGCAACTTTACATTACATGCATCTGACCATTTTTAGGGCAATAGAAAAGCTTTCACCACAAGCAAATGCCTCAGAGATATAAAAATTTTAGAGGTTATTGTAGAGGGACTCTACATGATCCCATAGTCTCAGACAAAATTTTTCTAAGTGTCATGGTTTTTGAGTCAAAGATTGCGACCTTTTTGCACTTTGGACTCTTCAGGGATATCACTGATACAATGTAGCTCGAACTATTTTGGCATGTTTGGGTGCAAAACAAGACCATGCCTAGCCTAAATGTACGTATTTGAACATGTTGGAATTGTCAATTTGGTTGCATCAAGAGCAGGACGAAAGTTACACCCCTTTGCAACTTTACACTACCTCCTTCTGACAATTTTTGGGGCAGCAAAAAACTTTTCACCACGAGCAAATGCCTTAGAGATATCAAAAATTGAGAGAGGTTATTATATAGGGACCCTACATGATCCCATAGCCTCAGATAAAATATTTTTAAGTGTCATGGTTTCCAAGTAACAACTCATCAAAGATTGCTACCTTTTTGCACTTTGGACTCTTCAAGGATATCACCGGTACAAATGTAGCTCAAACTGTTTCGGCATGTTTAGGTGCATAATATGACCATGTCTAGCCTAAATGTACCCATCTGAATGTGTTGGAACTATTGGTTTGGTTACATCAAGATCAGGATGAAAGTTACACCCCTTTGCAACTTTACACTACCTCCTAATTATTTTTGGGGCACCAAAAAACCTTTCACCACAGGCAAATGCCTTAGAGATATCAAAAACCAAGAGAGAATATTATAGAGGGGTTCTACGTGATCGCCTTGCCTTAGATGAAATGTTTCTAAGTGTCATGGTTTCCATGTAACAACTCGTCAAAGATTGCTGCCTTTTTGCACTTTGGACTCTTTAGGGATATCGTCAGTACAATGTAGCTCAAACTGTTTCAACATGTTTGGGTGCAAAAAAGGACCATGCCTATCATAAGCATACCCATTCGAATGTGTTAGAACTATCAGTTTGGTCACATCAGGAGCAGGACGAAAGTTACACCCCTTTGCAACTTTACACTACCTCCTTCTGATAATTTTGGGGCAGCATAAACCTTTCACCATGGACAAACACCTTAGAGATATCAAAAACCAAGAGAGGTTATTGTAGAGGGACTCTACATGATCTCATTGCCTTAGAATGTTTCTAAGTTTCATGATTTTTGAGTAACAACTCATCAAAGATTGCTACCTTTTTGCACTTTGGACTCTTCAGAGATATCACCGGTACAATGTAACTTGAACTATTTAGGCATGTTTGGGTGCAAAACAGGACCATTCCTAGCCTAAATGTACCTATCTAGATGCATTGGAACTATTGGTTTGGTTACATCAGGAGCAGGATGAAAGTTACACCCCTGTGCAACTTTACACTACCTCCTTTTAACAATTTTTGGGGTAGAAGAAAACCTTTCACCACTAGCAAGCATCTGAGACATATCAAAAACCAAGAGAATTTATTGTAGAGGGGTTCTACATGATCGTGTTGCCTTAAACAAAATGTTTCTAAGTGTCATAGTTTATGAGTAACAGCTTGTCAAAGATTACTACCTTTTTACACTTTGGACTCTTCAGGGATATAGCCGATACAATGTAGCTCGAACTATTTCAGCATGTTTGGGTGCAAAAAGGACTGTTCCTATCCTAAATGTACCCATCCGAATGCGTTGGAACTATCAGTTTGGTCATATCAGGAACGGGATGAAAGTTACACCTATTTGCAACTTTACACTACCTCCTTCTGATGATTTTTGGGTAGCAGAAAACCTTTGACCACAAGCAAATGCCTCAAAGATATCAAAAATTGAGAGGTTAACATAGATCACTGGTACAAGTGTAAGGTATTAACTTAGATTAAATAGAGAGTATAACACAAACAAAGTGTACCAAACTACGTCTTTAAAGACAATACACTTAGGGTTTAAAACATAACTAATAACTTTAACTTAAAAACCCTAACTAGTTTTGAATGTTTAAACCTCTGTGACTGTGATATGAACACTGCCACTATGACATTCTTTAGACTTCCAACAACAACCACAACTGATCAATCAACATGACCTTAACACCATATTTTGTGATCAACATCAACATCATGAGGACACTGAAGAAATCTTTGACACATGAAGACATTGAGAACACTGAAGACATGGAGCACAAAGAAGCATGAAGAAATGAACAAACTCTTATCATGAGGAAGAATCACAACCCAATCCAACTCTTGAAAGCATGATATGTTATGATGAAGAACCACAACCAAATCCAATGATCCAATGACATGAACCAATGACATAAGCAACTATGTCCTGCTATTGTAACATGATAAACATGAATTTTATGAACTAACATCCAAGTCCTATGACATGAATCTTGATATGACATGAGTGAAACATGAGTGAACAAGATTAAGACCAATAAGGATCAACTTCATCCATCACTTAGATCTAACCCCATGAAGCATAACATGATGATGATGTAAACATTAAATGTATACCATAGAAAACAAATCAAGTTCATACCACTGCTTGTCAAGTTCATAAAACTATGTACATCACATCACATACTCTATGAAGAAGCAAGTGTCTTTATATCACAAAACCCAACAACATATCCTGAAACCATAATGGTATCATCAAATAATAGACAACCAATAGACCTACACAATTATACATTCCTTACTCAATTACTAACATTCAAGCACTTTGACATCAATGACAAACATAGTCATCACAATATTCACTGTATATGTGTAAAAATGCAATAGCAAATAAAAAAGACAAACCTATATAAACTTACAAATTAATGTGCATACTTACAAATCAATGTAACATGACTTTACAAAATCAATGTGAATACTTACAAATTAATCCAACAAACCATCCGAGTCTACTCTATTCTTTATTGTGTCAAGTATTGCCTCATGGTCAGACTCACACACCTTCTACCAGGTCTTGTTCAAAGGTCTACCTCGAAATTGTACCAAATGAACATTGGATGCCATGACAAGGTTTGAGTAATGAAGAATCTTCGGATGCATGTCAAAGTCCTAAAATAGCCAAACATTAACACTCTTATGTGGGTACCTTCTAAGCCATGTTCCAGTAACAACCACTGAGCCTGTAAGGTATTTGATGTTTTCTCCATTTGTAACTGGGGCCTCCAATTTATTTTTGGCCTCAACACAATGACACAAGTAATAATATGTTCCCTCTTCATTATCTTCATCTGTAATAACTACATAAACATGCCCTACAATGATATGTACAGCAAATTAGATGAAATTAGTCAACATTACAAAAACACTACAAAGTAAGATAACATTAGAAATTTCAAAAACTATGCAAGTAGATATATTACCTGGTTGAACTAGATCGGATATGTGCTCAAATTCAACTGATGATTTCATTTCTGCTAATTCTAGTGTCGTCGGGGGTCTATACGTGTCAAGTGGGCTAAGATAACTTAACCGCCATTCGTCAACCCAATCCTTTGACTTGCACTCATTCCAGGCTTGAATTGTACATGAAGAACAAAAGCATGTGATTTTCCACGTATGGATACTCCATGAACCTACAATTGAGCTTCTGAAAGAGTGTATCTCACTTGATCCTGTCAGTGTACAATAGTCCTCATATGGTGCAATGTCAGTATCATCTATCAACCAAAAAAATCTATGAACTGAAGACTTACCTTCATTACCTGGACCCATCGAAGCATTACACCACTCGACGATTGAGTTTGCATCTGTCAACTTTGCATTGTCTTTATACTTTAACTCTTCTCATGTTATGGCTCTTTTGATACATGCTCCTGCACCATCATGCTCCCTCTTTCCATGTCTGGCCTCACAAAAGTTCCACATATGTTGAACACCTATAATATTATGCCTCTTGCTTAGCTAATAGAAATTCTGTGAGTTCTTGAATTGTGATGCATAGTTATCTAACCATATGATATGTTGACTAAATGATATGCCCCTTCTAGCAGAATCATTGTAGAACACCTAAAAGCAACCTTGCACGAACTCCATAGAATGCATGCGATCATCACTAATATAAAAATGATACTCCCTTCTGATCTTTATGTGATCCTATGTACTATCATTTGCATGAATGAATGCGATGCACACACAAATATAGAAACTTGTGTGGAGTTGTAATATTGTGATTGTATTGTGTGGTTACACAACACGCCCCATTTTGCCTTGACAAAATAGGGACCCAACTTTTTCTTGCTGCTTTGGCTTGTTGTTTCTCTACTTTGGGTGGTTTGGTAAAATTAGTCATGCAGGTCACCCTACAAGAGGTGGATTTGTCCCCATGATGAGGTTAGTTTCCAAATTCAGTATTTCACATTATTAACCTCATGGTTGGAAAGTGCATAAAATTTCAAGCAGGTTTGCCTTTTGGATCACCCCGAAATTCTCTAAGGGAAGAAAGTTATGTTAAATTAAAGTTTGGTCAAACCTAATATTCTGAGAGAGAGGGGGGTCATATTTCAAACATCAGTCATATTAGATAAGATCACCCTGATATTGTATTATCACCCGATAATCACTTGGTCTACGAAGTGTAGACGTCAATTTTACATAGTAGCCGATATATACCCATCAAACGACTTAAGTTTTCCTGCGGGGGGTCATATTTTTAATATCCATCATCTTATGAATATCACCCTCTTCGCAAAATATCACCCTATGCCAATATGATGGTGACGTCATCTAAATCCAAAGAACGAAGGAAATCACCCTGATGATGATGTCATCATTCCATTCTACCTCATGGAGGTATATATCCAATGCCCACCACATTCAATAACATGACGGTGATGTCATTACAACACAATGCTTAAACAAAGTCACTGACATGGTGATGTCACCCCAATCTTTTCCCAAAGGGGGGTCATTTATTTGCGGGGTCATATTTTGAACATCCCCTGATCTTAAATTCATGACCTGATATACACATGATCAACGTTGACCACATCGCTTGATTCCTTTGCATTTAGTTTTGCCACTCAAAGGCAGGGGGTCATTTTATCCAGAGGAGGTTATATTTTGAACATCACCCAATCTTTCGAAGATCACCCCCTTTCCTTATTTCCTGACATTAAATGCACTTAAATGCGGTAGATAGATTCCTACTGATTACGAATACAAATCAAACACTTGGCATCATCCATAGATTCTCTGTAGAGGATCAATGTATTTAATCCATCCCAACTTAGTTTTACCGTAGTTTGCCCTACGGATGCGTTTAAAGGTAATTTTTGAAGGTTATTATCATTTACCTTGCAGAAAAATGAGAAATTACAGAGCAGAGAAGTCAAACCCTCATACTGCTACATGTTAACGGACTAGATCTTTCAGCGTAATGGAACAAGTGATCTTCAACATTTGCAGCCCTTTTCTATAATCACCCATCTAACCTAGGAGGAAAGCACTATCAGGTAAGTAACCGAAACCCTCATGTCATTTTCAGCATGTTCAAGTAGGGTATATTTTCTTTCTAGTGGTTTGAATCTATGAATATGCATATCATGATGAAGTAAAAGAAAAATAGATAGATTATGCATGATGTTGTAAAAGTATATAATGTTGTATGAATACATATGGATGTTATAAGGTAAGACAAATCATGTTTTTTGTAGGAGTCCATGGCAGATCTTAGAAGGAATAGGTCTGATTCAGAATTTCATAAGCCTATGTTTGTTTAGCCCGAGGGGGTACAGTTTAAGTATGGCATCATAGGTGACACTCACCAAGGTGATACGGACCTGGCAGTATGGTCAACAAGAATAGATCATGCTAAGGATAATACCCTTCTGGATGCGATATATGTTTTAGGAATGTGGCATGCAGACAGATTTTCCTATGCCATGGACACCCCAGCGCTGGTAGTGGAATGTTCTCAGAATTATAACCCTAAGACCAGGCAGGTGGAGAAGCATGGAAGAGTATATGCCCACTTTTCAATTAAGGGCATCACCTCTACTTTTAATCTGCCAGTTGGAAAGAAGGTGGTAGGTGTAGACCTACGTAAGCTGGAAATAGAATACAATAACAATAAGAAGAATGCAAGGAAGAGGATGTATTAGTGGAGGTCCAAGAGCAACACCTACATTGCCTCAGCTAAATTGCACGTACACTTATACAAATTTGATTTTGATGATGAGTACCAGTACATGATTGCCCTGCTGAGCAGGATGACAGGTAAGCTTCATGCTGGGAATTTTGAGAATTGGATGTTTGGAATCATCCAAATGGTCCTATATACAGATAACAAGCCATTATGGGCCAAGGTCATTAGCGATGCACTAGATGAAGGGATGAGGAGCCTAGGAGGCTAGGCATGCATGTTTCATATGACCTCATATGTGGTGTACTCATGCGCTTATAAGGGAACTTTTGATGCCTTGACTACAGTGGGTAAACCTGGCAGTGAAGTAGATGATGACCACATATGGGATCATTATCCTTAGCTACTGAGAAAGAATTACCTCCTGCACTACAAATTAGTAAATGATGCATTCTCTATGCATCTAGTCAGAACCATGGAGGAGGACAGGACCAAAAGACTGAGCATGGAGGCTCAAGAAGTTGTTTACAAACATGGGGCCTGGTTTATCCAGTTTGCCACCTTTTCATACATAAGAATAGAGGGATTTTAAGGACAACCCCTTATGCTACCAAGATACCCTATTGATGGGGTTGTCCTGATGGAGTTTCTCAGACAAGTGTCTACCATAGTTGTAGCATACAAGGAACAAAAGAAGATACCTCCGGTATTATTTCTAGTGTCTATGGGTTGGTATATGTGCTCAGATTCACAGAGCATAAAACATGTCATAGGAGGTCTAAAATTAATGTATCTGCAGCCATTTCTGTTGGCCAAATCTTATGACCCCTATGGCAGGATGCAGAAAGTAGTGGGAAAACCTATACATCATAAACATCTGGAAGATTTTTGGACTGACTGTGAGGATGAAGTAGAGGTGAGGAGAAGGAAGTACCAAAGACTCACCTTGAGCCAAATAGACATTTGATTGCATCCTGGTGCGAGCACAGCTGAGGAAGGATGATGGAAAAACTATGTCTAATGAATATGAAGACAACAAGGTGTACAATGACACCATATCAGCCCCTAATCTTACACAACTAGAGGAAATATCCCTAGATCAGCTGACAGGTGGGGTGATACAATTAACCCAGGCTTGGGTGGATGAAGAAATAAACAGACTAAAGAAAAGGAGTGTGGCCCTTACAGTTGATGCCAAAAAAAAAAGGCAAGAACTAACTGATGAGGAGTATGATGACTTCCTCAATGAGAAGAGAAAATCCAATGGAGAAAGGTTGCCCACACAAAAACAAAGGAAAGGTCCCCCTAGAGGTAAGAAAACTTAAGATGAGCGTAAGGGGGTGATAATTAAAAGGATTGCCACACCAGCTGCAGGTGCATCAACATCAACTTAAGCATCCACATCATCTGCATAGCCTCTGATTGATAAACCAAAAACTAAGAGGATCTTGAGGCTAGCTGTTGAAACTACAAAAGTGCAAGAGGAGGGCCAAGCCTCACAACATGAAGTGGAAGAGGACATCCCATTTGAGGAAGTGTAGGTAAACAAGGAACCTGCAGGTGATGACCCGATGATGGTCAGTAGGAAGAGGAGGGCGATGTTGCTGATGTCACCACCCAAGAAGCAGAGAACATCCATGCGGGGTGATATCAGGGCTAACCCTATTGTATTAAGAGGATCCGGTGGTGAATCATTCAGGAAAGAGCTGCAACATGACGTACCGCTTCCCACCATAATAAAGTTTAAGACTGAGAAGGCAGAGGAACAAACAAAAGAAGCTTTCAAAGCAGGTCAGGGTGGTCCTTTCTCCTCAAAGGACACCATAGACTTATCAGATGATGAGGTAGTTCAAAATGTAGCCTCTCAAAAAATAGAGACTCTCGCCTCTAGCACCCGCATGACTCCACATTAGACCCCATTAGCATAGATGGCAGTATTAGAGGAGATAAGGCAAACAGAGAAAGAAGTAAAAGAAAGTAGCCTCAAGAGGGCAGCCCAACAGATCGGGCTTGATAAGTTGGTGGATCATGTGATTAGCCCTACAGTTATAGATTTAACATACAGGGGTGATGTAAGCCCCAAGGATAAAGTGGATGCACCTGATGAGACAGAAAAGATTGAAGTGGCGAAGCAAATAGAAAAAGAAAGCACTGCTCCTAATATGGGTCAGCAACAACATGAGATACCCGCAGAGCCAAAAATAGTAGAAGTTCAACATAAAGGCAGAGGTGATAAGGATGTATCAGGTGATGCTGCTACTCAGACTCAGGGAGATCCAGGAGATGCCATAGGAGAAAAAGATAAATTAGGTCATGAGGAGCCCAAGCCACAGGAGGTCAGTGCATTAGGTACAAAACAAGAAGTGGCCCAAAATCAGGGTGATGCACAAGGCCAAAATACTCAGACATCCATGGATGTCAATATACCTCAGGATGAGGAAAGTAGCAAAGTGGATGAAAGTCAGAAGGAGGGAGTACAAGATCAGGTGCAAGATCATAATGTGGACATTCCACAAGATCCTCCTCTACAGAAAGAAGCCTCTCAACAAGAAGAAATGCAACAAGATCCCCCTCATGAGAAATTCCATGAGGAAGAAACTAAGAAATCACCTTCTCCACCAAGAATAGAAATAGATACTGGAGAACAGGACAGACATGATGTTGAAAAAGAACGTTAGGGATCTGGAGATGATGTGCCTCAATGGATGGAAAGAGAAATAGGTATGGAACAAGGCTCTGAAATTTAGGAATTTGATGTTTCCACCTTGTTTGCAGAAACAATAATGAAGCCAAAGAGGAAGGCCAAATTGACATTAGCCATAAAGAGAGATCCTGTTACATGTAGAAGGACTACACAGGTAGCACTTCCCACGGTAGAGAAAGAGAAGGGCAAGATCACCCTAGAAGAATTCCAAATCACAATTGTTGATTTGGGTTTTGCCAATGAAGACCAGGAGGGTCAGGAAGGGAAGGACATTATTGATTCCTTAACCCAAAGGGTAAAGAAGGAGAAAGAGAAAAACAAAAAGCATAAGGAGCACATTGCTCAGCTCCATTCTTACATAAAAGGGTTAATTAACCCTGATAATACACCAGTTGATCCAGCAGTCCCATTGACTATCATATCCCAGGAGGAGGTCACTAAGTTGGACCTCATGAAGCATGAAGCCATGATCATGGAGAGATGGATGTTGTCAACCCTCACTGGAGCTGAGGATGTTTTGAGAACCTCCCTGCAGAGGTGGAATAATTCAAGCAGTTTAAAGAGAAAAGTAGACAAAATGCAAAATGAAATAGGGAAATGGTCATTCCAATTGGAAAAGGACCTAACTACTTTAAGTGAAATGAAGAGGATTGATCCTCAAATCCTAATAGACAATCAAGTGTTGGATAATAATACTACCCTGCTGATAGCCGATGATGGCATGGTTCGGTGGTTAAGTCGCTCAGGATGTAGTGGCGGCCACCAGAGTTCAAACCCCCGCTGGGCCAACGAGCTCGCAAGGCTTTACGCCTTCGCTGGGCCAATGAGCTCGCGGGTTTGAAGTGTTCTTCCTAGGGGATGAGGTCCCCCAGTTGTGGCCTCACCGGTTCATTGCTCCGGGCAAAAGCATTCGCGTGGAGCCGGAGGGCGTGTCGCACCAGCGTCGCCGGTCACGTTAAAAAGTTTACCAGGCGCATTTTAAAAAAAAAAAAAAAAATACTACCCTGCTGATAGAAATATGGTATGAAGATATCAGGTTTGAATGTGATATCTTGAAGAAATGCAGTGGCAAGCTCAGGGATATAAGTATAAAACTGCACAGCATGATGGCTTATGAAGCAGAGATCCTTGAGGCTTTAGAAGGAAAAGAAGAGGGAAAGATTGAAAATTAGGACGCAGACTTTGCTATTAAAGCTCTGCACGATAATTTCCAGCCAGTAGTAGATGACCCCCTCACCCACCTGATAGAAGTGGTGAATAAGATCATGAGGATAAAAGTCAGGGTAGAAACTTATAATGAGACTTTGAAAAGCAGAAAAGGTAAGATGGAGGCACTCAAAGCTAAATTCCAGTCTCATAAGCATGCCGTAACAAAATCCAGAATCCAAGATGGGGGAGAGGTGAATAAAATAGTGCAGGCATATGAGCACATCAGGACAACGATGAAGGTCCACATACAGGAGAATGTACATCAGGGTGAAGAGGGACCTAAAGAATGAATAAAGATACATCACCAAGGGAACACATGCATAAAGCACTCATAAGATAATGAGTCATCTAGATGGTTGCTAGCTGGCAACCTGTGCCACGAGGAAGAGTTGACTGAGTCAAAGAGTAATTATCAACCATTGATCTTAATTGACAAATCCTGACCATAGGTCATTTGTAATTGCCTCCTCACCTTATTCTATAAAAGGTGAAGGGGTGCAATATTTTGAACATTCAAAACTTAATTGAAATTTGATTGCTAAAATATCAGGACTCATTTCAAAGTTGTTGTAAATGTACATGTTATGCATACTGAATGAAAGAGAAGCATATTTGATTACAAATCATCATAAATCTTGGGTAATCTGTGTTTGAAATCTGGATACATGCATTAATTAGCTGCGTCCCCTAGAGTTCTTGTCAGTCTGCATGTGTTGTTTTCATTCCTAATCCCTTTGAAGTTAGCATCATCTATATCTAGCTGTGGAATATCCTAGTAACATATGGTTTGATTTATTCTCCTCATGAATGTGTCTTGTATGTATGTGATCCAATGACTAAAGATTCACTAAAATTAGAAGCATTCTTTTAAAATTTCTTTCAATTTCATAGCAGATCATCACCATAATTGCAAATAACAGAGAATCAAAAGCAAATAACATAAAATATGTTAATATCGCGTAGATAATTGGAAATACAGAGCATATTTAGAGTAAAAGCACATTAAATTGATAAATATCATGCAAATTCATACAAATATCCATGGAATACATGCAAATATCCACTTATAGACACATCATTTGAATAAATATACAGTGTAGAAGAAAGAACAAGTTCATGATGATCAATAATCAGAAGTATTGATCAAACTTGCAAATATATCAGCTATCTTTGGAAATAGAGTAGAAATAACCTCTGTGGAGTAAATTTATAGGAAACAGAACAATACTGATCATCTAGACAAATGTAAGACCCCTTGAAATGGAAAATAGCATGTCACATCAACCTCTGAGTAACGTCAAACGATCATGACCTAATCAATGAAGACTTGGAGTCATCAACTTATCCTAAGCTGATCGTACTTTACAAGATAATAAAGGTTTGTTGTGCAATTTTTTATGCATGTTGTTATGACTAACAATCATCATCAACAGATTGCACCTCACATTGTGGCTGTAGATTGTAGTTCTCTACAAAGTCAATGACTGAAATAATGCTACCAACTGGAAATATGTCCTTGCATGATTTGAATTGTAAGTCTAACCATCGATCTCTATGGGCATGTCTTGCATACTCATATACTATACTATCACAAAATATAGACATAAAATGATACACTAGAATCTTTTGAATAACATATTCACATCTCTTTGCTTCTTTACCATCTTTTGTATTGTACGCCATTGTTTTATACTTGTCAAACTCTACTAGTTCATTTCCAACTACATGTGTTCTTTCCATATGTTCACATATTGGCATACATTGCAATCCACCACAATGCTGACATGTGCCATCCAAGCATAATTTCCTGTAGAATATTTGACCTTCCTCTCTTTCACATAAAATTCTTGATATGAAGTCTCTTGAAGATGTTGGTGGGGCATGTATGCCACAATCCTGCAAAATATTGTTAGTATGCAAATCTAAGCATATAGACTGATAAACATCAAAATGGTTAGAAAATTCAATATGTAATCTACAACAAGTAGTGCATGTGTGATTTATCTTGACATAGAAAGGTTTTAACATTTCAAAATATCTTTGACAAATTTTAATTTGAGGCTACATCTCTAGAAATTTACCAAAAAATTGTGTTTGAGTCATATCCAAAAAATGCTTTGGATGTGGCCCACGGTTCTGACTACCGATTCTCCTTCTTATCACATCCCTTTGATTCAAAGATACCCTTGTGTAATTCTTCCAAAAGTCTTCAATTAGTGATCTCAATGCTTCAACAATTGATTTATCTAAATTTTGTGGTAGTCTCCCTGAGAATGCCCATAATTCATTGGCATTGGTGTCCTCAATTCTTTGGCGCCTTCCAACAGCTCTTGATAAAGTTTTCCTATTAATTCTCAATGCTTGACTTGTCTTTCTAATGAGACAAGCTTTCCTCGTTTGACTACTTCCTATAGTCAATGTAATGACACGTCGTGTTGCATTACTATCTTTTGTGTGTGAGGTGTTACCCACACTCTCATATGCACTCATTAGATTCTTGACAATAGATTTTTCACTTGAAGCCTCTGATGTTTTCAACCCAAGAGTATTCATGATGGACCTATACTTGATACTTTGCATCATTTCAACGAATAGTTGACATCTTGCAGTCTCATTTCACTTTTCAAAGAATAATCTCCAAATCTTATGAGCATATCTTCTACAAGTGTGTTTTGGAATCTTACCTTCCATTGGCTACAAAATATTCTCATCAATATCAATCAAATACTTTGGCTTTCTATGCAAAATTCTAGGTGATGTTAAGATAGGTAAATTCATCTCAACATTAGGAATTTCATCAATATTTAAATGAGATGGGCTAGATGCATTACCTTCAATCGAAGATGGAATAGATGACATACCTTGAGGTTGAGGTGGGAACAATGTTGTATGTCCTTCCTCACATGTGAGTGATGTACTCTCAACTTGAGATGAGGTAGATGGTGTCCCTACATGTTGACTTGCGATAGAGGACATGTCTCCAACTACAGTATTCAAATCTCTCATAGAACGACATTTTTGCATTTGTTCCCTTTGTGTCGCTAATACCATATCTCTTTTTGATGGTTGCAGTTCCTCTTCAATTGGAATGTCTTCATTTATTGTGTCCAATTTCCTCTTCTCATGAAGTTCCCTCATAGCCACTGCTTTCTTTGCATTATTAGCTTCTATCTCTTCCTATGTTGGTTTAATTCTTGATTGTTTCCTTGGCATTACAAAGAATTTATCTGTAGCATGATAAAGAGACCACTAGATAATCAGCCTCCTAGTAAACCTAGGCAGACCACTAGGGTGAACCTGGCAGAGGTAGCTCTTACAAACTGGTGTAGGATACATAACACCAATGATCATGCAGAGTTGGATTCTCCTCAATTCAGGATTGTTGCCAATATATTCCAAACAGAAGTATCTAATACTTTAGGTAATCCACCTTGTGTTGAAGGAAATGAAATTGTCCCCTGTGGATATGATTCTGCTCTAGTACTAGAAAGTTTCATCAATTATCCTGATCGGCAGGCAATGTCACCTCATCAGAATTACACCTTAGCATGTGAAGAGTTAGCCATGGCTTTTGAAGCCAATTATGTTTTTCCATTTGAAGATGAAAATGAGCCATCAATTGAACATGAAGAAGTATGTGCTTATTAACAACAATATCAGGGTAGGCATAATTACAACCTAAGGAATAACTCCAACCGACCTGTTGGTCCTTTGACCACATCCTTGCCTCCAAATAATTTCAATACTCCTCTTGATTCTAAGGCAAGTAATAATCCTAGATTTCCTAAAGTTAATGCTCAGTACTTAGCACCACAAAATACAGTACCTAAAATTGGTAATTTGCCTCCTAAGTCTGATAAGTTGGTCACATATTTGGTAGTTGAAATGAAAAAGATCAAAATCATCCTGTCATTGTCAGAACTACTCAAAACCCTAGCTATCAAAAAAGCCTTCACGAAATCCTTAGATGATCCTGCCCCAAAAGAGGATAGTCATACCTCCGGTCAGATTGGGAATAAAGATCATGTTGTTAGGGACATTAATGTTAAACATAAAGCTCTAGCCACTGTTCAAGCTACAGAGACATCACACATGACTCTTTACAGAGATAAAATTGAGTCACCTCCTTTTCTCCTTACCATAAGGATGTTCAGCAAGAATTTTCATAATTGCCTAGTAGATTCAGGAGCATCTACTAATGTAATGCCCCTGTCCATATGCAATGCCTTAGGGTTGCATCCTTCTAAGTCACTAAAGAAAGTAACACAGTTAGATAAAACAGAGGTGAGTGTAGTAGGAGAACTAATTCACATCCATATGCAGTTAGCATCAGATCCAAGAATCCAATATTATATGAATATTTAGGTGGTAGATATACCTGATATGTATGGGATGCTGCTCAGCAGGGATTGGTCAAAAACACTTAATGGATACATGTCCACTAATTTTAGTCACATGTGGTTACCTTGGAAAGGAACACCCAATCAAATAAGGATAGATGTTGAACCTTGCATGAAACATACGATCACTGAATATAATAAAACCAACGAGATCATGTATGTAGATGTTGAACCTAGAGTGTACTCCATCAAACCCCAAACTATCAAGATAGAGGAGATCCTCATGTATGATGTTCATGTTCATAATGATAATCTTAAAGATGATAGAATAATTTTAAAGTCTGATTGTAGCTTCAAAAATGAGATAGAAGTAGATCACTTCAAGAATTTTGAGATGCACTTGTCCAAAGAAGTGCAACGTTGCCAATTGTTAAAAGTACCTGTTCATGATATTCTAATTGAGGGATGGTGTAGGTTACATGATGAGGCGCATTCTAAAAAAACCTATGATGCTTGTTTAGACATGATGGAACTGGAACAAGCATGCAGTGAGGCATCTTCATCATCATTCGGGGTAAGTCCTGCGGATAGTGATAGTGATACTAATTTTTGTTTGTCATCTGCAGGAACAGAAGAAAGCACATATCATGATGAAAGTCCTATCTAGATGATGGAAGAAATACTGGTGTGTAGCAAAGGTAGTGCTAAGAGTAACAAGAAAATCACCCCAGGAAGTGATTGTTTAGTAGAGTCTGATTATGAAATATCTGATGAAGATAGAGGCAGTAATTTGTCCAAGTTTGAAGAATTTTTATCAAAGTAGATTCAAAAGATGATACAACAACAAAGATCCCCACAGGATGTCCTAATTGAGGGATGGTGCAGATTACATAAAGCACCACATTCAAAAACTACTTGTTCATTATGTTTGCATATTCTGAAGAAGCAGATGTTGCCTTGTTCAGAGGATCCTCCTTATGATGGTAAAGAAGAAGAAGAAATATCAACTTCACATCAGCCAGATAAGGTGAATTTGGAGAAAATTGAAGCACCAAAATTGAAATGGATATCAAATGGTGCAACTCCCAGAGCTAAAAAGAAAAGAGAAGGCCCAAACAAGCCTTTAACTGAAGATAAGCCATGGATCCTCAAGTTTGATGGATCTAAATCAAAACAAGAGGTTGGAGTAGGAATAGATCTTATTGATCCAGGTGGTAAATCCTACTTAGTAGCATATAGATTGCAATTCCCATGCACAAATAATGTGACAGAGTATGAAGCCCTAATTCATGGGATATTGTTTGCACTCAAAAAGAAAGCAAAGATTCTGCATGGCTATGGAGACTCAGAATTGGTAGTAAGACAAGTAAGAGGCATATATTCTTGTAATTACAAGAAGTTGTCTAATTACAGACATAGGGTATGGGATTTGATAGAAGATTTTGATGCATTTAACATCACCCATGTGCCTAGAGAACAAAATCACAAGACAGATGCCTTAACTCAACCCACAAGTACTTTGGAACCATTGTCCATATCTGGTTTGAAAATATTTTCAGTTGAATTAGTGTCAGTACCTTCTATACCAGACAATGTAGTCAACCTTCAAGTGTTTTATGATGACCAACACATTTTAGACTTCATATCCAACAGAGATGTCTTTGATGCATAGATCATAGATGAAAGAAATGTGGAAGATCATATCTAGGAAGAAGAAGAGATCCTAGAGTTGCCCAGTAACAAGATTCTTAAAGGAATGATAGAGTTGGAAAGAGCATTTGATTTAGATAACATGCTGAAATAGAAAGATCTCCCTAAAGTAGATGGAGGGGAGTATTCACAAGTTAACATTGGACATGATGATGAAAAAAGGAATGTCCTGATTGGAAAAGTGTGTACAGAAGAAGAACTGGAAGGAATAACCCAAGCACTTAAAGATTACATCCATGTTATTGCCTGGACATATGATGAATTGAAAACTTATGATACATCAATCATCAATCATACTATACCTTGAAAGCCAGATGTCAAGCCTTTTAGACAGAAACAGAGACCTATTAATGATTTGTTGGAGCCCATCATTTTTGAAGAAGTTAAGAAATTGCTTAATGCCAGGATCATATTTCCTGTGAGACATTCCACATAGGTGGTAAACTTGGTCCCAGTAAGGAAGAAGAATGGTGACATTAGGTTGTGTGTAGACTTCAGAAATTTCAATAGAGCTTCTGAAAAGGATAACTATCCTTTGCCTTCTCTAGATGAGGTCTTATAGATTGTAAATGGTGCAAAGATGATGTCATTCTTGGATGGTTTTTTAGGTTACAACCAAGTGATGGTAGACAAGATAGATAGATTAAAGACTGTAGTCACCACTAAGTGGGGAATATTCACCTACAGGTGCATGCCTTTTGGATTGATCAATACAAACTTGGTCCCAGTAAGGAAGAAGAATGGTGACATTAGGTTGTGTGTAGACTTCAAAAATTTAAATAGAGCTTCTGAAAAGGATAACTATCCTTTGCCTTCTCTAGATGAGGTCTTACAGATTGTAAATGGTGCAAAGATGATGTCATTCTTGGATGGTTTTTCAGGTTACAACCAAGTGATGGTAGACAAGATAGATTAAAGACTGCAGTCACCACTAAGTGGGGAATATTCGCCTACAGGTGCATGCCTTTTGGATTGATAAATGTTGGAGCAACATTTCACCAAGCAATGGATATAGCCTGCAGAGGGCTAATTGGTAAATGCATAGTCATATACATGGATGACTTGACAGTTTTTTCGAAAGAGAGAGGGAATCATGTTGAAGACCTCAGGAAGGTACTAAAGAAATGTGAACATTATGGAATATCCCTAAACCCTAAGAAATGCAAATTTGGGGTAACCACAGGGAAGTTATTGGGTCACCTGATAATAGAGAATAGGATCATCATTGACCCTGAGAGAGTAGAATCAATCATGAAGATACAGCTTCCTAGAAGTAAGAAGGAGCTCAAATCTTATTTTGGTCAAATTAATTTTGTTAGAAATTTTATTACTGGTTTTGCAGAAATTGTCAAACCATTGAATGCCATGCTCAAGAAGGATGCCAAAATTGAGTGGATAGTTGAAGCTAGAGCGACTTTTGAAGATATCAAGAAAGCTATCCAATGCTCCTGTGCTGGTTAGTCCAGATTATACCAAAGATTTTTACATTTACTCATTTTCTTCAGAGCATACATCTGCAGCAGTACTAACACAGAGAAATGAGGCTAAAGAAGAAAAGCCCATAGCCTTCATGAGTTGTCCTTTCAAGGATGCAGAACTCAGATACATGGATGTTGAAAGACAAGCACTTGCTCTGGTCTGAGCAGTCAAGAAGTTCAGACATTACATCTTGAGAAGTAAGGTGACGTTGTAGTCCCAGATGCAGCAGTAAAGATGCTTTTAATGCAAAGTGAACTAGGTGAAAAGAGAGCCAAATGGATAACTATCCTCCAAGAGTATGATATGGACATAACACCTATGAAATTAGTGAGAGGATAGGCATTGAGTCAGATGATATCTGAAATTGATTCTAACATCATGAGCCAGCAGTATGTCCTAAATACAAAGGAAAATGGAGAATGGTATTTAGACATCAGGCACATCTTGATTACTGGAAAATGTCCTTCAAGATTGCAGGCCTCACAGAGGAGAGCCTTAAAAAGAAGATCACAAAAATACATGATAAAAGGAGGAGTCCTTTTCAAGAAGAACTATGAGGGAATATACATTAGATGCCTAGAAAGGAAAGAAGAAGACAAAGTGCTGACAGAATTACATGACAAGTTTGGAACTGCACATGGATCATACTTAGCTACCACTCATGCTATCCTCAGAGTAGGGTATTACTGGCCCACTATTTTTAAAGATAATGTTGAACACATAAAATGTTGTCATATGTGTCAGGTTGCTGCAAATAGAGAAAGGTATGTTGCTCAGCCCTTGCAGCTAGTGATGGAGATGCGCTCATTTGCTCAATGGGGGATGGATTTCATAGGACCTATCAACCCTCCATCATCTTCAGGCCACGAGAATTTGTTGACTATTACTGATTACTGTACCAAGTGGACTGAAGTTGTCGGTAGTAAGACATGCAATGTTGAGGATGTAATCAAGTTTTTGGAAAGCAACATAGTAACTAGGTATGGAGTTCCTTATGCTTTAGTATGTGAGAATGGGTCTGCCTTTGCTTCAATAAGATTATCAAGTTGCGCTTTTGACCATGGAATTGTCTTGAAGTTCTCCTCAAATTATTATCCTCAAGGGAATGCATTAGCAGAATCCACAAACAAGAATTTGTTGATCATTAAGAAATTGATAGAAATGAACCCAAGGGAGTGGAACACCCTATTAAAGCATGCCTTGTGGGTAGATGGAACTAGGAAGAAGGCTGCATTAGGAAATTCTCCTTTTCACCTAGTATATGGGGTGGATCCCATCCTCCCTATTAACTAAAGATTCCCAGATTGCAGTTTGCACAAGAATATCTAGGCATAGATAACAAACAAGAAGTTAGGTTGCTTCAGTTGATGCACCTAGAAGAAAAAAGGAATAAAGCAATTGATCAATTTGCTAAACATTAGGCTATTATCAAGTGTTGGTTTGACAAAAGGGCCAGAGTTAAGGCTTTTAGAATTTTAGATTTAGTCCTTATGTGATGGGGAGCGCACAACAGAAACTGCAGAACAGGCCCTATTTACCTCTTAGTCGGCAAGACCTAACAAATGAACCACCAAAACATTTCCATCAGCTAGACAGCCACTGTCAGAATGAGTTTCTAAAGTCTCTCCATCGTATGACTTACGTCGATAACTGACTTCCTGCGGTGAGACTTACTCTATCGACCCAGACTTCCGTCCTTCTGCCGATGCGCCAATGAACCAACATAGCGATACGTCGTTAGGGTTTTCAACTCTCACACAGTCTGATCTACAATCTATGCCTAGCACATAGAGATGCTAGGGCATGCTACTGTGCACACTCCTTAGTTTGGAACATCTGCCCCGTCGAACAAGAAAACAAAACAGGAAACAAAAAACATATATTGTACAACGAAGCCATTCCACTGATTTCGACCGAAATCTTACTAGTGGAATGCTTCACGACGACATATAGAAACAATGAAAAGCACAGAAAGAATGGAAATCTACAACTAATGATTTGTAGTTACAGGAAATGAAAAACAAAATGACAGAACAGAATCATTCTATTTCTCCTTAGCACAATCATAATTACATTCGATCACACTTCTACTTCGATCTGATTACAATATCTATGCCCATTTGTTTCATTCCTCTGGGTTTATAAACTCTCCCTGAGGAGTACCAAACTAACTCCAAGTGGCTGGGAGACCAATCCAAGCGGCTGGGAGACAACCATCTAAAACAGCCTCTGACTGCCCTACTGCCCTATTTTGGCATTATGCAGTTACAATTTGACAAATGTGCCCTAAGTAACTTGGGACTTACAAAATAAACCTAGATACAAACTGAAATGAAAATGCATTGATCAAATAGACCTTATTACAAAAGAAAACATGATTTTCTAGGTGCTCCTACGCCATACTCCTCGGGTGAAAGTTGTCTCAAGTCCTCTTAGAGACTAACTGCTGCAAATCACCACCCTTCTTTTTGATGTCTTCTTCTAGCATCCATGTGGCTTTTGAGTCTAGAAGTCCTTGCCACCTGACTTAGTGCTCAAAATAGGTCTAATTTCTTGTCTTCTTGACTATCCTGCTATCCAAGATGCACTCCATCTTCAGTGGTTCCTTAGGTGGTAAATGCTACACCCACTCTGCATTGTCTTGGATAGAATCTAATGTACCTTCACCTGTATCAGGACTCTTATATAATGTCAGATCAGCAACATTGAATATCGGTGAAATAGCAATATCATCAGAAAGTTTAATTTTGTAAGCATTAGAACCATATTTCTCTAGAATCCGACAAGGTCCAATTTTTCTCATCATCAACTTGATGTGTGTTCCTGTGGGCAGTCTATTCTTGTTGAGATGAACCATGACCATATCTCCTATTTGGTACTGTACATCCCTTCTTCTTTGATCTACTCTAGCCTTGATCTTCTGACTATTCTGGTGTAGAGTATCTCTGATTTGTTGATGGATTTATTTCATAGCTTCTGCAAATGTATCAGCATGTCCACTCCTTTTGTCCAACCCTTGAACATCTCTTAATTCAAAAATTCCTCTAGGATGACTACCATAAACAACTTCGAAAGGACTTAGACCTGTCCTTCTATTTGTAGAATCATTATAGGCATACTCTACTTGTGGGAGTACCACATCCCAACTACTGCCATGTTCTCTTGTCAAACATCTCAGCAGATTGCCTAATGACCTATTCACAACCTCAATTTGGCCATCAGTCTGAGGATGATAGGCTGAACTAAAAGACAAATATGTACCCAATCTTTTCCACAAGGTTCTCCAGAAATGTCCCACAAATTTGTTGTCTCTATCAGATACAATACTCAAAGGTAACCCATGAATCCTGACAATTTCTTTAAAGAACAAACCTGCAATGTAACTAGCATCATTGGTGGTCTTACAAGGAAAAAAGTGAGCCATCTTGTTGACCCTATCTACCACAACAAACACACTATCATAACCTATCCTTGTCTTGGGCAATCCCATCACAAAATCCATACTCAAACTTTCCCAAGGTCTGTTTGGTATGGGCAAAGGTTGGTGCAGTCCTACATTGGTTGAGACCCCCTTTGCTTTCTGGCAAATCATACAACTCTCAACAAACCTTCTGATATTAGATTGCATCCTCGGCCAAAAGTAAAATCTTCTTACAGGACCTAAGGTCTTATTGAGCCCAAAATGTCCTCCTAAACTACCACTATGTTTCTCCTTCACTATATTATCCCTCATTGTACACTTAGGAATACATAGTTGACTCCCTTTAAACAAAAGTCCATCCTGTAATGTATAATCTAAAAATTCACTCTGGAAAGCATTGGGAAACTCACTGCATACCTTGTAAATCTCCTTGAAATCTTGGTCCTCTTCATACAATCCTTTGAGTGACTCAACACCCATACTTTGTAGCTGCACTTCTTGCACTGTCAACACCCTTTTGCTTAAAGCATCAGCAACCTTATTGGTTATCCCTTTCTTATGCTTGATGATGAAGGTGTATGCTTGAAGACTTTCCACCCATTTCATGTGTCTATGGCTGAGCTTTTCCTGACCATTCAAAAAACTGAGAGCATGATTGTTAGTGTATACAATAAATTCCTTAGGAAGCAAACAGTGCCTCCATTTTTTCAGAGCTTGTACCATAGCATACAACTCTAAATCATAAGAAGAGTACTTCCTCTTGGCTTCATTTAACTTTTCACTAAAGAAGGCTACTGGTCTACCTTCTTGACTCAACACTGCTCTTATGGCCAGCCCACTTGCATCACATTCAATTGTGAAAACCTTATTGAAATTAGGAAGTACGAAGATAGGATACTTGGCAACTTTCTGTTTCAGACTTTAAAAACTTTGATCTGCCTCTTTTGTCCAAACAAACTTCATCTTTCCTCCACCCTTGATGGTCTCTAACATAGGTGCACAAATATTACTATAATTCTTAATAAATTTTCTATAAAATGTGGCCAAACCATGAAAACTTCTGACCTCTCCTGTTGTCCTAGGTGTAGGCCAATTCAAAATAGCTTCTACCTTGGAAGGATCCATTTTTAAATCACCCTTAGAGATGACAAAGCCTAGGTAAACTAATTCTTGTTTCATGAAGTCACACTTTTCCAAGTTTATCAATAACTTCTGATCTTGCAGCCTCTTCAAGACTATCTCTAAATGTTTCAAGTGCTCTTCCTTGCTCTTACTGAACACCAAGATATCATCAAGGTAGACTACCACAAATTTCCCTATGAATTCCTGCAACACCTCATTCATTAGTCTCATAAAGGTGCTAGGGGCATTTGAAAGACCAAAAGGCATCACAAGCCACTCATACAACCCTTCATTGGTTTTAAATGTTGTCTTCCACTCATCCCCCTCTCTTATCCTTATCTGGTGATATCCACTCTTCAAGTCTATCTTGGAGAAATAAGTAGCCCCTCCCAGACAATCCATTAGATCTTCTATTCTAGGAATAAGAAACCTATACCTGATAGTTATCCTATTTATTGCCCTAGAATCAGTGCGCAGTCTCCATTTTCCATCCTTCTTTGGGGCTAAAACAATAGGTAATACACATGGGCTAAGGCTCTTCCTTATCATCCCTTTGTTTAGGATTTCTTGAACCTGATTTGCTATCTCTTCATTCTGTTGAGGGGCCATTTTATATGCTACCTTATTAGGAAGTACTGCTCCTAGTATGAGATCTATCTGATGGCTAATGTCTCTGACAGGTGGTAGGGAATCAGGTATATCTTTTGGAATCACTCCTTTGTAACTCTCAAGAAAATCTCTGACCTCTTTAGGCCCTACTTCTCTCACACTTTTCTTCTTTTCCCCCTTAGGCTTCACAATCAAAGCAAATCCTACTCCATCACCTTCCTTTAATGTGTCCATGAATTCTTTCTCTCCTACCATCATTACACTAGACCCTACATGCTATGGATCCTCTTCTACCAATGACTATATCCTATAAATCACACCATCCTTTTGGAATGAGTAAGCATTCTTTTCTCCATCATGATGAGCCTTTTTGTCAAACTGCCATGGTCTGCCTAACAAAAGATGGCAAGCATCCATTGGAAGGATGTCACACAAAATTTTATGTCTATAACCCCCAATACTGAATTCTACCCATGCTTGTTCATTAATGAGTATGTGTTGTTCCTTATTCAACCAACTGACTTTATATGGACTGCTATGGGGTATCTTTTCTAGATTCAACTTATTCACTGCTTCCAAAGATATGACATTATCAGTAGAACCAGAGTCAATAATAACTTTACAAACCTTACCTTGGATCTTGCAGTTGATTCTAAACAAAGCCCTTCTTTGAGATGGTTCAGTCTGCACTAGTTCCTTGAGCAGCGTCCTCTTGATCATTAGATTTTCTCCCATTTATGATGCTAGATTCACTTCAGGAGATGTCACACTCCTTGCATCTTCTTGAATCAAGGTGGTTCTCTTCTCACCACCATGAGAACTTGAGGCCTTCTCTGGACACTTGTATGTCGGGTACCCTATCTGATTACAGTTATAGCATCTCATATTGGAGAACTTGGATCCCCTACCTAATCCATTTGTCCCACCTCTTCCATTAGGCCTTCTTCCTCGGTAACCTCCTCTGCTACTAGAGTCCCCAACTTGCTCTTCTTGGCTAGACTCACCACTAGGCCTCTGGTTAGGACTTCTTCCTCCAAAACTGCCTCTGCCTCTGAAATTCCTTCCACCTCTACCTCTATTATTCTTCTCACTCTTTCTCTTTATCATCTCTTCAGCCCTTAAGGCCATTTGGAAACACTTGTTCACTGTTTCTGGTGCTAAGATGCTGATCTCATCTTGGATATTAATACTTAGGCCATTCAAGTACCTAGCCACCTTCTTTGACTCTTCTTCTTGTCTCTTTGATCTGAGACTGAGTTTATGAAACTCTTGTGTGTATGCATTCACATCAAGGTCTCTCTGTCTGAGGTTCTGCAATTTCTTATACATTTGCACGTTATAGTCCAAGGGTAAGAATTGTGCCTTGATTTTGGTCTTCATCCTTTCCCAGGAGGTTATCATATTCTTCCCCTCCTTGACTCTCTCTCCTTGTTCATAATTCCACCATGCAAGAGCAGATCCCTTCAATCTTGCCTTTGCCAACTTAACCCTCTTATCATCAGGGACTTCTTTGTATTCGAAGTGATTGTTCAATGCCTCAATCTAGTCAATCACCTCTTCAGCTTCCATACTTCCACTATACATAGGTAACCCATCTATGGTGTCCCTATTGACTGACTTCAATGCATTTACAAATACCCTCTGGTCTGCTGGTATCTCCTCTATCTTTTTATTGGTTTCCTCAATTTCTGGATCGCCTTCATCGTTGTCACTTTCATCTTCCCTATCTTTGCTTTTGGACTACTTGAACTCTCCCAACTTGGATTCAAACATCTCCTCAATCAGCTTCTTAATGGCGTCCTGCGACATACTTTTGGGAGGCATCCTCTCCGCCTCTGGTTCACTTTCTCTGTCTGACATAAACATTCACAGATAGCACCCAAACACCAAAACTCCTGAAAATCCTCAATCTAACTTGCCACCTAAATCTTTTTCCTGCTCTGATACCAATATGATGGGGAGCGCACAGTGGAAACTGCAGAACGGTCCCTATTTACCTCTCAGTCGGCAAGACCTAACAAATGAATTGTCAGAACATTTCCATCAGCCAGACAGCCACTGTCGGAATGACTTTCTAAAGTCTCCCCGTCGTCTGACTTATGCCGATAACTGACTTCCTGCGGTGAGACTTACTCTATCGGCCCAAACTTCTGTCCTTCTGCCGATGCGCCAATGAACCAACACAGTGATACACTGTTAGGGTTTTCAACTCTCACACAGTCTGATCTACACTCTATGCCTAGCACATAGAGATGCTAGGGCATGCTACTGTGCACACTCCTTAGTCTGGAACATTTGCCCCGTCGAACAAGAAAACAAAATAGGAAACAAAAAATATATATTGTACAACAAAGCCATTCCACTAATTTCAACTGAAATCTTACCAGTGGAATGCTTCACGACGACATATGGCAACAATGAAAAGCACAGAAAGAATGGAAATCTACAACTAACGATTTGTAGTTACAAGAAATGAAAAACAAAATGATGAAACATAATCGTTCTATTTCTCCTTAGCACAATCACAATTACATTCGATCACACTTCTACTTCGATCTGATTACAATATCTATGCCCATTTGGTTCATTCCTCTAGGTTTATAAACTCGCCCTGAGGAGTACCAAACTGACTCTAAGCAGCTGGGAGACAACTGTCTAAAATAGCCTCTAACTGCTCTACTGCCCTATTTTGGCATTATGCGGTTACAATTTGACAAATGTTCCCTAAGTCACTTGGGACTTACAAAATAAACCTAGATACAAACTGAAATGAAAATGCATTGGTCAAATAGACCTTATTACAAAAGAAAACATGATTTTGTAGGTGCTCCTGCACCATTATGTGGGACAAAGCACATGAAAGGAAAGGAGATCATAGTAAATTTGATAAACTTTGGATAGGTCCCTTTCAAGTTTCAGAAATCTTAGGAGACAGCACCTATAGGCTCAAGACTTTAACCGGTGAGGATGTCCCATTACTAGTTAATGGACAATTTCTCAAGCATTATTTTCAAGCCTAAAACAATGTCATGTAAGTCATGTGTATCATAGTGTGCATATTTGTATAGCTGCCTATACAATTTTGTTTTGTTTTGTTTGTTTGCTTGTTGAGTTTTGTTTTGGTTAGTCAAGATGATGCAACTCATCACCCTAAGAAAAAAACCAAATTGTTAAGATTCAAGTAATGAGAACAAATTCATATATAGGTTATGATACATTTTGAGAAGTATTGGTGATCAGGTCTATGATATCCTTTTCATCAGGGTGCCTTTTCTTGACCAATGTGGTTTTTCACAATGACTCACCTAACAACCTTAGGTTTGTGGAACACACAAGTATAGGTGTTAAATGAAAAATCTAAAGGGACTCCCTTGCTACCAATGCAATCTCCAACCTAAATCAGCAAGTGACCATGCCTTGCACATTAAGCTTACATGATGACATCATATGAATAAAGAGAATAAATATTGAAAATTCAAAAGAAATAAAGATTAGGCCATCTAAGTAAATCTACTGGGGCTATAGATGCTTGCTGGCAGTGGGGCTCTACTTAGGGGGATTGTATAGATAACCTTTCCGGGGCTATGGACACCTGCTAGCAGCAAGGCTCTATCTAGGTTGGCTATGAGGGATGCTCCCAAACTATGTAGCTTAACATCAGTTACTCATGTTTTCAACTTACTTTCAAGATGAGGATAATAAATTATTTGCACACACCTGATCCTTTGTTAGCATTGTTGCCATGATGAAAACCTTATCATTCAGAAAGATTATAATACTTATACTTAGAAAGAGTTAAAATACTATGTTAGAATGTGATCACATCACTTGCATCATTAGAATTTGGTTATGTTCTTTAGTGGCAAGTAGTTGTGTGGTTACACAACACGCCCCATTTTGCTTTGACAAAACAGGGACCCAACTTTTTCTTGCTGCTTTGGCTTGTTGTTTTTTTGCTTTGAGCAGTTTGGTAAAATTAGTCATGCAGGTCACCCTGCAAGAGGGTGGATTTGTCCCCATGATGAGGTTAGTTTCCAAAGTTGGTAGTTCACATTATTAACCTCATGGTTGGAAAGTGCATAAAATTTCAAGCAGGTTTGCCTTTTGGATCACCCCAAAATTCTCTAAGGGAAGAAAGTTATGTTAAGTTTGGTCAAACTTGATATTCCGAGAGAGGGGGGATCATATTTCAAACATCAGTCATACTAGATAAGATCACCCTGATATTATATTATCACCTGATAATAACTTGGTCCTCGAAGTGCAGACGTCAATTTTACATAGTAGCTGATATCTACCCGTTAAACGACTTAAGTTTTCCTATGGGGCGTCATATTTTTAATATCCATCATCTTACGAATATCACCCTCTTCGCAAAATATCACCCTATGCCAATATGATGGTGACGTCATCTAAATCCAACAAACGAAGGAAATCACCCTAATGATGACATCATCATTCCATTCTACCTCATGGAGGTATATATCCGATGCCCACCACATTCAATAACATGATGGTGACGTCATTACAACACAACGCTTAAACAAAGTCATCGACATGGTGACGTCACCCTGATCTTTTCCCAAAGGGGGGTCATTTTATTTGCGAGGTCATATTTTGAACATCCCGTGATCTTAAATTCATGACCCGATATACACGTGGTCAACGTTGACCACATCACCTGATTCCTTTGCATTTAGTTTTGCCGCTAAAAGGCAGGGGGTCATTTTATCTAGAGGTCATATTTTGAACATCACCTGATCTTTTGAAGATCACCCCCTTTTCATGTTTCCTGACATTAAATGCACTTAAATGTGGTAGATAGATTCTCGCCGATTGCAAATACAAATCAAACACTTGGCATCATCCATGGATTCTCTACAGAGGATCAATGGATTTAATCCATCCCAACTCAGTTTTACCCTAATTTGCCCTACGGATGTGTTTAAAGGTAATTTTTGAAGGTTATTATAATTTACCTTACAGAAAAATGAGAAATTATAGAGCAAAGAAGTTAAACCCTCATACTGCTATCTATTAACGGACTAGATCTTTCAGCGTAATGGAATAGGTGATCTTCAGCATTTGTAGCCCTTTTCTGTAATCACCCATCTAACGCAAGAGGAAAGCACTATCAGGTAAGTAACCAAAAACCCTCATGTTGTCATTTTCTACATGTTCAGGTAGGGTATATGTTCTTTCTTGTGGTTTGAATCTATGAATATGCATATCATGATGAAGTAAAAGAAAAATAGATAGATTATGCATGATGCTGTAGAAGTATATAATGTTGTATGAATACATATGGACGTTGTAAGGTAAGATAAATCATGTTTGTTACAGGAGTCCATGGCAGTTCTTAGAAGGAATAGGTCTGATTCAGAGTTTCTTAAGCCTATGTTTGTTCAGCCCGAGGGGGTACAATTTAAGTATGGCATTATTAGTGGCGCTCACCAAGGAGATACAGACTTGGCAGTATGGTCAACAAGAATAGATCATGATAAGGATAATTGGTGCAGGAGCACCCCTTCATCCAGTTAATTAGCTTAGGAAGAAGCCTAAAGTCTTACTAGGTTGTTATGCATTCCAATACATTTAATTGTAATAAGGTATGTTTGACCACAACTTGCTATTTTTAGTTTAATAGGATACCTGTTGATCTGTAATGACAGGTTGTTAGTTATTTATGAGTTTGTTAGTTAGTTGTGTCTCCTAGCCACCTGGAATTGTCTCCCAGCCACTGGGAATCATTTCAGTACTACTGTTGGTAAGTAGTTAAATAGCTCAGCTCAGATCGATTGGAGACATATATAGTTTTTAATAGTTTTAAGATTTTTGAAGAGAGCAGTAAAATCCTAAAACTGTGTAATCAAATATCTGGAAGCAATAAAAGAAAGATCATGTTTGTGTTGTTTTCTGGTGTTCGATTTCCTTGTGTAGTCAATTTTCTGGTTTGCAACCGAGATGGGTTCTTTAATCCATTCCACCGGTTGATTACTTCGTAATCAGTGGAATGGTTGTATATATTAGATTAGGTTTTCTATTTTGTTTCTTTGCATTTTGTTTTCATAGGATCAAGTTTTGCAGTATGCTAAGATGAACCCTAGCATCCTCATGTGCTAGGTTGTTAAAGTTAGGAGAAATCCATATGATTGTGGAGAAACAGTTTGGTGAAGCCGTGCGGGTTTTAACTGTGCAGATCGGCATTGCAGGTAGTTTAGAATCCTGTGTTTGAACCAATTTCTATAAGTTTGGTTCCACGGCATACATCGGGTTCCACAATTGGATGAGATCAGGTGAAAAAATCTTTGTTTGAACCTTTGGTGAAAGGTTCAACGGTTCGCTTGTCTATCAGCTTCATTCGGCTCGATGAAGGCTTGTTGAGAAGCTAACTAAAGCTTCGGGTAAGAAGGAATCAACGGAGGCACTTCGAGTCGCATGGAGTATATGATTGAACCTTTGAACTGGTTCAATGATTCAACTGACTGTTGGTTCAACCGTTTGGAGATGAAGGTGGTGTTAGGAGCTAGCGATAGTTGAACCACTCATTGAACCGGTCCAACGGTTCAATAGTTCTGAGGTTCCAAGGTTCAATGAATAGCGATAGGTTCAGTGATAGTGCTGGTTCCTTAAAGCGATGGGTTCTGTCGATGGAAACACATACACAGAAAATGTATGTTAGCGACTGGTTAGCTGACTGGTAAATAGTTTTCCACGAACCGTTGTCCGCTCTGCATCAATAATACCCTTCTGGATGTGATATATGTTTTAGGACTGGGGCATGCAGCCAGATTTCTGTATGTCATGGACATCCCAGAGCTGGTAGTGGAATGTGCCAGGAATTATAACCTTGAGACCAGATGGGTGGAGAAGCATGGAAGAGTATATGCCAACTTTTCAATTAAGGGCATCACCTCTACTTTTAATCTGCCAGTTGGAAAGAAGGTGGTCGATGTAGACCTATGTAAGCTGGAAATAGAATACAATAACAATAAGAAGAATGCAAGGAAGAGGATGTATCGGTGGAGGTCCAAGAGTAGGACCTACACTGCCTCAGCTAAATTGCCCGTACACTTATACAAATTTGATTTTGAAGATGAGTACCAGTACATGATTGCCCTGCTGAGCAGGATGACAGGTAAGCTTCATGCTGGGAATTTTGAGAATTAGATGTTTGGAATCATCCAGATGGTCCTATATATAGATAACAAGCCATTATGGGCCAAGGTTATCAGCAATGCACTAGATGAAGGGATGAGGAACCTGGGAGGCCAGGCATGCATGTTTCATATGACCTCATATGTGGTGTACTCATGCGCTTATAAGTGAACTTTTGATGCCTTGACTACAGTGGGTAAAGCTGGTGGTGATGTAGATGATGCCCACATATGGGATCATTATCCTCAGCTATAGAGAAAGAATTACCTCCTGGACTACAAATTAGTAAATGATGCATTCTCTATGCATCTAGTCAGAACCATGGAGGAGGACAGGACCAAAAGATTGAGCATGGAGGCTCAGGACGTTGTTTACAGACATGGGGCCTAGTTTATCCAGTTTGCCACCTTTTCATACATAAGAATAGAGGGATTTGAAGGACAACCCATTATGCTACCAAGATACCCTACTGATGGGGTTGTCCTGATGGAGTTTCTCAAACAAGTGTCTACCATAGTTGCAGCATACAAGGAACAAAAGAAGATACCTCTGGTATTATTCTCAGTGTCTATGGGTTGGTATATGTGCTCAGATTCATAGAGCATAAAACATGTCATAGGAGGTCTAAAATTGATGTATCTGCAGCCATTTCCCTTGGCCAGATCTTATGACCCCTATGGTAGGATGCAGAAAGTAGTGGGAAAACCTATACATCAGAAACATCTGGAAGATTTCTAGACCAACTGTGAGGATGAAGCAGAGGTGAGGAGAAGGAAGTACCAAAGACTCACCTTGAGCCAAATAAAGACATTTGATTGCATCTCGATGCCAGTACAGTTGAGGAAGGATGATAGAAAAACTATGTCTAATGAATATGAAGACAAGAAGGTGTACAATGACACCATATCAGCCCCTGATCTTACACAGCCCAAGGATATATCCCTGGATCAGCTGACAGGTGGGGTGATATAGTTAACCAGGCTTGGGTGGATGAAGAAATAAACATACTGATGAAAAGGGGTGTGGCCCTTACAGTTGATGCCAAAAAGAAAAGGGAAGAACTAGCTGATGAGGAGTATGATGACTTAATCAATGAGAAGAGAAAATCCAATGGAGAAAGGTTGCCCACACAGAAACAGAGGAAAGGTCCCCCTAGAGGTAAGAAAACTGAAGATGAACCTAAGGGGGTGATAATTGAAAGGATTGCCACACCAGCTGCAGGTGCATAAACATCAGCTCAAGCATCTGCATCATCTGCATAGCCTCTGATTGATAAACTATAAACTAAGAGGATCTTGAGGCCATCTGTTGAAACTACAGAAGTGCAATAGGAGGGCCAAACCTCACAACATGAAGTGGAAGAGGACATACCGTTTGAGGAAGTGTAGGTAAACAAGGAACCTATAGGTGATGACCCGATGATGGTCAGTAGGAAGAGGAGGGCGATGCCACTAACGTCACCACCCAAGAAGCAAAGAAAATCCATGTGTGGTGATATCAGGGCTGACCCTATTGTATTGAGAGGAGTTGGTGGTGAAGCATTCAGCAAAGAGCTGCAACATGATGTCCCGCTTCCCACCATAATAAAGTTTAAGACTGAGAAGGTAGAGGAACAAACAAAAGAAGCTTTAAAAGCAGGTCAGGGTGGTCCTTTCTCCTCGGAGAACATCATAGACTTATTAGATGATGAGGTAGTTCAAAATGTAGTCTCTCAAAAAATGGAGACTCTCACCTCTAGCACCCGCATGACTCCACATGGGACCCCATTAGCACAAATGGAAGTATTGGAGGAGATAAGGCAAATAGAGAAAGAAGTAAAAGAAAGTAGCCTAGAGAGGGCAGCCCAACAGATCAGGCTTGATAAGTTGGTGGATCAGGTGACTAGCCCTGCAGTTATAGATTTAACATATAGGGGTGATGTAAGCCCCAAGGATAAAGCGGGTGCACCTGATGAGACAAAAAAGATTGAAGTGGCGAAGCAAATAGAAAAAGAAAGCACTGTTCCTGATGTGGGTCAACAACAACATGAGATACCCATAGAGCCAAAAATAGTAGAAGTTCAATAGAAAGGCGAAGGTGATAAGGATGTATCAGGTGATGCTACTACTCAGACTCAGGGAGATCCAGGAGATGCCATAGGAGAAAAAGATAAATCAGGTCATGAGGAGCCCAAGCCATAAGAGGGTGGTGCATCATGTACAGAACAAGAAGTGACCCAAAATCAGGGTGATGCACAAGGCCAAAATACTCAGACATCCGCAGATGTCAATACACCTCAGGATGAGGAAAGTAGCAAAGTGGATGAAAGTCAAAAGGAGGGAGTACAGGATTAGCGCAAGATCATAATGTGGACATTCCACAGGATCCTCCTCTATAGAAAGAAGCCCCTCAACAAGAAGAAATGCAACAAGATCCCCCTCATGAGGAATTCCATGAGGAAGAAACTAAGAAATTGCCTTCTCCACCAAGAATAGAAATAGATACTGGAGAACAGGACATACATGATGTTGACAAAGAACATCAGGGATCTGGAGATGATGTGCCTTAATAGCTGGAAAGAGAAATAGGTATGGAACAAGGCTCTGAAATTTAGGAATTTGATGTTTCCACCTTGTTTGCAGAAACAATAATGAAGCCAAAGAGGAAGGCTAGATTGACATTAGCCATAAAGAGAGATCTTGCTACAAGAAGAAGGACTGCACAGGTAGCACTTCCCACGGTAGAGAAAGCAAAGGGAAAGATCACCCTAGAAGAAATCCAAATCACAACTGTTGATTTGGGTTTTGCCAATGAAGACCAGTAGGGTCAGGAAGGGAAGGACATTATTGATTCCTTAACCCAAAGGGTAAAGAAGGAGAAAGAGAAAAATAAAAAGCATATGGAGCACATTGCTTAGCTGCATTCTTACATAAAAGGGTTAATTAACCCTCATAATACACCAGTTGATCTAGCAGTCCCATTAACTATCATATCCCAGGAGGAGGTCACTAAGTTGGACCTCATGAAGCATGAAGCCATGATCATGGAGAGATGGATGATGTCAGCCCTCACTAGAGCTGAGGATGTTTTGAGAACCTCCCTATAGAGGTGTTATTCTTTAAGCAATTTAAAGAGAAAGGTAGACAAAATGCAAAATGAAACACGGAAACGATCATTCCGATTGGAAAAGGACCTAACTACTTTAAGTGAAATGAAGAGGATTGATCCTTAAATCCTAATAAACAATCAAGTGTTTTATAATAATACTGCCCTGCTGATAGAATATGGTATGAAGATATCAGGTTTGAATGTGATATCTTGAAGAAATGAAGTGGCAAGCTAAGGGATATAAGTATAAAGCTACACAGCACGATGGTTTATGAAGCAGAGATCCTTGAGGCTTTAGAAGGAAAAGAAGAGGGAAAGATTGAAAATCAGAATGTGGACTTTACTATCAAAGCTATGCATGATAATTTCCAGCCAGTAGCAGAGGACCCCCTCACCCACCTGACAGAAGAAGTGATGAATAAGATCATGAGGATAAAAGTCAGGGTGGAAACTTATAATGAGACTTTGAACAGCAGAAAAGGTAAGCTGGAGGCGCTCAAAGCTAAATTCCAGTCTCATAAGCATGCCGTAACAAAAGCCAGAATCCAAGATGGGGGAGAGGTGAGTAAAATAGTGCAGGCATATGAGCATATCAGGACAATGATAAAGGTCCACATATAGGAGAATGTACATCAGGGTGATAGCGATACCGAAAGTAATGAAGATGATGACCATGAGGAAGAAGAAGAAAATGAAGAAGACGGACCTGAAGAATGAATAAAGATACATCACCAAGGGAACACATGCATAAAGCACTCATAAGATAATGAGTCATCTAGATGGTTGCCAGCTGGCAACCTATTCCATGAGGAAGAGTTGACTGAGTCAGAGAGTAATTATCAACCATTGATCTTAATTGACAAATCCTGACCATAGGTCATTTGTAACTACCTCCTCACCTTATTCTATAAAAGGTGCAAGGGTGCAATATTTTGAACATTCAAAACTTAATTGAAATTTGATTGCTGAAATATCAAGAGTCATTTTAAAGTTGTTGTAAATGTACATGTTATGCATACTGAATGAAAGAGAAGCATATTTGATTACAAATTGTAGATTAAGTAAATGCAATAAGGCAAAACACTAAATCAAATGCAAATAAAACACATGATTATACCTTACAAAACACCACCTAATCCCATCAAGGGAAGAAGGAGCCTTTGCACCCAAAAGAAGCTCCCAAGACCAAGATTATCCCTAGACTATGGATTCAAATGTGAAATGCTTCTCAAATTGTGCAACTCACTATTTACTCAAAGATGATTTTGGCATGGTAACTTTGCATGGAATTGGATGATGAAAATGACTTGTGAGAGGTTGTATTTATAGACTTTTTGGAGGGATTTTGATCCAAGGGTGGAGATTGAATGGAGAGATCAATGGTGGAGGATGAAAGTGATGTGGAGGGCCTAGATTTGATCTTGGAAGATGGAGGGCTAGGAATAAAAGTAAATCTTTTATTCATTTTTGGGAAAGGGGTGAATAAATGAGGTTGGGTGAGATGGATTATTGGTGAATTAAAAATTCACATGGGGAAGGGTAAAATGAATTAAAAATTTATTTGGGGAAGAGTGGATATTTATTAGTTATGACATGTGTAAGGGATGTGTAAGAGGAGTAAATGTAATGTGTGATTTATTTAAATTTTAAATTTGGGGAATGTGGAGAGAAGTGCTAATGAGGGTTTGACTCACTTAATTAGGGTGATTAACCTAATTAATGTGGCTGGAATAAATTAGTAGAGGGATTAGAGGGGGGATAAGATTAATTAATTAGTGATTTAATTAATTAATCCTAAGGCTAGGATGAGGTAGGCTAGAGTAGGCAATTAAATAATAGCTATTTAATTGTCTAGGGTAGGGATAGGCTAATTAGTAGGCTGGATTAATTAGTTAACATGGTTTTAACTAATTAATTGGATTTAGGGAAAATGTGGGAATTGATTTAATAAATTTTGCATATTTATTAAATCAATTGGCTAAGGTTTGGACTATTGAATTAATAAAATTAATTCAATTTTAGGGATAAAATGGTGTGGATTTAGATGATGAAAGGGGTAATTAATTAAATAGAAATTTAATTAATTGGTTGGAAAGGAAATTGGTATGTTTAGGGATGTCAGGAGTCAGTTTGGTGGTCGAGACATTTTTAGGTGTCTACATTTGCCCCTCTTTGACGTGGCGTCAGGACCTAGGAGGGAAGTGGCGTCAGGTCAAAGAAAAGTATGCCCCAGCTGCCGGGAAGGAATGAGATGGATAGGGGATGCCCCCTTGAGAGGTTGGCGGGAAAAATAACAATTTTGCAGGTAAGCTCTGGAAAGGATGTGACGGAAGTGAAAGTTGGAGAGGTGCTGGAAAAAGAAGATGGTAGGAGGAAAAACGGAGGAAAAAGGCTGAGATCTGCACCCTGGAAGAAAAAAGAAGAGATGGAGGGATGACATGGCTCACTATATTAGGCAAAGTGGGCCCAAAGAGTGCCACATTGGCACACTTTTGACTTTGTAGAAGAAAAGACAAAGGAGAGATGGGCGAGCGCAACCCACAGTTCCCACAACTTCATCACATTTCAGAGCGATTCCAAGAGGTCGGGTGGTCACCCGAGGCTGGACCCCAGGTAGGGCCTAACCCAAACTTTGTGATTTTTTATTTTATGCACGTTTTTCTGGGTTTTGGGGTATGGGTCAAGAGCACGTGGCGCCAAAGATAAGGCGAATTAGCGCAATCCTGCAGATTAGCGCTATCCGCCAAGGTAGGGTAAGGCGATTTTGTCGCCATTTGGGAGAAATATTGGCGCCATCGTCTGGATTGGTGCCAAAACACAGGGAGAAAGAAATATGGTGTTTTGACGCCATATTATGGTTTGAATGGCGCTATCGTCTGGAATAGCGCCATAATGGGGAATAGCGCTATTGTTAGTTTTAGCGCTAAAAGGTGAATTGACGCTAAAATGGCATGCGTCACCATCGTCTGGATTGGCGCAATACGGGGCGCGCAGTAGCGCCAATGTCTGCATTGGCATGATACAGGGCGCACAGTGGCGCCATTGTCTGTTTGGCGCGATGGGTAGGGAAAAGTAGCGCTATTTTAAAAAATAGCACTATGGACTATCTGTGTGGGGCCACATGATTTGGGCCTGTGAGACATTCAGAAGAAAAAAAGTGGGGGGAAATAAGTTAGTAACTAACGAAGAACTGGTGGCTGTAGGATACAGAGCGGTTTATACTGCAGTCGCGGGAGCGACGAGTGCGATCCGTGATGGCACTGTTTGATGAGGAGTGGCGGCCTCGACTGGCGAGGCTGGGGCTTTGGACGGTGGCAGCGATGCCAGTGCTGCGAGCTCATAGAGCTCTGATGACGGCCGCAGTGGAGCGATACCGTAGCGAGACTTCCAGCTTTCTGCTGCCGACAGGAGAGATGACTATCACACTTGAGGATGTTTATCGCATCCTCAAGCTGCCGATCTTTGGTTGACGCGTGAGGTATGACACGAGGAGGGGGCGGGCTACATTGACCAGAGTGTTCGGAGCAGAGCACGTGGTGTTTTCGGCAGATGGGAGGGAGATGGACTATGATAGGATGCTGGCGGTGGGTGCAGATCCCTTTGCCTTATTTTTGTGTGCGCTGATTGGAGGTGTGGTGCTGCCGGATAGGTGAGGCAGAGGTTTTCCTATGGGTTGGGGCGAGATGATAGAGGGGATGGTGAGTCATGATATTGTCTACGCATGGGGGCCGGTGATGCTAGCACAGCTGCTACATGAGATGCACACAGTCGCTTATCTTCATGACAGGGCCTTATCTGCTGGGGTTATGCTGCTACACGTATGGCTTTGGGAGCATATCCCTGTGACTCGGCCGACATGCGGTTATTATCAGCGTCTGTTTGAGGCGTTTATGTTCTTGTATCGGGATGCAGAGTATACATACACTGGACAGGTGCACCACTGGCGAAGGATACTGGATGACATGATTAGCGTGGTATGGCGTGCATATATTGGTTGTGAGGAGTGGCCTGATGATGTGACCCATCTCCCATACACATTTCAGCAGAGATTTCTTATGGGTCGTGGAGACCATACCATAGAGATGTACCTACCCTCGTGGGTTATGTGTTAGTTTGGACTGGTACAGGATATGCCTCAGCAGATGGCGATATATGCGCGGACGCCGCGGGATACAGCGCACTGGCCCGCACCATTACAGCCACAGGTTGCGCTGAATGATTGGGCAGCACTTCGGCCAGTTCAGTGGGATTGGAGGAGCACAGTGAGGGATGCAGGTACTACGCCTGCTTATGAGGCATGGTGGCAGACGCATCGGCCCACTCGACTGACAGATCCGACAAGGGAGATATTAGAGGACGAGGGAGATGGGGGTGATGAGGTTATTGTGGAGGACTATATCGTGGAGGTGATGGAAGATGGGGAGGAGCGAGTGATTGTGAGAGATGGCCAGTGTGTAGAGGAGGTGGTAGCAGTGGCAGCGGGACAGGGACAGGTGGGGCAGGCAGTCCCAGCACAGCAGGCCCTGGTTAGGGGTGGATGACAGCGTAGAGGACCGCGGTGGTGCGGTGGACAGCTGAGGACGAAGCAGGGTGATCTATCTCCCTCACGGGTGGAGCAGCTGCGAGTCGATAGACATGATACCGAGGCAGGGAGTTTAGCGGCAAGGATGGAGGCAGAGGTTGAGAGGCTGACGCCTTGGCGATGGTCACGGGAGGAGATGGAGGAGGTAGAGACACTACGTGCTCAGGTGGCCAGTTTAGAGGAGGCGTTGGGGCGCCGAGAGGCCGAGTTGGGACAGCTATAGGGAGTAGATGGGCAGATGGCAGTGCTAGAGGCTCAGCTGGCTCAGGCTCGGGAGGACATGGAGGATTTGAGGCTAGAGCGGGATGCAGCGCTCGTGAGAGCACATCAGGCAGAGACTGCATTGAGCAGTGCACAGGCTGTGGGTGGGGGCCTTGCCCTGATTTTGGCAGGGATGCAGACTCAGCTGGCCCAAGCTCAGACACATGCGCATCAGATACAGGGGCAGTTGAGCCAAGCACAGGGACAGGTAGCTCAGGTATAGGGATAGGTAGCTCAGGTACGGGGAGAGCTAGCAGAGGCCAGAGCACGAACGGAGTATTATCAGGGCTTATACTATGCAGTCGTACCCGCAGCGCAGTGAGCACCGAGTTACAGCCAGGTCAGTAGATCGGGGGCATCGAGATCACATCGATCGAGATCTATTCAGTCAGTTTAACAGACGATGCCCCCTCCCACATATGTGCCCCAGCAAGATCCTCAAGTACCAGTAGCACCACAGCCACAGCCGCCGCCAGGATCACAGGCTCGACCAGGGTCAACATCTCCTACCCCCTCAGAGAGAGGATCCTCGATGTGATAGTTATACCATGATAGCCCTTAGAGGCATTGTATCAGGACACTTTATTTTTTGATGATGTGAGTGATGTACATTTTTTTGTGGTGATTATATATGATGCGAGACTTCTGATGGCTTATGATGTTCTATTGTGATGATGCTTATATGATGGATGCACATGTTATATTTTATATGTTGTGGATGTATGATGTTGTTTCAAATGATGTGTGTGATTTGGTGGTTGCATGGATGTTTTTGTGATATATGCATGGTGTTGTGATTTTATGACTATATGATGTAACTGAATATGCAGACTAATGATCATTTATTATGTATGAAAATGTATGAGATTATGTTATATGCCACTAGTTGTTTCAATGGTGATGCTGATGATGTTGTAATGCAACTAATTGTTTATGAGATGTTGATATGTATGGAATGCAATGTGATGATGCTATTTTTTTTTTTAATATGCACCTATGATATGATGTGTAATGATATGCAGCTAAAATGAATCTACTTGTGTTTTATGCAAAGTTAAATGGATTAAAATGAACCTAAAATGAGATGCAAACAGATTAAAATGAACCTAAAATGAGATGCAAATGGATTAAAATGAATCTACAATGAGATGCAAATGGACTAAAATGAATCTAAAATGAGATGCAAATGGATTAAAATGAATCTAAATGAGATGCAAATGGATTAAAATGAATCTACAATGAGATGCAAATGGATTAAAATGAATCTAAAATGAGATGCAAATGGATTAAAATGAATCTAAATGAGATGCAAATGGATTAAAATGAATCTAAATGAGATGCAAATGGATTAAAATGAATCTACAATGAGATGCAAATGGATTAAAATGAATCTAAAATGAGATGCAAATGGATTAAAATGAACCTAAAATGAGATGCAAATGGATTAAAATGAATCTAAAATGAAATGCAAATGGATTAAAATGAAGCTAAAATGACATGCAAATGGATTAAAATGAAGCTAAAATGAGATGCAAATGGATTAAAATGAACCTAAAATGAGATGCAAATGGATTAAAATGAACCTAAAATGAAATGCAAATGGATTAAAATGAAGCTAAAATGAGATGCAAACTTAAATGGATGAGATGCAAATGTAGTTTAGGTGCTAGGTGGTATGCATACTAGGTGATAGGTGAGGTAGCCTAGTCCTGATACACATGATGTTCCTTGTGTTGACCCTGAATGGTGAGACTGTGGGAGAGCGGGTTAGGTGATGGGGATGATAGGGGTGGGAGCATCTAGGGGATGGTGGTGGGGAGATTGGAGGCTTGCTAGGTTAGAAGACACCATGTCATTGAGGGGGGAGGGGAGGGGTTTGGTTTGGTTCAAGATGTGTTAAGTGGAGATAGGGTGGGAAGATGGGGTTAGTGCGGGAGTTAGATTGGGGGGGGGGGAGGTTTGAAAATTGTTTATCAAATCTAGGTTGATATGGGATGGGTGACTGAGTGATTAGGAAGATGATCGTGAGCTAGTAACAGTAGTTGTACAAAATTAATTGAGAGCATTTCTTAGTTTAATGTAGCAATGTAGGATATAGTTCACAAAGGTATGAAATGACCTAGGTGATGATGTATATCCGACAATTGCATGGACTAGACCCACAAATAATAGGTTGATTTCGTGCATGCCCAAGGTAGTATAATCTTGCCTAGTGAAGGAAGGGGACTCATAGCAGTGAGTGTGAATAATGCATATAAGGTGTTGATACCTGTATATGCAAATAGGACACATCATGCTAGAACTGACCTGGACTTCAAGATATGAATACTAGTCTTGGAGTAATGAAAGCAACCCACAAGCACAGCATACCGAAACAATGACTATGTCTACTCCAAGGGCTATCCGCTACGTACCATGATATAATGAGATCAAGGTAGCTTTGGAGATTACTTGGAGCGAGACAAAAAGATAAAAAATCAATAAGCAAAAAGACCAATGAAAGATACAAATAGCCTTTGTGTGCTCTTGCCAAGAGACGTGATGATAGAATGATAGATTTTTGTCCATTGTAGGAAAGACATATCCTAGGACGCAGATCTGTTTTGATTGGAGAGTTTGTGGAAGATGGGCAAAAGAACATTCAGGCCAAATGGAAGATTATAGTTGGTTTATTGCTTGATGATTTTTGCACGAGGGACTATGTTTCAATGGTATGTGTAGCATGTGCATCATTTCGTAGATCGAGAAAGCTCAGTGAATGGGAACCATCCCAAAGGGTGGGATGGGTGCATCTTAGATACCTGAGTACTGGAAACATCCTTCATATTCCAGACTGCCTACATACCCTATGTCCACAGGATCAAGGTACTTTTAAGATGCGGGTGAAATGAATATGTAGTTCTGGCAAGACTTGATGATGTGGGAATGGTTTACGATGGGATGTGATGAGGGTTGATGTGTGTGTAGATGATCGTGATGGGATATGAAATTGATGTATGGGGGGGTTGCTTTTGGATTTTCTATTTTTTATGATGTTTTTGGATTTTCTGATTTTATGATGTTTTTGGATTTTCTATTTTTATGAACTGTACAAAGGAGAGCTTACAAGGATCCTTGTTCCATGGATCAGGTTGTGGGTGGGTGAGGTAGTGCAGAATGGGCAAACAAACTTGATGTTTCAAAATTTCAAGCCATGGGATGTGTGGGTATGGAGTGTTATGATGGAAAGAAGACTTATTAGATGGTAGAACCGGCCACTACGCATGGCGCCTGAAACAGGTTTTCACCATGGTACTTATCCAAGGCGTCACCGAGGTGATTTTCACCATTGGAAGTTTTTATTGCACTCTAATTTTTCTTTATTTTTTTTATTTTTTTGGTGTTTGATTAATTTTTTGTATTTTTTTTATTTTTTTGACTTGTGGTACCAGATGGGTTATGCATAGAATTGCTTGAGATGCAAGATGTTCATTGGCTCATCTAGAGGCAGCCCCTCGGGTGTTGCAAGCTAATAAGCTCCTGACCCATAGTCGGCGGTGACGACATAAGGTCCTAGCCAATTAGGTTCAAATTTTCCTTGCTTCGGACGCTCTTGCAGGTTCTTTTGATTTTCCATTAGGACTAGGTCACCTACCTCAAACTTTCTGGTTCTGATCTTTTTGTTGTAGCTTCTTCTAAGGCGGTTTTGGTGTGCCTGTAAGTGATTTAATGCATTCAGGCGTTTCTCATCCAACAATTCAAGTTGATGCAACCTTGCGACGCAATAGTCTTCATCAGAGATAATATTTTGCAATGATACTCGGAGGGATGGGAGCTCGACCTCTATAGGTAAAATGGCTTCTGATCCGAATACTAGTGAGTATGGAGTGGCTCCGGTAGGAGTGCAGATGCTAGTGCGGTAAGCCCATAGGGCGGGGTTGAGTTGGAGGTGCCAATCGCGGCTAGCTTCATTGACTGTCTTTTTTAAGATGCGGAGGATGGTTTTATTAGAAGCCTCTGCTTGACCATTTCCTTGGGGGTAATATGGCGTGGAGAATCGGTGTTTGATGTCAAACTTTTCGCACAAAGTGCGAACTTCTTGGTTTTTGAATGGCTTCCCATTATCAGTGACAATGGAATGGGGGATACCGTAGTGGCAAATGATGTAGTGGAGAATGAACTTGGAGATTTGGATGCCTGTGGTGAAGGTGAGTGGTATTGCTTCCACCCACTTTGTGAAGTATTCGGTAGTAGTTATTATGAATTTATGGTCGTTGGAAGATGGAGGATGGATTTTCCCTACAAGGTCGAGTCCCCACTGTGAGAAAGGCCATGGTGTTGTGATTGGTTGCAGTTCCTATGCTGGGGCGTGGATGAGATCGCCATGTTGTTGACATGGGAGGCATTTTCTGATAAACTGATGTGCATCTTTGTCCATGGTGGGCCAATAATAGCCAGTCCTCAGGATCTTCTTAGAAAGAGCTGGTCCACTCGAATGTGCCCCACAAATACCTGCATGTACCTCTTCCAAAGCTGCCTCGGCTTCCGTAGAGTCTAAACATCAGAGAAGCGTACCATCAAGACTCCTTTTGTAGAGGGTGTCACCTACAAGGATGAAACGGGAGGTTCGACGGATGAAGGATTTTTTCTGTGATGGGGATAGGTTGTTGGGGAGGATGTTATCGTGAAGGTAGAGGTAAGTTTCCTGATACCAGGGGGATAAAGGACCAACGATTTCACACACTAGTTCAGATTGGGGAATGTCATATGCTGGGATGGGGAGCTCTTCGATTAGGAATTCGCATTTCTTGCTGCCTTGCTTCATGTCAACCAGAGATCCGATGGTGGCCATGGCATCTACCACTTTGTTGTTTAACCTTGGGATCTGCTCAAAGTGGATGTCACCAAAATAATCTTTAAAGTCATCGACCATCTTCTTATAGGGAAGGAGCTTATCATCCTTGGTTTTGTATTCATTATTGACTTGCCTGATGACCAGTTGAGAGTCGCCATACACAGTTAGTTTTTCTATTTTCCATTAGATGGCCATTCGGAGACCTGTGATGAGGGCCTCATATTCTGCTACATTATTGGTGCGTGGAAATGTGATTTTGAATGATTAAGGGATCATGTCACCTTGAGGGGTAACAAACAAGACGCCTGCCCCCGAGCCTCTGTGAGTGTAGGATCCATCAAAATACATCTTCCATGTATCTGTGGCTGGTGTGATTGTCAAGATGGCCTCGTCTAGAAATTCTGCTATTGTAGGATGTTCTGCCTGAATAGGTGCCTCAGCCAGCTGATCTGCTATGACTTGTCCTTTGATTGCCTTCCTCTCTGTGTATTCGATGTCAAATTCGATGAGAATCATGACCCATTTTGCCATCCTTCCAGTGAGAGCTGCTCTGTTTAGCAAATATTTGAGTGGGTCGATCTTAGCAATGAGCTTAGTCTTGTGATTGAGCATATAATGTCTTAACTTTTGTGATGTGAAGACTAGGGCAAGGCATGCTCGTTCAATTTGTGTGTAGTTAAGCTCATAGGAAATCAAGGTGCGGCTGATGTAGTAGATGGCTCTTTCCTTCCCCTGCTCATCGTGTTGTGCTAACAAAGCCCCAATTGCTATGTCGGTCGCAGAAATATACAAGAGGAGGGGCTCTCCTTGTCTTGGTGGAGATAGAATAGGGGGATTGGCTAGATATGCTTTTAGCTGGTCGAAGGCATCCTGACACTGAGTAGTCCACGTGAAAGCTGTATCTTTCTTGAGGAGATGCTGGAATGGTTGGCATTTGTCAGCAAGTTGAGCAATGAATCAGCGAATAGACTGTAGTTTACCCTGCAGGCTTCTCAGTTGTTTCAAGGTTTTAGGAGGTGGCATTTTAGTAATAGCTTTGACTTTCACCGGGTCCACCTCGATTCCTCGTTTGGAGACTATGTATCCCAACAATTTGCCTGAAGTGACGCCAAAGACACACTTTTTTAGATTTAGACGAACATTATATTGCTCTAGCCTGTCAAAGATTTTGGCTAGTACATCTAAGTGTTCTTCTCTGGTCTTTGATTTGCCAAGTAAGTCATCAACGTAGTCCTCCATGATGTGGTGAAAGAGGTCGTGGAAGATGACAGTCATTGCTTGTTGATAAGTAGCTCCTACATTTTTTAGGCCGAATGGCATTACTACCCAACAGTATGTCCCCCATGGGCATATAAAAGATGTCTTATGCTGATCTTCTTCGGCAATTTTGATTTGATTGTATCCTGAAAAGCCATCCATGAGAGATAGCATCTCATGCCCTGCAGTAAGATCCACGATCATGTCAATGTTGGGAAGCAGGAAGTCATCTTTTGGGTAGGCTTTGTTAAGGTCTTTGAAGTCAGTGCAACAGTGGATTCTACCATCTAGTTTAGCAATGGGTACTAGATTCGAAACCCATTCAGGATAATCGATTGGACGTATGAACCCCACATCAAGTAACTTTTTAAGCTCTGCTTTGACAAGAAGCGCCACCTGAGGATTCATCTTTCAGAGCTTCTGTTTGACTGGTTTGGCATCAGGATGCACTGTAAGATGATGTACAACCAAGGCAGGATCTAGCCCTGGCATGTCTGCGTAGGTCCATGCAAAGTTGGGATTTCTGCGTGTGAAGAATGCAAAGAAGTCTTCCTGTTCGAAAAGGCTGAGAGATTCTGCTCTATATGTTATTTTTGGCTCTTCCTCTGTCCCCAGATTCATTTCCTGTGCCAGTTCAACCAAGATGGGTGATCTGTCAGGATATACTTTATCTATTTCAGGGAGGCCCATGCTTCCATCCCCTGGCGCCTCATAGAGGTTTTCATCAGGAGATACATCCTTTATTTTTACTTTTTTAGGATCTGATACTGTCGTGGAACGGTTTTCACCATCAGATCCATTTTTTGTTTCTGTATTTTTGCGACTAGAAGCAGGGGTTGTCTCCCCAAAATAGGCAGCTGGATTGAGTTCCATGATGTATCCAGCTCTGTGATCTCCCAAGGGGAAGTTGTCTCTTACTCCCATCATTTTAGCAATGGCTTCGTCATTAGGTGCGATGTCAAAAATAGGAGGTCCTCGTTGGTCTCAGTCGATGAGGTCAAGGAATACTAATGGTAGGTCATTGGATGATGAGGCGAGAGTAGTGACGGAGTAGATGGTGCAAATAGAGGAGGCAAAGAAATCGGCAAAGTCACTAAAGGAGTCTTGTAGGTCCGTTTCATTAATATTGTCGACGTCTAGAGAAACTGGAGCAAACTCGGCTAAGATACATTCACCGATATTAAGGATGCGTTGTTGTTGACCATACCCTAACCCTTGAGTATAGGGGTTCCTTGTTTCTTGCAGTGGTTCCACAATGCCCTATTCATGAAGGCCAATGCCGCCTTGTCCTTTGTAACCCATGCTTTTGACTATTTCAGAACCTTTGCTGTAACTGTTTGTTGGGATGGTGGGGATGTCTTGTTCTGTTTCCTCGTCCTTGTAAAGCCAGGATGAAATATCTTCAAGTATGTCCTGATCCAGAAGGTGTTTCTTCTCAAAGATGGGCGAGGGTTTGCATTTGATGATGATGGTGTAAGCTGCCTCTGTGTTCGGAGTGCCAAATGTCTTAGGAGTGGGTAATAATCCCACGCAAAAGGTGCCGTGAAGGTTGTATTCCCCACAGCCTTAGTCGCTGATCTTGATCTTGACCTCAGGTGGTGAAGGTGTTTGCGATGAAGTGGTGGCGATGTTGGTGGGGTCCATGTATGAAGTGGAAGCTGTTGGAGTGATTTGGGTGGTGGCTTTATTGTATGGACAGAAGGTTTGGTTGTGTCCTTCCAGAAAACTGCAGTATTGGAAGGGATGGGGATCGGCATAAATAGTGACTTCGGTGCCGTTGTGGGGGAATTTGAGACATTGATGGAAAGTGGAGGGGACGGCTTGCATGGCATGAATCCATGGGCGGCCGAGAAGAATGTTATAGGGGAGGTCAAGATCCAGAACCTGACATTTGGTTTCAAGGATTTTCTGTCCCACTTGAATAGGAAGCTTTATGGTACCCTCGGATAGCCTCTCGGTGTTGTCATATCCTTTGATTGTTATGCACTCGCTAGCATCCACAACCACATCTGAGTACCCCAAGTGTTTTAGTAATTTTAGAGTGCATATATTTAGGCCAGAACCACCATCTATTAGGACCCTTTTAATGGTGTGTTTGTGAATGCGGACCTCGATGTGTAGTGCATCATTATGTAGGTGTTCGGAAGCAGGGATATCTTTTTCAAAAAATGTGATATGGTGTGGTGTAGCAATATGGCCGACCATGGCTTGAAATTGATTGACATCCAAGTTTGTGGGGACTTGTATTTCCAAAAGGGCCTTGTCGAGAATGTCCTTGTGGCAGGGTGATGTGTGAAGCAGCTCAAGGATGGAGATTTGCGCGGGTGTCTTTCCTAGATGGTCTAGGAGATTGTATCGAGTGGTGGGTGATGGACGGGCATTTGGACGAGGGGGGAGGGGATCAAATGTGGATGGGGGTGTTGGTTCAGTGGGAGGGGCAGTGCGGATTGAGACACGGCCTCGACGGGTTGTGACGGTGCAATCGGGTGCTTGTGCTCGGATGGTGATTGTGTTGACAGAGTGGGATGAGGGTTCAATGCGGCTGACAATGGAGTCGTAGTGTGCGGGTGGTGGAGTAACATTGTACGCTTGGTTGGATGATGAAGGTTTGTTATGGTTGGGCAAAGGATCCTTGTAAGCTCCAAGGTTAGCATTTGGTGATGGCTGTGCACTGTGCTCAAGGTTGACAAGATTTTGATCTATTAGGTCTTGGATACAATGTTTTAATTGCATGCAGTCCGCTGTTTTATGGCCTGCCACGCGGTGGTATTCGCAATAATCATTTTCATTATACCATGCTGCCTTGAGGTCATTGTCTTGGCATGGTCTAATAGGTGGGAGTGTGATTTCTCCTTGCTTGAGACATCTATCAAGGATGTCCTCAATAGGTTCTGCTAACGGCGTGAAATTTTAGCGAGGTTTGCGGGGTTTATTTGGTCCTCTTTGGTTATTGGTGTTTGCTGCATACGTGTGTGTCGATGTGTGGTTTTGGATGTGTTGGACGGCCTTCACATTGGTGACGCCGTCATTCAGATTATTCTTGTTCTTCCCCCAATACCGTGATTTATCATCAGGTTGCGTGTTGGTATTATTGTTGGTATTGGGGGTGTTGTGATTGGTTTTGTGGTTGTTGTTATTGTTGTTGCTGTTGGACTTGGGATCGTAAAGTTTGATGGAACCCTTGGCAATGAGGGCTCATTCAACAGTGGTGCCCTTGTCGATAACCTCTTCAAAGGTAGATGCGCAAAGAATCTGTAAGTGGAACCCTAATTCCTGATTGAGATTAGCCACGAACATGGTGACAAGTTGTTTTTCAGGAATAGGCCATGGGAGTTTGCTTGCTAGGCCCCTCCACCTTTGTAGGAAAGAAGTGAAAGCTTCGTCATTCTTTTGTTTGGTGTTACAAAGGTCGGTCATAGATACCTCATGTTCAAAGTTGTAGGAGAAGTGGTTGACAAACTTCTCCGCAAGCTCAGGAAATGTTCGAATTCCAGGTGGAAGATGGGCAAACCATTCAGCGACTTGGCCGCCAAGACTTCTTGGGAAGAGTCTCATAAGATATGTGTCATTGTGAGAGACTTCGAGGCAAGCAATGTAGAATTCCTGAAGGTGGTCCCTAGGATCGCCCTTTCCCTTGTATTTGTCAAATTTTGGCGTTTCAAAGTTTTTAGGGAAAGGGGGCATGTACAAGGTGCGGTCAAATGGGTAGGGGCAAATATCCTCAAAAGAATAGTATTTGTGTTTGCCCCCAGTTTGTAGGTCATCCACCTTTTGGATTAAGCCTTGGAGCACAGTGTTGAAATCCTGTGGTTGTTGTGGTTGAAACGTGTAGGGTTGTTGGTTGGTGAGATATTGGAGATGGGGTGGGAGTTGATGTTGGGGATTGGTTTGGTTGAGATGTTGGCATTGTAGGTTGGGGTTTGGATTGATTAGTGCCTGCTGTTGTTGGTGCGCATAGAGTTGTTGGAGAATATGTGGGGGTATTTGGGAATTGGGATTATGTTGACTTATGGGATTGACGTTGGGTATGTGTATGTTGGATTGGTTAGATGCGTTGTGAGATTGTTGTGAGAATAGTTGTCGTAGGTATGCAAGGGTGTGAGGGTTTGGTGGGGGCACACTTGTGGAGGTACTTGCTTGTGTGATGTTACCTTGTATGCCCGTTGTGAGTGAAGCGGAAGGGTTGACAGCAGTTGTGGTAGTAGAAGTGATGATGAGTTGGGAGATGTTAGGTATGGCCGTGGAAATTGTAGGTGTAGTAGCGGTTGAGGTTGTGGAGGTGGTAGATACATTAGGTGTTGACGTTTGAGAGATGGTGGGTTGGGTATGCGATGTAGATGCTTGGGTATTTGATGTGTTAGGGACAACTGTAGAAGTGGATGGTTGTGATGATGTTGTGATGGGGGGAAGTTGAGCACCAAGCTTGAGAAGATGGTCAAGATATCTCTTTGGGTCCGATCTTAGGACTTTGTCAAGTAGGTCCATATTATCGGCATCTTGCGTGAAGGTCAGACATCTAGGTCATCTTGGGATATGGTGGGGACATTTTGTGGTGGTGGTGGTGGTGGTGTTGGTGCTTGTGGTAAGAAGTGAAAAGGGTCGTTGGCGCCAAATGGGGGGATGAAGGAATATGTAGGTGGATTGTATGTTTGATAAATGGGTATGTTGTTACTATCGGTGTTAAGCATGCCAAAGGGCCATCGTTCTGCCATTTCTTGATTTCTTTTGTGTTGTGATCTTGTGTTGGGCATACACGTATGGATTTGATTTCTAGATGTGGGGTGAGGTGGAGACCTTAGAGAATCGAATTGATTTTGTTGGACCCAAAGATGGATGTGGTAGTGAGATGGAGTAGGAGGGTATGATGAAGATCGATATGTCTTCCCAAAGGTTTTATCCTAAGGGTGATATGAATGGGTGATATTGATTTTTTTGCACAAATTTTGGACCGAAGATGAATGATAAGAAAGGGATTTGGAATTGTGATGTTTTTGATTTTTTGATTGATTTAGGATGGTGAGGATGATGTTGTTGATGTTTCTCGAATTGAGCTTTTGGATAAGATCTAGATTTTGATTTGGCACACAAAGGATGATGATTTTCTTTGTTTGGGGTAGACTAATGACCTTACGCAAAGAGAGGTGATTTGTTTCTCTTGAAATGTAGACTAATGACTTTTCAAGGAAAATGTGATGTTAATGATAAGATCTAGATCTAACTTTGGCTCAAAAGGATGACAAGCTTTGGTTGATGATTTGTTTGATGGGTTTTTTGATTTGGATGTGGACTTTTTGAAATGATTTGTCTTGGTCCAAGGAGATATGCAAAAAGGATTAAAAGGGGATGGATGGATATGTATTTGTGCTGATAATGGGGTCCAACAATGGTGGTGATTAATTCTCTAAGGTCAAGAAGGTGCACTTTTGGGAATTTTTTTGAAGAAAATGGCTGGACTGTTGGCAGATTTCTGTGAGATGGATATGGATTATGGCAGAACAGAAAGTGTAGATCACAACAAAATGGGTCTTTGCTTCAGGCAAGTCAATCTCAAAGTAGCGCCAATCCACAGGTGAAAAGGCGCTACAATAAAACAGACATGGCGCTAAAACAGGTTACACAGATTTCTGATGGCAAAATTTTGGATTTCTGACGGTAGAATTTTGGATTTATCTGTTTGGGATGTGACTAACTGATTTGTTCTGTCTCAGGCACGTCAATCTCAAAATAGCGCCAATCCACAGGTGAAAAGGCGCTACAATTAGATAGATATGGCGCTGAAACAGGGTTTGACAGATTTCTGATGGCAAACTTTTGGATTCCTGACGGCAGAATTTTGGATTTGTCTGTTTGGAATGCGACTAACTGATTTGTTCTGTCTCAGGCACGTCAATCTCAAAATAGTGCCAATCCACAGGTGAAAAGGTGCTACAATCAGATAGATATGGTGCTGAAACAGGGTTTGACAGATTTCTGATGGCAAACTTTTGGATTCCTGACGGCAAAATTTTGGATTTGTCTGTATGGAATGCGATTAACTAATTTGTTCTGTCTCAGGCACGTCAATCTCAAAATAGCACCAATCCACAAGTGAAAAGGCGCTACAATAAGATAGATATGGCGCTGAAACAGGGTTTGACAGATTTCTAATGGCAAACTTTTGGATTCCTGATGGCAGAATTTTGGATTTGTCTGTTTGGGATGTGACTAACTGATTTGTTCTATCTCAGGCACGTCAATCTCAAAATAGCGCCAATCCATAAGTGAAAAGGTGCTACAATCAGATTGATATGGCGTTGAAACAGCGTTTGACAGATTTCTGATTTGTTTTGTCTCTTGGCAAGTTGTTTGTGAAAAAATCAAAGCACTTTAACACACATTTGAACGCAAAACAAGCAATGATTTTTGTTTGTGAAATGACATGATTTTGTTTAGAACAAGCACACTTTTACAACCTAAGGTGAGATTGTGACAATATTTGTTGAATCCCCTAGCTGCACCTATTCAAAGTGGGTAGCTCCAGGATCTTGGTAGCACCAGCTCTTCCTTACAATTGCACACACTTCTCACGCATACCAAGATCTGGGTTTCTTATAAGGCTTGACCCTCTCCAAACCTTTAGATTGTCCCTGCTACCTCGGCTAAGAACCGCATGAATCAGGGCCGCTTCAAGGGTTTTGCCCTCTGCGTCAACAAATAGAAGGATTTTGGCTTACTACAACAATGGCTCTTAGTAAGGGCATCCGTTCAAGTGGTTATACGTGCGGCAGCGCTACTCTCCGTTATGGAGTCTCCCAGCCTCCAAGGGTTGCACCTTGGAGGGTTTATGGGCAGGTTGGCTGTCGGTATAACAAAACAACACCTGGCGCTTGAGACTTTCATCCCAAACACCTTATTTTATATAGCAGCTTGGAAGAGCTTGGCTTTAGCTTGATGCCGCTTGGGTCGTTCCCACCTTTCGAAGCGGGGTGGCAGGCCCTCTAAGGATTACAAAAGCAATACAATCACAAAAAACACTTTTGATCCCCAAGTTCATACAAAGATGCGAGGGGAGAGCATACGTGTTCCCTATGATTATATCACACTCAACATGGTTCAATTTTAGATCTTTGGATTAGATGGGGGGTGATTAATGCAAAGTGTTGTGAGAAGTTTTTGATTCCCAAGATCACCAAAGGGTGCGAGGGAAGAGCATACACTTCTCACTCTACTTAACACAATCACGAAGACACTTCACACAAGCATTAGATTGTCTTGATTAGATGCATGGAAATGCAAGTTTGATGTTCTTTTTATCCAATGAGGTATGCAATTTGTTGTTCTTTTTATAGCCCAAATTGAAGTGTTTTGGTTGTTTGTTTGTTGGCACACAAAAGAAGTATATTTCAGAGCACCAAAGTAAATGTTGTAGTCACACACACTTCACACAAGGAGTTGTTTGGGTTAATTTTAGAACACCAAATTGAAATGTTTGTTTAAGGCCTAACAAAGCAAACAAGGGTTCATTTTAGTTTCCAAATTGAAATGTTTGCTAACTAATTAACAAACCATCCTACAAAAAGATTTCGTTAGTATCTGTAGTACCTACAACAAACAGAAAAGCAAATTATCAAAATAGCGCTAAAATAGACATGTACAGGTGCCACTGCGGGCAGAACAACCTGACTTACGAAAAAAGGCGCTAAACTATTTTATGGCGCTAATTAAAATCTAAGCTAGTGCTAATTAAATTAATGGCGTTGATACAGATGATAGCGCTAATAAATCCTAAGTTAGGCGTTGATACAGACGATAGCGATGATCCGTTGTAGTGAAGGCGCCACTGCGCGGTGTTTCTGAATCTAAGGAAGACACCGATGGCGCTAATCTGAAGGATGGCGTCAAAACGCGGAACTGATGCTGCTTTGTCATTTCTTTCAAAAATTTGCCATAACCTCCCCCTGTAATTCCTGGTTTTCCTGCAAAACAGAGAACAAAAAACACAGAAAACAATAGGAAAAGCAAAAAACACACATGAGTATGGTTAGCATATAAAAGAAAATTGTGCAGAAATAGCGCTAAAAGAGGAATAGCGCTAAAAGACGGTAGTGATGGCACCGCTGCGACTGTTGAATAGCGCTGAACCTGCAAAAAGTCAAATACTAACACAAAACCTCACAAACAAGGATTAGATTGGACCTTGTGGGTCCCACCGGGCGTGCCAATGTAGATTAAGTAAATGCAATAAGGCAAAACACTAAATCAAATGCAAATAAAACACATGATTATACCTCTCAAAACACCACCTAATCCCATCAAGGGAAGAAGGAGCCTTTGCACTCAAAAGAAGCTCCCAAGACCAAAATTATCCCTAGACTATGGATTCAAATGTGAAATGCTTCTCAAATTGTGCAACTCACTATTTACTCAAAGATGATTTTGGCATGGTAACTTTGCATGGAATTGGATGATGAAAATGACTTGTGAGAGGTTGTATTTATAGACTTTTTGGAGGGATTTTGATCCAAGGGTGGAGATTGAATGGAGAGATCAATGGTGGAGGATGAAAGTGATGTGGAGGGCCTAGATTTGATCTTGGAAGATGGAGGGCTAGGAATAAAAGTAAATCTTTTATTCATTTTTGAGAAAGAGGTGAATAAATGAGGTTGGGTGAGATGGATTATTTGTGAATTAAAAATTCACATGGGGAAGGGTAAAATAAATTAAAAATTCATTTGGGGAAGAGTGGATATTTATTAGTTATGACATGTATAAGGGATGTGTAAGAGGAGTAAATGTGATGTGTGATTTATTTGAATTTTAAATTTGGAGAATGTGGAGAGAAGTGTTAATGAGGGTTTGACTCACTTAATTAGGGTGATTAACCTAATTAATGTGGCTGGAATAAATTAGTAGAGGGATTAGAGGGGGATAAGATTAATTAATTAGTGATTTAATTAATTAATCCTAAGGCTAGGATGAGGTAGGCTAGAGTAGGCAATTAAATAATAGCTATTTAATTGTCTAGGGTAGGGATAGGCTAATTAGTAGGCTGGATTAATTAGTTAACATAGTTTTAACTAATTAATTAGATTTAGGGAAAATGGGGGAATTGATTTAATAAATTTTGCATATTTATTAAATCAATTGGCTAAGGTTTGGACTATTGAATTAATAAAATTAATTCAATTTTGGGGATAAAATGGTGTGGATTTAGATGATGAAAGGGGTAATTAATTAAATAGAAATTTAATTAATTGGTTGGAAAGGAAATTGGTATGTTTAGGGATGTCAGGAGTCAGTTTGGTGGTCGAGACATTTTTAGGTGTCCACACAAATCATCATAAATCTTGAGTAATTTGTTTTTGAAATCTGGATACATGCATTGATCAACTATGTCCCCTAGAGTGCTTGTCAGTCTGCATGTGTTGTTTTTGTTCCTAATCCATTTGAAGTTAGCATCATCCATATCTAGCTGTGGAACATCCTGGTGACATATGGTTTGATTTATTCTCCTCATGAATGTATCTTGTATGTATGTGATCCAATGACTAAAGATTCACTAAAATTAGAAGCATTCTTTTAAAATTTCTTTCAATTTCATAGAAGATCATCACCATAATTGCAAATAATAGAGAATCAAAAGAAAATAACATAAAATATGTTGATATCCCATAGATAATTGGAAATACAGAGCATATTTAGAGTAAAAACATGTTAAATTGACAAATATCATGCAAATTCATACAAATATCCATGGAATACATGCAAATATCTACTTATAGAAACATCATTTGAATAAATATACAGTGTAGAAGAAAGAACAAGTTCATGATGATCAATAATCAGAAGAATTGATCAAACTTGCAAATATAACAACTATCTTTGGAAATAGAGTAGAAATAACCTCTCTGTGGAGTAAATTTACAGGAAACAGAACAATATTGATCATCTAGACAAATGTAAGACCCCTTGAAATGGAAAACAGCATGTCACATCAACCTCTGAGTAACGTCAGACGATCATGACCTGATCAATAGAGACTTGGAGTCATCAACTTATCCTAAGTTGATCGTACTTTACAAGATAATAAAGGTTTGTTGTGCAAATTTTTATGCATGTTGTTATGACTAACAATCATCATCAATAGATTGCACCTCACATTGTGGCTGTAGATTGTAGTTCTCTACAAAGTCAACGATTGAAACAATGCTACCAACTAGAAATATGTCCTTGCATGATTTGAATTGTAAGTCTAACCATCGATCTCTATGGGCATGTCTTGCATACTCATACACTATACTATCATGAAATATAGACATAAAATGATACACTAGAATCTTTTGAATAACATATTCACATCTCTTTTCTTCTTTACCCTCTTTTGTATTGTATGCCATTGTTTTATACTTGTCAAACTCTATAGTTCGTCTCCAACCGCATGTGTTCTTTCCATATGTTCACATATTGGCATACATTGCAAGCCACCGCAATGCTGACATGTGCCATCCAAGCATAATTTCCTGTATAATATTTGACCTTCCTCTCTTTCACATAAAATTCTTGATATGAAGTCTCTTGAAGATGTTGGTGGGGCATGTATGCCACAATCCTGCAAAACATTGTTAGTATGCAAATCTAAGCATATAGACTGATAAACATCAAAATGGTTAGAAAATTCAATATGTAATCTACAACAACAAGTAGTGCATGTGTGATTTATCTTGACATAGAAAGGTTTTAACATTTCAAAATATCTTTGACAAATTTTAATTTGAGGCTACATCTCTAGAAATTTACCAAAAAATTGTGTTTGAGTCATATCCAAAAAATGCTTTGGATGTGGCCCACGGTTCTGACTACTGATTCTCCTTCTTATCACATCCCTTTGATTCAGAGATACCCTTGTCTAATTATTCCAAAAGTCTTCAATTAGTGATCTCAATGCTTCAACAATTGATTTATCTAAATTTCGTGGTAGTCTCCCTGAGAATGCCCATAATTCATTAGCATTGGTGTCCTCAATTCTTTGGTGCCTTCCAACGGCTCTTGATAAAGTTTTCCTATTAATTCTCAATGCTTGATTTGTCTTTCTAATGAGACAAGCTTTCCTTGTTTGACTACTTCCTATAGTCAATTTAATGACACGCTATGTTGCATTACTATCTTTTGTGTGTGAGGTGTTACCCACACTCTCATATGCACTCATTAGATTCTTGACAATAGATTTTTCACTTGAAGCCTCTGATGTTTTCAACCCAAGAATATTCATGATGGACCTATACTTTATACTTCGCATCATTTGAACGAATAGTTGACATCTTGCGGTCTCATTTAACTTTTCAAAGAACAATCTCCAAATCTTATGAGCATATCTTCTACAAGCGTGTTTTGAAATCTTACCTTCCATTGGCTACAAAATATTCTCATCAATATCAATCAAATACTTTGGCTTTCTATGCAAAATTCTAGGTGATGTTAAGATAGGTAAATTCATCTCAACATTAGGAATTTCATCAATATTTAAATGAGATGGCCTAGATGCATTACCTTTGATCGAAGATGGAATAGATGACATACTTTGAGGTTGAGGTGGGAACAATGGTGTACGTCCTTCCTCACATGTGAGTGATGTACTCTCAACTTGAGATGAGGTAGATGGTGTCCCTACATGTTGACTTGCGATAGAGGACATGTCTCCAACTACAGCATTCAAATCTCTCATAGCACGACATTTTTTGCATTTGTTCCCTTTGTGTCGCTAATACCATATCTCTTTTTGATGGTTGCGATTCCTCTTCAATTGGAATGTCTTCATTTATTGTGTCCAATTTCCTCTTCTCATGAAGTTCCCTCATAGCCACTGCTTTCTTTGCATTATTAGCTTCTATCTCTTCCTATGTTGGTTTAATTCTTGATCGTTTCCTTAGCATGACAAAGAATTTATCTGTAGCATGATAAAGAGACAAATATTAGTTCCTAAGAAATGAATCTATATAAATAACTGAAATATTATGTCATTCAACCCTTCATACAAAATGTACATACAATCATCATGTAGAAGAGTAAATGTCTCTCAACCAAAATAGGTACAAAGCATATAAAGCATTATTGCAGCCATACAAAGCATTATGGTACAAGGTTCACTTCAGTCCTATGAGGATAAGGATAGAGGAGAGTCACCTATTGAGGCTACAAGTGAAGAGTACATGGGACTTCATGTTGACTACAAGGTTGAAGATGTGGGGGAGGCCTTGTTGATAGTGGCATCAAACTACCTACACTTACTTGCGGATAGAGATCATCTCCTCACACACGAAGATTCAACTTGCAGCCATGGGACAAAATTTAGGACATATGATACACTTGATTTTCACTTGGAGATGTCTCATGGGCTAGTACTTGTTGATAACCATCTAGTCATGAAAGTATAGATGATTGAGATCGTGGGAGACATCACACTAGGGCATGAGGTAAGGACTAATTTTCTGATGTGTGACAGCAATCCCTTATCTTCACATTATCATGATATGACAACCAAGAGGATCAACCTTAAGGCTTATGATTTTCATGGAGACACTCATGTTGAACTTTGTACTTTGCTATGACTGAACTATCTTGAGACCCTATATCAATTCCATGGCAATGTGATTGATTTGTAGTTGTTAACTTGGTACATTGTCATAGATATGGGAATGGAAACATTTGGTATACAAGGTTTGTATGAACTATCAACATGAAGAATAATGTATCATAGCATGGATCATGATTGGATAAATCCTATTGGGATTTACTTGTATGGTCTTGGCACCTATTCATTTATATTTTAACTTGTTATGACAAGATAATAGTATTTCATTATGCTTAAGGGATTGTATATTTATATGTTTTAAGGATTTATTGTTGTATAATTTGATGTCACAGTATGTTAAGGTCTATTTAATTCATTATTACACATACTTATTAAAGAGCCCAAGTGTAGAAAATATACATGGCACCATGTGAGATTGTAGGCTGACCTTATGGATTCTTAAGTATTAATAAAATCTAGATATTTAACTTAAGGCTATGTAGGTTTAAAGAAAACACACATGATGGAATTTTGCATGAGGTCCTTTAGGTTGAATCTCATTAGATAGACATTAATGAGTTTGTATTATAAGGTTCATTATGCAAAGAGACTTAACAATGATACCATGATTGTGTCTATTTTAATTAATGTTGACCTAAGTTGAGATATTGTTTATTATGCATACCATGAACTGATTTAAAACATAGTCAATTATAAGGACATTTGTGTGCGATGACTAAGCTCTTTGGGTAGTAAGAACTACATGATGAACTATAAATGCAAAATGTAAGACATGTATGCAAAATGTGGAATCATGGACAAGGTAGATGAACTATAAAATCAAAAAAGTGACACTGATATAAACACAAAATATGTAAACCATACAAGTGAAATAAACATGTATGATAAAGCATGATAAAGTAATTCAAATAGAATTAAGGAAAATGTAAAGAACATGCATGTAAAGACTTGACATACCTAAAAAATGGAGATCTGAATGGAGAGAGTACCCAATTATGTAGTGTTTTTTTCTTCTTACATCAAACTCCTCAATGATTTGAACATTTCACCACTTGCTTCCTTTTAAACATTAAATTGAATAACACTCAAATAGAATTAGTAACAACAATACTATTAACCAATCTATAATGTTGAATTCCTACAATCAATCACAATTAACATTGGAACACTACAAAAATTGAAACTTGCATTGATATATATCAAATTCGATGTGAAAACTATGTTATTTCCTCCTTAAGTTGGAAAAGCAGAAAAAGGTGGTGGAAAGTTCATGCAAAGGTGGTAGAATGTGCAAAATGTGCATGTGAACTTCCCAACAGCATGAAATTTTTTTTTTGTTAGAACATGCACATAAACAAAAGAAAATAGAGTATGTGGGTCTAGATCATGGGGGTCCAAGCCTTTTTACCATTTGTATAGCAAGCCAAAATGTGAGCACATTGTGTCCTACTATAGATTGATCCATAACAAAATATGTGCCTAAAGCAGAAAGGAGTTTAGAGAGTTCATGTGTTATTGAGGGTTCCTTGATCCAAATACCAGTAGATTGATGCTTTAGAAGTGGAGGGATTGGCATGTGCATAATCCAAGGGATAATCATCCTTCTTTTTGTGGTGGTCTAGGTATTTTATTTTGAAACTTATGAAGTGAATTAACTAAATGTAGTCTCTTTAAAATGTGCCACTGAGTTGTCATGGCAAAGAAGTGCCAAGTAGCTAGAGGTGAGATATATTGCAAAATATGATAGGAAGGAGTGCCTATAAATATTTATGCCTATCTCATCTTTGATAGCACCTTTTCAATATCTCTCACCTCTAGTTCCATTAGCTCATGTTCTATCTCTCACCTCTCTATATCTCACTTATCTCTCCCCCTCACCTCTCTACCTCTCCCCTCTCTGCGTCTCTCAATCACTCCTTGTCTACCTCTCCATCCATCCTTAGCCATCTAAGACTCACTTAACCCTAAACCCTAAAGACTCAACCCTCAACCCTTAAACCTTAAATCATAAACCCTATACCTAAACCATCAACACTTTACATTAAACCCTAATCCCTCAACCCTAAACCCTACACCCTATTACTAAACCCTCAACCCTATTCCCTCAACCCTAAATTCTATCCCTAAAGCCTCAACCCTAAACCCTAATCCCTCAAGGTCCTAAACCCTAATCCCTTATCCCTAATCTCTAAACCCTATCCCTAAATCCTCAACCCTCAACCCTCAACCTTAAACCTTAATCCCTCAACCCTAAACCTTACAGGTTAAACCCTAATCCCTTATCCCTAAACCCTAAACCCCATCCCTCAACCTTTAACCCTTAAACCTTAAACCCTAAAACCTATCCCTAAACCCTCAACCCTCAACACTATATCTTAAACCCTAATCCCTTAACCCTCATCCTAAAGCCTTAACCCTCAATCCTTAAACCTTAAACCCTAAACCCTATCCCTAATCCCTCTACCCTCAACACTCTACCTTAACCCTAATCCCTCGACCCTCAAGCCTAAATGCTATCCCTAAAGCCTCAACTGTAAACCCTAATCCCTCAAGGTCGTAAACCCTAATCCCTTATCCCTAAACTCTAAACCCTATCCCTAAACCCTCAACCCTCAACCTTAAACCTTAATCCCTCAATCCTAAACCTTACAGGTTAAACCCTAATTTCTTATGCCTTATCCATAAACCCTATCCCTTAACCCTAAACCCTTAAACCTTAAACCCTAATCCCTCTACCCTCGATACTCTACCTTAACCCTAATCCCTCGACCCTCAACCCTATCCCTAAACCCTCAACCCTCAACCTTAAACCCTAATCTGTCAACCCTAAACCCTAATCTATCAACACTAAACCCTATCCCTAAACCCTCAACTCTAAACACTATACCTTAAACCCTAATCCCTCAACCCTAAACCCTAATCCCTTAACCCTCAACCCTAATCCCTCATCCCTAAACCCTAAATGCTATCCCTATTCCTAAACCCTCAACCCTCAACACTATACCTTAAACCCTAATCCCTTATCTCTAAACCCTAAACCCTATCCCTCAACCTCAACCCTTAAACATTAAACCCTAAAACCTATCCCTAAACCCTAGACCCTCGACATTATATCTTAAACCCTAATCCCTTAAGCCTCAGCCCTAAAGCCTCAACCCTCAATCCTTAAACCTTCAACCCTAAACCCTATCCCTAATCCCTCTACCCTCGACACTCTACCTTAACCCTAATCCCTCGACCCTCAACCCTATCCCTAAACCATCAACACTCAACCCTCAACCCTCAACCTTAAACCCTAATCCCTCAACCCTAAACCCTCAACCCTCAATACTATACCTTAAACCCTAATCCCTCAACCCTCAACCCTAAACCCTATCCCTAAACCCTCAACACTATACCTTAAACCCTAATCCCTCAACCCTTAACCCTAATCCCTCATCCCTAAACCCTAAATGCTATCCCTATTCCTAAACCCTCAACCCTTGACACTATACCTTAAACCCTAATCCCTTACCCCTAAACCCTAAACCCTATCCCTCAACCCTTAACCCTTAAACCTTAAACCCTAAAACCTATCCCTAAACCCTCAACCCTATACCCTCAACCATATACTTAAGCCCTAATCACTCAATCCTCAACCCTATACCTTAAACCATGAAGCCTACACCCACAAAACCTCATCCCTATACCCTATAACCTCACCCTTATACCCTAAACCCTGAATATTGTGCCTCAACCCTATACTTAAATTAAACCTAAACCATACATGCTCTCAACTCAAGTCACCCTATGCCTTATATACCCTCAATCCATATCATAAACCTTAAACCCAATATCCTAAACCCTAATCCCCATGTCTTACACACTTAATCTTATACACTCAACAATCTAAATATTAACACTCAACTGTAACCCTCTACCCTCTACCTATTACGTAATCCCTAATCCCTCAACCCTCAACCCTCAACCCTAAAAACTATACAGGCTTAGGTCCTTATATACTCTAAACCCAAAACCCTTACATACATACATACATACAAACATGCATACATATATACATACATACAAGCATGCATACATGTACATACATACATACCTACAAGCATACATATATACATATATACATCCATCAAACATACTTAAGAAACTTGAACATAAATCATTCAAAGGGAGACATAATGTGAGCGCATTTTAATGCGCTCGCGTTATGTCAAACTGGGAAAACACTGGCAAACATGCAAAAAAAAAAAGCACAACATAACGTGAGCGCATTATAATGTGGTCACTTTATATTTTGCTTTGGGAATCCCAAGCCTTAGGCTTGGATTTTGCTTTGGATTTCCAACCCAAAGGATTGGAGTGCCTTCCCAATGTCCAAAGACATGTATTTGCAAATTCTACAAGATTTCACATAATTTTGTTCGTGCTAACCCTCAGATTTACACATGTTTCAAGGTCGAACAAATCAAACACTTGGGTAATCTTAGGCTTTCTCTTAGCTATTTAACGATGTAATTTTTTTCACATTTTGACAATGTTAAGCCTTTTATCTTTAATTTTTTTGTTTGTGTGTCCATTTTTAGGCAAAAACCAGTGTTTATTATTTTTTTCATTATAAATTAACCGTTCATTGAAATTTCAAATAAATTAGATTTTTATAAACTAGACTCCATTCTACACATATTCAAAAAATCAATTAGTTTTCAAAATTTACAGGGGTAGCACAACCAAAATTCTATTTTTTAGGATGTGTCCACTTCGAAAATTAGTAAAAAATCAAATATTCATTAAAAATTATTAGAAAAATTGGGCATAAACTACATGTTGTTGGCTAATTTCTCACCGAAACGATTTTAAAAATACCAAAAAAAGTTAATTTTTTGAGGGAACCACAAAACACGCTATGTTATGTTTTTGTGACAGAAACAACACCAATTTATGTGGCTCCCTATTTTGAACCCCTTAATCTATACCATTTTTTAAAAAAATTAGTAGTTTAGAAAGTAGACTTGGAGCATGCTACAAACATTGTTTTGGTTGCATCTTCAAATTTTGAGTGTAACTATGTTCAATTTCTCATCCAAGGTCAATATTTCTTGGTTTTAGAAAAAAAAAAAGTGGCCACTTAAGACCCCTTTTTGGCCCCCCATCTTCTTGCACTTACCCTTATAGAATTCATCAAATTCCTCAGAACAATATTCTCCTTCATTGTCAGATCTCAAAACCTTTATCTTATAATCTGGCTATTTTTTAACTAAAGCTTTAAATTCCTTAAACTTAGTGAAAACTTTAGATTTGTGACACATAAAATAAATTCAAGTAAACCTTGAGACATCATCAATGAAGGAAACAAAATATCTAGATTTTTTAATTGATTCAACATCCACATGACCAAAAACATACAAATGATAAGTTCCAATTTATCATTAGATTTATTACTTCCTGAAGGAAATAGAGATCTACTTTGTTTTTCAAACACACAATGTTCACAAAATTTAAAACTCTCATCAGAATAGGATAAATTGTCTAACAATTTTTTATTTGAAGATAGTCTTTAAACTAGAATGACTTATGTGTCCCAATCTATGGTGCCAAAAAATACATGAATTTTTAGTATTAGCCTCAGATGCATAAGAGGCATTACAAACAGTACTGGATTCTAGCTTAAACAGAGTTCCCAATATTTTGCCCTTCACCACCACCAAGTTTCCTCTCACCAATCTATAGCCATGCTTATCAAATGTCACATGCATTGCCAAATCATTCAACTTTGAAATAGAAATTAAATTTATAGCCAATCCAGGAACATACAAAACACCAGGGAGGGTTTTAAGTCTCCCATCACTGAAACACATCATTACCTTCTCTCATCCAATAATAGGGTATGTAGAGTTGTCCCTAAGGTACATATTTCCTCCATCATACTCTTAGTATGTAGAAAACTAATCTTTAAGTGGGGTCATGAGGTATGAGCATCCTGAGTCAATAAACCAATGATCATGATAAACAACATTACATGCAGAAAGTAAAACCTCATCACATGCATTCAAAGACTTATGAGTAGTGGAATCCCATTGTTTCTTCTGGTTTCTACATTCCTTTTTCACATGTCCTCTCTTTCCGCAGTTCCAACACTTGACTCTATTCTTCTTTCTAGGAGTCTTAGAATGGCCCTTAGACTTATCTTTAGACCCATTCTAATCTCCTTTTGGTCCTCTTTTCATAGGCCTTCCCCTAACATTGAGAGCATCCCCTAAACTATTTGAACTCTTCTTCGTCAATTCCTATGATAGTAGAACTGAAACAAGAGCATCAAACTTTAGATCTGTGAGATCAGCAGTGATAGCCAAAATAACATTCTCCCATGACTCAGGCAAAGAATAGAGAAGCAATATATATTTATCTTCCTCGTTCACCTCAACATCTATAGATGATAGTTGACTCAATAACAAATTAAAAAAATCAAATGCTTTGCAACAAATTCACCCTCTTTCATTTTCATGGAAAATAACTTAAGCTTTAAATAAAGCTTATTTACCATACTCTTGGCTTGGTAGATCTCACCCATACGCTTCCATAAGCTATGTGCAGACTTCTCAATTGTAACATTCAGTAGAATAGAATCTACAAGACACAACTAGATTGTACCACGTGCCTTTTTATCTAGTCTTTCCCACTCATCAGGAGAAACATCATCATATTCTTCTCTTTCATAACAACCAACCACTTATTTCTATCTTCTAATAAATCCTCCACTTTTATCTTAAACAATTCATACCTTGTGTCATTGAACTTTTTAATGTCTAACTGAGAGGTAGAAGCAATAGTGGATGCAACCATGATATCTACACAAGATCTGCAAACAAATAATAACCAAATCTCCCACTGCAGCTAAAAAACCTTTACACTACCACCGAAGAATCAAAATTGGTCAAGCTTAGATACCGAATGTTAGAAATGAAGGTGCAAACCACATAATGAAAATCTGATTCAAACCTTATTAATGTCTTTTAAATAATGTAGAATCAATGGAGATTGCAACAGAAATAAAACCCACTACACAAAAATAGCATGCATTAAGAACTAAACACATAACACAGTATGTATCATGGAGAAAACCCTTTCATGTAAAAAACTCCACCAAGAAAAGATGCTCCAAGCTTTATTATCTTCAAATATGAAATTACAATACATGTACTTCCTCTCCTTTAGTTTTCAATCTAGCGATGCCTGTTACTCTCAACTCTGCTAAAAATGTAGTACAAATATCCTTATAAAAGAGGGTTGCTTTCTAGGGTAAGAAAATTGACATAATATCGAATGTCAAATCTATGACCTAATGACAAATGGTCTAGATTTACAATGATACAATATAAATAAAATTTGGTTCCAAACCCCTCATAGGGGGGAAACCCCCCGCAACCCCTAGTCATGGACGAATTAGCATCGGGGACCAAATATAAACATGTGACTGAAACAAGATCACTACTAGTGAAACTTTCCATCCCTGATGGGTAATTTACAAACAATAATAGGATAATAAATTACATAGGATTTACAAGGTTGATGAGACCTTAATCCTAACAAAACTTAATAATTTTACTCATGCAAAGAAATAAACAAGGTATATAAACTTTTAGCCTAGTAATTTGCCAACAAATGGTCTATTGGTATTGTCACAAAATCCCAACTATATGTAAAGAGAAATACCTTGGTAATCTCATCCAAGGATATTACTCATGTCTCTTTTTCATAACTTTAACTATTATTCTTGGTCACCAAATTTATATTGCTACATTTGTTTTGAGTGCTCAACCCTCTAGAATCTAATGAAGAGTCACTAAGGGGGAATTCAATTGAAAATGCTACTCAATTTCACTTGATGGCTATATTTTCTAAAATAAATGGTCTCTCTTACCCAATCAATATGTGATGATCACAAACGATGATGGAGAATCCCTCCACATGATTTTTTATCTTGGATTTTTTATGGCCCTAAAAATGCTTCTCATGAGTTTATTGTGTGTGCTACATGCTAAAAACTTGGACCATTTGATTTATTCACTTTCAATAAGTCAAAGTTTCTATTTTCTACTTCTAGCCATCTTTAGGATGATTTGGCCTCACACCACTCATCTCACGACCTCATGTGAGGATGGATATGGTATCTCATGAGAATGTTTATTTTGATTTTCTATGTTCTTCCACTATTTCATTTGGAGAAGAGATAAACTATAATGTTGTGCGAGTTACTCTTAATATTGTTGTTCATTTAATTTGCATTATCATTGTTTATACACCTAATGATGGTCTAAAGAGATCACTATTATGGAATTGGTTGTTTTACAAATTCATTTTTTTAATGGCTTATTTTGTGGTGAATTTTCTCTAGGTACCAAAGGCATGTTGCCTATATCTTGATGTGTTGGAGAATGTGAAGCTTGGATCTGCTTTATAATCTCTTGGGAACTATAAGCGTGTCCAATTTTTAGTAGTGGCTTGCCTTGTTGGATCCATGGTTTATCTTGTACAAAGTGTGAGCTAGTTTTAAAATAGTGCTCAAATGCCTTAATCATTTCATGATATATCTAAGCAATATGCATCTTACCTTACAAATCATAAAGGGTGATCTTTGATAGTGCATATAATGATTGTCATGTCTCACCAAAGCCTCGTTAGTTTTAATATTAAGGTAGACAAGTTTAAAATCTCAAGCACTTAATTTATTCTAAATATGATACTTCTTAATCATAATGTATTCTCCACCTCATTTCTCAATTTTAGAATCATGGCATGCCATCTAACTTAGTGGCCAACTAGATTGACTAATAAAATACCATGATCACTCACATCGCCATCTTTTTGTAGCAATTTAGAAAGCAAGATGCCAAGGTTTACGAGAGATTCAATGATACTATTGTAGATAAATTCATTTGTATTTCTAGTGAGCTAAATAATAATCCTATCAAGTATAATTGATGACCTTGGATGCCTAGCTAATGCATAATCTCAATATCAACAAAAGTCATCATGCTAAAGGAACTCAAATCCACACTCACCTTAATTGGAATTATGTTAGATATAGGACTTCCATATGTATTTTAGACTTTTGCATTAATTAGGTTAGATCATGTAAATTAAATCCATAAAAACTACCCATGGTAGGCTTTCTACTCTCCTTGAGATTTATAAAACATTCTTAGATCAGTATAAGATTATTTCTCAAACATAAGATGAGAAATAGAATGACTTCAAGCCCTTCATTTTTTTATGGGATGTTGTTCTCTCCAATCCCAATTAGGCAAATCAATTTGTATGTAAACCTCTACTCATTGAGGAGAAGATTCATTTTTCTCTTATATAAATGGGAAACAACAAAATGCCTACTTTGGTTGAATTTCTCTATGAGTTGTTCAAATCCACTTGGTATTTAACCATCCCCAACTTTCTTCAAGTGTATAAGGTGTTGGGCCTCAAAAACACAGGTTTTTAGACCACAAGAGTGTGCCAGTCTCTTGATATGTTCTTGGTCAACAAAACAGGGTTTATGCAACTAGAAACCCCCTACTCTTTAGGCTCTGCTAAACCTAGGCATGTATACCTGAATGATAGGTAGATTTTTAAGGCTATGATCTTTAAATTAAGCAACCTACTCACAATGGCACTTGAGGTGAAGTAGATGCAAGGCTAATTACTGCTTCCTACTGAAAATATTTTGGGAATCAAATATATAAACAAGACCTATATGAGATTATTCTAAACTAACTAGTGCCTACACTATTGGGTGAATGATGACTTTGGAGATAGGCTTTTGTAAGATAGGTAGATTTATTTCTCAGCTTAACTCTAACAGTTGGGCACTTTTGAATGTCTACACCTTATGCAGGCATGCAATTATGTCAGTTATTTGAGCTCTTCTTAATGATCCCAGTGATATCCCCTTATGTTACTATGAAGTTGTGAAAGGATTTTAATTCAAGTGTGAGGAGAAACCAATCAAGACAATTTATTTAAAAGGATTTTAATCCAGATAGGAACTAATCAAAATAGATTGCTCAAAAGGTAATTTTAATCCTTCTGCACATAGAAACCAATCAACAGTGTCACACAACTACAGCAAATGTGTATTAACAAATCAAATGTATTTTCACACTTAATTTGAATAACATAAATAGCCACTTTGGAGACAGCCAAATAACATATGAGCATAATAAATCCACACAACTGTTGAACACTTGAAAATGAATCAATATTTATGCAAACAGCTCCATTATATTTATCTTCAAATGATATGCATTACTATGACAGTCTCTGATATGAAATGGATGATCAAATGGTGCAATCTATCTTCTTACTAATGCTCCTTCTAAAAGGTCTTCTAAGGAAAATTTCCTAATAATGTTTTTTTTTTAGTCTCATCATCTTCTATGGGTCTTGGTCTCTCCTTTTATAAGTGAGAGGCAACAAGCTACAGACCCCTCTCAAAAGTCACATTGTTTAGTAACTAAAAATAACTAAAATAGAACAATAGACGAGTTGACTGCTCCGTTAATCTCCCAGCAGAAACCCATGACCATTAAAGGCCTGTTCAAAGCTTCTACTCTTTGATCTGGTGCTTGTCATGATGCCAATTGATCACTTTTACTAAGATATCAATTGATCACTTGGATCAATTCGTGATCATTTTCCTTGATGATATATTGATCTACTCGTAGAATGAGGAGGAGCATGAGGAGCACTTACGTCAGGTTTTGCAGTGCTTGAGAGAGTAGCAGCTTTATGGCAACTTGGTGAAGTGTGCCTTTTTCAGATCTGAGGTGCAATATTGGGGGCACATCCTGTCTAGCGATGGTATCTCCATAGATCCATCGAAGATCAGGGCTATCAGGGATTGGCCAACACCCACCATTGTGACAAAGGTTAGGAGTTTCATGGGGTTAGCCAGGTATTACTGAAGATTCGTAGAGGGCTTTTTTAGGATAGTGCACCCCATCACTTGCCTTCAGCAAAAAGCGAAGAGTTTCACTTGGACCGAGCAGTGCAAGAGGGCCTTTGGGGTCCTCAAGGAGCGTCTTATCAACGCTCCCATCCTAGAAGTTTCTAATCTAGCAGAAGATTTTGTGGTTTATACTGATGCATCACTTGAGGGTTTGGGAGTCGTGCTTATGCAGGGTGGTAGAGAAATCACATATGAGTCGCAAAAGGTCAAGACCCATGAGTTGAACTACCCCACTCACGATTTAGAGCTCGCAATAGTGGTTCATGCTCTTGTTCATTGGAGATACTTTCTATTGGGTCATCGCTTTGAGCTTCATTCAGATCACCACAGCTTACAGTACATATTCACGCAGCCAAATTTGAATGCCTACCAATGGCATTGGATGGAGTTTCTTTGCGAGCACGACTTTGATGTCCACTACATCAAAGGGTAGGAGAATGTGGTTGCTGACACATTGAGTTGGAGGTGCCACGAGATCCTAACCTTGACCTTAAGTGTGGACTTGAGAGGGCACATCTTATAGCATCTTCCTGATGATGAGTGGTTTATTAAGGTGCAGTAGGAGATCTAGTCACAGAGGGCCCTTGTGGGCAATTTTACAGGATATTCACTTGAGGTAGATGGATTACTTAGACATCGATAGCACATCTACATACCCCGTGTAGGTGATCTACGTGTAGTAGTTCTTTCAAAAGCTCATAGAGCACCTTATGCAGCACACCCGGGGGTGAAGAAGATGCATGCCAACTTGCGACAGTTGTACCATTGGGTGGGTATGAGACGAGATATTACAGAGTATGTTGCCCGTTGCCTTGAGTGCTAGAGGATCAAGTCCGAGCATTAGCATCCAATAGGTCTTTTATACCCTCATGAGATACCTGAGTGGAAGTGGGACACCATTTCCATGGATTTCATAGTTGGTCTTCCTATGTCATCTCGCCGCCATGATGCCATCATGGTCACAATTGACAAGTTGACCAAGGTGGTGCATTTCTCACCTATACGCACTACATACAATGCACCATCAATGGCTAGAGTATTCTTGGATGAGATTGTTAGATTACATGGGGTACCTCACCGTATCATTTTTGAAAGAGATTCAGTGTTCACATAAGCCTTTTGAAGGGCATTACAGCAGGTGTTGGGCACATAGCTCAACTTCAGTTCAGTGTATCACCCTGAGACAGATGGTTAGACGGAGAGGGTGAATCAGGCTCTAGAGGATATGCTCCGTATGTATGTTATGGATCACCAATCTGGATGGGAGGAGTATCTATATCTAGTTGAGTTTGCCTATAATAATGGGCATCAAAGCTCGTTGTGTATGCCTCCTTTTCAGGCCTTGTACGTGTTGGGAATTAAGGTGTCTCAACCTTGGTAATTCCTTGCATTATTTACATTTGTATTTATTAATGCATTGCCTATGTTGTAAATTAATTGTAAATTCCATATTGTCATGTTGTGGGATGTGGCACAGTGATGTCATCCTACATGGAAGATGACAACTTGTAATTTTGTCCTCACATGAGGAGATAGGCATCCCACTTAGTGGTAGGATAATTTTTCCATGTGTCAGCATCTTGGATGTTGTGTAAGGGAATGTTGACTGAAATGGTTATGACGGATTCCTATGACGAAGTTATGACATGTAAGAGTCAGAAATAGAAGCTTGTAAGAAAGGTGAAGACATGTGTCATGAAACATCTTTGAAAAAGGCATATTTTGGGTGCCCCAAGGTGGACTATGACATGTTGTAAGAGAATATGCTATTTATAGCCTGTGTATGATAGGTTCTCTTACAGCTGTAAGTTGTAACTACTATGACAAATTCTATGACGGTCGTAAGAGTCGTACGAGCATCTGTCATAGCCCATTTTGGAAATAGGCGACCTCTTTGGGATGGGAGCTGTGGACAACTGTCAAGAACATTCTACAATGTTGACCAAGTGTCCTTAGGCATGGGTTTTGGGCCATGAGGCCAAGTTGGATGCCCATCTCAAGATAGGACCAATTATGCCTTGTATATTCTATATAAATAGGTGCTTAGAGGAGATGTATTATGTGATTGACAGGTACTGTTATGTTGTTGGATTGACTCCAAACATGAGTATCGAAGACTATTGAAGCTTGCATTGCAAGTGTATTGTAAACCATATTTAGTTTTGATAATACATTGTGCAGGTTTCTGAGTGGGGTTTTTCACCCGATAAGGGTTTTTCCCACGTTATATCTTTGTCTCTCTTCTTATGTCTTCTTTCTTGTTCATGTGTATTGCTCCAATATCTCTGTTACATGTTTCATGTTGCTATTACTGTAAGAATTAATTTGAATTTGTATAGTTCTCCCCTCATTATATTAGTGTAGGAAGTGATTTCCGCACGCCTAGCTTCCTTTCAGTCGGTATCAGAGCTTGATCACCTTTGGTCCTAGTTGTTGGGTAAGGGTTTTTTGAGCTGATCTTAAGTTGAGTGGGAGTATGTATAGAGTATTCTAAATCTTATTGCAGCAAGGAGATGGCAAGCACATCTGAAAGGATAGACGTAGAGAAGTTCAATGGCACTAATTTCAAGCTGTGGAAGCTCAAGATGGAAGACATGCTTGTTGATCGAGACCTCTGGGAAACTATCAGTGGCACTAAACCAGTTGCAATGTCACAAGCTAATTGGGATCTTAAGGATCAGAAGGCTAAGGGTCTCATAAGACTTAGTCTTGCTGATTCTGTTATGTTAAATGTCCATGAGGAGGCTACCACAAACTTGCTTTGGAAGAAGTTGGGAGATGTGTATCAAGCCAAATCCGTGGTTAACAAACTTTTTCTGAGAAAGAAGTTGTATTCTCTTCGAATGGAGGATGGAGGATCCATTGCTAAACATATGAATGCTTTTAACATGCTAGTTGCACAATTGACATCCTTTGGTGTGAAAATGGAGGAGGAGGATCATTGTATGACCTTGCTTTGTTCTTTGTCGGACTCGTGGGATCACCTTGTCATGGCTATTGGAAGCACCACATCCACATTCAAAATGGATGAAGTGGTATCTTTGTTATTATTCGAAGAGATGCGGAGAAAGTCTTCCGAGGTAGCCAAAGAGGCTCTTGTGGTTCATGGAAGACCCAAGGAGAAAGGGAAAAAGAAGGACAAGAAAGCTAAGAAGGGTAGATCCAAATCCCATGAGAGATCCAAATCTCCTGGGAAGTCCAAGGCTCTCTGTTGGAACTATGGTAAAGTTGGGCATTTTTGAAAGGAATGCAAAGAGGAAAAGAAAAAGAAAAAGAAGAACCTAGATTTAGATTTTGAGAAGTCACAAGATGATGGTGATGCTTTCATCACAGCCCTGGCAACCCATGCATCTGATGATGTGTGGTTGATTGACTCTGGTGCATCATTCCACATGACCTCGCATCGCGACTAGTTTACCAATTATGAGGAGTTTGATGGTGGAAAGGTGTATCTGGGTGATGACTCTCATCTGAAGATTGTTGGTCGTGGAAGAGTCTCTATCTGATTCCCTAATGGACAAGTGAAGGGAATCTCTGGGGTTATGCACATCCCAAGCTTAGAACGGAACCTGCTTTTTGTAAGTATGTTGAATGATGCAGGTGTGCAGGTTGTCTTTTTGAAAGAAGGATGCAAGATGACTAGAGGAGCTATGGTGCTTGCTAAGGGTACTAGGAGAGGTACTCTGTTTCAGATGGAGGCATGCATTTTACAATGCAATAGTTCTTCTAACTCAAGGAACAGGGCAGCAGTCACTTCATCCCCACCATCTGAACAAGCAGTGAAGAAATCTGTTGTATCTAGGCCTGATGGTTGTAACCATGCATTGGAGTTAAGCTTCCTACTGAAAAGACAATGTTATGGCATAAGAGATTTGGCCACATTGGTGAGAAGGGTTTGTGTACCCTGAAAAATAAGAACCTCATTGAGGGGTTAGATGATTGTAATCTTGAGTTTCACTTTTGCAAACATTGCATATATGGAAAACAAAACTATGTTCAGTTTTATTTGAGTTCTCATAAGTCTTCTGGTGTGTTGGACCTTATTCATTCTGATGTGTTTGGTCTTGTTAATGTTCCTTCATTATCAAAATCTGTATATTTTGTATCTTTCATAGATGACTACAGTAGAAGGACATGGATTTATTTTCTCAGAAGCAAATATGAAGTCTATAGTAAGTTTAATGAGTTTAAGGCCTTTGCTGAAAATCAGACTGGTAAAAAATTAAATGTTTGAGAACTGACAATGGTGGTGAGTTCTGTTCTACAGAATTTGATAAATATTGCAAGGACCTTGGGATTGAAAGACATAAGACAACTCCATACACCCCACAGCAAAATGGAGTTGCAGAAAGGATGAACATGACACTGGTGGAGAAGGCTAGGAGTATGCTTAGTGGAGCTAGCCTAGAACAAAAGTTTTAGGTTGAAGCTGTTGCCACTGCTTGCTATCTAGTAAAAAGATCTCCTACATCAGCTCTTGTTGGTAAGACACCCATGGAGGTGTGGTCTGGTACAAAGCCTTCAGTAAGGCATCTTCATGTTTTTGGTTGTGAGGCATATGCACATGTGCCTAGGGAGAAGCGATCAAAGTTGGAGAACAAGGATGTTAAGTGTATCTTCATTAGCTATGGTGTCAGTGTGAAAGGATACAAGCTTTGGGATCCTGTGGCTGAAAAAGTGTTGTATAGTAGAAGTTTCATCTTTAGAGAGATTACACCTTCTTCCACTATTTTACAGCCAGAAGAAAAAGAAAAGAAAGAGGATGTTGTTCAATTTTCTGCTACCCCTGAGAAGACTGAACAAAAAGACAATGTTGGACCTGATGATGAGGAGAGCTCTGTAGCTCTGAAAGCTCAGATGAAGAAGCTAAACCTCAACCTCAGCCCTTGATGAGGTCTACACAGATAAGAAAGCAACCTGAAAGGTTTGGTTTTACATTGCTTGATTCTAGTTGTGCTTATGCTTTGATTACTAACAGTGATGAACCTAGAACTGTATCAGAGGCTATGGATATGAAATATGCAAGTTCCTAGAAGGAGGCCATGGAGGATGAGATGGCTTCTTTGGAAAAGAATCAAACTTGGGACTTGGTGCCTTTGCCTCCTGGACTAAAACCCGTTGGATGCAAATGGGTGTTCAAGAAGAAAATTGGTGCAGATGGCAGTGTTGAGAAGTATAAGGCCAGATTGGTTGCGAAGGGGTATTCACAAGTGGAGGGTATAGTTATGGTGAGATCTTCTCTCCCGTTGCAAAGATGACATCCATTAGATTCATGTTATCTCTTGCAGTAGCTTATGACTTAGAGGTAGAACAGATGGATGTGAAGACAACTTTCCTTCATGGTGATTTGGAGGAAGAAATCTACATATCACAGCCAGACCATTACATGGTGAAAGGTAAAGAAAATTTGGTTTGCAAGTTAAAAAAGTCTTTGTATGGTTTGAAGCAGTCTCCTAGGAGATGGTACTTGAAGTTTGATGCCTTTGTGTTGTCAATTGGATTTGTGAGATCAAAATCGGATCACTATGTGTACTTTAAGTTTGATGGTGATCATATTCTCATTGTTGCACTATATGTTGATGATATGTTGCTCATTGGGAAGGGTAAGGATATGATTTCTGATTTCAAATCTTAGTTGTCAGCACAGTTTGAAATGAATGATTTAGGGGCAGCCAGGTACATTCTAGGAATGGAAATCAAAAGAGACAGAGCCAATAGAAAACTATGGTTAAGCCAGAGTAAGTATGTGAAGACTGTGTTGGATAGGTTCAGCATGGCAGATTGTAGACCATTGTGTGTTCCTATTTTTTTGGGGACAAAGTTGTCTTTTGAGGATTGTCCAAAATCTCCTAATGAGATGGAGGACATGATTAGAGTACCTTATGCTAGTGTTGTTGGAAGGTTGATGAATGCTATGGTCTGCACAAGACCAGACATTGCCCAAGCAATGGGAGTCCTTAGTCGATTTATGGCTAATCCTGGACAAGTTCATTAGGATGCAATTAAGCGAGTGTTAAGATATTTGAGGGGTACTTCCAAGTATTCCATATGCTATCATGGTAATGTTAAAGGACCTCTGCATTCTGTTGATATTCATGGATTTGTGGATTCAGATTGGGCAAGTAACATTAATAGCAAGAGATCCACCAGTGCTTATGTGTTTACACTATTTGGTGGTACTATTAGTTGGATGAGTAAGCGACAACCTGTGGTCACTTTGTCCATGACAGAAGCTGAGTATATGGTAGCAACTCATGCTTGTAAGGAAGCCATTTGGCTTAAGATATTGTGTTCAGATATTGGTGTTGATGCAGGTCAGATTGCGATCAGTTGTGACAGTCAGAGTGCAATTTTCCTTGTGAAGAATCCAACTTTCCATGCCAGAACAAAGCATATTGATGTTCAGTTTCACTTCGTGTGAGACATGGTAGAGGATGGGAAGGTAAATTTGGAGAAGGTAGATACTTTGAAGAATGTTACAGATGCATTAACAAAACCAGTCAGCACAGAGAAGTTCAGATGTTGTTCGAAGTCTATGGGCCTCTCAGCCTATAGTAGTTAAATCATGTTATTCTACTGGCTCTTACAAGGTGTTCGACAAGTGGGAGAATGTTGGGAATTAAAGTGTCTCAACCTTGGTAATTCCTTGCATTATTTATGTTTGTATATATTAGTTTATTGCCTATGTTGTAAATTAATTGTAAATTCCATATTGTCATGTTGTGGGATGTGGCACGGTGATGTGTCATCCTACATGGAAGATGACAACTTGTAATTTTGTCCTCACATGAGGAGATTGGCATCCCACTTAGTGGTACAAGAATTTTGCCATGTGTCAGCATCTTGGATGTTGTGTAAGGGAATGTTGACCAAAATGGTTATGATAGATTCCTATGATGAAGTTATGACATGTAAGAGTCAAAAATAGAAGCTTGTAAGACAGGTGAAGACATGTGTCATGAAGCATCTTTGAAAAAGGCATATTTGGGTGCCCCAAGGTGGACTATGACATGTTGTAAGAGAATATGCTATTTATAGCCTGTGTATGACAAATTCTCTTACAGTTGTAAGTTGTAACTACTATGATAGATTTTATGATGGTCGTAAGAGTCGTAAGAGCATCTGTCATAGCCCATTTTGGAAATAGGTGACCTCTTTGGGATGGGAGTTGTGGACAAGTGTCAGGAACATTCTATAATGTTGATCAAGTGTCCTTAGGCATGCATTTTGGGCCATGAGGCCAAGTTGGATGACCATCTCAAGATAGGACCAATTCTGCCTTGCATATTCTATATAAACAGGTGCTTGGAGGAGGAGATGTATTATGTGATTGACAGGTACTGTTATGCTATCGGATTGACACTAGACACGAGTGTCAAAGACTATTGAAGCTTGCATTGTGATGGCAGAGGGTTACACATTCAGACCCAAAACCTGTTGTTCAGATAACAAACTTAATGCCTTAACTCAGAAATAGTGACAGGAAGTAACAAGAACATAAGCTTTAATGGACAAATACATATTTCTGAAGGAATATATCAATGGCTAATTATTATTTTGAGAAATCATAGACTTGAATATATCAGAAGTACAACATCATACAATCGGCCTCTTAGATCAGCAAGAACACAAAACTCTAATTGACTCTTTATCCTATCGACCTCCTTAGACTCTCTCCAACTCAGACTATTATATTTTGTTTTTCCTCACTCTTCAACCAAACAAGAAGTACGTTTCCAACGGCTTGCTATGATCGGCCTTATTATGGGCATAAATCAACCTTCCTACGAACTACACTAACACACCCGTCCATTCCCCATCGAACTCTTTCATAGCTCTTTTTATTCTACTCCCATTATAACCTTCCTCCATTCCCCCAACTTCTATCAAGCTTAGATAATTTATATGCTCCTCCAGGTAACTGACACACCCACGAACCATTAGAATCGCCTCCATGAAGCTGCCATGGACTGCCCACGTTCAACAGCGGAAATAAATCCAACTAGACGCAAGTAGAAAAAGATGGAGACGCCAGAATAATGAGACCACAATGCATTCAGAGAGGAAAAAGAAACGTTATTCCCTTCAGCACGACCTCAAAGATATAATTGGAGTTTTAATGCTTTTTCTATATTGGTCCATTCTTTCCAATGCACGATCTGAGGCTTTTTTAATTCTAAAATCTGCAATTAACTGGCTACCACGACCTCACGATAGCAATTTAATGCCTCAACAATAGATGACAGAAATAGCAAACAAATTATTGACATATGGGTGACAGAAGCTACACCAAAATTTGCAGAAACTGAAAAATCGTTAGCCAAAATGTGATGCCACTGTATCAGACTCCCCAAGCAGAAAAATTCATGAGCTCCTGCTCATGAGGTCCTTGATTCCATTTTTTTTTCTTTTTCCTCGCTTTCCAATTCCTTAATGTTGCATTTCCATACGTGCATTGTTGCCTTTGAAGTTTTTCTATCTGCATTTGTTGGCTTCTTTCCCTCTGTGCATGCTTCCACCTTTGATTCTCCTTATCAACTCCAAATCTCCACCATGCTGACTCATCATCACAATCATCTATGGACATCATCTCAAATGAAAACAAAACCTCATCTTTGCTTTGTGCAAGAGAAGTTACCTTTGGAATCTTTACAACCACACTGTGATTAAGTAACAATAAGTCTTGCCTCTTCTACATCCTCTGGTTCTTTCATTGAACCTTCTACACTTTCTTTCTCTACTGTAATCACCTTTACACTTTCACCTTCCAAATTTGCCTTCGAACTATTCTGCACATCCAGTTGCTCATCCTCTTTTGTAGACATGGTTTTCTTTTCACCTTCATTATATTTATCATCTTTAGCAACATGAACTATAGCATCGAACTTAGAATTACCTTGAACATCAACAGGATCAACTTCAAACTTCTGAAAATCTACACTTTTGTCATTTTCTGTCACTGGATAATTTTTTTCCTTATCAAACTGTTCGCAATCCTCATCAACATCCTTCGCATTCTTATTATCAACTTCTACCCTTGATGCCATTTTTCTGTCACAAAAGTTAATACAAACCACTCCTCTTTGTTGCACATCAACAATTGATTTCTTTTGCCAAGATGGAATTATATACCCATGATCTACTAATTTACCCTTTTCCTTTTGAACTTGCACATCTACCTTCCCATTACCACTTGCACAATCAAAACAAACTTTTACCTTGTCATTGGTCTGCTGCCCCAATTTGCAAATATTCTTGGTTGCATGTCTTGCCAACTCCCTTTCTTCACAGGCTTTATTCTTTTCTTGATCAGCCCTCTTTCCACCTTCAGGTACAAACTGTCTTTTATCATCTATTGTTGCAATCTGGTTTCTTTTTCTCTTATCTCTGACTCCATTGATGGGCTCTCTTCTTGCCCTTTCTTTCTTTGCCTTCAAAGGCTTGTCCTTAGTTTTCTTCACACCTGTATTCACAACTTCAAACAAATCATTAGAAAATAAATCAAGAGACCATGATGTCTCCTCAGGTGCCTTCATCATTGACACCTTATTCTCTTCTTTTTCTAATGCTCCTTGCTGCACCTCCTCTTTTATCTTTTTCTTACTTTTATTCAAGTCCTCCGCCATGAGAACTTTCTTCTTCTCTCCTTGTTTGCTTTATGCAGTCACAACCTTGTCAGGAAAATAAATCTTTTCCAAGATCTCCATTCTTCTCAAGATCTTTTCCAATCCCTCTCGGTACCTTCTGCTTTCTACTTCATCCCAATATCTATTCCAATATGGCATTATCACAGGTTTTCTTACACAAAAACCCATTTCTCTTATTCAATCTCCAAGTACAAACTGCCTCTCCTTCGGTGATCTGTTCACACACAACAACACACCTCTGCACCTCACCTAGGGATTCTCTCTTTTCTCTCTTCCCAGTCTTTTGGTGCTTCTTCTTTCTGTTACTGTATTAATCAGCAACTCTCATGTCCATATTTTCCATCATGCTAGTGATCTTCTACCTCTACAGCATTCATTAGACCGCAACACTCATACACAACACCCATCAAAATCAGGAACACACATAGTGCTCGCTGCCCAGGTCTTTTGGGAATCTAGGTTTCTTCTACAACCTATTAACTCTCCAAACACACATAACACTCTAGGTTTCCTAAAAACATCAAACTATCAAAACCCACATCAAACTTTTATTGCCCAGATCTTTTAGGGCTCTGATACCACTTGATGGTAGAGGTTACACATTCAGACCCAAAACCTGTTGTTCAGATAACAAACTTAATGCCTTAACTCAGAAATAGTGACAGGAAGTAACAAGAACATAAGCTTTAATGGACAAATACATATTTCTGAAGGAATATATCAATGGCTAATTATTAGTTTCAGAAATTACAGACTTGCATATATCAGAAGTATGGCCTCATACAATTGGCCTCTTAGATCAGTAAGAACACAAAACTCTAATTGACTCTTTATCCTATCGACCTCCTTAGACTCTCTCCAACTCAGACTATTATATTTTGTTTTCCCTCACTCTTCAACCAAACAAGAAGTACATTTCCAATGGCCTGCTATGATCGGCCTTATTATGGGCATAAATCAACCTTCCTACGAACTACACTAACACACCCGTCCATTCCCCATCGAACTCTTTCATAGCTCTTTTTATTCTACTCCCATTATAACCTTCCTCCGTTCCCCCAACTTCTATCAAGCTCAGATAATTTATATGCTCCTCCAGGTAATCGACGCATCCACGAACCATTAGAATCGCCTCCATGAAGCCGCCATGGACTGCCCACGTTCAGCAGTGGAAATAAATGCAACCAGACGTAGCTAGAAAAAGATGGAGATGCCAGAATAATGAGACCACAACGCATTCAAAGAGGAAAAAGAAACGTTATTCCCTTTAGCACGACCTCAAAGATATAATTGGAGTTTTAATGCTTTTTCTATATTGGTCCATTCTTTCCAATGCACGATCTAAGGATTTTTTAATTCTAAAATCTACAGTTAACTGGCTACCACGACCTCACGATAGCAATTTAATGCCTCAGCAATGAATGACAGAAATAACAAACAAATTATTGACATATGGGCGACAGGAGCTACACCAAAATTTGTAGAAACTAAAAAATTGTTAACCAAAATGTGATGCCACTGCATCACATTGCAATTGTATTGTAAACCATATTCAGTTTTGATAATACATTGTGTAGGTTTCTGAGTGTGGGGTTTTTCACCTGATAAGGGTTTTCCCACGTTATATCTTTGTCTCTCTCCTTCTGTCTTCTTTCTGGTTCATGTGTATTGTTGTAATATGTCTGTTACATGTTTCACGTTGTTTGTATTGTAAGGATTAATTTGAATTTGTATAGTTCTCCCCTCATTAGATTAGTGTAGGAAGCGATTTCCACACACCTAGCTTCCTTTCAGTATGGCAGACCTTGCAGGACACCGTTGAGTTGGGACCGTATTGACGACAGGGTTGCTATAGGGCTAGAGCTGGTATAGGATATGGAGTAGTAGGTGACCTTGACTAGGCAGAGACTTCAGGAGGAGCAGGATTGACAGAAGAAGTCTGTCGATGCTAAGAGATTAGATCGGAGCTTCTCAGTCAGGGATAGAGTATTCTTGAGAGTGCAACCGCACAAGAGTCCAATCCATTATGGAAAGGGCTCTAAGCTCGCACCACAGTTTGTTGGACCTTTTGAGATCTTAGAGTGGATAGGACCCGTAGCCTACCATCTAGCCTTGCCACCTAGCCTGTCCCACATCCACGATATTTTTCATGTATCTATTTTGTGGCGTTACATATCTGATTTATCTCATGTATTGGATTGGAGTGCTCTACAAGTAGAGGTAGATGGACAACTGGCTTTGGAGCCAATTTGCATATTGGCTTGTCAGATGCTGGGCCTTCGAGGTCGAGAGCTAGACCAGGTTAGGGTTCAGTGGGACAGGTACGATGAGGTCACGGTGACTTGAGAGGATGTAGCTAGATTGAGGGCTCTTTATCCTCACCTTTTTGATGACTTCCAAGAGGAAGTTTAGTCTTAGGGGGAGGATGTGAGGCCTACTATTTCACTCCTTTATTTTGATCATTTCATATTACTTTTGGAGACACATTTTTGAATTTTGGGGATTGTTGATCCTGATATGCAGAATAATTAGACTATATGCTTTTATTTTGGTTAGTTATGTTTAGTATGTTGTGATGAGACTAGATTCTGATTTTTATTCACTCATGATGATTGATTGAGTGGTAATTTAATTCTTTTTATGCTCTTGAATTAAGGTTTTGATTTTGACTCATGTTGAGATCTCGTCACTCACCTAGGACAACTTAGGGTTTTGATCAATCAATCCTAACCCTAATGGTGACGCTCCTCATGTCGCATTGACCCCCTTAGTCAGCCATCATCACACAAGGGATTGTGCATGTGATTGCATTACCCTAAATTTGATTGACATGTTTACGCCCTATGCGTATTTCCACCAAGCACGCTAACGCATGCGAGAGGGTTTCTAGGGATGTGTGGAAATTTTTTGATATTTCATGTCATGACCACATGACAAATGTGGACATGACATGTGTGTTGTGTGTCATGACTACATGGGAAATGTGGGCATGATAGGATTTTAATTCAAGTGTGAGGAGAAACCAATCAAGACAGGAACCAATCAAAATAGATTGCTCAAAAGGTAATTTTAATCCTTCTACACACATAAACCAATTAGCAGCATCACACAACTACAGCAAATGTGTATTAACAAATCAAATGTATTTTCACACTTAATATGAATAACATAAATAGCCACTTTGGAGACAACCAAATAACATATGAGCATAATAAATCCACACAATTGTTGAACACTTGAAAATGAATCAATATTTGTGCAAACACCTTCTCCATTATATTTATCTTCAAATGATATGCATTACTATGACAATTTCTGATATGAAATGGATGATCAAATGGTGCAATCTATCTTCTTACTAATGCTCCTTCTAAAAGGTCTTCTAAGGAAAAATTCCTAATAATGTTTTTTTTAGTCTCATCATCTTCTATGGATCTTGGTCTCTCCTTTTATAAGTGAGAGGCAACAAGCTATGGACCCCTTTCAAAAGTCAAATCTTTTAGTAACTAAAAATAACTAAAACAGAACAATAGATGAGTTGACTACTCCATTAATCTCCCAACAAAAACCCGTGACCATCAAAGGCCTATTCAAAGCTTCTACTCTTTGATCTGGTGCTTGTCATGATGCCAATTGATCACTTTTACTAAGATATATGCTCCACTGTATCTAATGTGTTCATGGTTCAGCTGATGAATAAGTTGACTATAGAGAGGTGATGGATGTATCCCTGTTTAGCGTGAGTGTTAACATTGATTATCCTCTCTTTCATGTCGTATTCCATGTACATGATTTTTTCAATCTGTTTATGGGCTTTCTGCATAATCATGGTTTCATCCTTGATTTCCTGTAATGTCGCAGTCAACAGTTCAGTAAATTCATTTTTCCAACCTTCATAACTTTTGAGATTTCTAGTATCATCGTGAAGTGACAGAGTTAGATCAAAACATTCAAGATCTTCAAGCTTGTCATAATATTTATCATGTGACTCCATTAATTCATTATATGTCTACAACACTTGTCCTAACAAAGCTTTCTTTTCTGATAACTCCTTCTCAATCATTCTCTCTCGTAATCATTTGTTCTCAGTCATCGCTGAGTGCATTTGTTTGAATAATTTCTAGTATTTATCAGCACATTTCATCATTTTGTCAAACCTTACCTTGATTTTTTCAGATACAGTATTAAATTTCAGAACTTTCATCTCCTTTTCCAAGTTTTCATATTTCTCCTATGATGTTGAATTACATATTTTCCAATAGGCTACATCAACCAATGCATCTAAAACTCTTTTATCTTTCTCAAGTCCTGGAGAATATAATTCTATGGTAGACGAAGGTAGGTGTTCTCTCTTTCAGGTGTGCTAGTTCTTTTGTTAATTTGTCATTTTCTCTGACCATTCTTTCCATTTCTACTTTAGTAAATTTTCCTACATTGACATTTAGTTCTATTGTTTCCATGGGATTGGTATCCCCTACCCTTTGGACCAAAAGGTGACCAAACACTTGTTTTGGGTCATTAATGGCAACTAGTCTTTTATCTAGAGGATATAGTGACCAAACAAGTAAGGTGGCTTCATCTGGGTTATACTCTGATCCTGAATATACATTGTCACTTGCCTCACCTGTTAGATTCACTGTCGTGTCAGCTCTTTTCTTAAAATTGTCAAATACTATTGCAGAACTCATGTCCCATCCTGGTAGAAGTGACACTTTCACCTCCTGAAGTAATTCCCTTCCTCTTTCAGGAGTGATTGACTCTATTTCCTTGCTTATTTTGTTCTTTAGTTCATTAAGAGCAGCAGCCTCTTGTTCAGGAGTGGCAACCTGCATCTTCTGTCTTATTTTCTTTCCTTTATATTCATAAACAAATGATTTGAACTTAGTAGTTTTAACAAAGTCACTATCAGAAGTAAATTTTCTTGTAGCCAAGACCTTATCATCATCTGATAATTTGTCTGATGCTTCAAACTGTATAACATTTAATTCCTGAGGGGGTTCATACTGCTTTATTACCAGTGCATTTATTGGTTGCATTGATCACTTTCCTCATCACTTTCTTCCCCTTCACCTATATCAGTATCTACAGAAAAGCACACTTCAGGAGTGGATTGTGATGGAACATAGTCTATAGGTTGTATGTCCTCAGCATGTGTTCCTGAATAAGCCATATGAGGTGTATCAAAAACAAATGAAGGCACATTTTCAGCCAATTCATTCACATGAGCAATAAGTTGCTCATCTCTTTACAGTCTATTCATTGTGGCAGCCTCATCACAGTTTCTGATCACATCTTCATTTAAGAACAAATGTTCATATCCTGATAACCCCTGTGACAACCTTGCTCTGTGAATAAAACCCTCTGCATCAAAGTTCTTTCTTTCACTACCCAAGGGGAGATTATATTGTGCCAACTTAGCCTCAATTTCTTCATATCCTTCATTAGTGACTATTGTGAAATTCCCAAAATACAGGGTGTTGGGCATAATTGACTGTTTATTATTTTTCTTGAGGTGTTTGATATCTGATTTAGCCAATTGTCTCACAATTTCTAGATAAGACACTCTATCAGGGACTACCCTTGGTAACAAATGTGGATTTCCTTCAAACCCATAAACTCTAATCATTGTGTAGTTTGAGAAAGCATACCAGTTTCCCTAGTTATGATTTACTTTACTGTTAGAGTTATTTCCCTTTGGTCTCAGAAATCATTGCACTTCTAGGGATAGGTTATAAGTACATGGGTATCCTAATTATTTCATCAATGGCTTAACAAAATATTCCTCAAAATAAAGATAGTGAGATTGGCCAATTATGTTGTCCGACAATAAAGTCCACATTTGCATAGGTTTATCATCTCCATTCTCAAAGGTGTCCTTTATCCTCAACTCTTCACTCCAAAATCCTCTGCCATGTCCCTCATATAAAAGTAAATGCATCAACAAAGAGTAATGTTTGAAATGAATATACTCACTATTTTTAATCTTTTCAAGTCCTTGATTTAGGGCATTAGCCAAATAGCCTGCATAATCATAATGACTTGCATTCTTTCTCTGTATGTCTGCAGCCAAAACCATCAGGGCAATAGACATAAGAGGGGAAACTTCTACTCCTAAAACTTGACCAGCTGAGTAGTAGGTGTATCTGAAGTACTCCTCAAACATATCTTCATGAAAAGGGAGATTCTCAGTGTCAAAAAAATTTCTTAATTGGCCATCTTCATCTCTAGGCATATGTAGGGCTAGCTTCCATCTTTTATAGCTAGTGTCCATATACTTATATTCTGTCAGCAAATCTCAGATTGTGAATTGTAAGTCTAGAGAACACTCAAGCTGGAACACTTTAGAAATGAGGTCCTTGGAAATGATGAGTAAGTCAGCTCCATTATGTGACTGAATGGTCCTTTTCTTGGGGTCATATTTTGTGGCAAGGGCTTTAACTAATTCTACATTGATGAACACATTGGGCACCACTAATCTTCCCATGTTGAGTCTCCACGGGTTGCAGACTAGGGAGAACCTATATTGTTTTCTGTAATGATATATGAAAAGCTCATATCCCTGATGTGGTGTCCAAATTTCTCTAAGACCCTTATGTTTGTCCAATAACTGATCAATTGAAGGATTCGTTTGTGCACTTCTTTTGGGTCTTGGCCCAAACCCGAGACATTGGTCTATCAAGTCTTGATTCAAAGCTCTTTTTTCAATCTTCTATTTTTTAGTTTTAGGTTTTTCTAGGTGTTCTTCCATTGTTTAAATCCTTTAAACCTTTGTAAAATGTAGTTTCTCACCTAGATAGGTATACTTACTTGAATTTTGCTTTTACCAATTCTTCATTGTGCAAGAGCTCCAACCTTTACCAGCCTCCATTCCTAACAAGTTCTCCTGGTTCGGTAATGACTAAATAATTCATCTGACGATATAGTTTGTTTCAATTCCAGTTGATAAATGCACCATCCATTTTAGTCATGTCATCAACAGGAGCATTTATTTCAAATATTGCAATGATGCCTCAGGTACCATACTGGTCGATGGTAATCATCATCACTGTATCGGTGAGACTATATCTTATATTCCACCAATATCCATCTTTCTCATCAATGAATCCTTTCAATCAATCTATCTGTGGGACTCAAAATAATGTTACCCTGATATGCCTTAATCCAGTCGATATCTATTATATCTTAGACAAGTTACAGTTATATTGGGTTATCAAGGGAACTGGGATATTAGTTCCATTAACGTTCATGTGTTACCATGATATGCTAGCTTTTACCAACTTTATCGATCTATCGGGGACAGGGCTTCAAGGGTTAGCCCGATAGGGTATTGTTACCCCAATAAGATATTATTATGTCTTCATAAGGCTATCGGTGGAGTTATGAGGAGGGTTTCAACGATGAGGTCATGTTGGGCCGATAATGCTTGGGAAAGGAAATTACATAGGTTTGATTCTCTTATGAATATAGTCATTTGAAATGGATCTTGTCACACAAATTTAGGGGATAAAATGGATCTTGTCACACAAGATTTTCTCAATTCATACTGATTACAAGATCACAGAATGGCTATTTTTTGTGGTATATAAAAGGATAGGTATGTGGAGGCTATGAAAAATGTGAATTTTTCTAGTTCTAACAGTGGCTCTGATTGGTGATGAATGAACATGAGATCATTGCAAGAATCCAGAAAGATCTCTAGGAGGCAGACCATGAATGGGAAATGGAATGATATGAAAACCTAAAACTATTGTGCATGGAAGATATATTGTAAAAAGGCAACTTTGAGAATTGTCCACGCACTGGCAATTCTTGACCTTTTCCTAGACTACTGTGAATGGAAGTTTTTTAAAAAAGAAATGTTTCAAGAATTGTCCATGCACTGGCAATTCCTGATCTTCTCCTGACGTATTTTGCAGATAACATGAATCTTCTCCTCCTCCTCCAATAATAACAAAAGGCCCCACCCAAAGAGCTTCAAACTTTCCATGTTTCCCTTTATCCTAGCACCTTGCATTCCACAATAGGACTGTTGATAACTGAGAGGGGGGGGGGTGAATCAGTTATCCTAATTATTTCTTCTTTTGAACTTTCTTATTAATCAATGCAGCATTGAATCAAACAAACAATCATTACCATGAAATGAAAAACACATGACACAGTATTTTTGATGTGGAAACCCTGTTAAGGGAGAAAACCATGGGGTGATTAACCCAAAGATTATTCCCTGTTAGAAGAATAAGGAGTTACAAAATGGCACTTACCAATTAGGGCTCACTGCCCGAGCACACTGCTCACAAAGAGGCACACTGCCTACAAGGAGACACACTGTCTACAAAAGAATGTTATACAATACTTGAACTGATTGGAAGCATCTACACATGCTGGAGTTCAGTTCTGGTTAGGCTTAGTACACTGATCTGCTGCACTTCATCTTTCCTCTGCTCTTTATTCTGCTTTCCTTTCACATACCGGATCTTTCTTATTACTTCTGCTCTGCTCTGCACTTATTCGCATACCACAACACAACACAACAAACCTTCTCACAACTAAATCCCTCCTCTATATATTTCCGCACTAGTGATTTCATTATCTTTCTAGTTGGCACCCGGAATAGTCTATCTTCTCACAAACTCTATTCTGTCGGCTGAATCCTTGCATATCAAGTAATGTGGATCAAGCATATACTTGTAGATATCATTAATCATGTCGGCCAAACATGATTCATGCCTTCACAACCTTTACCATCAACAGTAACACATTCGGAAAGCAATCTGATGTTCTGTCAGTGAGTTCTTCCTCTGTTCACACTGTTACTCAGGAATCCGGTATTCAGCTATTCATATCTTTTTCCTTATTCATCACCGGAGACTAAATCCTTGGAATATACCACTCAAGGTAGTCCTCTTGACTTCCTCAAATCCACACTACACCAAGATACTTCCTCTAAGAGATCCAGACCAATCTGTCAGACCTTGCCATATGCTCTGTTCTTGTTCACCGGACCACAACGATCTTCATTCTGACTTCCGGTAGAGACACACCATGACTTGCGGATATGTGGGATGACCTTTGTTTCCATCAATGACAACAACCATGAATCCATATAGTGTCTCTTGCCAACAATCTCCCCCTTTGGCATTGATGGCAACACTTAGTGAAAAATGACTAAGTGTTTACACTATGCTCCCCCTTGGCTGATGCTCTATTTTTATATACAATTTCTAGAACTCCCCCTTGGTTGGATTCCTCATTTTTCACTACTCCTCACTCCCCCTTTGACATCAATGGCAAAGGGTAGGATCCTCACACCAAAATTTTCAAAAATTTACTATACTTAGCCGCATATTACATACTCACATAAACTAAAGAATGTCTGCAAAGGATGTCTTCAATTGGACTAGTTCTATAGCCCAACTTTGCTTCATTCTGTCCAAAATTGAAATGTGACCACTCAACAAAAATGCAAAAGCTTCTACCCTCTTGAGATCTGTCGGATCATTGGTTTGGGCGGTAGTCTGAGCATCACTTATGGCCTCATGCATAGTTTCTAACTTAGGGATTATAATCCTTCTAAGTTCTCCCATCCGGTTAGTTATATTCTTCCTTTCCTTCTCAAAGTTCTTTATTGCATTTGTGATTGCAATAGTTTGACATTCTTGATTTACTATGGAGGAAGAGAGAGGATCAAAACTTTGAGACAAACTTTGTAGTTTGTCATGTTCCTCTTTTATTTTCTTATCAATTTCTACTGTTGCCTTTGACCAGGAGATACAAAATTTGTAAATGTCACCACCATCCTTAAGAGCATTTTCTAAGCTCTTTATTCCAATGCTCATATTTCTCCTATCATTAGAGATTAATCCTAGTACTTCAGAAAATCTCTTATTCAAAAACTCCTTCCGGACCTTTTCTTCAGCTGATTTTTCTAGAGAATCAAAATGTGTACCAACACTGCTGACTAAGGTTTTGAGATTACCGGAAGAGGAGGCTGTCAGATCTATCTTGACTGATGGCATGATCTTTTCAAGCACTCCGGAAGCAGCCTCTATCAACTCACAGTCTTCCATATGAGACTTTAGGAGTTTTTCATTTGCCTTAACATTTGCAAATGAAGCAATCTTCATTGTTTGTACTGGAGAGAGGGAATCAAAGTTGAATGGACCTTTTAGAAGCTCCGGTTCATCAATCTCTATTGTTTCTTGGCTCAGAAATTTTTGAACAGTTTGTGCAGTGTCTCTTGTAGGAGACAGATGTTTCTTCTCTTCTGCAGTCTTGGAACTGTCCTTTGGAATTTCCACATTCTTACCACTATCAGTCGTGGTTTTCTCTGTTGGAGTCTTCTCTTCTTCTGCACCCTTGGTGCTGTCAACCTCTTTTTCTTTTACTGCTGCTTCTTTCTCCTATAATTTCTCTTCTTCTTGGGATCCGGAGACTGTAGGGGAAACCGGAGGAGAGATGCTAGTCTGTTCAAGGGCCACTTCTCCCGGAGTAGAGGATTCCAAGTCCACAGCTGTTTCTGCACCTAAGTCCTCTACAACAGGAAGATTAAACCTTTTGAAGGCCTTCCGGAGGATCTCTTCTGTATCCATGGCTACCTTGTCAGTCTCACCAAGCATGAGTTTATTCATTCTTGCTTTACTTCTGAACTCATCTTTGCAGTCTTTGAATATTATGTTCATTGTCTTGGGATCAATTTGAGGATATAGCTGAATAGCTATCTGCTCTCGGATCTCAAGATCTTTTGCCTGAGCATTGTTCTTTCTTATTTCTAATTCCTTCTCTAGACTCTTAGGAATTTCAGAGATAATCTCAATAAAGGCTTTATTGTAAATGTTGAGGTACCTGATTGTAGCTTCTTGCAGGATCTTTTGGTCTGCCTCGTTGTAGTCATCATAAAATTCAGCCACTGGTTGAAGATTCCCATCCACAGTGACTGACTTGATTACACTCTCTAGAGACAGGGTGGGCTTTCCAACAAATTCCTCTGCCATTTCTTCCTTGTCTTGGCCTGTGGAGGGTTTACCAGATCTTTTCTTCTTTTGCTTCTTTATTTCTTTAACTCCCTCATCTGACTTAGTTTCCTCTTCATCTTTTTGGCTTTCATAAGCCCTTGTGGCTTTTGTCTTAGATCTTTTACCGGATGCCTGGACTTCCGATTTTGAGCTTTTGGTTGTGGGATGTGCAGATCTTTTTGATGATCTGGTCCGGGTGGAGGTTTCAACTGGAACACTTTCTTCACTTTTCTTTTCTGCCCTCTTCTTCTCTTTCTCATCCCCTTCCTTCTTCTTCCGGTGAGCATCAATTGCTTCCATGGAGATTCCAAGGCCTTGTGCTATGTGTTCTACTTCTTTTCTAACCTTCCTCTTGATCTCCGGTTCTCTGAGTTCAACATGAATTTTTATACTCAGTTCAAATGTTCCGAACCTTTCTGCCTTTGGATCTTTAGGCTGACTTAGCATGTGTTGAACATGCAGCTCCACTATTTGTTCATCCACTTCATACCCCATGGGCATGATCCACACAGTTCTTGGTTTTACTGCCTCCATTAGACACTGATCTGTTTCTACCATAAAGCATATTGTGTCTTTGTACTTTTCAACAAGAGATTGGGGTATTCTTTCTCTTGCATGCATCATGCTCTGGAAGTTCTTGAAATATCCCCATAGAGCTATTTTTCTTGCTTTAGCATCCCCAAGTCCATGCAAATAATCTTTGATTTGGATGGCAACTAGTCTGTCATTCTGCCATATCCATCCACTAGATCCGAGAAGCTCATTCATGTAATAAAAGAAGAGATAAAGGATCAAATTGCCATACTTGAAGGAGTTTTTCTTGTCCTTCTTGATCTTCTACAGATTTTCAAAAAGTTGGTTTACAAGAAGCTCACACAAGTCATAGTCTGCATTCTCCTTTAGCATTTGATAAGCTGTATAAATTACAGTTCCCGGTACTAAATTTTCCCTACTAGAATGATAGATCTTGTAACCAATTATCATAGATGCAAATTTGACATCCGGTTCAGTGATGTCTTCAACTGTCATAGCTCTCTTGTCAAACTTAGATCTGATTGCATCACTAACTGTCTGATTTTTGATAGACTTGAGAATAGGTAATCCACCAGATGAGTGCAGACTGGTTATAGCCCTAATTGCATCTTTGGTGATCTTGAAGGGCTTGTTCAACCATAGGAAGTTGTCATGCACTCTACTTAGTACATACCGGACCCATTCATCTTCTTCAAAATAGGGGAAATGGATGCACTGTACAAAGTGTTTATCCTGAATGGCTTTGTACTGAGGTTTAATCTCAAAGGAGTCATCTATCAACTATTTGTGATAGATATCCATCAATTTTGATTCTCCAAAGTCTTCAAAATTTGCATGAATGTAAACCCTAATGTCCTCCGTATGCAATACACCATGCGGAACACTAGAGAAGGCTCCTAGTGGATCTACCTCCAAAGATTTGTATGGATGTTTCTTGAATGTGGGGTGAGGTCTATCAGAGATCTTAACTATATTCGGAGTATCCATTTTTCAAAGATTTGCAGTGAGATATTGAAAACAAAAAATACCTTATGCGCCTTCGGTTACACGGAGTGGTTGGATTGATTTCTGTATGTAATGACTTCTGCAGGAGATCTTTGGTGAGTTTGATGAATCTTGTTGCAGAGCTCCACTTTTCACTTCTTCTTGAGTGCAGAATGAGCAAGTGATTTATGAGAAATCCCTTATATTGCTCTGCAAACCCTAATATCTGATGGCAATAAATGCTCGACCTACATTATTCCGGTTTGCCTTGTTCGGATAACTTGGAGTACCGGATCAGTCCTGATCTATGAACATCATGCGGATCTTCCAACCATGAACAAATCAAGATGACACATCTCAAGGACATCCCAAACATTCTGTCCAATCCACAGAATAAGACAATGCACTTCCGGATCTCTCCGGACCTTTTTGTAATCATCTGTCATTCCGGAGCATCTCTCGGAACAGGTCTTATTTGATCGATCACAACTTCTTCACATCTTCATGTGGACCACTGAAATCTTATCTAGATCATCTCAAGACTTATATCTTCAAAACCTTTACTCCGCATCTTGTGCCACATCCGGCACCACTTGATTGGATGGGGGAACAGGATTTTCTTTGAGTCTCCCCCTGAGCCAGAGCTCACTTTTTAATTTCCGGAAGGAATATCAGCACCAGAGTCTGGTGCAGATCCAACTTCTACATTCTCTGAACTTTTCTTCACCCAAATCTTGTTCATCTGATTCCTAACTTCATCCGTATTCATTTTTTGTTTACCCTTGTCTTGATTCTGATTATACACCGAACCTCTTTTGTCCTAATTCTTACTTCTGCAAACATTTGCATTATGACCGGACCTATTACAGATTTGGCAAATAATATTTCCTTGCATATTTGATTGATAACCTCTTAATCTGCATTGATTAGCCATATGACCTACTCTATTGCATGCAAAGCATCTACCATTGAATGATTTGTTTATTTGCATATTTCTGCATTCATGAGACTTGTGTCCATACCTTTTGCAGTTAAAGCACTGTCCGAAGAAGGATGAATTAGTCTGATTCATTCTCTTTCTGCACTGATTAGCTTTGTGACCAAAGTGATTGCAGCTGTGGCAGTATCCATTGAAGGATGGATATCTTTGAGCATTAGGTTGTCTTACCGGAGGTCTTCTAGGCCTATTCCTTGGATTTTCTGATCCAAAATTCTTTTGACCAGATCCGGAGCTTTCTCCTTTCTCATATCCCAAACCATACTTGTCATCTGTCCTCTTTTGACTTCCAAGAAGAACTTCAAGTTGAGCAGAACTTATCTTGAATTTTTCTTTATATTCATTTGTTGTTTGAAGATCTCTTTTGAGAGAGACAATTTGATCCTCAAGTTTTTCTTCATTATCTTTGGCATCTTCAAGATCAGATTCAAGATGTCTGATAATCCTGTCCATCTGGTGGCATTCTTCTGATTTCTCTTTAAGAGATTGTCTTAGATTGTCTTCAGCCTTTTTTTTTCTTCAATCTCTTGAGTAAACTTTATAACTCCTGATTCCATTTCATGTCTTAACATAATGACTTCTTTTGATAACTTTTCACATAACTTGGTTTTCTCAGTCAATTCTTCATTTGTATTGCTTTCTTCACTTTGTCTTGCCAATTGTTGGAGCAGCTCCTTTCTCTTTTTCATAGAGAGACTTAATTTGTCCTTTAGTTCTCTCATGAATTCATCAGCTTGTTTGAGTCTTTCCTTTAATTCATTGACTTCAGAGTTTGACTGTTCAAGATCCTCAAGGGCAGTCTTGAGTTGCTCCCTTAAACCATATGCATCCATTTGAACTCCCAGATCTTCCTCAAGCTGTTAGGCTCAATTAGGAGGAACTTAGCTCTGATACCAATTGTTGATAACTAAGAGGGGGGGTGAATCAGTTATCCTAATTATTTCTTCTTTTGAACTTTCTTATTAATCAATGCAGCATTGAATCAAACAAACAATCATTACCATGAAATGAAAAACACATGACACAGTATTTTTGATGTGGAAACCCTGTTAAGGGAGAAAACCACGGGGTGATTAACCCAAAGATTATTCTCTATTAGAAGAATAAGGAGTTACAAAATGGCACTTGCCAATTAGGGCTCACTGCCCGAGCACACTGCTCACAAAGAGGCACACTACCTACAAGGAGACACACTGTCTACAAAAGAATGTTATACAATACTTGAACTGATTGGAAGCATCTACACATGCTGGAGTTCAGTTCCGGTTAGGCTTAGTACACTGATCTGCTGCACTTCATCTTTCCTCTGCTCTTTATTCTGCTTTCCTTTCACATACCGGATCTTTCTTATTACTTCTGCTCTGCTCTGCACTTATTCGCATACCACAACACAACACAACAAACCTTCTCACAACTAAATCCCTCCTCTCTATATATCTGCACTAGTGATTTCATTATCTTTCTAGTCGGCACCCGGAATAGTCTATCTTCTCACAAACTCTGTTCTGTCGGCTGAATCCTTGCATATCAAGTAATGCGGATCAAGCATATACTTGTAGATATCATTAATCATGTTGGCCAAACATGATTCATGCCTTCACAACCTTTACCATCAATAATAACACATCCAGAAAGTAATCTGATGTTCTATCAGTGAGTTCTTCCTCTGTTCACGTTGTTACTCAGGAATCTGGTATTTAGTTGTTCATATCTTTTTCCTTATTCATCACCAAAGGCTAAATCCTTGGAATATACCACTCAAGGTAGTCCTCTTGACTTCCCCAAATTCGTACTGCACCAAGATACTTCCTCTGAGAGATCTGGACCAATCTGTCAGACCTTGCCATATGCTCTGTTCTTGTTCACCGAACCACAACGATCTTCATTCTGACTTCCGGTAGAGACACACCATGACTTGCGGATATGTGGGATGACCTTTGTTGCCATCAATGACAACAACCATGAATCCATATAGTGTCTCTTGCCAACATAGGACCATATCATTTTCATTGAATTTTCTGTCCTTTGCCCTTTTGTCAAATAAATACTTCATTTGTGATTGCATCTTAGTATTCTGTTCTTGGGCCAATCTTCTTCTCTCATCTAATTCTACCAACTATTCCATTATTTCGTCCATAGGTTCAGGGACATCCAGATTCTCTTGAAGTATAAATTTGTATATAGGTAACAAGTTTGCATGGGCATTCTAGCCTGTGCTCCATAAACTAGCTCAAAAGGTGACTTACCCGTTGATTTCTTTACAGTGATTCTATCTACCCATACTGCCATCCTCAATTTAGAATCCCATGCCTTCTTATTTCTATCCAAGATCTTTTAATAATTTTTAGGATACTCTTATTACTTGACTCAACCTATCCATTTGCCTGTGGATGGTATGGTGAGGCATATGAAATCACAATACCATATGATTCACAAAATTTTCTGAATTCATCTGATCTGAAACACACTCCATTGTCTGTGATTATCCTGGTAGGTGTCCCAAACCTTGTAATGATGTTATCCATTAAGAAATTAATTACAACCTTTCTAGTGGCTTGTTTCATTGGGATGGCTTCTATCCATTTTGTGAAGTAATTAGTTTCTACCAATATCCACTTATGACCTCCATTGGATTTCTCTGATATCTCTCCAATAAAATTGATTCCCCATTGGTAAAAAGGAGCCTCAACTTGCATTGGCTTGAGTGGTAGTGCTCCTTGATATTTCATCTTTCCTGAGAACTTCTAACATGCTTCACACTTCCTTACATATGTGAAAGCATCATTGAAAACTCTCGGCCAGTAATAACCAGCTCTTAAAATTTTATGGGCAATAGTTTTGCTAGAAAAGTGTCCTCCATAGACTCCTTCATGCATTTCCTTCAATACTCTTTTTGCCCAGGGGATTCATCCAAACACAGTAGTAGTACCCCATCTCTATTCTTCTAATATAAGTCACCATCTAGGAAAACATATTTAGAGGCATGTAGTTTCAAAGTTCTCTTTTGATTGTCATTCAAATGTTCAAGACATTTCTGATTTTTCAAGTAATACATTATGTCAGTGTACCAAGCTATTTTTTCAATGCTTGCAATCACAGTCTCTTCTTTTCCCACATTGTGAATTTGAGAAGCCTCTAGATTTGATTCAACCATTAGTTTAGCTAAACCATGTCCTCTCACTAATTTGGTGATTTGGATCTCTATGTTAAACTCCTGTATTCTATTGATCCATCTACATCTCCTCCCAGTAACTTCTGCTTGTACAAACACATCTTTAACCGCAACATTGGGAACATATGCAATCACTTTTGCCTCTACCAGGTAGGGTTTGAAAACTTTCACTACTTTCACCAAAGCATATGCCTATTTCTCTATAATATCAAAGTTCAATTTTGTTCCTTGGAGGGATTTACTGAAAAATGATACATGTTGTTCATATCCCTCATTGTTCTTTTGTAGCATTACTTTGGCAATAGTATGGTATGATGCAAATGAGAAGACTTGAAATGGCTTACTAAAATTAGGGGATTTCAATATTGGGGCCTCCTTAATCGCTCTCTTTATGGCTACAAATGCATCTAGTGCATCTGCAGACCAATCTATCTTAGCCCCCTTCTTCAACATTTTTACAATGGGTTTGACAATTTCAGCAAAGTTTGGGATAAATCTTCTTACGAAATTTATTTGCCCAAAGAAAGATTGGATGAGTTTAACTGTTTTAGGAATAGGAATCTTGTCTATGGATTCCACTCTTTCCGAATCGATTCTAATTCCATCTTTGGACACTATATGTCCTAGTAATTTGCCTTCTGTCACTACAAAATGACATTTCTTTGGATTTAAAGAAATACCATATTCCAAAGCTTTGAAAAATATCTTTTCAAGATGATCAACATGATCTTCTACTCTCTTGGAGTATGCAGTGAGGTCATCTTGATATACCACCATTATAACATTAATCAGTTCAACAAAAGCAACATCCATGGCTCTCTAGAAAGTTGCACCAACATTTGTAAGTCCAAATGGCATTCTAACATATGCATATGTGCCCCAAGGAGTAGTGAATGCAGTTTTATATTGTTCTAATTCTTTTACTTTCACCTAATTATAACCCAAAAATCCATCCATCATAGATAACAACTCACATCCTGTGACTCTTTGCAGAATTGCCTCCATATTTGGAAGTGGATAGTTGTCTTTAAGGGATGAGATATTTAGATTTCTACAATCTACACATAACCTTATGTCACCATTCTTTTTTCTGACTGGCACCAAGTTGGAGACCCACATAGAATGTCTAATAGGCTTAATGACATGTGCTTCATAAGTTTTGCATGCATTTTGGGCTGCAAGGTTGGCTTTATTGGTCTCTTTTTTTGTCTAAAAGGTTTTGCATCAAGTTTGAGTGGGATCTCATGTTGAAACAAATCTTCTTTGTATGCCTTGTGATCATCATAATACCAAGCAAAGACTCGTTTATATTTCCTTAATAAGGCTATCAACATCTTCCTGATTGTTGGGCTTATCCTCTTCCCAATGTATACCCTTTTTGGTGCCAATTTAGTGCCCAAGTTAATTTCTTCAAGGTATTCCTTTTTTACTAGTGTCTATTTCATAAGAACTCGGTCATGTCCATCAAAAACACTTTCTAGTGCCACAAACCCCTTTGAAATTTTGTTAGTCTTAAGATGGATAATTTCTTTACCAAACAAAAATTGCTTGCCATCTACTTCCTCCACAAATGCATTAAAATCGATTTCTTGAGCCTCATATTAATCAACACAATGTAAGAATTTAATCATATTCATGTTATCATTAAAAACTTGCCAATTGTATATGTTATCTGGGATTACAAGTCTTGTTTTGAACTCAATTTGAGATATTCCTGCTAGAGTAGCATCATCCCTTTTAAGAGCTATGTTGGCTAAAAAGTCTTCCATTATGTTTTTGGATCTATCTATCCATTCTATGGTGAATGCATCAAATAACTCCACATCATCCCGGACAATATTTCTATATTGTTTTAGCATTTTATGTTTTGATGAGTACTTGTTTATAACTTGAGAGATGATCAATTCTGAATCCCCATATACAGTAAGGAGTTTTATCTTATGTTTTATAGTGATATTCAGGCCTATCAGCAAAGCCTCATACTCAGTTATGTTATTGGTACATTCAAATGTCAGTAGGAATGAGTACTTGAAAGTCTTACTAGTTGGCGAAATAAATAATACTCCTATTCCATTACTAGCTTTACTACACGCACCATCAAAATACATTTTCCATACACCACATTCATTCATTTGGGCTTCTTGGTGTATTGGATCAGTGTTCTGTAACTCTGGTTGACTTTTCTCAATTCTGAACGTACCAAGGTCTATATCATAGAAAAAGTTTACTTGATTTTGATCAATTTCTTCTATGATATTCTCATATCTTGGTTCTTTTCAAAGCTTAATCTCTTTCCCTCCTACTGGTATAGTAGCATAGGATAGATCCAGCTAGACATTTCCTCCGGCTATTACAGTCCATTGTCTATATAGCAACATTCCATTGTAGGGTGGGATGTCCACTACAGTGATGTCAATTTTATATGCTCCTTTAGGGTAGGTGGCTAGCCTTATCTCTACATCCTTCATAATACCCACAACTGGGATGGATCTGTTGTCCATTGCATAACATTTGCCATATGTGGTGTCAACCCACATTCTTAATTCCTTCATGACTGCTATTGGCATGATGTTCATGGCTGCCCTAGAATCAATCATACAATTCCTCACCAGCATGTTTTTAATCAGCAAGGTAGTGTAAAAAGGATCTACCTGAGAGGGATTCCTTGTTAATGTGTCACCCAAATACACTTCTGGGGTTTTAACAGTCTCTTGTTGAACATTGTTTATTTTGACTTTAGGTTCTTGCTTCTTTTTTGATGCATCTGAAATCATCTTGACCACTGCATTTCAATATTGATCTACCTTCATTATTTCAAGCAGTGGTATTGATATTTTGACTTGGGATACTACTTGGGCTATGTCAAATGATGGAGTCATTGTTTGATCAGCTTTTTTCTATTTTGTTATAACTCTTTTCTTTAGCTGGTATTTTGTCTTCTATCTTACTTTGTTCAGTCTTGGCCAGCTCTTTAGATGTATTTTTCATATTTTCCTTATTATGACTCTAGTCTTTTATGAACACACTTCTAGGTGTTCCTTGATCTGCATTAACTGTTATATTTCTCAAATTATAATTACTTTTTGCCTGTGCCACCGTAGCGATTGTAAGAGCCTTTCTTTCTTCTTTGGTTGGTTTCCTCCATTGGTTTTGTAGTGGCCCACTATGATCACAAATGGTTTCCTTATAATTATCTTCTTGATCTGAAAACACCTACTATCTCCCCGTATTGATATTATATCTCTGATTTGTCACATCATATTCATATCCATCCTCTTCTATGGATGAATATTCTTCATCACTCTAATGGGGTCTGATTTCAAGCATGTTTATGATATGGTTGTCTCTTTCCTGCCGATAGGATGTTCCTTCTTCCTGTATTGATTGTGCCACCACACAATAGTCAGATGAGTGAGGTAGATTACACACTAAGCACCATGGATTATTCTCCACTACATGTGTTCCATTTCTTTTAAGAGGATCAGGAGTGTCTTTCCCATAATTATGATTTCTATTGTTTTCTAAAGGTCTTCCATCTTTCCAATTGGTATTATAGGGCATATCGTGTAACCTTGGTATTTCATTCCTATACTAGTATTCCTACTTATTTTGGGGGTTGTTAGATTGTTGGGGCATTCTAAGGTTATCCCTTTTGCCAATCATCCCTGCAGCCTTCTTATTATTTTCAATATTGATAGTTGCCTTTTGTGCCTCTGTCAAGGTCGTGGGAGCTTTATTATTGAGTTCATACCCAATTTTCATATCAAAAGCCTTTAGATAGATACTCAGAGTTGTCAAATCAGTCAATTTGGATCCATGTGGTATTTTATTGTGCAATTTGGAGAATCTTTGATTGAAGTTATATACTGACTCATTCTAGTATTTCTGGATGCTTATTAGCTCATGCAGGGCAAATTTAGAGGTATACTAATTTCCATATTGTTCTTTGAATTGGTCATGGAAGTCTGTTATAGAATTAATTGAGGCATCTGGTAAACTATTAAACCAATCCCTTGCGTCTTTAGTTAGGGACATCATGAATAATCTCATGTTTACATCCTCGTGGTCCATACCAATGTCCTATATAAAGGCATTGAAATTCCTAATGTTCTCTTCAGCTGATATCCCATTATTCCCAATGAATTTGGAGACCATATTTCTCCAATTGCTATCTGTAGAGTATGGATATAATTGATATCCTGTTAAATCAAATTGCCTACATACACTCATGAGGTTTTGTGGAGGCATCTTCATAGGAGGTGGATTAGGGTAATATTGGTATCCATATGGAGGCTGATGGTAAGCATTTTGTTGTATGTGTTGCTGAGGGTATATATTCTGAGGTGGTATATGTTGCTGATGTTGTGGGACACCATGATGACCTGGTGGTGGGTGATATTGGGGAATACTTCCAGTATTTAGGGGTTGGGGTCTTTGTGATGACGTACTATGTTGAGCGTATTGTCTTGAACTACCTCCTGCATTATGGGGCATTTTTGAAGTACCCAGAGCAATTGTATTCTAAGATATCCCATGTGAATTGGCATTACTACCTTGTTTGTGTGGAGGGACATATCTTAGAGGTTTTGCTGTTTGGATTTTAAATCATGCCATTGGCTAGTCTATCTCATGGCTTTCTTGTATCATCTATTGTCTTCTTCTAACCTGTTGTCTTTGCCACTCCAAATGTATTTCAATCTCTTGATTACTCATAGCATCAAAATCAACAATATGGTCTACAGACCCCTCCTTGTTTTCTTCTCCCTATTGTGATAAAAATCTCTTATCAGATTCTTCTTGTTTCTACCTCCTTTCTTCATTCATCCTTTCCTCAAATTCAGTTGCTTCTTGAGAATTTGTCCTGTAACTAAGGATGTTATCATTTGTATTGATTTTTTCAAGAGGTGTTGAGGGATTTCCACCATCATTGTACACTAGGGAGTTGAATATTGTAAAGGGCTGTTCTGATGTGTTTACATTGTCTTCGGGCTATTTGGGTACTGCTTCACCCCTATTTGTATTGTTCCTTCCATGAGGGGGTCCATGCTTGTCTATCCACTTGACATTGTTTTTCTTGGGACTTTCTTGATGCATAGATCTCTTTCCATTCACATTGGATGATATAATATATCTCCGATGTCTATCGTCTATCTTTTTTGATATGATATCTATTTCATTAGTCATAAAAATTTTAGAGTCGCCACCTACTTTTTTGTAACTAGGAAAATGATTGTAGCTCTACCCAATAGAGCCTTAAATATGTTATGATGCTTTGAGATAACTCTATGATGGAAGGCTGAAGTTCAAAATGGGCTTAGTCCCCAGTAGAGTCGCCAATTTGTTGGGTCTCAAAAACGCAGGTTTTTAGACCACAAGAGGGTGCCAGTCTCTTGATATGTTCTTGGTCAACAAAACAGGGTTTATGCAACTAGAAACGCCCTACTCTTTAGGCTCTGCTAAACCTAGGCAAGTATACCTGAATGATAGGCAGATTTTTAAGGCTATGATCTTTAAATTAAGCAACCTACTCACAATGACACTTGAAGTGAAGTAGATGCAAGGCTAATTACTGCTTCCTACTAAAAATATTTTGGGAATCAAATATATAAATGAGATCTACATGAGATTATTCTAAACTGACGAGTGCCTACACTATTGGGTGAATGGAGTCAAAGGTGAATGATGACTTTGGAGATAGGCTTTTGTAAGATAGGTAGATTTATTTCTCAGCTTAACTCTAATAGTTGGGCACTTTTGAATGTCTACACCTTATGCAAACGTGCAAGTATGTCAGTTATTTGAGCTCTTCTTAATGATCCTAGTGATATCCCCTTATGTTACTATGAAGTTGTGAAAGGATTTTAATTCAAGTGTGAGGAGAAACCAATCAAGACAATTTATTTAAAAGGATTTTAATCCAGACAGGAACCAATCAAAATAGATTGCTTAAAAGGTAATTTTAATCCTTCTACACACAGAAATCAATCATCAGCATCACACAACTACAGCAAATGTGTATTGACAAATCAAATGTATTTTCATAGTTAATTTGAATAACATAAACAGACACTTTCGAGATAGCCAAATAACATATGAGCATAATAAATCCACACAACTGTTGAACACTTGAAAATGAATCAATATTTATGCAAACACCTTCTCCATTATATTTATCTTCAAATGATATGCTTTACTATGACAGTTTCTGATATGAAATAGATGATCAAATGGTGCAATCTATCTTCTTACTAATGCTCCTTCTAAAAGGTCTTCTAAGGAAAATTTCATAATAATGTTTTTTTTAGTCTCATCTTCTTCTATGGGTCTTGGTCTCTCCTTTTATAAGTGAGAGGCAACAAGCCTGGGACCCCTTTCAAAAGTCACATCTTTTAGTAACTAAAAATAACTAAAATAGAATAATAGATGAGTTGACTGCTCCATTAATCTCCCAGCATAAACCCGTGACCATCAAAATCCTGTTCAAAGCTTCTACTCTTTGATCTAGTGCTTGTCATGATGCCAATTGATCACTTTTACTGAGATATTTGCTCCTTTGTATCTGATGTGTTCATGGTTTGGCTAATGAATAAGTTGACTACAGAGAGGTGATGGATGTATCCCTATCCAGCATGAGTGTTAACATTGATTATACTCTCTTTCATGTCGTATTCCATGTACATGATTTTTTCAATCTATTTATGGGCTTTCTACATAATCATGGCTTCATCCTTGATTTCATGTAATGTGGCAGTCAACAGTTCAGTAAATTCACTTTTCAACCTTCATAACTTTTTAGATTTCTAGTATCATCGTGAAGTGACAGAGTTAGATCAAAACATTCAAGCTCTTCTTCAAGCTTGCCATAATATTTATTATGTGACTCCATTAATTCATTATATGTTTGCAACACTTGTCCTGACAAAGCTTTCTTTTCTGATAACTCCTCCTTCTTCTTAGTCATTCTCTCCCGTAATCGTTTGTTCTCAGTCATCACTGAGTGCATTTGTTTGAATAATTTCTAGTATTTATCAGCACATTTCATCATTTTGTCAAACCTTGCCTTGATTATTTCAAATATAATATTGAATTTGAGAACTTTCATCTCCTTTTCCAATTTTTCATATTTCTCCTATGATGTTGAATTACATTTTTTCCAATAGGCTACATCAGCCAATACATCTAAAACTCTTTTATCTTTCTCAAGTTTCCATGGGATTGGTATCCCCTACCCTTTGGACCAAAAGGTGACCAAACACTTGTTTTGGGTGATTGATGGCAACTGGTCTTTTATCTGGAGGATATAGTGACCAAACAAGTAAGGTGGCTTCATCTGGGCTATACCCTGATCCTGAATATACCTTGTCACTTGCCTCACCTGTTAGGTTCACTGTCTTGTCTGCTCTTTTCTTAAAACTATCAAATACTATTGTAGAACTCATGTCCCATCCTGGCAGAAGTGACACTTTTGCCTCCTGAAGTAATTCCCTTCCTCTTTCAGGAGTGATTGACTCTACTTTCTTGCTTATTTTGTTCTTTAGTTCATTAAGAGTAGCAGCCTCTTGTTCAAGAGTGGCAACCTGCATCTTCTGTCTTATTTTCTTTCCTTTGTATTCATAAACAAATGATTTGAACTGAGTAGTTTTAGCAAAGTCACTATCAGAAGTAAATTTTCTTGTAGCCAAGACCCTAACATCATCTGATAATTTGTCTGATGCTTCAAACTATATAACATTTAATTCCTGAGGGGGTTCATACTGCTTTATTACCGGTGTAACATCAGAAATTGTTCTCCTATATGGAATGGTACAATTTCCCTCTATTTAGCTCCTCACTCTTGGTGACCTCTCAACCTTTTCTTTTTTGGCCTTCCTAAAATCCTGATTGACTAAGTCTAGGAGCAGTTTATTCACTTTTTCAGGTAACTTATTGATAGAACCCAAAAAGAGATTTGAGACTTGGGTCCCTAGGACCCCCAAAAATGTAGATTTGAGCCAAAATTAGGGGCTTAGACTTGGGCGCCTGCACCCTAGTCCTCCCCATTTCACAGGATTTTAAATTTTGGCGGCGTGTCAGTTCCTGCAGAGTGTCTCGGGATTCCATTTTTAAATTCTCAGTTTTCGCGCGATATCAAGACGTTATTTCAAAATTTGAATTCCCTAAAGCTAGATATAAAAAGACATTTGCAAATCATTTTATCACACACAATTCTTATGCAAGCTTGATGCTAAAACTCTGCTGCAATTGCCATTGAAGATCAGTGACTTGTTGAAGCTCTTCAAAGTATTATTTATTTGCTATCTTGGAGATAATGGATGAAGATTGGAAATCAAGATCTTGAGTCTATCTTGCTCTTCCTAGGGTTTATACACCCTTTGCATGATCAGGAATAGGGTTGAAGCCTCCAACAACAAGCTTGGAGATCCTCCATGGACATTGTTGATTCGCCTTCTTGTTCATGCAAGTCTTCATTTATCTCATCTCCTTGAGGTGAAGTTGTATGTGTTTATTGATGCAAAGCAAGTTGTTGATCTTCCCTTGATTGAGATATCTAGGGTTTGATTTTATGCATAACACATTGTTAGGTTTGCACACACTTCTACAAATCTTTATCTCTGGTTATTGTTGATGTAGAAATACTGAAGATGGGGCTTGATTGAGGCAAGCTCCTATATAGCTGCAACAATTTCCTTATTTTATGTGTAGATCGTGTTTTGCAGGTTTCGGTGAAAAGAAGCTACAGGAAGAAGGATATTACAGGTACAGTCATGACAAACTTTTAGATTTTTAGATTCTAAGACTTGCGGGACATTGGAGTAGGCGCCCTAGTCCAACTAGGGGTTATTTTTGGGATCTGGAAGCCTTTTAGCAGTCTCAGACACCCTGTGCAGAAGATTTTCTTGTGCAAAAACTTTCAGGACATTGGAGCTGGTGCCCTAGTCCATGTAGCCCTCAGAATCTGGGTACACTATCTCAAAAACCCTCCCGCTACACTTTTGTACTCAGTTTTGTCAGTTGCTTCATTAGTTTCTATGTATTTTTTATATAAGACATAATTAGGGTTTTACTTGGTTGAAAGGAAAGCACTTAATAAAATCTTGATTAGGGCCATAGGTTTCATAACCACGTGAGCATAAGGGATAGACAAAGTGATTAGAAGCTGGTTTACAAGTTAGATCTTTGTCCTCCCAATATTTAGCGATGAAATGGTAGTATTTAACCTAGTTTAAACAAACTATCATTTTTCACCCTAAACATTTTGGTGAACCTGACCTTTAAAGAATTTGCATCCTTTTAAACTTTAGATCTAATATAAGTTATTCTAGAGCATAATTGGATTGAAAAACCTCTTTAGTGAATTTGCATATGTTAACTTATGGATTACATTCTTTATCTTTTCACTAAAAGAGTTGGAAATTATCATTTATTGTTGGAAATTGTATTTCATTTGCAAAGGCCATCATTGTGCATTTAAATCATGGTTTAAATAGAGCATGTTAGAATGTCGGATTATTTTTTGCAAGATTTTCGTGCTTATGATGAGTCGTTTAGTCATGATGACTTCGATATGTTAGATGAAGCCCTTGAGGACTTTATCTCAATTGAACATTCCACTACGGCCTCTAAGCCGTCATTATTTCAAAGATTTGTAAATACAATTTATGTTCCTAAATTTGAAGAAGAGATTGAAAAACCAAAAATTATGGTTACTCTATGTGAAATGTGGTTCAACCATCCTCTAAGCCTGTGTTTGTTAAAGGTCTTTCATCTTCTTCACAATCTCCTGATCACATTTATGATTGTGTAAAACAAATTGTGAAACAAAACTTACAACAAACCAATCATAATGTGGTTGCTCATGCATATAACACTCAGAATAATAAACAAAGTACACAACAAATGAATGTTCTGATATCTTTACCAGTTTCTCAACCTATGCTTCCTCAAGCACCTCGTTTAACATATAAAGGTGGTAAAGACTATGACCTTGTAGAGCAACTTCGTGCTACTCCTGCAAAAATATCTCTTTGGGAACTTATACAAACTTCACCTACTTACCATGGAATGGTACAAGAAGCTTTACAAAAGGTGATTGTTCCTCATGTTGTTAAACCAAATGATGTTGCCGCTTTACTAGATTGCATGCATGTGACAAAAACAAACATTTTATTCCAACATCATGAGTTACCACCTCTTGAGGTTCAGAAGCAGTATGATCCTCTAGTTATCTTTATTACAATCAACAAAACATTGATTAAGAGAGTTATGATTGATAATGGGTCAGCCCTTAATGTTTGTGGTATTGATTTATTGCATAAAGTTAAAGTTGATATATCTATTATCAAACCAAAATCATTAAGTATTCATGGATTTGATAATGTTGGACAACAATCTGTGGGCACTATAACTCTACCTATACAAGTTGGACTTGTGATGGTGCCTACCTTGATTCATGTCATGCCTTGTTCTTTATCTTATAACATGATTTTGGGTAGACCTTGGATACATGCATTAGGAGTAGTTCCTTCTACTTTACACCATTCAATTAAGTTTATCTTTAAAGGAAAATTGCATACTATCCATTTGGATTGTGAACTAGACAATTGTTTACAAATGGAAGTGCATAAGCATGTTGTTGGTCCTACGATTTTAAACAATCTAAAAGATGAATTGTCAAATCCTCTTGCCTCTAAAAATGTTATGCAAGAGCCCAAGTAATCGAATGCATTTGTTGATGATGACTGGGGTTTGTTAGATTTTGCATCCTCTGCCACAGGAGAGTATAAGCTTAAAAACCCTGTCCCTGAAATATCAAATATTGCATCGATCAAGTCGCATGCTTGAAATGATAAACACAAGATCTCTTTGTTGACAAATAAGGATAATAATCTCTGTTATACTACTGATTATGAGACATATGAAGCTTTGCCTTCGTCTAAAGAAATGGTCTCTCTTTATGGCAGATGATTCTGAATCCTTTATAAAAATTGTGACTATGTAGGTAATGGTTGTGGTATAAATCAACAAGGAATCAAAGTCCCTATAGAATCTATTTCCCAACATTAGTCAAGTGGCATTGGATATAATCTTTTTAAGGAATCCAAAGCCCGCAAATGCCCCACTCTAAATGTGAATACAATATCAACACTTAGTTTGATATTTCCTAAGATGATTGACACCAATTGTCCTCCAAGATCCCTTCTATTAGATATGTTTACGATGAATGAAGCGATAATAGAATTCTCAGGCGCTTATGATGGTATTCCTCATTATCACCATAAATGTGGCCTACCCTATTGTTTAAACAATGATGCATATTTTGGAAAGACTACTAGCACAATAACTGCTACAGTAGAACAAAATGGAGAATTTGAAGAACAATTACAATCCTATAATCCCCCAGACCATAGTACTCTTCTTAACAGAAAGACTATTGATGTCATTATGGATAAGGATAATCCTGAAAAAGTTATCCCTATTGGTGATTGTTTAAATGCAAAAGAAAAAGAAGAAATGATTAAATTATTGAATGAATTCTCAGAATTGTTCGCTTGGAATTACTCAGACATGCCTGGTATAGATCCTCAGATTGTAACACATAATATCATGTTGAAACTAGATGTTAAGCCTTTCAAACAAAAGATTCGTAAGATGAATCCTAAGATTGCTTTGCTTGTTAAAATGCTGGCTTTATTCGACGTATTGATTACTCTCTGTGTATCTCAAATATTGTTGTCGTTGCTAAACCTGATGGTCATATAAGAATGTGCATAGATTTCTGGGATTTAAATTTAGCATCTTTGAAAGATGACTTTATGCTCCCTAATATCGATATGATTGTTGATTCTATAGCCAGACATGAGTTGCTATCTTTTATGGATGGATTTTCAGGATATAATCAAATCCTTATAAATCCTCTTGATCAGTATAAAGTAGCCTTTATAACACCTTGGGGTACATTTTGCTGGGTAGTCATGCCATTTGGATTTAAGAATGCAGGAGCTACCTATCAACGTGCGATGACTCTTATATTTCATGATTATATGTAGAATATTCTAGAAGATTATGTTGACGACATCCTAGCAAAGTCTATCCATCGTAAGGATCATGTGACAAATCTTTGACAGATATTTGAGTGCATACAAAAATATAATATGCGATTGAACCCCTAGAAGTGTGTTTTTGGCGTGGACAGTGGAAAGTTACTGTGATTTATTGTTTCTAATAGAGGTATAGAAGTTGACACGAAAAAGATAGATGCAATTGTTAATATGCCAATACCAAAGAACATATCTCAACTTCGTAGTTTGTAGGGAAAGATACAAGCTATTTGCTGATTCGTAACACAACTCGCGGATAGGACCCGCCCCTTTACGCAACTACTAAAGAAAGATTCTCTCTTTCAATAGAATTCTGAATGTCAAAAAGCTTTTGATGAATTAAAGGATTACTTAGCTAATCCACCCATTTTGCAACCTCATGTTTCCGATAAACCATTTCTATTATACATGTCAGCATCCAACAATGCCCTAGCTGCTTTGTTAGCTCAACATAATACTAAAGGAAAAGAATGTGTTGTATACTTCATTAGTCGTACTCTGCATGATTATGAAGTGTGATACATAGTTATAGAGAAGCATTTCTTAGCTTTGGTGTTTGCCACTCAAAAGCTTAGACATTACCTCTTGAATGCTGAAATACATGTAATGGTAAAACTCAACCCTTTGAAACATCTCTTCGCAAGAATAGATTTATCAGGTTGTCTTCCTAAATGGGTTATGCTTTTAACATAATTCGATCTCAAAATTATTTGACAAAAAGCAATTAAAGGGCAAGTGATAGTTGATCAGTTAGTTGAAGCTCCCTGCCCTTTTCTATACAAAATGTTGACGCTTTTCCGGATGAACAGATTCTAACAATCTCTACGGATGAAAAATGGGAGTTATACTTTGATGGATCAAAATGTCGAACTGGCTCTGGAGTTGGTGTTATATTAATACCTCTCGTGGGTAAGTCAATTCCCTTATCTTACCATTTAGATTTCTTATGCACAAACAACATAGCTAAATACGAAGCTCTTATCGCTGGACTTCGTGCAGCCTTGGCTCTTGATATCAAGAATATTACAATATACGGTGATTCTTAGTTAATTGTTAAACAGATAACATGATCGTATCAAACTAAGCATGATAAGCTATCTCAGTATCGTGAGTTTGCATTATCTCTCTTAAAACAATTCAAATCATATTTGATTGATACCATTCCTAGGAAAGATAACCGACATGTGAATGCAATGGCAAGCACAGCTTCCCTTATATCCCCTGATGGTTCTCCTGAGGAATTTACCTTCGTTGTTCATAATCTTAAGACACCGGTAATTGAAAGCCCTATAGTTGCGAATTTAGAACTCTATAGTAACACATACACTAATGAGTGGTTCTCCTACATATTCAATTATTTACGTGATGGAACCATTCCAGACTTGACATCTAAGAATGCCCGACTCCATTTACGCAAACTAGCAACACGATACATTATATTATCAAATGTCTTGTATCGATGATGTTACAATGGTGTTTTACTCTGATGTTTAAGTAATGCAGAGATCCCGATAGCTTTAGAATAAGCTCACTCTGGTGCCTATGGAGGGCATTTCGATGGAAAATCATTGGTGCAAAAATTGTTATGTATGGGGCACTATTGGTAGCATATGGAACAAGATTCCTTTGCTTATGTCAAGATATGCCCACAATGTCAACAACATAAACACCTCATCCATGCTCCTACTCAAGAGCTTCATTCCCAGATGTCACCATGGCCATTTTCTATCTGGGGCTTGGATCTCGTAGGTAAAATTTCCCCGCCCTCCTCTCAAGGACATATGTTTATCATTACTGCTACTGATTATTTTACAAAATGGGTCGAAGTGATCCCTTTGCGATCTACGACCGTCGATGTAATTTGTCGATTCATACAAGATAACATCATTTTTCAATTTGGAATACCTTCCTCCTTGGTTTCAGACAATGGTACACCATTTAAGAACAAGGATGTGAAAAAGTTCCTTTAAAAATATCATATACAACATCGCTTCTCTACGCCTTATTACCCTCAATCAAATGGCCAAGCAAAAGCTTTAAACAAAGCTATTGGATAGATTCTAAGGAAAACTGTTAATAAACATAAAAAATATTGGCATACGCAATTATCCTTTGCACTATGGGCCTATAGAACAAGTATTCAAACAGCTACAGGTAACACACCATATAATCTTATCTATGGTGCAGACGCGATAATGCCCTTGGAGTTAGAAATTCCTTCCTTGCAAATTTCCCTAAGAGACATCATGGATGATGACATAGAATAAGAGAAAAGATTACAAGAACTTGAGATGCTTGATGAAAGACATATTAACACTCTTGAACATCTCAAGGCTTATAAAAAAGGAATACAACGAGCCTATAGTGCGCAAGTCATACAATGTTTATTTAATGTTGGGGACTTGGTTCTTTATGAAAATCAACGTAGTGTAAATGCACCACTTGGTGAAAAAGGTAAGTTCAACCCTAATTAGATTGGACCGTATATAATCACTGAAAGCTTTGGATCCGGAGCGTATAAATTAGCCGATGAGCAAGGTACGCCACTTAAGGAACCTATTAATGCAGCGCACCTCAAAAGATTTTATGCTTAAAAGATCTAATGTTAAATGTTCCTAAGCTAATTTAGCACATAGATTAGCTTCAATTTTGACAAGCTATTACTATTTTGTCTTAATTCATTTAGCATTATATCTTTGTTCAGTTGATCATTGTTGTATCGTGTTTAAGTAGTAATTACTTAAGATCACTTTTGTATTAACTGAATTTAACATAAAAGTTAAAAGTATGTGTAAAATAATTAATCATTGTGTTTGTTACTACATATTCTTTTTAGAATTGTTAGTATATCACAATAGTAATTAATTATAGCATTTAAACATTATCACTAGTTGCATTTTTACAAAAAATACATGTGATAGATCCCATTACACATAGATCAAAAGAAATAATCATATATATATCTTAGTTTCATGTATACATCCGAGTCGACTATCCCTAAAAATAAAATGGGATGGTGTAATGCCTAAAGTCTAGGAATCACATAGCAGAACCTCGATCGCTAGTACCCTCAGGCCCTCATGGTGTGAGAGTGACAGAAGCCTGACCATGTGTGGCTACGGATCGCGAATGACTCCTAGAGATGCTTTGCGATCATAACCCCCTAATCCTACCTCTCATCTCTATCATCTACTCATGTGCCTCCTGGTACATCCTCTAATATCGGTCTCTCTCAGCTTGAGCCCTGTCTTTGTCAGCTCTAGTCTGTTGGACCTCCCACAGTAAGAACTCACTGACAGCTGGCCCTCCCTTCGATGTAGGAATCGCTATCGTTTGCTCTCGCTGTGCCCTGAGCTCGGCCTCAGCGTGCTCAAATCTCTGTCGAAACTCCTCTCTCTCTCATCTAGATTGCTCTAGCACGCCCTTTATAGTAGTCTTATATCTGACGATAGGCATAAATATCTCAACATGCCGCCCATCGGAGGATTGTGGCGAATAACCTGCCTGCACTTGCTGCTCTGAAGCATCTGTCGGTACTATGTCTCCTATGACGTGACTCACAAAGTCTCACCATGCATTATTCCCAACTGTAAAATAGAGGATGAGATAGATGTTAGACTCCCATATAAATATCACATATAATAAACTATACAAAACATAAACTAATAAATCAAACCTAACCTGGATCTCCATCTCACCAAGATGGATCACCGATTGTTGATCGTGTGATGAGCTGCGTTGCCTAATCTACAGCTAGGGGCATAGACCTACTACTCTCCCCTCACTCTGTCTGACTAGGCTTCACATCGTCTGTAGGTGTAGGACCACGAGCCTTGGACCGCGGTCTTGACTCGGTCTCCTTGTCAATGTCTGCCTCATGCTAGCTTTGTCGTGATCTCACTCTAAAGATGTACTATGATGGGACCTCCTCGAACTCATCCTTATCCTCTTCCTCACCCTCCTCGAGATCATAGTATCCCACAAAATCACTGACATCGTCCTCCACCCTTGTGTCACTAGCATGACCAAGCCAAGGTCGGGCATCTCCTGTAGGGTGCCCGGGTGGAAAGATAGGTGCAGGTCGTGCTATGTGCCACCAGGTCTGATATGCTCGGGTACACCCGACATCATCTACGTCTAACATCGGCTCTGCATCCTTAGGACCCTCGTCACCACTAAGTGGTACGTCTGCTATAGTCAGTCGTCGGACAATATTAGCTCTGACTGCACTCTGAGCTACACGTGCGTAGTTCAGACAAACTGTAGGAACATCTTGTACCTGTACGAATTGTCGTGCCACCCTGTCAAAGTAGAGCCAAGATACAGCATGATTGAGGCGACCAACCATTAGCCAATCCCTCTGCATCCAAGCTAACTACCTCTACTCGCCAGGCCATCTGATGTAGCCACAATATGGTCTCCAAATGATGTCACCAGGCTGTAATATGTCAAATATTACTCTCTAGTATAACAAATTGCCATGCCTCCAACACTTGACTAGTGGGTAGGCATAGACACACAGATGGGTGAATGTTGCCTCTACAGGAAAACCCACTGGCTGTGTGCACCTGATGTGCTCAAAGGACCAAACCTGTAATAATGTGTAGGCCATTAGACTCTACATCTTGTAGTGGACATATCGCTCTAAGTTGCGATATAGGTGCGCAAGCATACTGTGCCCCCATGCATAGATAGTCTGATGCTCCTCCATCACTCTGATAGTATGAACGAGACCCCCATGAAGGTGTGTGCCTTGTCCATCTGGTGCGATGGCTAGTGCGACTGTGACAATCATGATCCTTCGAAGTAAGGGAATGTCTTTGCATCCTTGCTCTAGTAAACGGAGTTGAATATGTCCTTGCTCTGCTTGTGAAATAGTGCGACCCAAACAGTACACTTGACTCTCGCGAGTATACTCCGCCGAGTGATGTCCAACAACCCTCACTATCTCTCCTCGGATCGACAGTTGAAAGATCCTAAATACATCCTCCAGTGTGATGGTAATCTCGCTAGTTGGTAAATGGAATGTGGATGTATCTGCATCCCATCTCTCCATCAGTGCCATAAGCATCGCACAGTGGAATCTAATTGTGGGCATCTCAAACACCCACCATAGGCCCACTGTCTGTAAATGCTCTCTCTTTGCGGTAGTCAAAGCGCTAGCGTGCTCTCGTAGAAGTGTCATTAGATGACCGCCTGTGTGCTCATGCATCTCAGGGACATCCTGCAGATTAGGTGGACCAAGGCACCCTAGGAAGACTAGGGCACCCCAGAGGGACACTGGCACCCCTGTGGGACTAGGGCACCCCAGAGAGACTCTGGCGCCCTAGGTGGACTCGGCCGCCCCTATCTAGGATCCCTGTCCACCTTCCCCTCTTGGCACAAACATCGATAAACGTGAAAGCAAAAGTAAAATGAAAGATGACAGAAGGATGGAATCAGGACCCTACCTCGGCCTCGAAGCATCTCTCTGCCACTCAAGCTCGGAGCATCTCCAGTCATGGTGGATGGTATGGACGTTAGCTCGGCATGGTTGTTCTCCTATTCTCCTTCTCTCTCTACAATAATAAGAAACAAGAGTGAGTTAAATGATAAGTGACAACTCCCTTTTAAATAAAGTAAGTGAGTGAGAAATCCTATCCCTGACTAGGTGCAAAAGTGTGCTCTTTTACTCTTGAGCCCTTTTCTTGAGTTAACGAACTTTGATTTCAGTGTCGTTCATTGCATGGGAATCCTGGTTTCGCTCTCTTCCTTCCCCAATGTGTTACGTTTGGGTGTTTTTTTTTTTTCAAATGAGCCTCACAACACATTTCCCTTGAAATTGACACGCATAGATATCTCCTTGTTTCTCCTCTCGGACTAAGCAAGAAGAAACAAGGGGGGGCATATATCTCCCTCGATTTCCTCCTCGCCTCATTACTTAACCCCCTTAGCATTTTTTTTTGTATTGACTCATTGGTGGTGGTTGTAGGTTGATTTGATTTTGATTTCTCTAACAAGTGTTCCTTTGTAGGTTGCGGGTTCTAACTTTGTGGTCTTCCAGGATTGTAGACTTGGGGGCTCCTTCCTTCCTGGTGACAACACTCTGGCTTCCTCTACAGTATTCTTTTGGGTATCCTTTTCATGATTGATGTATTTACTTTCCTTTAGTTGCATATGCATGTAGTGTCATATGGCCACTAAAGTGGGGGCTAAATGTAACATCAAAAATTGTCCTCCTATATGGAATGGTACAATTTCCCCCAGTTTAGCTCCTCACTCTTCGTGACCTCTCAACCTTTTCTTTTTCGGCCTCCCTGAAACCCTGATTGACTAAGTCTAGGAGCAGTTTATTCACTTTTTTAGGTAACTTATTGATAGAACCCAGAAAGAGATTTGAGACTTGGGTCCCTAGGACCCCAAAAATGCTGATCTAAGCTGAAATTGGGGGCTTGGACTTGGGCGCCCGTGCCCTACTCCTCCCCCATTTCACGGTATTTTGAATTTTGGTGGGGCGTCGGTTCCTGCTGAGTGCCTCGCGATTCCGTTTTCAAATTCTCAGTTTTTGCGCGATATCGAGACGTTATTTTAAAATTTGAATTCCCTAAAGCTAGATATAAAAAGACATTTGCAAATCATTTTATCACACACAATTCTTATGCAAGCTTGATGCCAAAAATCTATTGCAATTGCCATTGAAGATCAGTGAATTGTTGAAGCTCTTCGAAGTATTCTTTATTTGCTATCTTGGAGATAATAATGAAGATTAGGAATCAAGATCTTGAGTCTATCTTACTCTTCCTAGGGTTTGTACACCCTTTGCATGATTGGGAGAAGGGTTGAAGCCTCCAACAACAAGCTTAGAGATCATCCGTGGACATTGTTGATTCGCCTTCTTGTTCATGCAAGTCTTCATTTATCTCATCTCCTTGAGGTGAAGTTGTATGTGTTTATTGATGCAAAGCAAGTTGTTGATCTTCCCTTGATTGAGACATCTAGGGTTTGATTTTATACATAGCACATTGTTAGGTCTGCACACGCTTCTACAAATCTTTATCTCTGGCTATTGTTGAGATAGAAATACCGAAGACAGGGCTTGACTGAGGCAAGCTCTTATATAGCCGCAACAATTTCCTTCTTTTGTATGTGCAGATCATGTTTTGCAGGTTCTGGTGAAAAGAAGCTACAAGAAGAAGGATATTGTGGGTATAGTCGCGATAGACTTTCAGATTTTTAGATTTTGAGACTTGCGGGACATTGGAGCGGGCGCCCTAGTCCAACCAGGGGTTATTTCTAGGATCTGGAAGCCTTTTAGTAGTCTCAGACACCCTGTGCAGAAACTTCAAGATATTGGAGCAGGTGCCCTAGTCCATGCAGCCCTCAGTATCTGGGTACACTATCTCTCAAACCCTCCCTCTACACTTCTATACTCAATTTTGCTAGTTGCTTCATCAGTTTCTATGTATTTTTGATATAAGGCATAATTAGGGTTTTACTTGGTTGAAAGGAAAGCACTTGATAAAATCTTGATTAGGGCCTTAGGTTTCATAACCACGTGAGCATAAAGGGGAGGCAAAATGATTAGAAGCTTGTTCACAAGCTCGATCCTTGTCATCCCCAATGTTTAGCGGTGAAATTGAGGTAATTAACCTAGAGTAAACAAACTGTGAGGGTAAAATGTCGAATCAATCAAATGAATTAAATAAGACCCAAACATCAACAGAATAGAGAAACAAAGAAGATTCAAATGAATAAAGCAATGAACAAACACAGCAAACCTCTTCCCTTTCGAAACTTCTGTTGTTTGCCTATCACGAATCGTCCTTTCGCAGATGAAATGAGCCCTCAGAGAGTGCAATCTTTTAAAGCTGTTTGAGGAAGTCGATGGTGAACGGCTATGGTGTGATATGCAATGAAGGTGAGCTCCAATGCAACAATGGTGATCTCAAGCTTGTAGATGACAAATGGGTGCCAAAGGCGTGCTGGTGATATTTCTGCAGAGTAACGATGTCAAAAGCCTGGATGATTAGAATGGAGGGATGAAGCTTCATTTATAGACTCAGAGGAATAGGAATCAATGGTCGAGAGAAGATGTGAAGATCAATGGCTGAGGATGGTTGAGGAATGTGCAACCAGTGGAAACGCGACAAGTGTCCCAGCTCCATCATGAAAGGTGGGATGTGACAAAACTGATTGGAGAGTTAACTCCATTGACTGGTCTGTTAACAGAATTGATTGATCAGTTAGAAGAGTGGATTGTGGAACTGACTGGATTGATTGAAGATTTGACTCAACTGACAGGTGAGTTAACAGATTTGATTGATTGGTTAACTGACCTCTGATTGGAGAAGAAATAGGCCATGTGGGTGAGGGAAAATAAGGTAATTAAATATTAAATATATTTAATTACATGTGCAACCTGATGAGGTGGACAAGGTGAGGTGGAAAAAGGTGAGGTGTAAAGGTGATGTGGAATTTTGAATTTAGAACTTTAGGATAGAGGAATTAGACTTAATTAAATAATTTATGATTATTTAATTGTGAAGGACTTTAGAAGAATTTTAATTAAAATAAATAGAATTTATTTAATTATGGAACAGTGAATCGATTAAATAAATTTGGAATATTTATTTAATTAATAGAAGAATGGAATAAATATTTAGAATATTTATTTAGGATGATTTGTGTCATTTTTAGACGTATACATTTTGCCCCTCTTTGATGCAATGCAGTTTACAGCGTTGCTTCAAAGAATTTGATAGTCTGAATGATGATACATGCCCCAGTTTGCCCCTGGTACAGGTTAAACGACGATAGGATGCCCCCTCGGGAGATTGGACGGGAAAAAGGGCGACCGGTTTGGAGACGGACAATCTCACGACGAGGAAGGGGTTAGGATAGGTTGGAGGAAAAGGCACACGGTCAGGGATGCGGGAAGAAAATGGGAGGAAAAACGGACACGGGAAGTAGTCACAGTCACCACCTAGCCAGAATTAGGGTTTGGAGGCTATAAATAGGAGCTGGGTCCACAAGAATAGTCATTTGCACACTTGGTTGATCTGGATTGGAGAAAAAGAGCTCAGAGCAAACTTAGAGCAGCATGGCAGCCAGAGCAGCAGATATACCACGCGAGGAGCACCGATTCGAGCGAGTCCGACGATTCGGGCGGCCAGCAGAGGCAGGACCCCCGGTATGTGCTTCGAAAAATTTCTCCTAGGGTCTAGTTTAGGCGTCATAAATGCATGTAGAAAATAGGTGAAATAGATGTGCCGAAACGCAGGACGGCGCATATGCCTCGCGAAGCTGCACATTCGCATTTTCGTGGCGCATATGTGGGTTTCGGCGGCGCATGCGTGAAAGCTGCGCTTTTGTGCATTTTAGCTGCGCATGCGTAATTTGGCGGCGCTTTTGTATTTCCGCCGCGCATATGTGAAATGTAGCAGCGCATTTGATAAAGTTGCGCATATGTGGATTCGTGCGGCGCATCCGTAATTTCGCGGCGCATGCGTGGATTTCTGCGGCGCATTTGTTAGAACGGCGCATACGTGCACTGTAGCGGTGCATACGCATTTTTGCGGCGCATATGTTGATTATTGCGGCGCATATACCAGAAACGACGCTTTTACCACCTGTAGCGGCGCATTTGCTTGGGATGGCAAATTACTTAGCCAAATTGATTCGATTAGCGTCCTGTTTGACGCAGGAATCGATGAGCTATCTCTGAGATTGCAGGAATCTAGTCAAGAGATGTAGTGTGCTGTTTTGATCAATTTGAAATGCTAAGTTTAGTTGATATAGTTCAGTAGATATGTTGAGTATGGTATATGCAGCTTGAGACTGACGCCTTGCTTTGCGTGCTTGCAGGAGGAGATACGAGAGACTCTGCAGTCGAGGGAGATGTTCCCTATGCCATTATTGCAGAGATACATGCTGACGGAGGCTGACAGAGTGGCGCTTGGTGCCATGGGCTTGGATTACGTTTGCTTCATGCCCGAGGTGCGGGTGAACAGAGGACTACTAACAGCTGCCGTGGAGAGATTCCACAGCGAGGACGGGACCTTCCACTTCCCCACTGGAGAGATGACCGTGACGATGGAGGATGCCTACAGGATACTGCACTTGCCCGTAGTAGGCGAGTTAGTGGAGTATGATGCACAGCGGGACGCGGGACTCGCCGAGTGTCAGCGAGTATTTGACGATCCCGAGCTGGTGGGATAGGTCATCCCATGGTAGGACATATATGACTGTTACGACTACTTCCCTGGGATAGTTGCTGGACTGATTGGGGGCGTTGTATGCCTGGACAGGAGATCGCATGGGTTCCCCATTGGATGGGGCAGGATCATGGAGCGGATGCTGACTGAGGGCACCCGATATGCGTGGGGACCCTGTGTGCTAGCCCACCTATATCACGACATGCACCAGGTGGTGTACCACTGCAGCACGAGTCTATCGGCTAGGGTGTTGCTGTTACAGTTTTGGCTGTGGGAGCACATAGCGGTGACCAGGCCGATGTGCGTTTTTGCTAGGCAGCGAGGAGAGCCATACAGCTATGGCTATGCAGGAGTGATTTCCCAGCACAGGCTGGGGAAGCTAGAGTACTGGCGGCATACCTTAGATGGGGTAGATGTGGTCGTCTGGCGACCATATCTGGATTGCGAGCCTTGGGATGACGAGGGAGATGAGCTACCCTACTGCTTCCAGACCAGGTGGTTGATAGGCCGGACACGGCACATACTGGAGAGGCAGATGGTGGGCCGAGTGCTGAGACAGTTTGGCAGGAGACAGGGCATGCCACAGGGACAGGCCATGTTTGCCCGGACACATGCAGAGAGGGTCAGATGGGGGCCGATGGCTTCTTACGAGGAGGCTCTGGCAGAGTTCCAGCAGTTGCCTTATGTGGCATGGGACATGCGGAGAGAGATAGCAGATGCGGGGGTTACACAGGAGTACGAGGACTAGATCACGGCACATCCTTTCCTGAGATACTCAGGACCTGGCATGCTGGTGCCTCGTATTGATGAGGCGGACTCAGAGGAGGAGGGAGAGGCTGGCCCAGGGCGGAGGGGCGCTAGAGGAGGACGACGGGGTGGCCGAGCTGCAGAGAGGCCGAGGCAGCGGAGGAGGATAGATCAAGCTGGGCAGGCAGTGCCAGGACAGGGAGAGGCATAGCAGCAGGTGCCACAGCAGGCACAGATGCCACCACCCCAGCAGGTACCACATCAGCAGGTACTACAGCAGCAGGTGCCGCAGCAGTAGGTGCCCCAGCAGCAGGGGCTAGGACAGGCAGAGGCAGCACAGGGGCCAGTGCAGGGTGAGGCACATGAGAGGACCATAGCCAGTCTGAGGGGACAGGTGCGAGAGCTGCAGGCACAGCTGAGGAGAGTGGAGAGGAGGTGAGATACAGACGCAGCGGTGATTGCTGGTTTGACTCGCGAGCAAGACATGGCAGATGCCCAGGTACGCCTTATCCGAGTAGAGCGGGATACTGTAGTGGCTGCTATGGGGACAGATGCAGCGAGCTCGTTTCTGGTTGGGCAGGTGCAGCAGGCACAGGCACAGGTAGGCCAGTTGTAGATGCAGTTGGCACAGGCGCAGACAGACTTAGCCAGAGCGCAGTCACAGGTGCAGTACTACCGGGGTTTGTACCATGGGGCCGTGGCATCGAGCCAGAGGGCAGGGAGCTTCAGGAGTCAGTCTGGGGTGACTCACAGAGCGGGTCCTTCACAGTCAGGGGCATCCGTGATGGGACCCCAGCAGTCAGGAGCTGGCAGTGGTGGACCACAGCAGCAGGGGTAGACACGTACCAGATTTTGTACATTTTGGGACATGTATCACCGTCCATTTGGGCGTATATTTGTATATGACACTTTGATTTTGAGAGAGATGGTGATATTGTACATTTGGACCTTTTTTATATGATGGTATATATGATGATGCAGCTTTGTGTATCTATTGTATGTGTTATGAGATGATGATTTACTTCTACTGCATGATGTGATCTATGGCATAGTTAGATGGTCTATCTAGTGCGATATGAGAAATATTTTGATATGCTGCTATATGATTTCTATATGACTTGACAAATGAATGCAAAATGTAATATGATTTCTATGTGATGATGCAAATGTATGTATATGAAACATGATGTCTATGCTATGAGGTAACTGTATATGTGATGTCTAAATGATCTGATGCAAATGTATGCATGTGTGACATGAGTACTATGTGGTGATGCAGTATAGATATATGATGCACGTGGATATGTTTTTTGATTTTCTGTGCTTTTAAGATTTAAGATGTGATGCAAATGTATTGGTGATCTAATGCATTGGATGGTGCATTCTACTAACCTAATCATGTGCATGACTAGTTTCTACGAATGATATGATATGCTCCTATATGCTTTGCTTTTGTGAAGTCCAAATGTACTCTATCGACACAAGAATGACATGATGGGTAGAAGAATGGTTGTGAAAGAATGACTTAGGAACTTTTCTTGATATCGTTACTCTACATAGTTGGGATAATGAGGATTGTATGGATGTGTATGCATGGATGTGTATATGGATATAGGACGGATGCTTTACTTTTTAGATTGCTTTATTTCATCATTGGGCGTTTAGTTTTTGGTACTTTTCTGAAATGTTGTAAGTGAATACAAGCATCGAGGTATAATTGAACCGAGATGACCTGAGTACCGCTTACATGGATTGTGATTTAGCAAGTTAATACAAGCATCTAGTCAAAATTGAATCTAGATGACCTGAGTACTTCTTGCGCTTCAACAAGCAAGGATTGCCCCCGTTCCTGTAAGACCTTGGATGTCCTCGATGATCTTTTGCCGATCATGTCCTTAGACAAGGCTTCACATTACTAAAGTGTAATCCATAAACAACAAACAAAGAAAGTAATCATGCCCCCATCATAGCATCTCTAGCTTTTGGCATCCTTGAGTAGCATAGGAAGGTATGATAGCAAAAATCAAGACTCTGTAACTTAACCCTAGGTTCCAATCTACAAAGCATATTTGCGTTGATATGTGTTTATTTCTTGCCTAAATTTGCATAAAATCATTTAGAATACCTTGGGTATTTGCGTTGCATTGGATAGGTTAAGATGCCTATCGTCAAGATTTCTGCTTGAAGCGCGGGGTTTGCTTGCGTTTGCTTGCTTGATGAGAAGGTTGCACAAGCCTTATTGAGAAGACGGACCCTAAGGGACTGACCTAGTGCCTCGGGGGCTCATTGCTAAATGGCCTTGCCTACGTGACGACGCAGAGGCAACGTAGTTCGGGGTAAACCCTAATGGACTATGGATGGACTAGAAGAAAGACGACAAGAATGAAGACAAGAAAGGAGACGAATGGGACCTTGGGAGAGATGGAAGCCTCGGGGGCGCATTAGAAAAATGGCCTTGCCTACGTGACGGCGCAGAGGCAACGTAGTTCACGGACCTGGACCACAGACACTGACAAGAGACACTACGCTAGGCTCACATTGAGGAGACGGTATGGGACAAAACCTTGGTTGACAAGGCCACAAGGTGAGTATCAAGCCACGATAGGTAACTGTCAAGTGTTTATTGTGGGATGGATATGGGTCGAATGGGGAAAATAGAGGGAGAATGGGCTCAAGGTGATTGGATTCCCAAAGATGGAGAATGCGGTTTGTCACAAGTAACGCCTGTTTATCTAGTTTTCATCACTTGCTTTTATTTGCACGAGAAGCTAGAAAGTAACATGACACCTGATTGCTAGGTTTTCATCGTGATACTTATCCAAGGCGCCTGTTTGCCAGGTTTTCACCAAAGGACGATTTTTTTTTTTGTATGCTTTCTATTTTTTTTCTGATTTTTTTGCATGTTCTCTTTGTAACTTTTTTTGACTTTTTTTTTTATTTTTTTGACTTTATTGTGCCCCCCTTGCATTGGGGTTCTCCTAGGTATAGAACCGGCGAAGGTGCATGCTGTTGATTGGATCATCAAACAACTCACCTTCCGATGTGGCCAACTGATATGCCCCCGATCCGTAAGCCGCTACAATTACATAGGGTCCAAGCCAGTTAGGCTCGAACTTACCTTTCTTTTCTCTGTCCTGCTGATTGCGAGGGTTCTCTTTTAGGACGAGGTCCCCAACCTTGAAGCATCTTGGTCTAACCTTGTGGTTGTAGCTTCTTGACATCATCTGTTGATAGGCTTTGAGATGGTCAAAAGCTTTTTGGCGCCTTTCCTCTAGCAGTTCTAGCTCTTGTAGTCTAGAGACTCTGTACTCTTCGTCTGATATGAGACCTTTCAATGACACCCGAAGGGATGGGAGTTCGACCTCAATGGGAAGGATGGCTTCAGAACCATAGACGAGGGCGTAGGGTGTAGCACCTGTGGGAGTGCGTATGCTGGTTCTATAGGCCCACAGAGCGGGATTGAGTTGGACGTGCCAATCGCAACTAGCTTCATTGACAGTCTTCTTTAGGATTTTCAGAATGGTTTTATTTGATGCCTCAGCTTGGCCGTTACCTTGGGGGTAATAGGGAGTGGAGAAACGATGTTGGATTTTAAAACGTTCACAAAGTTCCTGGACATCCTAATTTTTGAAGGGTCTCCCGTTATCCGTTATGATGGATGAAGGGATGCCATATCGGCAGATAATGTAATTCAGAATGAAAGAGGAAATTTGCTTTCCTGTGACGGTTGATAGGGGAATGGCTTCAATCCACTTTGTAAAGTACTCAGTGGCGGTTATGATGAATTTATGGCCGTTGGAAGAAGGCGGATGAATCTTTCCCACGAGGTCAAGTCCCCACTGGCAAAAGGGTCAGGGTGTCGTTAGAGGTCTCAACTCCTGAGCAGGTGCATGAATCAGGTTCCCATGTATCTGGCACTGTTTGCACTTTTTGATGAACTGATATGAATCCATTTCCATATTGGGCTAGTAATAACCCAAACGCATGAGTTTTTTAGCTAAGGAAGGACCGCTGGAGTGTGTTCCGCAGATCCCTTCGTGCACGTCTCGCAAGGCCGTTACAGATTCTTCTTGTTCTAGACAACGGAGTAAAGTACCATCCAGACCACGTCGGTAAAGGGTATTGGCGATAATGGTGTAATGGGAGGCTTGTCGGATGAAAGTTCATTTTTGGTTGGAAGAGAGGTCCAAAGGAAGGATATTGTCCTTGAGGTAAGTGTAGGTCTTACCGTACCAAGGCGAATCAGATCCTACTAGGTGGCAAATGGAGTGGGTTTCGAGGAGATCATAAGCCGGTTGTCAAATTGTTTCTACTAAGAACTCATACCGTGACTCATGTTCAGGTATCTCAAGAAGAGAGGCTATGGTCGCCATTGCATCGGCTACTTTGTTCTCTATCCTGGGTATTTGCTCAAACGAGATGGTCCCAAAATGTTCTTTGAGGTCGTCGACCATTCGCTTGTATGGGATGAGCTTCTCATCTTTGGTCTGATACTCGTCGTTGACCTGGTTTATGACAAGCTGAGAATCACCGTAGACACATAGTGCTTGGATTTTCCACTCAGTGGCCATCTTGAGACCAATTACCAAGGCTTCATATTCTGCTATATTGTTAGTGCATGGAAATAACAACCTTTAGGACTTTGGAATAGTGTCGCCTTGGGCGGTGATAAACAGGATACCTGCCCCCGATCCATGGTTGGTGTAAGACCCGTCGAAGTAGAGTTTCCAAGGAGATGTAGACAGAGTGAATAAAGACTCATCAGGAAACTCAAACTACATTGGTGAAGTGTCCTATAGTGGTGCCTCAGCTAGCTGGTCAGCGATGATTTGCCCTTTGATGGCTTTTCTATCCACATACTCTATATCATATTCGCTAAGAAGCATGACCCATTTGGCTAGTCGACCCGTGAGAGCTGCTTTGCTGAGAAGATATTTTAGTGGGTCGATCTTGGCAATGAGTTTGATAGGATGTGCCAACATGTAGTGTCAGAGTTTTTGTGAAGCAAAAACCACCGCAAGGCATGAACGTTCCACTTGCGAGTACTGCAACTCGTAGCCCACTAAGGTTTGACTGATGTAGTACACAGCTCTTTCCTTGTTCTCATAGTCTTGCTGCGCTAGGAGAGCTCCAAGAGCAGTAGGTGTAGCAGGTATGTAGAGAATCAAAGGTTTTCCTTGGATCGGAGGCATGAGTATAGAAGGATTCATGAGGTACTCCTTGAGCTTGTTGAATGCCTCTTCGCACTGCTCATCCCATTTAAATGGAACATTCTTATGTAGGAGATGGCTGAAAGGATGGCACTTGTCTGCCAGCTGTGAGATGAACCTGCGGATGGCCTGTAGCTTGCCCTGTAAGGATCTCAACTGTGTTAGAGTTTTGGGCGGAGGCATGTCCATGATTGCTTTGACCTTGGCCGGGTCTACCTCTATGCCGTTTGCTGACACGATGAAGCCTAGCAGCTTGCCTGATGTGACCCCAAACACACACTTCTTCGGGTTCAGTTTTACTTGGAATTGATCCAACCGTTGAAAGACTTTTTCTAGGATATCCAAGTGTGAGTCCCTGGTGAGAGATTTTGCCAAGATATCGTCCACATAATCCTCCATAGTCACATGCATCATGTCATGAAAGATGGTTGTCATGGCCCGCTGATATGTAGCACCTGCGTTTTTCAGCCCGAATGGCATGACATTCCAGCAAAAGGTACCCCATGGACATGTGAAAGCTGTTTTGTGTTGATCCTCAGGTGCTATTTTGATTTGGTTATACCCGGAGAATCCGTCCATGAGTGACAGCATTGTATGTCCTGCCGTGAGGTCGACTATGATATCGATGTTAGGCAAGGGAAAGTCATCCTTGCGGCATGCTTTGTTTAAGTCTCTGAAATCGTTGCATAGTCAAACCCTGCCATCTGGTTTAGACACTGGCACGATGTTTGATATCCATTCGAGGTAATCTATGGCCCTGATGAACCCCACGTCTAGCAATTTCTTGAGTTCTTCTTTGACCAGAAGGGCTATATGGGGATGCATCTTTCTCAGTTTCTGCTTTACGGGCTTCACCCCTGGATCCAATGGCAGATGATGCAAAATCAAGTTAGGGTCTAGACCTGGCATGTCAGCATATGACCAAGCAAAGCTGCCTCTCTTCTTTTTTAAGAATGGTACAAAGCTGGTTTTCTCAGGCGGCGTGAGAGATTTTGCAAAGTGGATAATCTTAGGCTGCTCTTCGGTTCCAATGTTCACTGGCTCTGTTGGCTCTACCACGATCTGTGACCTTTCTTAATACATATCACTTGGGAGGGTGTCAAGCATTCCATCGTCAGGTGCCACAGTTGGGTTTTCACCTTCAGATACGTCCTTTCTTTTTACTGTTTTATGATCTGACACTGTCGCACGGCAGTTTTCACCGTCAGATCCCTTTTTGATCTTTACATTTTTACGACTAGAAGGCTTGGCACCCTCCCCAAAGTAAGCTACAGTATTAAGTTAGATAGCGAAACCGGCTTTATGATCCCCTTTTGGTAAGTGATCTCTAAGTCCCATATAGTCAATGTAGGCATCATCGTTCTGGAACAGATCTAATTGGGGGGTTCCTTGCAGATCCCAGTCAATAAGCTCAGGATGCAAGAGGGGAAGGGAGTCGGATGAAAGACCTGATTCATTGATAGTGTGGATGGAAATACTAGGAGCACAGGTGGGGGTAGTGTTCTGGGTGGTACTTTCCTCCAAGTTGTTTATCGCAATGGAATCGAAACTTTCCTTGAAAGCCATACTCTTAGGGAGGGGCAAATCAGACTCCAGTGGTCTGTCCCGTTGCGTTTGTCTCTCATGGTAAGGGCTAAGAGTTTGGATGGTGTCAACCTCTTTGTCATCGTAGGAGTGCTCCGTTAGCTCGTCCCACTCATACTCATTAGAATCATCTGAATCTGTGTCACTATCCACTTGGAGCGTTTGGATTGTCTCCACAAGACAAGCATTTTCCTTGGCTTTACCTTTGCCTTTGTATCCTAAGCCAGTGGTGTTTCTAGCTGAAGAGGATGAAGAAGGTTGTATAGGTTCAGTAATTCCTTCTTTTCTGAGGCCTATGGGGCCTTGTCCTTCATATCCCATCTTATGCAAGATGGTCTCACCTCACCCATAGAGCTCTGTAGGGAGTCTGGGTGGATCTTGGGGTGTGTTTTCTTCTTCGGCATAAAGCCATTGCAAGAGATCTCGCTCCTCTGATTCATCGGATAAGGTCCCCCATTTTACAAAGGGGTTTGTGGGAGTTATAGGAGGAGCAGAGGGCTTTGGAAAATGCCTGGGTTGATGCTTGGGCTGGCCAAAGGAGCGAGGAGACAAGGGCATTTTTGCAAGGTTGAGGCTGTGCTCAATCTGGTATTCCCCCATGCCATTTTCTTTTATGGTGATTTTCATTGGTTTAGGCCGTGAGGAGGACGCTTCAGTGGAATGGTCCTGTTTCGGGGTAGGGGAAATGTGGGCTCGATTGGTGGGTATGACACATTCAGGTGTTGCTTGGAAAGAATTGCAGTGTTGGTAGGGATCAGGGTCGCCTTGAATGGTAACCTGCTTGCCGTTGTGCAGAAATTTAATGCACTGATGGTAGGTTGAGGGGACAGCCTTCATGGCATGGATCCATGGTCTCCCTAGTAAGATATTATAAGCAAGCTCTCGATCAAGGACTTGGTACACCACATCTTTGATTACCGGTCCAACTTGAATAGGTAGGACAACCGTGCCTTTTATGGTTCTCTCTTCCTCATCATAGGCCTTTATGGTAATCTTCCTCCGTGGATCAACTGCCTGTTTAGAGAACCCCAATGCAAGGACTAGCTTCAAAGTGCAAATATTCAAACCGGCACCCCCATCAATGAGAACCCTCTTGATGCGGTGCTTGTGTACGAATGCGACAATGTGTAGGGGAGTGTTGTGGGGTTGGGATACGGAAAGGTCATCTTGCTCCGTAAATGATATGGAAGGGGAGGATGTCAAATTACCCACCATGGTTTGAAACTTTTCTTGGGCTAGGTTAGTGGGGACAGTAGTTTCCACTAAGGCTTTCTCAAGAATCTCCTTATGAGAAGGAGATAGACGCAAGAGCTCCAATATAGAAATGTGAGCCAGAGTTTTTTGCAATTGGTCGATGACATTATATGGACGGGAGTTGGACGGAGATGGTGATGACCTTGGAGGAGTGGTGTTGATCGTGACTCTACCACTGCAGGTAATTATACTACAACCAGTTCTGTTAGGTCCTGGTTGTTGGTTGGGGGATATGACGTTGACTTGCGGAACATGCTCAGAAATGCAGTTAATGGTGTACTCAAAGGGAACGCTTGCATAGTTAGCATTACTCGACCCGCTGTTCGGATTTGGCTGGTTGCGATTGTGGTCGTTATTGGGATTGCCATTGGAGTTGTTGCCATTGTGACCATTGTTGTGATTGTGACCATTGTTGTTGTTGTGACCGCTGTTGTGATTGTTGTTATACGGCCTGTTGTGATTTAGAAGAGGATCCCGGTAGGCCACATGAGATTCATTGGAGGTATGCTGTTGTGTTCCTCCCTGATTTTGATCCAGTATATCCTGTATGACATTCTTAAGACGGATGCAATTATTGGTTGTGTGCCCCCTTCCTCGATGATACTCACAATAGTCTGTGTCCTTCCAATAGGGGGGTTTGACTATAGGCTCATAGTCACTTGTTGGCGGTAGAGAAATTTCGTTGTTAGCCAACAACTTTCTAAGGGCAGATTCTTGAGATTCTCCTAACGGTGTGAATTTCCTTCTTGGATTTGAATTGAACCAAGGTCTAGGTTCCTGAGGGGGTGGTTTGTTGAGTGCACCGTTATTTGCTTCTCCCTTAAGAGTGAATATGGGTTGTTGTTTGGGGGCTGCCGCCTTGGCATCCACTACTCCATCGTTGACCACATTCTTGTTCTTGGTCCAAAACTTTGACTTGTCAGTTGTGTAATTGGAAGGAGGTGTGTCCTTGTAGAGCTTGAGAGTTCCTTTAGCGATCATAGCTTTCTCAATGAATAGCCCCATTTCAATGACTTTGGTGAATGAGGTAGGGCATTGTATCTGAATCTGATAGCTAAGATCGGGATTCAAATTGTGGACAAACATTTCCAACAGTTGCTTCTCAGGCATGTCGTAAGAACACTTACTAGCTAGCTGTCTCCATCGTTGTAAGAAGGTGGCGAAAGACTCACCGCCCTTTTGTTTGGTGTTGCATAGGTCTAGCATAGATACCTCGTGTTCTATGTTGTAAGAGAAGTGCGTTATGAATTTATTGACAAGTTCATCAAAAGTTTTGATTCCTGGTGGGAGACGCGAGAACCACTCCATAGCTTGACCTCCTAAAGATCTTGGGAACAGTCTCATTAAGTAGGTCTCGTTGTGAGCTACTTCTAAACATGCTGTAGTGAATTCCTTGATATGATCTCTAGGGTCCCCCTTCCCTTTGTATTTGTCAAATTTTAGAATTCTGAACTGATAGGGGAATGGTTTCATGACCAAACTTCTGTCAAAGGGGTACGGTGCTATACCTTCCAAGGAGTAGTTCTTGGAACTTGTGCCGATCTTAAGGTTGGAGATTTCTAGCTTTAGATTCTCAATTTGTTGTCTCACATCCGTCATAGGAGCATTTTGATCTATGGGTTGTTTTCCTCTCTCATTGGCATGGGGGACTGTGTCATTTGTGCCTCTCTCATGCGCATGTGGGACTGTGTCATTTGTGTCCCTCTCACGTTCATTGTCTGCATTTTCCATGATGGAGCTAATGTCAAAGTCTGTGGGGAGTTTGATTCCGAGACTAGCAAGATGATGGAAATATTTGTTGGGGTCCTCAAGGAGCACTTTCTCCACTAGGCGTTGGAATTTGCTATCTTGCATGTGTGCCACTAATTCTTCACGAGAAATTTCTTCATCATCATCACGTGGTGGGGCAATGTGATCGGATGAGTCGGCCATTTCAATTAGCTTGTTGTACTGGGATCGAGTAAGAACCATGCAAGGTGGGGTGGGATGAAGTGGACTAGGATTAGAAATTTTGGCAAGGTGCCGACTAAGACTGTAATGAATGGGGTATCTAGGAAAAGATTTGGACAAAGGGTTCTCTCGCTCAATGACTTCAGGTAAGATGGTTGACACAAGACTCTAGCCACTAGCAAGGGTAGTCGATACCAGTCTTACTGTGTAGGGCTTAGTCGTTCAACAAGACTACTAGCAAAAGGTACTGTGACCTACTAGGCTTACGTGAATTCACGAATGAGACGAAGAAGGACCTATGTCGAATCAGTATGGGACAGAATGACGTTGGGGCAAGAGTGACTAGGACAGAAGGTGACTGGGACGACTAACGAAAGAGAGAGAATTGGGTGAAATGGATGAAAATTGACTGCAAGGTTGACTCCGACCTCAGAAAATGAAACTAGGCTGAAATGGGTACTCTGAACAGTTGACGAAAATTTCTCAAAAATAGGGCAAATGCTCACTGTCACACATGCGCAGAAACAGATGCGCAGCAAGAACGGGTAAATGCGCCGTAAGTCGCTGTAAAAGCGCAGCTCTGGTGAAGCACGTATGCGTAGTAACAGTGTGTAAATGCGCAGCAGAAAAGTAAATGCGCAGCAAGTTGGTGTAAAAGCGCAACAAGTCGCCATAAAAGCGCAGCCAAAAGGTGTATATGCACAGCAGAAAGGTATGTATGCGCAGCCAGTTGGTGCAAAAGCGCAGCAAGTCGCTGTGTATGCGCAGTAGAAAAGTGTATATGCGCAGTTTTGATATTTTTTGCAATTTTTTTGGATTTTTCTCTATTTTTGGTATTTTTTTGGCTGGAAAAGGGTCTTCTTGATCTGATATTATGAATTAATTTAGCAAGAAAACACAGCAAGCACAAAGAGTATTTTGTAGTTTTCCATTGTTTTTGTAGTTTTTCGACTCTATTTTGGACAAAAGCAAGCACAAAATCCTAGGCGAGAAATGGATTATAAGGGATTTGGGCCACTAAAACAAGAGGTATTTAATTCGGGCAACCGTTCAAGTGGTTACACGTGCGGCGACGCTACTCTCCGTTATGGAGTCTCCCAGCCTCAAAGGGTTACGCCTGAGAGGGTTTTGGGGGAGGTTGGCCATCGGTGTAACATAACAGCACTCGTTGCAGGAGGTTTTCACCTCAAGCACAATTTATTTTAAGTGGCTCGGTAGGGCTTGGCGTTAGCCTGTTACCACTCAGGGTCGTTCCCGCTTGGACAAGCATGCATCCAAGGGCAGGCCACTCCTAAAGGTTAAACAAATAGAATGACAAGTCTGGCACTCTGATCACCCAGAAGAGGGGAGAGCATAAGCTTATTGTCATTCGCAAGCACAGAATACACTGATTAATCCACCCTAGTTAAAAGATAAAAACTAAATGGGCTAATCTACTCAAACAGAACTTTGAAGTGATTTCAGCAATATCGCAGTGGTTCAATTTTAAATCCCAGAAAGCAGTTGTGAGTTCAATTTTAAGTCCACGTTGCACGAGATTGTTAACTTTGAAATTCAGGTCTCACGATATAGCAATGGTTCATTTTAACTTCAGAAAGCAGTTGTGAGTTCAATTTTAAGTCCACGTTGCACGAGATTGTTAACTTTGAAATTCAGGTCTCACAATATAGCAATGGTTCATTTTAACTGCAAGATCAGTGATGAGTTCAATTTTAAATCCACGTTGCACGAGATTGTTAACTTTGAAATTCAGGTCTCACGATATAGCAATGGTTCATTTTAACTGCAAGATCAGTGATGAGTTCAATTTTAAATCTTAGATAGCAATAACTTGGAAGTTGTTTGCAATGCAAGCATGAAATAAACCAGTTACTTCCTCCCTAATTAAGACTAGATGAAGATTTGTAATGAACAACCATTTTACTCTTTCCCAGAAAATAAAATGTGAGCTAGTTAGATGCAACTACATGTAACTAAACCCGAGCCTATCCTGCAAAACCGCTCCAGCAAACACCTGCAAAGGGGTTAGCATTAGCAAAATCCTCTAGAAAAGTACTAAAAGCTGAGTCTGTTACAAATGCGCAGCTTCAGTGATCAGATGCGCAGAAGTAATCAACAGAAGCGCAGCATTAACGAATGCGCCGTAGTTTTGAACGTATGCGCCGTTAAAATGAATAAATGCGCAGTTTTAATGTATGCGCAGCAACAATCTTCAGAAGCGCCGTAACAGTCAACAGATGCGCAGTTATAACAGAAGCGCCGTAACAGTCTGTAAAAGCGCAGTAAGAAAACACAGATACGCAGGATTTTTAGAAGCGCCGTAACAGTCTTCAAAAGCACCGTAAAAATGAACAGATGCGCCGAAAGAACCTGTGCGTGACTCTGCGAGACCTGTACGGAACCTGCCTTCAAAAAAGCTCAAAATGGTGAAATAAAGGGGCAACAGCCCCACGATGGGCGCCAAAAATGTGAGGGTAAAATGTCGAATCAATCAAATGAATTAAATAAGACCCAAACATCAACAGAATAGAGAAACAAAGAAGATTCAAATGAATAAAGCAATGAACAAACACAACAAACCTCTTCCGTTTTGAAACTTCTGTTGTTCGCCTATCACGAATCATCCTTTCGCAGATGAGATGAGCCCTCAAAGAGTGCAATCTTTTAAAGCTGTTTGAGGAAGTCGATGGTGAACGGCTATGGTGTGATATGCAATGAAGGTGAGCTCCAATGCAACAATGGTGATCTCAAGCTTGTAGATGACAAATGGGTGCCAAAGGCACGCTGGTGATATTTCTGCAGAGTAACGATGTCAAAAGCCTGGATGATTAGAATGGAGGGATGAAGCTTCATTTATAGACTCGGAGGAATAGGAATCAACGGTCGAGAGAAGATGTGAAGATCAATGGCTGAGGATGGTTGAGGAATGTGCAACCAGTGGAAACGCGACAAGTGTCCCAGCTCCATCATGAAAGGTGGGATGTGACAAAACTGATTAGAGAGTTAACTCCATTGACTGGTCTGTTAACATAATTGACTGATCAGTTAGAAGAGTGGATTGTGGAACTGACTGGATTGATTGAGGATTTGACTCAACTGACAGGTGAGTTAACAGATTTGATTGATTGGTTAACTGACCTCTGATTGGAGAAGAAATAGGCCATGTGGGTGAGGGAAAATAAGGCAATTAAATATTAAATATATTTAATTACATGTGCAACCTGATGAGGTGGACAAGGTGAGGTGGAAAAAGGTGAGGTGTAAAGGTGATGTGGAATTTTGAATTTAGAACTTTAGGATAGAGGAATTAGACTTAATTAAATAATTTATGATTATTTAATTGTGAAGGACTTTAGAAGAATTTTAATTAAAATAAATAGAATTTATTTAATTATGGAACAGTGAATCGATTAAATAAATTTGGAATATTTATTTAATTAATAGAAGAATGGAATAAATATTTAGAATATTTATTTAGGATGATTTGTGTCATTTTTAGACGTATACACAAACCATCAAATTTTACCCTAAACAACCGATGCATTTATTGGTTGCATTGATTCACTTTCCTCGTCACTTTCTTCCCCTTCACCTATATCAGTATCTATAGAAAAGCACACTTTAGGAGTGGGTTGTGATGGGACATAGTCTATAGGTTGTATGTCCTTGGCCTGTGTTCCTAAATAAGCCATATGAGGTGTATCAAAAATAAATGAAGGCACATTTTCGACCAATTCATTCACATGAGCAATAAGTTGCTCAACTCTTTCCAGAGGATCATGTATCTCATTGAAGGCTTTTGAGTAAAAAGGAATATTCTTCCTTTTCCATTTTTCTGCAAGTAGAATTTTGTTATATGTGTCCATTCTATTCATTGTTGCAGCCTCATCATAGTTTCTGATCACATCTTCATTTAAGAACAAATGTTCATATCCTGATAACCCCTGTGACAACCTTGCTCTGTGAATAAAACCCTCTGCATCAAAATTCTTTCTTTCATTGCCCAAGGGGAGATTATATTGTGCCAACTTAGCCTCAATTTCTTCATATCGTTCATTAGTGACTACTATGAAATCCCCAAAACACAATGTGCTAGGCATAATTGACTGTTTATTATTTTTAGTGAGGTGTTTGATATCTGATTTAGCCAATTGTCTCATAATTTCTAGATAAGCCACTCTATCAGGGACCACCCTTGGTAACAAATGTGGATTTCCTTCAAACCCATAAACTCTAATCACTATGTAGTCTGACAAAGCATACCAGTCCCCCCAGTTATGATTTACTTTACTGTTACAATTATTTCCCTTTGGTCTCAAAAATCGTTGCACTTCTGGGGATAAGTTATAAGTACATGGGTATCCTAGTAATTTCATCAATGGCTTAACAAAATATTCCTCAAAATAAAGATAGTGAGATCGGCCAAATCTGTTGTCCCACAATGAAGTCCATATTTGCATAGGTTTATCATCTCCATTCTCAAAGGTATCCTTTATCCTCAACTCTTCACTCCAAAATCCTCTACCATGTCCCTCATATAAAAGTAAATGTATCAACAAAGAGTAATGTTTGAAATTGATATACTCACTATTGTTTTTGATCTTTTCAAGTCCCTGATTTAGGGCATTAGCCAAATAGCCTGCATAATCATAATGACTTGCATTCTTGCTCTATATGTCTGTGGCCAAAACCATCAAGGGAATAGACATAAGAGGGGGAACTTCTACTCCTAAAACTTGACCAGCTGAGTAGTAGGTGTATCTGAAGTACTCAAACATATCTTCATGAAAAGAGGGATTCTCAGTGTCAAAAAATTTTCTTAATTGGCCATCTTCATCTCTAGGCCTATGTAGGGCTAGCTTCCATCTTTTATAGGTAGTGTCCATATCCTTATATTCTGTCAGCAAATCTCAAATTGTGAATTGTAAGTCCAGAGAACACTCAAGCTGGAACACTTTAGAAATGAGGTCCTTGGAAATGATGAGTAAGTTAGCTCCATTATGCAACTGAGTGGTCCTTTTCTTGGGGTCATATTTTGTGGCAAGGGCTTTAACTAATTCTACATTGATGAACACATTGGGCACCACTAATCTTCCCATGTTGAGTCTCCACGGGTTGCAGACTGGGGAGAACCTATATTGTTTTCTGTAATGATATATGAAAATATCATATCCCTGATGTGGTGTCCAAATGTCTCCCAGACCCTTATGTTTGTCCAATAATTGATCCATTGAAGGATTCCTTTGTGCACTTCTTTTGGGTCTTGGCCCAAACTCAGGACATTGGTCTATCAAGTCTTCATTCAAAGCTCTTTTTTCAATCTTTTGTTTTTTAGTTTTAGGTTTTTTTGGGTGCTCTTCCATTGTTTAAATCCTTTAAACCTTTATAAAATGTAGTTTCTCAGCTGGATAGGTATACTTAATTGAATTTTACTTTTACCAATTCTTCGTTGTGCAAGAGCTCCAACCTTTACTAACCTTCGTTCCTAGCAAGTTCTCCTGGTTTAGTAACGACTGAATTAATCATCTGGTGCTATAGTTTGTTTCAATTCTAGTTGATAAATGCACCATCTATTTCAGTCATGTCATCGATAGGAGCATTTATTTCAAATATTGCAACGATGCCTCGGGGTACCATACTGGTCGATGGTAATCATCATCGCTGTATTGGTGAGACTATAGCTTATATTCCACCAATATCCATCTTTCTCATCGATGAATCCTTTCAATTGGTTTATCGGGAGGACTCCAAATAATGTTACCCCGATATTCCTTAATCTAGTCGATATGTATTATATCTTAGACAAGTTACAATTATATCAGGTTATCAGGGGAACTGGGATATTAGTTTCACCAACATTCATGTGTTACCACAATAAGCTTGCTTTTGCCAACTTTGTTGGTCTATTGGGTAGAGGGCTTCAAGGGTTAGCCCGATAGGGTATTGTTACCCCGATAGGATATTATTATGTCTTCATAGGGCTATCAGTGGAGTTATGAGGAGGGTTCCAGCGATGAGGTCATGTTGGGCCGATAATGCTTGGGAAAGGAAATTACAGAAGTTTTGATTCTCTTATGAATATAGTCATTTGAAATGGATCTCATCACACAAATTTTGGGACTAAAATGGATCTTGTCACACAAGATTTTTGCAATTCATACTGATTACAAGATTGTGGAATGACTATTTTCTGTGGTATATGTGAGGACCGCCCTTTTTACTGTTGTCATGACTCTTTACAGTGCTGTTATTGTTACTTTCATATTTGTGGGATAGCAGTTCCCGAAATTTGTCAGACTATTTAACTTTATTATGTTTTCGGAAAAACTAATTGGGTGATGTTTGGATAAGTTACTTTTCAGAAAAATGAATTAGAGATGTTAGAGATGATGGAAAATTGTAATATGATTTTTAATTATGTTAGATTGTACTAAGGCATGAGAATGCATGTGTTATTTAAGTTGCTTCGGCTATGATGAATTTATGTGGTTACTGATCTTGTAATTGAGTGTGCAGGGACTACTAATCAAACCACAGATTTCGGAGATCATTCCACACCTTGTTAATTGTTATTCCCTGTTAAGCCGATCTGGTTCCACGATGAACCAAGAGCTCTTTGTGTTTGATGTCATGATGTAATGTGGTCTTTCGTATGGTCGAGTGGGTTAGGTTACCCTCATGTAATATTATTTTTATAAGTGTTGTAAAGAGATTGAATTTGAAATTTCTATTTTTATTTAAATTATGAGGCCCTTTTTCTTGTGCTTTACCTTGACCTGGGGTGTCTTGTATGGGTTAAAATTGACCCTGGGTTCTACCCCATGGGTCTAGGGGCCTATTTGGCATGGGTAACCCTTGAGTAACCTCCATCTAGTCAACTTAACCTCCCCCTGAAGTTAAGTGGCGAAAATTGGAGGTAGGAGGGGACATGATGGGTTGTACCAACACTCAACCCATCCCCTCTACTTTCCCCTAGATAAGAGATGCCATCCATTAGTGAAAGTTACCTCTTCTTTAGTAAGATTCCCCCATGTACTATGGGGACACCCATGTGAAGAAAGGAGAAAGAGGCATGGGTCACCTGTCTTGTTCCCATTTAACTCTTTTTTTTATTTCTCCTATGAGAAAGTGGAGTCACATGAAAGGAATAAGGAGTACCCTTGGGAATGGAGAGTGACATAAGCCACCTGGACAGAATAGTGATTTTGGGAAGGGTGAGGAGGTGACAAGTGTCATTTCCCCATTTCTCAAAATTAGAAAGAAAGATAATTTTGGGTTATTTATTTTCAAATTTTGGGATGAGAGGGAGTTAGTTGAATTTTGGGGAAAATCTTTCATCTTTGGCCTTACCCAAAATAGAGAAGTTAGTTTGGAAGATAGAGAAGGGAGAGGGAGTTGGTGGCTAAGCTTGGGAGTGAACTCTGTGGACTCTGCAACAACTTCATTCCAGGAGGGCTTTGCAAGGTTGGTCTGAATTTTACCTTTGTTTTGGTAGAACTGAAATGTGTATGAAATGTGTTTGGAATATGTGTTTAAATTTGTTTTCTGTGGGGTTCTTGTCGGGTGTTTGACAGAGCGTCTCCCACTTGGGAGAAATGCTCATCAAGTTTGGGGTAGGGGAGGAGAGATCCTCCTCGGGTGCATACCTGTTCCATCTTTTGGGATGTTGAAAGCCTTGAGGGCATGTATCTGTGACTGTATTTTTGACTTGAGAGTCATATACAGATTTCTTGCAAAATGTGATCACACTTGGTTGAGACCAAGAGATATTTATATGAGTTCATTTATCTGTTAGGGTGACACTCTGGAGTCGAGTGTATCCACTCTCCTGCCCCTTATGAAACTCACTGTAGTTGAGTTTCCGTATTGTGTAAAATAGCCACGGGTGTATGTGTGCTTTGGGATTGTTGTTGTTTCTGTTGTGAAGTGGAGTGTTTGAATACCCAGGTGTGAGTATGGTCTCCCTAGCTCGGGGGTGACCCTCTTGCGGGTCTACGGTAGGGAGGAGAGCTAGACAAGTGGTATTTTCTTCTTTGTTTGTCTTTGATATGCAGGTTTTTCTCTTGGAGCTTTCTGGTTGGCTATTTTATGAAGAAACAGATCATCTTCTTGTCATGAGAATTAGGCCTGGATTATTTCATAGAAATGAAGAGAGAACACCTCTCTTGTTATTGTTGTAAATTACTGATATTCTGGGAGTGAAGGAAATCACCTCCCTGGTCTTGTTATTATTGGACTTTTATTGGTTGTCATAAGTTTTCAGTTGTATACTGTTTGGGAGGAGAAAGTTCATATCTGGGAAGTTCATATACTGAAATTAAAGTTGTAATATGACTGTGCTTAAATTTTTAAGTTGATGTTTGCAACCTTTGTTCAATAGCAATTTTTGTGTTTCAAGTATTACTGAAAGGAATAAGTTCGTTTTTGCAACTTAATCTGAGTTGTTTACATTGAAAGTTTGGAATTGCTTCACTAGTTGAAATGCTGATTTTCTATTCAATATTAAAATGGAAAAGACAGTTTTAAATATTTGTGTTATCCTCCCTATTTAATGGATTCTGTTAAATTAGAAGGATTAGAGGAAATCTAGCATGTAAATATAATCTGGTTGTAAATTTACAAGTCTTGTATGTTTATAAAAATGGGCTTAGAGTAGTGAAAATTGAGAAAATTGTGGAAATTGGAATTATAAAAATCTATAAAGAGTATTTCTTTTTCTCTCAATAAATTTATAAATATATATATAGAGCTATATATATATTTCTCATTTTGAGTAATTATCATTTTAAGAAAATAAAAGAGTAATTGAAAGTAATTATAACTGTTATATATCAATATAAAAAAAAAAAAAAGGGGATATATATATATATATATATATAAGAACTATATAAATATAGATATATATAAATATATTATTGTTGAAATATATATATATATATATTTATATATGAATATATATAAATATATATATATATATAATATATTATTATTATAATATATATATATATATATATATATAATATATTATTATTATAAGAACCAACGAATGGTGAAAGACTGTCAACATGTTAGCCGCGGATAAAAGAAACACAGTCGAAATTTTATTTGGGCGGTGGGGAGTAAACCCCACCGCGAGCTGTTATTACATATGGAGGTGTGGAGTGGGGCGGAGCCCCACCCACACCCCACGTCATGGGAATGTGGGTGGGGCTCCGCCCCACTCCACATCTCCCCCCCCTCCAATCCCTTATGCCTCCCGCGAAACCTTTCCGCCGCTCTGCGGCCACCGCGAAGTCTCGTCCGCCGCTCTGCGGCCACCACAGATCCCCGTCCGCCGCTCTGCGGCCACTGCCGCCCATGGCCGCCATCTGCTGTGGGTTGAAAGCAATAAAAAATGTAGGGCTTGGGCCCTAACATATGAATGGGTTATTTGGTAAATAAATTCAGTTTATTTTTATATAGCTCTATATAAAGGCATATATATATATATTATATATGTCTATGTATATAGCTATATATATAATATAAGAATGATTATATATATACATATATATATATATATATATATATATATATTTATAGGTTTATAAGTTGTGGGAAACCAATTTGTTCATTATTGAGATATTAAAATAAATATATTATATGTAAGTATGTATATATATATATATATATATATATATATATATATATATATATATATATATATATATATATATATATATATTGGGCCCTCGTTTAAAATCGTTAATAACTATGTTTCATGGATATAGAGAAAAAAAAATATATATATATATATATATATATATATATATATATATATATATATATATATATAACAATTATAATCTCACAGGAGATGTTATTAAGTGTTGAACACAACAACCAAAGAAGCTATATTACCATGAACAGAGTTTTATAAAGTGGTGAACCACCTACATCTATTGACAACGTCATACGAGTTACAAACAGTGTATGAATCGTAATTAAGAGTAACAGTAACAACAGTAATTCTAAACAAGAGAAAATAAAATTAGATGTAAAGTGAGTTTAGGAATATTCAGTGATACTCTGGAAAGAGTTTCTCGGAAGTTTCATCTGTTAACGTACTTATAAACACCCGGAAAATGAAGAGGAAAATTACTCAACTCCTTGTGCAAAAGAACACTGGAAATAAACTTATGATGCCACCACTAACAATCCATGTGGCCATATTAATCTCAACTGTAGCAAACAATCTCATATGTAAACCTGTAAGAGGTTCCGAAGAAGGAAAAACCAACATTGGAAAACACAGAGGAGAAAATGCGCGACATATCTCACACGGGATAAGAGAACTAAGTTGACGGACCCTTCTGTCAATTGTGCTTAGGTACAAGTTGACTAAGTATTTACGAAGAGGAGGAACCTAGATCGGGGAAGATTAGGAGACTGAGTCCAGCGAAACAGTAAACCAGCCTTTGTGGCCTAGATCATCCTGAAATTAGGTTTAATATCAACAATAACTGCAGTAATAACCCTGATTGACGTAAATCACGAAGAAAGGACAGGATGCACATAAAGAAAGTATAGAAAATGAAAGAGAGAGAGAGACCGAAATATAAACACACTAAATGAACTAAGAGATAGTTAAGGTAAGGGCGATAAAGTTATAATCCAACTTAAGAACTTGTGGAAAGGGAAGAGAGGGCAACCAAGCCGCCTTGTTGAAAATGCTAAGTCATAGGAGTAGTATGTTTCAGGAAACAAGAGAGGAGACAGACAACCGTGCCTGGCTGAAAAATGACTAAATAGGGAGATCACTAGCCGGTTTAGTTGGAACAAGGCGTCGAGGGGAGTGGTTCCTCTATCAGCGAACCACGTGCGTAAATGAGTGCAGCGTAATTCCCACTAACGCCGTAAGGCATTTTGCTACCGAACATTGCCGAGGGTTCGATTTAAGAACTTGGGTAATCTCACTCTTGCAATGACGTTAGCAGCGTTGTATCGACCCTCTTGTTGATCTATATGTTTTCGTTTGCACGCCATTGTACTTGTATTCCGTCGATGAGTATAGTGTTTCGCCATGAGAGAACACCGTTGAGCATGCGTACGCATGCGAAAGGGGTTTTTAGGACGGTGTGAGAAAAGTTTTTCATATCTCGTGTCATAACCACATGACAGATGTGGCTATGACACGTGCGAAGTGTGTTGTGACCACAAGGAAAATGTGGGCATGACAGTATATAAAAGGATAGGTATGTGGAGGCTATTCAAAATGTGAATTTTTTTCTAGTTCTAACATAAGGAATCCCTTCAACACCAATCACTGGCCTCTGTTATCAACATGAGCAGTATTGAGCTTATTTCCAAAGTTTTTGATGTAGAGCTTGTTATCATAAAGAGGCCTATATCACCCTTCTTAATATAGATTACAAGATTCTTGGTAAGTCTTTTGCTTTTTGTATCTATGATCATCTTTTTCTATATATTAGGGCACGTGCATGAAGATGGGGGTCAAAAAGTGGCCACCCCACTTTTTTATTGCTAGGAAACATAAATGTGATCGCATTATACGCGATTGCATTTATGCTTGGTAATATTGATCCTAAAATGTGATCACATTATTTCCTGCTAAATAAAGTAACAAAACACAGTCCTGTGGCCTATGTTTTCATTTCCATTTTCCTATATCCCCCAAAATGCTACTAGGATTTTAACACAAGTGCGTGTTGAAAATTTTGAAGGAGAAGACCATCGAACACAATGGTGCATCACCAGTCCCATCGTGGACAAGGGCAACAAGTTCAGGCAACTGAAGAAGGTAGGTTTTTATCAATTTTCTTCATTTCAAAACAAAAATAAGTTATTTTTCATTATTTTAATTGAATTTTTACTTTTAATTTTTTAGTTAATGAACCATTGCAAAACCCTAATCCAAATGTTGAAATTCCTACTAAAGAGCAACCTGTAAACCCTCAAAATATGCCTTCACATCCTCACCTTCCATGTGACACCCAAGAAAATTATATTTAAGCCAAATTGAAAAAAACAAAAAACAACTTCAATCCTTAGTTGAAACATTGAAAAATCTGAATACAAGCAATAATCATAGGAGAACCCTTGCCACTTTATTAGAGTCAATTATTACTCAGTTACAAAGCAAATCACTGATTGAAAGGACTATAGGGAGGAGTGTCAGCAATTTTACACTAATAAATTATCATACAAACAAGTCAACGATAAGAAAATTTCCAAAGGTGATCTATGTACACTTTTCATCAATCATAGAACACAACAACTATTACATGATAGTTGTAAATGATTCCCAATTCATTAGTGTGTGAATGAAGCAATATTCTAAAAGTTTTGGGATAGATGGTACATGGTTTTTGATGACCTCCCTTGTAATAATAATGAGTTCCCCAATATTTTTTGAGGAAACTCTATTGTGAGTTTGTCCTCAAGGAGATCCTAAACTACTTTGACATCCAAGAGTTCCAAGGCAGAGGTGGTGGCTCTACATAGGATAGAGAGGGTGACATCATGCCCAGAACCATCCATTGAGACCCATCATTAGCCCGCAACATGTCCCACTCCCTTTGAATTTGAAGGAGAGTGTTGAGGTGGAGACACTGCATTTCCTAAGCTCCCTCACCCAGACTTTAGCACAACATGGTAGTGACCTTTCATAGGATAGAGAGGGTAAGAATAGTACATGTCATTGGTCTCCCATCTTTATAGGTCATGTGGGGCATTGTGTGATTTTGGGACCCAAGATGCTACCCAGGATGCAAACACTCTAAAGTGTCAGGATGATGCGACTCAAGGGTAGCAGTAGGTGATGGACACATCCATATTGGATAATATTCTTCTCATAAATGACCTCCTACAACATACATTTGGTATTGAATCCCAGGTAATTTTTTACAAGGTTTTGCAATTTAATATATTTGTATTTTAAATCTCTAATTAATTATATGAGTAGATATTATAAGTTAAAATTAATGTATGTAATTATCTGCAATATGAAATTCCAGGATCAAAGTATTCATCCTATATCTGTAAGTCATCTAGTGCAGGGTTATGAGAGGAGGTCCAGTCAACAGGTATGTAATTTATCACAAGATTCTAAATATAGTACATGTAAACTTTTTGTCACATATTAATGGTAATCTTATTTAGTTACAATTTGATGATGAGCAAGTGGATGTTGGAGCATCAACATCAAGACTATTTCCTTGGTCCCCAGGCACATCCACTTTCATTGAGGTAAATTTTATCATTTATAATCATTATTATGCATTTAAATAATGTTATGTAACTATTTTTCTAAAATAATCTTGAACTCTATTTTTAGATGTTGGATATGTAGTCTCCCCCTCATCTTCATTAGTCAGCGGAGGTGGGCATTGCTACAACTTTTTTGTTTGTAAATCCTTTGACTGAGGTATGAGATAGTAATATGTAAATGTCATTTTGTATTTCATGCTTTATCTCACATCATTTAATGTACATAAGTGATATTCATGTTTACTTAAATTTGCTTGTTCATGCTTCTCACAGGATGTCACAACTCCTACCCCTCCAGCTACATAAGAAGAGAGACAACAAATGATCAAGATGGATCACCAGTTGGCAGTAAGTGATTGATTACTTATGTCATGTTATATATTTTGAATATTTTCTATATATTAATGTTAATTTTGTTTGATTGTATTAACAAGAGGAACTTCAAAAATCTCTATCAAGGAGGTCTAGTCGATGGGCAATAGAGGATGTCATTGATTGGTTCACCATCTTCACAGCCTAGCAAGAGTCATCAATTATTTGATAGTAGTCCATAGGAGATTTGATTTTGGGACATTTTGTTACATATGCCTATTTGGCTTTGTAAACATACTTTTGTATGTTATTAATGTATATCGTTGTATATGCATGTATGGATTTATTTGTACATGCCTATGTGGCTTGATATAAACACTATATCTTATTTTCATGACATTATGTATCTATGAGACTAGGTATATTTTCATGACATTATATTATTATGACATTACACACACACACACATTTTGTGCATATCTTACAATCATTGCATTCCATGAGACTGCATTTCTTTGAGACATCATATCAAACAGTTCATGTGCCTTGTCAATGTTTCCACACTTTGCATACATGTCTACAAGGGCAGCTACAAATGTACAACATCTAATAAAATTCCTATATCCTTTATGCTTTGAAGGTTGTCCACACCATGTTTCGAAGATCCCATTTTGGCATAGCCAAGGAGGATGTTGGATAAGGTTGTGGAATTTGGCTTGACACCTACCAATTGCATTTGCTTGATACAAAATTGAGCTCTAACACTAGAAGGGATGGAAAGGGAACCAAGGAATATAAAGGTGGAAGTGGAAGAAAAAGATAAGATGTTGATCACTAGAGATATAAGACCTCAAAGGAAAATGCCATACAAACTTAGATTTATTGATAAAATTAAGGTAAAGATGAAAATGCTTCCCTTAATTTATGATATATCTATAATAGAATAAAGGGGTTTTATATAATATAACCCCATAAGTAAAAAGGAAGGACAAAGTCACAAATAAAATGGAAACAAATCACAAAAAAGGTGTAGTGAAAATTTCAACCCACACAACTCATGGTCCACAAAAAGAAAGGCCATCATGATTAACTCTTGCAAGTTACAAGTGGTTTCACCAAGTTGCCTTGAGGACAAGACAATGTTTTAGGCCCGAGGAGAATGTTGGCAGGATAAAGAAGGTTGTGAGGCACCACACATGTAATTTAGGTCATTTCTAGGCCTATGTATCTATTAAATACCACTTAAATAGCCGTAAAACACCTCTAATATGTCTAAATAAGTTTAAAAAGAGTAAAATATCATAAAGGAAAAAGTAAATTCGTGGGAAGAAGATAATTAAGTGGTATTATTAAAGGATATGATGGAAAGGTGTTATGAAAAGGCACTAAGAGGCCATATAGAAAAGGGAAAAGTGAGAGATGAGCATGGATCATATAAATTATTGAGTGTGAGAATAAGAAAGATGATATGTGAGAGTAAAACATGAGGAATTAATTATAAGACATGTATAAGCCATTAAAGTGTATTAATATATGATTTTCTGTATATATCGGTGTATATATATGAATGTACATATAATTTATTATAATTTGGGTTATAGTTATTACATATCTAAGTTCTCCCTTTTTATTGCATCCAACTAAGGTTTACTACATATAACAGAGTATAAAACCTTAGACTCTGGTCTAGGTTTTCTGTCAACATAGATCCTCATTGGGCCATGTTTAATGGTGTTTAATGGCTTAGGTAGGACACAATTGTGAGGGTTTATGTTTTCTAAATGTTTTAGATTTTGAGTTAGGGTTCCAGGATTAGGGGTTCCAAGTTTAGGGTTCATTTTTAATGGTTTGGTTTCAAGATGTCAGTTTAGGCTTCAAGTTTGAATACCTTTATGGTTGGGATTTTCTATGAGTATCTTCCAATGTTAAGGGTCGGTGATTTGAGGTTATGAGCATAGGGTTCATTTTTTTTAATGTTTAGTATTTTGAGTTAGATTTTGGGGTTAGTGAATCCAAGTTTAGGGTCCATGTTTGACTATTTGGTTTGGGGTTGTGAGTTTAGTGTTCAAGAAATTGAAGGTTTGGGGTTGGTTGTTCTAAGTTCAAGTACCAAGTTTGAGTTTTTATATAAGTCAGTTCAATGTTTATGGTTCAATATTGTGGGCTTTGGGTTTGAGGTTTTGAGCTTAGGGTTCATGTTTTTTCAATGTTTGGCATTTTGAGTTAGGGTTTGGATTAAGGATTCCATGTTTAAGGGCTTGATTTGGGGATGTAATTTTAGGGTTCAAGTTTGAAAGTTTGGGGTTGGGGGTTCTAAGTTCATGTACGATGTTTGAGGTCAAGTATGAATGTGTTCAATGTTGAGGGTTTGAAGTCTCAATCTTAGCATTTATGTTTAAGGGCTTAGGGTTTAAAGTTTGAAGGTTTGTAGTTCTAAGTTATGGTTTTCAATCAATAGTTCCAAGTTTAGGGTTTACGGAATGGGATGATGGGTTAAAATTTAAACGTTTACGACCTTGAACAAGAAATAACAAAGATCACAAATAAAATCTATAAATTGATCAACTAATATGAACACATACTAATATACTAAATGAAAAAATAACCAAAACACATTTATTAACTACAAATTAAAAATACACTAACCTATTTGAACGTGATGAGTTACATCTCCAAACCTTAGTTGTACATAGATAAGAGTCCATATCACATTTCTAAAAAAATAGAGGTCCTACAATATTCCATGTCACTACTACATGTTCAAAAAGTTATCCCTAATAACTACTAGCTCCTCTCCCCTAATGCTAGTGAGCATTGTTTTTGTTATGATTAATTTGTTTTTGTTTATTTTTTGTTTTATTTTATTTAGTTTTATTTCATTTTACAAACCCTAAACCCTAAATTTTTAGGTTACAAACCCTAAATCCTAAATTTTGGGTTTACAAATTAAAATTTAGATGTCTTAGGGTTTATACTACAACTTAGGGTTTTAGTTTTTTCTAAATTAAATCTATCTTATGATTTTGGGTTTCAAAACTAAATATAAATTAAAAAACACTAAAAATACACATCAAAATAGAAAACCACTTACTCGAAAAAGATCGAAGACGACTCTCGTGAAGGTAGGAGGTCGTAGAGGCATGTTGAGAAGATTAGTTGATGTGGGTATCTGTTTTGGTATCCCTTTTCCATTTGGTCCCAACTCTTTAAATAGAGAAAAAATGAACTTGCAAGAAAGAAAAATAAATAAATACATTTTCGTGATGAGGTGCCCATTTTATAAATGGGTACTCATTTATAATAGGAACCCATTCAGGTTTAGGCACACAATCATATATGGGCATCGGTTCCATACAGGCATGAGTTTAGGCTTGAGCACCCATTCCTAAATGGGTGCTCACTATTTTCAAAACAAGTACCTGTTTCTATTAAGGTTTTTTCTTCCATGTGACTTCCATGAAAAGTGGACTCATATTCTTGTGGGCACCCTACATGCATAGTTGGAAATTCCTTAATTAGATCCTTAGTCCATGACTAGATCACATCTAAAATTTCAAATTATTACTTTGCTAAAGTAAGGCATAATGGATGAGGTAAAGTAATTCCACCTTTCATTAAGAATCTCTATTTGTCACTAGGTTCCCCAACCCTAAATATGCTTTAAAATGTAATAATTCTATAAAATATTTTTAAAAAACTCACACAAAGTGATTCAGTTATCTCTACTAGGGCTATGGATGCTCATCTAGCAGTAGAGTAATACTTAGATGAGGACCAAAGGTACCTCCATTGAGGCCATAGATTCTTAACTAGCAATTGAGCCATGCCTAAATTCTAGTAACATGTCTCTACATGTAAATTCTTAAAACATGCGTCAACCAATGTAAGATTTAGGAGCCCAATGAAACAATATTTAAATACCTTATCCATTCGTGCAAATACTTTAGTATTTCAAGATAAAAATGTATGCATATATAGATGGATTAATTGATACTTAATTATGTTCAAACAAGGCTATAACAAACCAAATATGCATAATACTTATTGTGAGTATCATCTCATTTGTTTGTGCCATCTTTCAACTTACTATTCTACATTCTAAACATCACAAACCATTCTCCTAGAGCCCTACCATTTCCTACATGATACATATAGTGCTACTTACAATCAATTCTTAAGAAAAACAAAACAAAAAGTAGAAATGTGAAATGTGCATATAGTATATTTCTTTATATTTATATTATATTTTTGGAAACCTGAAATGTAACCATTTCACCTTTTATTTCAAATAACTTTCAAATAGAATTTGGAGGGAAACATGAATAACAAACAAGGACTCCAACACTTCAACCATAGTTGAAATGGATTAATTCCAACCAAATAGACATACTGGATAATTTGAGAATCTACATCTTTGAAAATTGAGCCAATATACAACACTGGTGCATAGTTGTTATAATATTAGATGAAGAATGATAATGAGAAATAAAGGCATGCAACAAAGCTCCCTCAAAATAGTGTGGATGGTGGGGAGACATATCAACACATTGTAAATATAAAATGTGTATATCAGTATATCAATGTACAATGTTTCTAACAATAAATACATTTACAAACTATAACATTAAATATATATAAATCAAATCTCCTTATAATTAGATGTACGTATGGAGGTCTCCTCTATTCATTGGTGTTTTACTTGTTCCTACACTCTTCAAAAGGAAATTTATAGCCATAATAAACTATTTCCACATAACCTCAAGAGAGAAAAACATTGAAACATGTATTTTGAATCCACAATGTAGAATAATAGACAAACATACCATCAAGAAGTCCAAATTGAACACCATGGGCAGAAGATATGACATGTCGAATAAATGAGAGTAAAACCATCTTCCAACTGACATTTTTTTGTCTAAAATAGAAAAATATAGAAAAAACACTGAAATTGCAATGTAGCACTTGGAAAGACCTTTTTGTTGACTATAAGAAGTTAAAAATTTGACATTGTATCTGAAATTTATGCTATTCAAAAAATCATGCTCTATTAGTGTTCAAAACTTGAAAATTGGTGGCTACTAGGTGGCCCTCCAGTGGCTCAATCGGCAAAGAGGTGCTAGTGGTGGCAGAGGTAGAACAAATGGATGATGGCGACCATTGAGTGCTTAGTCCCTTGTCTTACGAGTGTAGTTTGTGGAGTGGGGCATTTGCATGTTGCCTAGAAGGTACATCCTTGGTCTAAATTTTGCCCATCAAATTTGCATTTAATGGTGAGGAGCAAGGAGTTTCACACCATAGGCCTAGGTTCAAATCCTACTAGGTGGAGACTCCCTTGTAGTGGCCATAGGGAGACTTGGAGTAGGGTCATACTTATGGCAATGCATGGACCAATGCCCACCCTTATGTTTCACCATGGAGGCACCTTAATGTAAGGTCAAGTGTAACCATATTAACGACTAAGCCCACCCCTATGTTCTCTATGAGTTCCCCCTACTAGCTTAGGCTAGTATAAATTTTTTTGAGGTCCCCAGGATTTCAAATCCTATTGTACCTGTAGCACATGGAGTGGGACATTTGCACATTATCTAGAGGGTACATCCCTACTCCAAATATCTTAAACCTTAAGCTCTCATTTCTATAAGCGCTGGTCTGGAGGGTTTGGGGGTAAGCATTAAATGGAATTTTGAGGCGGTGATGCGCAGAGGATTTGCGAGTTACTTTTGGCGATTGAATGTGCTCTACATTTTAGATGTGCCTATGGCCCTGGCCATTGTTTTTACAAGAGGCAGAAGATATTTGCACATGACAAACCCCTTTTTCTTATCTAGTGATGCTGTGAAGATGACTTTAAGCTTACGAGCTTAGTGTTTATTTTTACTTTTATTTTATGTACAATTGGTTTTTATGGTATAATTGGTGTTTTTCTATCAATTTGCTTTTGAAGATTGGCTGGAATTAATAGGTAGCTATGACATTGGATGGCTTCAACATGATTTCCAATCTGAAGCAAGGTGGTCTGTAAGATTAGAACAAGGCATGGTGCTTTATAATTCAATATTATTTTTGGGGCATCATTATTTGTTTTTCTATTGAGGAAGTTCGACCAATAAATAAATATAAACCGATTCGCAAAAAAAAATAGTAGATGTCGCATTTTGTTTCAGTGCCTGAAAGGGTTGAGGACATTCAAAGGGCTTGAACACTATTATTCATGGGGTGATGGAGCAAAAGATGACATCCATCAGTTTCTTTGAGTAAGGAGCTCATGGCATTGAATTCTTCTGGATTTCAATTTTTTTGTTTGTTTGTTTGATTTAGTTAGTGAATTTATTTTGTTAGTTTTATCATTTCAGATTCTATCAAAGGGAAGGGAAGGGTGTTATGTAGGGTTTTTAGGGTTTAGGGTTTTATGTCAGGGAAGTAATAAATTTTTGCCAGAATGCCCAAGAGCTATTTGAAAGATTGGTTGTTAGGCATTTTGTTACCCAGTTGGAAGGAATCATGCTTCCTCCTGTCTACACTTCACCTTGCTCTTTTCCTCCACTAGTAGGTTTTTAGGCATTTTGTTACCCATCTCCTTGGTATCCTAATCCCCATAGCCTCAGTTCCCTGTACATTCATTTTCCCTGTCTCTCGCTTGCTTTCTTTTATTAAGCCCAAACCTTTAGACATCCAACTAACCTTGTACCTTGCAGATGGTATTCTCGATCCCTAATTCTAGAAGGGATTTTACTTCCGCTTTTATTTTACATCAAGTATTCCATGTTTTTGAACCCCGATCTCTGCCCTATGATAGAGTCTTGGACATTCATCTATCACCTTACCTTGAAGGGATGTCATATCATATAGCCTCAAACCTCGACAACCTTTATTTTCCCTCACCATGGATGTATAAAATTTCTCCAACTCTTGATCCTCACACCCTTCCCCTGAAGTCATTCACAAATCTTTCAATTTTTTCATCCAACTCTTGATCCTCACTCCCTTCCCCTAAAGTCATTCACAAAGCTTTGAACTTTTTCATCCCCCATTTGAACTTGCAGCAGGTATCTCATTTCCCTAATCCCCACTTCCCACTCCCCCTTTTTTGGTATTAGGCATGCAAATTATTTGATCCCCGTTGCTCCACTCATACACTCTCCTCAAGCATTTGGGATTTCCTTTTCCCCTCTACACTTCTTCCCATTATAGCAAGTATCCCATTTCCTTGATCTCCACTCCCCATCACACCTTCCCCTTTTCGAACCTTCAAGATTTTTCATACAACCCTACCTTAAAGCAAACTATCATGTGGTATCTTGAAGCCCCAAATCCCGCTATCCCTTCATTATATTTCCCAAGTCACCTAGCATGCCTTCGCCCTAGTGGTCCTACTTAATATTCCAACACATGATTTTTTGAGCTCCTAGCATTGGGCCTCCAAAATATTTTTTACCAATCAAGTATTGTTTAAGCATGAGAAGTTTCAAACCCTTGCCACTCAAACAAGAAACTCCACTTACCTCCATGCACGACCTCAGGATGCCATAAGTGAATTTAGTAGGTGTGTAAAATCAACCAAGTCCCACTAAGATGACATTGAGCCCATCAAAGGCACAAATCTACACACAAGGCCATGTGAAGATGACAAAGGTAGATAAGGGCACGTCAACACCATAAATGAAAACCCTAGTTGTTGCAAGTCTACAAATAGGTACTAAGATAGCCTTCTAAGTGTGGGAAGAATTTATTTCCACTCCAAGTCACCCAACACCATATCCAAGGAATATTTTCGTGTAGATTGCTGTGCTAGTGTATGTCATGCTTTGTCTAGTATGAAAATCCTACAACCCTCGATGAGACAAGAAAGTTGCATTGTAACAAGATGCCATAATACAAGGATAAAATATGCAAAAAAGGTTGATCACTTTGTTGCTTCCAGGATTGTAAGTGTCTAAGAGTAATCTAGGGTTTCAAGTTTTGCAAGTTCATTTTGTAGGTTGGAAAACACATTATGTGAATCACATAAAAGTTTTTGAATAGGAAAATATGTTTGTAATTGAATGTCTCTATGGCAGTCTATAATTGTTATGGGGAATCTTTGAACCTAGTTGTGAATTTCCTCTTGCCACATTTGTTGGTATGAATGTAATAGGGGTTTGATAAATGTGTGACAATATTTTGAAGCATTATAGATCTTTTGTGGTGGTCTTTCCTTTGTCTAATGTGGATTTTTGCAACATTTATATGGATAGTTAAGTATGTTCAGTTAATATGAAGTGGCATCTCTGATTCGTGTGTGTGTCTAGTTTTAGTTTTGATTTACAGGTGTGCCCTTTTCTTTATTGCAATTTGAGACTCTGCAAAACATTGGAGTATGCACTAGTCTTGAAGGTTAATGATCAAACACACTTCTAATAAGAAAATCTATCATTTTTGGTAGTAGAAATTAGGTTAAGTTTTGCATACTTTCATAATTCAGTGCTACAACCCAAGGAATATCCTCAATGAGTTTAAGAAGTCATTATCTTGGAGAATCAAGTTATTTATGCACACATCTTACACATGTGAGTGATACGTCAATTCATTTGTGGAAATGTTGTATCATTATTATCTTTAGACACATATGCAAGGATGTTGTTATCAACTTAATGTGAGGTTTTATTGGTAGCTAGTAAGTCATAGACTTAGTGACAAATCTTGGGGTCTACCATATATTGGGTATAGTTGTTGGTTGTAGTGTTTTATAATATCATTTCTATCAAGCATCCCATCAAGGACACCTCTAGGAATACCCTCCTAGGTTTAGTTGAGCCGAAATTAAAGGAGAGAATACCCACTCTTAGGCTTTGGCATTTAACCATCTACATTTTGTTGATAAGTCCATGTTCTATCTTTATGAAGACAGATTCTTGGCCTTGAAGATAGATTGATACTCTAGGTATGTGGAACTATGTTTTTGATAGCCAACATTTTACATTAGCATTTGCATTTTATCACAACCATTAAACATCTCCAAGTAGAAGGATTTCATGTGGTCAAAGAGAGAATGAGCCTAGGATCAACTACAAGGTACCATGGGTCACAAGTAGTCTTCATATTAGTAAAAGGGACCATATCATTCCATATTCAAGAAGTTTCTAGCCACATGGGGAAACTCTACACATTAATGCTAAGTCCACCATCACCATACCTACAATAAATGTACCTCCAAATAAGAGAAGGTTGCCATCCATTTGAGAAGCCCTTGTTTAGTTACAGAACACAACCTCTACATGCCTTGCCATGCCACCAATGATGAGAAGAAAAAACTTGCGAGCCCCCCATCTATATATGATCATTGGTCAAAATATACAAGAAAGCCCTAAAATAAGGTGTCTAAGAAATAATTTATCTTGCACATCTAGGATACAACCACCACCATCAAAGCCAAGAATGGCCTATCGTAGATTTACAAGGCACACAATTCCACAATCAATTCCAACAATATATTAGGCTCATAAAGAATGCCAACCATGCGCCCCTTGACATGTTTTAACTTGTCATCATACTCCCATCATGGATGAGAAAATAACTTACCAATATATTAGGCGGCCATTGCCACCAAGGAAACACGTGGTAGACTATAATTCATTGTAAATACTAGGTATCATGTAAGTGGTCCACAAGCAAATTGAAATAAAGTGCATAGGGTCTTTTGGTGGGCATAGTGATATGAATTAGGGTGCATAGGGACAAAATCTAAATGTTTAGGACACAAGTATAGACCACTCATAGCATAGGGGATGAATGCATATATAATCACATAGCTAGACCAAGAACATAGAAACAACAAGGACATTTTCTAAAATTAAAGCATTGGACCAAAACTTAGATACACATAAAACCCTATTTAGACACATCTGATCAGTTATATGTAGGGTGCACGGGCAATAAGAAGGGAAAATTTCATGAAACCAGAGGGGGAGCCAACACACTCTACATTGAAGGGCAACTAGTAGTTAGTTGGTAGGTGGTGGTAGACAACTTACCTAGCTCAAGAGAGCTTGATAGCATAGTGTGAAGAGTATCATATGGTATATCAACTCAGAAGTTGTAATTTATACACTAATTGTGCCTATTATTCATTAAAGGTTGTGGCCTCATGTTGTAATCCCTTGCGGTAGATTGTCAATGTAATTCAGACTATAAATTAATAATATCATATTTCCATCTATGTGTTGTGTCATTGTATTTCCGTTATGAGTGTTTGTTGTATTACAAGACGAGTGCAAGAAGTTGGGTCCACTTTTTGGCCAAAAAGTGGAAGGATTTTTCCTGATTTTCAAATTTTGTTATAGATGGAGTAAAAATTTGAAACACTTACACATAGAATATTAATATGATGTAAAAATATGAAATGTAGGATTTTGTTTCTGGTTTTTGTTTCACCACGGAGGCACCTTAAGGGTAGGTCAAGTGTAACCATATTAATGACTAAGCCCATCCCTATGTTCTCTATGAGTTGCCCCCTACTAGCTTAGGCTAGTATAATTTTTTTTGAGGTCCCCTGTATTTCAAATCCTATTGTCCCTGTAGGGCATGGAGTGGGGCATTTGTGCATTATCTAGAGGGTACATCCCTGGTCCAAATGTTGTTTGTCAAAAGGGTTTGTGCTCAAATGACAAGTCTATAAGGTTCTAAGATGGAGATCCAAGTTTGAATCCCTATAATGACATCTAAAAGTTGAATTCTAAGTAGCGATACTTTAACTTCCACTGTGACTTCTAGGTTGATTGAAGTTGGATATATAACTATCACTTGCACCCGATAGGAGGTCCAAGGAATACGTTGATAGGAACAATTGACAAGTTTAGAAAATTTTCTGGCGTGATTTTTTTTTACGGCGTGAGACAATTCCGAGCACTATAATGCTCACATATAAAATGAATATATAGAATAAAATCAATGTTGTATTACAAGAAGTCCCCTTTATTCCAATTATATATATATATATAAAATTGTAGTTAAGCCGAAATTTAAAACAATGTTTATTATTTAAAAAATAAAATAAAAAAATTATGATAGTTCCACTTCCCATCGACCACACTACTTTTACACACGGTTTGCCATATAACGGAAGCTAGAGTAGCATCTACGCTAGGTTTGACACCTGGCAGAGAAAGCAATGGTCGGTCCGCTTGCACCGCTTGATATTGATCGTCCGATTTTTGAGAAGGTATCCAAGCTCACCTATATATATCTTGAACATTAAGCTCTTACCTTAAGATATATGATTTCTATAAGCGCTAATCTGGAGGGTTTAGGGGCGAGCATTACCTGCAATTTTGAGGAGGTGATGTGCAGAGGAATTGCGGGTTATTTTTGGCCATTGAATATGCTCTACGTTTTAGATGTGCCTGGTCATTGTTTTTTACAAGAGGCAGAGGATATCTGCAAATGACAAATCCCTTTTTCTTGTCTAGTGATGTTGTGAAGATGATTTTAATCTTACAAGCTTGGTGTTTATTTTTATTTTTATTTTCTGTACAATTGGTTTGTGTGGTATAATTGGTGTTTTTCTGTTAATTTGCTTTTGAAGATTGGCTGGAATTGACAGGCAGCTATGACATTGGATGGCTTCAACATGATTTCCAATCTGAAGCAAGGTGGTTTGTAAGCTTAGAACAGGGCGCGGTGCTTTATAATTCAATGTTATTTTTGGGGCATCATTATTGGTTTTTCCATTGAGGAATTTCGACCAATAAATAGATATAAATCGATTCGCAGAAGTATAATAGTAGATGTCTTATTTTGTTTCAGTGCCTGAAAGGGTTTAGGACATTCAAAGGGCTTGAACACTATTATTCATGGGGTGTTGGAGCGAAAGATGGCATCCATCGGTTTCTTTGAGTAAGGAGCTCATGGCATTTAATTCTTCTGGATTACAATTTTTTTGTTTGTTTGTTTGTTTGATTGATTTAGTTAGTTAAAATTTGTTTTTGTTGGTTTTATCATTTCAGATTCTATCGAAGTGAAGGGAAGGGAAGGGAAGGGTGTTATGTAGGGTTTTTAGGGTTTAGGGTTTTATGTGGGGAAAGTAATAAAATTTTGGCAGAATGCCCAAGAGTTATTTGAAAGATCTGTTGTTAGACATTGTGATCCCTTTACAGCTCATTTTCCACCACAAATCTGATCGACCCTTAAGAATTTTGATTGTAGCGGGAATCTATTTACTTAATCCTGTACAGTTATTTTAGGTACATAAAGGTATGCTTTAGTTCCCGTAATTTGTCTGATAACAGATTCATATTGACTTAATATGGTGGTAGTTTTTTTTGGCAAATCTGATGGTCTTAGCAGCTAGAGAAGGTCGAGGTGATTCTTGCAATTGTCTCTGTGTGATTTGTAGGGCTCTGTAAATTGTTGGCGTAGGCATTCAGGTTCCGTCAATAAATCTTGACCAGTAATTGCCACTTAATAGGTGGAAGTTCGGTTTGTCAGTGTCAGCCTATTCTCTATTGCTTAGGATTAACTAACTATTCGGATTGATATCGGTGGTGAACAATAGGTACTCAGAATGCGGTCCAATACGAAATGAAGAAGGCTTATGGGGGAAAGCCTTCCTTAAAATTCCACCAGCGAAATGGCCTGTTATTTCTTTGTTATTGTTTGCTTCAATTATACGATTTATGGGGTAACCTTACTAGTATGCTTTAAGCCGCTTTTATTGTAGGCTTTTGTTAAGTTTGTTATTTATTCCTTTGGAGTTATGTTGGCTGATCATAAAGTAACCTTTTGAGAGAAGTTTTCCTGTGGCAGCATATTAGTTATTAAATTTGATGGTTAATTGACTCCGGAGTTAATGGCTGGATCTTGTAAATATTTAAAAACATTTATGCACAGCGAGCTAAGTGAGGAATTTTCAATTAGAGGTTTCTATTTTTAAAAAATCATTTTGAACATCTCACTTTGTTTTATTTTGACGACAATGTTTGATTTCATCAGTCTAGGACTTTCAGCTTTTAAAGGATTTGTGTAGAATAATCTGCCAAATTACAAATTAGATTGTTTTCGTTTGTGAATATTAGCTCGCTAAAAGGTCTTCAACTTGTATATGGTCCCAGGTTAGGACACTGAAGTAGCAATGTGGATTAAGTGGTACAATATTTCTTCCTTTTTATGCCTTTTCAAATTGTTTGTTTGTTTGGTTTAGTTGATATAATTTCTTTTGTTGGTTTTATTATTTCAGATTCTATCAAAGTGAAGGGAAGGGAAGGGAAAGGTGTTAGGGTTCTTAGGGTTTTATGTTTTGGGGAAGTAATACAATTTCTTGAGAATGCAGAGATATTTGAAAGATCTGTTGTTAGACTTTGTGATCCCTTTCCAGCCCATTTCCCATGAGAAACCTGATCGAAATTTTAAGGATTTTGATTGCGGCGAGTATCTATTTACAATACCTTTTAAACTTATTTTAGGTACATATAGGTATGTTTTAGTTCCCGTAATTTTTTTGGTAACAGATTAATGTGGTGCCTCGAGAAGGTTGAGGTGACGCTTGCAATTGTCTTTGTGTGCCTTGTAGGGTAAATGCTCTGTAAATTGTCGGCGTCCGCAGTGCAGTTTGAGGTGGAAGTGCAGTTTGTCACCGTGGCAGTATCTCTATCGTCTAGTGATTAATTATTGGGATTGATATTGGTTTGGTTTAGAGTCTTACTATAGGTTGTGATAGACTTGCATAGAGATTATTTTTCTATTGAATTCAAGGATTATATGTTAGGCATAGGTTTTATATTCTAATCGTCGTTTTTCTTTGAATGTTACATAAATAGAGAGCAAACAATGGAAACGTCCCTCAAGGTTAAGGTGTAAGTTGTAACTCTTCCCATTTTCATTGCAAATTAAAGCTGCTCTAATTTGTGGGGAAAGTTGAAATGTTATGATCAAAGCTTTTTGATAGTTTCATAATCAGTTTTGATGATGTCATTGTTTTTCTTTACGTGGAGAGGTGTACTACAGTTCCAGCAGGGTGGAGGAGAGAGCCCACATTTCCAATTTGTTGACAAGCTTTATTTGTTGTATAGTGTAGTATTCTTTTTGTCACAACCCTTTATTTTCTAATATTTAATTCTAATATTAAATAACATTATTTAGAAATTAATTGATTGATTTAATCTGAAATGGCAGAGAGAGGCAGAGAGAGTATCATCGAGGAGGTTGAGGTGATGCTTACAGTTGTCTCTGTGTTCTTTGTAGGGTAAATGCTCTGTAAATTGTCAGCATCGGCATTCGGGATCCGTCAATCAATTTTGACCATAAATTACCACCTAATATTGTCACTGTGCTAGTGTCAGTCTATTCTATATTGCCTAGGATTAACTAACTATTGGGATTGATATCGATGGTGAACAATAGGTACTCAGAATGCGGTCCAATACAAAATGAATACAAAATGAACAAGGCTTGTGGGGGATTTATCCGGTAACCTTACTATTATGCTTTAAGCCGCTTTTGTTTTAGGCTGGTTAGGTTTCTTCTTTATTCCTTTGCAGTTACTTTAGCTAATCATAAAGTAACCTTTTGAGAGAAGCTTTTCCTATGGCAGCATGTTAGTTATTCAAATTTGATGGTTAATTGATTGCATTTAAGGTGGAGTTAATGGCTGGGTCTTGTAAATATTAAAAACCATTTTATGCACAGCGAGTTAAGTGAGGAATTTTCAATTAGAAGTTTGTATTTTTAAAAAATCATTTTGAACATCTAACTTTGTTGTCTTACAATATGTAGCCAGACTAAATTTGTGTTCTTCTTGAATGAAAGAACAGAGAGAGAATGGAAATATTTGCTTGCCCAATGAAGGGTTGAAGTTGCAACTTTTTTCTCTTGGATGCCCGGTTTTTGTATACGGGCAAAACATTTCGTGGATAACGTACCTAAAATCTAAACCTTCTCGTAGTACTCTATTTCTTAAAATTGATTTGGAACATATCACTATTTGGCTTTACAATCTTTAGGCAGATGACATTTCAGTTGAGGTGGCTGAAGTCTTTTGGAATTTCACTGTTGGACTATCAGCATTTTTTATCATCCTGCTGTTTTGAGGGTATTTACTTAAAAGGAAGAAGCATCTGCACTAGCACGTTACATAAAATTTTATATTATTTGAATGCAGATTGTGAACACGAGCCTGTACGATATCCAAGGGTTTTATTGCAGGGCAGAAGCATCAGCTTCAGAGTGATTATAAATATGAAGGCGTCTGTGGAGGCAGAGAGTCAATGCGAAATCCAACAGTTCTTGCTTTAGGGTAGAAGCATCTGCACTGGCACATTATGTATTAAATTTAATTAATTTCATAGTAATGGTTATATAGGGCATCTGTAGAGGTGGCACTTAATGTGTTGACTTTATTTAATTCAGAGTATCATTTTTTGCAGATGATAAGTAGGCTTTTGTGGATGCAAGGAGCCTAATTGAAATCAGTTTAAGGGAATCAGAAGTGAAACGGGGTGAAATCTGTGAGGATGATTTTGGTTGACGTTTTTTGGCGGTGTTTGTGTGCTGCATGTCCCTTGACATTGATGTACCATGTTAACATGTATGCAAATCTAGAAGCATTTAAAATCATTTGGCAATTGGGGGCTTCAATTTATTTCTTATTTAAATGATTTTCATGTTTGTGAACATCATTAGAACGCACTTAAACGTGTAAGCAAACCTGGAAGCAATTGAGTATGCTACTGAAGTACTCCATGGATAAAGTGGTACAGCATTTTTTCTATTATGATATTTAGTGCCTTCACCGATGTTGGTTGAGTACTAATAATGACAGCTTTATGCAGCAGTCCGAACGGTTTACAACTTTGATGGTCTATCAACTTAAGGGGAATGTTGAGGTAGCATTTATGTTATGGTGTTATGCGTTTTCAATGGTGAGTGACTGAAGAGTACCTCCCTCATTTTTAATGTGGCAAGAGTATAATAATGCAGAGGGGTTTTTTGAGGTGGGGAGTCTGTGTCCCAAAAAATCAGAGGGCGGGAATCAGCAAGAATCATCTATACAGTGGAATAACATCATCTGAAGGTTACGGGTATTTTTATGATAGTTCCTCGAATCCTTTGTTTTTGTCAATTGAAGAACTTTTTATCACCTCGATATGGTTAATGCAAGAAGCAATTCTCTACTTACGAAAATAATGCTTTTTAAAAGTGGATCTTGGAAAAATGAATATACTCTTATTTGATGGGGTGAGTGGGCAGGCCAGGGAGAGCATAGCGGGAATGAGTTTGGAGTCAGCTAGCTTAAACAAATCACCATTGCCAATTTCATGTTTTTTGATTTGAATTTGGATTTCATTGGTATTTTATTTTTAGGGTAGTTTAATAAATTAATTACGAACAATAAAGCTTTTGCAGAGACTGAGTGGCGACCATAAAATGGAGCTTTGGATCGACGGACATTTGGAGCTTGACGGCAATGTTTGATTGCATCAGTCTAGGACTTTCAGCTTTTAAAGGATTTGTGTAGAATAATCTGCCAAATTACAAATTAGAGTTATCTAATTTCAATATCAAATTAGATTGTTTTCGTTCTTTGTGAACATTAGCTCGCTGAAGGGTTTTCGACTTGTATATGGTCCCAAGGTAGGACACTGAAGTAGCCATGTGGATTAAGTGGTACAATATTTCTTCCCTTTTTATGTTTTTTCAAATTGTTTGTTTGTTTGGTTTAGTTGATATAATTTCTTTTGTTGGCTTTATCATTTCAGATTCTATTAAACTGAAGAGAAGGGAAAGGTGTTCGGGTTTTGTGTTAGGGTTTTATGTTGGGGAAGTAATACAATTTTTCTTTTGTTGGCTTTATCATTTCAGATTCTATTGAACTGAAGGGAAGAATCAGAAGGGAAGGGAAAGGTGTTTGGGTTTTATGTTGGGGAAGTAATCCAATTTCTTGAGAATGCACAAGAGCTCTTTGAAAGATCTGTTGTTAGACTTTGTGATCCGTTTCCAGCTCATTTTCCCACGAGAAATCTAATTGAACTTTTAAGGATTTTGATTGCAGCGAGTATCTATTTACTATACCTTTTAAACTTATTTTAGATACATAAAGGTATGCTTTAGTTCCAGTATTATTTTTGATAACAGATTAAGGTAGACTTAATGTAGTGGTAGTTTCTTTTTTGCAAATCTGATGGTCTTAGCAGCTCGAGAAGGTTGAGGTGATGCTTGCAATCGTCTTTGTGTGCTTTGTAGGGTAAATGCTCTGTAAATTGTCAGCGTCCGCATTCAGGATCCGTTAAATCAATTTTCACCATAATTTACCACCAAATAGGTGGAAGTGTAGTTTGTCACCGTGTCAGTATCTCTATTGTCTAGCGATTAATTATTGGGATTGATATTGATGTTGAACTATAGGTACTCAGTATGCGGTCCAATACAAAATGAGCAAGGCTTGTGGGCGAAATCCTTCCATATGATTCCACCAGCGAAATGGCGTGCTATTTCTTTGTTATCGTTTGCTTTGATTATACTTTAAGCGGCTTTTGGGGTAACCTTATTATTATGCTTTAAGCCGCTTTTGTTTTAGGCTTGTTAAGTTCGTTCTTTATTCCTCTGCAGTTATGTTGACTGAGCATAGAGTAGTCTTTTGAGAGAAATTTTCCTGTGGCAGGCAGAGTTAAGTTAGGAATTTTCAATTAGAAGTTTGTATTTTTTTAAAATGATTTTGAACATCTCACTTTGTTGTCTTACAATCTGTAGCCAGATGAAATTTGTAGTCTTCTTGAATGAAGGAAGAGAGAATGGAAATATTTGCTTGCCGAACGGAGGGTTGAAGATCCTTTTGGCTGCCCGGTTTTTGTAGATAGTCAAACATTTCGTGGGAGAACGTACGTAGACTCTAAACCTTCTTGTAGAAGTTACCTTTTTGTTAAAATTAATTTTGATCATATTCACGATTTAGCTTAATAATCTTTAGGCAGATGACATTTCGATTTAAGTGGCCCAAGGCTATCGGATTAACACTGGACTATCAGCATTTTCTTTCATCTGCTGTTCCGAGGCTATTTACTTAAAAAGAAGCATTTTTTGCACTGGCACGTAATACAAAATTTTAATTTATTTTAATGCAGGTAATGAGTATGAGCCTGTACAATATCCAAGGGTTTTATAGCAGGGCAGACGAATCAGCTGCCGAGTGATTATAAATATGTAGGCATTTGTGGAGGCAGGGAGTCTATACGAAATCCAACAGTTCTAACTTTAGAGTGGAAGCATTTGCACTGGCACATTATGTATTAACTTTAATTAATTGCATAGTATAGAGGTTGTGCTTGATGTTTTGACTTAATTTAATGGAGAGTATCACCTTTGCAAATGATTATGCAAACATTTTGGAGCCTAATTGAAATCAGGTCAATGGAATCAGTAGTGAAGCAGGGTGAAATCTGTGAGGATGGTTTTGGTTTATTTTTTTTGGCTTTATGTGTTTGTGTGCTGCATGGCCTGTGAGATTTATGTACCTTGTTAACATGTGTGCAAACCTAGAAGCATTTAAAATCAATTTGGCAATTGGGCACTTCAATTTATTTCGTATTTAAATGATTTTCATGTTCTAATGAACATCATTAGAACACACTGAAACGTGTATGCATACCTGGAAGCAATAGAGTATGTTACTGAAGCACTCCATGGATGAAGCGGTACAGCATATTTTCTATTATGATATTTTTCTCTTCACCGATGTTGGTTGAGTACTACTAATAAGGACAGCTTTTATGGTCTATCAACTAAAGGGGAAGGTTGAGGTAGCATTTATGTAATGGTATTATGCTTTTTTAATATGGCAAGAGTACAATTATGCAGGGGTTTTCTGAGGTGGAGAGTCTTGTGTCCCGAAAATTGGAATCATCAAGACAGTGGAATGACATCATCTGAGGCTACGGATATTTTTAGGATGGTTCGTTGATTGTTTTTGTGAATTGAAGAACTTTTTATCACCTCGATATGGTTGAAGTAACAACTTTTTCCTCTTGGTTGCCTGGTTTTTGTATATAGGGAAACATTTCATGGAGAATGTACCTAGAATCTAAACCTTCTTGTAGAAGTTCCGGTTTTCTTAAAATTGACTTAACATATCACTATTTGGCTTTAAATCCTTAGGCAGATGACATTTCAATTTAAGTGGCCCAAGTCTATCGGAATAACACTGTTGGACCATTAGCATTTTTTATCATCTGCTGTTCTTAGGGTATTTACTAAAAAATGAGCATTTGCACCCGGCACGTTACACAATTTTGTTTTATTTTAATGCAGATTATGAGAATGAGCCTGTACGATATCCAAGTTATCCAAGTGTTTTATTGCATGGCAGAAGCATCAGCTGCCGAGTGATTATAAATATGTAGGCGTTTGTGGAGGCAGGAAAAGTCTATACGAAATCCAACAGTATTTTGCTTGAGGGTAGAAGCATTGGCACTGGCACATTATGTATTAACTATAATTAATCGCAGCCTTTATGTTTATATAGGCATCTGTAGAGGTGGCACATGATGTGTTCACTTAATTTAATGGAGAGTATCATTTTTTGCAGATGATTATGTAGGCATTTGTGGAGCCAAGGAGCCTAATTGAAATCAGGTCAATGGAATCAGAAGTGAAACGGGGTGAAATCTGTGAGGATTTTTGGTTGACGTTTTTTTGGCGGTGTTTATAAATTTACTTGTTTATGTAGGTATATTTGGAGGTATGAAGCGTGGAGCAATCTTGGAAGTAGAAGTGATCTTGTGTTTTTTTTGAAGTGAATGCCTTGTATTACTGACTAATAGTTAATTTTGAGAACTTTTCTATATGGAGCAAGTTATAGGAAATGTGGTAGGTAACAAGTGTATCTTTATAGACCTTATTTTTTCAACAGTCAAGGGAAAGTGTTTCATGTTAGTACGAGCTTCAAAGCTCTGGTCAAGGTCGGGAGTAGGATGTCAATACTTCTACATAATGTTTCTAGTCTGAATATAGTTTTCCTGTTTCATTACTTTTATTTTATTATGGTGATCTTATCCACGATTTTCTTGAGACATAGACGGCGAGTTGGCATCATTGAAGGGGAATTAGATGCAGACGTGGGATCGATTCTTCCAGGCTCGTGTCATTTGGTTTAAAAGGATTTGTGGAAATTAATATTTTTTTAGCCATTTGCAACGATATTTTTTGAATGCATTTATATGGTTTCTTCATTTACTACCAGCAATTAGATTGCCGGGGAAAAATGAGAGTATTGAGTTTATTTTTTGTTACAATAGACAATGTTTTATTTTTCTATTTGAGTATTGTATTTATATGGTTTCATGTACTACCAGCAATTAGATTGCCGGGGAAAAATGAGACTAATGAGTTTATTTTTTTGTTACAATAGACAATGTTTTATTTTTCTATTGGAGTATTTGATTGGTCTAGCTTCAGCTTTCAAAACACAAAATAGACAATGATAAGCTTTTCAAAGTTGAGGTTACTACAAAGTGGGGGTGATGAACTGAGGCAATTTTATTTCAACCAACATAATCATTTTGCTAACAACTATTTGAAAGGGTTTGGATCTATATTGTATGGAATAAAAAAACGCAGGGTAATATTTAAACAGCGTAATGCCAGTCGCTCTAATAGTAACTTGATGGTGATTGAAATGGTATGGTGTAGAAGATTGTTTTTTAAATTTGATGACTTAAGCTAACGGGGAAGGATCAGGATCTACGTGTTTTTTAAATTTGATGACTTAAGCTAACGGGGAAGGATCAGGATCTACGTGCTTTTTGGCATTAATTTTTCTTGAATGATACATAAAGGGCGGGTGAGTAATGGAAGCATCCCCGTTAAGGGAGGGTTTAATTTAAGTTCCATCTCTCTCCACTCGCATGGCAGGATTATGAAATGATCAATATATATATATATTTTGGGGTATTTGACGGTAGCCCAGGGAAAGGTAACGTTAATAATGAGGTTGTGATCGCATAGAGTGTATTTTTCTATTAATGTTTTAAGGATTATCTGTTAGGCACATGTTTTATGTTCTAATCAGCGTTTTTTCTTTGAATGTTGCACGAGTAGAGAGCAAACAATGGAAACATCCCTTAAAATTAAGGTTCGAGTTGTAATTCTTCCCATTAAAGCTGCTCTAATTTGTGAGGAATCCGGAATGTTAAGATTAAATCTTTTTGATAAGTTTCACAATCAGTTTTGATGACGGTTCCAATTAAAATGGTCGCTTGTCTTTGCCTGCACAACTCAGGGAGGAGTAAGTTGATTAGATTGAGCAATTATGTTGGCTGCAGATTGTTGAAGATCTTGTTTAAGTCACATGGGAGTTTTTAAAATAGGGCACCAATGTCTGAAAAATTAAGGCATTTTGAAGTTGCATAGATTGTCAAAAGATCAAGGGTTTGTATCAAAAGGTGTTGTTAAAGGATTGTTCAAAGGTGGTTGTCGTAAAAAACATTTGCGAAGATGCCTGCGAATAATCATTTTTTTGAAGTCAATTTGTTGTAGTAGATTAGATTGAAGTCATGGCATCAGGGTACCTGTAGCCCCTAATTCCATTTTTGCTAGAAAACTTTGTTTTGTTTTCAAATTCTGTTGGATTTTGTAGAGAAAGGTTTTGTAAAACCAAAGGATTTGTCAACATCAACTCCACATCAGTAGAATTAAAAGTTCAAATACATCTAAAGAAAGAATTGGAAACACTTGTGACAATATATCAAGGTACATCTAAGGTATAAGTAGCCAAGTTGCAATCATTTAGAAGAGATTTTGAAAATTTGCAAATGAAAGACTCAGATTTAGTAGATCAATTTCAAGGTCAATAATGAATGTGGTTAATCAAATTAGATCAAATGGTGATGAGTTATGAGATCTGAAGGTTGTTAAAAAGATTCTTAGAAGTTTGCCTAGTAAGTTTGATATTTTTGTGGTTGCAATTGAGGAATCTAAAGGCATGTCATAGTTATTTATAGAAGAGTTGTTTGGATAATTGTTATCTCATGAATCTAGGTTGAACAAGAATAACAATGTTTCATTGGAGGAAGACAATTTTAGAGGAAGAGTAGGAAGAAACAAGTTTGAAAGAGAGAAAAAGTCTTGATCCAGGGGGAAGGTCAAGACAAGATTTCGGATCGAGAGGATGTGGATGTAATCAAGCATCACAAAGGTATGATAAGTCCAATAACCAATGTTATTATTGCAAGAGATTTGGACACATTGCAAGTGAATGTTGAAAGAAACAAGTAGATGTACGAAAGCAAAATGTAAATCTTTTTGAAAGTAGTTCAGGCACATTGTTCATTACATGCCATGTAGCTCAAGAAAATTCAAGTGAGTTTTGGTTTCTAGACAGTGGGTGTAGCAGTCACATGACATGAAATAGAGAATTGTTTCAAAACATCGATATTACAGTCAAATAAGAAGTAAAATTGGGCAGTAATGATATAGTGGCATTCATGGGTAAAGGTGTAATTAATGTGGTGAAAAATCATGGTAAAAGGCCTATTCCTTATGTTTAATTTGTATTTGGATAAAAGCTTAATCTAATAAATATTGGTCAATTTAAGAACCAACGAGTTCATGTGATAGTTGTATTTTGGCAAAACAACATAGAGAGTTTTTCAAGGGGAATGTCATATAGAGCATGGGCACCTTTAAAATGTGTATATAGATTTTTGTGGTCCAATGCAAACACCATCATTAGGGGGGAGCATTTATTTTCTAATTTTCATCGATGATTATACTAGGAAGACATGGGTTTACTTTCTAAAGTATAAATTTGAAGCGTGTGGAAAGTTCAAAGAATTCAAAGGATTGGTTGAAAAACAAAGTGGCTTATTCATCAAGGTATTGAGATCAGGTAGAGGAGGTGAATGCAAATCAAATGAGTTCTTAGACTTTCGGAGGTTCCACGGGATAAAAACAATTTATTACAAGTTATACACCTTTGCAAAATGGTGTTACAAAAAGGAAGAATATAACAATAATGGAGATGGCAAGAAATATGTTGAAAGGTAAGAATCTACCTAATAAAAGGCTACAACCTGAGTCTAAAAATCATACATTTTTTTCACTTGCTTGTGCTACATTGCATGCCAAAAACATAGTGCTTTGATTTTTTTTTGTGAAATTTGCATTTTGTTTGTTGAAATCATATTGCTTCTTCCTACATTCATTTAAATAATGCCCATACTTTTTGCAATAGTGACATTGGACTTGAGATTTGTCATACTTTTGACCTTGTGGTTGGTTTTGGGATGGGTTTGGGCTTGAGTTATCGCTGTTGCCTCTTCCACTTGAGCTTGAAGGATTGCTTCTTGCACCTCTATAAGAATTTTTTCCTCTACCTCTTAAATTTTATCCATCTTTGTCTCTACCATGGCTGATTGAAGCTTGTGTCTTGAATGCATGCTCTAATGATGAGTTTGTTGACCTTCTAAGCCTATGCTCATGAGAAATAAAAGATGCATGGAGCTCGTCAATTGAAAATTGTGAGAGATTCTGTCTCCTCTATGGTCACAACTATGGATTCAAACCTTGTGGGTAAACTTCTTAAAATCTTTTCAACAATTCTTCTATCTTCAAGTGTCTCATTATGAGATCTAATTTGATTAACTAAACCCATCACTTGTGTGAAGAAAGAGTGTTGAATCCAAACCTTTCATGAAAATTGTTTCAAAATCCCTTCTTAACATTTGTAGCTTTGATGTTTTCACCTTTGCCATTCCTTGGTATGCTATTTGGAGGATATCACATGCTTGTTTGGACTTTGTCGTTGCTACAATCCTTGAAAAAATGCTGTCATGCACTACTTGAAATATATAGAAGAGAGCTTTTGAATCCTTCCTATTGTCCTTCAATAAATCCTTCTTTGCTTGAGTTAGGGCATTGTATGTTGCTGCATCCGCTGGTTTTGGGTAACCATTCTCCACAAGATCCTATATATCTTGAGAATTAAATAATGCCTTCATTGTGACTGTCCAATCATCATAGTTTTTACCATTAAGCTGAGGAATTTGTGGATTTGTGAGACTTGTTCCAGATGTCGATGCCATTGTTGGCTGTGATAACCTACTCTAAAATCCTTGCTTGAAATACCCTTTAGCTCTAATAACCTTCAGCTCTGATACCACGTGATGGATAGAAGCAGAGGAATATGGAAAATAGAGCATGAACAAAACAAAGATAAAAACAGAGATAAAATAGGGGAAAATGAAATGATATTTATATTAATATTTGAAGTTCATAGATACAAATTTTGATGCAGAAATAAGACTCCTAAAATAAGCAGAGCTTCAACTCTCTATTATGCCTTCAAATATACACAGTGGATACCCATGTTCATGATTATACAGCCTACTGACAAAAACTCTTATGAAAACATTGTTCTTTCTATTCTATTGTTCATTCCATATATCTGAGGAAAAATAAAAATGCAATGACCCCTTTTTAAAAATACATCGAATGAAGCAAGGAGATGAGAAGGAAAACAAGAGTCATTAAATACAGATTTAATGTTGATTATACAACCTGTGAGGGAATTTGAAGATGCAGATTTGTAATTAAAAACTAAGTCAGAAAAAGTTCTAAATGGAAGTCCAAATGAGATGGACTGAGATGGAGAAAAGACATGGCACGTGTGAGGGAGCAGAAGGAGATATAGAGCCGATGAGTAGTTGGGATTATTTCCAACATGAAGTAGCAATGTGGATTAAGTGGTACAATATTTCTTCCCTTTATGCTTTTGCAAATTGAGTGCAAATTGTTTGTTTATTTGCTTGGTTTAGTTGTTAAAATTTCTTTTGTTGGTTTTATCATTTCAGATTCTATCAAAGTGAAGGGAAGGGAAGGGTGTTATGTAGATTTCTTAGGGTTTAGGATTTTATGTTGGGGAAGTAATAGAATTTTGTCAGAATGCCCAAGAGCTATTTGAAAGATCTGTTAAGACTTTGAGATCCCTTTCCATCTCATTTTCCACCACCAATTTGATCGAACTTTTAAGGATTTTGATTGCAACGAGTATCTATTAACTATACCTTATATTCTTATTTTAGGTACATAAAGGTATGCTTTAGTTCCTGTAATTTGTCTGCTAGCAGATTAAGGTAGACTTAATGTGGTGGTAGTTTCTTTTTTACAAATCTGATGATCTTAGCAGCTAGAGAAGGTTGAGGTGATGCTTGCAATTGTCTTTGTGTGCTTGGTAGGGTAAATACTCTCTAAATTGTTAGCGTCTAGCATTCAGGATCTGTTAATTCAGAACATAAATTACCAGTAAATAGGTGAAGTGTAGTTTGCCATTGTGGCATTATTACCTTATTCTCTATTGCCTAGTGATTAATTAACTATTTGGATTATTGGTGGTGAATAATAGATACTCAGAATGCTACCCCATACAAAATGAACAAGGCTTGTGGAGGAAAGCCTACCTTACAATTCCACCAATGAAATGGCCTGCTATAAATCTTTCTTATCGTTTGCTTCGACTATACAATTTATGGGGTAACCTTATTATTATGCTTTAAGTCGCTTTTGTTTTAGGCTTGTTATGTTGGTTGAGCATAGAGTAGCCTTATGAGTGAAGTTTTCCTATGGCAGTATATTAGTTAAACTCAAATTTGATGGTTACTTGATTGGGTTTAAGGTAGAGCTAATCGCCGTGTCTTGTAAATATTCAAAACATTGATTGTGTTTATGGCATAATTAATGGGTGGGTCTTGTATATATTCAAAACATTTTATGTACATTGAGTTAAGTGAGGAATTTTCAATTAAAATTGTATTTTTTAAAAATAATTTTAAAAATCGCACTTTGTTGTCTTACAACTATAGCCAGATGAAATTTGTATTCTTTTTGAATGAAGGAAGCAAACAAAAGTAACAACTTTTTCCCCTTGGATGCCTAGTTTTTGTATATAAGCAAACATTTCGTGGAGAACGTACCTAGAATCTAAACCTTCTATTAGAAGTTTCCTTTTTCTTAAAATTGATTTAGCATATCACCATTTGGCTTTAAAACCATTCGGTAGATGACATTTCAATTTAAGTGGCCCAAGTCTATCGGAATAACACTGTTGGAAAATTAGCATTTTTTTATCATCTGCTGTTCTCAGGGTATTTACTAAAAGAAAGCATTTGCAGCAACATGTCACACAAAATTTTGTTTTATTTTAACATAGATTATGAGTATGAGCTTGTACAATATCCAAGTGTTTTATTGCAGGGTAGAAGCATCAGCTGGCGAGTGATTATAAATATGTAGGCATTTGTGGAGGTAGGGAGTGTTAGAAATGAAAGCAACACTCTTCAATGGAAATCTGATTCAAGATAAATTTCAGCAATGTTAAGTGTGCATTAACAATGGAGATTGAAACATAAAACCCGTTACAGAAAAGATGTCAAACATGAAGAACTCAACACGACACTGTGTTTACATGCAGAAAACCCCTGCAGGTAAAAGAACTCCACCAGGAAAGAGGCACAAGTTTGTATTAATCTCAACAAGATTGTACAATACATTAATTACACAACTCTCTCCACAAGTCTTCAATCCGACATCATTCCGACAGTACCTGAGTACTTAAAATTTGTATTGTAGCAACAAATACATGGCAAATACTTATAGAAATGTTTTCCAACTCATCCTAGGCATTCACCTTCTCTCTCCTAAGGTTCTCCAACATGTAAACATTAATTACCATCTTACAAGCATCTTACACTTGTCCAAAAACAACCATGCAAAGGTTGAGGGCCCAAGACTAAATCTGGCCTCTTACAACATCTTATGACGTGTCATAACCGTCATAGATTCTGCAAAAGAGTATCTTTCCAAGATAGAAACTTTGGGCTAAATATAACAAATATACAACTAACATATCTGTCATATGCGTCATAGAATCATAGAATCTTATGACAACTTGTAGCTGTCATAGATTCACTTACCAAACATTATAACAGTTGTCATACATGCCAAATATAGTAGATTCCGCAAGGGAGCATGCCTACCCTCATTTACTTTGAGTTTTTACATTTGCTAACAATAAAAGTCACTCCATAATTACCTCTGGTTACTTCGAAATTACCCCCATCAGTGAAACTAGTACATCTCCTTATGGATAAATACAAATTACATATAATAAATGGAATAAATACAATATTGGGATTTACAAGGTTAATGGCACCTTATCCCAATAGGTAGTCTATACGAAATCCAACAGTTCTTGATTTAGGGTAGAAGCATTTGCACTGACACATTATGTATTAACTTTAATTAATTGCATATAGGCATCTGTAGAGGTGGCACTTGATGTGTTGGACTTAATTTAATGGAGAGTATCATCTTTTACAGATGATTATGTAGGCATTTGTGGAGCCAAAGAGCCTAATTGAAATCAAGTAAATGAAATCAAAAGTGAAGCAGGGTGATATCTGTGAGGATGTTTTTGGTTGATATTTTTTTGGCTTTATGTGTTTGCGTGCTGCATGTCCTGTGAGATTGATGTACCTTGTTAATATGTATGCAAACCTAAAAGCATTTAAAATCAATTTGGCAATTGAGGGCTTCAAATTATTTCTTATTTAAATGATTTTCATGCTTGTGAACATCATTAGAATGCACTTAAATCTGTATGCAAACCTAGAAGCAACAAAATATGCTATTGAAATACTCCATGGATAAACTGGTACAACATTTTATCTATTATGGTATCAATCCCTTCAATGATGTTCGTTGAATATTATAAGGACAACTTTATGCAGCAGTCCAATCATTTTTCAATTTTGATGGTCTATCTGCTAAAGGGGAAGGTTGATGTTGTGGTGCACTATTTCTTCCCTTTATGCTTTTTACAAATTGAGTTCATTTGTGTGATGGTAGGGGCTTAAAAATGTAAATCGTTTTTGTTTTACCACCAAAATATTTAAATTCTTTATTATCAAGTTTCAAAGGTTTGGTTTATTTGATTGCTTTTTATTAAGGGAAGTGTTTTATTTTGGGCTTTCATGTTGTAAGTTTGTAGTCTTTTAGTTCTCTCCTTATAGTTTAGGATGTTGGTAGGAGTATTTTTTTGGGGTATTTGAAGGTAGCCAAAGGGAAGGTAATGTTAATAATGAGGTTGTGATTGCATAGAGTGTATTTTTCTATTAATATTTTAAGGATTATTTGTTAGGATAGGTTTTATGTTCTAATCATCATTTTTTCTTTGAATTTTGTATAAATAGAGAGCAAACAATGGCATCCATTAAAATGAAGGTTCAAGTTGTAATTCTTCCTTCTAATTCCCATTAAAGTTGCTCTAATTTGTGGTGAATCTGGAATGTTATGATTAAAGCTTTTTGATAGTTTCACAATCAATTTTGATGACGGTTCCAATTAAAATGGCCACTAGTCTTGGTCTGCACACCTTAGGGAGGAGTAATACATTGAGCAATTATATTGGGAATAAAGCATTTTGATAGTTTTATAATCAGTTATGATGACGATTCCAATTAAAATGGTTGCTATTCTTGGTCTACATACCTTAGGGAGGAGTAAGTTTATGATTAGATTGAGCAATTATGTTGGCTTATAACAAATTATGTTGGCTGCAGATTGTTGAAGATCGTGTTTAAGTAACCTGGGAGTTTTTAAAATAGGACACCGATGTATGTAAAATCAAGGCGTTGTTTTGAGGTTGAAGAGATTGTCAAAAGATCAATGGTTTGTATCAAAAGGTGTTGTTCAAAGGATGTTGCCGCTAAAGACATTTGCAAAGATGCCTGGGAATAATCAATTTTCTAAAGTCAATATGCTGTAGCAGATTAGATTGAAGTCATGGCATCAGGTTACATGTAGACCCTAATTCCATTTTTTGCTGGTAAGAACTATGACAATTGGGCAGTTAAGATGAAAACTTTGTTTTGTTCTCAAGATATGTTGGATTTTGTAGAGAAAGGGTTTGTAGAACCAAAGGATTTGTCAACATTAACCCCAAATCAATTGGATGAGCTTAAAGACAAAATACAAAACGATGGAAGGGCTTTGCAATTTATTCAACAAGGTATGGAAGATGCAATTTTTAGTAAAATTAAAAGTTCAAATACATCTAAGAAAGCATGGGAAGCACTTGAGACAGTATATCTTGAAGGTACATCTAAGGTAAAAGTAGCCAAGTTGCAATCACTTAGAATAGATTTTGAAAATTTGTAAATGAAAGAGTCATATTCAGTAGATCAATTTCAAGGTCAAGTAATGAATTTGGTTAATCAAATTAGATCAAATGAATGTTGTTGCAATTGAGGAATCTAAAGACATGTCACAATTATTTATAGAAGAGTTGTTTGGATCATTGCTATCTCATGAATATAGGTTGAACAAGAATAACAATGTTTCATTGGAGAATGCATTCAAATCACAAATGACATTTGGAAAAGGCAGAGGAAGAGAAAATTTTAGAGGAAGAGGAAGAGGAAGAAACAATTTTCAAAGAGAAAAAAAAAGTCTTGATCCAAGAGGAACGCCAAGAAAAGATTTCATATCTAGAGGATGTGGATATAATCAAGCATCACAAAGGTATGATAAGTCCAATACCCAATGTTATTATTGCAAGAGATTTGGACACATTGCAAGTGAATGTTGAAAGAAACAAGCAGATGTAGGAAAACAAAATGTAATTTTCTTTGAAAGTAGTTTAGGCACATTGTTTATTACGTGCCATGTAGCTCAAGAAAATTCAAGTGATTCTTGGTTTCTAGATAGTGGGTGTAGCAATCACATGACATGAAATAGAGAATTGTTTGAAAGCATGGATACTACAGTCAAATAAGAAGTAAAATTGGGTAGTAATGATATAATGATAGTCATGGGTAAAGGTGTAATCAATGTGGTAACAAATCATGGTAAGAGGCCTATTACTGATGTTTACTTTGTATTGGATTGAAACATAATCTTATAACTATTTCTCAACTTGTTCAACAACCAATGAGTTCATGTGATAGTTGTATTTTGGCAAAACAACATAGAAAAAATTTTCCAAGGGGAATGTCATATAGAGCATGGGCACTTTTAGAACTTGTGCATACAAATTTATGTGGTCCAATGCAAACACCATCATTAGGGGGGAGCATCAACTTTCTAACTTTCATTGATGATTATACTAGAAAGACATGGGTTTACTTTCTAAAGTATAAATCTGAAGCATTTGGAAAGTTCAAAGAATTAAAAGCATTGGTTGAAAAACAAAGTGGCCTATTCATCAAGGTATTGAGATAGAGGAGGTGAATACAAATCAAATGAGTTCTTAGACTTTTACAAGTTCCATGTGATAAAGAAACAATGTACTACAATTTATACACCTTAGCAGAATGGTGTTAGAAAAAGGAAGAATAGAACAATAATGGAGATGTAAAGAAGCATTTTAAAAGGTAAGAATCTACCTAATGAATATTGAACTGAAGTAGTAGCTTGTGCAATATACATCTTGAACATGTGTCCAACAAAGAGTGTGAAAGACAAGATTCCTCAACAAGCATGGAGTGGTAAGTATCATAGTGTATCACATTTCAAAATTTTTGGTTGTGTTGTATTTGCATTTCTCCCAAACAAAACATGAAGAAAGTTGGATGATAGAGGTGAGAAGTGCATCTTTATTGATTATTGTGAATATTCAAAAGCTTATAAGTTGTTCAATCATATCACCAGAAAGGTTATTATAAGTAGGGGTCTTGTGTTCAAAGAAGAAGAATCTTTCAGTTGGTGCAACAATACCTCATGATGATGAAGAAGAAAAAGTTCAAGAAAATCAAGACAATCAAACTGTTGTGAAAAAAGGTACTCCATCAAGGACTCCACAAAGAGAATAAGGTGAATCATCAACGCATTCCTCTCCTAATTCAAAAGTAAGTAATGATTATAATCCTACACTTGCATCTTTCAGATCAAGAATTAAAGGTAAGAAGTTTAGAAGGCTACAAGACATTTATCATCGAGGAGAAGAAATTAATTTGTAATCAAATTTTGCTTTATTTGTTCATGATCCTATATGTTTTGAGGATGCAATTAAGGAAGAGCATTGGATTAATGCAATTAATGCAGAGATAGAATCATTAGAAAAGAATGACACATGGGAATTAGTTGATTTTCCCAAAGGAAAAGAATGCATAGGTGTGAAATGGGTTTTCAAAACAAAGTGTAAATAAAATGGAGATGTTGAAAAATATAAGGCAAGAGTAGTAGCTAAGGGGTTTGCACAACAATATGGAGTTGATTATAATGAAACATTTGCACCCGTATCAAGACTTGATCAATTAGAATGGTGTTAGCAATTGCAGCTCAACATGGTTGGAAAGTTTATCAAATGGATGTCAAATCACTTTTTTTGAATGGATTTTTAGAGGAAGAAGTTTATGTACAACAACCAGAAGGATATGAGGTAAGTGGACATGAAGACAAGTTATACATATTGAAAAAGGCACTTTATGGACTCAAGCAAGCATCTAGAGCATGGTATAGTCAAATAGATGTATACATGATGGATAATGGATTCAAAAGGAGTAATAATGAGCTTACACTATATATTAAGGTCAACAAACAAGGTCAGATTTTGATTGTTTGATTATATGTTGATGATTTGATCTTTACTAGAGATTTATCTATAGATATGTTTAAATCGACCATGAAAAAGAATTTGAAATGATAGATTTGGTCTTAATGAGATGGTTTTGGGAATTACAGTTGTACAAAATAATAATGGGAATTTTATTTGTCAAGCTAAGTATGCAAAGGATGTGTTGAAGAGGTTTATAATGATAAATTGCAAACTAACATCTATTTCTATAGCCATGGGTACAAAACTTAGTAGAGAAGATAATGGATCCAATGTTAATTCAATTATGTTCAAAAGACAACTAGACCAAATATTATGTATGGAGTTAGTTTGATATCTAGATTCATGGACTCACCCAATGATTCACATTTGCAAGTAGGGAAAAGAATATTGAGGTACATTCCATGTACTATTGATTATGGTATATTGTACTCCACAACAGATAAGTTTGGGTTGGTTGGATATAAGGATAGTGATTTTGCAGGGAGCATTGATGATCAGAAGAGCACTTTAGGATATGTATTTGACTTTGGAATAGGTATCTTTGCATGTGCATCCAAGAAACAACCAATAGTGACAATCTCATTTGCAGAAGCACAATATGTGGCAAGTACATTAGTAGCATGTCAAGCAATATGAATGCAAAGAGTTTTGATGGATTTAATGCAGGAGCAAAAGGGACCTACACTAATCTATTGTGATAATAAATCAAGTATTGCACTATCAAAGAATCATGTTTTTTATAAGAGGAGTTAACACATTGTCACAAGGTATCACTTCATTCAAGAGTTGGTGAACAATGGAGAGATCAATCTTGAGTATTGGAGATCTGAAGATCAGTTGGCAGATATATTCACAAATACATTAGAACAAAAGCGATTTGATTATTTGAGAGAAAATTTGGGTATTTTAAATATTGTTGTAATTAATAGTAGAAATTAGGGGGAGTGTTAAAACATTCTAGTAATTTCTACTAGATGTGTTATGTCAGTCAATGAAAATAAAATAAAATTAAAATGTTATGTCAACTATTTTAGAAACTTCCAAAACTCGACTATAAAAGACGTATCTGTAATCCGTTTTGTGTAAGAAATAAAAAATTGTTTGGTGCAACAACATTGTTCACCGTTTACTATTTGTTGTTTTATTGTTTTGTCTCTACCCACTCAAAACTCTTCACATCCATATTGCTTGACATGCTGCTGATGTACTTGCCACATATTTTTCTTTCGTAGATGAGATTGTCACTATTGGTTGTTTCTTGGATGCCCATGCAACAATACTAGTTCCTAAGTGAAATACATATCCTGAAGTGCTCTTCCATTCATCAATGCTCCTGGCAAAATCACTATTTGTATATCCAACCAACCTAAACTTATGTGTTGTGGAGTATAATATACCATATTCAATAGTCCTTGCAATGTACCTCAATATTCTTTTTCAAACTTGCCAATGTGAATCCTTGGGTGAGTCAATGAATCTAGATATCAGACTAACATGTATCTGGCCTAGTTGCTGTGAGATACATTAAACTTCCAACAAGTCTTTTGAATATAGTTGAATTAACATTGGATCCATTATCTTCTCTATTGAGTTTTGTACTTGTGGCTATAAGAGTAGATGATGGTTTACAATTTATCATTTTAAACCTCTTCAACACATCATTCGCATACTTAGCTTGACAAATGAAAATCCTATTATTATTTTGTACAACTTCAATGCCTAGAAAACATCTCATTAAGCCCAAATATGTCATTTCAAATTCCTTTTGCATGGTTGATTTAAACGTATCTATAGATAAATCTCTAGTAAAGATCATATTATTAACATATAAAAAAAAATTAAAATCCAACGTTGTTTGTTGACCTTCATGTATAGTGTAGTCTTGTCGTTTCTCCTTTTGAATCCATTATCCATCATGTATACATCTATTTAGCTATTCCATGGTCTAGGTGCTTGCTTGAGTCCATAAAGTGTCATTTTCAATGTGTACTTTGTCTTCATGCCCACTTGCTTCATATCCTTCTGATTGTTGTACATAAATTTCTTCCTCAAAATCCATTCAAGAATGTTGATTTGATGTCCATTTGATAAACTTTCCAACCATGGTGAGTTGTAATCGCTAACACAATTCTAACTGCATCAATTCTCACTACGGGTGTAAATGTTTCATTATAATCAACTCTGTATTGTTGTGCAAACCCATTAGCTTCTAATCTTGCCTTATATTTTTCAACATCTCCATTTTCATTAAATTTAGTTTTGAAAACCCAATTCACACCTATGCATTCTTTTCCTTTAGGCAAATCAACTAATTCCCATGTGTCATTCTTTTCTATTGATTCTATCTCTTCATTCATCACATTAATCCGATTTCTTCCTTTATTGCATCCTCAAAACATATAGGATTATGAACAAATAAAGTAAAATTTGATTGTAGATATATTTCTTCTCCATGATCATAAATGTCTTGCAGCGTTCTAAACTTCTTACCTTTAATTCCTGATCTCAAAGATGCAAGTGTAGGATTAGAATCATTACTTGTGAATTAGGAGAGGAATGGGTTGATGATTCACCTTGTTCTCTTTGTGTAGTCCTTGATGGAGTACCTTCTTGTACAACAATTTGATTTTCTTGAACTTTTTCGTCTTCTTCATCATGAGGTGTTGTTGCACCAATTGAAATTGATTTATCTATACTACCATACCAAGATTTTTCATCTTTGGACACGACATTCCTACTTATAATAACCTTCTTGATGATAGGATTGAACAATTTACAAGCTTTTGAATTTTCACAAAAACCAATAAAGATGCATTTCTCACCTCTATCATGCAACTTGCTTCTTGTTACCTTTGCCACAAATGTAAATGCAACACAACCAAAAATTCTAAAATGTGATACACTATGATACTTACCACTCCATACTTGTTGAGACTCCATGCTTGTTGAGGAATTCTGTCTTTCACACTCTTTGTTGGACACCTGTTCAAGATGTATACCGCACAAGCTATTGCTTCAGTCCAATATTCATTAGGTAGATTCTTACCTTTCAACATGCTTCTTGCCATCTCCATTATTGTTCTATTCTTCCTTTTTGCAAAACCATTTTGTTGAGGTGTATAAATTGTAGTAAACTATTGTTTATCCCATAGAACCTCCAAAAGTCTAAGAACTCATTTGAAAGTTAGAAAGTAGATGCTCCCCCCTAATGATGGTGTCTGCATTGGACCACATAAATATATATGCACAAGTTCTAAAGGTGTCCATGCTCTATATGACATTCCTTTTGGAAAAATGTCTCTATGCTATTTTGGCAAAATACAACTATCACATGAACTCATTGGTTCTTGAATTGGTGGTAATCCTTTTACCATTTTCTTCTTTTGCAACAAACACAATCCTCTTCTTGATTTAAGATAACCATACCTCAAATTCCATAGTCATGCTTGATCTTGACATGTTGCCTTGAAATTCGCTTCAACTCCTATGTTTTCACTCCTCATCCTTAGTGGAAACATCATGTTATTTGTCATTTTAACCCTTGCAATTACCATGTTACTAGGAGGTCTATCAAATATAGTGCAAACATTATTCTCAAAAATGATTTTGTAACCTTTTTGAACAAGTTGACCAATACTTATAAGATTATGATTCAATCCAGGTTCAAAGTAAACACTAGGAATAGACCTCTTACCATGATTTATTACCACATTGATTGCACCTTTACCCATGACTGCCACTGTATCATTATTGTCCAATTTTACTTCTGATTTGACTATATTATCCATGATTTCAAGCAATTCTCTATTTCCTGTCATGTGATTGCTACACCCACTATCTAGAAACCAAGAATCACTAATTCATCCTTTTGGCTACGACTTCTTGCTATGATTTTTCAACAAATCCTTTGACAGGCTCTCTACATCAATCCTTATTCAACGATTTGTTCCTTTATATTATTTTTAACTTCTACATTTCCTCTAAACCCTTCCTTGTTGGTAATCTCCTTGTTTTGTAAGGACAACTTGTTCCACAATCTTGATCCTTCAACCTGGCTCTGATACAACTATGATGGTGGTGGATATACAATCCACAAGAGATAAAATAATGAAACACAAACACAAACATGAACATGTAATCCTCAACTACGTACTGTTGCACCTCATTACATTTCATTCATAACATGATTACAATTTCATACATCTCAAATGCTACATTATTCTCATGATCACTTGATCATGCTACACCTTGATTTGATTACATTGCACTTGATTGACCGTTGTTACATCATGCCTCTTTTATAGAGGTCTTTGGACACGACTTTGCCTTTGTAGGCTCTTTTAAACAATCCATTTCATTTTGGAAACTTCCTCTAGAACTTTCTAAGATTCTCTCTCTTTCTAGAACTTTTTGATTTTACCTTTTTGTCTTTTTCATTAAATTAATTAATTATGTTTTAGCAAGAAATTGGTCTCTCCAACACTCCCCCTTAATTTCGACCACATTTTTCATTTTCAAATTTTGTCTTCCAAGTCTGTAAACTCACTCAAATCATTTTCCTTGCATGATACCTTCAAACTATCTTCAAGAACTGCAAATCTTCTTACTCCAACTCTCACCAACTCTTACCAACTGCTGCGGTAGTCCTTCAAACTTTGATCTTCAAAATTTCAGAACTTCAATTTGGAAGTCCTCTTGTTAACTGTAGCTTTCCACTTTTCTTGACATCTTACAAGACCGACAAACTTCTCTTGATTGCTATCCTTTTTTACATATGAACATCTATACTTGAACAACCTTTTCAACATACTTGTAATCTCTATCCAATTTGATCCAAAAATCCATTTGCAATTCATTTGCGTACATCCTATCATGGATTCATTTTTCCACTCTCTATTCCAACACATCATTTTTGAATGATTTCTCAATCCACATTTGGTACACAGATATAGATCCCAACACATGTCCTTTGTGTGTCCTTTCTTGTTGCAATGAGAACAATGCATTCCTTGAACAATTTTTCTTGAACTTGTAACACCTATAACGTCATTTCCTATGACATATCCAAGGCCTTCATATGTTGGCCTCACTATTGGCATGTGCAACCAACATTCCTTGTGATGTTTCGTCACATGGACTAATCGCATCTAGTGGATCCTAACTTTGGGGATTGTAGCAGAGATTAATGTTTTCTAGTTTTGGTCTAACACCAATCGTGGTCCAACAAATTGGTATCAGAGCTAGTGGTCTCAAGTTTGAAACTCCCTAGGAAACTGCCTCTTGTGGATCCTAACTGTGGTAGTTGTGGTCCAACAAAATACTTGTAACTTTATGGTGATTGAAATGATATGGTGTAGAAGATCGTTTTATAAATTTGATGACTTAAGCTAACGGGGAAGGATCAGGATGTACATACTTTTTGGCATTAATTTTTCTCGAATGATACATAAAGGGTCGGTGAATAATGGAAGCATCCTCGTTAAGGGAGGGCTTAATTTAAGTTCCATCTCTCTCCACTCTCATGGCAGGATTATAAAATGATCTATATTTTCTTGCAGAGATAATGTCACTAGGGAAGTTGTGGAGTTTTTATTGATATTTTAAAAGTGATTTGGAAGATCTCATATTTTGGCTTAGCAAGCTCTTGCCAGATGACGTTTCAATTGAAATGGCTATTTGTTATGGACAACCCGTGGAGATTATTATTTGTTCCTAGGTAAACTTAGGACTTCAATATGTTTTGTGTGATTTTTACTGTAGTGGTTTTGTTCCGTAATGTCTATTTAATTAAGAGAGATTATGATTATGTAGGATTTTTGTGAGCTCGGAAGCCCATGGCAGTGGAAATTAGAGGTGGTACAATCAAGCCTGTAGTAGTGGAAATTAGAGACTAAGAACACTAGTAGGCTAACGAATCAAGAAGATAGTAAAATTGTATCAAACCTAGATTTTGTTACTCAAAGTTAAACGTGACCATCAGTAGTTGCCAAATATATGTTGGCAAGAGACACTGTATGGCTTCATGAGTGTTGTCATTGATGGCAAAAAGGTCCATCTCACACATCCGCAGTACATAGTATGTCTATACCAGAAGTCAGATTGAAGAGTGTTTTGGTCCGGTGAACAAGAACAGAGCATGCAGCAAGGTCCGACAATCAGGTCCGGATCTCTCAAATGGTGTAACTCAAAAATTTGCAAACTTGGACAAGTCAAGAGGAGTACCATGACTACTACATTCCTGAGATTTACCCTCCGGTGATGAATGAGTGAAAAGATATGAGCATCTAAGTATTGGGTTCCTGACAGGTAGAGTAGACTGAGGAAGAACTGACCGGCAGAGCATTAGACCTTAATCAGGATGAGAAATTGATGGTGATCAAGCTATTTGAGGGATCATACATGGTTGGTTGACATGATTGATGACTTCTATGTCTATGTCTTTGATACGCATCACATAGTAAGCATGGATTCAGCTGATAGATCAATGTCTTGGAAATATCTTGAGTATTCCGGATGCCAACTAGAAAGATGTTGAAATCCTTGATGATGATATATACTAGATGGATTTCGGTATGAAGGTGTGTGTGGTGATAGTGTGCGAGGAAAGGCAGAGAGTAGTGTGGAAGTAGCAGTACAAGTCTGGTATGTGACAAAACAACATCACTAAAAGCAAAGAAAGAATGAAGTGCATTAGATCAATATATTGAGCCTAACCGGAATTGAACCTCAGCATATGTGGATGCCTCTCTTTAGTTCAAACATCTAGTTACCTTCTCTAAACCTTGTAGAGAGTGAGTCTCTTGTAGGTAGTGTGCCTCTTGTGAGCAGTGTGCTCGGGCAGTGAGCCCTAATTGGCAAGTGCCATTTTGTACTTCTTATTCTTTTAACAGAGAATACAATCTTGGGTTAGTCACCCCATAGTTTTTCCCTTAACAGGGTTTTCCATGTAAAAATCCTTGTGTTATGTGTATTGATTTTATTTCTGCTCTCATGATTATGTATGCTCTTATGTTTTGATGCTGCATTAATATTAAAGAAGAAAAGAAAGTTGAGATATTTAAGATAACTGATTCACCTCCCCTCTCAGTTATCTGTCTTGTTTCCAACAATTGGTATCAGAGCTAATTTCCTCTAAACAAAGCCTAACAGCTTGAGGAAGATCTGGGAATCTCAATGGATATGTATGGTATGAAGGAACAACTTCAGTCTGCTCTAGATGATCTTGAGCAATCTCACTCTGAGGTCAATAATTTGAGAGAAAGACTCAAACAAGCTGATGATTTCTTAAATGAGCTAAAAGAAAAACTGAGTATCTCTGTGAAAAAGAGGAAGAAACTTCTTCAACAATTAGCAAGTCAAAGTAAAGCCAATGATACTAATGAAGATTTGAATGAGAAAAACAAACTATGTGAAAAGCTATCAAAAGAGGTCATTATGGTAAGGCATGAAATGGAATTAGGGGTTATGAGATTCACCCAAGAAATTGAAGAGAAAAGAAAAATTGAAGATAATCTAAAACAATCTCTCAAGGAGAAGACAAAGGACTACCACAAAATGGATAGAATAATTAGGCATCTGGAATCTAATCTTGAAGAAGCTAGAGATAATGAAGAACAACTTGAGAATCAGATAGACACTCTTAAACAAGATCTTTAAATAGCAAATGAATACAAAGAAAAATTCAAGATAAGCTCAGCTCAACTTGAAGTTCTTCTTGAAAGCTAAAAGAGGGTAGATGACAAGCGTGGTTTGGGTTATGAGAAAGGTGAAAGCTCCGGATTCGGTCAGAAGAGCTCTGGATTAGGAAGTCAAAGAAACAAGCCTATAAGACCTCTGATAAGACAGCCAAATGCTCAAAGATATCCATCCTTCAATGGATACTGCTAAAATCACAACTTTAGTCATAAACCAACTCAGTGCAGAAGAAGAATGAATCAGACTAATTCATCCTTCTCTGGACAGTGTTTCAACTGCAGAAGGTATGGTCACAAATCTCATGAATGCAGAAATATGCAATTAAATAATTCATTCAATGGTAGATGCTTTGCATGCAATAGAATGGGACATATGGCTAATCAATGCAGATCAAGAGGATATTAGTCAAATATGCAAAGAAATGTTGTTTGCTACAATTGCAATAGATCCGGTCATATTGCAAAATTTTGCAAAAGTAAGAATCAGGATAAAAAGGGTTTGGTGCATCATAATCAAAATCAAGACGAAGGAAAGAATAAAGTGAATGCAGACGAAGTTCAAAGGGAGATGAACAAGATTTGGGTGAAGAGAAGCACATAAAATGTTGGGGATGGATCCGCACCAGAATCTGGTGCTGATATTTCTTCCAGAAACTAAGTAGATGAGCTTTGGCTTAGGTGGAGTCACAAAGGAAAATAAATTCCCCCAGCCAGTCAATTGGTGCCTAAATCTAGCACATGGAAGGTTGCAGATTAAAGGGTTCTCAGAGAAATATCTAAATAACCCTCGGTAAAAATATGAAAGATCTGCAAAGAGTTTTGAAGAGTTTAATCATCAAAGATTGATCTGGTTTGTCAGCCATCCGGTAAAAGCAGGATTTTCACAGTTAAATCTGGTATGATTCAAAATTGAAATATCTTGATCTGCGGATAAAAGGCATGATTGGAGGAAAGGAGATACTTATCACTAAAAATAATTCTAAGTGCATCTCAGTGATTCGGAAAGATCTCTCAGAACAAAGTCAGAACAAGGTAACCGGAATGACTTAAGTTGTGCATTTATTGCAATAGGAAATTAGGGATTGCGCAGAGATAAAAGGGTTCTTTTGTTCATCATTTACACATTTTCTTTCGACAAGAAGAAAGGAAGAGCTCTGCATCAAGATTTTTTCAACCCTCTCAAAGATCAACCACATAATCTAATTCAACCATCAATCTTTTCCGGCTCATATTGTGAACCCTAGAAGCGTAAAAAGGTATTTCCATTCTTGAATATCTCTCTCCGAATCTTTTTGCAAGATGGCTACTCCAAATGTTGTCAAGATCACTGATAGGATGCGTCTAAAGTTCAAGAAACACCCCTACAAATCCCTAGAAGTTGATCCCTTAGGCGCCTTCTCTAGCATTCCGCATGGGGTTCTACACGTAGAAGATGTTAGGGTATACATACATGCCAATATTGAGGAATTTGATGAATCCAAGCTGATGGATATCTATCACAAACAATTAATAGATGAAACATTTGAACTTAAACCTCAATACAAGGCCCTCCGGAATAAACATTTTGGACATTGCATCCACTTTCCCTATTTTTTAGAAGATGAATGTGTTGGCAAGAGACACATTATGGATTCATGATTGTTGTCATTGATGGCAACAAAGTTCATCCCTCACATCCGTAGGACATGGTGTGCCTACACCGGAAGTCAGACTGAAGAATGTTGTGGTCCGGTAAGCAATAATAGAGCATGTGGTAAGGTCTGACAGTCAGGTCTGGATCTCTTAGAGGAAGCATCTTTGTAAAGTGCAGACTTGGGAAAGTCAAGAGGAATACCTTGACTAATATATTCCAGGGATTGAGCCTCCGGTGATAAGAGAGTGAAGAGATATGAGTATCTAAGTTTTGGGGTCCGGTTTGGCATAGTAGACAGAGGAAGGACTGACAGACAGAGCATCAGAATTATTCCGAATGAGATTTTAATGGTGATCAAGGTTTTTAAGGTATCATCCATGATTGGCCGACATGTTAGATGACTTATATAAGTATCTCCTTGATCCGCATCACTTGGTGAGCAAGGATTCAGCCAACAGACTAAAGTTTGGGAAAACATTGACTATTCCGAATGCCGACTAGAAAGAGGATGAAATCCATTGTACGGATATATATACCAGATGGATTTGGAGATAAAGTGTGTTGGTTATCATTGTGTGTGAAAAAATAGGGTAGAGGATAGTGTGAAGGCAGTAATACAAGGTCCGGTATGTAACATGACAACAGCACCCAAGAAGAGGAAGAATGAAGTGCAGTAGATCAGTGTATTGAGCCTAACCAGAACTGAACCTCAGCATGTGTGGATGCTTCTCATCAGTTCAAGTACCTAGTTTTCTTGTATAAACTACTGTAGGCAGTGAGCCTCTTGTGAGCAGTATGTTCGGGCAGTGAGCCTTAATTAGCAAGTGCCATTCTATACTATCTTATTCTTCTAATAGAGAATACAATCTTGGGTTAATCACCCCGTGGTTTTTCCCCTAACAAGGTTTTCCACGTCAAAATCACTGTGTCATGTGTATTGTTGTTATTTCCATTTCATGAATATGTTTGCTTACTTGAATTGATACTACATTAATTATTAAGGAAGATAGAAAAATTGAAATAATTAAGATAACTGATTCACCCCCTGTCTCAGTTATCAACAATTAGTATCAGAGCCAAGTTCCTCCAAACAGAGCCTAACAACTTGAGGAAGATATGGAAATAAAAATAGATGTGTATGGTATGAGGGAGCAACTTCAGTCTGCTCTAGATGATCTTGAGCAATCTAATTCTGAAGTCAATGAACTGAAGGAAAGACTCAAACAAGCTGATGATTTCATAAATGAACTAAAAGGGAAACTAAGTCTTTCTATGAAAAAGAGAAAGGATCTACTTCAACAATTGGCAAGTCAAAGTGAAGGAAATGATACAAATGAAGATCTAAAGGAGAAAACCAAGTTATGTGAAAAGTTATCAAAAGAGATCATTATGGCAAGACATGAAATGGAATCAGGAGTTATGAAATTTACTCAAGAAATTGAAGAGAAAAGAAAAACTGAAGATGATCTAAGACAATCTCTCAAGGAGAAATTAGAAGACTACCACAAGATGGATAGAATAATCAGACATCTTGAATCTGATCTTGAAGATGCTAAAGAAAATGAAGAAAAACTTGAGGATCTAATTATCTCTCTTAAAAGGGATCTTCAAACAACAAATGAATATAAAGAGAAATTCAAGATAAGTTCTACTCAACTTGAAGTTCTTCTTGAAAGCCAAAAGATGGTAGATGACAAGTGTGGCTTGGGATATGAGAAAGGTGAAAGCTCCGGATCCGGTCAGAAGAAGTTTGGATCAGAAAATCCAAGGAATAGGCCTAGAAGACCTCCGATAAGGCAACCCAATGCTCAAAGATATCCATCCTTCAATGGATACTGCCACTACTGCAATAAATTTGGTCACAAAGCTAATCAGTGTAGAAAGAGAATGAATCAGACTAATACATCCTTCTCTGGACAATGTTTTATCTACAAAAGGTATGGTCACAAATCTCATAAGTGCAGAAATATGCAAATGAATAATTCATTCAATGGTAGATGCTTTGCATGCAATAGAATGGGTCATATGGCGAATCAATACAGATCAAGAGGACATCAATCAAATATGCAAAGAAATGTTGTTTGCCACAATTGCAATAGATCCGGTCATATTGCCAAATTCTATAGAAGCAAGAATCAGAACAAAAGAGGTCTGGTACATCATAATCAGAATCAAGACAAAGGAAAAAGAATAGTGAATGCGGATGAAGTTCAAAGTGAGATGAACAAGATTTGGGTGAAGAGAAGTACAGAAAATGTAGGGGATGGATCCGCACCAGAATCTGGTGCTGATATTCCTTCCAGAAATTAAAAAATGAGCTCTGGCTCAGGGGGAGACACAAGGAAAAACACTTTTCCCCCAGCCAGTTAATTGGTGCCGGGATTGGCACAAGGAGATTTGCGGATCAAAGGGTTCTCAGAGAAACATCTAAATAAGCTGTGGTTAAGATATGGAATATCCGCAAGATGTTTGGAACAAGATTGTTCCAGTTCTTCAAGTCATCCGGATAAGGAAAACAAGGCAAACCGGAATGACTTAAGTTGAGCATTTATTGCAACTTGGTATTAGGGTTTGCAGAGTAATATAAGGGTTTTTCTTATTAAACATTTGTTCATTCTGCATTCGAGAAGAAGCGAAAAAGAGCTCTGCAACTAATTTCCTCAAGCCCATCAAAAATCATTTGCAAAAGTCGATTCATCCAACAATTGATCCGGCTCACTCCGTGAAACCTAGAAGCGTAAAAGGTATTTTCTGTTCTTGAATATCTCTCTGTAAATCTTTGAAAGATGACTACTCCGAATGTGGTGAAGATTTCTGATAGGCCTTGACCCAAATTTAAGAAACATCCTTATAAATCTCTAGAAGTGGACCCCTTAGGGGCATTTTCCAGCATTCCGCATGGGGTTTTGTACATAGAGGATATTAGGGCATATATTCATGCAAATATTAAAGAATTTGGGGAATCTAAGCTGGTTGATATCTACCACAAGCATTTGATAGATGATTCATTTGAAATTAAAACTCAGTATAAAGCCATCCAGGAAAAGCATTTTGCACAATGTATTCATTTCCCCTGTTTTGCAGAAGATGAATGGGTCTGGTATGTTTTGAACAGGGTGCATGATAACTTCATGTGGTTAAATGGACCATTCAAAATCACTAAGGATGCCATTAAGGCGTAACCAGATTACACTCAACCGGTGAGATGCCCACTCTCAAATCTATCAAAAACCAAATTGTAAGTGAGGATACTAGATCAAAGTTTGATAAAAGAGCAATGATAATAGAGGATATCATAGAGCTGGATATCAAGTTTGCATCAATGATAATTGGATATAAGATATATCACTCCAGCAGGGAGAATTCAGTATTTGAAACTGCTATATATACTACCTATGAAATGTTGAGGAAGAATGCAGACTATGATCTTTGTGAGCTTCTTCTGAACCAACTCTTAGAGAATCTGTAGAAGATAAAGAAAGACAAGAAGAATTCCTTCAAGTATGGTGGGTTGATACTGTGTTTGTTCTTCTACCTCATGAATGAGCTTCCTGGATCCAGTGGTTGGGTGTGGCAGAATGATAGACCAGTTGCCATCCAAATCAGAGATTATATACATGGGCTTGGTGATGCTAAGGCACATAATACAACACTATGGGGTTATTTCAAAAACTTTCAAAACATGATGCAGGCTAGAGAAAGAATTCCCAAATCATTAGTTGAAAAATATAAGGAGATAGTTTGCTTTATGGTAGAAACTGATAAGTGCCTAATGGAGGCAGTGGAGCCAAGGGTAGTATGGATCATGCCAATGGGGTATGAAGTTGATGAGAAAATTGTAGAGCTACATGTTCAACACATGCTAAGTCAGCCAAAGGATCCTAAGGCAGAAAGGTTTGGAACCTTTGAAGAGCTAAGTGTGAAGATCCATGTGGAGCTATGACAACTGGAAATGAAGAGAAGAGTGAGAAAAGAAGTTGAGAACATTGCCAAAAGTTTTGGCATTTCAAAAGAGGCACTTGATGCCAGCAGAGAAAAGATGGAAAGGGCAGAAAAAGAAAAGGAAGAAGCAGAAAATCAAAGTGTTCCGGTAGAAGCCCCCTTCCAGACCAGATCCTCTACTGGTTCTGCATCTGCCACTGCTAAGAGCTCAAAGGCATCTAAACCGAAAGCAAAATCATTTGGTAAAGGTGAAAAGAGAACAAAAACAAAGGCAACAAGGTCTTATGTTAGTCAGAAGGATGATGAAGAGACTCAATCTGATGAAGAGATCAAGAAGATGATGATGAAGAAGAAAATATCCAGTGAAACCAAGGAGGTAGAGGCAGAAGAGTTTGTTGAAAAGCCCACTCTATCATTAGATGATGTGGTTAAAGCAGTTACTATGGATGGGAATCTACAACCAATAACATAATTCTATGATGCATATAATGATGCAGATAGAAAGATCTTGGAGGAAGCCACAGTTAAGTACTTGAACATATACAATAAGGCTTTTATTGAAATCATATCTCTCATTCCCAAAATCCTAGAGAAGGAATTAGAGATAAGAAAGAATAATGCTAGGGCAAAGGATCTTGAGATCCGGGAACAGATAGCCATTCAACTCTTTCCTTCAATCACTTCGAAACAAATGAACATGGTCTTCAAAGATTGCAAGGATGAGTTCTGGAGTAAGGCCAGTATGAATCAACTCATGCTTGGAGAAACTGATAAGGTGGCAAAAGAAATAGAGGAAATCCTCTGGAATGCCTATAAAAGATTCAACATTCCTATCATAGAGGACATAAGTGATGAGCCCTCTGCCATGGATGACAAGGAAGAAACTACTGAGATAGTAGTAGAAGAGGTAAAGGAGACAGGTGAAGAAAAAGGTAAGGACTTAGATTCCTCTACTCCAGAAAAGGAAGTCCAAGGAGAAGTAAATCTAGACTCTCCAGCAGTCTCCGGATCCAAAGAAGAAGAAAGAATAGAGGATAAAGAAAAAGGAGTGAAGGAAAAAGAAGATGATAGTGCTAAGGTTGCAGAAGGAAAGAAGACTTCAACAAAGAAGACCACAGCTGTTAGTGGTAAGAGTGTAGAAGGAGATAAAGCTCCAAGAGATAGCCCTAAGATTGCAAAAGAGCACAAGAATCTATCTTCGGTAAGAGAAATTGCAGAAACTGTCAAAGAATTCTTAAACAAAGAGACAATGGAGATTGATGAATCAGAACTTCTACAAGGGCCATTTAATTTTAATTCTCTTTCCCCGGTACAAACAATGAAGATAGCTTCATTTGCTAATGCAAAGGCAAAAGAAAAACTCCTGAAGTCTCACATGGAAGACTGTGAGCTAATAGAAGTTGCATCTGGAGTATTAGAAAAGATCATGCCATCTTTTCAGAAGGATCTCTCAGCCTCCTCATCCGGTAATCTCAAATCTCTAGTCAATAGTGTTAGCACACATTTTGGTTCCCTAGAGAAGTCAGCAGAAGATAAGGTCCGGAAGGAATTTTTGGCAAAAAGATTATCAGAGGTACAAGGGTTAATAACTAATGACAGGAGGAATATGAATATTGGGATAAAGAGCTTAGAAAATGCTCTTAAAGATGGTGGGGAAATGTACAAATTTTGTTTATCATGGTCCAAAGTAACACTAGATATTGAGAAGAACGTGAAAGAACATGAGGACAAACTGACAAAACTTTCTAAGAATTTTGATCCTCTCTCCTCTTCCATAATAAATCAAGAATGTCAGACTATTGCAGTCTTGAATGAAATCAAGAAGCTTGAGAAGGAAAAGAAAAATAGAATAAGCAGGTTGGGTGAACTTAGAGGGATAATTATCCCTAAGTTAGAGGCCATGCATGAGGCCATAAAAGAAGCTCAGATCATAACCCGGACCAGTGATCCGACAGATCTAAAAAGGGTAGACACATTTGCATTCCTGCTGAGTGGTCACATCTCAATTTTGGACAGGATGAAGCAAAGTTGGGCAACAAAATTCATCCAATTGAAGACAACTTTTGCAGACATACTTCAGTATATGTAAGTATGCTATATACATATATTTATGCGGCTAAGTATAGTTGACTTTTTGAGAATTTTGGTGTGCGGACCCTACCTTTTTCCATTGATGTCAAAGGGGGAGTGCAGAATAGTGAAAATGTGAAATCTAGCTAAGGGGGAGCTCCGGTAAAATGTACATTAGAACAGAGCATCAACCAAGGGGGAGTGTAGTATAACACTTAGTCATTTTTCACTAAGTGTTGCCATCAATGCCAAAGGGGGAGATTGTTGGCAAGAGACACATTATGGATTCATGATTGTTGTCATTGATGGCAACAAAGTTCATCCCTCACATCTGTAGGACATGGTGTGCCTATACCGGAAGTCAGACTGAAGAATGTTGTGGTCCGGTAAGCAAGAACAGAGCATGTGGCAAGGTCTGACAGTCAGGTCCGGATCTCTTAGAGGAAGCATCTTTGTAAAGTGCGGACTTGGGAAAGTCAAGAGGAATACCTTGACTAATAGATCCCAGGGATTGAGCCTCTGGTGATAAGAGAGTAAAGAGATATGAGTATCTAAGTTTTGGGTCCAGTTTGGCAGAGTAGACAGAGGAAGGACAGACAGACAGAGCATCAGAATTATTTTGGATGAGATTTTGATGGTGATCAAGGTTTTTAAGGTATCATCCATGATTGGTTGACATGTTATATGACTTATATAAGTATCTCCTTGATCCGCATCACTTGGTGAGCAAGGATTCAGCCGACAGACTAAAGTTTGGGAAAACATTGACTATTCTGAATGCCGACTAGAAAGAGGATGAAATCCGTTGTACGGATATATATACCAGATGGATTTGGAGATAAAGTGTGTTGGTTATCATTGTGTGCAAAAAAAAGGGGTAGAGAATAGTGTGAAGGCAGTAATACAAGGTCCAGTATGTAACAGGACAACAGCACCCAAGAAGAGGAAGAATGAAGTGCAGTAGATCAGTGTATTGAGCCTAACCGAAACTGAACCTCAGCATGTGTGGATGCTTCTCATCAGTTTAAGTACCTATTTTTCTTGTATAAACTATTGCAGGTAGTGAGCCTCTTGTGAGAAATATGTTCAGGCAGTGAGCCCTAATTGGCAAGTGCCATTCTGTACTATCTTACTCTTCTAACAGAGAATACAATCTTGGGTTAATCACCCCATGGTTTTTCCCCTAACAGGGTTTTCTACGTCAAAATCATTGTGTCATGCGTATTGTTGTTATTTCCATTTCATGAATATGTTTGCTTACTTGAATTGATACTACATTAATTATTAAGGAAGATAAGAAAATTGAAATAATTAAGATAACTGATTCACCCCCCCTCTCAGTTATCAACAGAATAGGTCCGATATGTTCTTAGCAGAATACATGACAACTTCATGTGGTTGATGAAGCCCTTCAAGATAACAAAAGATGCCATTAGGGCAATAACTGGATTGCACTCATCTAGTGGGTTGCCTGCTCTCAAATCTGTCAAGAATCAGATAGTAAGTGAGGCTACCGGATCAAAGTTTGACAAAAGAGTAATGACAATAGAATATATCACAAATCTAGATATCAAATTTGCCTCTATGATAATTGGATATAAAATATATCATTCCAGTAGGGAGAACTCTGTGTCTGGAACTACAATATATACTGCATATCAGATGCTAAGGGAAAATGCAGATTATGATCTATGCGACCTTCTCCTGAACCAACTGTTGGAAAACTTGTAGAAAATCAAGAAGGACAAGAAAAACTCATTCAAGTATGGGGTCTTAATACTGTGTTTATTCTTTTACTATATGAATGAGCTACCCAGATCAAGTGGTTGGGTATGGCAAAATGATAGACCGGTTGCCATACAAATCAGAGACTACATGTATGGGCTTTGTGATGCCAAGGCTCAAAGCATAGCACTCTAGGGATATTTTAAGAACTTCCAAGGCATGATGCAATCTAGAGAGAGAATTCCTCAAACAATAGTTGAAAAATATAAGGATACATTAAGCTTCATGGTAGATACTGATCAATGCCTAATGGAGGTAGTTGAGCCTAGAACAATTTAGATTATGCCAATGGGATATGAGGTTGATGAGAAAATCTTGGAGTTGCATATCCAGCACTTGCTAAGTCAGCCTAAGCACCTAGAGGCAGAAAGGTTTGGAACCTTTGAAGAATTGAGTGTAAAAATTCATGTTGAACTAAGGTAATCGGAAATAAAAAGAAAAGTCAGAAAGGAAGTAGAGGAAATCACCAAGAGATATGGGATATCAAAAGAGGTAGTTGATGCAAACAGAGAGAAAATAGAAAGAGCTGAGAAAGAGAAACAAGAAATAGAAAAATAAAGTGTTCCTGTGCAAGCCTCCTCCCGAACCAGATCCTCAAAGAGCTCTGCACCTGCCACTTCTAAGAGCTCAAGAGCCTCAAAACCAGAAGTCAAGACATCCAGAAAGGGAGAGAAGAGAACGAAAACAAAGGCCACAAGGTCATACATAAGCCAAAAGGATGATGAAGAAACAGAGATTGATGAGGAGGTCAAGAAAATGAAGAAGAAAAAGAAAACATCCATGGAATCCTCTGCAAGCAAAAATAAAGAAGAAGAGGCAGAAGAATTTGTTGAAAGGCCCACTCTTTTTGTTGATGATGTTATCAAGGCAGTCACAGTGGATGGAAATATGCAACCGATGACAGAATTTTATGATGAGTATAGTGACATTGACAAATGGATCTTGGAAGATGCTACAATTAGGTACCTAAACATTTATAATAAAGCATTCATTGAAATCATTTCTCTAATTCCCAAAAGTCTAGAGAAGGTACTTGAACTCAGAAAAGAGAATGCCAAGGAAAAGGATTTAGAGATCCAGGAGCAGATTGCAATTCAACTCTATCCTTCCATTACTCCAAAACAAATCACCATGATCTTTAAGGACTGCAAGGATGAGTTCCGGAGCAAAGTAAGAATGAACAAGCTTATGCTTGGAGAGACTGATCAGGTGGCAAAAGAAATAGAAGACATCCTCTGGAATGCCTTCAAGAGATTCAATCTTCTTGTTATAGAGGAAATAGATGAAGAACCTTCTACCATGGATGTTGAAGGATTAGATACATCAAAAGAAGAATCTACTGAGAAAAATGCAGAAGAGCCAAAAGAGTTAGATGAGGAGAAGTCTAAGGACTTGGATTCCTTTGTTTCGGAAGAGGAAATCCTTGAAGAAGTTAACATCTCTCCTCCGGATCCCCCTGCAGACTCAAGTACTAAAGGAGAAGAAAGAGAAGAGGAGAAATTGAATCAAGAAGAGGAGGTAAAGGGAAGAGAAGAAGATCAAACAGAAAAGATCCCTGATGACAGTTCTGAAGTGACAAAAGGAAAGAAGATTCTGTCTCTGACAAGAGACACTGCAGAGGTAGTAAAGAGCTTCTTGAACAAAGAAATGCTAGAGATAGATGAACTGGAATTATTTCAAGTACCACTAAATTTTGATTCCCTCTCTCCGGTCTAGACAATGAAGATAACATCTTTTGCTCAAGCTAATGCAAAAGAAAAGCTTCTGAAGTCTCACAAGGAAGATTGTGAGCTGATAGAGATTGCATCCGGTGTGCTAGAGAAGATCATGCCATCCTTACAAAAGGATCTTTTGGCATCTCCATTTGGTAACTTGAAATCTCTGGTTAAGTTTGTTAGCACCCATTTTGATTCTTTGGAGAAATCAACAGAAGAGAAAGTCTAGAAAGAATGTTTGGGAAAGAGATTCACTAAAGTGCAGGGACTCATAACTAATGACAGGCGGACCCTGGGTATTGGGATAAAGAGCCTAGAAAATGCTCTTAAAGATGGTGGAGAAATGTATAAATTCTGTCTATCCTAGTCTAAAGTGACTGAGGATATTGAAAAGAAGGTGAAAGAACAAGAAGATAAACTGTCAAGTTTATCTCAAAATTTTGATCCTCTCACCACATCCATAATGAATCAAGAGTGCCAGGCTATTGCCATTCTAAATGAAATAAAGAGGCTTGAAAAGGAGAGGAAGAATATAATAAGTAGGATGAGTGAACTTTGAGGGATAATTGTCCCTAAGTTAGAGGCCATGCATGAGGCCTTAACTGATGTTCAGACCACGGCCTGGACCAGTGATCCGACAAACTTAAGAAGGGGAGAAGCTTATTCATTTTTGTTGCGTGGTCACATTTCAATTTTAGACAGGATGAAGTAGAGTTGGATGACATAAATTATACAGTTGAAAACCACCTTTGCGGATATACTTAAGTATATGTAAGTATAACATTAATATATACTTATGCGGTTATGTATAAGATGATTTTTGCAAATTTTGGTATGTGGATTCCACCCTTTTCCATTGATGTCAAAGGGGGAGTGAAGAGTAGTGAAAAATGTGGAATCCAGCTAAGGGGGAGCTCTGGTAAAATAGTGCATAAGATAGAGCATTAGCCAAGGGGGAGTTTGCTGCGACACTTAGTCAATTTTCACTAAGTGTTGCCGTCAATGCCAAAGGGAGAGATTGGTGGCAAGAGACACTGTATGGCTTCATGAGTGTTATCATTGATGGCAACAAAGTCCATCTCACACATCCACAACACATAGTATGTCTATACCAGAAGTTAGATTGAAGAGTGTTTTGGTCTGGTGAATAAGAACAGAGCATGCAGCAAGGTCTGACAATCAGGTCCAGATCTCTCAGATGGTGTAACTCAGAAAGTTATAGACTTGGACAAGTTAAGAGGAGTACCATGACTACTACATTCTTGAGATTTAGCCTTCGGTGATGAATGCGTGAAAAGATATGAGCATCTAAATATTGGGTTCCTGACAGGTAGAGTAGACTAAGGAAGAACTGACTGGCAGAGCATCAGACCTTAATCCGGATAAGAAATTGATGGTAATCAAGCTATTTGAGGGATCATACATGGTTGGCTGACATGATTGATGAATTCTATGTCTATGTCTTTGATATGCATCACATAGTAAGCATGGATTCAGCTGACAGATCAGTATCTTGGAAATATCTTGAGTATTCCGGATGTTGACTAGAAAGATGTTGAAATCCTTGATGCGGATATATATACTAGATGGATTTCGGTATGAAGGTGTGTGTGGTGATAGTGTGTGAGGAAAGGCAGAGAGCAGTGTGGAAGTAGCAGTACAAGTCCGGTATGTGACAGAACAACAACACTAAAAGCAGAGGAAGAATGAAGTGCATTAGATCAGTATATTGAGCCTAACTGAAACTGAACCTTAGCATATGTGGATGCCTCTCTTCAGTTCAAACATCTGGTTACCTTCTCTAAACCTTGTAGATAGTGAGTCTCTTGTAGGCAGTGTGCTTCTTGTGAGCAATGTGCTCGGGCAGTGAGCCCTAATTGGTAAGTGCCATTTTGTACTTATTCTTTTAACATAGAATACAATCTTGGGTTAGTCACCCCATGGTTTTTCCCTTAACAGGGTTTTCCACGTAAAAATCTTTGTGTTATGTGTATTGATTTTATTTCTGCTCTCATGATTATGTATGCTCTTATGTTTTGATGCTGCATTAATATTAAAGAAGAAAAGAAAGTTGAGATATTTAAGATAACTGATTCACCCCCCTCTCAATTATTTGCCTTGTTTCTAACAATATATAAATGATATAAGCTTATTTTTGGTTAATTTGTTTGTTTATTTTTTTAATTGAAGAACGTTGTTTTAGCATGAAGTTTTAATCATCAATTGTTTCGAAGGTTTTAATTGCATGTAGTTTTACTTCTACCAATATCTCTATAATTCTAAATTGAGGGTTTTGATTACACACATTTCCTTTCTCATAATCTCTGTAGATTTGTAAATCTGGATGCTTCTTCGTTACATATTTTGGAATTCTTTTTAAGGGTTTTATTCAATGCATGTGAATTATTTCCTTCAGCTGAAGAGAGGGCTAAGGTAACAACTTTATACAAATGTGTAATTTATTACTAAAGAGCTCCAAAGGAAGGGACATTATTTGGTTATATATATATTTGTTTCTTTAATACATTATTGCAGGTAAGTAACAATTTTTTTTTAAAATGATGTATACGAGGCTTAAAAATGATGTATATTGGCTTTGGAATGGATATGCTTGTTTTGAATCCTACCAGCAAAGAACTTTGGCTTTCTTTATAATAATTCCATTTGAGGGTTTTGATTGTAGGGAGTGTTTTCCCTTGCAGTACAAAGGTTTCATTTTAGGATCCTAATGCCATGCAATTATTTTGGTTGATAACATACTAGCCTTCTAGGAGAAGACATTTTGTGGAAGCATATTGTATTTACAAATTTGGACTCTTTGAAGATGGAGAGGTTGAGGTCCGAATAATGTGAGTCTACTTTGTGAAGTCTTGTTCATTAATATCTTTTTCTAAAGGTGCTGTACATTTATTTGGCTTGAGATTCTGTGTCATGAATCGTTGAACCCAAAAGTAGTAATGATCTGTTTGGAAGGTTTGGCCCATTTTTGTGTCATGAGCAGAGCACAACAATAGTAGTTAATCTTTTCTTTTCTAAATTTTTTTATGTTTCCTTAGGGGCTATAAAGATCTTTTAGTTTTGTTGTACAATGTTTTTATAATTATTTGATTCTCTTAGTCTTTTGCAATGAACTTGTTTTGAACTTTGCAGCAATAAAATTGACCTATGATTCATTTTCAAATATAATCTATTTTGAGGGTTTTAATTATTGGGAGGGGGAAGCCACAAGAGTTTCCCTGCAAGGTATGTATGCCTCATATTAGATGCATAGTATGTCCATTATTGTTTTGTTCTTCCTTTTTGCAACACCCTTTTGTTGAGGTGTATAACTTGTAGTAAATTATTTTTATCCCATGGAACCTCCAAAATTCTAAGAACTCATTTGATTTATATTCACATCCTCTATCGGATCTCAATACCTTAATGAATAGGCCACTTTTTTTTTCAACCAATGCTTTGAATTCTTTGAACTTTCCAAATGCTTTAGATTTATACTTAAGAAAATAAACCCATGTCTTCCTAGTATAATCATCAATGAAAGTTAGAAAGTAGATGGTCCCCCTAATGATGGTGTTTGCGTTGGACCGCATAAATCTATATGCACAATTTCTAGAGGCGCCCATGCTCTATATGACATTTCTTTTGGAAAACTTTCTCTATGTTGTTTTGGCAAAATACAACTATCACATGAACTCATTGGTTTTTGAATTGGGGGTAATCCTTTTACTATTTTCTTCTTTTGCAACAAACACAATCCTGTGAATTAAGATGACCATACCTCAAATGCCATAGTCATGCTTGATCTTGACATGTTGCCTTGAAATTTGCTCCAACTCCTATGTTTTCACTCCTCATCCTTAGTGGATACATCATGTTCTTTGACATTTCAATCCTTGCATTTACCATGTTACTACGAGGTCTATCAAATACAGTGCAAACATTATTCTCAAAAATGATTTTATAACCTTTTTGAACAAGTTGACCAATACTTATAATATTATGATTCAATCCAAGTACAAAGTAAACATCAAGAATAGACCTCTTACCATGATTTGTTACCACATTGATTACACGTTTAACCATGACTGCCATTGTATCATTATTGACCAATTTTACTTCTGATTTGACTATAATATCCATGCTTTCAAACAATTCTCTATTTCTTGTCATGTGATTACTACACCCACTAGCTAGAAACCAAGAAACACTTGAATTTTCTTGATCTACATGGCACTTAATGAACAATGTGCCTGAACTACTTTAAGAAAAAAATGCATTTTGCTTTCCTGCATCTGCTTGTTTCTTTTGACATTTACTTGCAATGTGTTCAAATCTCTTGTAATAATAACATTGGGTATTGGACTTATCATACCTTTGTGATGCTTCATTATATCCACATCCTCTAGATCTAAAATCTTGTCTTGGCCTTCCTCCTAGATCAAGACTTTTTATTTCTTCTCTTTGGAAATTGTTTCTTCCTCGTCCTTTTCCTCTAAAATTCCTCTTCCTTTGCCTTTGCCAAATGTCATTTGTGATTTGAATGCATTCTCTAACAAAACATCATCATTCTTCTTCAACCTATATTCATGAGATAGCAATGATCCAAACAACTCTTCTATAGATAACTGTGACATATCTTTCGATTCCTCAATTGCAACCACAATAATATCAAACTTACTAGGCAAACTTCTAAGAATCTTTTCAACAACCTTCTGATCTGATAACTCATCACCATTTGATCTAATTTCATTAACCACATTCATTACTTGACCTTGAAATTGATCTACTAAATCTGAGTCTTTCATTTGCAGGTTCCAAAGAAATAATGTACTATAATTTATACACCTTAGCAGAATGGTGTCGCAGAAAGGAAGAATAGAACAATAATGGAGATGGCAAGAAGCATGTTGAAAGGTAAGAATCTACCTAATGAATATTGAGATGAAGCAATAGCTTGTGCAATATACATCTTGAACATGTGTCCAACAAAGAGTGTGAAAGACAAGATTCCTCAACAAGCATGGAGTGGTAAGTATCATAGTGTATCACATTTTAGAATTTTTGGTTGTGTTCCATTTGCATTTGTGCCAAATGAAACAAGAAGCAAGTTGGATGATAGAGGTGAGAAGTGCATCTTTATTGATTATTGTGAACATTAAAAATATTATAAGTTGTTCTATCCTATCACCAGGAAGGTTATTATAAGTAGGGATCTTGTGTTCAAAGAAGAAGAATCTTTCAGTTGGTGCAATAATACCTCATAATGAAGAAGAAGAAAAAGTTCAAGAAAATCAAGACAATCAAACTATTGTGCAAGAAGGTACTCCATCAAGGACTCCACAAAGAGAATAAGGTGAATCATCAACCCTTTCCTCTCCTAATTCATAAGTAAGTAATGATTATAATCCTACACTTGCATCTTTGAGATCAATAATTAAAGATAAGAAGTTTAGAAGGCAGCGAGACATTTATGATCAAGGAGAAGAAATAGATTTGCAATCAAATGTTTCTTATTTGCTCATTGATCCTATATGTTGTGAGAATGCAATAAAGGAAGAACATTGGGTTAATGCAATGAATGCAGAGATAAAATCAATAGAAAATAACTACACATGGGAATTAGTTGATTTTCCAAAAGGAAAAGAATGCATAGGTTTGAAATGGGTCTACAAAACTAAGTTTAAAGCAAATGGAGATGTTGAAAAATATAAGGCAAGATTAGTAGCTAAGGGGTTTGCACAACAATATGGAGTTGATTATAATGAAACATTTGCACCCGTAGCAAGACTTGATACAGTTAGAATGGTGTTAGCAATTGCAGCTCAACATGGATCGAAAGTTTATCAAATGGATGTCAGATCAGCTTTTTTGAATGGATTTTTAGAGGAAGAAGTTTATGTATAACAACCAGAAGGATATGAGGTAAGAAGACATGAAGAAAAGTTATACAGATTGAAAAAGACACTTTATGGACTCAAGCAAGCATCTAGAGTGTGGTATAGATGAATAGATGTATACATGATGGATAATGGATTCAAAAGGAGTAACAATGAGCTTACACTATACATGAAGGTCAACAAGCAAGGTTAGATTTTGATTGTTTTTTAATATGTTAATGATTTAATCTTTACTAGAGATTTATCTATAGATATGTTTAAATCAACCTTGAAAAAGGAATTTGAAATGATAGATTTGGGCTTAATGAGGTGTTTTCTAGGCATTAAAGTTATACAAAATAATAATGGGATTTTCATTTGTCAAGCTAAGTCTGCAAAGGATGTGTTGAAGAGGTTTAGAATGATAAATTGCAAACCAACATCTATTCGTATAGCCACAGGTACAAATCTAAGTAGAGAAGATAATGGGTCCAATGTTAATTCAACTATATTCAAAAGACTTGTTGGAAGTTTAATGTATCTCACAACAACTAGACCAAATATTATGTATGGAGTTAGTCTGATATATAGATTCATGGACTCACCCAAGGATTCACAATGGAAAGTTGGGAAATGAATATAAAAGTACATTCCATGGACTATCTATTATAGTATATTGTACTCCACAACAGATAAGTTTGGTTTGGTTGGATATACAGATAGTGATTTTATAGGGAGCATTGATGATCAGAAGAGCACTTTAGGATATGCATTCCACTTTGGATCAGGTATTGTTGCATGGGCATCCAAGAAACAACCAATAGTGACAATCTCATTTGCAAAAGTAGAATACGAGGCACGTACATTAGCAGCATGCCATGCAATGTGGATGCAAAGAGTTTTGATGGATTTAATGCATGAGCAAAAGGAACCTACACTAATCTATTGTGATAATAAATCAGCAATTGCACTATCAAAGAATCATGTTTTTCATAAGAGGAGTAAACACATTGTCACAAGGTATCACTTCATTCAAGAGTTGGTGAACAATGGAGAGATCAATCTTGAGTATTGGAGATCTGAAGATCAGTTGGTAGATATATTCACAAAGACATTAGCACAGGAGCAATTTGAGTATTTGAGAGAAAATTTGGGTATTGTAAATATTGATGTAATTAGTAGTAGAAATTAGGAGTGTTAAAACATTCAGATAATATTTTTTACTAGATGTGTTATGTCACTCAATGAAAATTAAACAAAATTAAAATGTTATGTCAGCTATTCTAGAAACTTCCAAAACTCTGCTATAAAAGAGGTATCTGTAATCTGTTTTGTGCAAGAAATAAAAATCTATTTGGTGCAACAAAACTATTCACCGTTTACTATTTGTTGTTTAATTATTTTGTCTCTACCCAGTCAAAACTCTTCACATCCATATTGCTTGACATGTGCTGATGTACTTGCCACATATTATGCTTCTATGGATGAGATTGTCACTATTGTTTGTTTCTTGGATCCCCATGCAACAATACTTGTTCCAAAGTGAAATACATATCCTAAAGTGCTCTTCCGATCATCAATGCTCCCTGTAAAATCACTATTTGTATATCCGACCAACCCAAACTTATGTGTTGTGGAGTATAATATACCATAATCAATAGTCCTTGTCAATATTCTTTTTCAAACTTGCCAATGTGAATCCTTGGGTGAGTCCATGAATCTAGATATCATACTAACTCTCTCTCTCTCTCTCTATATATATATATATATATTGTAGACACCCAAAATTGTCCATGTCTTGCAACACCTTGTTAAACCATTATCCTAGACATCATGTAACATTTTGTCATAAATCTAACTCTTAATCCCACTTATCCATTAGCCAATTAATTAAATAAATTTTATTTATTTAATTAATTTTTCATTCATAATCCCACTTTCCAATTAATTAAATAAATTTTATTTATTTAATTAATTTCTACATCATATCCCAATCATATCCTAATCCCACTATCCAATTAATTAAATAAATCTTATTTATTTAATTAATTTTCCAACTCATATCCCAAATAATTCAAATATTATATTTGAATTAAGTCTTCACCTCTCACCACATTTCGACACTTGTCCATTTCTCAATTGAATCATGTGTGGTAGTACAACTTTCATTTAAAAAATTTCACATGTACAACTAATGAGACCTAATTTTAGTATTTGTGTACATAATTACATATGAGCCCTTTGCTTCTCCTTACACTTGTCACACGACTACAACTCCCTTTAAGAGTGGGTATAAATAATCAATCCTAGCCGTCCACATCATTCATTTAGCCTTTTGATCCTAGCCATTCATTTGAACCTGTTAGTGTAGGTTTTTATTTCCTAGTGGGTTATTTATTTATTTCCTATATTCTTAGGTTTTTCCTACACTTCTATTAATCTCACTTAGATTAATAAAGCATGTCTTATTAGGTGAGTGGTTGCGAGGTGTCACCTTCCTACATGTGAGCATCCATTAGCTATCTTGGGAAGATACTTTGCAATCTTTTGTCTGATAGATGGTTGCTCCTAATTGGTCAGTGTTGCCACCTTCTCCCTCTTCCTAGTCTATATAAGCATGCTACCTGGCTTGTATTTTGCATCTTTTTCTTTTGCATCCTCTTAATGCTATTTTGCTTCTAGCATTTGCATTACTCTCTTGGAGACTAACTATGTGTTTCTATTTTGATTTCATATCATTTGCATTCATAGTTTAAATATCTATTCTTTTGCACTAGTTTTCTGGGTTAATAATCTTTTTAGATTCTAACATGGTATCAGAGCTATTCTATGTGCAAGAGTAGATTTTAGTTTCCATATTTGAGAGATTCAGGGGGGGCTAATAAATCTTATTATAGTTTTTCGAAATACCTAGTATGCTCTTCTCTTGCATCTTCAGATGATCTTGAGAATCAGAAAAGTTTGACAGAAACTTTTTTAATCTCTGGGGTTTGCACATGTATTTTATGAAATCTAGGTGATTGCAACATTTCTGGTTATATTGATAGCATTTTCGGCTATTCCAACACAGAAGAGAAATTGTTGATAAACATCAAGAAATGTAGTTTCATGAAAGAAGAGTTGGTATATTTGGGATTTGTAATTTCTGTGGAAGGATTGAAGATGGACCCTGAGAAAGTGAAAGCAATTGTTGAATGGCCTACACTGGAGAGCATTGGAGAGGTTAGATCATTTCATGGTTTGGCTAGTTTCTACCGGAAGTTCATCAGAAATTTCAGTTCAGTCTATAATCCTATGACAGAGACAATGAGAGGTGACAAAAAAGATTTCAAGTGGACATTTGGAGTAGATAAAAGCTTTGAGTTGTTGAAGCAGAAGGTGACAAAGAAACCTGTTTTGGCATACCAAATTTCAATAAGGTATTTCAAGTTGATTGTGATGCTAGTGGAAATGCAATTGGAGCAGTGTTAAGTCAAGAGGGTAGACCAGTAGCAAATTTCAGTGAAAAGTTGAATGATGCAAGGAGAAGATATTTAGTTTATGATCAAGAGTTCTATGCCATAATTCAAGACTTGAAGAAGTGGAGACATTACTTGTTGCCTAAGGAGTTTGTGTTGTATACAGATCATCAAGATTTGCAGTATTTGAATAGTTAAGGTAAGTTGAATCAAAGACATATGAGATGGGTAGAGTTCATGCAGAGTTATACTTTTGTGTTGAAACATAGGAGTGGAAAATCAAACAAAGTTGTTGATGCCTTGAGTAGGAGAAGAGACTTGTTAATAGAGATGAGAGTTGAAGTATTGGGTTTTGATGAATTGAAGAACATGTATGAGGGAGACACTGATTTTGCAAAACCTTGGAAAGAATGTAAGGAACCTGTTGTAGCAGATAGAAGTAAATGGTTGGATTATTTCATTCAAGAAGACATGTTATTCAAAGGAAGTCAGTTGTGCATACCTAGAAGTTCAATGAGGGATAACTTGATCAAGGAGAAGCATAGTGGTGGATTGGCATTGATAAGATAGTAGATTTGGTAAGTGAAAATTACTTTTGGCCTCAGATGCATAAGGATGTTCAGAGATTTGTACAAAGTTGTAGAGTGTTGCAAGTATGGGCCTAATCAGTGTTGTCATTGATTTCAACATACTCCTGTCGCATTAATGATAAGGATTGGATGAGCTGTGAGCTGAGGATATTGAGAAAATTAGTCTCAATCAGGAACAGTGAAGAACAGTGATGACTGTAAGGCAAAAGTTCAAGATAGGTTGATGTTAAGAGGATGCAGATTAAAGGGTTTGTAGATATGTGTCTTAAACTATTCTAGTAGAGATTTTAGAGGTCCGCATGAAGATATGAAGAAGTTATGGTAGTTCAAGTGAAACCGGTTCTGGCAGATGTTCAATGATGACAGAGTGATACAGATAGGTCCGGTGAGATCCGGAAATGCATTCTCTGGTTCTGCAGATTTGAGGAAGTGTTTGGGAAGTCTGTGTGGTTTGTTAACTCTATTGGTTCATGGTTTGAAGGTCTGCAAGTATCTATTCCTTTGTGACAGTAATGGCAGACTGTGTTCTTGAGGTTTTAGATGAAGGAGAGAAGGTTTTCAGTAAGTAGAAGAAGTGCAGATGTTCTTGGTGTTTCAGGCAAGTTTGTGAAGGTCCTTGGATCATGCTCAGTTTGTGTTTATGGTCTGCATTAGAATTGGGGTCTCAGAAACGAAGAATAACTTCCAGATGATGGTGTTCTTTCTAAGACTGGCCGACCGGATAAATTATACATCTTGCAGATGCTTTTGTGGATGTTTGCCGACTTAGATGTTTGTTCCTAAGTTGATGTCATGTATAAATAAGGGATTGCAAAGTCATTTCAGATGTCAACTTGTGGAGATGAGTGTGTAGGAAGCAGAAGAGCGAAAGGCATAGTAGAAGGTTTGGGCTTAAATGGAACTGACTCAAGCATGGTGAAGATGCTATTTACTAGTTCAAGTATGTGATACTTATTCTTTTGTAGACAATGTGTCTCTTGTAGGAAGTGAGCCTCTTGTGAGCAATGTGCTTGGGCAGTGAGCCCTAATTGGCGTGTGCCATTTTGTTCTTCCTATTCTTCTAAGAGAGAATACAATCTTGGGTTAGTCACCCCGTGGTTTTTCCCTTAACCAGGTTTTCCACATCAAAATCTTGGTGTCTCATGTGTTGATGTGTTTCTGCTCTTGATTAAATGTATTAAGTTTCTTGTTTGATTCATTATTATAATGCTAAGTGAATATAAGTGTTGAAATAGAAGAAAGTTTTGGACAACTGATTCACCCCCCCTTTCAGTTGTCTGCCCAAGTCTAACAATTGGTATCAGAGCCAAGTTCCTCTGAAAGGAGCTTTACCACTTGAGGAGATTCAGGATGTCGTCCTACAAGAAGGATAGTCTGAAGTTTGATGGAACTAACTTTGCTCTTTGGAAAGGTCGCATGAAATGTCACTCACAGTGTATGGGATTTGCATACTGGTCCATGGTTACAAAAGCTTATATACCTCCACAGGGTGGTCCGACAACCCTAAATGAAATCACAGATGCTGAAAATAATCTGCGGACCAAAGAGGCTCTTTTAAGCACATTATCTGACTTAGAACTCTCAAATGTTATTGATCTACCAACTGCCTTTGAGATCTAGAATAAACTGAAACTTTTGCATGAAGGAGAGCAGTATGTCAAATGTGCAAGGTTACAAAGTCTAAAAGGGAAATTTGAAAAACTAAAAATGAGAGATGATGAAAATATTACCTCTTTTATGCCAAGAGTGAATGAGCTGGTCTGTGGAATTAGAAATGCAGGTGGAATCCTAAGTGAAGAAGAGATCATTGGCAAAGTTCTCAGATCCCTTCCTACCTCTTATAAAATCAAGGCTTTTACAATTGAAGAATTCAGAGCTCACACAACAGTCACAAGAGATCAATTGGTTGGTAAGTTGGCTACTTTTGAAATGGCCGAGTTTGGAGATGATCCCCCAAAGACTGAATCTGCATTCAAAGACAGTGCCTCTATAAAAGGGAAACAAAGGATTGATCCAGGAGAAAACTCTTCAAGGAACCTATCATGGTATGAAACAACAAGAAAAGACTTGGAAGAAGAAGAAGCTGAAATTGCTCATCTTGAAGCTCTTATTGCAAAAAGACTACCAAGAGGATCTGGTAAGTATGAAGGAAAATTACCTTTTAAGTGCTTTAACTGCAATAAAATTGGTCATTTTGCCTCAAGATGTCCAGAAAGATTTTCAAGACCAAATCCTAACAGACCAAGGTTTCAAAAGAATTATTACTATGTTCATGAAGAAGATGATAATGAAGGAGTAATAGATGATGAATCAGAGATAGGAAACAAATCTGGTAATGAATGGGTGTTTATTGCCATCAAAGGAGAACAAATATCCTCTGTATCTGTCAATCATAAAGTTGAAGAAAGAGCTCTGGCTGCCCAAGTTGAAACAAAGGATGATTGGGTCATTGACAGTGGATGCTCTCACCATATGACAGGTGACAAGAATAAGTTCTTAAATTTTGAAAAATATAAAGGAGGAATTGTAAAGTTTGGAGATAATTCTGCTGGTAGAATCAAAGGTAGAGGAACTATTTCTCTTGATGGAAAGAACAAAACCGGTAATGTACTGTATGTTGAAGGATTAAAGCACAATCTTCTCAGTGTTGGACAGCTGGTGGACAAAGGCTATGATCTTAGATTTAGGAATAGAAAATGCAAGATCTTTGAAAGTTTCAGAACAGAGATTGCATCCGGTACTCAAACTAAAGGTAATATCTTCCACTTGGTTGGTACTAGTAAAAGTTGCTTATTTTCTCAAATTGATCAAAGTTGGTTATGGCATAGGAGGATGTGTTATGCGAATTTTGATAATATCATTAAGATAAGCAATACTCAGGCTGTAAGAGATCTTCCAAAATTAGTGAAACCTACTAATAGCTTGTGCAAAGAATGTCGGTTGGGTAAATTGAACAGAGTCACATTCAAAAGTAAGGAATTATCTTCTACCAAACTGTTGGACTTAGTTCATACTGATCTTTGTGGTCCGACAAGAGTTAGGAGTATCCAAGGTGATAGGTACTTCATGTTGCTGATTGATGACTATTCTCGGATGATGTGGGTAACCTTTCTGAAAGAAAAATCAGAAGCACTTGAGAAATTCAAAACATTCAAGGCCATGGTGGAGAATGAAACTGGATTAAAATTGAAATGTCTGAGGTCTGATAGAGGTGGAGAATTCACATCCGGTGAGTTCATAGACTTCTGTGAGAAACATGGATTAAAGAGACAATTGTCTGCCCCTAGAACTCCACAGCAGAATGGAGTAGTTGAGAGAAAAAACTGGACCATCTAGGAAGCATCCAGGACCATGATGATGGAAGCAAATGTTCCTCAGATCTATTAGAGAGAAGCTGTCAGCACTGCAGTCTATACTCTCAATTGAGTTCAAATCAGAAACAATACCGGTAAGACTTCTTATGAACTCTAGCTTGGCATTACTCCCACTGTGAGTTACTTTAGAGTTTTTGGTAGCAGATGTTACATTAAAAGGGATGAAGATCTAGGAAAGTTTCAAGCTAGAAGTGATGAAGGAATATTCTTGGGTTACTCTACTCAAAGCAAAGCATACCGGTGTTACAACAAGAGACTGAGAAAGATTGTAGAAAGTGTAAATGTGAAGGTTGATGAAGAAATTGAAAGACCCTCAAGAATTCATGAGTATGATGAAGATGATCAGAATGGTGTTCAGATTCAAAGTATCCAAGCCTCTTCTGAGAGACAAAGTCAAGTTGATCTGGTAAGACAAGAAGAAGAGATAAGTCTCAATGAGATTGATCAAGAGTTACAGGTGCAAGAAACTCCCAAAGTTCCAAGGTATGTAACTCTAAACCACTCTGAAGATCAGATCATAGGTGACAAAAGCAAAGGAGTGCAAACAAGGAGGAGAATTGCTCAAAATTTAGATGAGTATTGTCTAATTTCAAAGATTGAACCTAAGACAGTAAATGAAGCCTGCAATGATGAAAACTGGACTAAGGCAATGAAGGAAGAACTGATGCAAATTGAGAAGAATCACACTTGGGATCTTGTTCCCAGACCTAGAAATAAAAATGTGATTGGAACCAAATGGGTCTTCCGGAACAAATTGAATGAAGCCGGTGAAGTGATCAGAAATAAGGCCAGATTAGTTTGCAAAGGTTACTCTCAAATAGAAGGAGTTGATTTTGAAGAAACTTTTGCCCCGGTGGCAAGAATTGAAGCAGTCAGATTATTTCTTGCATTTGCTACCTTCAAAGATTTCAAAGTGTATCAGATGGATGTCGAGTCTGCCTTCCTGAATGGTGATTTAGAAGAAGAAGTGTACATTGAACAACCGGATGGAATTCAATTATCTGAGCATAGTGATATGGTCTGCAAGTTGAAGAAGGCACTGTATGGACTAAAGCAAGCCCCAAGAGAATGGTATGAAATATTGGACAAACATCTCTTGAAGATTGGCTTCAACAAAGGTACTGCTGACAGTAACTTATATTTCAAAATTGATCATGAAAACAGTTTGATTGTTGAAGTATTTGTTGATGATATCATCTTTGGAGGAAGAGCCAGTATGTATAAAACCTTTGCAAATCAAATGAAAAGTGAGTTTGAGATGTCAATGCTTGGTGAAATAAATTTCTTCTTGGGTCTGTAAATTACTCAAACAAAAAAAGGAATCTTTATTTCCCAGACAAAATATGTGAAAGAATTGTTGAGAAAATTTGGAATGGAAGAATCAAAGCCAATGCTTACTCCCATGGCAACCAGATGTAAGTTGAACAAAGATGATGACTCTCCTAATGTAGACCAGACAAAGTACAGATCAATGATTGGAGGATTACTGTATCTCACTCAAACTAGACCAGATATAATGCAGGCTGTTGGTGTTGTTGCGAGATTCCAGGTTGATCCCAGAGAATCTCATGTCATGGCAATCAAAATGATTTTTAGGTATCTAAAAGGAACAGTTGAGTATGGTCTGTGGTATCCTAGAGATCATGATTTCTCTCTTCATGCATATACAGATGCAGCTTGGGCAGGAGATGTGGATGACCGGAAGAGTACAAGTGGTGGAACATTCTTTTTGGGAAAAAGATTGGTTTCTTGGCTAAGCAAGAAACAAGAGGCAATATCTCTGTCTACAACTGAAGCAGAATACATCGCAGCAGCAGGTAGCTGCACTCAAATCTTGTGGATGAAGCAGATGCTAAGAGATATTAAAGTAGAATATGAGGAGCCTATCACAATTTTCTGTGATAATTCAAGTGCAATAAATATTTCTAAGAATCTGGTGTTGCATTCTAAAACTAAGCATATATCTATCAAGTTTCACTTTTTGAGAGAGCAAGTGAACAAGGATGAAGTCAGATTGGAGTATGTGCCCTCCAAGGATCAAATTGCAGATATCTTTACTAAACCTCTTCCCAAGGACTCTTTTGAGTATCTCAGGGAGAAGTTAGGGGTTATTGCCCCTCTAGTGATGAACTAGGATGCATTGATGTGCATCAGTCTGGTGGGTATCACAGTCACATCTTGTGATCTGAATTGATGTTGGGGAGCTGCTACTCAGGGGGAGTAGCAGGTATGATTCTGAAGTGATGAAAGTTGCACATATGTGCCCTTTGCCATTGTTGTCAAAGGGGGAGAGAAGACATGTGAAAAACAAGTGGCTGATGATCAAAGGGGCAGCAGTAAAAGAAGAGAAGACATGTGAATGGTTGTGGCTGATAGGGGGAGTTGTGACAGTAAGGAGAAATTCTTGTCTTGATGTTTTTTCACATCATATGTTGCCATCAATGACAAAGGGGGAGATTGTTGCAAGTATGGGCCTAACCGGTGTTGTCATTGATGTCAACATACTCCTGTTGCATTAATGATAAGGATTGGATGAGCTGTGAGCTAAGTATATTAAGAAAATTAGTCTCAATCAGGAACAATGAAGAACAGTGATGACTATAAGGCAAAATTCCAAGATAGGTTGATGTTAAGGGGATGCGGATTAAAGGGTTTGTAGATATGTGTCTTAAACTATTCCAGTAGAGATTTTAGAGGTCCGCATGAAGATATGAAGAAGTTATGGCAATTCAAGTGAAACTAGTTCTGGCAGATGTTTAGTGATGACAAAGTGATACAGATAGGTCCGGTGAGATCTAGAAATGCATTCTCTAGTTCTACAGATTTGAGGAAGTGTTTGGAAATTCTGTGTGGTTTGTTAACTCTATTGGTTCATGGTTTGAAGGTCCACAAGTATCTATTCCTTTGTGATAGTAATGGCAGACTGTGTTCTTGAGGTTCCAGATGAAGGAGAGAAGGTTTTTAGTAAGTAGAAGAAGTGCGGATGTTCTTGGTGTTTCAGGCAAGTTTGTGGAGGTCCTTTGATCGTGCTCAGTTCATTTTTATGGTCTGCATTAGAATTGGGGTCCCAAAAATGAAGAATAACTTCCAGATGATGGTGTTCTTTCTGAGACTGGCCGATCGGATAAATTATACATCTTACAGATGCTTTTGTGGATGTTTGCCGACTTAGATGTTTGTTCCTAAGTTGATGTCATGTATAAATAAGGGATTGCAAAGTCATTTCAAATGTCGACTTGTGGAGATGAGTGTGTAGCAAGCAGAAGAGCGAAAGGCAGAGCAGAAGGTTGGGGCTTAAATGGAACTGACTCAAGCATGGTGAAGATGCTATTTACCAGTTCAAGTATGTGATACTTATTCTTTTGTAGACAGTGTGTCTCTTGTAGGCAGTGAGCCTCTTGTGAGCAGTGTGCTTGGGCAGTGAGCCCTAATTGGCGTGTGCCATTTTGTTCTTCCTATTCTTCTAAGAGAGAATACAATCTTGGGTTAGTCACCCCATGGTTTTTCCCTTAACCGGGTTTTCCACATCAAAATCTTGGTGTCTCATGTGTTGATGTGTTTTTGCTCTTGATTAAATGTATTAAGTTTCTTGTTTGATTCATTGTTATAATGCTAAGTGAATATAAGTGTTGAAATAGAAGAAAGTTTTGGACAACTGATTCACCCCCCCTCTCAGTTGTCTGCCCAAGTCTAACATAGAGTTTGTCAAGTTGCAAAAGGGAATAGTTAGAACATTGGATTGTATAAACCTTTGACAGTACCGGATAGACCTTGGGAAGACATAAGCATTGATTTTGTAATGGGATTACCTAAGACACAGAGAGGACATGATTCAATATTTGTAGTGGTTGACAGATTTTCAAAGATGACTCATTTCATACTTTGCAAAAAGACAACTGATGCAGTGCATGTAGCTGACCTATTTTTCAAGGAGATAGTGAGATTGCATGGATTACCTTATTCTTGGATTTCTCAGGCTAAGGTGGACCATCTTGGTTCTCCCCTAGCCCCAACAAAGTGAGCAACTCACTTTTTCAATAATCCTAGATGTCTAATGCAGGAGCATCCCTAGTTCAAGAGTAATCTTGCATCAACCAAAAACATTTGCATTTGCATTTCAATTTGTTTGCATTTCAGTTCTTACATTTGCCAGTTCAGTTTAGGCAGTCCAGTTAGAAGTAGTTCAGGTTGTGGTCCAGTTTCAGCATTTCACACCTTGCAGATCTAGATTTAGCATCTAGACATGTTCATCTACATCATATCAAGAATTTAGAGCATTTGGATCAGTTACCAAAAAGTTATCGCTATCAGAAGATCCTCTGTTTCCTCAGTGCAGAGTTCTCTGACAGTCATGATTAATTAGCTGAAGGAGAAGGATTGGGAGCATTGGCTGTCTTGTGGATCCTTGTGATTCATTCTACAATGTTCCTTGGTTCATGGCTGACCTTCCTCATAGGTCTGCACTTCATTGTATCCATTGGAGAAGGATTTTTCAAGCTGATAAGTCTGACCTATCCAAAAACACATGCTACACCTCTTCATCGGGATTCCAGATCCCTTGTAGCTGACGCGGAGGAATCGATTGGTCTAAAAATGATATATATTGATATAATAGATCCTTAGGAAAGAATCTATTGACATTAGAAAGATCTGTAATTTAGTTTTGTGTGAAGGAGCTTCAAAGATTTATCCTGCGCATGTATGTAATCAGGCCTGTGAGCTGAATTGTAAGCCTGCATGTTGCTGACCAGATTGTATTTGAATTATTTGATATATTGAATGACTGAATCTATATATTTTCTATATTCCTATGTTGTTTCCATTGGGTTTACTCTTGTTGCATGGTCCAGACAGTTCATTCTGTGAACCCTCCTATCGTGACTGCACCAATCTTCTTCTTGTATCAGTTAACAACCATTATGTATGATCAATGAATACTTAACTGTCACCAGTCAGAGGTATTATTACCTTGCTGTCTTGATCTCTCTTGTTCACTACCTATAGATACCTTTATCATCTGTTATGGATAATGATACATGTACTTGATGTAGTATTCAATTGAAATTGTAGAAATCATTTGATCTTTTATATGATGTATCTCCTTTCAATTATGTCTGTTAGATGCTCTTTATAATGCATTTGTCTGGTTCTATCCTTCTAGAGGCATGACCTGTATCATTTGTTTCTGAGCTACACTTGATCACCTTGAACACCTGTATCATGTCATTTTACCTACTATCCTTTTATCATAATCAGATAATGCTTTTCATGTTATATCCTGTAACTTATGTAAACGATATGCAAGCTCTGTCTCCTGTAAGCATTTTTCTACAACTTTATCTTCATCAGGTAGTAATGTAAACACTTTATGTGACTGATAAAGTCAATGACATACATAAGTGTGATTTGTCTTCAACTGTAACATCATATGCTAAAATATGTTAAAACTCCTGTAGCATATCTTCTCACTATAGCTGCATTTATCAATCGTTCATGATATTTAATCACCTGTGATGAAATAAATACATCTTGTACTTAAGATTGCTCCTTCAACATATTCTTTCTATTTGATATGCACATGAGACATGATTGGCATATGTGTCTTTATCTGATGTGATAAACTGATCATACATGTACTTGATATCTATACTTGGTTTATTTGATTTTATCCTTTCAATCCCTGAACATTTAGTACATGATTTGTTCACACTAATATGCACATGTTCATTATGTATATAACTCTTAATCTTTAATGGCTCTTGAATCAACAATGCATTTGAGAGTTATGTTCCATTATGAACATCTACAGATAGGGATTACCTTGATAATGTCTTTGTAAACTAATACCTTATCTAATCACAAGTTTGCTCTTCATCTTATTTTCATATTTCTGTCATTTCTTAAGTCTGATTTTGTGAACTGTGACATGAAATATGACAGCAATACAGCATCCTAATAATGATATGAACAAGAAAAATACCTTTTCATGGCTGCATTTATGTATTCAACACTTTGTCAATTTGTTTCAATCAACTGCAATTAATGTCATGATGACACACTTTCTCTGTAAGTTGATTAAATGATGCATCCTGTCTTTTTTTGATATTCCTTTCCAAATGAATAAAAAGGAAACATGCTGGGCTCAACCCTTGTGGGAGCCACATTTTCTCCACATGTTTATTTGTCTTTAAATCAGCAACATTACTTTTCCTATACCTGCACAGTGAACAAACAAGTTAGCATAAAAACATACCTAATGATATTGATTGATCCTCTTCATGATATTCTGGTTTATAGCACATGTTTGATTTGATCTTTCATATGAAATGCATGATGTGACAAGTTGATATGTCTGCATGATAAAGCATATGATAACATTAAATATCTGGAGCTCTTACAGGACTTTCCCCAATTTTTTGTAGGTACAACTGATACAATTGGAGCTGAAGATGAGGATTGAAGATCAACTATCCACTAGCTTAACTGTCAACTAGCTCAACAACCTCCTTGCTCAGGCAATGATGGATATTTAGTTTTATCATGTGTTCCTCCTTATTTCTTTTATCATCAGATGTATAGCTTGCATATTTCTGTATTGCTCAATTTAGTTACTCCCACGGCTTGTGTGGGACACATTTGAACACTTCTTTTGAAACATGATCAGTTAATCTATCTTATGTTCTTGATGTATGTATATTTATTTTTCAATCAATGCATAGGATAAAGTAACAGATACTGAATTGTATGTTCCAAATATGACATGAAATAACAGTTCAAATAAATACCTTTCTTTCTTTCTTTCTTTCAAATATGATCAACTGAATAATCAATTTGTCTTATAACTCCTGAAAGATAACACTATGTTAGATCAACTATATTTCTTGAATGATTGATTCCTTGACATCCTGATTCACTTGTTGGGATGATTCATCAGTCTTGATTAGACTGATGGGTTGTCCTGACAACTGAATATCTATCTCTTCTTTGTCAAGACATCAATTGTCCATTAAATGCAACTACTTCAAAGTTTTCTTTTATTCCTTCTGAACAACTGCACCTAGGTCTAACTAAATTTAGTGTGGACAAAATTTAGTAATAGTTCCATCAACTAAAATGCAATCTCATCATCATGTAGTATCTCACTTTTGCAAGGTGTGTGCCCTTGGTCTCCTTGTACTGTGTAGCATAGCTCTTGGATTTGTGACAAGGTTTAACCACCTCCCGTGGATTCATTAACTTTGGCAGTTGTATCAAACATTAACAAGTTGATTTTTTAGTGCAACAACAACTGTCTTTGTAACAATTGGTATCAGAGCTTGGGTTACGAGTTTGAACCCCTCGCTTGCACTGGGGGGATTGTTGTAAGGTGTGCGTCCTTGGTCTCTTTGTGTTGTGCAACACAATGCTTGGGTTTGTGACAAGGGTTAACTACCTCTCATGGATTAGTTAACTCTAGCAGTTGTATCAAGCATTAACAAGTTGATCTTTTAGTGCAATGACAACTGTCTTTCTAATACTCACCAAGTGCTCTCTGGTGCAGTCACGGTAGGAGGGTTCACAGAATGAACTATTCAGACCGTGCATCAAGAGTAAACACAACAGAAACAACTCAACGATATTAACCAAATGTAGATTTAGTCATTTAGTATATCATAGAATTCAAATAGAGATCAACTGGCAAAATGCGAGCTTACAGTTAGGGCTCACAGGCCTGATTACATACATGCACAAGATAAGGCTTTGAAGCTCCATTAGCACAAAATCTAACTATCAGCTATCACTATGCTATGAAATATGTTTTAACTACTTTCCTAAGGATCTATTATATCTTTATATATCATTCCCAGACCAATAGATTCTTTCCCGTCGGCCAAGGAAGGTCACAAACTCCAATGAAGAGCTGTAACTTGTTCATAGATAGGTCAGACCTAAATGCATAGAACACTTCCTCAAATAAATGGAACAACGTGCGGACCCTTGGGAAAGGTCAGCCAAAAACCAAAGAACATTGAATGATGTGTCATTGAGATCCGCAAGTCAAGGAATGATCCACAAGCCTTCTCCTTCAGCTGATTATCAGGAACTGTTAGAATGCTCTGCACTAAGAAAATAGTTGATCTTTTGATGGTGATATATTTCTGGTAACTGATCCAAATGCTCTAAATTCTTGATATGATGTAGATGAATGAATGTAGATGCTAAGTCTAGATCTGCGAGATGTGAAATACTCATATTGGACCACAAGCTAAAACTGCTTCTGACTGAACTGCCTGAACTAAACTGGGAAATGAAAAGAAACAAACTGAACTACAAACAAACTGGAATGCAAATGTTTTTGGTTGATGCACGATTGCTCTTGAACTAGGGATGCTCCTGTATCACTCTCCCACCTTTAGGAGGTCTCAACCCATGATGGATCATCCCTCATGCATCAAATACATGCAAATCACAATCAAACCATAAGTTAGTGAATCATTGCAATGTTTGGAATTAGGCAAATCAATCATATCAATGCGATATTCAACTTGTTTAGGCTCTAAAACATGAAATATATCACCTTCTTCCAACTTATCATGTGGCTAGTATGAAAAATTAGCGTGTGTATCATCTAAAGAATTATCAAAATTGACTCTAAATTCATCCTCTAGAGTACATGAATCAATATCAACATCATCTAATATAATTCCATGCTCAAATGCAAAAGAAAAATACTTATAATCAACCTTACCTTCCAAAGCAACCTCCCAAACAAGCAAGAAATCAGGATAACTCACCTCAAGATGTGAATCAACAAGATGAATCCTACATGAATAAGTTAAAGCAAGGTTTGATATATGCATTGAATACCCATGGAGTGCCATGTCTTCACTCAATTTGGAGACTAGATCAATCATGTTATCAAATGAGGAGTGTGACAAACTCTCTAGGTTATCATTTCGCATGGTTCTTTGACATCCATCCTTAAAGAAAAAACTATTGTACTCATTCTCCATTTGCATATTAGCATTCATCAAGTGAGAATCTTCATCATTAAAAGCATAAGAAAGATTAGAAAAATTAAAACATGATATACTCGAATCTTCCCTACTAAAATCAGTCACATGCAATGAAGAAACATCATCTAAATCATACAATAACTTCCTTGTTTTATCTTGTTGTTCATATTGGAAATTTGACGCATCATCATGTACAACAACAATAAGACCTTTTGGATCTTCTTTAACTTTCATATCTTGACCTATGTTTCTGATTTCACCTTGTAACAATGTTTTACCTTGATCTTCTTCAATTGGACCAACTTATAACTCATCAAAAACACTTGTATAGGTCTGATCATCCTAATGTAACATGCTGGTACAATCATAAAATTGACCATTTACTTTTAAAAAATCAAATTGTACCTCAAGTATATCAATTGGAACAACTTCCCTCTTCGTTGTCCATGAATTGTTTTGGCATGAAATTGGACTAATCCAGCTGCTATCCACACTCAATATCACTCTCAAAATAGTTAACAAACTGAAACCAATCATGTTCATCCACTTTACCATCAAAATTAGTCACTAAATCTGTCATTTGGCAAGTAACTTCTTGCTGATTTGCATTTTCTATTTGACAACCTAACTCACCAAACTTGTCATCCAACTCATTCTCATCATTAGGAAACAAAATATTATTATTACCAAAGTCCCCTTCATTGTCCCATGACTGAAAATCAAAATTTATCCACTTTGGAATAGTAGTACCTTCAACCAACTTGTTAGGATAGCTATCTAATGAATCACTCTTAGTACTTCCAATCTCATTTTTATGTTCATTTTGACAAACCAATTGAAGAACTTGATTCTTACCCATGCATACACCACCTTGTTGATCTTGATTGATTAAAAATGATGGATTTATACCACTTGCAACCTCACTTCCTTTGGCTAATCCAATTGATGCATCCTCATGAAAATGTGTATCCACTTGTGTTGCTTCTCCTTGGTCTTGCAATCTAGATTTCACTCATGTATACATATTTCACTTCAGGTTTATACACCTCCAAGATGGGAAGAAGTCCTTTTATATGAAAATCTAACCTTGTGAGAAATGTCAAACAATTGATCTCTCCACGTGGCTCTTTAGGATGTGTGTTGCAAACTTGAGATGAGCCAAAGTGGGACAATGTTTGTGAAGGTCATTGCTCTCTTATTTTCTTATTCAATATGTCTTGAAAGAGTGGGATATTGGTGCAGGAGGACCTAGAAGTTTATGAAGTTTCTTGTTTTGGTTTTATGTTGTCTCATGTGTTTGATGATATAATAAGATCCATTCGATCATTCCATGTTCTTATCATATGATTTCATGATGCATGATCTTGGCATCAATGGTTGTAAGTAACAAGTCTGATTAATGGCCTTCATAGGTGTAGGAGTAGGAGTCTCATGTCTTTGTAGCCAATCATAGCATATAGGAAGCATATTAAGGAGTTTGAATACCTTTCCAAAGGCTCATAAATCTTGTGAAAAGAGTTTGAACACCTTGTAAAAGGCTCATTAGTCTTGTAAACACAATGTAGTTGTGTATAGAGATAAATGGGGTAGTTTGGTGGTTGCAGGATAGTTTGTGGCCTCCCACCATCCTCAAACTGCCTCCCATTTAGTTGTCAAGGTCTAATACATGTTCAAAAATACCTTGATCATGTTCATTGTGGTGTGAAAAAGAAGTTTCAAGAAGAAATAAACAAGAAAAACTCAGTTTTTTGCTTATTTTTCTGTGTAATTCATTGTTCCTGCCCATGCCCTATTTGTGTACAGATGAGTTACAGAGTCTCATGATGTTAGCATGATATCAGGGTGAGTGTAGATTGTTTTACATCTTATTTGAAGTCTTGAAACTATTCTATACTGAAGTTCTTGGCATTTTTTCTGAAAACATCTTGTTAAACCCTACCTTAGGGTTTTGACTGAAACAATGCATTTTCCCTCCATTCCAATAGCTTGAATCTTTCTAGATCAGTGGAATGGAATTACTCATGTTTGTTTTTATGTGTTGTGAGAGGTTTCAAGGCAGGGAACTGAGTTTGATGGAGATTTTCTAAAGAAACCTAACAAGTCCCATGTGTTAGGTGTCAACAAAAGGGAACAACAGTATAGAATTCCATCATAGTCAATTGTGGAAACAAATTGTAGACACCTAAAAATGTCTTCTACCATCAAACGAACTCCATACAATCCTAAACACACCAATTTCCCTTCCAACCAATTAATTAAATTTTTATTTAATTAATTACCCCTTTTCTTTTCTAAATCCACACCATTTTATCCCCAAAATTGAATTAATTTCATTAATTCAATAGTCCAAACCTTAGCCAGTTGATTTAATAAATATGTAATATTTATTAAATCAATTTCCCCATTTTCTCTAAATCTAATTAATTAGTTAAAAACCATGTTAACTAATTAATCCAGCCTACTAATTAACCTATCCCTACCCTAGACAATTAAATAGCTCATTATTTAATTACCTATCCTAACCTACATCATCCTAGCCTTAAGATTAATTAAGTAAATCATTAATTAATTAATCTTATCCTCCCACTAATCCATTTGTTAATTTATTCCAGCCATATTAATTAGGTTAATCACCTTAATTAATTTGGTCAAACCCTCATTAACACTTCTCCCCACAACCCATGAATAAAAAATTGATTTCCATGCCAAATAAATCAATTTTTAATACACATTTGTCATAATCTTCATTAAATACCTCTTACACCCCTTACACATGTCATAACTCATTAATATCCACTCTTCTTCAAATGAATTTTAAATTCATTTTACTCTTCCCCATGTGAATTTTTAATTCACAAATAATCCATTTCACCCAACCTCATTTATGGACCCCTTTTCCCAAAATGAATTAAAGAATCACTTTTATTCCTAGCCCTCCATTTATTCAAGATTGAATCTAGGCCCTCCACATCACTTTTATCCTCCACCATTGATCTTCCAAATCAATCTCCACCCTTGGATCAAAATCCCTTCCAAAAATCTATAAATAGAACCTCTCCCAAGCCATTATGAGGATCCAAGTTTATGCAAAGTTGCCATGTCAAAATCACTCTTGAGCTAGAATAGTGACTTGCAACATTGTTTAACATTTCACATTTTTAATTCATTGTCTAGGGATAATCTTGTCTTAGGAACTTGTTTTGGGTGCATGGTTCCTCTCCTTGATGAGATTAGGTCTTCAAGTGAGGTATAACTCTTGTGATTTATTGCATATTAGTTTGTATTATTACCTTATTTGATAATCTAATCTACATTGGCACGCCCAGTGGGACCCACAAGGTCCAAGTCTAACTTATTTTGTGAGTTTTTGGTGTGAGATACGTGTGTTTACAGGTGCGACGCCATCCTACCCTCGCAGCGACGCCATCGCTAGCTCCTTTTGCCGCCATTTCCTATTTTGGTGCTATTTGCGCAGCACATTCCTATTCATTCACTCACTCACATTTATTTATTTTTAGAATCTTCCTGCCATTTTTTTTGGTGTTCATTTGCTCTTGGTTTACACAGAGATATTGAAATTGCAAGGGGGGATTATGTCAAAATTTTTATAAGAGGTCTAAACATGCATTTTAGCTTTGTTATTATCTTGTTTTTCATTTACTCAGACTAACAAGGCTAACAAGACCTCAATTTTATTGTCTGACCCTTGGTGTTGTGTAGGAAGAATCACTTTTTTTTTGCAGGTCAGACGTGTTTAGGGTCGTATCAGCGCTATCACCCAGATCGACACTATCTACGGGATAAACAGACGCTCGGGAAAGCTGCACAGTGGCACTTTCCTATATCTATATCAGTGCTAGCTTCCGTTTTGTCGCTTTCCACTTGATTTATTAGCGCAAAAAATTGTATTAGCACTTTTATTGTAATATAGTAGCACTATATTGTAGTTTGTCGCTTTCATAGTCTTTAATTAACGCTATTTTTTAATTAGTGCCATATTTGTAAGTCAGGTTGTTCTGCCCGCAGTGGTGCTTTCGTATATCTGTTTTAGCACTATTTTGAGAAAACTTATTTTTCTGTCCGCGCAGGTACTGACAAGTTTGTTGCAGGTCATATTGTGGGTACTAACAAGCTTTTTTGTAGGGTGGTTTGATTTCTAGTTAGCAAACACTTTGATTTTGCAACTTAAAATGAACCCTTTGCATGTTAGTTATTCAAACATTTCAATCTGGTGCAATTAAAATTGAACAAGCAAACTTTTGTGAAGTGTGTGCCAAAACATTTACTTTGGTGTTCTAAAATCTACAATTTGTGTGCCAAGAACAACAAATCCAAACACTTCAATTTGGGCTTTAAAAAGAACCACAACTAGCATAAATTGAAAGCATTTTGGTTAAAAAGAACAACAAACTTGCATCTTTCACGCATATAATCAAGAAAATCATTTTTTAATTGTGTGAGGTGTCTTGTGCTCTTTTTTCTTGTGGTGTGAAAGCATATGCTCTTCCCTCACACCATCTTGGTGACCTTGGGAATCAAAAGCTTATCACAAAACTTGCATTAATCACACCCCATTTAATCCAAAGATCTAAAATTAAACCATGTTTAGTGTGATGCAATCATAGAAGATACGTATGCTCTCCCCTCGCATCTTTGTATGAACTTGGGAATCAAAAGTGTTTTCATGATTGTATTGCTTTTGTAAACCTTAGAGGGCCTGCCACCCCGCTTCGAAAGGTGGGAATGACCCAAGCGGCATCAATCTAAAGCCAAGCTCTTCCAAGCTGCTATATAAAATAAGGCATTTGGGATGAAAGTCTCAAGCGACAGGTGTTGTTATGTTATACCGACAGCCCACCTCCCCCCAAACCCTCCAAGGCACAACCCTTGGAGGCTGGGAGACTCCATAATGGAGAGTTGTGCTGCCGCACGTATAACCACCTGAACAGAAGCCCTTACTACGAACCATTGTTTAGCAAGCCAAAATCCTTCTATTTGTTGACGCAGAAGGGAAACCTTTTAAGCGGCCCCGACTCATGCGGTTCTTAGCCGAGGTAGCAGGGACAATCTAAAGGTTTGGTGAGGGACAAGCCTTATACAAAACCCAGATCTTGGTATGCATGAGAAGTGTGTGCAATTGTAAGGAGGAGCCGATGCTACCAAGATCCTGGAGCTACCCACTTTGAATAGGCGCAGCTAGGGGATTCAACAAATACTGTCACATTCTCGCCTTAGGTTGTGAAAAGTGCTTGTTCAAACAAAATCATACGTCATTTCACAAACAAAAAATCTTGGTTGTTGTGCATTCATGTGCTTAATTGTGTGTTAAATGTGCTTTTATTATTCACAAACAACTTGCCAAGAGACATTGAAAACAATTTGATCAAACTCCCATCAAAGAAAATCCAAAAAATTGCCTTCAAAATCTGTCTGCCCTGTTTCAGCACCATCTCTGTCTGCTTGTGGCGCCATTTCACCTGTGGATTGGTGCTATTCTCAGATTGACTTGCCTAAAACTAAGAACTATTCCATTGTGATCCCCACCATCTACTTTGTCATAATCCACACTCATTCCCCAAAAATCTGACAACAGTCAGTTCATTTTTTCTTCCAAAATCACACCTTTTCTTAGACCTTAGAGAATCAATCACCACCTTTTGTTGGACCCCTTTGCCACATCATAATCAGCCCAAATCCATATCTACCCATCCCCCCCAATCCTTTTTTGCATACCTTTTGGACCAAACCAAAACCCTTTTGTCATAAGAAAATCACTCCAAAAATCTCCCAAATCAAAAACAACATCAAAATCCATCATCCTTTTTGAGCTAAAGTTAGATCTAGATTTTATCCTTCACATCATATCTTGCTTGGAAAGTCAATAGTCTACCTTCCAAGTAAAATCATTATCCCTCTTTGCGTAAGGTCATTAGTCTACCCCAAACAAAGAAAAACATCCATCTAGGTCCTACCTAAGCTCAATTTGTTGATTATCAAAATTATCCACATCAAAATCAAATATCAACAAAATCTCTTCAAAAACAAAATGTCATCCATCACCTATCTCTTTGGTCCAAAAAAAAAAATTGTGTAGAAAATCAATATCGTCCACTCTCACCAACCTTAGATTAACACCTTTAGAAAGACATATCGATCTTCCACCACATCCTCTTTTCTACTCCATCTCACTACCACCTCCATCTTTAGGTCCAACAAAATCAATCTAATTCTCTAAGGTCTTCATCTCCATTCCACTCTACCTCTAGAAGCCAACCCCATACGCGCGCATGCCCACCGTGAGATCACAACACAAAAAGAATCAAGAAATGGCGGAACAATGGCAATTTGGCATGCCTAACACCAACAACAGAAACATACCCATCTATCAAACACACAACCCACCTACATATTCCTGCATCCCCCCATATGGCCCCAATGAAAATCCTTTTCACTTCTTACAACAAACATAAACACTACCACCACCACCGCCGCCAACACAAAACGTCCCCACAATTTCCCAAGATGATCTAGATGTCTTAAGCTTTACACAAGATGCCGATAACATGGACCTACTTGATAAAATCCTAAGATCGGACCCAAATAGATATCTTGATCATCTTCTCAAAATTGGTGCTCAACTCCCTCCCATCACGACATCATCACAACCATCCACCTCTACAATTATTCCTACCATATCAAACACCCAACCATCCACATCAAACAACCAACCATCCACATCCAACACCTAACTCATCATCTCTCAAACATCAACACCCACTGTATCCACCACCAACACAACCTCTAATGTCACTACATCTACAATTCCCACAAATACCACCATCCCTATTGTCTCCCAACCCGTCATCACTTCCACTACCACAACTACCACAAACCCTTCCACTTCACACATCACCATGGGCATACAAGGCAACATCACGCAAGCAAGTACATCCACGAGTGTGCCCCCACCTAACCCTCAAACCATTGCATACCTACGGCAATTATTCTCACAACCACCTCGCAACACATCTAACCAATCCAATGTCCACATACCCAACGTCAATCCATCTAATGTCACCTACCCACATAACCCCATAAATCAACATAATCCCAATCCCCAAATACCACCACATGTTCTCCAACAACTCTATGCACACCAACAACATCAGGCACCAATCAACCCAAACACCAACCCGCAATACCAACATCTCATTCAAACACATCCCCAACATCAAATCCCACCCCATCTCCAACATCTCACCAACCAACAGACGTACATACAACAACCACAACAAACATAGGATCTCACAACCGTCCTACAAGGCTTAATCTAAAAGGTAGATGACCTACAAACTGGGGGCAAATGCAAACACTATTCCTTTGAGGATATTTGCCCCTACCCATTTGATCGCACTTTGTACATCCCCCCTTTCCCTAAAAACTTTGAAACGCCAAAATTTGACGAATACAAGGGAAAGGGAGACCCTAGGGACCACCTTAGGGAGTTCTACATCACTTGCCTAGAAGTCTCTAATAATGACACATCTTCTGAGACTCTTCCCAAGAAGCCTCGGCGGTCAAGCCGCAGAATGGTTCACACATCTTCCCCTAGGCATTAGGACTTTCCCTGAGATTGTAGAGAAATTTGTAAACCACTTCTTCTACAATTTCGAGCACGAAATGTCTATGACAGACCTTTACAACACCAAACAAAAGAACGGAGAAGCCTTCGCTTCTTTCTTGCAAAGGTGGAGAGGCTTAGCAAGCAAACTCCCATGGCCCATTCCTGAGAAACAACTCGTCACCATGTTCGTGGCCAACCTCAATCAGGAATTAGGGTTTCATCTACAAATACTTGTGCATCTACCTTTGAAGAGGTCATCGACAAAGGTACCACTATTAAACGGGCCCTCATTGCCAAGGGCTCCATCAAACTGTACGACCCCAAATCCAACACTAACAACAACAACTACTACTACAAATCTAATAAAAACACCCCCAATACAAACAATAACACCAACATGCAATCAAATGACAAATCACGTTATTGGGGGAAGAACAAGAACAATCTAAACGACGGTGTCACGGATGCAAAAGCCGTCCAACATATACAAAACCAAACACTGGTGCATACATATGCAACAAATGCAAATAATCAGAGAGGTCAAAATAAACCATGCAAACCTCGAAGGCAATTCACACCCTTAGGGGAGCCCATCGAGGACATTCTCAACAGATGTCTCAAACAAAATGTGATCACACTCCCACCTGTTAGACCACGGCAAGAGAATGAACTAAAAGCTGCGTGGTACAATGAGAATGACTACTGTGAATACCACCGTGTTACGGGTCATAAAACAGCTGACTGCATGCAACTAAAACATTGCATCCAAGACCTTATCGAACAAAATCTAGTCAGTCTCGATCACAGCGCCCACCCATCACCAAACGCCAACCTAGGAGCTTACAAGGATCCCCTACCTAATCATAACAAAGCCTCCTTGTCCAACCAAGCATACAATGTCACCCCACCACCCGCGTCCTATGACTCTATCGTAGGATGCATAGAAGCATCATCCCATCATGTCAACATAGTCACCATTTGGGCACAGGCACCCGGTTGCGCCGTCACAACTGCCAAGGCCGTGTATCTATCCGCACAGCCCCTACCACCGAACAAACACCTACATCCACATCGGATCCCCTACCTCCTCGTCCAACCATACGTCCATCACCCACTCACCAGTATAACCTCCTAGAACACCTACACCCGCACAAATCTCCATCCTCGAGTTGCTTCGTACATCTCCCCTTCATAAGGACGTCCTCGACAAAGTGCTCTTGCAAACACAAGTCCCTGCCAACTTGAATGTAACTCAATTCCAAGCCATGGTAGGACACATTGCCTCACCCCACCATCTCACCTTCTTAGAAAAGGACCTACCCGCCTCCGACCACATACATAACGACGCCTTGCACATCGAAGTCCGCATCCACAAGCACACCATTAAAAGAGTTTTAATAGATGGTGGCTTCGGCCTTGACATATGCACTCTAAAGCTGCTAAAACACTTGGGGTACTCCGATGTGGTTGTCGACACCAGCAAGTGCATCACGATCAAAGGCTATGATGACACTGAACGGCTCTCTGAAGGCACTAACAAGCTTCCCATACAAGTGGGATAGAAAATATTGGAAACTAAATGTCAGGTTCTTGATCTCGACCTCCCCTACAACATCCTTCTCGGCAGACCATGGATTCATGCCATGCAAGCCATCCCATCCACCTTCCATCAATGCATCAAATTCCCTCACAATGGCACAGAAGTCACAATCTATGCCGACCCTCGCCCCTTCCAATACTACAGTTTTCTGGAAGGCCACAACCAAACATTTTGCCCATACAATAAAGCCACCGCTGAAACCAATCCTACAGCTTCCACCTCATACATAGACCTCGCCAACATCGCCACCACTTCATCCCAAGCACCTCCACCACCTGAGGTCAAGATCACGCTCAGCGACCAAGGATGTGGGGAATCTAACCTGCATGGCACCTTTTGTTTGGGTGCATTACCCAATCCTAAGACATTTGGCATCCCGAACACAGAGGCAACCAACATAGTCATCATCAAGTGCAAACCCTCGCCCATCTTTGAGAAGAAACACCTTTTGGATCAGGATATACTCGAGGATATTTCATCCTGGATTTACAAGGACAAAGAAATAGAGCAAAACATCCCCACCATCCCAAGAAAAATTTATGGCAAAGGCTCTGAGATGGTCAAAAGCATGGGTTACAAAGGACAAGGCGGTATTGGCCTTCATGAACAGGGGATCGTAGAACTGCTGCAAGCAACAAGAAACCCCTACACTCAAGGGTTAGGGTATGGTCAACCACAACACATCCTTAATACCGGTGAATGTATCTTAGCTGAGGTCGCTGCGGTCTCTCTAGACGTCGACAATGTTAACGAAACGGGCCTTCAAGACTCCTTTAGTGACTTTGCTGACTTTTTCGACTCATCCATTTATACCATCTACTCAGTCACCACTATCCCCTCGACATCCAACGACCTACCATTGGTTTACCCTGACCTCATTGACTGGGACCAACGAGGACCTCCTGTCTTTGATGTCGTAGCAAATGACGAAGCTATTGCTGAAATGATGGGAGCTAGAGACAACTTTCCCTTGGGAGACCATAGGGCAGGATATATCATGGAACTTGATCCGCATGCTTATTCTGGGGAGACAACCCCTGCTTCCAGTCATAAAAATGTGAAAATAAAAAATAGATCTGATGGTGAAAACTATTTTGCAGTAGTATCAGATCCCAAAAAAGTCAAAACAAAAGACACATCTCCTAGTGAAAACCTCCTTGAGGTGCTAGGAGATGGAAGCATGGGCCTTCTTGAAATAGACAAAGTTTATCTTGATAGATCACCTATCCTAGTCAAGCCAACACAAGAAATGAACCTTGGGACAGAACAAGAGCTAAAAATCACATACAGAGCAGAATCTCTTAGCATGTTCGAGCAGGAAGACTTCTTGGCATTTTTCACACGCAGAAATCACAATTTTGCATGGACCTATGCAGACATGCTAGGGCTAGATCCCGCATTGGTTGTTCATCACCTTGCAGTATGTCCTGAGGTGAAACTTGTAAAGCAAAAGCTCCGCAAAATGAATCCTCAGGTGGCGCTCCTAGTCAAAGCAGAACTAAAGAAGTTACTGGATGTTGGGTTCATTCATCCAATTGATTATCTTGAATGGGTTTCGAACCTAGTACCAGTAGCTAAACTAGATGGCCGCATCCGTTGCTACACCAACTTCAGAGACCTCAACAAGGCCTGCCCAAAAGACGACTTCCCACTACCAAATATCGACATGATAGTGGACCTAACAGCAGGGCACGAAATGTTATCCCTTATGGATAGATTTTTCAGGGTATAATCAAATCAAAATTGCCAAAGAAGACCAGCACAAAACAACCTTCATCTACCCATGGGGAACCTACTGCTGGGTGGTAATGCCATTTGGCCTGAAGAATGCAAGAGCTACCTATCAAAGAGCTATGACCGTCATCTTCCATGACTTGTTTCACCACATCATGGAAGATTATGTGGATGACTTGCTAGGGAAATCAAAGACCAGAGAAGAACACCTAGATGTGTTGGCCAAGATCTTCGACAGGCTAGAGCAATATAATGTTCGTCTCAATCCAAAGAAGTGCGTCTTTGGCGTCACCTCAGGAAAACTGTTGGGATACATAGTCTTCAGATAAGGAATTGAGGTAGATCCTGCAAAGGTCAAGGCTATCACTGAAATGCTACCTCCCAAAACATTGAAGCAACTGAGAAGCCTGCAGGGGAAACTACAGTCCATTCACTAGTTCATCGCCCAACTCGTTGATAAGTGTCAACCATTCCAACATCTCCTTAGGAAAGATACGGCTTTTGCCTAGACCAATCAATGTCAAAGTGCCTTCGATCAACTAAAAGAATATCTGGCTAATCCCCCTGTTCTAACTCCACCAAGACAAGGAGAGCCCCTCCTCTTGTATATCTTAGTGACAGACATAGCAATTGGGGCTCTGTTAGTACAACATGATGAGCATGGGAAGGAAAGAGCCATCAACTACATCAGCCGCACCTTGATCTCATATGAGCTTAACTACACACAAATTGAACGAGCATGTCTAGGCCTCGTCTTTATGTCACAAAAGTTAAGACATTATATGCTCAATCACAAGACCAAGCTCATTGCTAAGATTGACCCACTAAAGTATTTGCTAAATAGAGCTGCTCTCACTGGCAGAATGGCAAAATGGGTCATGATTCTAACTAAATTTGACATTGAATACATAGAGAGAAAGCCATTAAAGGACAAGTCATAGTAGATCAGCTGGCTGAAGCGCCTATTCCGGCATAATATCCTACAATAGCAGAGTTTCTAGACGAAGCCATCCTGACAATCACACCAGCTCCAGACACATGGAAAATGTATTTTGATGGATCATACACCCACAGAGGCTCGGGGGCAGGTGTCCTGTTCGTTACCCCTCAAGGTGACATGATCCCTAAATCATTCAAAATCACATTTCCATGCACCAACAATGTAGCAGAGTATGAGGCCCTCATCACAGGTCTTCGCATGGCCATCCAATGGAAAATTGAAAAGCTAACTGTGTATGGCGACTCTCAACTGGTCATCAGGCAGGTCAATATTGAATACAAGACCAAAGATGACAAACTCCTGCCCTACAAGAAGATGGTCGATGATTTCAAGGACTACTTCGACGACATCTACTTCGAGCAAATCCCAAGGCTCAACAATAAAGCAGCAAATGCCATGGCTACCATAGGATCTCTGGTCGATATGAAAAAGGATAGCAAGAAATATGAATTCCTGATAGAAGAGCTCCCCATCCTAGCATATGACATTCCTCAATCTGAACTAGTGTGCGAAGTCATTGGTCCTCTATCCCCATGGTATCAGGAAACATACCTATACCTTCATGACAATATCCTCCCCCTAACCTATCCACTTCCCAGCGAAAATCATTCATTTGTCGAGCCTCCCATTTCATTCTTGTAGGCGACACACTATACAAAAGGAGTCTTGACAGCACGCTTCTATGATGTTTAGACTCTAGGGAAGTTGAGGTAGCCTTGGAAGAGGTACACGCAGGTATCTATGGGGTACATTCCAGTGGACCTGCCCTATCTAAAAAGATCCTCAGGACTAGATATTACTGGCCAACATGGACCGCAATGCCCACAGGTTTATCAAGAAATGTCTTCCATGTTAATAGCATGGCGATCTCATCCACGCACCAGCATAGGAGCTGCAACCCATCACAACCCCATGGCCTTTCTCACAATGGGGACTCAACCTCATAGGGAAAATACATGCCCCATCCTCAAATGACCATAAGTTCATAATCACTACTACCAAATACTTCACAAAGTGGGTGGAAGCAATACCACTCACCTTCACCATAGGCATCCAAATCTCTAAATTCATCCTCCACTATATCATTTGTTGATATGGTATCCCCCATTCCATCGACACTGACAATGGAAAGCCTTTTAAAAACCAAGAAGTTTGCACCTTGTGCAAAAAATTTGACATCAAACACCACTTCTCCTTATTACCCTCAAGGAAACAGTCAAGTAGAGGCTTCTAATAAAACCATCCTTCGCATTCTCAAGAAGACAGTCAATGAAGCTGGCCGTGACTGGCACTTCCAACTCAACCCCACCCTATGGGCCTACCGCACAAGCATCGACACTCCTATAGGAGCCACTCCATTCTCACTAGTATTCGAATCTGAAGCCATTTTACCTATCGAGGTCGAGCTCCCATCTCTCTGAGTGTCCTTGCAAAACATTATCTCTGATGAGGAATACCGCGTCGCAAGGTTGCATCAACTAGAACTACTGGATGAGAAATGCCTGAATGCGTTGAATCACCTATAGGCATATCAAAACCACCTCAGAAGAAGCTACAACAAAAAGGATCAGAACCTAAAAATTTGAGGTAGGTGACCTTGTCCTAATGGAAAATCAGAAGAACTTGCAAGAACGTCCTAAGCAAGGAAAGTTTGAACCCAATTGGCTAGGACCTTATGTCGTTACAACTGATTATGGGTCAGGAGCATATCAGTTGGCAACACCTGAGGGGCAGCCTCTAGATGAGCCGATGAACATCTTGCATCTCAAGAGATTCTATGCAAAACCCATCTGGTACCCCAAGTCAAAAAATAAAAAAAAATTAAAAAATTAAAAACACTAAAAAAAAAATTAGAAAATCAAGAAAAATCAGAGTGCAATAAAAACTTCCAATGGTGAAAATCACTTCGGTGACGCCTTGGATAAGTACCATGGTGAAAACCTGTTCTAGGTGCCATGCTTAGTGGCTAGTTCTACCATCTAATAAGTCCTCTTTCCGTCACAACACTCCATCTCTCACGCATCCCATGGCTTGGAATTCCAAAACATCAAGTCCTATCGCCCAACCCATCCTATTTCATATCTTGAAGTCCAGGTTGGTTCTAGCATGATGTGTCCTATTTGTATATACAGGCATCAAAACCTTATGTGCATTATTCGCACTCATCGCTATGAGTCCCCTTCCTCGGCTAGACAAGATTATACTACCTTGGGCATGCATGAAATCAACCTATTGTTTTATGGGTCTAGTCCATGCAATCGTAGGATATACATCATCACTTAGGTCATTTCATACTTTGTGAACTGTATTCTACATTGCTACATTAAACTAAGAAATGCTCTCAATTAATCTTTTGCAACTACTGTTACTAGCTCAAAATCATCATCCTAATCACTCATTCAATCATCACATATTGGCCTAGATTTAATAATCACTTCCCCCCATCTAAAATCCCCTCACTAACCCCATTTTTCCCACCATATCTCCACTCAACACATCCTGAACCGAAGCAAATCTCCCCTCAATGACATGGCGTCTTATGACCTAACAATCCTCTCATCTCCCCACCACCAACCTCTAGTTGCTCCCACCCCTATCCTCTCCCCACCTAATTCCCTTTCCCACAACCTCACCACTCAAGGCTAAACAAAGAACATCATGTGTATCAGGACTGGATCATCTCACCTATCACCTAGTTTGCATACCACCCATCACCTAAACTGCATCTAAGCATATCATTTAGGTACATGTCATGATCAGTTAATTGCATGTCATTTAGGTCCATTTTAATCCTTTTACATATCATTTAGGTTCATTTTAATCCATTTTGCATATCATTTAGGTTCATTTTAATTCATTTTGCATGTCATTTAGGCTCATTTTAAATCCTTTTGCATGTCATTTAGGTTCATTTTAAATCCTTTTGCATAAAAATTAGGTTCATTCTAGAATCATTTAGATGCACATTATACATCACATTTTGTATCATCTCATAAACCACTTAGTCACATTACATCACCATATAAATGTATTTAATAAACATTTAGCTGCATACATAAACATAGCATATATCCACCATCAATGCATTCATAAAATCAAAAACATCATCACATAAACATAACACATCCATAGCATATAAAATCCATAAACAAAATACTGCATCCATCACATAGGCATCATCATAATAGAGCATCATAATCATAGCATCATAAACCACCAGAATGCATCATATCATATAAAATCACCACAAAAAATGTACATCGCTCATGTATCCATCAAAAAATATAGTGTCCTGATACAATGCCTCTAAGGGCTAACATGATATAATCATCACATGGAAGATCCCCTCTCCGAGGGAGTGGGAGACCCTGACCCTGGTCGAGGTTGTGATCCTGCTGGCAACTGTGGCTGTGGCTGTACCTACACCTGTGGAACCTGTTGGGGCACATACGAGGGAGGAGGCATCGTCTGCTGAACCGACTGCACTGATCTCGAGCTATGAGACCTAGAGGCCCCCGATCTACTAACTTGGCTATAGCTCAGAGCATGCTACGCCACTGGCATGACTGCATAATACAAGCCCTGATAATATTCCACCCGTGCTCTGGCCTTTGTCAAATCCCCCTGTACTCTAGATAGCTGCCCCTGTACTTGGCTCAACTCTCCTTGTAACTGATACACCTGTGTCTGTGCCTAGGACAACTGAGCCTGCATCCCTATCAAAACTGGGGCAAGTCCACCACCTGAAGCATGTAGACTACCTAACGCAGTCTCTGCCTGCTGTACCCTGCCAAGTGCTGTATGTCGCTCTCTGGTCAATACCTCTACCTCACCCTAAGCTTGGGCTACCTGTGCCTGTAGCGCTGCCACCTGTCCATCTGCCCCATCTAATAAGGCCAATGCCCCCCGCAACTGCACCAACTCTGCATCCCGGCCATCTAGTGCCTCCTGTAGGCTCACCACCTGTGCTCTCAGGGTCTCCATCTCCTCCTCATCCTGTCGCCTCTGATGAGGTGTAAGCCTCTCACCCTCAGCCTCTCCAGCTGTCCCTAAGGGACTTGCCTACTGCCCTCCCCCAGCCGCCTACTGCTACGCTACCTGTGGTGGCGGCAAATGTCCCCCACGCCACCGAGGTCCTCTAGGTTGTCGCCCTGCTCTAACCTTTACCTGCTCAATAGGTACCTACTGCCCCACCTACCCTTGCCCTGCTGCCACCGCCGCCAGCACATCTATCGGCTGGCCATCCCTACCAATCACCCTCTCCTCTCCATCATCGCCAACCTCCACGAGGTAGTCCTCAATAAACTCCTCCCCCTCCACCCTATGATCCTCCCCATCTGAGTCATCTCCACCATCTGAATCATCGCCCCTTGAACCTACTACCTCCTTTGCTGGATCCATCAAACTAGTGGGCTGATGCATATGCCTTCAAATATCATAGGCAGCCATAGTCCCTGCATCCCTCACTATGCTCCTCCAATCCCACTGCACTGGCCGTAGAGTTACAAAATCTGCTAGGGCGACCTGTCGCTGTATGGCTACAGGACAGTAGGCCGCGTCTCGACGAGTCTGCACAAATATCGCCATCTATTGCGGAGTGTCCTGTATCAAACCAAACTGCCACATGACCCATGAGGGTAGATACATATCTATCATATGGTCTCCTTGACCCATCAGGAACCGTTGCTGAAACGCAAAAGGGAGATGAATATCATCATCTGGCCATGGCTCTACACCGATATACGGCCGCTGGGTCACACTAATCACATCATCTAGCATCCTCCTCCAATGCCGCACCTGCCCAGTATATGTGTATTCGGTATCCCGATATAAAAACACAAAGGCCTCAAACTGCTGTTGATAGTAACCACATGTCGGCCTCGTGACTGGGAATGCTCCCAGATCCATACATGAAGCAGAGTAACTCCGGCCGATAATGCTCTATCATGCAGGTAGGTGACTATATGCATCTCATGATATAACTGCCCTAGCATAGCCGGTCCCCATGCATAGACAGTCTCATGCATCACCATCCGCTCTATCATCCCTCCCTAGCCAACTGGAAAACCCCTGCCTCACTTGTCAGGCATCACAATGCCTCCAATCAACACACAAAGGAATAAGGCAAATGGATCTGCACCCACAGCCAGTGTCCCCTCATAGTCCATCTCCCTCCCATCCAGAGAGAGAACAAGATGATCCGCACCAAACACCCTGACTAATGCACTCCGCCCTCTCCTCGTGTCATATCTAACATGCCGGCCCCAGATAGGCAGCTTGAGGATGCGATAAACATCCTCAAGTGTGATGGTAATCTCTCCAGTAGGCAACAAAAACCTGCAGGTCTCAGAGCGATACCGCTCCACCATCACTATCATCAGAGCTCCATGAGCTCACAAAACTAGCATCAAGGACACCATCAAAAGCCCCAATCTCTCCAGTCGACCACGCATCACATCATCAAAATCGTCAAAAAGTGCAATCACAGATGGCACTCATCGCTCTCGTGAAGCAAGTATAAATCGTTGTGTATCCTGCATACGCAACATAATGGTTAGATGTCAACCTATCTATTTCTCAACCAACCTTTTTCTTCTAAGTGTTTAACAAGCCAACATCAGGTGGCATGAAAATAGACAGCTCCTGGTGCCATTTTTAAAATGGCGCTACAAGTCCCTCTAAATTGCGCTAATACAGAACACATCGCTACTATGCATAACTCTTTGCACCAATTCCCAAAATAGCGCTATTGCGTGCTATCCATCACGCTATTTCTCCAAATGGTTCCTTTTGGCGTTAATCTACCTAATGGCGCTGCTTTCCCCAATAGTGCTAATCCAGATAATAGCGCTAATACACATGATAGCGCTAAAATGAAGCATAGCACTACTTCACAAGATGGTGCTATTCTAGAGAATAGCACCACTTTAACATCAATTTGGCATTAAAATGCCAGAATCCTATTCTTCCTTGTATGGCGCTAATCCGAACGATAGCGCTAAAACACCTACCTAATGGCGATAAACCGCCCTAACCCTACCTAGGCGGATAGCGCCAATCCAGATGATGGCGCCAATCTACCTTGTCGTTGGCGCTACACGCTCCAACCCCAGATCCCAAAACCCCAAAACAATGCACGAAAAATGAAAAAATTACAAGGTCAGGGTTAGACCCTACCGGGGGTCCAGCGCCTGGTGCTCGGCCAAACTCTTGGAACCGCTCGGAGATGTGTCGAAGTCGTGGGAACTGGGGGTTGTGGTCAGCCATCTCTCCTTCGCTCCTTCTCTAGGGTCAAAGTGTGCAAATGTGGCACTCTTAGGACCTACTTTTCCTAATATAGTGGGCCATGTCATACTTCAACCTCCTCCTTTTCCCTCCAGGGTGCAGATCTCAGCCTTTTTTTTTCCTTCATTTTTCTTCTTACCATCTCCTTTTTCCATCGCCTACCCAACTTTCACTTCCGTCACATCCTTTCGAGAACTCGCCTGGAAAAAAATTATTTTCCCGCCGACCTCTCGAGGGGGCATCCCTTATCCATCTCATACCTGCATGGCAGCTGGGGCATATTTTTCTTTGACTTGACGCCACTTTCCTACTAGGTCCAGACGCCACGTCAAAGAGGGGCAAATGTAGACACCTAAAAATGTCTTCTACCATCAAACTGACTCCATACAACCCTAAACACAACAATTTCCCTTCCAACCAATTAATTAAATTTTTATTTAATTAATTACCCCTTTCGTTTTTCAAATCCACACCATTTTATCCCCAAAATTGAATTAATTTCATTAATTCAATAGTCCAAACCTTAGCCAGTTGATATAATAAATATGCAATATTTATTAAATCAATTTCCCCATTTTCTCTAAATCTAATTAATTAGTTAAAAACCATGTTAACTAATTAATCCAGCCTACTAATTAACCTATCCCTACCCTAGAATAAAAAATTGATTTCCATGCCAAATAAATCAATTTTTAATACATATTTGTCATAATCTTCATTAAATACCTCTTACACCCCTTACACATGTCATAACTCATTAATATCCACTCTTCCCCAAATAAATTTTAAATTCATTTTACTCTTCCCCATGTGAATTTTTAATTCACAAATAATCCATCTCACCCAACCTCATTTATGGACCCCTTTTCCCAAAATGAATAAAAGAATCACTTTTATTCCTAGCCCTCCACATCACTTTTATCCTCCACCATTGATCTTCCAAATCAATCTTCACCCTTGGATCAAAATCCCTTCCAAAAATCTATAAATAGAACCTCTCCCAAGCCATTATGAGGATCCAAGTTTATGCAAAGTTGCCATGTCAAAATCACTCTTGAGCTAGAATAGTGAGTTGCAACATTGTTTAGCATTTCACATTTTTAATTCATTGTCTAGGGATAATCTTGTCTTAGGAACTTGTTTTGGGTGCATGGTTCCTCTCCCTTGATGAGATTGGGTCTTCAAGTGAGGTATAACTCTTGTGATTTATTGCATATTAGTTTGTATTCTTACCTTATTTGATAATCTAATCTACACAAATAAACATTGGAATCTATGTTTTTGCCATGTCCTTAATGTGTCCAAGTGGTTTAGAAAATTCTATGAGTCCATTGAAGGGTAGTTGCTTTTCAAATTAGGGCTAATTGGGGCTCTTGCAATTAGGTCTGTCATGAAGAAAGTGTCATTTTCTCTTAAACAACCTATACTAAAATTTTGATATGTCTTCAAGGTCTCAAAAGGGTGTCTCAAACTATTCCTATCTGCCCATGGAGATGTCTTGACTGGGAGTTATCCTCTGTCAGACCTAAAAATAGGGCTACAAGGAGTTGGGTCAGTTTGTGAAGAAAGTGCCATATGTGCAGTTATAAGGCCTCATGGGATGGTTTGTATAGAGTATCCAAGCTGTCAAAAGGCCCCTTTCATGTCTATATTCAAAGGATTGGATGTCTGATGTCAAATCATATGTGAACCATTGGTGTAGGCCTTGTTATACTCATTGAGATTGACTTGTCTTCCCCTGTCCTCTACATCATATTGGTATAAGAGCCACAAAAGGTTATGCCACTTAGTTGTAAGAGAAGCTTTGGTGTATGTCAGCAGAGGAGAGTGAAGGAGAGGCTAGCATCATGCCTCCAAAAGGGATGACCACTGAGGTGGCTAAGAAGTTCCAAGAGATGGAAGAGAAGATCAAGGTTGGAGTCAAGGAAGCACTCCAGGCTGAATTGAAGGCAATGAGGAAAGGGAAGAGGTTAGATGAAGATTCTGATGAAGAAGAGGACACAGGAGAAGAAGAAGAGGAACCCCAAAGGTAGGAGGCAGATATACCTATAGATTAGAAATATTTTCTTGAAACCATCAAGTCAATTAGCAGAGATTCTTCAGAGGCCCAGATGGAGATCCTAATGTTCAGTGGGAAGATGGATGCTGATGAGGTTATAGAGTGGATTGAGGCCTTGAACAATTACTTTGACTACAAGGAGGTACCTGAGAACAAGAGGGTGAAGTTTGCCAAAACAAAATTGAAAGGTGCTGCACTCACATGGTGGAATTACACCCAAGGTGAGAGGGTGAAGAGTGGGAGAAGCATGATCACTTCTTGGAGCAGGATGGTGGAAAAGATCAAATCTCAGTTCCTACAAGTAGATTATGAGGTGCAAATCTAAAATAAGATGCAAAATCTCAAATAGAGGGATATGGATGTGTCCACCTACACTAAAGAGTTTCACAAACCTACTCTTAGATGTGGGCATGTAGAAGATGAAAAGGGAAAAGTTGCAAGGTATATCAATGGCCTGAAATTTAGTATTCAAGATGAGATCAGCATCTTGACCCCTGAGACAGTGGATAAGTGTTTTCAAATGGCACTGAGGGCTGAAGAGAAATTGAAGAGGAAAGGTTAGCAGCAAAACAGAGGTAGAGGGGGTAGAAATTTCAGAGGTAGAGGAAGTTTTGGAGGAAGAAATCAGTTTCAAAGAAGCCAAGGTGAGTCTAGTTCCCAAGAGCAAAGTGGAGATTCAGGTTCAAGAGGAGGCTTTAGAGGTAGGAGACCCAATGGAAGGGGTAGATTCGGTGGACCAGGTAGAGGTCCTAGTGTCTTCACAAGGAGATGCTTCAATTGTAACCAAGTAGGGCACACCATGAACAATTATCCTAAGAAAGCCTCAAGCTCTCATGGAGGAGAGAGAAGGAACCAGTTGATTCAAGAGGAAGATTGTCAAAGTGTCAATTCCCCAATTGGAAGTGCAGCCCCAGTCCATGATGGAGAAAGCTTGATGATGAGAAGAACCATGTTGAAGGTGCCTCAAATACAAGAACCCCCTCAAAGGAAGACATTGTTCAAAACCACATGCAAGGCCTATGGTAAGATATTCAAGGTAATTATTGATTCAGGTTCAACTAAGAATTTGGTTTCTATAGAAATGGTAGACAAGTTGAAATTGAAAAGACTACCACCTCATGCTAACCCCTATAAAGTGTCATGGTTGAATAAGGGGCAGCAGGTCTTAGTAGATGAACAATCTTGGGTAGAGTTTGAGATAGGGGAATATAGGGATAAGATATTGTGTGATATAATCCCCATGGATGCTTGTCAATTGCTATTAGGATGTCCTTGGTAGTATGATGTGCAGTCCCAACATGATGGGAAGTCAAACTCTTTTATCATAACCAAGAATGGTAGGAAGTATAAGATGGATCCTTTGTCGGATGAGAGTGTGGATAAGAATAATGGGGTAAATGTCATGATAGTGAGTGGGAGAGAGTTTCTTGACACCCTAAAGGAGGAAGGAACCCAAGGGTATGCTCTAATTTTGAAGCCTAAAAATAGTCCTGAATTGCATAGTCATAGCAAGGAAGAAGTCCCCAAGGAGATGCAGTAGTTGTTGTAGAAATACAAGGGTATCATGGTGGAGGAGATACCTAATACAATGCCACCTCTTAGGGACATAAGCCATTAGATTGACTTCATACCAGGGTCTACATTACCAAACAAACTATCCTACAAGATGACTCCATCTCAAAATGAGGAGATTGCTAAGCAAGTGCAAGAGTTGTTAGATAAGGGTTTGGTGAGAAATAGCCTTAGTCCATGTGCTGTCCCAATAGTCCTAGCCCCAAAAAGGATGGTAAGTGGAGACTTTGTACGGATTCTAGGGCAATCAATAAGATTACCATAAGATATAGGTTCCCTATGCCTAGGATTGAAGATCTAATGGACTGTTTAGGAGGGGCTCATGATTTTTCCAAGATTGATCTCAAGAGTGGGTATCATCAAATTAGAATAAGGCAAGGGGATGAATGGAAGCTGCCTTCAAGACAAATGAAGGTCTCTATGAGTGGTTGGTGATCCCATTTGGCCTATCCAATGCTCCAAGTACATTCATGCACCTCATGAATGAGGTGTTGAAAGACTTCATTGGAAAATTTGTTGTGGTATATCTTGATGACATTCTTGTGTTTAGCAGGACAAAGGAAGAGCATTTGCAGCACTTGGACCTGGTTTTGAAGAAGTTGCATGATGAAAAGTTAATGATTAACATGGAGAAGAGTGTCTTCATGAAGGAAGAACTCACATACCTTGGTTTTGTCATCTCCCAAGGTAATTTGAAGATGGATCCAACAAAGGTGGAGGCTATTTTGTCATGGCCAACTCCCAAGACAATAGGTGATGTGAGTAGTTTTCATGGATTGGCAACATTCTATAGAAAGTTTATCAAAGGTTTCAGCCACATATGTGCACCCATCCTAGATACCATCAAGGGAGGACAAAAATGTAAGTTTTATTGGACCAAGGCAGCTGATGAATCATTTGAAATTCTGAAAAAGAAGGTAGCACAACAACCTATATTCATTTTACTTGATTTTAATAAGTTGTTCACGGTGGAATGTGATGCTAGTAACCTTGCCATAGGGGCTGTCTTGAGTCAAGAAGGCAGACTAGTTGCTTTCTTTATTGAGAAACTCAATGATGCTAAGAGGAAGTATTCTACCTATGACTTGGAATTCTATGCAATGGTACAAGCCTTGAAGAAATGGAGGCATTATCTTTTGCCTAAAGAATTCATTGTTTACACTGACAATCATGCTCATAGTTTTCTGAATTCACAGGAGAAACTCAGTCACAAACATATGAAATGGGTTGAGCAACTTCAAGCATATACTTTTTACATCAAGCACAAGAAGGGGCAGGCCAATAAAGTGGTAGATGCATTAAGTAGGAGGGTATGTATGGTTCAAGAAATTCAGTTGCAAAGTGTGGGGATTGATTCCCTCAAGCACATGTACAAAGATGACGAGGAATTCAAGGAGATATATGAGGTTTGCACTCAATTTTATGATTCTTATCATATTGATTTCTTTGATTTTTTATTGCAGCAGAGGTTCTTGTTCAAAGGGAGTCAATTGTGTGTTCCTAGGTGTTCCATGAGGGAGAACATCATAAGAGAGAAGCATTGTGGTAGTCTAGGTGGCCACTTTGGGCTTGATAAAACACTAAAGAAGGTGAAGAGATTCTATTTTTGGCCAAAGTTGCAATCAGATGTTAGAAAGTTTGTTGAAGGTTACAGTATATGCCAAAGGGCTAAGGGAACATCATCAAATGCAGGTTTATATCAACCACTTCCTATTCCTCATAGGCCATGGGAGAGTATTAGCATGGATTTTATTTTGGGTCTTCCTAGGACTCAAAGAGGTTTTGATAGCATCTTTGTTGTGGTGGATAGGTTTAGTAAGATGGCTCACTTTTTGCCATGTAAATGCACTAATGATGCTTCCCATATTGCTGTCTTATTCTTCAAAGAAATTGTTAGGATACATGGTTTTCCTCTCAACATTGTGACTAACAGGGATCCTAAGTTTGTGGGCCACTTTTGGCATACTTTTTGGAAGAAGTTGGGCACTCAATTGTCTTTTACTTTTGCCTATCACCCTTAGATTGATGGCCAAAATAAGGTGGTGAATAGGTCATTTGGAAATCTTCTTAGATGTCTCACAAAGTAGAATGGAGAGGCATGGGATATGATCACCCTCAAGCAAAATTTGCCTATAATGATTCCACCAATAGAAGTACAGGGAGAAGTCCTTTCAAAGTTGTCTATGGGATTCATCCAAGAGGGATTCTTGAACTAAGGGATCTACATGGATTGGAGAGGAGTGCTCAAGGAGAAGACTTTGCATTTGCCATGAAGGACATCCATGATAGAGTGAGAGAGACTCTCCAAAAGAATACAGAAAAGTACAAGGAGAAAGCCATTGAGAGGAAGAGAGATGTGCAGTATAAGGTAGGAGACTTGGTGATGGCCCATTTGAAGAAAGAAAGACTTCCAAAGGGGTAGCCAACAAAACTCCTCATGAAGAAGATTGGTCCTTGTCAGATTGTGCATAAGTTTGGTCCTAATGCCTATGAGATTGAACGTCCTCAAGACTTGGCTATATCCCCAATCTTCAATGTTTCAGATTTCTTTCCCTACAAAGGTGATAATGTTGCAAGTCTAGATGCAGGTCTGACAACAGAAGGAGATGAAGAGTGGATTAAGGATCTATCACCTAGCCAACCATTGTAGTTGGAGAGCATATTGGACACCAAGGTGATCAAGAAGATTAGGAAGAAGACCTAAAAGGAGTACCTTGTCAAATGGAGTGGCCTACCTACTGAAGATGCCACTTGGATGAGTGAAGAAGACATTTTGAAGCATGATACCACTGTTGCTGATCTGGTTCCTTAAGGGACTTGAGTTCTTTTTCACCCCTAGGAGTATGGTACAAGAGCACCTAGAAGTTCATGAAGTTTTTTGTTTTAGTTTTATGTTGTATCATGTTTTTGATGATGTAATAAGGTCCATTAGACCATTCCATGTTCTTATCATATGATTTCATGATGCATGGTCTTGCCATCAATGGTTGTAAGTAACAAGTCTGATTAATGGCCTTCATAAGTGTAGGAGTAGAAGGAGTCTCATGTCTTTGTAGCCAATCATGGCATATAGGAAGCATATTAAGGAGTTTGAATACCTTTCCAAAGGCTCATAAATCTTGTAAAAAGAGTTTGAACACCTTGTAAAAGACTCATTATTCTTGTAAACACAATGTAGCTGCAGATAGAGACAAATGGGGCAGTTTGGTGGTTGCAAGGCAGTTTGTGGCCTCCCACCATCCTCAAACTACCTCCCATTCAGTTTTAAAGGTTGAATACATGTTCAAAAAGACCTTGATCATGTTCATTATGGTGTGAAAAAGAAGTTTGGAGAAGAAATAAACAAGACAAACTTACTTTTCTGCTTAATTTTCTGTGTAATTCGCTGTTCCTGCCCATGCCCTGTTTCTATATGGATGAGTTGCAGAGTCTCATGATGTTGGCATGATAGCAGGGTGAGTGTAAATTGTTTTACATCTTATTTGAAGTCTTGAAACTATTCTATACTGAAGTTCTTGGCATTTTTCTGAAAACGGCTTGTTAAACCCTACCTTAGGGTTTTGACTGAAACAATGCATTTTCCCTCCATTCCACTAGCTTGAATCTTTCTAGATCAGTGGAATGATATTATTCATGTTTGTTTTTATGTGTTGTGAGAGGTTTCAAGGTAGGGAACTGAGTTTGATGGAGATTGTCTGAAGAAACCCAACAAGACCCATGTGTTAGGTGTCAACAAAAGGGAACAACGATATAGAATTCCATCACAGTCGACTATGGAAACAAATAAACCTTGGAATCTATGTTTTTACCATGTACTTGATGTGTCCAAGTGGTTCAGAAAATTCTGAGTCCATTGAAGGGTAGTTGCTTTGTAAATTAGGGCTAATTGGGGCTCTTGCAATTAGGCCTGTCATGAAGAAAGTGTCATTTGCTCTTAAACAACCCATACTAAAATTTTGATATGTCTTCAAGGTCTCAAAAAGGTGTCTCAAACCATTCCTATCTACCCATGAAGATGTCTTGACTGGGAGTTATCCTCTGTCAGACCTAAAAATAGGGCTACAAGGAGTTGGGTCAATTTGTGATGAAAGTGCCATGTGTGTAGGTACAAGGCCTCATGGGATGGTTTATATAGAGTCTTCAAGGTGTTAAAAGGCCCCCTACATGTCTGTCTTCAAAGGATTGGATGCCTGATGTCAAATCACATGTGAACCATTGGTGTAGGCCTTGTTATACTCATTAAGATTGACTTGTCTTCCCCTGTCCTCTACATCAGATATCTACTTGAAAATTCTCCTCATAAGATGATTGTTTATCAAATGTAGATGTTGAAGGACCATTAGAAACACTTGATGAACATGTTGTAACATTCACGTTCTAAAAACATAGTAACAAGAAATTTACCATAGAGTAAATCATCAAGGTAAAAATGAGATAGAGAAAAAATTTCTTTTATTCAACATATAATCAAGTAACTACAATTACAAGATTTCCTTTTAAAATATACAATAAACTATATTGTCTTTGTCAATTACAATGTTTACAAAAGTAAATCAAATACATATACAAATTTTGGAATAAATACCACTTCTAAATATTTGACATCTTTATCACAAGTCCTGGCATGTTTCCTACTTGGAGAGAGAGTATCTTTCCAGTGATTTACCTCCATCCACAGACCAGCAGTCTCCCACACATCTTTCACATAGGAAGTAGCCCTACCCTTCAGGAGGGATATAGACCTTAGGTGACCAGTGGTAATTTGCCTTTTTCGAGTACATAGTGTTGTATTCTACTCAACTCTATCAACCATACAACCCTATATACCCTCTAGATAAGTATGATTTTTGATAGGATGAGCAATTCGAATACTGTGAATCGATAATGCATGTAGAAAACAAATGCATTACTTTGGCCAAAGTTTTTGATATTAATATTGTTCATAATGAACGTAGTCGTTGTGTTCACCCACCCCTACTCGACTTGGATACTGTCATATTCTCGCAATTTGTTTACTCCTATTAAGACCATGTAAAAAGTTTAATCATTATGTCAAGATATTAGTATCTTTTGACTTAAATAAGTCTATATGACATAACCATTCAATTGGTTTCTAATCGACTCTAGGGTTTTCCTAATATCCTTTGTTAATATGATATAACAATATAACCATATCTTATATCTAGGAGTCCTAGATTCACAAATAACCCTTGATTAACTCAACCAAGGTTAAGAATACTATAGTTCTTAAATAGATAATATCTCCTATACAAAGGAACGTAGATTAACTTTGATAATGTGTTATAAACAAAACATACCCTGAATATATATCCCTACAAGGTCATTCTCTAGTAGACTTAGCCTACTCCATTGTATTGGATATCTTCAAGGATAATATTAACAAAAAGATAAGAAATGTATAAGGGTTCTCCCATAAACCTTAATTCCATCTACCATAATATCCCTAAGTTACTTCATTCGAAGAGAACAATAATTGTCTAAAAATCCCTATGAATCTAAGTTCTCATGGATAGATAAAAATTTTCGTTATACATATACATAATCTAAACAAGAAAATACTTTAAATTATTATTACCTCAATAATATACTACTCAAGTCTAAGAGTATATAAATCAAAGTTCATTCAACTCTATAAAATCTGAGAGTCTATTGTTTGGTTAACTCACAATCATTCCATTGACTTGCTACAAACTTATTCGATAAGGGTAATATTTCAAGGCTAATAACAACTATGACAATCTCTTACTATGATGGTCTTTTATCCTCCATTCTATGCATTGATATGATTATCAATTTATAAATGATTAAGAAAATGGTCGATGTAGTATACTGTAACAAACTACTCACTTGAATTATTAAGTATCAACCATATGATTTGCATTCGTTGTCTCATCGATTACAAAGATAGATCAACATAGTTTACTTAGATAGCTATCTACATTTTCCTACGTCGATTCTTAATAGTTTTTGACTATTACTCAATAAAAATAGAAGGTTTAACCTCTTTGGAGAACTCATACCATCACCATGAGACTACAATGTACTCACTAAAAGATATTAATCGATTTCCTCATAGTTATCAAACACATGACTGAGGAATACCTGTTAATGGATGTTTTAAGAGATGACAAAAATGTGCAAATAGGACATAGGGTTGATGCCTCTTGACTGCTATTCCCTCTCTATTTCAACCACTATACTTCTCTCTGCATACATTCGATCCTCCCTGCCTATGTTCAATCCTCTCAAGTTTTAACCTTCTTAATATCAATACCACGGCTCAACCGAGTCATTAATAATTATCACCCAGCCACGACTCCTAGAGAGTTGCCTTATTTCACACCTCAACAGTGATTCAGTTGCAAACTTAATGAAATCTTAACAGTCCTTAGTGACTTAGTCTTTAACTGAAATCTATTTTTAAGCAAAAGTCCACATGTCCATTGTGGAAGGCCGCCATATGGTTCATTCGGTCGGGCAGTTTGTAAACACAGTCATCCCCATAAGGATGAAGCCGATACCTATTAAAATTTAACTAATCTTTTAATGATCAAAACATGTGGTTTGATCCACCACTTATCACTAATGAAGACTCTACTATAATTTAGCCTATGGCTCCAATAATACCATCGACTCATTAAGAGGTATTATCCTCTTATGATGCTAAGGCATTTATATATTTAATTACATCAAATATACTTCTTATAACATCACCACTATATTAGATAATCATAGTTTAATCAATAAAATGATAATGTTTAAAAAAGGAATTAGGGATAATGTGGTTGGGTTGAGCTTGTCTCCCCATCACAATCCGTCAGCAATAATCACGTATTCTTAACTTGATGAAAATGTCTTAACATTAAGAATGGTTTATAACATCTCAAGGGACTTAATAATATTATGACAACCATTTTACAACAATAACGTCGTAATATTTATGTTAAACATAAATAGTCACAAATCAAACTCAAATGACATCATTAATGTTATTAACAACTAAGACGACTTACTATGACTTGGAAAGATTTGAAAACAATATAGACTACCTGTCAGTTAGGTTCAGAAGTAAACTGACAAGACAAGACTTACCTCTTACGATTTGGAAATTAAACCACTCATAGCCTAAGGTCTATGTCTCTCTCCTGGAAAGATACTCTCTCTCTTTTCTCTGAGAGTCATCTGAAAACTTGTAATCCTATATCAAACTTGTTACCAAAAAAATTATGATCAATGTATCATTATTCAAATAATAGATCAAATCTCATAATGCAAATATTAAATCCATAATAACATAATCATTCCCATAATTTCATAAATGACATTCAATATAATCCTTGTTTTTTCCTTGTCATTAATCTAAGCATCATAATAAATTTAATTATGTCCAAGTAAAAAGTAAAAGTATAGCAAGACAAAAATTGGGTATGTAACATATCCTTCCCCTACAGATTCATTGTCCTCGATGATATAAAGTATTAGAAAGTAACTAAAAAACAAGTTCATTGTTTTGAACTAGTAACATTATTAGATAAATCAAGAAACTTTTGATAAAATTCATGGTAATCCTCCCATGTAGCATTTTCCTCAGCATATTGGTCCCATTGGACCTTGCATTATAAGACCTCTCTATTATGCAAGTGGAGCTTGTGTGTTTCTAACACCTTGAGTGGCTCAATCCTGACCACCCCTGGGTCTTGCATTTGTAAAGAATTCCAAGTCAAATTATGATTATTACTTGCAATATATTTCTTCAAGTAAGACACATGAAAAACATTGTACATTCTAGATAAGGCTGGTAGTAGAGCAATTCTGTAGGCAACCGGATTGACTACTTCAAGCACTTCAAAGGGTCCCACATATTGAGGGGCTAGCTTAGAAGACTTCCCAAACTTAATAGAACTTTTCTGAGGTTTGACCCTCAAAAGAACGTTTTCCCCAACAGAGAATTGCCTCGGAACACGTTTTGCATCCGCATAGCTCTTTTGCCTATCATTGGCTTCTACCAATCTTTTTCTGATCAGCTTAACTTTCTCTTCCATTTCAGCTATCATTTCTAGTCCAATGCTAATCCTATCCTCTAGCTTATCCCAACTTATAGGAGTTTGACATCTTCTTCCATACAATGCTTCAAATGGCTCCATCTTAATAGTGGAATGATAGGAATTGTTGTAAGCAAATTCCACAAGTGGTAAGTATTCTTCCCACTTATATTGATGATCCATGCAATACATTCGCAACAAGTCTTCCAAGACTTGGTTAACTCTCTTAGTTTGCCCATCGGTTTCAGGATGGTAAGCTGTACTCACATTGAGTTTAGTCCCTAGCATAGAAAACAAAGTTTACCAAAACCTTGACATTACACGTGCATCTCTATCTGAGATAATCTTTTCAGGGAAGCCATGCAATCTAAACACCTCTTGCACAAATTTGTGAGCTAACACGGGAGCTCCATCAGTCAAATTCCCTAGTATGAAATGTGCTACCTTTGTGTGTTTATCAACCACCACTAAAATGGCATCATGTCTATTCCTTGACATAGGAAGACCTTGAACAAAATCCATGCTAATAACTTCCCATTTCCATTCTGGCACATCATGTGGGTACAACAATCCTGCGGGGTGTTGATGCTCTGCTTTTACCCTTTGACATTCTAAAAAACTTGCTACAAATCTAGCAACATCATTCTTCATTCCTTTCCAAAAATAAAGAGGTTTAACATCCGCTAGGAGTTTGGTCACTCCTGGATGTCCTGAATACGATGTAGTCTGAACTTCTTTCTATACTAGATCCCTTAATCCAGCTGAATCAGGAACATAAATTCTATCTTTATACCTCAATAGCCCATCTAACTCAAACAAAACACCATCATACCTTGGATCTCTAGGATTATCTTTCAGAGCTTGCTTAACCTGCTCATAAAACTCATCACTAGACACATTTTGCAACCCCAAATCCTTGAAATTTCCATGAATAGAAACAATAGAAGCTATATGTCTTCTACGATTCAAAGCATCAGCTACTCTATTCTCTTTTCCTTTGATGTAATTTATCTCAAAGTCATAGTTAGATATCAATTCTAACCATCTTCTTTGTTGAGCATTCAAATGCGGTTGAGAGTAAATATACTTAAGACTTTGATGGTCTGATTTAAGTACAAAAGTCTTCCCCAACAGATAATGTCTCCACATATGTAAGGCATGAGTTACTGCTGCCAATTCCAAATCATACAGTGCATAATTTTTCTCATAGGATTTCAATTTCATTGACTCATATGCTATAACTCTTCCATCTTGCATAAGCACTCCTCCTAATCCTTCTCCCGAGGCATCTGTAATCACCACAAATTGTCCTTCAGGGTCAAGAACTTTCAAGATTGGAGTTGTAGTTAACTTTTCCTTTAAGAGATCAAATGCTTCCTGACATTTGTCTGTCCATTCAAATCTTTTTCCTTTCCTCTGCAAGGAAGTGATTGGACTAGCAATACTAGAGAAATTTAGAACAAACTTTCTATAATAGCCTGCCAAGCCCATGAAACTACACACCTCATGCACATTTGTTGGTACAGGCCAATCTAGAATAGCTGTGATTTTTGCAGGATCAATAGATATTCCATTAGCTGAAATAATATGCCCTAGGTATTGAATCTATTTTTGGAAGAATGTACACTTTGACAGTTTCCCATATAACTTATGTTCTCTTAACCTTTATAGAATTATTTGCAACTGTCATTGATGTTCTTCTTCATTCTTAGAATAAATGAGTATATCATCAAAAAAGACTAAAACAAACTTGTCTAAACAATCTATGAATATACTATTCATGAGATTAATGAATGCAACAGGTGCATTCATCAAACCAAATGGAAACACTATAAACTCATAGTGTCCATATCTGGTTCTAAAAGTTGTCTTATGAATATCTTCATCCTTCAATCTTAATTAATGATATCCTGATCACAAATCAATCTTTGAAAACATAACAACTTCACACATCTGATCAAAAAGATCATCAATACGTTGCAAAGGATATTTTTTCTTTACCATTGCTTTATTAAGTATATAATAATCTATACACAATCGAATGGTTCCATCATTCTTCTTAACAAAAATAACCAAAGCACCCCAAGGTGAAACACTGGGTCTGATTAAACCTTTTGCCAACAATTCTTGTAATTCTGCTTTCAATTCCATTAACTCTGTTGTTGTCATACGGTAGGGTGCTTTTGATATAGGCTCAGATCCTAGTTTAATGTCAATAGCAAAATCAAAAACCCTCTTGGGAGGCAATCCTGGAAGTTCTTCAGGAAACACATCTTGAAATTCCTGAAGAAAAGATACTTTTCTCCAAAAGGTGAACTAGGGTTTTCTACCCCTTCCTCCCCTTGTTCCATTTTGACTGCAAACAACTAACAACCTTTCCTTCTAGCCCTTTTTAATTCTTGGTAGAGATAGGTCTAATTTTAACTTCTCTTTGAATCCCTTGGAATTGGGTCAGATTTCCCAAATCATCCAAGCATTCAACTATTTTTGAAAAATAGTCAACCTTAGCTCTATGTTTCCATAACCAACTCATTCCTAGGATTACATCATAGGAACCTAGGGGAGCTACATACAGATTTACTTCAGTTGAGAAACTAGGTAGGTCAATTCTGGCTTCAAACAAACATTGCTCTACTTGAGCCTTAGATTGGTTAGCATATTCTACTGATCAAGGTTTGGACATGTAACCAACTTTTCTAGAAAATTTATTCAAAATTCTAGGAGAAACAAAGTTTTCAGTGGCTCCTGTATCAATCAAAATAGATATAGGGACTCCAAAAAAAGTACCTGTCATCTCAATGGGTGTGATTTGATACTCTGCTTGATGATTGTTGAGAGATGCATGAATCCTTTGTTGGAATGCTTCTTGCTGAGTTGGTAGTGTAGTACCTCTTTGTTGACCATTTTGATTCTTGTTTGGGCAACAATTTTCATAATGGTCACCCCCAAAAGTAAAGCATCTTCCAATGGGTCCTTTCTTATCTAAAGTCTTTCCATTGTTATCCTCATTTCTTTTGTAGTTACCATTCTTCTTCTCATTATGAGATCCACCTTTGTTCTTCTGAGGTCCTTTATCTTTTCTCTTGTTATCATAGCTCTTTTCATATCTTTTCTTGTAGGGTTGATTGTTAGGAGTTCCATTAAACCTCTTGCGGCTTCTATCACAATAAGCCAAGATGGATTTCAACTTTTGCTCTTTGCTTGATCGCCTTCTCGTACACTTGATCCATTGTTGTGGGACCATGTATGTCCACTTCACCACCAATTTGAGCATTTAAGCCCATGATGAATTTTTTGATCTTGAATCTCTCATCCTTTTGATACTGTGGAACATATTTTAGGAGTCGAGTGAATTTTTCTCCATTTTCCACCACTGTCATATCTCCTTGTTAAAGATTCTGAAAATAAGTCAGTTTCTAATCAAAATAGAGTTGTGGTAACCATCTCTTGCGAAAGAGTTCCACGAACTCATCCCAAGTTACCCTTAGAGAGATTAAATTCAATTCCATCTTCTTATTCATCCACCACGTGGATGCTTCTCCTGCCAATTGGAATGCTCCCCATACTACCTTGGTCACTTTCAAGTAATTTCTTATCTCAAAATATTTTTCCATCTCTATTAACCAAGCTTCTGTAGCATCTCTGGTCTCTGTCCCATCAAATTTTGGTGGAATAACCTTCTTCATATCCTTTGAGAGCTCCGAGGGCAATCTATCCCTTGCCTCTTTATGAGGTTTGGTACTCTTACTTTGATCTTCATGATTTTCTCTGCTTTCACCATGAGAGTTTTCACCTCCACCCTTAGTATTCTCTTTATCATCCACCTTCTTTTCCAAATCACCCAATCTTTTCTTAGTTTCCTCAAGCATGGTTATGATTTGGTCCAGCTGATTATTTGGAAGGTGGTTTTCCTCTTCACTCTCTCCTTGGTTAGTTCTTGTCCACACCATGTTTATCGATTTCTCACACCTGAGAATATTGAGTTTTCCATTAGTTCAAGATTATAATGTATCCCATTAAATCTAAACATAATACTCAATTTAAACAATAGTTTGGCACAAAAACAACTCTTTTTTTATTTATTTCATTTCAAAAGTAAAGAGTATTCTTCTTTTATACAAGAAATGACTTCAAAAGTCATGCTCAAGAGGAGTATATCCTTTAGACTCATTTTCAGATACATAATCTTGAGGTATATAACCCTCTGAGTCACTATCGTACCTAACTTCTATGATCTCAACAGTTGGGGGTATGCGGGGATCTCACCTAATCATAGTTATTTCCTCATCTGTCATATACTCTATGATTTTGGCAGTGATCTTAACTCTTTCCTTGTTTTCCCTTCTCACTCGCTTGATTCAAGTTAAGGCAATCACCAGAGTTTCAGTATCACTTAACCAAATGTCACTCTCATCATTGGTTTCCTCAAAGGTTATGATAATGGCCTCACATTCTCTTTTTTCTTTAAGGAAACGTTGACTCGAATTAACAGACTTTCTTGTTGTCTTCTTAAAACATACCATCTTGGCACAAAAATTTTCAAACATTAGCTAACCATATAATGTTGACTACAGGCAAGCATAGTGGTCTCATAAGCCCTAGTGCTAAACCTGGTAGCTTTGATACCGTATGTAACATCCATGTTCTAAAAACATAGTAAAACCAGAACTTTACCATAGAGTAAATCATCAAGGTAAAAATGAGATAGAGAAATTTTTGTTGGATTTAAGGGATACAACTGAGAGGGGGGGGGTGAATCAGTTGTATAAAACTTCTTGTTCTTTCAAACACTTGATTCTTCGTTGTTAGTTAACAGCATATCAATTAATCATCCATGGAAGCATAATACATAAACACAAGAGCAGACAAACATCAACACATTGAACACCAAGATTTTGACGTGGAAAACCCGGTTAAGGGAAAAACCATGGGGTGATTAACCCAAGGATTATTCTCTGTTAGAAGAATAAGAAAAAGAATGGCACTTGCCAATTAGGGCTCACTGCCCGAGCACACTACTCACAAAGAGGCCCACTGCCTACAAGGAGACACACTGTCTACAAAGTGATAAGAATCACAGTCTTGAACTAGAGAATGACATCTCTACCATGTCCGGATCAGTTCCATTTAAGCCCAAAAACCTCTGCTCTGCCTTTCGCACTTCTCTTCGCTATGCCACACTCATCCACACAATCCACACTTCGAAATGAACTCACAAACCGTTATTTATACAAGACATCGACTTAGGAGCAAACATCTAAGTTGGCAAACAACCATAAGAGTATCTGCAAGATGAATAACACATCCGGTCGGCCACCACAAGAACATTCGCAGGATGAACAACTCATCCAGTCGGCTAAACAGAGTAAGAACTTCATCTGGAAGAATAACTTCAATTCCAGGCTCTACTATCAATGCGGACCAACAACACAACCTCAACATGATCCAAGAACCTTCACAAGCCTGCTTGAATGACCGGATACATCCGCACTTCCTCTACTTACTGGAATCTCTTGTCTTCCTCATCCGGAACTTCAAGAACACAGACTGTCCCCACTGTCATAATGCAGGAGGTACTTCTGGACCTCCAAATTATACACAACTCGAGATGGCACATCACAAGGACATTCCAAAGACTCCTTCCAATCCGCAGATTAGGATTATATAGTTCCAGACCTCACCGGACCTTTTTGTGATCCTCTGTCACCTCTGAATACTTGCCGGAACCGGTTCTACACCGACAGCCACAACTCCTTCAAATCTTCATGCGGACCTCTGAAATCTTAACTGAAGAATCTCAAGACTCATATCTACAAACCCTTTAATCCGCATCCTCCGGTTCGCATCCTATACAGTACATTTGCCTTCCTCTCATCACTGTTCTTTACTGTTCCTGACTGAGGCTAATTTTCTCAATATCCTCAGCACACAGCTCATCCAATCCTTCTTGTCAATGCAATATGAGTATGTTGACATCAATGACAACACTGGCTCACCTCATACTTGCAACAATCTCCCCCTTTGTCATTGATGGCAACATATGATGTGAAAAACCATCAAGACAAGAACTTCTCCTTTCTGTCACAGCTCCCCCTATCAACAACAACTTTTCACATGTCTTCTCTTCCTTTACTGCTCCCCCTTTGATCATCAACCACTTGTTTTTCACATGTCTTCTCTCCCCCTTTGACATCAATGGCAAAGGGCTCATCTTGCAATTCTAATACATTAGAATCATACCAGCTGCTCCCCCTTAGTAGCAGCTCCCCATCATCAATCCGGATCACAAGATATGACTGTGATATCCACCGGACTGATGCACATCAGTGCATCCTAGTTCATCACCGGAGGGGCCATGACCCCTAACTTCTCCCAGAGATATTCAAAAGAGTCCTTGGGAAGAGGTTTAGTAAAGATATCTGCAATCTGATCCTTGGAGGGAACATACTCCAATCTGACTTCTTCCTTGTTTACTTGTTCTCTCAAAAAGTGAAATTTGATAGATATGTGCTTAGTTTTAGAATGCAATACCGGATTCTTAGAAATATTAATTGCACTTGAATTATCACAGAAAATTGTGATAGGCTCCTCATATTCAACTTTAATGTCTCTTAGCATCTGCTTCATCCATAAGATTTGAGTGCAACTACCTGCTGCTGCAATGTATTCTGCTTCAGTTGTAGACAGAGATATTGCATCTTGTTTCTTGCTTAGCCAAGAAACCAATCTCTTCCCCAAAAAGAATGCTCCACCACTAGTGCTCTTCCGGTCATCCACATCTCCTGCCCAATCTGCATCTGTGTAAGCATGAAGAGAGAAATCCGGATCTCTAGGGTACCATAGACCATACTCAACTGTTCCTTTCAAGTACCTAAAAATTCTTTTGATTGCCATAACATGAGATTCTCTAGGATCAGCCTGGAATCTTGCCACAAGACCAACAACCTGCATTATATCTGGTCTAGTTTGAGTGAGATACAACAATCCACCAATCATTGATCTATACTTTGTCTGATCTGCCTTTGGAGAATCATCATCTTTGCTTAACTTACATCCGGTTGCCATAGGAGTGTTCATTGGCTTTGCATCTTCCATACCAAATTTCCTCAACAATTCTTTCACATATTTGGTCTGAGAAATGAAGATTCCTTTCTTTGTTTGAGTAATTTGCAGACCCAAGAAGAAATTCATTTCACCAAGCATAGACATTTCAAACTCACTTTTCATCTAATTTGCAAAAGTTTTGCACATACTATCTCTTCCTCCAAAAATGATATCATCCACAAACACTTCAACAATCAAAATGTTTTCATGATCAATTTTGAAATATAAGTTACTGTCAGCAGTACCTTTGTTGAATCCAATCTGCACAAGATGCTTATCCAACCTTTCATACCATGCTCTTGGGGCTTGCTTCAATCCATACAAAGCTTTCTTCAACTTGCAGACCATATCATCATTATCAGACAATTGAAATCCATCCGGTTGTTCAATGTAGACTTCTTCTTCCAGATCACCATTTAGGAAGGCAGACTTGACATCCATCTGATATACCTTGAAGTCTTTGAAGGCAGCAAATGCAAGAAGTAATCTGACTGCTTCAATTCTTGCCACCGGAGCAAAAGTCTCTTCAAAGTCAATTCCTTCTATTTGAGAGTACCCTTTGCAGACCAATCTAGCTTTGTTTCTGATTACTTCACCAGCTTCATTTAGTTTGTTCCGGAAGACCCACTTGGTTCCAATTACATTCCTGTCTCTAGGTTTGGGAACAAAATCCCAAGTATGATTTTTCTCAATTTGCATCAATTCATCTTCCATTGCTTTGGTCCAGTTTTCATCATTACAGGCTTCATTTATTGTTTTAGGTTCAATCTTTGAAATCAGACAACATTCATCCTGATTTTGAGCAACATTCCTTCTAGTTTGTACACCTTTGCTTTGTCACCTATGATCTGATCTTCAGAGTGGTTCAGTCTTACATACCTTGGAATTTTGGGAGTATCCTGCACTGCTGCTTCTTGATCAGGCTCATTCAAACCTATCTCTTCTTCCTGATTTACCGGATCAGGCTGACTCTGTCTCACCGAAGAGGATTGAGTTCCTTGAACACTGTCTTGGTCATCTTCATCAAACTCATAAAATCTTGAAGGCTTCTCAATTCCTTCATCAACTTTCACATTGGTGCTTTCTATCATCTTCCTCAATCTCTTATTGTAACACCGGTATGCTTTGCTTTGAGTGGAGTAACCCAAGAAAATTCCTTCATCACTTCTAGCATCAAACTTTCCTAGATCTTCATCTTTTTTAATATAACACTTGCTACCAAATACTCTGAAATATTTCACAGTAGGAGTGATGCCAAACCAGAGTTCATAGGGGGTCTTACCGGTGTTGTTTCTGATTTGAACTCGATTGAGAGTGTAGACTGCAGTGCTGATAGCTTATTTCCAAAACATTTGAGGAACATTTGCTTCCAACATCATTGTCCTGGCAGCTTCCTGGATGGTCCAGTTCTTTCTCTCAACTACTCCATTCTGCTGTGGAGTCCTAGGAGCAGACAACTGTCTCCTTATACCCTGCTTCTCACAAAAGTCAATGAACTCACCAGATGTAAATTCACCACCTCTATCAGACCTTAGACACTTTAGTTTCAATCTGGTTTGATTCTCTACCATAGCTTTGAAGATTTTGAACTTCTCAAATGCTTCTGATTTTTCTTTTAGAAAGGTAACCCACATCATCCGGGAATGATCATCAATTAACAACATGAAATATCTATCACCTTGCAGACTCTTGATTCTTGTCAGACCACAGAGATCAGTATGTACTAATTCCAACAATCCGGTAGAAGACTGATCTTGGCTTTTGAAAGAGACTCTGCTTTGTTTACCTAGCTGACATTCTTTGCACAAACTATTTGTAGGTTTCATCAATTTTGGAAGATCTCTTACAGCCTGAGTATTGCTTATCTTGATGATGTTATAAAAATTTACATGACACATTCTTCTATGCCATAACCAACTCTGATCAATTTGAACAAACAAACAACTTTTATTTGAACCAACTAGATGAAAGATATTACCTTTTGTCTGAGTACCGGATGCAATTTCAGTTTCGGAGCTTGTAAAGATTCTGCATTTTCCATTCTTAAACCGAAGATCATAGCCTTTGTCTACTAACTGACCAACACTGAGAAGATTGTGCTTCAATCCTTCAACATATAGTACATTACCTGTTTTGCTTTTTCCATCAAAGGAAATAGTTCCCTTGCCTCTGATTCTGCCAGCAGAATTGTCACCAAACTTTACCATTCCTCCTTCATACCTTTCCAAATTCAAGAACTTATTCTTGTCACCAGTCATATGGTGAGAACATCCACTGTCAATAACCCAATCATCCTTTTCTTACACTTGAGTAGCCAAAGCTTTTTCAACAACTTTGTGATTGACAGATTCAGAGAGTATTGAATCTTTTTCCTTGATGGCAATAAACACCCACTCATTTCCGGATTTGCTTCCTAGTTCTAATTCATCATCTGTTACTCCTTCATTGTCATCTTCTTCATGAACATAATAGCAATTCTTTTGAAACCTTTGTCTGTTAGTATTAGACCTTGCAGATCTTTCCGGACATCTTGAAGCAAAATGACCAATCTTATTGCAGTTGAAACACTTAAAGGGTAGTTTTCCTTCATACTTACCGGATCCTCTTGGCAGTCTCTTTGCAATGAGGGCTTCAAGTTGAGCTGTTTCTGCTTCTTCTTCTTCCATGTCTCTTCTTGCTTGATCATACCATGACATCTTCCTTGATGAGTTTTCTCCCGGATCAAATCTCTGTTTGCCTTTCACATAGGTACTGGCTTTGAAAGCAGATTCAGTCTTGGGAGGATCATCTCCAAACTCGGTCATTTCAAATGCTACTAGTTTGCCAGCCAGTTGTTCTCTTGTGACAGTTGTGTGGGCTCTGAATTCATCAATGGCAGCAACCTTGATTTTGTAGGCAGCAGGAAGGGATCTTAGGATTTTGCAGACAATCTCATTTTCATCTAGAGTTCCACCAGCATTTCTAATTCCACATACCAGCTCATTCACTCTTGGCATAAAGGTAGTGATGTTTTCATCATCTCTCATCTTCAATCTTTCAAATTTCCCTTTCAGACTTTACAACCTTGCACTTTTGACAAACTCATCTCCTTCATACAGAAGTTCCAGTTTAGTTAGGATCTCATATGCAATTGGTAGGTCAATAACATTTGAGAGATCTGAATCATTCAATGCGCTTAGTAGGGCTTCCTTGGTCCGCAGATTATTTTCAGCATCTGTAATCTCATTCAGAGTTGTCGGACCACCTTGTGGAGGTACATATGGTTTTGAGACCATAGCCAAGTATGCTTTTCCCATACATTCCAAGTGACACTTCATGTGACCTTTCCAGAGAGTGAAGTTGGTTCCATCGAACTTCGGACTATCCTTCTTGTATGACGACATCCTGGATCTCCTCAAGCGGTTAAGCTCCTTTCAGAGGAACTTGGCTTTGATACCAATTGTTGGATTTAAGGCATACAACTGAGAGGGGGGGGTGAATCAGTTGTATAAAACTTCTTGTTCTTTCAAACACTTGATTCTTCGTTGTTAGTTAACAACATATCAATTAATCATCCATGGAAGCATAATACATAAACACAAGAGCAGACAAACATTAACACATTGAACACCAAGATTTTGACGTGGAAAACCTGGTTAAGGGAAAAACCACGGGGTGATTAACCCAAGGATTATTCTCTGTTAGAAGAATAAGAAAAAGAATGGCACTTGCCAATTAGGGCTCACTGCCCGAGCACACTGTTCACAAAGAGGCCCACTGCCTACAAGGAGACACACTGTCTACAAAGTGATAAGAATCACAGTCTTGAACTGGAGAATGACATCTCTACCATGTCTGGATCAGTTCCATTTAAGTCCAAAAACCTCTGCTCTGCCTTTCGCACTTCTCTTCGCTATGCCACACTCATCCACACAATCCACACTTCGAAATGAACTCACAAACTGTTATTTATACAAGACATCAACTTAGGAACAAACATCTAAGTCGGCAAACAACCATAAGAGTATCCGCAAGATGAATAACACATCCGGTCGGCCACCACAAGAACATTCGCAGGATGAACAACTCATCCGGTCGGCTAAACAGAGCAAGAACTTCATCCGGAAGAATAACTTCAATTCCGGGCTCTACTATCAATGCGGACCAACAACACAACCTCAACATGATCCAAGAACCTTCACAAGCCTACCTGAATGACCGGATACATCCGCACTTCCTCTACTTACTGGAATCTCTTGTCTTCCTCATCCGGAACTTCAAGAACACAGACTGTCCCCACTGTCATAATGCAGGAGGTACTTCCGGACCTCCAAATTATACACAACTCAAGATGGCACATCACAAGGACATTCCAAAGACTCCTTCCAATCCACAGATTAGGATTATACAGTTCCAGACCTCACCGGACCTTTTTGTGATCCTCTGTCACCTCTGAATACTTGCCGGAACCGGTTCTACACCGACAGCCACAACTCCTTCAAATCTTCATGCGGACCTCTGAAATCTTAACTGAAGAATCTCAAGACTCATATCTACAAACCCTTTAATCCGCATCCTTCGGTTCGCATCCTATACAGTACATTTGCCTTCTTCTCATCACTGTTCTTTACTGTTCCTGACTGAGGCTAATTTTCTCAATATCCTCAGCACACAGCTCATCCAATCCTTCTTGTCAATGCAATATGAGTATGTTGACATCAATGACAACACTGGCTCACCTCATACTTGCAACAATTTTTTCTTTTATTCAACATATAATCAACTACAATTACAAGATTTCTTTTTACAAAATACAATAAACCATATTGTCTTTCTCAATTACAATGTTTACAAAAGTAAATCAAATACATATACAAATTTTGGAATATATATTCCTTCTAAATATCTGACATCTTTATCACATGTCCTGGCATGTTTCCTACTTGGAGAGAGAATATCTTTCTAGTGATTTACCTCCATCCACAGACCGATGGTCTCCCACACATCTTCCACATAGGAAGTGTCCCTACCCTTCACGAGGGATATAGTCCTTAGGTGACCAATGGTAATTTGCCTTTTCCAAGTACATAGTGTTGTATCCTACTCAACTCTATCAACCATACAACCCTAGATACCTTCTAGCTAAGTATGATTTCCAATAGGATGAGCAATTTGAATAAAGTGAACCGACAATGCATGTAGAAAACAAATACATTACTTTGGCCAAAGTTTTTGATATTAATATTGTTCATAATGAACGTAGTCGTTGTGTTCACCCACCCCTACTCGACTTGGATACTGTCATATTCTCACATTTTGTTTACTCCTATTATGGCCATGTAAAAAGTTTAATCATTGCGTCATGATATTAGTATCTTTTGACTTAAATAACTCTATATGACATAACCATTCAATTGGTTTGTAATTGACTCTAGGGTTTTCCTAATATCCTTTGTTAATATGATATAACAATATAACCATATCTTATATCTAGGAGTCCTAGATTCACAAATAACCCTCGATTAACTCAACCAAGGTTAAGATAACTATAGTTCTTAAATAGATAATATCTCCTATACAAAGGAACGTAGATTAACTTTGATAATGTGTTATAAACAAAACATACCTTGAATATATATCCCTACAAGGTCATTCTCTAGTAGACTTAGCCTACTCCATTGTATTGGATCTCTTAAAGGATAATATTAACAAAAAGATAAGAAATGTATAAGGGTTCTCTCATAAACCTTATTTCCATCTACCATAATATCCCTAAGTTAATTCATTCAAAGAGAACAATAATTGTCTAAAAATCCCTATGAATCTAAGTTCTCATGGATAGATAACAATTTTCATTATACATATACATAATCTAAACAAGAAAATACTTTAAATTATTATTACCTCAATAATATACTACTCAAGTCTAAGAGTATATAAATCAAAGTTCATTCAACTCTATAAAATCTAAGAGTATTGTCTGGTTAACTCATAATCATTCCATTGACTTGCTACAAACTTATTCGATAAGGGAACTATTTCAAGGCTAATAACAACCATGACAATCTCTTACTATGATGGTCTTTTATCCTCCATTCTATGCATTGATATGATTATCAATTTATAAATGATTAAGCAAATGGTCGATGTAGTATACTGTAACAAACTACTGACTTGAATTACCAAGTATCAACCATATGATTTGCATTCGTTGTCTCATCGATTACAGAGATAGATCAATATAGTTTACTTAGATAGTTATCTACATTTTCCTACGTTGATTCTTAATAGTTTTCGACTATTACTCAATAAAAATAGAAGGTTTAACCTCTCTGGAGAACTCATACCATCACCATGAGACTACAATGTACTCACTAAAAGATATTAATCAATTTCCTCACGTTATCAAACACATGACTGAGGAATACCTGTTAATGGATGTTTTAAGAGCTAGCAAAAATGTGCAAAGAGGACACATGGTTGATGCCTCTTGACTATGTATTCCCTCTCTATTCCAGCCACTATACTTCTCTCTACATACGTTCGATCCTCCCTGCCTATGTTCGATCCTCTCAAGTTTTAACCTTATTAATATCAATACCACGGCTCAACTAAGTCGTTAATAATTATCACCCAGGCACGAATCCTAGAGAGTTGCCTTATTTTACACCTCAATAGTGATTCAGTTGCAAACTTAATGAAATCTTAATAGTCCTTAGCTACTTAGTCTTCAATTGAAATCAATTTTTAAGCAAAAGTCCACATGTCCATTGTGGAAGGCTGCGCCATATGGTTCATTTGGTTGGGCAGTTTGTAAACACAGTCATCCCCATAAGGATGAGGCTAACACTTATTAAAATATAACTGATCTTTTAATGATCAAAACATGTGGTTCGATCCACCACTTATCACTAATGAAGACTACTATAATTTAACCTACGGCTCCAACAATACCATCAACTCATTAAGAGGTATTATCCTCTTATGATGCTAAGGCATTTATATATTTGATTACATCAAATATACTTCTTATAACATCACAACTATATTAGATAATCATAGTTTAGTCAATAAAATGATAATGTTTAAATAAGGAATTAGGGATAATGTCGTTGGGTTGAGCTTGTCTCCCTATCACAACCCGTCGGCAATAATCACATATTCTTAACTCGACAAAAATGTCTTAACATTAGGAATGGTTTATAACATCTCAAGGGACTTAATAATAATATGACAACCATTTTATGACAATAACGTCATAATATTTATGTTAAACATAAATAGTCACAAATCAAACTCAAACAACGTCATTAACGTTATTAATGACTAAGACGACTTACTATGACTTAGAAAGATTTGAAAACAATATCGACTACTTGTCGATTTGGTTCAGAAGTAAACTAATAAGACAAGACTTACCTCTTACGACACATTGGATCACATTTTCATTAAACACTTATACCTGATTTGGCAAATAAACCACTCATAGCCTGAGGTCTATATCTCTCTCCTGGAAAGATACTTTCTCTCTCTTTTCTCTGAGAGTCATCTGAAAACCTGTAATCCTGCAAACTTGTTACCAAAGAAATTATGATCAGTGCATCATTATTCAAATAATAGATCAAATCTCATAATGCGAATATTAAATTGATAATAACATAATCATTCCCATAATTTCATCAATGACATTCAATATAATCCATATTTTTCCTTGTCATTAATCTAAGCATCATAATAAATTTACTTATGTCCAAGTAAAAAGTAAAAGTAGAGCAATAAAAAAATTGGGGATGTAACACATGTGTAAACCTCTAAGCTTGGTGGTCTCTCATTGGGACAACTCACAAAAACATGTTGGATGGGTTGGAAAATTATCATCTCTCACACCATTTTTATCTTTACTACATGTAAAACCATTAGTTTTGTTAACCAAGTAATTATGCGAGATTGCAATATGATTCTCAACTTGTTTCTTACCATCACTTGCTTCATTTGCAGGCTGCTATGGCTGATCAACACTCTTTCTAGTTGACAAATCACCCAAATTTGATGAACATACAACTACATATGAACTAGAAATTGATGGTACAGGTGTAGAAGAATTAGTAGAGAAAGTATTGCATGCATTTACATTTGAATCATGACCATTTGAACCATAAAACTGACCTTACAAGTGGCTGACCTGATTTTTATCATGTGCTGATTGAGGCTTTTGAGGAGTATGATTGTCATAGCTGAAAATACATAAGAAGATGTAAAAATTCATTTTCTCCATCATGGGTGGTTGTAGCTATCTATTTTACATGTGCAAGCAACAATATCCAGCTGTTGGTGACCAAATCTATCGTAAAAAATGTATTTCCATCCTTCATACTTCATGATTTTTCCATTTTCCACCTCAAATCTCCATCTTAGACCTAGAAAAATAAGTTGGGAACTTGTATAAGGTTGCATAAGTCATGAACAAGATGCAAATTAGGTATAAGGAGGCACAATCCATCTTCCAATAGCTGCATGGCATTGTTTCCATCATTTTCCACCATTTAGGGCTCCAAATGTGCATGTACAATAGTGGCTTATGTTTTATTTTTGTGTTGTAATAGCTCCTAGGGTTTGTATTCATCATCCTTAGCATCATATTGGGTTCATTTTGTAGGTGCAATAGTGATCTGGGCATGATCACATTTCTCCGAAGCAGGGACAACAGGGTGTCTCTACGTTTTCATTTCTCCATGATGGCTCCAACTGATCCCTTCATGTTTCAACCTCCTGCAACAAACGAAGACAAGCATCAATTTCATAAAAAAAATCATTTTAATTCAATACATATCAAATCATATCTATTTTCATCATGGATCAGTCATGTGCAAGTTGACAAATAATGATTAAAATTGGTTTGCTTTTTTTAAAAACTAGTAAACCTGTCATGAAAACAAACAGTCTGTTGCATCCTCCATAAATTTTATTTTATGATCTGGGTTTTTCTAATATCTTTAAGGATGATGCATAATTTAGTTTTTTATCTCCCCACAAGACATTAGCCATACCTAGATTGTAGATCTAGAGATATAATTGAATCACTATCTATCTCTACTGATATTTCATTGGGATCATATTGTCATTAAATTTGTAGTTTCCCCTTGATTCCTTTGGTTTTTTGATGCATCCTCTTGACATTTCCATAATCCCTATCTGATAAATCCTCCCATAAATTTAAAAATGTATTTTTAGTCCATTATAGAGGCCCAAGCAAGATAAAAAAATTCAACTTCTTTATGGTTGTCCTAGCATTTATGGGTTGTCAAAATCTAGTTTAGGATTGTTTTTTGACCATTTTAGGTGAAATAGTGATTGGATTTAATCAATCAACCATGAAGGACTTGTCAATATGGCTGTGAGCATGATAAAATGAGATAGGACCGTTCATCACAACTCCATGCAAACTAAAAGCAAATGAAACAATGAAGCACATACTTGATCAAGACTCGTCAAACCCAAATGATAGGGAGGACTCTAGGCTTCCTGCTCTGCATCCTGTAGGTGTACAAGACTGTTTGACAACACTAGCCTCCCTACCAATTCAAAGTGCTAATAGACATCTTTCTACACAAAAATGTCAGTTAAACTCCTCAACTCTTTGCAGAGATGGAAAACTCTATCTCCCTACTTGGCGTGGGACACATACCTTATCCTCACTGCTTCCAAGATACTGCCTAAATGGCACATAACTTTTCTGAGCCCGTTACCCACCCTTCTCTCTCTGTTCAAGGGTCTGGATTGCTTGGTGCTCACTTTCTTCCTTTTTGTTTTCCACCCCTGCAAGTCTATTTACCTCCTTGTCTATCTAGCCAGACTCCTTACTGAGCTCACCTAGAACAAGCATGCATTGCCCCTAGTCGACAATCCGACCACCCCACAAAAGAAAAACAAACAAAAAGCATGACTCTGCTTGATGGCCTCCATACTGTATAGCAGAACTTGAGGAATCATCAATACAGAGTCATGGTTTACAAAAGAAAACAAAATTGTAGAAAAAGAAATGACTAATCTACTTCAAAATAACAAACTGAAAACAGAATAGAAATACACAGATTGATCGAACTGCTGTATTTGATTTTTATTCAAAAACTCTTCTTACATCAAAAATGCTTCTCACATCAAAATTCCCTTCTTCGATTCTTCTGCTGAACTCCCCTACAGAAAGAATGCTAGAATATATATATTGACTCATGTCCATTACAGGACGGTTCAGTTACCAGACCGGTTGGTTTTCTAACTGCCTGGTTCAGTTCTGCAGTTTCTTGGCTGTTACATTCTCACCGATACCCTTTAATTTTGTAAACTTTCCATCGCCCAAACCATGCCTATCGGTCAGATTTTCATCATCTCTGCTGATCATACTTCTTACGCTGATATAACTATTATCGACTAGACCTTAACCATCAGTGTAGCTTTCTATTCGCTCACCGACAATGTTGCACATGCCGACACCAACTTCACCATCCCATAATGATGAACTGTTGAACCATTGAACTTCAATAGCGAGGTTCAATAGCAAGGTTCAACAGTGAGGTTCAACCTCCAACAAAGTGACCAACTATTTCAACTCCACCATTCTATATGCATGAACCCGTTGAACCATTAAACCTTGGGGCGAGGTTCAACTGCGGGGTTCAACTGATCAACAAAGTGACCAACAATTCCAATGAACCATTGAACCTTGGCGCGAGGTTCAACTGCGGGGTTCAGCGCCGAGGTTCAATGGCGAGGTTCAATCGTTGAAAAAAATGACCAACGATTCCAACTTTACCAATCAGAATTATAAACCTATTGAACCATTGAACCTTGGCGTGAGGTTCAACTGCGGGGTTCAACGATGAGGTTCAACGGCGCGGTTCAACCGTTGAACAAATGCCGAACACCTTCAAACATACATTCATTAACTTGAATTTCACTTGGCTCAAAGGCCGATCAAAAGTAAAAGCTTCTCCCACCGATGCATTTTCAGAAAACTAGAAGAACTCCTAAGACAAAACCACATGCTGCAAACTCAAAATTGACAAATAAAAAAAAAACTATGTACGGGCTGCATTGAGCCTTGGTGCTCCTGCACCATACTCCCCCTATGCGGAAAGAAGCTAGGTCACCTCCGGTGACAATGAGGCAAAATCAATGCCCCTCTTTTTGAATTCTGACTCTGCAACCCAGGTAGCTTCTGCTTCAGGCAACTGCTTCCATTTGACCAAATGCTCCATGTAGACACCATGTCTGGTTTTCTTCTGTACTCTTGAATCCAGTATTCTTTCTGCCTGTAGTTTGGGTTGTAGTGGCAAAGTCACATCTTTGACTGTCTATTCCTTCTCTGAAATGGATCCATTTGCTGCTGACTGAGGACCCCTGTATTGCACCAAGTCTTGGACATTAAACATTGGTGAGATTGCCAAATCTTTTGGCAATTCAATTCTGTAGGTATTATTTCCATACTTGTTCAGGATTCTGCAAGGACCAATTCTCTTCATCTGCAGTTTGGTTGGCATTCCTTTCTGCATTCTAGCTTTGTTCAAGTGCACCATAACCAGATCACCAACCTCAAACTGAATATCCCTTCTGTGGGCATCTACTCTGTCCTTGATCTTCTGTGTGTTCTCTATCAAAGTTTTCTTCACCTACTCATGCACTTCTTTCATGGATTATGCAAAATCCTCTACATGACCACTTTTGTTCTCCATGTTTCCCATATTCCTGAGCTCACATACACCTCTAGGATGCATTCCATAGACTATTTCGAATGGACTCTTACCAGTAGTCCTATTCACACTATCATTATAGGCAAATTCTGCTTGATGAATGACAAGATCCCAACTCTGTCCATATTCTTTGGTTATACACCTTAACAGGTTACCCAATGTCCTATTTACCACCTCTGTCTGACCATCTGTCTGTGGGTGATATGCTGAACTGAAAGACAAATTTGTTCCCAATCTCTGCCACAATGTTTTCCAGAAATGCCCCATGAATTTAGCATCTCTGTCAGACACAATACTTGCTAGAAGTCCATGAATCCTTATCACTTCTCTGAAAAACAATTGTGCTATATGACTGGCATCATGAGTCACTTTACAGGGAATGAAATGACTCATCTTACTAAACCTGTCCACAACTACATATATGCTATCATAACCAGTCTTAGTCTTAGGCAAACCAACTACAAAATCCATGCTTACACATTCCCATGGCCTGGAAGGAATGGATAAGGGTTGGTACAGTCCTGCATTTGAAGTGGTTCCCTTGGCCTTCTGACATACGATACACTGCTCTACATACCTTCTGATGTCTCTACGCATCCTCAGCCAATAATAGAACCTTTGGACTAGCTCCAGTGTCTTATTCAGGCCAAAATGGCCACTCAGACTGCCATTGTGCTTCTCTTGTATGAGATTTTCTCTCATAGATCCCCTTGGCACACATAATTGTCCACCTTTGAATAGCAATCCCTGTTGTAAGGTGAAATCTGCAAATTCACTATGAAAGTGATTCTTAAAAGCTTGACATACCTTGTATGCCTCAGCAAAATCTTCATCATCTTGGTAAAGATTCTTGAAATCTTCAATCCCAATGCTCTTCAACTGGACTTCCTGCACTGTGAGCAATCTTCTGCTCAAAGCATCTGCAACTCTGTTCAGCTGCTCCTTCTTATGCTTAATTGTAAAGGTATAAGATTGCAGGTACTCCATCCATTTGATATGCCTGCTACTTAACTTATCCTGTGAGTTTAGAAAACTCAGAGCTTGGTTATCTGTGTAGACAACAAATTCTTTAGGCAGGAGATAATGTCTCCACTTCCTCAATGCTTGGACTAGAGCATACAACTCTAAGTCATACGAAGAGTACTTACTCTTTGCTTCATTCAGCCTCTCACTGAAAAAGGCTACAGGTCTATTTTCCTGATTTAGCACTGCTCCTACAGCTATATTACTTGCATCACATTCAATAATAAATAGCTTATCAAAACTGGGCAACAACAAAATAGGTTGTGTTGCTACCTCTTTCTTCAACCTTTCAAAACATCTATCTGCAGCTGGTGTCCATCTGAATTTTGCTTTCATTCCACCCTTAATTGTATCCAACATGGGTGCACATATTCCACTGAAATTTTTGACAAACTTTCTGTAAAACTGGGCTAAGCCATGGAAACTTCTCACCTCTGTGGCTGCTCTGGGAGTAGGCCAGCTCAATATGGCTTCTACTTTGGACTTGTCCATCTTCAACTCTCCCTGGGACACCACAAAACCAAGGTATACCAATTCCTGCTTCATGAATTCACACTTCTCCAGATGGTTAGTTGTTCATCATGTAATTTTTGCAAAATAGTATTTACATGTTCTAGATGTTCTTCCTTGGTCTGACTAAAAATTAGAATATCATCTAGAAAAACAACAACAAATTTACCAATGTAATCCTTTAGGACTTCATTCATGAGTCTCATAAAGGTGTTGGGTGCATTTGATAGACCAAATGGCATAACAAGCCATTCATACAGTCCTTCTGTGGTTTTGAAGGCTCTCTTCCACTCATCACCTTCCTTGATTCTTATTTGGTGGTAACCACTCTTCAGGTCTATCTTGGTGAAATACTTTGCTTTTCCAATACAGTCCATGAGATCTTCAATTCTGGGAATTGGGAATCTATACCTTATAGTTATTTTGTTTATGGCTCTGGCATCTGTACATAATCTCCATGATCCTCCTTTCTTGGGTGCCAACACTGTGGGCACTACACAAGGACTAATACTCTTCCTGATCAATCCTTGATCTAGCAACTCCTGCACTTGCCTGGAAATTTCTTTGTGCTAATTGGAGTCATCTTGTAAGGTGCCTTGTTTGGCAAAGATGCCCCTGGAATCAGGTCTATCTGATGGCTTATTGCTCTCTGTGGAGGCAATGTAGCTGGTGTACCATCACTGATTATGCCCTTATACTTCTCTAGTATAAGCTGCACTTCTTTGGGAATCTCTGTCTTCTTATCCTGCTGTCCTTCTTTTGGTTTTACTATGATGGCATAACCAATACCATCCTCCTTAAGAGTACTCAGAAACTCTTTTCCACTCACAACCAAGATATTAGGACTCTTTGTCTAAACTGCATCTTCATCCTCCAATGACTGAATCTTATAGGTGACACCATCCTTCTGAAAAGAATAGGCATTCTTCTCACCATCATGTATTGCCTTTCGGTCATACTGCCATGGTCTGCCCAATAAGAGATGGCATGCATCCATGGGTAGTATATCACATAATACCTTATCCTTATAGCCACCTATACTAAACTCTACCCAACTTTGTTCATTCACTACCACATGTTGACCCTTATTCAACCATGTGACTCTATATGGGTTTTCATGAGTAATTCTTTTCAAATTCAGTTTCTTAACTGCCTCATTAGAAATAATATTATCAATAGATCTTGAGTCTATGATAATTTTACATACCTTATTCAAAATCTTGCACTTGATTCAGAATAGTGCTCTCCTCTGGCTTGGTTCAGACTTTACTGGTTCCTTCATCAAGGTTCTCCTTATCATCAGGTTCTCTCCATCTTCTGAGTTCAGACTGACCTCAGGTGACTGGCTGGTGGATGCATTATTTTAGACATAGTGATTTCTCTTATCACCTCCTTGAGAAGAGGATGTGGTCTTTTCTGGGCACCTATACGCTGGATGACCTAGATTGCCATAGTTGTAACACTTCATGGTGGTGAAATAGGATCCTCTGCCTAATCCTCCTGACCTTCCTCTATTAGATCCTCTTCCTCTGTGGTTTCCTCTACCACTCGACTCCCCACTCTGCTATGTGAGTTTAGATTCTGCTTGGGATCTATTGTCAAGATTCCTTCCACCAAAACCTCCTCTGTGTCCTCTGTTATCTCTGCCTCTTCCTCTTCCTCTGCTATTTGAGTGTCGTTTCCTCTTGTTCTTTTCCCCCACTTTCAGTGCCAGCTGATAGTATTTTTGCACTGTTGTAGGACACAACAAACTAATTTCTTCTTGTATATTCCACTTCAGACCGTTAAGGTACCTTGCTACCTTTATGCTTTCATCCTCCATTATTTTGGACCTTAAGCATAGCTTTTGTAATTCTTCAGTGTATGCACTGACATCTAATTCCTTCTGTCTTAGATTCTGTCTCTTCCTGTGCAGCTGTATTTCATAATCTTCTGGCATATATGCTTCTTTGATTTTAGCTACCATTCCCTTCCAAGTAGCTATGGGCTTCTTATCTTCTCTTGCTCTTTCAGTCTGCACAAATTTCCACCAGGTTAAGGCAGCTCCCCTGAGTCTAGATTTGACCACCTTTACTTTCTATGCCTCTCTTACACCATCACATTCAAAGTGATTTTCAAGTCCTTCTATCCACTCCATGACCAAATCTGGGTCCATTTTCCCAATGAAAAGTGGTACTCCTTCCAACGTTTTACCACTCATTGCTTTCAAAGCTTTCAAGAATGGTTCTTCTTCCAACTTAGGATCAGGTGTGGGCTCTTTATCTTCTATAGACACACCTTTTTCCTTGTTTACTTTTTGCCTGACTTCTTCAGTCTTCTCCATCATTATACCCAGTCTACTTTCCATTTCTACTAGTCTTTCCTGTAGGAGTCTATTCTCCTCTTCTTGATCCTCAACCTTCTTTTCTAACTCTGCATTAGTCACCATTTTCTTGGATGAACCTACAAACTCACTTGAACTCGGTGATGACATACAACTCTTCTATTCCAAACTAGGAATAACCCAAATCTTACTACTCTGATACGAATTTGATAGGGAGGACTCTAGGTTGCCTGCTCTGCATCCTGTAGGTGTACAAGACTGTTTGACAACACTAGCCTCCCTACCAATTCAAAGTGCTAATAGACATCTTTCTACACAAAAATGTTAGTTAAACTCCTCAACTCTTTGCAGAGATGGAAAACTCTATCTCCCTACTCGGTGTGGGACACATACCTTATCCACACTGCTTCCAAGATACTGCCTAAATGGCACATAACTTTTCTAAGCCCGTTGCCCACCCTTCTCTCTCTGTTCAAGGGTCTGGATTGCTTGGTGCTCACTTTCTTCCTTTCTGTTTTCCACCCCTACAAGTCTATTTACCTCCTTGTCTATCTAGCCAGACTCCTTGCTGAGCTCGCCTAGAACAAGCATGCATTGCCCCTAGTCAACAATCTGACCACCCCACAAAAGAAAAACAAACAAAAAGCATGACTCTGCTTGATGGCCTCCATACTGTACAATGGAACTTGAGGAATCATCAATACAGAGTCATGGTTTGCAAAAGAAAACAAAATTGTAGAAAAAGAAATGACTAATCTACTTCAAAATAACAAACTGAAAACAGAATAGAAATACACAGATTGATCGAACTGCTGTATTTGATTTTTATTCAAAAACTCTTCTTACATCAAAAATGCTTCTCACATCAAAATTCCCTTCTTTGATTCTTCTGCTGAACTCCCCTACAGAAAGAATGCTAGAATATATATATTAGCTCATGTCCATTACAGGATGGTTCAGTTACCAGACCGGTTCATTTTCTAACTGCCCGGTTCAGTTTTGCAGTTTCTTGGCTGTTACATTCTCACCGATGCCCTTTAATTTCGTAAACTTTCCGTCGCCCAAACCATGCCTATCGGTTAGATTTTCATCATCTCTGCTGATCATACTTCTTACGCCGATATAACTATTATCGGCTAGACCTTAACCATCGGTGTAGCTTTCTATTCGCTCACCGACAATGTTGCACATGCTGACACCAACTTCACCATCCCATAATGATGAACTATTGAACCATTGAACTTCAACAGCGAGGTTCAATAGCAAGGTTCAACGGTGAGGTTCAACCTCCAACAAAGTGACCAACGATTTCAACTCCACCATTCTATATGCATGAATCCGTTGAACCATTGAACCTTGGGGCAAGGTTCAACTGTGGGGTTCAACTGATCAACAAAGTGACCAACGATTCCAATGAACCATTGAACCTTGGCGCGAGGTTCAACTATGGGGTTTAGCGTTGAGGTTCAACAGCAAGGTTCAACTGTTGAACAAAATGACCAACGATTCCAACTTTACCAATCAGAATTATAAACCTATTGAACCATTGAACCTTGGCGTGAGGTTCAACTGCGGGGTTCAACGATGAGGTTCAACGGCGCGGTTCAACCATTGAACAAATGCCGAACACCTTCAAACATATATTCATTAACTTGAATTTCACTTGGCTCAAAGGCCGATCAAAAGTAAAAGCTTCTCCCGCCGATGCATTTTCAGAAAACTAGAAAAACTCCTAAGACAAAACCACATGCTGCAAACTCAAAATTGACAAATAAAAAAAAAACTATGTACAGGCTGCATTGATCCTTGGTGCTCCTGCACCACCAAAACATGCCAAAACCAATCCAATCAAAGCATATCAAAACTCATAAAAGTAGATAGATCATCAAAGTGCATCTAAAACTAGGTGAGACAACTAAGACCCCATAAATTGTTAAAATATGTCAACATAATGCAATGGATCATGAACTTGTACAATCTGACCAAGCTACTCAACCAAGACTTAGAGCACTCATAACAAGATGAAACACCCAAAAGAGGATGGAAAACTCATCGAAATCCCCTGTCAAACGAGGGAATCCCCATTTTTCTCATGAAAAAAGTGGGGCATGTGTGCAGGGCACAATAGGTACCTTTGGTAGAAGTGATATATTTGTTGACCTCAGAGACCAATATCAGTATAATTTTGAGGATTATGCAAATAACATACTAAGAACAAACAGAAGAAGAAATAGGAATGAGTATGATGTTAGAAGAAATGAAAATGTTATTGGCAGATGAGGTAGAGACAAATCTCATTGTCCAAATGAGAGAACATTTGGGATGCCTAGTGGTAATCAAGAGACATATCAAAAAATTAGATGTCCTACTTCTCCCATAGGACCACTTAGATGTCGACATGATAGTATCCCTAGTGAGGGAGAACAATAGAAGAAGCAACCTACTGCTAAGGAAAGAGAGAGATCCATCCAGGATGAGCTCGACCTGCTTGATCATCTCAAAAATAGACAAAGAGAGGTGCAAACTTTGCTTGACCAGCAACAAGCCCAACTTGTCTAGTAGGCCCATGAAAACCTAAATGCACAACAACAGGGCCATAATCAGTGACAGAGGCAACAACAACCTCAACAACAAAAAATGGGACAATAGGGCATAAATCATACCCATGCTAAAAATGTTAACATTCAACCCCTGCAGAATCAAGCTAATCAATAGCTTGACAACATTCAGAATGTTGGTTCTGCGCACCAAAGACAAGCACGAAGATTTCCTCCACAAAGGCAACCATTGGGAGTTGAGAGGTACAGATAACTTGATTTTTTTGGCACACTTGACTTTCCCAATCCCATTCCAAATGAGATTAGGGGAAAGATTCCTAGGTTTCAATGCAACAATGCTATCACAGGTGAGGAACATCTTAGACATTTTATTAATGTCACTGATGAATATGAGATTGAGGATGAAGATGTTATAATGAAAATATTTATACACTCATTGGAAGAGGGTGCTAAAGAAAGGTATAAATCTCTCCTTGATAACAATATTGACTTTTGGGAGGAGTTAATGAGAGTATTTAGGTTGCAATATGGGGACATGATTGACCCCAAGTTCACCATCCATGAACTTATAACCATAAAGAAAGCAATAAATGAAACAATCATTGACTTCAACAACCGCTTCATCATGACAATGAGAAAGGTACATCCTCATATGAGACCCAATGAATCTATGTGTTTAGTTTTATATTATGGTGCCTTTGACTCAAAGATTAGTTATTGTTTAAGGGACAAGAGTCCACAAATATTAAGAGAGGCATATTCTACAAATATCAATGTTGAGAGCAATATGAGAGCTTTAAGAAAACACATAAAGGTCTGATGTCAAATTGTCCTAGAATAAGCCAACTTTCAGTAATCCCCTTACTACTGATGATAAATTGGATAAGATCATGGGGGTTGTGAAAGATTTATTATATAAAGTTGCTAGAAATGATAAAGGGTTGCCACCTTAGAGTGATGTAACACATTTAAATGAAGGTCAGAGACTACATAATAGGCCTTACAACACTGATTGGAATAAGAGACTATAGTAGAATGACAGGCAAGTTGCCCAAGGCATGTAAGTTTCAAACAACCTGAAAGGGACACTTCTGATCCATTGAGAAATGATCAAGCCAATTTTCAAGAAGAGTCTTTATGGTTCCAGGCATGCTTCCTTCCTCATGATCCAGAAAATTGTGCAGTGGCTCATTCTTTGGGTAGAGATGAAGAATTCCTAAATGAAGAAGGTGTTGCAGAGTAATATGAAGAGGAAATAAATCAATTTGATGCAGATGAGTATGAGTAGATGGGTTAGGGTCTTGATTATGACAACTATGAAGAGGATGATTATATTTTCCAATATGATTATGATGAAGGCCCAAAGAATTATCAACTGCCAGCTCATGATTTTGGGCATTTGAGGGATCTTATGCAAAAGAAATACCAGTAGTCAAAACCTTTAAAAGAAGATATGAAGGTGGTGACTGGTGCTACCATTATACAGGTTCAAGGGGGTTATCAGTTGAGAAATAGGTTAGTCCCTATACAAAATTCTCCTGTTGTAGAGTCAAGACATGGTGCATTAGATTGTGACAAAGAAAAGAAAAAGGTAAATATGGAGAAGAAAGAAAAAATTACTCCCAGGAAGAATGTGCAAGAAAAGAAGAAAGTTCCAATGCAACCACTAGCAGAAAAGAAGAAATATGTGTAGAATAATCCAACACAAATCGTGCAGCTAATTGTTGTACCCATTCCAGGGGTTTATGATCCAAAAGGCAGTAACAAGCATGATCAGCCTCAGGCACAAAAAGAACCAGAAAAGGGGAAGGATAAGACAAAGGAAAAAGGTAAGGATATTTCATCTAATCAAGTAATACCTTACATTCCTTACACAAATGATTTTACTGTCTCATGTGATGCTTCCTTGCCCAATTATAACCTATTCACATGGCTCAAGTCTTTAGCCAAATCAAAATTTCAATGCATATAAGGGAACTCAAAATTTTGAGCATAGGGATAGGGTTGTCTCATTTATCATAGCCTCCAATGCACCTATACAACCCATTATTGTTCCTCTTAAAGATGATGAAATAGTTGAGGTTTACTTAAGGTCATCTATGGTTAATATCTAGATGGGTGTGGATCCTTTCTACACCATATTGATCATAAATGGATGGTTGCTACATAACTGCAAGCTTGAATCTGGAGCATCTAGCATTGTCATGCCACTTGAAATCATGAATGATTTGGGGTTGAAGGTGTCCAAGTCTTTTGGTATATGTTTTTCTATGGATTGTAGGGAAGTAGATTTGATTGGTCTTATCAAAGATGTTTAGGTCAAACACACAGCATACCTAGATAAATCATTCCTGATGGACATAATTATTGTGGACCACCCTACTAAATGGGGTATGTTATAATCTAGGAAGTGGGTAGCTTCTATGAGTGGAACTATACAGATGGATTTATCATATGCCACTATTCTAGTCCAAGGCGTGGAAGTAAAGCTTCACATGGAGAAGAAGGTAGAAGACCAAAACATAGAGGACCACTACAAAACCCAAGAAGAAGTGAACTTCTTTGATACTAATATAGATTGTTTTATGGGGGTTTGTGATGACAATGAACATAAATTATTTGTTGATTTGCTATAGATTGTTGCTCTTATGCACAATGAAAATGTGTTATGGACATTGTACTTTAATGGTACATACTCAAGAAAAGGCTCAAGTCCTGGTATTGTTCTGATAGCACCAGATGGAGAGCAGTTTGGTATGACTTTAGACTTGATTTTCAATGCACTAACAACTTAGCTGAGTATGAAGCATTGTTGTTGGGACTGAATTTTGCTCACAAGCATGGATCAAGTGCCTGAAGATATTTGGGGACTCATAATTAGTTGTGTAGCAAATTAGAAGTGCATTTTCTGCCAAGGACAAGAAACTAAGAGCATACAGGAATGCCATCTTGGACACAATGAAGATTTTTTATGCCATTGTCATTGAATGGATTGAGAGGAGTAAAAATGAGAAGGCAGATGCCTTGGAGGTAGATGGTTTAAAGTTTGATCCACGGCTTGATTCCAGTGCTCTTTCCCATTACGTTGAAGAAAGTCTAACCAGGCCTACAATCCATGATAACATCTACAATTGGAAGGTTTTCAATGACAACAGTTAGATTTATAGTTTCTTGAATTGCATAGATGAGTTTGACAGCCATTTGATTGACTGGTAGCTAATGGTAGAAGTTGTTGATGGTAAGGAAACTTTGTTTGGTAGTGAAGTTGTGCAACTGAAAACAAATACAATTCTAAAAGGATTGGTAGTGCTTGAAAGGATGTTTGACAATGTTGACCTCTATAAAAGTAAAGGAAAACTAGTTGAAGAAGATAACATTGAAGGTGTTAACCTTGGCACTCAAGAGGCACCTAGAATGGTTTACATTAGTAAGCAGCTCAAAACCCATGAAAAGCAAATGCTAATTGCTTTATTGAAAAATTTCAGAAGATGTTTTGCATGGTCTTATGATGAGTTGAACGCCTATAGGGAGGATTTATTTCAACATACCATTCCCCTTCAACCAAATGCAAAACCATTTAGGCAGAAATAAAGGCCTATAAATCCCACCATAACTCCCAAGATGCAGAAAGAATTGTTGAAAATGAAAGAAGGAGGTATTATAAAACCAATCAGACATTATGATTGGGTGTCTAATCTTGCCCTGAAGAGGAAAAAGAATGGGGAGATTAGACCGTGTTTAGATTTCAGAAATTTGAACATCAAATCCCTTAAGGATAATTATCCTCTTCCAAGTATCAATCATCTTTTACATAGGGTTGTTGGTTCAAAATTGATGTCTATGATGGATAGATTCTTAGGCTACAATCAGGTGTTGGTCAAGGAGTTAGAACAATACAAGACAACATTCACTATTCCTTGGGGAACCTATGTTTATTTTAGGATACCATTTGGGTTGAAGAATGCAGGATAAATGTTACAAAGAGCAATGGATGTGGCCTTTGTAGGCTTCATTGATGAAATCATGGTTGTATACGAGGATGATATTACTACATTCTCCAAAGAAAAAAAGATCATTGCAAGTATTTGCAACTAATTTTTAACAGGTGTTAGGAGTATGGGATTTCTTTGAATCCCAAGAAATGTCAGTTTGGAGTAGAAGGAAAGTTGCTGGGATATATTGTGTCTAGGGATGGGGTTAGAATAGATCCTAAAAGAGGCAAAGCCATTGATCTTATCCCTCAATCTAAAACAGTCAACGGTGTCTAGTTCTTCTTTGGACAAATTAAATTTGTAAGGTGGTTTGTCCCCAACTTTGTTGAGAAGACCAAAGCCATCTCTAAGATGCTCAAGAAAGGGCAGTCCATCACATGGGAAAAGGAACCAACTAAATCTTTTGTTGATATAAAAGAGGCTCTAAAGAATGCACCAATATTGGTAAGCCAGACTATTCCAAGCCTTTCTAGCTCCTTTCTTTTGCTTCATATTATACTATTGCCTATAAATGAATAGTGATGGATTTGAGCAGCCAATAGGATTCTTTAGCAAGTCCTTACATGCTACTTAATTAAATCATTCCATAATGGAGAAGAATGTCTATGCTTTGGTCAAGGCCACAAAAAATTTTAGATCCTATCTCACAGGTGCCAAGATCATAGCATATGTGAAACATACAATAGTAAAGGACATATTCATGTAGCAAGAAGCTTTAGGAAAAAGATGCAGATGCATCAACATGATCCAAGAAGATGACATGGATATACAGGTCTCAAAGTTGGTTAGAGGCCAAGGCTTAGCTAAGCTAATGGCTAATTCCAATCTTGAAGCAGCAGAATGAATGAAACAGATGTAGATGTTGCTCCTCATTGCAGATTGGTTGATAATGCATAGTATAAAGATGTGATATTTTATCTTGAAAATATGAATTGTCCACCCTTTATGGATGAGAATCAGAAAAGGACCCTCAAGCTGAAATCTCAAAGGTATATTATGTTCTAGAATGAGTTAATGTGGAGAATCCATGAAGGTGTATTGATCAAATGTTTAGATCAAAAGCAAGTTGAAGCAGTGATGAATGAGTGTCAACATGGTGTTTGTGGGGGACACTTCAAAGCTAAAACCATAGCTCATAAGATCCTTAGAGATGGGTATTGGTGGCGTACCTTATCCAAGGATGTAGCACCAAAGATAAGAAAGTGTGATGCTTGCCAATGATTTTTTTGTAAGATGAAGTTTGCTGGAGCATTACCCTTTTTGCCCCTTGTAGTTGATGCACCTTTCTAGCAATGGGGAATTGACTTTATTGGAGAGATGCAAAAAAAATCTAGTAATGGATTTAAGTTGATCCTTGTGACCACTGATTAGTTCACCAAGTGGATGGAAGAAATCCCCACTCGCAATGCAACTTGTAAAGTGGTTATTGATTTCATAGTCAACAATATAATCACTAGATTTGGAGTGCTAGCCAAGATTTTGGTAGATAATGCAATGTGTTTCAGGTCCCAAGAAATGTTGAACATGTGTTCTAAGTTTTGCATAAGCCTTGTGCATTCATCTCCTTATCACCCCCAAAGTAATGGACATGCTAAATCTAGTAACAAAAGCCTGATGAAGATCATAAAAAGAACATTGGATAAGAATAAGAAGAGATGGAATGACAGTTTGAAGTATGCTATGTGGGCTATTAGAATAACTTTCAAGAGATCCATTGGTAGAAGTCCATTTGAGCTAGTGTATGGAGCAGAGGTAAATATGCCCATTAGCATGGAATTGTCAGTTTACCAGTTGTTGCATGATGCAAAAGTAGATCAATATGATGCAATGTGCCAGAGGATCTTGTAGCTAACTAAGTTGGAAGAATAGAGACGAGATGCACATGATAAAACACTAGTAGAATGTTGGCAAATAAATGACTAAGTGACTAAAAATTTTAGTCACAACAACTAAAAATGACTAAATTCTACTAATTTTTTACAACTCAGCTATAAATGAGTAAATAAATGACTAATTTGGTCGTTGACTAAAAAATTATTTAGTCACAGAAATAAAAATACTAAATAATTAGTCACCTAAATACAAATTAGTCAAAATTTTAAAAAGAACTTTTCGGGAAATTATTGGCGGTATGTATTGCCATGATTCACTATTTGCGTTCATTCCAACATTTTTCGCTATCTGCACCGCCATCATACCCTGTTTTGTATCTTCCTTTTGTTTGCACTCAAATCTCCAACTCCTTAATAAATATCACCATCACCATCACACTCTTCACTTGCAGGCACTTTAACATGCTCTTCACGCACCCAGCTTGGAATATCTCTGACCGTTTGGAGCTGCTTGTGGTGGACTCGCCAAAAAATAAAACGTCAGGAATGTAGAGATCAAAGTACTTTCCCAAAGCTAATTTGCACTAATGCATTTTGAGTTATAGCAGCTACTTGCATGAGCGATAAAGAGGAGAGGACATGGAGACTTCTGAAAAGGTGGACAAGGAATTTGGAGTTTGTTGCAACGAATTTGAAGTCGGCGAGGCCCTCTACAGTGAAGTCGGATTTGGGGACACCCTCTGCAATGAATTCAGAGGTAATTCAAAAGCCTCATTATATTAATAAACACAAAATCTATAGCTTTGTGATTGGTAACTTATAGTAGTTACAATCTACTGCTCTTAATAATGTTCTTTTACAATATTTCCACTGTTCTTCTTCATAATGTGTTCTAGCTAAATATAATAAAATTTGGGTGATAGTGCCAAAATATAATATCCTCAAACAATTTTGATACATTTTCGCTGCAAGCACAAACTATCCTTGTGCAAAGTAAACATGTGCTAGATTTACCCACACATCAGGCATCTGAACAAAGATGTTTCCTGTTGTAGCTTCTTGTACCTATGTAAAAATTTCCTTTGCAATATCAAATTGACCCCTTTTAGCTAGCACAATGGTTGCCCCATTTGCAAGATAAACATTTCCTGGTCTCTATGCCAACACTTTACAATACAATTCCCTAGCCTTCTCAAGATGTTGTGCCTCCACCTTTGGATCCCTCCTCTCATTGCAAAAATCTACAAAATAATTCTAATTTCCAAGTGAAATGTCAAGATAAGAATTCTTTGCATCTGATTCACTTTGTGCAGCTTTAATTATTTCTTTTTCTTTAAGCCAATCATTTGTTTTCAGTTCCATTTTTCCAAGCATAGATAAAGCATTTGATGAGTTTTTATCCACCTTAAGTGCATCCCCAATCAATTCTAGGCTTAGTTGGATCTCATTCCGAGCCTGAGCCATGGCTGCAAGACGTAAATATGCATCCACATAATCAAGAAACTTGAACAATATTAGTCCGTATAAAAAAATTTCTTTTTCAGTATCATGTAGTTGTTCAAACAACCTAGCAAGTGATTAACACAATTTAACACAATGATTTATGCAATTTAGGTCTTGCTGCCACTAGGTGCATTCAAGGTGATTACTCCAAATGAAGGTAAGAACACTTGTCATATGAATTCCCAAGCTTGTACAGGCCCTAACAACATGCAACTATGATTCTTCACCCCTCCATTGACATACAGTGCATAGATTTTTCAAAGCAACAAAGAACCTAGAGTTTTAGGACTGTCTCATAACAAATATGCACACACAGTCAATCATATCTTCTTCACATGTGCGAGTCATGAGTTGTCCTCTTGCAGGGATGTGGATAGGCATGGGATAGAGCTTTCCACCAATTTTCAAGATTTTGGATGGTGGAAACTCTGCCCATGATCAAAGTTTACTCCTTGGAAACCCTAGGTAGGGTTTAGACCTACACTCACCAAAAATGCAATATCTCACACAAAACTTGATGAAATTCTACCAAACCAATGCATTTGAAAGCTAGATTTTTGTTTCTAATATATTTATGTTGCTATGTGTAGAACATTACAAATGGATCAATGTCGAAGGTTGACTACGGATCAATACCATGCATTTGATGAGAGAGTAGCCAATGAGAGGGACATGGACAAATATCCATGTCCATGTAAAGACTGTCATGGTGGAAACATGAGAAAAAGGAACCTGATTCTTCGACATATGATAAGATATGGGCATAGTGGTATAAGCCCTTGGGATTACAATTATTATGAAGATATGATAGAATTGCAGAGTGTGAGAGATGAAGGGGCAACAAACATAGATGAAGTGGCACCAAACATAGATGAAGAGGCATCAATGTTAGACGAAGGGTTTGAAGTTGATATAATGTTGAATGAGGGTCTAGACAATGATTAGGCCAAGTCGATGGAGGATGCTTTAAACCCTGTGTATGCTAATTACAAGTTAATTCATTTGACAACAATCCTTCAAATTCATAACTTGCAAGTGGTGCATGGTTGGACAATTGAGAGTGTAGATCAGTTATTGGCATTATTAAGTTTGTTGTTACCACCTGACTCCATATTTACAATAAAATGAAGTCAATGTAAAAAGCAAATCACTAAGCTAGGATTAGGGTATGAAAACATCCACACATGTGTCAATGGTTGTGTATTATTTCGCAATAATCTTGCAAGGGAGAGTGAATGTCCAAAATGTCATGAAGTGAGGTATAGACAAGGGTTGAAATCAGTTGTGGTTCCTAGAAAGGTTCTTTGCCACTTTCCAATAATCCCACGATTACTTCAAATGTATAGGTACAGAGACATTGCTGAACTTATGCAATGGCAAGCCCAAAATAAGAGCACCGATGGAAAACAACAGCATGTGCCTGATTCTAAGACGTGGATGGAATTTGATAACAGATGGCCTAATTTTTCTCAAGATCCTCATAATATAAGGTTGGTTTTGGCTCTAGATGGGGTGAACCCATTCTCAGATCAAAGTACTAAATGGTCAACTTGGCCAGTGTTTTTAATAAATTATAACTTGCCACCATGGTTAGCAACTAAACCATTTTTCTTAATGCTATCATTGATTATACCAGGAAAGAAAAGTGTGACTTCAGATACAATCGATGCTTATCTAGAGCCATTATATGATGAACTAATGGAATTGTTGAAAGGAATTGAAGCAATTCAATCTTTAAGAGATGGTCATTCAATCATATTCACTTTAAGAGCTTCCTTATTGTTTACGATTCATGATCTTCCTGCATATGGCACATTGTCTGGTCTCAGTGTTCATGGATACCATGGATGTTCTGCTTGCAACTTTAAGGATTTTGTGAGGCACTCAAGAAGTTTGTGTAAGTGTATTTATTGTGGACGTCATACTTACCTTAAAATGGATCATCCATATCATTGATAAAAAACATGTTTCAATGGTCAAGAAGAGAATCATGAAGCACCATTGCTAATAACAAGTGATTACATTGTTGAGAATGGACCAAAAAAATGTCATTTATTGAAAATGATGGGATTGCTGGTAGTAGATATGATCCATGTAGTGAAAGCGGTTTAAAATGATTGAGCATATTCTATAAGTTGCCATACTTTAAGGATATAGCCATTAGGCATATTGTTGACTTTATGCATACTGAGAAAAATATAGCCTATGCTATTATAGAAGCTCTTTTTGGTGCTTTTGATATTGTTTCATCACGTGAAGACTTTCAACAACTAAAGATTCATTGAAATCTTTGGGTTGAAAAATGTATGGAAAACCTAGTTCTCCTTATGTCTAGACAAAGGAACGTGTACAATTATTGTAGTTGTTGTCTCAGACTCACTTTCCCACTGGATATGTAAGTAGTAGTATTAGAAGCCAAACTGACATTAATGGCTTAAGAGGCCTCAAGACCCATGACTATCATGTCATAATCAAGAATATTTTACCAATTCTAGTAAATATATCAAGTTTGGCAAAGGGGCCAAGATTGGTAGTTGTAAGGTTGGGCCTAATATTAAAGAGAATGAGTTTACATGTATTAGATCCTTCGAACTTTGATAGTTTGAGGGAGGAGGTTATTGAAGTCCTTTGTCTATTGGAATGGGAATTTCCACCAACAATCTTTAACATTTATATGCATCTTTTGATACATCTAAAATATGAACTAGTGAATTGTGGCCCAGTAAGAACGAGATGGATGTATCCTATATAATGATATATGAAGGTTTTGAAAAAAATTGTTCGTACTAGGGCAAAAATGAAAGGCAACATGGCTGAGGGATATTCAATGCAAGAGGCCATGGGATTTTAAACAGAGTATATGAAGGATTTTAAAAATTTCAATCGATGTGTATGGAATGATGATGAAGATGAAAGAGTTGCAGGTGAAGTATTAGAAGGCAATAGATGTCGCTTCAAGCTATCACGTCAAGAAAGAAGTGTGATACATGCCTATATTCTTCAAAACACAACTTCATTCGATAAGTGGCATAGGTAAAAAAAAATTACACAGTAATTTATTTACTCAATTGCATTTACACATTTATATTATTAATGTTACTATTTGTACGTTAATATTCTATGTAGAAAATATGAAGAAGAGAATCAAACTTGGATGCAACATCGACCTCAAAAGCACAAACGTCATGATTTGATTGGAGGTGATTCTTTTCCAAAATTTGAAGAATGGATTGCTAATGTAGTCAGTCATGTAAAAGAAGAAGGTCAAGATGTAACAACAGAGGATAGTGATCTTTCACAATCTCCACATGTATGGGCTATGTGTTTTAGTGGAATGTGGGCCTATGGTAGTCATTTAAGAGTGGAAGAAAAAGACAAAGGAAAGATAAATTGTGATTGTGTTGTTAGTGCTGAATTTCTTCATGAAACTGAGAAGAAATTTTATGTTGGATTCATTCAAGAAATTATTCAAGTGTATTTTGGTGAAAATAGTCCTATATTATTAAAATGTAAGTGGATCCGACTAGCCATAGCACAATTTGATGAGTAGGGATTTGTATGCGCAAATATAGGGTAATTTTATCAGAGATGGATGAGCCATATGTTTCCCCTCTTCAAATTAACCAATAATTTCTAATTGATGATGCAAGAAGTCCAGGATGGTCGTATGTCATTCAAACAAAGTCTCATTCTAGACAAAAATTCATGGAAGTTGTCAATATAATGCTTGATGGGCAATATGTTAATTTACAAGAAACATTCAAAGAAGTAGATGAAGATGATGATGGAGTGTTTGAAGAAGAGATTTTGATTACCAATGAAGAGATTAGAAGAGAGAATGAGAAGGATGTCATAGATGAGGATGAGGAAGAAAATCAAGCAGATGCAGACACAAGTGATCATGATTCTGATCTTCCTGGCAATGCAGATGATTATGATGATGTTTTGTCACCTTAACTAGCCTGTCACCTTAAGAGGTTAGCTTGTCACATAAACTTTGGTTATATGTATGGTGTAATTTATTATTGAATGTAATAAAGATCTGAGTATAGGTATGCTTATTCACTGTTGTTTTACTAATACATTTTGAATGTAATCATCATTATTTTACTGGTACATTGTATACAAAACCTAAGATGTTCATTACTAATTTGAAGTGCATTTAAAGTTAGGTTCAATCATTCTTCTTAGTTTTCTTACTTTGGTTGAAATTAATTTTGTTTAGTTAGAATATAATTTCTTGTATGTCCTATATGTTTTCTAGATGCTAGACTTTTCTTGTATGTCCTAGATGATATCTTTTGTTTGTAATACAGATTCTAGCCTCCACATGCATTGATATGCTTGTGTGAAGGAAATAATGTCGAACATCTATGATTTAATAATACATATAGATATCTTAACATTAGGTGAACTAAGCCTCCTCATTACAAACAAAGAAACGATCTCTTAGATATATTAACCAGAATTCGAGCACCAGATTAAATCTTCTTCTCCATTGATTGCTTCAAATAGATATTACAATATAACATAAGTCTCCTCATATATGTTTCTATAAATGCCTATGATGATGATATCAAAATTTGGTCTTGGTTTCTCTTTTATAAGAGAAGCAAAAAGCTTTAGACCGTTACAAAATATGGCATCTTTTCAAAATTCATGCCTCTTCGTATAAACTAAACATTAATTTTGCTTAAAACATAATTAAGAGAAAACAGAGAAAGTAGACAATATTGATTGGAAGCCCACAACACTTGCAATACACTTGTAGTCCATTAATCAACATAGGAAACCTATGATCATATGGATCTGGCAAAGTCCCCCTCTCCATGATAGAGTGTTTGAAGGCTCGGTTCTTCCACTGCAACATCTTCAAGGCCCTATTCTTCTGGAGGAGCCAAATACTCTTGCTCCCATTGGTATACTGTGTATTCATGAGGCCATGATGCTCACTGCTCCCCTGCATGTATAGAATGTCTATTCATTAGCTCAAAGATACTTCTCCTGCCATTGAAACACAGTAAAATCACTAGGCCACTTATAATCTTAAATTTGGAGCAAGTTGGCCTGGTGATCCTTCCACCTTTTATCCAGCAATGCTTTGACATCAATTACAAACTTTATATATCCAACATCCAAAGAAATTACTCTATCCAGAATGATGTTGAAGCTGAGAATATTGATATCTTCATCCTTTTTCAAAAATTCCATCACCTTAGAAACTATATGACCAAATTCATCCTTCCACGCATCAAAATCCTTGATCTTTTCATTCTCTGTTAGGATTGATGGAATGAACTGGTGTTTGAAAGTGGCAAAAGAATCAATCTTTGCCTGCATTCTTTGATTCTCACCATTCACATACTGATACTCATCCAATATCATCTTGATAATTTTCTCTGTTGGCTTTAGAGTTGCAGGAGCATCTTGATTCCATTGTAGAACTTTATACAGAGTGATCAATGTGTGATGTGTTCACTACCATCTTTAATACAAGGGATCTAAAACAGAAAAATTTACTTTCAACCATTCCATGGCCTAAGACAAGGAAGAATAGCATTCATGCACATCTCTCAACTTGTCAACAACCATTTTCACTCTATATTCCAAAATTTTCTCAAACACTTCAAGAATTTTCAATTTTGCCTCATTCTTTGTTTTCTCATTTTGGCTTTTCAATTCCTCAATTTGTTTTTCCAACTTCAATTTCAAAACATTGAATTGTTCAGCAGTGACTGTGGTATCACCGGTCTCTTGTGGCACAAGTGTTTGAAATGGCACAATGGCTTGAATCTGAGAAGAACTCTCACCCTTCAGTTGTTTTTTTAGGTTTACATTTTCAAGATACAATCTATTTACCTCATCATTCATCTCCATCTAAGTTCTCTCATAATCAAACAATCTTTGCTCTAGTTTTACAACAACAACTCATGTAAACATTACAGTATGCAAAGTGAGGGTAGCTGATTCAATTGCTAATGTGTCCTAGAATGTCTTGACCATAGTTTTTTGCCTTATTTCTTGGGCCACATCAAGTAATATTGGTTTGCTGGTGTTCTTTTGTGTTGCCCATATTGCCAAAGTCTCTGTTTTTGGATTGAAACCACAACCACTGACACCTTATAGTCAAATTGAGAAACTAGCATGGGATCATCTTGATTCTTGACTTGGTCTAACAAAAACATTTTCTTCAACTCAAGCCCAGGAATGATCATGTTGCTCCTTAATACCATTTGTTTAGCCTCATCAGGGCTGACACTTATTTCATCTATTTTCATATTCTTGAAAGTTTGTGAAACAATTTGCTCATGTTGAGATTCATCATCACCCATTTTATTTATTTCCACTTGTTCTTGAAATTATTTCATCTTCATCTTAATCCAAAAATCTTTGAATTCAGGAGAATTAATGAAATAATCATCCTCCATAAATCTCATAGAAGCCACAATTCTTTCATCTTCTTCTAATTCAGGCTCCCCTTGTGCCTATTCGGCCATTCTAGCCTCTGGTTTGTGTGCTTATGTTTCTTGGCCAACAAGTGGATGATATGTTTCTCCTTCATCTCCCATTCTCAGGATACTAGCCACTTCATCGGTGTCACCCCCTCCTTCACTCAATTCATATGGAACCAGTGGAGAATCATCCTCAATCCTTTTCCTTTTGGCAGGTGGTGAATCAGGGAGATGACTTGGATCCTATAGTGCAATTGCATCTAGTGCAGGCTCTTGAATCACAACTCTTGGTAGTCTTTTGACACTAAGCTTGGTAGCCTTTGAAGGCTTCTTCTTAGAATTGCTATATATTCTTTCAAAATTGTCAATTATTAGATCTATTCTTCTCAAAGGGTCCCTCTCTTCAACAAAGAATCTAGGAAAATTAGGATTTTGTTTTCTCCTATCATCCTCAATCCTTTTCAAAATCTCCCATTTTCTTACCCTATTATACACTTCTTGAAAGGTGACAAGATTTTTTATCACATCCTCATCAAAATTGATTTGATGGGATATTCCCATTCTTGTGAGGATGGTTTGTCTGACAAAGTTCATGTGACCCTCTAGATCACAAACCCTCTCTGCACCTAGTTTCAAAGAATATTTAGCCTTCAAATAGGCTTGCAAATCCTCTAAAGTATCAGAACCAATGGAACAATCACCAAACATTGTGGAATTAGGAAGAAATGTGCCTTTCTTCTGTTTCTTCATTACATCCTTCTCCATCAACATCATTTGCCACATGAATTCAAGGAATACAATTATGTCTAGGATAAATTTGGGCAACACATGGGGTGGCTGAGTACACCCATATACCCTAATTATAGTATGAACTGGCAAGAAAAACCAATCAGCATAGTTATGCCTATGACCCTGTTTTGGCCCATGGGCAAGAGGCCTCAACAATTCCCTGATCTCTTTTGTCAATCTGGGAGAAAATCTACTGAGAGAATTCATTATTCTAATTGAGAAATCATCATGAAACATAATAGTCACAATTCTTGCAATGACTATCCCATTTGTAACAGCAACACTGTGTTGGCAATCTTTGTCCATTTTCATCAATCATGTTCAAATCCATTTTTTTGGGCCACTTCCTACTATTTTGATACAAAATCAAATGACATAACAAAGAGTAGTTTTTGAAATCTACGGGCTTTTTGTTTTCTCCTATTTGCAAAAATCTATCATGCAGTTTCTTTTCAAGGAATGTTGCAAAATCATATTCAACATTAGCTTCTGGATTTTGAATTCTCATGGCCATCATCGTTAGGTAGAGAGGCATTCTACCTTGGACATCAATACCCAACCCCTGACACAAAGCAAAATATGTTCTTTTGAAATAGACAACAAAATCTTCAACAGAGAAAGGTTCAATTGCAATGGATGGGATTTCAATTCTTCTGTTATTTGTCCCTTTCCTCATGTGCATGGGCACCTCATCCATTCTGTGTGTTTTTCTCAAACTATTGTACTCATGTTCACTCTTCTGTAGATCTACTTGTGTGAGGGCTTGCTTTCTCAACATGAAGCAGTCTATGATTGCATTCCTGTCCACAGCCACTAATGGTGACCCATTTGGTAGTCTGACTATTTTGGTGGCTGAGTGATAGTGTTGTGCCAATTTTCTAATCAAATCCACATCAACAAATACATTTGGCACCACAACCTTTGCTAAATCCAAATTCCATGGCTTTCCAATTGGTCCCTATCCATCTTTCTTTCCACAAAAATACTAAAAAAGGTTCCATCCAAAGATAGGGATTGCAACATCCCGACATCCTTCTGTAACATATTTTTAGGTACCATATTTTAGTGCCTCTACGAACTAGGGTTTTGATATTTTACTTGCTTTACCAGACTAGTTGAAAACAAAGCACAAACCAAACACCAAATTTTATGCAAAGAGTGATAGGGTAGACTTACTTGGCCAGAAAATGCCTGAGGAGAGCACACAAAGCTTGAATTTGCCTTCTGCAATCAGCACTGAATTCATTTTGGAATGAATAAATACAAAGAAATCCCATGTTTTATCATGCCATGAAGCTGGTCATTTTTCCATTAACCTGGTTCATGCCATGAAATCAACAAATCTTAGCATTCAATTCTTTTCAAACACAGACCGTTGATTTGATCCAATCCAATGGCTGGGCAAGAATTTCAAGACTTGTAGTCCTTTCCTCAAAAATTGGGATCTCATAGGCATCAATGATAACCATTGCAGGGTAGCACTAAAGTCATTTCAACATTTAATTCCTTACCGCATCACGACAAGACCAACTTAGGGCAATTGCGAGACCGCGGGACCTCTTAGATAGTTACGTTCATCTTCACCACTTATCGCCACCCCGCAAGCCTTGTTGCACACCACCGCTGGATGGCGGGATAGATGTTATCCCTTATGTCTTTTACCACGCCACCACCAAGCTTTGGCCTGACCGTCGCAGGGCCGCGGGATCCTTTGGTCTCCCATTTGTTGTTTACCGCATTACCTCCAGTCGAAGTTATCAGCATCATGGGGCCACAGTATGTAGCATTACCGGTTACTTGAACTCCTTATACTGCAACACCGCAGGCTTGACTTGAAACCATGGTGGGGGCATGGTGAACACTTAATCCTGACTCCTTCCTACCGCATTGCCACTGGTCATCTCCTTACCTATCGTAGGGGCGTGGTAACATATTATGTGCCACTTGAGTTTATACCGCAACACCACAAATGAATTTTTTGCATGCCGCGGGGAAGCGGTAACTATGTATTCACATCCTCTAATTTCTGCACACTCACCAAGGCTGTTTGCATGTATTGCGGGTCTACGGTAAGAGACAAAAGCACATCAATGGTCAAAAATATAAATTTCTTTCACATAGACCTGATATGAGATGCTCATAAATGACTCCTGGTATAATTCTAAAAGGAATATGAATCCCTAATTATGGATTTATGGAAGGAAAATGTATGAAATAGAGTGGGACTATGTGAAATTTTGAATGGTTCTAACACACCTCATGATCAACTAGACTATGTTTTTCCTTCATCCTACTTGTGTTATGTTTTTATGAGTTTTTTTCTTGTGAATATATCCCTAAGGAAAATTTGTCTAATACTTGTAATTGTAAACATCTTCTTGGTTTTTGACTGCAAATTCTTTTTAATCTGTAAACTAAATTCTATTTTAAGTTTTCATTTGCAGTTATGAGTAGATTGGAAAGTCAACAGTTATCAACTTATGAACTCAATAAAGTTTTACTGATTCAAGTTGTTGATTTATACATTATTGTTTATTTGGAATTTAGGAAATGAAGAGAAGGGTTGTAAGGCACAAATTAGATGATAGTGATCATAATGTTGAAACTTCACTGATAGATTATGAGCACCTTCGTAGAGAAAAAGTGGCCAAGAATAATGAATATTTATTGAGACTTGGTTTGACAAACAGGCAAGTTGTAAATCCACTAAGTAGTATATTATTTGTTTAATAGTGTTTAATGAAATTTTATAGGCAAGAGCTTTATGTATATAAGACATAATGAGATATTATTTTTTGTTTTATAGGCAACAAAAAGAGTGCAAAGAAAATGTGGAGAAAAAACAAAAGGAAAGAAAAGATATAGTGCTGCCATCTCATAGAAGCCACCACTTTTGTGATTCAACAAATGGAGTTGGTGAAAACAACAGTTGTAATGATGATCATGTGTAGCCTGATATACCATATGCTGATGTGCAGTCTGATATAGCACATGGTGATGTGTAACCTGATATAGCACATGGTGATCATGTGTAGCCTGATATAGCACATGGTGATCATGTGCAACCTGATATAGCACATGGTGATGTGCAATGTTGTGATGGTCTCTTAGAACAAAGTCTAAGAGAGATTATTGAAAAACATCAGAGCATTAAAGGAACAGCAAGGCTACAGATGATTTATTCAAGATTAAAGAATGTGTTTGAAGTGAAACCTGCAGAAACCGATAATCATGATCTACCTACTGATGCCACACCTGATGTGGCCAAGGAGGATGAAGTTCTAGTTAATGAAAGTCATGGAGAGAGACCGCTTGCATCTGTTGTGCCTCAGAGTGCACCTCTTGCATCTAGAACTTTTGATGGAACTAGTGGATCAACTAGAAATACTAGTAGTGGTTTAATAGAAGATGTGGATGATTTTGTCAAAAGACAAAGATTGAGTCAAGATTTGTATAGATCTACAGAGAGGAATGCAAAACTAAGAAAATTAGAATGCAAGAAGCTATTCTTGCTTGAGGTATCGAGAGATGGTGAGCCCATTGGGCTAAATGCTGCAAAGTGGGCCTCCAAGTTGGGTGTAAGATGTAGGGCCCATTTGGATATTTGGAAATAAAGTTTTGCAGAGTAAGATCCACGATCTATCGAAAATGTTATACAAAAAATGGAAAATGCTTTTGAGACTATTGGTGGACAAATCTCTAGAAAATATTACAAGCAAAAGATGAGAATTTTGATGAACAATTTTAGATACAATTGCAAAAAAGCAATCATGGAGGGAAAAGAGAGGTTAGACTCCACTCTATGTCCCAAACAGTGGGAGGCATTGAAAGAAAGTATGCATTCTGAAGAATATTTGGCAAAGAGTAACAAAGGCAAGAGAGCAAGAGATAATGTGAGGGCTAGATATACATTTGGTCAAGGCGGGTTGTAGGCCAAAATGGACAAATTTGGAGTAAGTGTATGGCTTTTTGGTTCAATTTACATTGTGTTATTTATTTCAATTTTTTATTGAACTGACTATATGTTGAAATTGACATTGTATTTTAGGTAGAAAACAGTAATAGAGAAGTAGGTGCAGAAGATATTGTCAATTATATGGCAGCACTAGATCCTAGTAAATCTAAGAGTAGGATGAAGTGGAAATCTAGTTCATCAACAGAGATTTCATAGCCATCTGTTACATGCCCAGTAGGATCAGCCTCTCCAGATCATGTCAACTCAAATGAAGGGTACCAACATGTACTGAATTGCATATACAATCTCAGTCAGCAAGTTTCGCAGTTGGTTGCCTCCGTTAACCCTATAGTTTCTACATGGAATGAGCATAAATCCATAGATTCAGATGAGGTAAGAGGCTCTATTGATCTCATTTCTTCTTGTTTGGAAATTCTGTTTACAAATGCCTCTTAATATGTAGATTATTGAAATTTGAGCGTAGGAGAATCCAACCCAGTTTCTTTATTGTTGGAGTGATCCAGAAAATGTTCTTTTGGACAAATTTATAGCTTGCATTCTTTACTTGACTATTGAATGCTTTGTATATTTTTTTGCATGATGGTTAAACCACATGTAGAGAAATTTTTTCAAAGCAACAGGAAAGCAAAAACACCTTTATGATGTCAATAGAGCTGTTGATATTGATAGTGATGATTACGATGAACTGGACAAGAATGTGCAACATAATCATCATAGTTATGCTGAAGTTGAGGTAATATAATAGTTGTCAGTTATCTGTCCCAATGTTTTGTCATTCTTCATGCTTAAAATGTTCTTTTGGACAAAAAATTATAGCTTTTGCATTCTTTAAGTTCTAAGTTAATCTGTCCCAATGTTTTGTCATTAATTCTTCATGCTTAGAATGTTCTTTTGGACAAAACTTTTATAGCTTTTGCATTCTTTACTTGACTTATATTAATTTTTGCATGATGATAAAACCACATGCAGAGCAGGGTGGGGGCCGTGGCTTGATTGGCTAAGTAATTATGTTGCGGTAAAGATGGTCACGAGGTCCAGTCTCCCCCCATCCCCATGGTACCAGAGGGTGTGTCGTGCCAGTGTCACTAGTCACATGAAAAAAGTTTACCAGGCACCAAAAAAAAAAAAACACATGCAGAGTAATTATATTAAAGCGGAATGAAAAGAAAAAGGCCCTGTCAATAGAGCTCTCTACAAAACTGTACAACTTCATGTCAATGTTGATAGTGATAATTATGATGATGAAGTAGACAAGCATGCACATGTTATTCATAGTAGTAGTCATGCTGAACTTGAGGTGAGTGCTATGAAACCACATGCAAGTAAGTACTATTCAAGTAAGTAATGATTGTTTTATTATGTAAATAAGGGTAAACATTACCTATTTGATAGAAGCTGGTTAGAATAGTAGTGAAGTGTAATTAGCTAGTATACATAGATTATGGAAATAAGGGAGAACATATGACTTACATATGGAAGCTTAGAGCTTAGTTGTAATAGAGTGCATACATAGATTTTGACTATGCATTAGTGCATTGTGTTCGGGGATGTCATGGTCCTCAGTTGGGGGAACTTCGTTGCCAATCCATGTCTCTTTCTAGAGTACTTGTACAGTCTAGCACTATTGTAGTCTTTCCCTCCATTTGTTTCTACCTCGCAATGGGTTAGTTTTTTTTTCAGAGTAAAATGTTGCTTCTTTGTTATTTAACAGAATAAAAAAAGCACATACAAAAATTGATTTGTTCCAAGACATAGAACATTACATACAATTGTCAAAAATAATATAATGTGTGTTTTATATCTCAATATACTGTGTATTTTTTTTGTTTTTGCAGACATTTAATATTGATAAACTCCAAGAAGGGGATAAAGTTTGAGTGTTGGATCCTAGTGATGGTTCTACGTCTGTGGGCATTGGGTAGATTCACTCACTATCTATTGTACATGGAGTCAAATTGAAAGGAACAGGAGATGCAAATGTAAATATTTTAAAGGTCACAAGTAACATACCCCTTGCTTATGAAGACAAAATAGATGGAGTTTCCATCTAAAAGAGAAAGGAGGGACATTCACATAGTGGCCACTAAAATATTTGAAAAAAATGACACAGTTGATGTTTATCATGTACTAGCTGTTAGACAGGATTGCCCACTTAGGGATCTTAGTGTTTTTTGTCTGTTTTGGAGCTGTATAAGCAGAAAAACCCATTGTAACTTAGTTTTCTCAATCACAACACTGAGAAACACACTTTGTAACACATTTTTCAAAGCAAAGACACATATTTAAGTCTTATGGGTTTTTTGGACTTGATTTTATGTTGCTTTTCCCCCCTAAACATTTAGTACCACTACCTTATATGCCTTTATGAAAACATTCTAGGGTTATTGTTGGTTGCATTGAAGGAAAGAGCTTCATATATGGGACACGATCAACACTCAGTCATGAAGATAGTCATGAAGACTCAAGGAGCATAAATGAGAGAGCTTCATATATGAGATGTCATGAAGACAGTCATGGAGACTCAAGGGGCATAAATGACAGTGAGAAAGAGATAAAGTACATAGTTCATGCCATAGACAAAGTGAGATGAGTCTTAAGCTACTATGATCAAGGGTGGTGTGTTAGTTTTTGAGAAAGGAAGGGCAGTTGGCAATGTACAAAGATCAATGAGGAAGATTATAGTCATAAGGTGATGATGTTAGCATTTCATCAAGACTTTGGAAGCAACTAGTAGACAAATTTATAGAAGTCTTAAATAGCAAAAAGGACAGCCACTAATAATGCTATTACTACAAGGCATATATTCTACATGGCAGTATAGTTGCATGAATATGACAGTTTCATAAACCTATGATAGTCTACAAATGAAAGTCTAAATTCTGTATACTTATGGGTGACTATTCTATAACAAAGAGATAATGAGTGCATAGAGGTAAGATGTTCATGGTGAGTGGCAATGGCCAATGGTTCCTAGGGATATAGGCATAGTAAACATGGTTACAGTGGCATGATCAAAGGAATAGAGGACTACAAAGTTGGCATTAATTAAAAGGCAAGTATATGAAAGTTGCAGGGAAATCATCTAGAAAGCAAGTATGCATAGTTCAGTCACCATAATGAGTAGTGAAGACCAAGGACACTAAATATATATGACTACCTACCAAGTGTCCAATATAATAGAGGTAAGGTAAGTGAATGGTTTAGACTTAAAAAGAGGCTTTTGAAGATGCATTAATGAAGGAAGAATCTGATTCCATGCCCTAAGAGGACCTGATATCTACAAACTTAATAAAAACATGTCCCATAAGTAGTGTTGATGACAGTACAAGACACAAGAATACAGTGATGTTTCATTAAGGAAGCCTGATCTAGTCCATGTTTCACATTATGAATATCCTATCACAGACCTGATTACATATGACAGTGTATTTCCTTTGGTTGCATTCAAGGACAAGTGCTAGACTGATGGGGTGGATTAGATGACCTATGGCAACAGTTAGGCTGGTTGAGAATCAATTACTAACAGTTCACTTTTTGGTAAAGCATTGTAAACTTGGAGAAGTTTCTTTCTTGTCATTTCTATGCATTGTAACTCAGATTTTCAGTCTTATGACTAAAAATAAACATTGTAATACTCTATTTCAAAGATTTTTCAAGAAAGAGATATTTTAGACTTGTGCAAGTTGTAAGAACACCTTTCTTTTAATAAAGTTTAGTGATTTTTCCTTCTCAATGGCTGTCTTTATATTGTATGCAATTAATTGATGATTATGATGTGTATTTCTGTGTTTTATGTTTAAATCCTCAAATATTAGTCAATTAAAATGACTAAATATACTACTAATTGACGTCAATTAATAATTAAATTGACTAAATATAGTACCAATTGATATAAATCATTAATAGTGAATAAATATGACTAAATATACTACCAATTGATAGAAATCAGTGAACAGTGAATAAATATGACTAAATATACTGCCAATTGACAGAAATTAGTGAATAGTAAATAAATATGACTAAATATATGACCAGTGTTAAATTAGTGAATAAAAATGACTAAATATATTACCAAATTGATCAAAATGATGATTAAAATTAATGACTAAATAAACTACCAATGGATAGAAATCAGTGAGTAAAAATGACTAAACAAGTGACCGGTTAACAACAATCAATGACTAAATATATCAGTGAAAAATAAATGACTAAACAATTGACCATATTACAACAATCAATGACTAAATCAACGACTAAATATACTACCAAATTGATCAATCAAAACTGTAGTGTGTCCCTAGTCCTAGCCTAATCGAGGTGACATCAAGATATGAAATTTCAGCTATATATGATGTGTTATTGACATTTTGTTATGTTAGATTTCATATTGAGATTGGGTGTACATGTGGAGAGGATGACACCTTGAGATTGGCATACTATGTGAATGATCACGGATGTTGGAATCCTCTGATGTGAGCTATTCTTGCTTTGACAATTATATGATATGTATATCTAGGTTTTATAATGTGCTTTGAGTGGTGCAGGTACCTGGCACCAACTTGACCTGGCTTCACAAGTGTGAGCGTGCCTAATGCCCCAATGATGGTGACTTGGAGATGACACATTGGCCATATACCCTAGCCTTGTCATCGTCTCTATGTTGAGATGAGTTTTGATGTCATGTCTTGCCTCAGACACCATCTAGTACTATCTGATGGTTTTACCCTTCTGTGAGTCAGACCCGTATGAATTTTGGTGTCGAGTTTGTCTTGGTGGCGTTGTGTTAGCAACTTGATCTTGTGTATTACCTTTGTGTTTTTGGTTTATTTATAATTTTATTGTGGCCTAGAGTCAGTGAGTGGGCTTAGTGGTTCATCCCATATGGGGGGGAGAGAAGGAAAAGAAGTGAGGGTTTGGAGGGTGTTGGTTCTGGAGATTGGTAGAACACTTTCAATGGTTTCGTTTCTTCAGATTCCATGTCCTCATGTTATCGAAATGAGAGTGTATTGTACCCCTGTTGGAGAGAAGTTTTCTTATGGTTATGTTGTTCTGACACTAGGATTAGAAAGCTGCCATGATATAGAGCTTTATTGAATGTCATGTCTATACCCTTTGTAAATTGATAAATTTTCATGCTAGTATTAGCTCACAAATATTCAGACTTTCAGCAAGCCTCAGTTTATTCTATTTTCTATCCAAGTTAGAAATTAAAGTTGGGGCACAGGGTCTATAATATTTGGGTATCTAATATTATGTTATCACATTCACACTTGAAAAGAAAAATGAACCTTCTATTGTATTGACTTTTGAAAATGTAAGATGGCGGAATTATCATTTGGGTAAAAAAAAGTTGATAATGTGAGAACCACAATACTTGTGATGAAATTTATCCATTACCCTAGCATTGCACTATACTTAATTCCTTAATAGAGATCTTGAATGAATTGAACCATGTTTTAATAATTTTATAATATTTTATCATTTTCTGCATATTTTAATCATGTTTCAGTATTCGATAGAAGTGATGGAGTTGTGCTATTGAGACACCATATTTTGCCTTGATAAAGTGCCATAGATTGAGGGAGTAGTAAGGCAGAAGGCGCGTGGCATCTGAAGGTTCACTTGCTAAAATACTACATGTTAATTTGACACCGCATAATTTCCTAGGGAGCCACGTATCTTCCACCACCCATTCTCTCTTTCTCCACCGTTTACATTCCATGAGCTTCTGAGATTGGGGGAGGCTAGGAATTTGGGGGGGATTTATTTTTCTACTGAGATTGCAGGAAGAAAAGAGAAATAGGAACCACAAAAAAAAAAAGAAGAAAACCTGGTTTTTACGCCTACCAAATGTATTTGCATAAAAGTTCTAATTAAATTCCAAGAAAAATATTTAGCATATCCTACAATCCTTGCATTCCATGAGATTACCATATGGGAGGTAGTCTTCCAAATAGTCTGAGTGCCTCATCTAAGCATCCATACAGAGATGGTGTTGGAAAAGGCTACATTTGCTTGAAAGTTTTGAAAGACCTTTCAAAAGACTAGTTCAAACCTATCTTGCAATAAAGGTTTTTGTATTCTCACAAGCTATATGGCATTGTTGGTGGGGAGTAATCCAAGTACACATCTCTAAACATTCATTCCCATAGGAAGAGTGCATTGTTTTTGTTTCACTGGCTTATTTTATTGATAATTGCATCACATATAAATGATAATTTTTGAGAGTGAAGCATAGAATGGGAATTGCATTAGTAAGTAGGATACTGTTGGAAATAAGGTAGATAACTGAGAGGGGGGGTGAATTAGTTATCTCAAAATTTCTTTGACTTTCTTTTCTTTTTGTTATATTAATATCAAAACATGAAAGCATATGTAATCAGAAGAACAGAAATAAAATTAACACACATAACACAAGGATTTTTACATGGAAACCCGGTTAAGGGAAAAACCACGGGGTGACTAACCCAAGATTGTATTCTCTGTTAAAAGAATAAGGAGTACAAAATGGCACTTACCAATTAGGGCTCACTACCTGAGCACACTGCTCACAAGAGGCACACTACCTATAAGAGACTCACTGTCTACAAATCTTACAGAAGATAATCAAGTGTTTGAACTGATGAGAGGCATCTACAAATGCAGGAGTTCAGTTCTAGTTTAGGCACAATATACTGATCTGATGCACTTCATTTTTCCTCTGATCAATGCTATTGTTCTGTCACATACCGGACTTGAATTGTTGTTCTCACACTTCTTCCTTGCTTTTCTTCACACTTTTTTCATTACTTGTTCACAAAAACACTTACATGTTGAAATCTATCTGGTATATATATCCGCATCAAGGATTTTTATCAACTTCCTAGTCGGCAACAAGAACACTGCAAGTTATTAATCTGTCGGCTGAATCCATGTTTCATTCATGATGCGTATCAAAAACATGGGCATAGAAGTTATTAATCATGTCAGCCAACAATGTATAATCCCACAAATTGCTTGATCAACACCTTTTACTCATTCAAATTGAAGTCTAATACTCTGTCGGTCAGTTCTTCCTCTGTCTGCTCTACCTGACTAGAACCCAACACTCAGATGCTCATATCTTTTTCTTGCTTTATCACCGGAGGCTAAATCTTTGGAATACAGTAGTCATGATACTCCTTTTGACTTGTCCAAGTCTGCAACTTACTGAGTTACACTATCTGAGAGATTCAGATCTGATTGTCGGACCTTGTTACATACTTTGTTCTTGTTCATCAGACCAAAACAATCTTCAATCTGATTTTTGGTATAGACATACTCTGTACTGTGGATGTGTGGGATAGACTTTGTTTCCATCAATGACAACACTTATGAAGCCACATAGTGTCTCTTGCCAATAATCTCCCCCTTTGGCATTGATGGCAACACTTAGTGAAAAATGGCTAAGTGTCGCAGTAACTCCCCCTTGGCTGATGCTCTATCTTTTGCACTATTTTACCGGAGCTTCCCCTTAGCTAGATTCCACATTTTTCACTACTCCTCACTCCCCCTTTGACATCAGTGGCAAAGGGCAGAATCTGCATACCAAAATTTGCAAAAATTGTCCTATACATGGCCGCATAAGTATATATATATATGTTATACGTACATATACTTAAGTATATCCACAAAAGTAGTCTTCAGTTGTACAAACTCTATGGCCCAGCTCTGCTTCATCCTATCCAAAATGGAGATGTGACCACTCAACAAAAATGCATATGCTTTTGCCCTTCTTAAATCTGCTAGATCATTGGTCCGAGCTGTGGTCTGAGCATCTGTCAAGGCCTCATGCATTGCCTCTAGCTTAGGGATAATTATCCCTCTGAGTTCACTCATTTTGTTCATTATGTTCTTCTTTTCTTTGTCTAGCATCTTTATTTCATTTATGATAACAATAGCTTGGCATTCTTGATTCATTAGAGAGGTAGTAAGGGGATCCAAATTTTAAGATAAACTTGATAGTCTTCCTTCTTGTTCTTTCACTTTCTTCTCAATGTCCTCTGTCACTTTGGGCCAAGATAAACAGAATTTGTATATGTCCCCACCATATTTAAGAGCATTTTCAAGGCTCTGTATTCCAATGTCAAGGGTCCTCCTATCATTAGTAATAAGTCCTCGCACTTCAATGAATCTCTTTCCCAGAAACTCCTAGATCTTTGCTTCTGCTGATTTCTCTAGAGATTCAAAATGAGTGTTGACAGAATTTACCTAAGTTTTCAAGTTACCAGATGGTGAGACTGAAGGATCATTTTGGTAGGATGGCATGATCTTCTCTAGCATCCCAGATGCAATCTCAAATAGTTCACAATCCTCCATGTGAGATTTCAAGAGTTTTTCTTTTGATTTGGCTTGAGCAAAAGATGCTATTTTCATTGTCTGAAGTGGGGAGAGATAGTCAAAATTTAGTGGTCCTTGAAATAGCTCAGGTTCATCTATCTCCATCATTTCTTTGTTTAAGAAGTTCTTCATTGTCTCTGTAGTGTCTCTTGCTAGAGATTGAGACTTCTTTGAAATATCAGAAGAGTCTTCATTAGTCTTTTCTGCTTGTTCTTCTTCTTTTCTCTTGACCTCTTCTTCTTGAATCTTCTTCTCCTCTCCTCTATCTTCTCCTTCAGCTTTAGAGTCTGGAATATTTGTCATAGTTGCAGTGGGATCCAAAGGAGAGATGTCACCCGTGTTTACTGCCTTATGAACTTCCTCTTCTAGAACAGAGGAATCTAAGTCCTCAGACTTCTCTTCATCTATTTTCTTTGATCCTTCTTCAACCTTATTAGAAGATTCTTCATTGATTATATTTAATCCTTCAACATCCATGGTAGAAGGTTCTTCATTTTTTTCCTCTATAATAGGAAGATTGAATCTTTTCAAAGCATTCCAGAGGATATCTTTTGTTTCACTTGCTACTTGGTCAGTTTCTCCAAGAATAAGTTTATTCATTCTTGCCTTACTCTAGAACTCATCCTTACAGTCCTTGAAAATCATGTCCATTTATTTTGGAGTGATAGAAGGATAAAGCTAAATCATTATTTGCTCCCAAATCTCTAAGTCTTTTGCCTTTGCATTTTCTTTTCTCAGATCAAGTACTTTTTCTAGACTCTTAGGAATTAATGATATAATTTCAATGAAAGCTTTATTGTAAATGTTCAAGTACCTGACAGTAGCTTCTTCCAAAATTCTCTTGTCAACATCACTGTATTCATCATAGAACTCTGTTACTGGCTATATGTTCCCATCCACAGTAACTACCTTGATGATGTCATCAATGGAAAGAGTGGGCTTTTCAACAAACTTATCTACCTTTTCTTCCTCATTTTTACTAACAGAGAATTTCCCAAATGTTTTCTTCTTCTTCATTTCCTTGATTTCCTCATCAAATTTTGTTTCTTCATCATCTTGAAGGCTTGTATATGACCTTGTGGCTTTGGTCTTCATCATCTTTTCTCCTTTTCCAGATGTCATGACTTCCGGTTTGGTAGCCTTTGAGCTTTTAGGAGTGGCAGGTGCAAAGCTCTTGGAGGATCTAGTCTAGGAGGAGGCTTGTACCTGAATGTCTCCTTTCTTTGCTTCTTGTTTATCTTTCTCAACCTTCTCCATTTTCTCTCTATTTGCATCAACAGCCTCCTTTGATAGGCCAAATCTTTTGGCAATTTCTTCAACTTCCCTTCTTACTTTCCTCTTTATCTCTGACTATCTTAACTCAACATGTATTTTTACACTTAGCTCTTGAAAGGTTCCAAACCTTTCTGCTTTAGTGTCCTTGGGCTGGCTCAGCAGATGTTGAATATGAAGCTCCAAGATTTCTTCATCGAATTCATATCCCATAGGCATTATCCACATAGTCCTTGGCTCAACTGCCTCCATTAGGCATTGAAGAGTGTCAACCATAAAGCAAACTGTGTCCTTGTATTTCTCAACTATGGACTATGGAATTCTCTCTCTAGCTTGCATCATGCTCTGGAAGTTCTTGAAGTAACCCCAGAGAGCTATGTTTTGAGCTTGAGCATCACCAAGTCCATACATGTAATCTCTTATCTGAATTGCAATCGGTTTATCATTTTGCCAAACCCAACCACTTGATCCATGTAGCTCATTCATATAATAAAAGAACAGACATGGTATTAGACAACCATAGTTAAAGGAATTCTTCTTATCCTTTTTGATCTTCTACAGGTTTTCCAACAGTTGATTTAGAAGAAGCTCACTGGTGCAGGAGCACCTACCTTATAGTGGCCTCCATGCGGCAGTTAGTTAGTTTTAAGTCTTGTTGATGTTTCCAAGAAGGTCTTATAAGACCAATGCAATGTAATAAGGTCAGCTTGGAACAATGCATGTTCAGTTAGTTGTATTTAGGATCAAGTTGTAAGTTCCGAGATCATTTGCTGATCTGTAGTTTGTTGGACAGCTGTTAAGTTTGTTAGATCTATTAGGTCTCCCAACCACTTGGAGACATATCAGTACTACTATTGTGAGTAGTTAAAATGCCCTAGATCAGGTCATTTGAGAGGAATCTGAGATAGAATCTGATATTGAGCCTGATAGGAATCTGATATCGAACAGTTCTGTAATGAAGAGTTAATTTATGAAGTTGTGAGACAGTTAGTTGTATATCTTTTCTGCAAGCAGTAAAGAGATTCTATTCTGTGTCATTTCTCTATTTTGGATTTCACTGTATAATCAAATTGTTGTTCTGGTGGGTGTATGCATTCATTTATCCATTCCACCAGTTGATTCTTTGAATCGGTGGAATGGGGATGTATAGTAGTTTATGTTTTTATTCGTATTTTCTGTTCATTTGCATGCAAGTTGGCAGGATCGCCATCGAGAGATACTGAGAAACCCTAGCATGGGCATGTGCTAGGTCGTGTAGGTCGAAAAGGATTTGAGAAACTGTCAAGGAAGGGAACCAGACCATCGCGAAGTTCGACAGGTCAAAGTGGTATGTGTGGAAGGCATCAGCGTGAGGAGGCATATTGGCAGAATAGTTAAAGGTTGGGCCGATGGTAGAAGCTTTGTTGACGAAGGGTTTGGAGTCTTCATTAGGGTGACAATTGGCAAGTGTCACCGAGGGGAGTTCGTCGGTGTGAGTTGAAGCATTGGCGAAGGATTTTCGGTGTCTTCCGATGAGTTGAGTCTCATCGATGGTCGCAAAGGGTCAAAGTCTTCATCGGGGTGAGAAAGTCTATCGGAAGGCATGTTAAATGTTATGCTGACAGAAGTGAGTCTGGCCGATAGGGAAGCGTTCGGCATGAGAACAAGGATCGGCATAAGGAGTGTACGGTGTTGCCGACGGGGAGTTCGGGGAGACAATAGGCGTTGGGATAACAATTCTGAGGAAGACCGATAGCGGAGATGTCGTCGATGGTCAACAAGTCAAGTGTGTGCATTGGTATGACTAATACGATTAGAGTGAAGAGTCTAAGTGGAGCCGATGGTAAGGGGTGTTGCCGATAGGCAACCAAAAGTGAACATAACTTCATTGATGGGAGTTAGGTGATTGGTAGAGGGGCTTTGAGCTATGCCGATGGGAGAAGTCTTGGCGCTAGAAGTGTCGAAGACACATCGATGTGAGATAGGACATTTGTGCGAAAGGAATTAGTTTGGTCGATAAAGATAGTCTTGCCGATAGGCAAGTAAAGTATAAACATACATTCAAAATTGTATGTTATGGTTTTAGTGGTGGATGCTCTGCATCACTCACATAGATCATAGTCTCCATCTTCCCTTAACATTTGATATGCTGCATAGATTGTTTTGCCAGACACAAAATTCTCCCTGCTCGAATGATAGATCTTTTACCCAATTATCATTGAGATGAACTTGACATCCAGATCTGTGATGTCATCTATGGTCATTGCTCTTTTGTCAAATTCAGATCTAGTGGCTTCAGTTACTGTTTGGTTCTTCACGGATTTAAGTGTAGGTAACCCACCGGATCCATGCAGTCTAGTCACTACCCTGATGGCATCTTTAGTTATCTTGAAGGGTCTCATTAGCCACATGAAATTATTATGCATACTGCTTAGAGCATACCAGACCCAATCATCTTCTACAAAACATGGAAAATGTATGCAATGTCTGAAGTGTTTATCCTGAAGGGCCTTGAATTCAAAATTCTCATCTATTAGCTATTTGTGATAAATGTCCATCAATTTTGAGTCTCCAAATTCGTCAATGTTGGCATGGATATAGACCCTAACATCTTCTACATGCAATACCCCATGCGGAATGCTAGAAAATATGCCTAAAGGATCAACTTCTAGAGATTTATAAGGGTGTTTCTTGAATTTAGGGCGCGGCCTATCAGAGATCTTGACAACCATTGGAGTAGCCATTTTGCAAGAGATTCAGAGAGAGATTTTTAGAATGGAAGTACCTTTTCACACTTTAGGGTTTGAAATAGGAGTCAAAACAAATCACTAGTTGAATTCATTTTCCAGTTGATCTTGAGTGAATTGTAGAAACTTTGTTGTAGAGCTCTTCTTTTCTTCTTCGTGAGTGCAAGTGTGCAAATAATGAGTGAAAGAACCTTTTTATCCTTACGCAAACCCTAATTTCCTTTTGTAATAAATGCACAACTTAAGTTATCTAGTTGCCCTATTTTGAGAGGGATCTTCTTGAATCACTGTGCCAAACTTAGAATCATTATTAGTGAGGATTGACAATGTATCTTCTTTTCTTCAATCATGCCATGGGTCTGCAGATCAAAGCATTTCAATTCTGAATCATACCGGATCTGTTTATGAAATTCTGCTTTACCGGATAGCTTTCAGAACTGGATTAACTTGAGCAATTATAAGTCTTGTAAAACTCCATGTGAATCTTTCATATTTTGACTAAAGGATGTTTGGAGGTTTTTCTGAGAACCCTTTAATCGGCAGTGTTAGATGTTTACTCAATGTGCCAAATTTAGGCACAAGCTGACTGGCTGGGGGAAATTATTTTTCTCTGTGACTCCCCCTGAGCCAGATCTCACCTTTTTAGTTTCTGGAAGGAATATCAGCATTGGATTCTAGTGCAGATCCATCCCCAATATTTTCTGTACTCTTCTTCACCCAAATCTTGCTCATCTCCTTTTGAACTTCATCCACATTCACTTTACCTTTCCCCTTATCTTGTTTCTGATTATGTTCCACCAGACCTTTTCTATCCTAATTTCTACTTCTGAAGAATTTGGCAATATGATCGGATCTATTGCAATTGTAACATACAACATTTCTTTGCTTATTTGATTGATATCCTCTTGATCTACATTGATTAGCCATATGTCCCATTCTATTGCATGCAAAACATCTACCATTGAATGAATTATTTATTTACATATTTCTGCATTCATGAGATTTGTGACCATACCTTTTGCAATTAAAACATTGTCCAGAGAAGGATGGATTATTCTGATTCATTCTCCTCCTGCACTGCGTTAATCTATGATGAAATTGTTATAATTGAAGCAGTATCCATTGAAGGATGGATATCTTTGAGCATTTGGTTGCCTTACCAGAGGTCTTCTAGGCTTGTTTCTTTGATTTCTTGATCCAAAGCACTTTTGACCAGATCCAAAGCTTTCACCTTTCTCATATCTTAAGTCGCGCTTATCATCTACCCTCTTTTGGCTTTCAAGAAGAACTTCAAGTTGGGCTAAGCGTATCTTGAATTTCTCTTTGTATTCAATTTTTGTTTGAAGATATTGTTTAAGAGTGTCTATCTGATTCTTGAGTTGTTCTTCATTATCTCTAGCTTCTTCAAGATCAGATTCAAGATGCCTGATTATTCAGTCCATTTTGTGGCAGTCCTCTGTTTTCTCCTTGAGGGATTATTTTAGATTATCTTCAATCTTTCTTTTTTCTTCAATTTCTTGAGTGAACCTCATAACCCTTGATTCCATTTCATGCCTTACCATAATGACTTCTTTTGACAGCTTCTCACATAGCTTATTTTTCTCATTCAAATCTTCATTAGAATCATTGACTTCACTTTGATTGGCTAATTTTTGAAGTAGTTCCTTTCTCTTTTTCACAGAAATACTAAGTTTTTCTTTTAGCTCATTTATGAATTCATCAGCTTGTCTGAGTCTTTCTCTCAAATTATTGACTTTAGAGTGGGATTGTTCAAGATCATCTAGGGCAGACTGAAGTTGTTCCTTCATACCATATGCATCCATTGAGATTCCCAGATCTTCCTCAAGCTGTTAGGCTTTGTTCCAAGGAACTTGGCTCTGATACCAATTGTTGGAAACAAGGTAGATAACTAAAAGGGGGGGTGAATCAGTTATCACAAAATTTCCTTGACTTTATTTTCTTTTTGTTATCTTAATATCAAAACATGAAAGCATATGTAATCAGAAGAACAGAAATAAAATTAACACACATAACACAAGGATTTTTACATGGAAACCCTATTAAGGGAAAAACCATGGGGTGACTAACCCAAGATTGTATTCTCTGTTAAAAGAATAAGGAGTACAAAATGGCACTTGCCAATTAGGGCTCATTGCCTGAGCACACTACTCACAAGAGGCACACTACCTACAAGAGACTCACTGTCTACAAATCTTACAGAAGATAATCAAGTGTTTGAACTGATGAGAGGCATCTACAAATGCAGGAGTTCAGTTCTAGTTTAGGCACAATATACTGATCTGATGCACTTCATTCTTCCTCTATTCAATGTTGTTGTTCTGTCACATACCAGACTTGAATTGTTGTTCTCACACTTCTTCCCTGCTTTTCTTCGTACTTTTTTCATTATTTGTTCACACACACACTTACATGCTGAAATCTATCTGGTATATATATCTGCATCAAGGATTTTTATCAACTTCCTAGTCAGCAACAAGAACACTGCAAGTTATTAATCTGATGCATATCAAAAACATGGGCATAGAAGTCATTAATCATGTCGGCCAACAACGTATAATCCCACAAATTGCTTGATCAACACCTTTTACTCATCTGGATTGAAGTCTGATACTCTGTCGGTCTGTTCTTCCTCTGTCTACTCTTCCTAACTGGAACCCAACACTCAGATGCTCATATCTTTTTCTTGCTTTATCACCGAAGGCTAAATCTTTGGAATACAATAGTCATGATACTCCTCTTGACTTGTCCAAGTCCTCAACTTACTGAGTTACACCATCTGAGAGATCCAGACTTGACTGTCAAACCTTGTTACATACTTTGTTCTTGTTCACCAGACCAAAACAATCTTCAATCTGACTTCTGGTATAGACATACTCTGTACTGTGGATGTGTGGGATAGACTTTGTTGCCATCAATGACAACACTTATGAAGCCACACAGTGTCTCTTGATAACATATACATGCTACTATACCTTTAAACCAAAAACCTCGAAACACCCAAATCAATGTGAATTACCCATCTATAGAAAAAGAGAAGCACTTAAAACCATAATTCTCATGTGTGTGTATAGGCATAGTTTGGGTTTGTCATTTAAATAAAAAGGGGTAAATTTGGTATGATTTTGTGTGTTTATGGGTGATCTCTTGCTCTGACAACAAATAGAACTAAGAGTAGGAGTACAATATACTATGGATACTTGAACCATGCTACAGCTGCATCTTAAAAATTAGATAAAAAACTTTTAGAGAGACATTAATAGCACAACCTATGTTACTCTCTTCATTTATGTGAGCATGAGTAATTCTATTTATTTACATTTTGTTAAGGAAATTTGCCCAATTTTACTCTCTTCCATTTATGTGGGCATGTGTAACTTCATTTTATTGCATTCTATAAAGGAAATTTGTTCAACTTTATCCTCTTCCATTATGTGGGCATGTGTATTGCTGAAATTATGCCCCTTTTGAAAGGAAGCGAGGTGTGCAGAAATCGCTTCCTACACTAATCTAATGAGGGGAGGAGAGTGCAAATTCAAATTTATCCTAACTATTATAGCAACATTAAACCATTAACATGAGATATTCCAACAAACACATAAGGAAGAAAGAATGCTAGAAGAAGAGAGACACAAGATATACGTGGGGAAAACCCTTACGGGTGAAAAACCCCACACTCCAAAACACTGTCAACTGTATTACGTAAACAAAGAGATTACAATACAAATCAAAGCCAATGCTCTTGCAAGAGTTTTTGACACTCATATCTGGAGGTGATCTGGTAGCATAACAGTACTTGTAAAACCTACAGTACATCACCTCCTCAAAGCACCTATTTATATAGAGTTGACAAGGTAGTTTTGGCTCTATCTTGGAATGTGCATCCAACATGGCCTCATGGCCTAAAACCCACACCTATGGACACTTGTCCAACCTTGTAGAATGTTCTTGACACTTGTCAAGTCACCCCATCCCAAAGAGGTCACCTATTCCCAAAATGGGTAATGACAGATGCTTCTACGACTCTTACGACCGTCATAGAATCTGTCATAGCATAATGACTTACAACTGTAAGATAATCTATCATACACATGCTATAAATAGCATATTCTCTTAAAACATGTCATAAACCACCTTGGGGCACCCAAAGATGCCTCCCCCAAAGATGTTCTTTGACACTTGTCTGTACTTGTCATAGAATCTCCTATTTCTGACTCTTACATGTCATAAAACTGTCATAGGAATATGTCATGACTGTTTTGGTCAATATTCCCTTACACAACATCCAAGATGCCGACACATGGCAAAATATTCCTACCACTAAGTGGGACGCCTATCTCCTCATGTGAGGACAAAATTACAAGTTGTCATCTTCCATGTAGGATGACACATCACCATGCCACATCCCACTAGATGACAATATGAATTTACAAATTAATTTACATCATAGGCAATGAATAAATAAATACAATGAAAATAATACAAGGAATTACCAAGGTTGAGACACCTTAATTCCCAACATTCTCCCACTTGTCAAACACCTTGTAAGAGCCAATAGAATAATACGATTTAACTACTATTGGCCGAGAGGCCCATAGACTTCGAACACCATCTGAACTTCTCTGTACCCACTGGCTTTGTCAATGCATCTACAACATTCTTCAAAGTATCTACCTTCTCTAAATTTACCTTCCCATCCTCTACCATGTCTCGCATGAAGTGAAACTATACATCAATATGCTTTGTTCTGGCATGGAAAATTAGATTCTTCGCAAGGTAAATTGCACTTTGACTGTCACAATTGATCGTAATTTGACCTGCATCAACACCAATATCTAAACATAATCTCTTAAGCCAATGGCTTCCTTACAGGCATGAGCTGCAACCATATACTTAGCTTCTATAGTGGACAAAGAAACCATAGGTTGTTGCTTACTCATACAACTAATTGCACCACCAAACATTGTGAACACATATGCACTTGTGGATCTCCTACTGCCAATGCCACCTGCCCAATCAGAATCCACAAATCCATGAATACAAACTAAATGCAGATGTCCTGTAACATTATCATGATTGCATAAGGAATACTTGGAAGTACCCCTCAAATATAAAAACACTCTCTTAACTGCATCCCAATGTACCCGTCTAGAATTAGCCATAAATCGACTAAGGACTCCCATTGCTTAGGCAATGTTTGGTCTTGTGTAGACCATAGCATACATCAAACTGCCAAAGGCACTAGCATAAGGTACTCTGCTCATGTCCTCCAACTCACTAGGAGATTTTGGACAATCACTAACAGATAACTTTGTTTCCAATGAAACAGGAACACTCACTAGTCTACAATCTGTCATGCTGAACCTGTCCAATACAGCTTCACATACTTACTCTGGCTTAACCAAAGTTTTCTATTTGCTCTGTCTCTTCTGACCTCCAATCCCAGAATGTACTTGGCTGCCTTGAGATTTTTCATCTCAAACTATGCTGACAACTGAGACTTCAAATCAGAAATCATATTCTTACCGTTCCCAATCAATAGCATATTGTCAACATACAATGCAATAATGAGAATGTGATCATTGTCAAACTTGTAATACACACAATGATTCGATTTCAATCTCAGATAACCAATTGACAACACAAAGGCATCAAACTTCAAGTACCACATCCTAGGAGACTGCTTCAAACCATATAAAGACTTCTTAAGCTTGCAAACCAATTTTTCTTTACCTCTCTCTATGTAATGCTCTGGCTATAACATGTAGATTTCTTCCTCCAAATCTCCATGAAGGAAAGTCATCTTCACATCCATCTGTTCTACCTCTAAATCATAAGCAGCTACAAGAGATAACATAAATCTAATGGATGCTAGCTTTGCAACGGGAGAGAAAATTTCACCATAATCAATTCCCTCCACTTGTGAGTACCCCTTTGCAACCAATCTAGGCTTGTACTTTTCAAGACTGCCATTTGCACCAAATTTCTTCTTGAACACCCATTTACAACCAACGGGTTTCCGTCCATCAGGAAAAGGCACCAAGTCCCATGTTTTGTTCTTTTCCAAAGAAGCCATCTCATCCTCCATGGCCTCCTTCTAAGAAGCTACATCTTTCATGCCCATAGCCTATTTCATAGTTCTAGGCTCATCAGTGTTAGAAAGTAAAGCAAAAGCACAACTAGAATCAAGTAATGAATAACCAAATCTATTAGGTTGCTTTCTTGTTTCTGTAGACCTCCTCAATGGTTGAGGTTGAGATTCTGCTTCTTCCCTTTCTCCTTGGGTCTTCCACGAACCACAAGAGCCTCTTTGGCTGATTCAGATGTCTTCCTCTACATTTCTTCAGATAACAATGAGGACACCACATCTTCCATCTTGAAGGTGGTAGTGGTGCTTCTGATAGCCATGACAAGATGATCCCACAAATCTGGCAAAGAACAAAGTAGGGTCATGCAACGATCCTCCTCCTCCATTTTCACACCCACAGATGTAACTGTTCAATGATCATGTTGAAAGAATTCATGCGATCTGCAATAGATCCTCCATCTTCCATTTTTAGAGAAAACAACTTCTTTTTCAGGAAGAGTTTGTTTACCAAGGACTTGGCCTGATAAACATCACCCAACTTCCAAAGATCCTTTGTTGTCTTCTCCTCATGGATGTTCAACAGAATAGAGTTAGCTAAATAGAGTCTTATGAGACCCTTAGCCTTTTGATCTTTGAGGTCCCAATCATCTTGTGACATTACTGTAGGTTTCACACCGGATAGGGTTTCCCATAGGTCGCAATCAACAAGTAGGTCCTCCATCTTGAGTTTCCACAATTTGAAATTAGTGCCATTAAATTTCTCAACCTCTAACCTTCCAGATGTGGTTGCCATCTCCTTGCTACAACAAGATACAGAATACTTTGTACAACACTCCCACTCAACCTAAGATCAGCTCAAAAAACCCCTACCCAATAGCTAAGACCAAAACTGGCCAGGCTCTGATACCAACTGAAAGGAAGCTAGGTGTGCTGAAATCACTTCCTACACTAATCTAATGAGGGGAGGAGAGTGCAAATTCAAATTTATCCTAACTATTATAGCAACATTAAACCGTTAACATGAGATATTGCAGCAAACACATAAGGAAGAAAGAATGATAGAAGAAGAGACACAAGATATACGTGGGAAAAACCCTTACGGGTGAAAAACCCCACACTCCAAAACACTGCTCAATTGTATTACATAAACAGAGAGATTACAATACAAATAAGAGCCAATGCTCTTGGAGGAGTCTTCAACACTCATATTTGGAGATGATCTAGCAGCATAACAGTACTTGTAAAACTTGTAGTACATCACCTCCTCAAAGCACATGTTTATATAGAGTTTACAAGGTAGTTTTGGCTCTATCTTGGAATGGGCATCCAACATGGCCTCATGGCCTAAAACCCATGCCTATGGACACTTGTTCAACCTTGTAGAATGTTCCTAACACTTGTCAGGTCACCCCATCCCAAAGAGGTCGCATATTCCCAAAATGGGTAATGACAGATGCTTCTACAACTCTTACGACCGTCATAGAATCTGTTATAGCATAATGACTTACAGCTGTAAGAGAATCTATCATACACATGCCATAAATAGAATATTCTCTCACAACATGTCATAACCCACCTTGGGGCACCCAAAAATGCCTTCCCCAAAGATGCTCTTCGACACTTGTCTGTACCTATCATAGAATCTCCTATTTTTGACTCTTACATGTCATAAAACTGTCATAGGAATCTGTCATGACCGTTTTGGTTAATATTCCCTTACACAACATCCAAGATGCTGACACATGGCAAAATATTCCTACCACTAAGTGGGACACCTATCTCCTCATGTGCGGATAAAATTACAAGTTGTCATCTTCCATGTAGGATGACACATCACCGTGCCACATCCCACAAGATGACAATATGAATTTACAAATTAATTTACATCATAGGAAATGAATAAATAAATAAAATGAAAATAATGCAAGGAATTACCAAGGTTGAGACACCTTAATTCCCAACACCTTTATTACTATTGAAAACTTACACGATGCACATTTTATAGTGTAGGCCTAATTTTTCAGATTTCTTCATTTAGCAACTACCATTAATCTCCACCAGAAAATTATCGCTATTTAAAATGATGGGAATGGTTCGCATCTCTCACAACAATCTATTGTAACAATCTTAGAGATAATTTTCATGGCAGCATGGCAATCAACACATACTTGAAGCTTCTCAACAACTCTAATAATTTTTCTATGGGCATGTTTGTCAAAACCAATGCAATATCCAACTTTTCACTATGATGGCAGAGAAATAATTATTTTTCCTCCTCTTCCACAACATTAAGTAAATGTCTTTAATTTAGAAAATACCCTAATGCCTTCAACCTCCATGCCCATCACAGGAGCAAGTAAATGTCTTGAATTCAGAAATACCCTGTTGTCTTCAACTACAGAGTTTTTAATATAGGTCTCTATGTTTAGTTTTGATGGCATCTCAATGATAAGTATTGGGTGCTCCCTAGACTACCAACACTGTCAAGAAGGCCTACCATGATCACATATCAATCAACTGTAGTTGTAATGCAATAAGGTTCTCTCATGTGACTGAAATGTGTACAACTCTTAGTTAAATGAATATATCATATTATAGGTTATCAATGTATGCATATTTCCTCTCTACAACCATATGTAGTTATTTCCAATGGGATGGGTGCCACGACTGTGTTGACAGCTAGGAATGCCTTTTGTCATGATTCTAATTTTCATGAGTGTAGTCATTACTTGACAATCCTACCAAATGAATATGTTATCTTGTCTTTCCATTATTACTACATCACAAAGGTTTGTGTTGATATTTTCTTGTTATCTTTTCAATCTATATATGGATAGTGTTGATGTTACTTCATTTTTAGCATAGTTGTATGCTTGAGGGCAGTGTTGGGAAATGTCCTTGTTTTCTCAGGTCTTGTGAGTCTTTATGGGCTGGTTTAATTCTTGTGATTGCATGTTGAGTTTATTGGAGTTGGGTGTATGTGATAGGGTGAGCATGTGGATGTGGCTCCCAATGTGACATCGAGCATGAGTGCTCTTTGTTTGGCCCATTGGACGTAACTTGCAACCTGTGCTTGGGAAAGGCTTGTGGTTGAGATGAGTACATTTGTTTAGCCACTTTTGTCTTGCTGCCCCTATCCTCTTACCCCCTTATCTGAGTAGTGTTTTATTGGCTTGAGTTCCAAGCATCTTATTTATTCTTTTCGTGATCCATGTGTTTGTGATGTGTTCCTGTGAGTTATGGGACTCATGGTATCTCGTGTGTGGCTGAGGATACATGCCTCCTTGTCCCTATTGTTGTTATGCTTATGTATGGCCATGTGATCATCTCTGAGCACAGGGGGTGGACCTTTGAGGTTCCACATGGTAGTATGGTGTTGCACCCGCTATTGGGGATCCAGATATCGACATCAGTTTTAGCGATGACGTCGGCAAAGGCTGATCCATTCTTCTCTCTAGTTTCCTGGATATATTCTCTTATGTATTGTACAACTCAGTGATCCAAGAATATGTATTGTATTCATGTATTAATGCAAATTTGTTATGTGAGACAGTCCTAATCTAGAGTTCATTGTAATAAATGCTCATGATGTACTCTTCAGTAATAGTTGTATTGTGATAATCTTCCGCTCATGTTACCTATCTTGGTGACAGGATGTCATTATTTTTCATGCCTTGAGTAATTTTGGAAATACTTGTATATGTTTACCTTTGTGTTGAAAAAAAAAATTGTTGTGCCCTTTTGGGGCTCTTGTTCCTCGGGTGCTCAAGTGGGTCGTGACAAAAACAACCAATAAATGACTAAAAATGGTTGAGTCATCAATTTGGTCACATTATAAATGACTGGCAATAAACTTCTAATGGTCACGTGACCATGTTTGGTCATTTATAAGTTTTTAGTAGTTTTTTTTAGTAATATATTGCTCTTTTTGTACTAGTGAAATGTTGAATCATAAGGAAAAAATGAAGCTTTTATTTTATAAGAGCACTGTGTAAAGAGATTTCCAGGTTGGTGACTTGGTACTTCTTTGGGATGCAAAGTCTGAAGATAAAGGGAAACATAGAAAATTTGATCCATTATGGCTTGGGCCATATGAAGTGGTTGAGAAACTAGAGCTCAACATTTATCATTTGATGACTCTAGAAGGAGAACTCGTGGAGCTGCCCGTTCACAATCAGCATCTAAAGCATTATTTTTCATAGGTAATACATCCTCTAAATTTTGAATACAGTCAACTTTCTTTTGTGCTCCCCTGTTTATGACTGTATTATGTCTTGTATATACGCCTTGTTGTAAATATGTTTTGTGTTTTTTGCCCTTTTTGGTCTATCCAGAGGTGTTTAGGATTATTTCTATGCCAAGTTTTCCACATGTCCCAAACTAGAGCCATTGTTGAGACCTATAAAAATTAGCTCCTAAACATGCATATTTTACCCCAAATTCAGTAAAAATCCCACCTTTTGCCTTTGCATTTTAAACCCATCATATATATCCAATCTAAGATAATTCAAATGGGTTTCTTACAAAAAAAAAATCTAAGTAAAATTTCCCAAGTCTTGATGTTTTTCTTCCCTTAGAAAAAAATTATCCATTTGACCCTTTTATCACCAAATCAACAAAATCATGAGCTATCGATTTGCCAATTTTCTAACAAGGTGGAAGAAGGAAAGAAATAAGTGAAAGAATTTTGTCTTATTCGATAAATTTTTGGTTTGTGAACCATTGGGTTCGCCGACATGAATTTTTGCTGATGACAACTTCTCTGACAGGGAGACCAAGGGGAAACAGAAAATCTTCTAAGGCAAATGGAGGGTCTTTCTAAGGAAATGAAAGAATAAAAGGATAAGGAAAAAAATTGAACTCTGTGGCCTTTGTCGACAAATTGACAAGTTTGTGAATTGTCGATTTCGCTGACTAGGTTCATAAGTGTGCAATTTTATTGATTTTCCAGTAAGGTGACAAGGAGACAAAATAAAAGGAAGTGAAAGAAAGAAGGTAAGTCTTCATCGACAAAGGAAAAGTTTGCAAATCGTTAGGTTCACCAGGGAGACATTTCACCGACAGGTGAAACACCGATGAAGGAAGGAAAGGAAGCAAGGTTATGGCCAAGAAGTGAAAAAGTTTCTAAGGACCAAAGGTAAAAGAAAAGTAAGTCTTGGTTAGTGAACCCTTTGGTTTGGGAACTATAGATTTTTTTGACAAAGGGTTCGCCGAAGGAGAAATTCCCTGATAAAAGGGAAAAGGTTGTAGTAAAGGAAAAAGTGATAGTTCATCGGCAGAGAAATTTACTGATAGAGAAAGGATAAGGCACTGGAAGACAAAGATAAAGTAAAGAAAAAGTTTTTAAGGGCTTTTTCAACAAGTTGGCGAGTTTGTGAACTGCCAAACTCGCCAACTAAGTTCATGGGTTCATCATTTCATCGATTCGCTGATAAAGTGGCCAAAGGGCGAAAGGAAGAATTTGAAAATCACTGATAAAGTGGCCAAAGGGCGAAAGGAAGAATTTGAAAATCAAAGAAGGATCAGATAAGTGAATAAAGAAAATAGGAAAGTAAGAAGCATCTAAATAAGAAGTTCATGATGAAGACAGATTTGTTGATAAAAGGCGAAGAAGAAATGATCAGTTTATGAACACAAATTTTTTCAGAAGGCAAAAGAGAGGCCAAAGATGAAGACAAGGTGAAGTAAAAGGAAAAGGAGACTTTTCCATGGTTCATGAAAAGATAAAATCACCGATAAAGGAGATAAATTGGAAAAATAAGGCTAAAGGCATTTATCGAGGGAAGGATGAGTTCGCGTATTGGGGAGTTCATCGACTAAATGGCTTGCCAACTAGAATTTGCCAACAAAGGGAAAGGAAGGTGCCTAATGCACAGAAAAATAGAACCAGACCTCAATTGGCCTGATAGAAATGAAAATGAAGGTTAACCAGGCAAAATTTGAAATTCTTCATGGTGGTGCTAGCAGATATGTTCAAAAAGGTAATGTTTGTAGGCCAAAGTTCAAATGGGTAGTACAGTAAAATTCTTCAATACGCAGATACTCATGGAGAACAAAATAGATGAAATTAATATTGCAGGTGTGAAGGAATGGACTCAAACCTTCCCTCATTATTTCTCTAGGTACAACAGGTGTGTGGGTGATCTTCTTTTGTCAGTCCTCAGACTTGTCAGTGGGTGGATTTAGCCTTCCATCATCAATGTCCAGGTATCTATTGTATATTTAATTTTGTAGGTGAATGAGTTAGTTGCTAGTCTTCAATGCAACAAATATTTCTCAGCTACTTCATTTTCAAATATTTCTGTATTAAATGTTACGAATCAAATCATGATATTTCTACATTTATGATAGGCAAAATAGATGTATACAAACATTCCTTGGGCAAAGATATCTTCTAACAAGGCCATGGGCCATAAATTTAATGCAACATGAGTGTATTCTCTGACAAAGTGTAGTGCTTTGAATTGCACATTGAGCTAAATTGATATATATGCATATGTTTTAGATGCATTAGTGGTTGGTCATTTGGCAAGTTTTCTCTACAGGCACTGAGATATAGAGGCATTCTTTGGCAAAGATCAATTTTTAGTTTTTTGTTCTTTAGGGAGGGAATTAGTAGAAAATTTATGTTGATATATTGTAATCATTATATTAAATCAATGTTTTTCTCTACTGTTGTAAGTGTTCTTTCAAGAAATTTTAATTATAGTTAGGATTTCTCTTGCTACATTTAGTAGTATCATTGTAAAATCTGATTTGAATGAATGTGACCATTCTTATGAAGCATTGTAAATGGGCATTTCAGTATTACAAATGGAGGAGTGTTGTATAGTGTTGGATTATTAAGTATTCTCATGATTTGATAATGGTTGTTATGCATTTGAGTCTTCAAATAGGTAGTCACACATTTTCTTGAAATTATTTTCACTTGATAAATGTGAGACTCTGTAGCCCAACAGATAGGCACCGATCTAAGAAGCCTATGATCACCCAAGCTTTTAAAACAAAGCCTTATATCAAAATTTTGAATGCAATAATAGTCCTTATGCATCCTCATTCTATAGGATTGCATTCATCAGATATATAGGGGTTTTTATAACAACCAATTGTTCTTGGTTCAATGACAAATTTGGGACCAAGAAAGCAATTTGGTTTTGGTTGTTCAGTTATTTAGTTGTTCATCTGGTTTAGAAATTAATACCTATTATGGTATACCCCTTGGAATATCCCTCTAGAGTCTAAGTTGAGCTCAAAGTGTAGAGGAGTATACCCACTCCTATTTGTTGGCCAAAATCACTCTTAACTTGTTGACAAACCTCTTCAAATCACCCTGATGACATCCCTGGCCTAGATGATTTAGGAATGTTTTAGATTTTCAGGTTGTGGTATTTTGGGACTTCCTTAAAATGATGTTACTTCTCTTAGTCACAACATCATCTCAAAGAGGGGAAAATGTAGACAACTAAAATTGACCATGTCTTCATAACACTTTGACATCCCCTAGACATTCACCTTGCAACACATTGCGATACTTTTGTCCTAAGAGTCCCCTTTACCATATCCCTTTCCCAAATTAATTAAATAAATTATATTTATTTAATTAATCCATTTCATCCATCACTTAAACTAAATAAATAAATTATATTTAATCATTTAATCCTAGCCAAAATTAATTGAATAAATCTTATTTAATTAATTTATCCTTCCATCTTGCCCTCTCCAATAGTTAATTAAATAATTTTATCATTTAATTTAATTATTGATAGCCACATGAATAGCTTGTCCTTATCCTCATCCACTTGCCACAATCAATAAATGAGCTTTTTTATCCTAGCCATCTATTTCATACTACATCTCTCAATCCTATCCATTCACATAAGGATAAGCCCTAGAATCTTTTGTTGTTTCCCTAGAGATCCTTACCCTTTCCCTAATGTAGTCTCAACCAATTCTAGCCATTGATGTAATCTTTTAATCCTAGCCCTTCATTCATCGTATCCAACCTCTAGAAATCAAGCCTCAACCAAGTCATTTTTACATCCACATTCAAAGTATCAGTATGTTGTCAAATCCTCATATATCTCTCATTATCATACATTATCCATCATTTTATTTAATGTTATGCTACAGAGTTAAGAAACCAACATATCAAAATCATTATCAAATATCATAGGATTGTTTAGTCTTTTTCGTTATCTTTCTTAGTCCTTTGATCATCATTGATGTGGTGTTTAAGTATGGAACAACTACTTTCATTGTGTATTGTCCTTTATTGTTGATTCCATGTTTTTACATACACACCGTGTATCTTTATTGAGTTCAGTGATTTTTGTAGGGATGTCACCTAGTCAGGATGACTTGCATTAGGTGGAATGCTTCTCCATCTATGGAATGAGACCCCATTGTCCCTATAAAATTCCACATAATTCTCCACCTTAGATCCATAGTGTTTGGTAATTAAGTGTCTAATTTATTTGATATTTTTCAAACCTTCTAAAGCTTGTCATCAATTCCATGAGTTTGACCAGAAGTCTAACTTATAATCATGCTCTTGTTGTTTCTATTTGATATGGAGTCTATTATGTCATGAGTGATAATAATGCCTTTCAAAATAAATCTGTCTAGGACAAACTCCTCTTAGAAAGAGATAAGACTGCTAAGAACCAATTTGATTATATTGGTAAGAGTTTTCAAAAGGATCCTATACAATTTGTTGAAAAGAGAAACAAAGCATAAATTCAAAAAGAACTCAGGAGAGGCTTTCTCGGGGATAAGTGTAATAAAGGTGCAATTCAAAGCTTTCAAAATTTTTTTATATTTCCTTGATTCGTTACAAGCATCCACAACCTCCTTACCAATTATATGCCAACACTTCTTAAAGAATGCTACAGGAAACCCATCAAGACCTAGGGCCTTGTTGGGTTGCATTTGAGATAGGGTCAATTTCATCTCATCTTGTGTGAAAGGTGCCATTAATCTCTTATTTTGTTCATTTCTAATCACCTTGGTGATATATCTCACAAAGTCCTATTGTTCCAATAAAAAGGATGCCTCCCCACTCCCTAATAGATTAGAGAAGAATGACAAGTGCACCAAATTGGGATACAAAAAGCATCCAAATTAGTAATTTTGGAAATAATGTACTCGCATTATGTTTAAATGGCCATAATGAGATCACATTTAGGCTTGGTGAATACCAATCCATAATGCAAGCGCATTTTGTGTTCTATAAAATGTGATCATGTTTTGTAAAACACAAAACATGATTGCATTTTTAGAACATAAAATGCGTATGTAAAACAATTTTTTTTTAGAATTAGAAAGTTTGACTTAGATATTTGGTTGGACTTTTAAGTTTAGTCACACTCAATTGATATTATTATTTTCACTAAATTGTAAATGATTTTGTTTAAAATTAGGAAGTTTGGCGTAGATCGTTATTATTATTAATTACAAATGTTTAAAAATTATATATATTATTTTATTATATAGTCAACAAAGTGTTAAAAAACATAGTAGATAGAGAGAGGGAGAGATAAATAGATAGAGAGTGGGAGAGTGGGAGAGAGACAACGAGAGATAGAGAAATAGAGAGATAGAGAGGGGAGAGTTAGGGAGAGATAGTGAGATAGAGATAATCATCTCATCCCAATCATCTTTTTCATCCATCAAGTTCATTCCTAGTCATCCTACTCCTCCATTATTCACCTATCCTAATAATTTCTCTTATCCATTTCATATCTCTAATAATTCATTTTCACATATCCTAATCACCCCATTTTATCCTAATCACTTCATCCCTCTTATCATAATCATCCAATCATCTCATTCCAAATAATCCTTTCATCCAAGCTAGTCATCCCTTAATCGTTTAACCCTATCCTAATCATCCAACATCACCATCCTTGTTCTAACCTAATCATAATCCACTACGATAATCCAATATCATTCTACATCACTGTCTTAATCCAACTTCATCCATTTGTACTACATTATCAACAATCAAAATCCATTAATCCTCATCCAATCCTATCATTCATCATTTCCCTAATTGTCCTCCATCCATTTTTCACCCTAACCCACATCATAATCTAATCATTAACCTTAAGTTTATCCTCCATCATACAATTCTAATCCAATTCATTTATCCACTTAATCTCATTTTAAAATTTTAACCATCCATCATCCAATCCAATCAATTTTATCCTAACTATCCATATCATAACCCAAATCATCCTAATCATTCAAATTCTATCCCAAACAAATGCCCACTTAGTAATGATTATTTGTTATGAAAAGTATAATGTCTTTATTGGCCATGCATGTGGACATTTTTTAATTATTTTAGGATAGTGGTTGGATAGTCATAAATAGCAACCACCATTCAAGCCTAGTACATCATCTAGAGTTTATCTCCTCCCTCCATTACTCTAGTTGATAAGTTTTAGAGGTAGTTAGGTGCTTTTAAGTGCATTTTCCTACTTTTTTTTCAGGCTTTCCTCTATGTTTTAAGGTTAAAATCTAGGTTTTAGGGATTAGGGTAAATATAGTTGGTTAATAGTTTTAAATTATACAATTCAATTTGTTGTGAATGTGCATTATGTGTGTGTATGTGTCAGTTGCATTAATAATATGTGCGTGCATACCATGAGATAAGTTTTTGTGTTAACCATGAATTTTGTGAGTCTCATGAACCAAGTTTGAGTTGTGATTATTATTTCTATACACCATAGTAGTAGGTATAACTTCATCAATAATAATTAAACAACCAAATAAGAGAAGTAATCAAGGGTCAAATAGAGGGTAAGATTATTCAAATTTTTAAATATTTGAAGCTCTCTATGTGTAAATATTTGAATAGAGGGTTTATGGTTTAGGGTTTAGAGTTTAGGGTTTAGGATTTAGTGTTTATGATTTAGTGTTTAGTGTTTAGTGTTTAGAGTTTAGGGTTGTGTTTATGGTTTAGGGTTTAGTGTTTAAGATTTAGGGTTTTGTGTTACGGTTAATGATTTACGGTTTAGTGTTTTTGGTTTAGGGTTTAGGGTTTAACATTTACAATTTAAGATCATGAAAAAACAACTAAATATCTATATAAAAAATACTTAGGATTTCGAATGAAATAACAATAAAAAACAACAAAAACAAGACAAAAAATAATAAAAATAGTAGAAAATCATAGACCACCAACTTGGCACAACTGGTAGACGGTCTGGAGAATGTGGAGAGGTCCTAGAGGCATGTGGTGGGGTTAGGTGATCTGAGTAACCATTTTTGGCATTCTATTTCATCTTTGTCTGCGGTCTGTGGGTGTTAAAATGGGCCCACATGTCTATTTCAAAAAATAAATACTTAATTCGAAAACATGTACCTATTTTGAAACAGGTACCTGTTCCTTTTACAAGTACCCATTTCATAACGGGTGCCTATTTGGCTTTGGGAGCATGATCCTAAATAGGAGCTCATTCCTTAATTGGCACCCATTTAGGCTCGAGCTCTCGTTCCTAAACAGGCACCCGTTATTTTCAAAATGGGTGCCCATTCCAATCGTGTTTATCCTTGCGCGAAAAAATTCTATGAAATGTGTACTCATCTTTGTGCACTCACCCTTATGCATGTGATTCATTAAAGTTTGAGGCCTCATGTTGTAAGACCTTGTAGTAGATGGTGAATGTAATTCATATTATAAATTAATAATATCATATTTCCATCTATTTGTTTTTTCATTGTATTTCCATTGTGAGTGTTTGATGTATTGGATGCATAGTTGGACATTCCTTAATTAGATCCTTAGTCCGTGATTGCATCAAATCTAAAATTCAAATTATTACTTTGCTAAAGTAAGGCATAATAGATTAGGCAATGTAATTCCATCTTTCATTAAGAATATCTATTTGTCACCATGTACCCCAACCCTAGAGATGCTTTAAAAATGTAACAATTTTATAAAACATTTAAAAAACACACAAAGTGATTCAACTATCTCTATTTGGGTTATGGATGCTCACCTAGTAGTAGAGTATTACCTAGATGAGGGCCAAAGGTACCTCCATCGAGGCTATAGATGCTTAACTAGAAATGTTGCAATGCCTAAATTCTAGTAACATGTTTCTGTGTATGTAAGTTCTTAAAACATGGATCAACCAATGTAAGATTTAGGAGCCTAATGAAACTAGATTTAAATACCTTTTCAGCTTATGCAAATACTTTAGTATTTCAAGATAAAAATGCATACACATAGAGATTGATATGTCTCACCCTTCTTAATAACCCTTCTGACAAAGTTAATATGTCCAAAGAATGACCGAATACCTTTCACTATCTTGGGTATTTGGATTTTGTCAATTGTTGCAACCCTCTCAGGATCAATCCTGACTCCATCCTTAGAAACTATGTGCCCTAAAAGTTTTCCTTCAATTACTCCAAATGCACACTTCTTCGGATTAAGTGAAATGCCATATTCCAGTGCCCTAATAAAAATATGCTCTAGATGTATATAGTGCTGCTCTTCCTTCTTTGAATAAGTAGTTAAATCATCCTAGTATACAACCATGATAGAATCAATTAATCCTACAAAAGCGATATCCATTGCTCTATGAAAAGTAGCACTTGCATTTGTCAACCCAAAAGGGCATTCTCACATACATGTAGGTTCCCAATGGAGTTGTGAAGGCAGTCTTATATTGTTCTAATTCTCTCACCTTCACCTGATTATATCCTAAAAATCCATCCATCATGGACAAGAGTTCACATCCTGCCACTCTTTGCAACATAGCCTCCATGTTAGGCAATGGATAGTTATCCTTCAAAGAAGACACATTCAGATTTCTAAAATCCACACACAATCTTATGTCCCTGTTCTTTTCTCTAACTAGGACAAGGTTTGACATCCAAGTTGAGTTCCTTATAGGCTTAATTACTCTAGCATCCCTAAGCTTCATATGTTCTTCCTGCATTTTTGGGGCCAAGGTAGGGTTGATAGGCCTTTGCTTTTGTCTGAGCGGCTTAGCTCCCAACTTCAAGGGGATCTCATGCTGAAATAAGTCCTCTCTATAAGCCTTTAGGTCTTCATATGACCATGCAAAGACATGTTTTTACTTCCTCAATAGGGCTATCAACATTGTTCTAATATGTGGTTTCAAACATTTGCCTATGTAGACTTTCTTTGGAGCATTTTGTGTACCCAAGCTTATCTCCTCCAAGTCTTCCTTGTTTGTGGGAGATGCCTTTGTAACAAGTTGATCTCTATTGTCAAATTCTCTTTCTAAAGCTACTAACCCCCTTGGAATATTATTGGTCTTGAGTTGTATCACTTTCTTTCCAAAAAGGGTTTCTTTCCCATCCACAACTTTCACAAAGTTTTGGAAATCAATTTCTTGATTTTCATACTCATCAACACAATACAAAAATCTTAACAAATCTTTATCATCCTCCAAGACTTGCCAACTACATATGTTATCTGGCACTGCTAGTTGGATTTTGATCTCAACATTTGTAATATCAAACAAAGTAATATCATTTGGCTTGATGGCCACATTGGCCAGAAAATCTACCATAACATTCTTTGATCTTTCTATCCAATTTATTGAAAATGCATCAAAGAATTCAATAGTATCCCAAACAACATGTTTATATTGTTTTAACCTCTTATTTTTTAAGCATATTTATCTCTTACTTGGGAAATTATTAATTCTAAATCTCCAAATACCCTTAATAGCTTAATGCCATGCTTAAGAGCAACATTCAATCCTACCAACAAGGCTTCATATTCCGCAATATTATTTGTGCAAGTAAATTTTAGCATAAAAGAGAATTTGAGAATTTTACCAGTAGGAGATAAAAATACCACCCCTGCACCAGAACTCTTCTTTGAGAAAGTACCATCAAAGTACATAGTCCACAAGCTAATCTGGTCTTCCTACTTTTCAAGCTCTTTATCAATAGGTTCCTTCTTGTTTTCATCTTGATTGCAGGATACAACCTTGAAATTCTCACAATCAATATCCACAAAGTAAATCTGATCTTCTAGTTCTTGATTCTCAACTGTGTCTGGTACTCTTTCTTCTCTGACTAGCTTGACATCCTTACCATTCATGGGAATCATGGCATATAATAGATCCAATTGCATACATCCTCCAGTCAATGCGGCCCACCTTCTAGACAATAACATGCCATATTATGGCTTTATATCAACTACTATAACATTCATTGTATAAGTTTTCTTTGGATATGCTACAAGCATAAAGTTCACATCCTTCATGATTCCGATGAGTAGCACTTCTCTAGCATCCATTGCATAGCATTTCCCACATGTTTTGTCTATATTTAATCCAACTTGTTGCATAACAGCCAGAGGCATGATGTTTGTTGATGCACCTGAATCGAGCATACAATTCTTGATTATCTTTCCATTAACAATAAGGGATACATAAAATGGTTCTACATGAGAAGGGTACTTTGTCATTGTCATTCCCAAATAAACCTCTGAAACTTCTTCCTCATCAGTACGCATATCTTGGTTTTTATTGTGATCTTCAACACTTTGTTCTACCTAATGAGCTACCCCTAAAATTAAAGACAATGCCTTATTTCTATATTCTTCAATTTTCATCATTTCTATTAATGGGACAAAGACTTTCATCTAAGATAAAGCTTGAGTTATGTCAAATGGGGCATAATTTTGTATAACAGTTGTAGCTTGAGTTTGACTTTTATTCTTCTCATGAATCTGTCCCACCCTAGCCTTTGTGGTTTTTTGACTGTCATCTATGACATGTGAACTTTCAGTCCTTTCTACATTCTGAGAAACCCTATTCTATGGACTCTTAGTATGTTGACCCAACTTATCCCTTGAATCTTTCTTACTATTATTACCTTGTTTCTTCTATGTTTTAGGGTCTTTGTGTTTATACTGAGGTTGTTTTGCAAAGATGCTTCCTGGCTGACCTAAATCTCCTTCCTGAGCTTTACTCTTGAGGTTGTAATTACTCTTAACCTGGGCCACTGTAGCAGTTGTGTTGGTCCCCAAATCAGCAAGTAGTAAACCCTAAAGGTTTGCCAATTCTTATGATCAGGTTTACTGTAGGACTTGGCCAACAAAGACAGGAGATTGTTTGCACTTATCTCCCCTACACTTCAGGTTCTACCATGCCTAGTAGGGTAGCCCTCACTCACAACCCATAACTATAGCTTTTCAACACTAGGCAGAATGATCTCATGTATGCACCAAGATTTATGAGATTAACCCCAGATTATCAATGTTCTTGGATTATCTAACTAGTTGAATCTGAGAACATGCAAGACCCTAATCCTAAAACAAAATAAAACATAAAATGGTTTGATTCATATGATTTATCTTTAAATTCATTATTCTTTTGGACCTTTGGACAAATAGGTTCCAGATCGGTGCTTTATCTGGGCAGCAGAGTCAAACTAGGCAATGTAAATGCTTTCTTATGACACCCAAAACTTCATATATGGAGGACTCACAATAATATTATTGCCTTACAGTAATAAGTTCAAGAAAGGGTATTTCCTACAGCTCTAATTCAACAATCCCTAATGCAAAACATCACTTCCTATGTCTTACTTATAGCATATTTAATCCGTTCCTTGAATAGAAGCAGTAAAATAAGACATTCAATACAACAAATGTGCATAAGTGAACTCCAAAATCCTTGATTCCTTCATTCACAAAAGAGATGCTTACATTCAAGGAGATAGTTGCAAGAAACACACACATATGCAGTGTTATTCATCTAATTTAATCTGGAAAAAAATAATGTCATTCAAAAGTTTACCCACTTACACAGTAGAAAATGCCCCTGTAGCCCAAAATCTAGTCACCATCTCCTACAGAAAACTACTTCCAAAATGTGAACAGCTTCTGTCCAAAGCCTAGAAGAACTCCCTTTTCAAAGTGGAACAACATTCTCTTTTATAGACAAGAGCATGTTGCCCTAAAAATTAATTACAATCCTGGCAGTAGGTGAGATATTTCACATTACAATTTACCTCCAATGAGCCTGGGGAGAATATTAAAATATACAAAAAAGAGGAGAAAACAAAATACAATATAAAATGATTTTAAACTATTTTCCCCCTTTTTGACTTTCACATTATTTTCATTGCAACTTCTGTGCGCTTCCAGCTTCTCCTTGATGAAATCCAATTTTAAAAAGCATGGAGATCAAATTTGAGCATCCTGCAATCCAATTTTTCCCAACTCATCATTTTCTAGGTTGTTTTTGGCAGAGGAGTGGCATTTTTCATCTTGATCACAACCAAAAATCAATGCAAATGATCCTAAAACCTCTGTCAATGCCTTAGGAATGATCATAGGACAAATTTAGAACCTAGACAAATTTTAATTCCTCTTGCCAGACGATTGATGTTTTTTCATTGCAGGCAAACTAGGCATCTGATGACTGCAAAAATTTGTGCAGGGGCATAATTAATTATTTCAAGAAAACCCATCTCCTCAGAATTTGCATCGCCGACTGAATTTAGGGACCTCCTTTGTAAACTGGCTTGTCGGATGAGTTCGCCGCAACTATGATGCATTAAAATAATGCATCATATGGTCTCTAATTTTGATGAAATTGGAACTAGAGACATTTGAGACCAAATTGAGAAATGGGTTGCCCTCAGAATTGTGAAATTTGCAACTTTTCAAAATGCCAAATCTAGCCTGGTTGTAATAAGAAAATAATTAAATACCCCATCAAAACTCGTCCTAGAGGCAGAAGACTGAATATGCATGTTACCAAATGTGCCAAAAAACTTTACACAAACCAAACTTGCAATATGACCCTAAGTTGAAAAAAAATTAATCGGTGAAGATGGCCTCCAGGGTAGATTGAGTAGCATGTCCACCTAGCCTTTGTCGATACCTAGAAAGAGTATAAACACTTCAAATTTGCAAAATTTGAAGGCGTCAACAAGATGTAAGAGCTCTAATTTCTTCATTAGAAGGTGTTGTCAAATTAACCAAAGGGACATGTGAATCCTAAGCATAAACCTGATGATCCTCATCTTCATCATCAAAAAAATCTTGCTGATAGACTTCACCTTTATAGCACTTACCTTCATTCACATTTTTTTCCATATCAGTCTCATCAGAGGAGTAGTCTCCCCTTGTAGAGAGCATATTAACACTGTCATTTTCTACATAGTGAGGTTCATTACACTCATCACAGGTAACAACATCATTATAAAAAGACTGAGCAATCATACATTATGACTATGAATGGGGCATCTGACAAAATATACACCATGGGGCATCTTCCACAACATTGATAGTTTTCTTTAGGGGATCAGGAGTTTCTTTAACATTTTGAGACCTTTGATCAGACTTGTTGTTGGGAATGGGTTTACCATTGTACCAATTTGTATTATATGGTATATAATGCAACTGAGGTCTCTTTTCTTTCCTCTGATAAACCTGCTTCTCAGGACCTAGCCCTTTTTCATTCTTAGAAAGCTTGTAACTTAAGTCCTTCATAGTACATGTCAACTTATCTAACTTGTCCTCAAGAGTTGAGGTAGTGCTCTGGACACACTAAATTTTATTGTTTGGGTTTTGTAAGATTCTCACATCATCCCTTCTATTTCCTTTGCCTAATGCCTTCCTATTGTTCTCTATGTTAGTTGCAATTCTAAAAGCATCTCTGAGGCTGGCTGAACCCTTGTCTCTTAGCTCATATGTTGTCTTAGCATCAAAGGCATTTGTATACAAAACCATACACATTGGTTCATTTGGTCTCATATGAGGTGGCAACTTATTCAACACTCTGGTAAACCTAGCATTAAAATCAGCAACAGGCTCATTTGACCCCTTAGCAATACTTGTGAACTCATTGATAATGGAACTAGGGTTAGTCTTATCTCCATATTGTTCTCTAAAGATTCTCTTAAAATCATCCCACGATGTGATACTTTGATTAGGAAGATTTCTATACCATTCTCTAGCTTCATCAATTAGGGATTTCATAATCAATTTCATGAAAACATCCTTGTGCTCTACCTCAAAATTATCCATGACATTTTGGAAAGCCTTCAAGTGATCTTCTCTTGACATAGCATTGTTCCTTGAAAACTTTGGCAGTTCCCCTCTTATGTGTTTGTTAATAGGGTTAGGGTATCTGGAAATACCATTGAAATCTAATTATCTGAACCTATCTAACTGCATAGGTCTTCTACCAAATTGGTTGGCATTTGCATTCCTATTAGCATTAACATTATTATTTTGATTTCTCACATTAGTCTGTGGCATCCTATTGTTAGTCACAATTTGTCTCTGATTATTTTGTGGATTTTGGTTCACATGCTGGTTAAGTCCTTGATCGTTTTCAAGGATGTTTTGACCATTTTGTTGGTTCTCAACCTCATTTGCTTGTTGGTTTCTTAGCACATTTGCATTGTTGAGGGTAGGAACTGAATCTTGATGAGCCATTTTCAGAGCTTGCACCTTTTGTTTCATATCATCTCTTATTCTTAGGGCCTGTAAATAATCAAGTTCTGCCCTGAGATTCCTAATTTCTTCTGCCAACTCATCATCTCTTGGCATAGAAGAGGATGGTCCCTTTCCATTGAGATTATTAGTATCCTTTGGGGATTCTATGTCTTCAAATATATCAAGGGGATCTAAAAAAGGATGTTCTTGGAACACTTCTACTCTCAACCTCAACCCGTCACCTTGTCATCTTTCATACATTTCTTGAATCTCAGCTTCTGTGTTTGAAAAATATTGTGGTTGTTGTCCAGAAGACCTAGGATTATCTTGGGGATCATCATTATTCCTAGGGCTTGGTGAGCCTTCATGACTAGGTTGAGTAGTTCCCTTTCTTCTATACATTTTTCTTGGTAATTCTTGGAACAAAGGGTTGTGCAAGGATGTTCTCCCCTGCATACAACTTCTATTTTACAGGCTGGGAGATTTTGTTCAAAGTCACCACCTATAACTAGGATTTATATTAAGTTCTAGGTTCCTTTTCAACTCCCTAGTGGAGTTGCCAAATCTATGGGGTTTTTTCCAACTGATTATTCCCAAGTTTCCCTACAAGGTAGCCATCACTTATCAACAGGATCCTTAGGTCAGAGGCCAACAGTACAGGAGACAGACTCTACATGTCTCCTCTCCTTCTTCAGGCCCTACAAAACCTAGGGGGTATTCCCTACTTAATATCAACAGGATAAATTTTTGAGCTTATTGAAGGTATTGACATAAAGTAGATGAATCCTCTCTTATGCAGACCAAAATTGTTAGATAAATACAAAGGGCCTAGCTTTGGATTTTATTTTAGTTGTGATGTAGAGGATTTGAAACCTAAATCCTATTCCTAAAACCTAAATTTTGTGATTTTGAAATGATTTTGCTTTTATGTTTGTGTGTGTGGTTGTTATATCAAGGTTTGATTCATAAATTTAACGTAGGCCTCTAGTCGGTGCATGTCCCAGGGCATGGAGTCCAACTAAAAACATATAAACTTCCATAAACCAAACAAACCCACAAATTTTAGGGGGTTATTTAGTTCCTACTTTATAGAGAACCTCCAAGATTAAGTGTTACCATTAACTCTACATAAATATCCATGTTATTAGACACTCCCCTCCATATTTGACTTAAAACATTTAATATGTTCCTTAAACATAAGTAAAAATTAAACGAGCAATACAACAAATGTGCATTCAAGAATTTTGGTAACCCTTAGCTACTTAATTCAAAAGGAGAATGCAGATAACAATGGAGATAGTTAATGAAACACATGCACTACAACATTATTCATATATTTCAACCTGAAATTGAGAAATTTCTTATGAAAATAGATACATTTAAAACAGAAATCACAAGACCATAGGGAGAACAACTGGCCAAAATTTTGTATTAGCTTTACTCCTCAAAATTCCAGAACTTCCAACAACCTTACAAAGTGAGGCAACCAGCTTTTTATAGACATAGAGCCTAGTGCCAACATTCATTACATGTGTTGATTAGGTGAGAATACAATGCAAAGCGCTATTCAAGGGCGTTGGGACATTTATTACATTGATCCTAGAGAAAAATAAAAAACAATATATTACATGGGACCCAAATGCCTTGAGGAGTTTGGTTACATAAATGCAAAGGAGGAGTAGCTACTTGTCTGCTTTAGGTACATCTATTTGTATCTCTCCACCCACTCAGCATATGACCTTTCTGATGGTGACTAGAATGCAATCAGCTTCAAAATCTTGTCATTGTGTCCTATGTACTGTGCATCCATAAAAACCTTCGCTTCCTTACAGAACAACTCAAAATTTATTGCCAATACATGTAATTTTTCCAAATTTGAGTTCAAAACTACCAACTTGGGATCAGCATCGGTACAACAAGTAGAAATAAGTTGGTCAACATTGTCATTGAAATCAGCCTTCCACCTGTCAAGGCTCTTAATTTTCCCATCAGCGTCCTGTATACTAGGCATATATTTCTTATCTATCCTTTCCATAAATAATTTCTTTTTACCTAGTACCTTATCCAATTTTATTTGGAAATCTACAACCCCTTCAAGTATTTCCAACATCTCAAGAGTTAGCTTCATTTCTAGTGGTGCCTGTGCATCAAACCTTGCACATCTGACCAAGTCCCTCAATTCACCGGTCCTTGGCAACCATGATATCTATGTTAGATTTAGGACAGACAACTGAGAGCGGGGGGGTGAATGAGTTGTCCAAAACTTTCTTCCAATTAATCACTTAAATCCTTTTCTTAATTCAGCAGCATAATAATAAATCAATCATGGAAATATAATGCAACAATTCAAGAGCAGAAACACATTAGCACATATGACACCAAGATTTTTAACGTGGAAAACCTGGTTAAGGGAAAAACCATGGGGTGACTAACCCAAGATTGTATTCTCTATTAAAAGAATAGGAAGAATAAAATGGCACATGCCAATTAGGGCTCATTGCCCGAGCACATTGCTCACAAGAGGCCCACTGCCTACAGGAGACACACTGTCTACAAAATAATAAATATTACATACTTGAACTGAAGAATAGCATCTTCACCATGCTTGAGTCAGTTCTGTATACACCTAAAAATGACATGACTCTACTTAAATAAATATTTTAAATATTTATTTCATCTTCATAGTCCTCTATCAATAAATAAATAAATTTATTTATTTATTTGATTCACTTCCTCCCATTTAATTAAATAAATTTTGTTTATTTAATTAATTTCATCCACATTAACTTTATTCTTCTAAATAATTAAATAATTTCAATTATTTAATTAAAACATCCATTCTTCTAAGTAATTAAATAATTTTAATTATTTAATTAAATCTTTCATTCTTCCTAATTTAAATAAAATGCAAATTTATTTAAATTAAAATCCCCAAAAATAAAATATAATTAAATATTTTATTTATTCTTCCAAAATCATGTGCAAGTAAATTAAATAAATTTATTTATTTTGCTTTCTTATCTTTCAAATCTTCTAAAAATAAATTAAATAAATTTATTTATTTAATTTGCTTTCTTATCTTCCAAATCTTCTAAAAATAAATTAAATAAGCCCAAAACTTCTACTCTGCCTTTCACTCTTCTGCTCTCTACCACACTCTCATCTCTCCAAGATACTCTTGAAATGACTTTACAACTCTTTATTTATACAAGACATCGACTTAGGGATAATCATCCAAGTCGGCATACAACACAAAGCAAATACATAAATACATCATGACTAATTTACAAAAAGACTTCACGCAGATCAACACACTGTCAGTCACACAGATCTGAGACTTCAATCTTGTTTTAGGAACATGCCAATCTTCACAGAACATCTTCAAGATCATCCGCAGGATGTGTAACTCATCCGGTCGGCCTAACTTGGGAAGAACATCATCATCCATAAGTAATTCTTCAATTAAGAGCTCAATCTTCAATGTGGACTACCAACATGAATTGGACATGATCCAAAGACCTCCACAAGCTTGCCTGAATCATCAAGAACATCCACACGACATCTGCTTACTGAAATCATTCTCTCCTTCATCCGGAACCTTAAGAACACAATCTGTCATAATGGAATAGATGCTTGCAGACCTCTAGACCACAAACCAATTGTCAATTCAAATTGACTTCCTAAACACTCCACCAAATCCACAGAACAAGATATTTCGTTTCTGGATCTCACCAGACCTATCTGTGTCACTTTGTCACCTCTGAATGTCTGCCAAAACTAGTTTTACTTAAGTGGTCACAACTTCTTCAAATCTTCATGTGGACCTCTGAAATCTTTACTGGATCATCTTAAGACACTTATCTACAAACCCTTTGAAGTTCATCCTCTGATCTTCATCTTAGCTAGGATCTTTACCTTGCTGACTTCACTATTCTTCTCTGTTCCTAATAGGACTAATTTTCTCAATATCCTCAGCAATTTTCTCAATATCCTCAGCATACAGCTCATCCAATCCTTATCATCAATGCAATAGGAGTATGTTGACATCAATGACAACACCGGTTAGGCCCATACTTGCAACAATCTGCATTGTTTTAAGATGTTTTTTGTCCTGCTCATGCTTATCCAATGCAGCCATTAAATCAGAATAAGACCTCCATGTCTCATCCATCCTTGCTACAATTTTAGTCACTATGTGATTGATCAAGTTAGTGACTATCTCTTTGAAAGAACTTTTCTTTTCCTCCTTCAATCTCTTCAAATCCTCCTTTAGCTCCCTGATTTCAGTCAATAAAGGCTCTATATCAACTGGGAAGGATTCTGCTGTTGGGATCATAGGTGAGGGAGTAGAAATACCACCTCCCAATGATAATTGCTCCTTGCACTTATTCAGTTCTACAATTGTTTGGGCATATTGTAGTAGTAACTCATCATGTTCCTTTTGCAGCTTGTTTGTGACTGCCTCAGCAAATTGTGTAGTCTATATATTCAAACTTGCAGCCTAGGGGCAGGGGTATCAAATACCCTCTTAATTAGTACATCTCCTACTAATTCCCCCAATTCAACCCTAGGTTTGTTATTATTTGGGGCTAGAGACCATATAGCCAATGTTTCAAACCTAGGATTGAAGGCTACACCAAATAGAGCCTTCTCTACTTGTTCACTTGTTATATTAGAATCTTCTCTTGTAATTGTGTCAAATGTAATTGTATCTAACAGGGTCCAGTGAGGAAGGAGTAAGATATTACTCTTAGCATCTAATGTCCTCCCCTCCTCTAGAGTCATTGTGCTAATAGATTGATTGACCTCTTTTAAGACCTTTTGAGTAATGGCCTCATACTTAGCAAGGTCAGCTCCACTCTTAGCATCGTCAATCCGAACTCCTCACTTCTTACTTTCAACACTTAGCTCCTGAATTTAGGACTATTTATGAATTCATCATCCTCTAAAAATTTATTGCAAGCCATTATTCTAACATCTTCAATATCTACATTCTATCTCCTCATTGTCCTTACTGCCTTATTTTTAGGGGATGAATAGGGCATTACTCTATTAGGTGAATTTACTTGATGTGCAGTTTCCTGCACCTATTCCTCTATTTCACCCTCAAGGTCCACTATCTCAACTTCCTCTGGATTCTCTAAATCAATAATCTTTGCTTTCTTGGCAGGGGAGGGGTCAATTGATTCCCTCTTAGCAGCATATCCTCTCCTTGAGCTGGAAGGCTGATATGATGGCCTTTCTTCTCCTACAGGAGCACTAGAAATTAATTGTTCTGTGTTATCCAGCATCTTTTGAATCCTCTAAATGGGGTTGTGCACCTCTGCAAAGGCACCCTAATATGCAGCATTTATATTCTTCCTCATTCTTTCACCTACCATTATTGTGTCCCACTTGATTCTCAAGTGGTGGACATCATCCATTGTGAAGCAATTTCTAATATGATCCTCATTTGGGTCAACCTGGTGAATGTATCTTGGCCTTTGTTTGTTGAACCTCACCCTGTTAATGAATCCCTTAGGGTAAAAAATCCTTGTATGCTCCAAATACATCCCAAAACACTGCATTATTGAATAAATCTGATCAAGCCAACTATTGTCAGCTATTAGAAGATCACTGAATCTGAGGGAGGTAGGAAAAAATGAGCCCTTCTTATGTCTCCTCAGGTGCTCCTTATCTGATTCATTCAATTGACTAATGATCTCTAAGAATGCAACACTCTTAGGTACATACTTAGGCTGAATATGGGGTGGGGCCTCACACCCATAGAACCTGATGCAAGTGGTGTGCTCAAGGTAAAACCAATCACCCCAATTGTGATCAATCCCCAAGTGAGGAGTCCTGTCCAGAGGCCTTTAAAAAATTAATACTTTAGGATGTATCGTTTCACCTTTTGGCTCCAAAAATCCAAGGATTCTCCTCACAAAATATTCCTCAAAGATAACATAATCAGCACTAGTACAATGCATATCTATCATGCAGGTCCACACCTATACTGACATCATATTTCGCTAGGCATCTGTCATTTTGACATGCAAATTCTAGTGCCACATTCCAGACAGAGCAAACGGAAGCATATGGCACATAATGGAATACCATGTGAATTCAACATGGGCATCTATAATAGATAGCTTGCTCTTGATTTCTGTCATCTGCTTGTGCATTCTATCTGTAATGTAGGAGGCATAATCATATGGCTCCTTGGTCTCTTGACTCTGAATATCAACCACCATCATCATTAGAGAGATGGGCATTCTATCTAAGGCATCCCTGCCTAGCACCTAGCACAAACTGTGATATGTTCTGACAAAATAATCCATGAACAAGCTGCATTGAAAGGGTTCCACTTCACTAGCCGCAATCTTCACCAGATTGCCATCAACACCTCTTGGCATGTGCTTGGCCAATTTGAAGTCCCTATAAGCATGTTTAACAGTTTGATACTTCTTCTTCAATGCACTCAAGTCAATTGTCTTATTAGTTGTAGGGTTTAGGTTAAATACATTGGCAATGTACCCTTTGGTAAATTTGATCATTTTTGTGTCATTTCCTGCTATGACCATTCTAGTGTGAGGATCATATCTCAATGCTACTGCTCTAACTAAGTTGGGATTCGTGAATACATTGGAGCAAATGAGCTTGGCCAAATTAAAGTGCCAAGCATGGTAGACGGGGGCCTTATAATTCATTCTTTTGTGCCAGTGCTCAAACAGGACCCAACTGGGAATAGGCAATATATCATCTCTATAATTGTAATAAAAGTCAAGGAATTTGTCATCGAGCCTGCCTGGACCATGCAGATTCATAGCCTTCCTAGTAGAACCTAGAAGCTAGATCATAAGATCCTCATCTAAGTTGTGCTTAGAGGTGGAGGGTTAACTAGCTTGACACATTTTTTCAGATTGCTTGTAACAGGCTAGGGTTTCTTATATAGGCAATTATCTACCTTCTTAATCAAGCAGTCAAATTAAAATATTTCATGCACAATAAGATAGGATGAACTTACTGGTTTACACTTGTAGGAGTTTGGATCCTTTTCTTTACTTGCTTGAGAATCTGGTATGTGTCTAAACTTTGTATGTGTTTGAAGAAATGATGCAAAAAGCCCTAACTTTTCTCCCTTTTACATTTCATAGCATAGCTTCTGATGCATTAATGGAGGTAGCCTCAGCTTTAATCTTTCATTCATGTCATAGGGCACCTTCAACGTTCATCACAAAAGTTTAAACCTGCGCCATTGATTTGAGTTCATTCCTGTAATATCCACAACCGTCATTTACCCGCGAGATTTGAAAATCTCAATCATCATAGTCAAAAAGTCCTCAACCAATTAGGACAAACCACATCATATGTACTTCCTTTGCTAACTATATCATCCTTTGTCCAGTCTAGACACATAGCATCACTTTGCGGCGTCGCAGCCAATAGTGGGCCACCACTTTACCTACCCTACATGGGTACAATAAAGCCTTCACGCATCCACCTTTCATTTGTTTTTCATTTCTTTGATAAGACAAGGCTACGTGTCACCATCTCATGACCGCGTGATGAACATTCCTTCCTGGCAAGATACCCCTGTGATGATGCGTAACCTTTAGATTAAAACTTTCCCTCAAACCACTTTTATAATAACATCTGGCAACATACGGTTAGCTAGTGCAGGATTCCTAATGTAATGGGACATTAGCATAGATCCTTTGACAGGTGTCACCCTATCATAGCCATGCATTGGGATGGTGACATCATGTAATATGTGTTGCGACGCTGCGATATTCATTTATTAAGCCTTATAACATACGAGAAGACTTAGGACATGGGTTTAATTTTTCACAGGCCATAACAGGTGAGACTTAGGACACGGGGCTAGTCACCTAATGAGTATGAAGGCTTAAATTCACAACTTAAGGGACCAAAAACCTATCACAAGCGGTCAACAAGGAATTAGAATTAAAGCGCATGAGCCTAGGGAGTTAGTTTTAAAGGATTTTGAAGGCAAATACTTATAACTTTACTAGCCTAAAACCCTAAACTCTAGAGGGTACCACTATATTCAAAGGCCTAGATGATGCCCATGATTTCTTCAAAGGCTTCTCAAGTATCTCAAAGCCAATGCCATCAGGTGGCAAGTGTTGATATGATGATTGAGTCAAAGATGTCAACTCATGAATATCTACAAAATCTATCACTATAGAAGCTGGTGTAGGCAAAGCAACATAAATAATGTATAAAGAACTAATGAGTGGAATATCAATGCATGTCATGTGGATACAATTCAAATCCCACATAAGTCTTGTTATGAGGAATCTCTAGAAGCCTTCTAGGAAGCAACTTGGAACTCTGATGTAGCAACAGGCGATGTCAATATCCTGGTGTAACGAATCACTAGAAGTTCTCAAGGAAGCAACTCTAGATTCACATGTAGCATCAGGTGATGGTGAAGAAGATGTTAGAGATGATGTGAGAAGTGACGAAATATCAAAATAATTATGTGGAAGGAAAAATATTTGAAAATATTGAAGGAAATATGAAAGTGTTATGGGCACTATTCAATACACATCCCCCTGTTATTCAATATTTTTATCCCTCCAAGGTTTGTTGGCACTTTATAATTTCAGTGCATACGTTTGATCTATTTGGAATGAAAAATGGCACTTTATAATTTTAGTGTGATTTAGTTTCTAATGGATCAGGCATAAAAAAAAATCACTTTTACATGGATTATTTGATTTTGCCTTCTTGCCTAATTTTGACACTAAAAAATTGCCTTTAAAAATTCTTGACCTAAATGCCTTGCAAATAAAAAATCAAGAGATTGTGGAATTGGAGTTTAGCCTACAATGAATAGATGCCACCGTTGCTTTATTTTGACACCTTGTCAACACTTTCTCCTAGTTGTGACAGGGTTTTGAGGTAGGGGACTTTGTTCAAGTTGTGGTGTGTCTTGTTTGAGTGATTTTTGTAGGATTTGAGGTAGGGTTTCACCCTTTGTACTGGCCTGACACCTCTACAACACCTTCCACACACAAATCAACACCTTCCCATAGAAACAATTGCTCCTAGCATAGGTTCAAGATAAAAATACATAAGGTCGATTTGATATGCGAATAGGTTCATTTTTTTGTAGGGTCGATTATCAATTTGGGTGCCTTTGAAAAACTATGATTTCAATAGTGAACAGGGGCAAAAGGATCTTCGAGGTTTGGAAGATCTAGATAGGGGAGAAATGAACCCTTGATAGGTTACAAGCCTTGCCATGAGCTTGAGGGCCTTTATCTTGGGCACGCTATATCCTTTCCCTTGTAGAATTGGCCTTTGGCTTTCCCTGGCACATTCTCTAGTCACTACAGATTAAACTTTTAGTTCGTTGCTTCACCTATGCATGTGGATACACCTGCAAACCAGGATGGCTTTCTCTACAGCAAAAAACTTCTTCCATGCATGATACAAAAAACAATTTACATTTAATATTTGTTATAAAAAACTATCCACAGAAATAATTGAACTAGCAAACGAAATTTAGTCACGCTTTGATAGCATGTTGGAGTCAGGGTCTCTCAGACATCTACCAACATTGACAAGCCATAGAAATCAAGAAACCACATGCTCAACCTATGTGATATAGAATGAACAATGCAATGTAAAAAGAGAACCTAAAAAATGGGTTGAATAATATTATGAACAAAGTGTGTACATATAGGGTGAAGTGTTTGAGTTGAATCACAAGTCGACTTCAACATTCAAAGAGTGGTGGCAAGTTTGCTCCACCAAGTGACAAGAAAGAGGTGACACATACCTTGGATAATTTTTGAACAACTCTCCAAGTTGCCACATACCTACCTAAGGTGGATTAACACCACGTGTAGTTTACGTGTATAATTACTTATTAAATAATAAGTAATAACATTAATATTCTACACTAACACAAACCATATATGCATAATACTTATTGCCAGTATCATTTCTCTTATTTTTGCCATCTTTCAACTTACTATCCTACATTCTCAACACCAAAAACCATTATCCTAGACCCCTACCATTTCCCACATGATACATATAGTACTACTTACAATCAATTCTTAAGAAAAACAAAAGAAAAAGTAGTAATGTGAAATGTGTATATAGTATATTTCTTTATATTTATACTATATTATTAGTGTAAGGGTAAAAATGGGATAATCAATTTAATAATATAAACCCAAACATCAATGGAATATGAAGGAAAAGGAGATTTAAAATAACAAAGAGAGAAGATACTCACAACCTCTACCTTTTGACTTCCATTGTTCGCCTTTTCTTTCTTGATCTTGATGTGATGAAGAGTGGCCCTCAGGAAGCTTACTTCCTTGCTTCGATTCCTCAAGATGACAAGGAGAAGCTGGCTTTGATACTTGTTGTATTTGAAGGTGAGCTTCAAACACAAAATGTGAGTGGATGATATGATGAAGTGATGATAATGGGAGTAGGGGTGCCAATGGCGCACTATATTTCCTGCAGCATAAGTTTACACAAATGATGGATGATGAAATGAAGAAGAGGGTTGTATTTATAGAGTTGTGAGAGGGAAGATCAATGGTTGAGAAGAAATAAGAAGATCAACGGAGGAGAATGTTTGTGCGAACGTGCGTGAATAGAAGGACATGTGTCATTCAAAAAAAAGCTTTGTTGAGTTAAATGCTTTCTTTATGAGGATGAGTTTTTATTTTCTTAAATTAGAATTTATTTTTCTAATTTAAGAGCAAAGTTGCTTTAAAGTTGCTTTAACTCAGCTTTTGCTTTCGCGTGACAAGAAGAATTTATTTTTGGAAGATTTGAAGATTTTTCAGAAGATAAGAAAGCATAATTAAATAAATAAATTTATTTAATTACTTGTGGATAATTTTGAAGAATAAAAAGAAAATATAAAAATATATTTTATTTAGTGGAGATTTAATTTAAATAAATTTGCATTTTATTTAAATTTAGAAGAATGAAAGATTTAATTAAATAATTAAAATTATTTAATTAATCTTAGAAGAATAACGTTTGATATAGATGAAATTAATTAAATAAATGTAATTTATTTAATTAAGTGGGAGAAAGTGAATCATGAAGATGAAATAAATATTTAAAATATTTATTTATGTAGAGTCATGTCATTTTTAGGTGTATACATTTTGCCCCTCTTTGATGCAATGTGTTTTATCACGTTGTTTCAAAGAATAAGAATTTTTGACAATGATACATGCCCCAGTTTGCCCCTGGTACAAGTTTAACGACAGGATGCCCCCTCAGGAGATTGGACGGGAAGAAGGCAGAAGGCGTGAGACGGACAATCTCATGAAGAAGAAGGTGGAAGATAGGCTAGGATGGAGAAAAATAGGATACGGTTCGGAGGAACAGATATGGGAAGTAGTCACAGTTGTCACATAATCAGTTATGGTTCACTTGCTATATATAGGAGCTGGGTCCACAAGTTCTATTCATTTGCACACTTGTCTTTAGTTGATTGGTCTTTGAGAGCTTAGGAGAAGATGGATGTTAGAGCAGTTGACAGAGAGATGGATATTCTGAGCAGCCGACAGAGAGATGGATATTCTACGCGAGGAGCACCAATTTGAGCAAGTCCGATGGTTCGATCGGCCAGCCGAGGTAGGACCACAGGCATGTAGTTCGTCAAAACTTACTAAAAGTCATTTATTAGGCCCATTAATGGCTAGGGAAAATAACTAGAATAGATGCTGAACTGCCTTTTGGTGCATATGACCCCCGAAATGGCGCATATGTTGCGATGTGGCGCATCTGCTCAATCTTACAGCGCATATGATAGTTTGGCACATACAAGCCCTGAATTGGCGCATATACTGCGAAGCGGCGCATGTGACATGAGAAGTGGCGCATGTGCCAGAATGGCGCATACACGTCAAGTAGTGGCACATTCATGGTGAAGTGGCGCATGTGATATGGATCGGTGCATCTGCTACCTAGATCAGCACATTTGCACTAGGAAAATTAGTTGACTTAATGAAATTAACCCAATTGGCACCTTGTTCGATGCGTCAATTGATAAGCGATCTCCGAGATTGCCAAGAATCTAGTCAAGAGATGATATGTTGTTTTGATCAATTTGATATGTTATGTCAATGATAGGATAGTTTGATTGCTTTGAGTAGGTTTACTTGGATATGGATTTCTTTGATGCTATACTTTGCCTAATTACAGGAGGATATCCAGGATACCCTGATGTCATGAGAACAGTTCCATTTGCCATTGTTGTAGTGGTATATGCTGACTGAGATTGATCGTGAGGCTCTTGGTTCTATGGGCCTTCATTACATTTGTTTCATGCTTGAGCTTCATGCGAACCAAGGGTTGTTGACTGCAGTGGTGGAGTGGTTCCATAGTGAGGATGGGACATTCCATCTTCCGACCGGGGAGATGGAGATCACCTTAGAGGATGTGTACAGGATTCTGCACCTCCCTATTTAGGGTGAGTTGGTAGAGTAAGAGTCACAGTGTGATGCTGGCTTGGCTGAGTGCAGACGGGTGTTTGATGACCCCGAGCTAGTGAGGAGGTGATTTCATGGCAGGATATTCATGACTGCTATGACTACTTCCCAGGGAAAGTGGCTAGATTGATCGGTGGCGTAGTATGCCCTAATAGGAGGTCACATGGGTTCCTGACTGGTTGGGGGAGGGTACTGGAGAGCATGCTCACTGATGGCACCTGGTATGCATGGGGTGTGTGTATGCTCACACATTTATACAGAGATATACACCAGGTGGTGTATCATAGAGGGGCCAGCTTGTCAGTAGGTGTATCTTTGTTATAGTTTTGGTTATGGGAGCATATATCCATCACACGGCTGATATGTCTATTCCATAGGTAGAGGGGTGAGCCCTATAGTTATGGGTATGTAGGTGTGATTTCCTAGCACAAGCTAGGGAAGCTTGAGTACTGGAGACACGCGTTGGATAACGTGGATCTCGTTATCTGGCACCCATACCTAGACTGTGAGGTATGGGAGGATGAGGCCAATGAGCTACCCTACTGCTTCCAGACTCGATGGCTCATTGGTAGGACAAGATACATTTTAGAGAGGTAGATTGTGAGCAGGGTTTAGAGACAGTTTGGCAGAGTTCAGGGCAGACCATAGGGACAGGCACGGTTCGCGAGGACCCATGCAGAGAGATTTAGGTGGGGTCCCGTGGCATCATATGAGTAGGCTTTAGTTGACTTCCAGCAGATCCCTTATGTAGCTTGGCCCATGAGGAGAGAGATAGTGGACACTGGCATGACACCAGATTATGAGGAGTGGTTCGCGGCTCACCTGTTCCCCACATATTCAAGACCCAGAGAGTTGGCTCCTCAGATAGATGAGGAGGATTCAGACGATGAGGGCGAAGCTGGCCGGAGGAGGAGACGGAGGAGGGGGAGAGGAGGAGATGGAGGAGGAGGAGCATATGGAGGAGGAGGTGGCAGACCGAGATAGAGGAGGAGGTCTAGGGAGGGACCTTCAGGTCAGCAGGCAGTTGTGCAGCCGTAGGCTACAAGCACATGTGCCAGTACAGCAGGTGGCACCATAGAGGCAAATGTTGCCACCATAGCAGGTGGCACAGTAGCAGGTACAGGGACAAGTGCCATCCCAATAGGTGGCACAGGGTCAGGGATTAGCAGGGTAGGCTCCACAGCTTGATTTACAGCAGTAGGCTATGGTGGCCTTACAGTGGCAAATTAGGCAACTGAGGGCCCATCTAAGAGCAGCGGAGTCTCGGAGAGACGTAGATGCAGCACGGATATCAGAGATATCTAGAGAGAGATGCTGTCCTGGCTAGTGTGCGGGCTATGAGAGCAGAGAGGGATGCAGCTATGGCCACGATGGGTACAGATGGTACCTCCAACTTTCTGGTTTCACAGGTGCAGCAGGCACAGACATAGTTAGCCCAGGTACAGAGTGAGCTTGCCAAAGCGCAGGCTCAAGCTCAATATTACAGGGGTTTATATCATGGGGTAGTGTCAGTGGATCAGCGTGCACCCAACTTCAGGAGCCAGTCTATGGCATCACAGAGGGCAGGTGGGTCTGAGTCTGTAGGATCAATGAGGGGCCCCCAACAGTCAGGGGGCGATAGAGGAGAGGGTAGTGCTCCACGGCAATAAGGGTAGCTAGCTTTGGGCACTTGTATCAAGTTTTGATTTTGATGTACACATTTTTTATGGCTGAGATAGCCTGTATATGTACTATTTTTGTCCCGAGACATGTATCACTATTTTGTTGTATTTTGTATACATTTTATGATATGACTCTGAGAGATGGACAGATGTTTCTGATATATTGTATATTTGGACATGGTTTGATGATTATATGATGATGTAGTTTATTGATGTTCTACATGCACATGTATTATGTTTATATGCTATGGATGCAATCTATCTTATGATGCTTTGTGTATGTGATGCATGCTAGTTATGGATATGATTATGCAGCTTTATATGGATATGTCTATGTTTTTTATTTTTGAGATTATATGTGGATGCAAATGTGTGTGGAAATGATCTAATGTACTTTATTATGTATGCAAATGATGTAATCATGTAAATAACTATCTCATGTGATATGATATGTTACCTATGCTATGTTTTTGATATGTCCAAATGTACTCAATCGACACAGAGATGATATAGATGAGTGGAAGAAAAGAGATGAAGAAATACAGGCATGATTGATATGGATTTCTGGATATGGAATGGATGTGGGTGGTCATCTTGAAATTACAAGTCTTTTGCTTTCATCATTGGGCACTTTTTGTTGCTTTTCTCTTTTTGAAATGTTGTAAGAAAATACAAGCATCTAGGTATAATTAGACCGAGATGACCTGAGTATTCCTTACATGGATTTTGATATAGCAAGTTGATACAAGTATCTAGTCAAACTTGAATCTAGATGACATGAGTACTTCTTGCATTTCAACAGACAAGGATTGCCCCTTTTCATGTTCAGACCTCAAAGTCCTCGATGATCTTTTTGCTGATCATGTCGTTAGACAAAAGTCATCACATTACTAAAGTTTAATCCACAAACAACAGACAAATAAAATGATTATGCCCCAATCATAGCATCTCTAGCTTTTGGCATCCTTGAGTAGCATAGGAAGACATAATGACAAAAATTCAAGACTTTGTAAGTTAACCTGTTCACAAAACATGCATTAGATGTGTCTTTTTGCCATAATTGATATAAAATAAGTTTGAGTGCTTCGGTACAATGTTCTTCTCTGTTTTGGACGGGTTGATTGTTCTCCATCAAGAATTTTGTTTTGGGGAGCTTGCTTTGCTGTGTGCGCTTGTCTAGTGAAAGGTATCACAATCCTTATTGGTATCCTCTTAGAAAGTGCGGCATTCAAGAATCCAAATCCATAACCAGGTCAAGGAGTTGCCCCCAGTTTAGATAAAGGATCAACTTATTATGGGTGATAGGACAAACAAACATGGAGAGACGGACCTTAAGGGACTGACCTAGTGCCTTGGGGGCTCATTTCTAAATGGCCTTGCCTATGTGACAATGCAGAGGCAACTTAGTTCGGGGTGAACCTGATGGACCTAAGACCTAGGTGATGACGAGGAGACAGAGTCAGTATGGATAGCAGGACAGATGACATGAAAGAAAGGGAGTGGAGAAGAGCCTCAGGGGCGCATTGAGAATGGCCTTGCCTACATGATAGCTCAGAGGCAACATAGTTCGACAACGATTCAAAGGACTAGTTCTAGATGAACGATATGATGGACACAAGAGATACGAAGTCACAACAGATGGAGGAAGTGGTTTGTCATAGATAGTACCTGTTTACTAGGTTTTCACCACTTGATTTTATTTGCATGAAATCTAAAAGTACACATGATGCCTGTTTGCCAAGTTTTCATCAGGGTACCTATCCTAGGCGCCTACTTGCCAGGTTTTCACCAAAGGACAATTTTTTTTTATTATTTTTCTATTTTTCTAATTTTTTTTGTTTGTTTTTTATCACTTTTTTGATTTTTTTATTTTTTCAGGATTCCCTTGCATTGGGGTTTAGGTGTAGAACTTGCGAAGGTGCATGTTGTTGATAGGATCATCAAACAGTCACCTTCAGATGTAGCCAATTGATATGGTCTTGACCCATAAGCTGCAATGATGACATAGGGACCTAACCAGTTGGTTTTGAATTTTCCTTTCTTCTCTCGATCTTGCTAATTTCTGGGATTTTCTCTGAGGACTAGATCACCTACTTGGAAGACTTGGGGCTTTACCCTATGATTGTAGCTTCTGGACATTTGTTGTTGATATGCTTTTAGATGGTTAAAGGCCTATTGCCTTCTCTCTTCGAGCAACTCTAACTCTTGAAGTTTGGTCACTCTATATTCTTCATCGAATAGAAGGCCTTTTAACTAAACTCACAAGGATGGGATCTCAACTTTATAGGGCAAGATAGCTTTAGATCCGTAGACCAGGGAGTATGGTGTTGCACCTGTGGGTGTGCAGATGCTTGTATGGTAGGCCCACAACGCGAGATTTAATTAGACATGCCAATCATGGCTGGCATCATTGACAGTCTTCTTTAGGATTTTCAAAATGGTTTTATTTGATGCCTCTGCCTGGCCATTGCCTTGGGGGTAGTAGGGGGTTGAAAATCAGTGTTAGATATGGAATTTGTCGCATAGTTCCCTAACATCTTAATTTTTGAAGGGTCATCCATTATCCATGACAATGGACGAAGGGATACCATAGCGACAAATGATATAGTTCAAGATAAAAGAGGCAATCTACTTGCTTGTGATATTGGCTAAGGGCATAGCTTCAATCCACTTCGTGAAGTACTCAGTGGCGGTGATTATGAATTTATGTCCGTTGGATGAAGAAGGGTGAATCTTGCCCACTAAGTCGAGTCCCCACTGACAGAAAGGCCAAGGAGTCATTAATGGATGTAGCTCCTATGCTGGTGCATGTATCAGGTTCCCGTGGATTTGGCACTTCTTGCACTTCTTTACAAAATGATAGGAATCTTGTTCCATAGTTGGCCAGTAGTATCCCATGCATATGAGTTTCTTGGCTAGGGTAGGGCCACTAGAGTGGGTCTCACATATACTGTTGTGCACTTCGCTCAGGGCTGTTTGATATTCCTCACTATCAAGATATCTAAGGAGAGTACCATTGAGACCTCTGCGATATAGGGTATTGGCGACAATGGCATACTAGGATGCCTAATGGATGAAGGTTCATTTTTGGTTACTAGAGAGATTGGGTGGGAGGGTATTCTCTTTAAGATAGGCAAATATTTTTCCATAGATGGGGGAATCAGTTCCGACAATGTGGCAAATGATATGGGATTCAGGGGTGTCATATGTAGGACAGGACACTAGCTCTACCAAGAACTCATAACGTGATTGATTATCTAGAATGTTAAGGAGAGATGCAATTATTGCCATTGCGTCTGCAGCTTTGTTCTCAATCCTTGGTATCTGTTCAAAAGAGATCTTGACAAAGTATTCTTTGAAGTCATCTACCATCCATTTGTAAGGGATCAATTTCTCATCCTTTGTCTGGTAGTCATCATTTACTTGATTTATGACCAGCTGTGAGTCACCATATACCTAAAGTTCTTTGATATTCCATTCAACTGCTAGCTTGATACCAATGACAAGGGCTTCGTACTCTGCCACATTGTTAGTGCAGGGAAAGAGTAGTCTGTATGATTTAGGAATGGTGTCGCCACTAGGGGTGATTAACAAGATACCTGCTCCTAATCCATGCTGAGTGTATGATCCATCGAAATACATTTTCCAAATTGTTGTAGTTATGTGAAAGATAGATTCATCTAGAAATTTAAAGCTCAAAGGGTTATCATCCATTAGAGGTGCATCTACCAGTTGATCTGCAAGTACTTGACCTTTTATTGCTTTCATGTCTACGTATTCAATATCAAACTCACTGAGGAGCATGACCCATTTGGACAATCTACCTGTTAAGGCTGCCTTGTTGAGCAAATACTTGAGGGGATCAATCTTTGCTATTAGTTTGACAGAATGTGACAGCATGTAATGTCTCCATTTTTGTGAGGCGAAGACCACAGCGAGACATGCTCTCTCAATTGGCATATATTGTAATTCATACCTAACCAGTGTTCAACTGATATAGTATATTGCATGTTCTTTCCCTTCATAGTTTTCTGTGCGAGGAGAGCTCCCAAGGCTTTTGGTGTAGCCGAGATATATAGTAGCAAAGGTTTACCCTGAATCGGTGGCATCAATACAAGTGGCTTCATTAGATATTCCTTTAACTGTTGAAATGCTTGTTCACATGAATCATTCCATTTGAAAGGGACATTCTTATGTAGAAGGTGAGAAAATGGGTGGCACTTGTCTGCCAATTGTGAAATGAACTTTCTGATAGATTGTAGTTTTCCTTGTAGGGACCTTAGCTAAGTGAGATTCTTAGGAGGTGGCATTTCCATGATGGCCTTCACCTTAGCTGGGTTGACTTCAATTCCATTTGCAGACACTATGTATCCCAATAGCTTACCTAAGGTAACTCCAAACACGCACTTCTTTGGATTGAGGCGCACATTAAACTTTTCCAGTCTATTGAAGATTTTGTCCAGCACTGCTAGGTGTCCTTCTCTTGTGAGTGATTTTGCCAGAATGTCATCAACATAGTCTTCCATTATAGTGTGCATCATGTCGTGGAAGATTGTGGTCATAGCTCTCTGATATGTTGTGTTGGCATTTTTTAATCCAAATGGCATGACACACCAACAGTAGGTGCCCCAAGGACATGTGAATGTAGTCTTGTGTTGGTCTTCAGGTGGAATCTTTATCTGGTTATATCCGGAAAAACCATCCATTAGTGACAGCATGGTGTGCCCTGCTGTGAGATCTACAATCATGTCAATGTTTGGCAGGGGAAAATCATCTTTTAGACAAGCTTTATTCAAGTCCCTAAAGTCATTACATATTCGGACCCTGCCATCTGGTTTGGTGACTAGTACTATGTTTGAACCCACTCAGGATAGTTTATTGGTCTGATGAATCTGACATCTAACAATTTCTTCAGCTCTTCTTTCACCATGATGGTCACATGCGGATGCATCTTTCTGAGTTTTTGCTTTACTAGTTTAGCTCCTGGAGCTAAAGATAAGTGATGCATTATGAGATTCGGATCTAGCCCTGGCATGTCTACATATGTCCAAGCGAAATTGATCTGTTTCCTTTTGAAGAAGTTAGTGAATGCTGGCTTTTCTTGTTTGGTTAGAGAATGTGCCATGTGGATCATTCTGGGATCATCACCTGTGCTGACATTGATCACCTCTACTATTTCTATAGAGATTGAAGATCTCTCTTCATGTGTAAGATTGGGTAGAGGGTCAAGCCTTCCATCCTTCGGCACCTCAGAGAGGTTTTCACCATTGGATATGTCTATATTTTTACTTTTTTTCATGATCTAACATTGTCGTAGAGTAGTTTTCACCATTAGATCTTTCTTTCATTTTGACACTTTTGAGACTGAAAGGCTTGGCACTCTCTCCAAAATAGGCCTTCTCATTGAGTTCTATGGCATGGCCAGCTCTGTGGTCCCCTATGGGTATATGATCCCTAAGCTCAAGGTAGTCTATGATGGCTTCATCATTCTCAAAGGTGTCAAGCTCAGGGGTAGTGCCTTGTAAGTCCCAATCTATGAGGTTGGGATGCACCAACGGCAAGGGGACATTGGGTTGGTCTGGTTCGATGGTGTTGATGGTTAAGATAGAGTTGTTAAAAGCATGAACAAAGTCTGCGATGGTACTCTCTATTAGCGGATCCGTCAAGGGGGGTATCATTCTTTCCTCACGACTTTCACTATCGTTATTATGTGGGTCGGACTCTAGTGGTCTAGCCCTTGGACCTTGTCTCTCATTTGCATGGGTTGGGTCATACTCATGGACAACATCGATCCCTTTTTCGTCACAAGATAGCTCAGAGACGCTGTCCCATTCATATTCATTGGAATCAGTCTCACTCCCTAGTTGCATTTGCTAAATTTGCTCAACCAGATTGCTAGTAGATGTTTCTAGTTGTTTGCATTTATTCTTATTTGCTCTGTTGGTTCTTGATACGCCAGTGTATCCTAGCCCTATAGTGTCTCGGGCTGTCAAGGTATGTGGTTGGATGGGTTCAGTGATACCATCTTTTCTTGAACCAAGTGGACCATGTCCTTCGTATCCCATTCTTTGTAGCATTTGAAATCCTTGACCATATTGTTTAGTTGGTATAGTGTGATGGTCTTGTTGTGATGATGAACTGCCTTCATCTTTATATAACCATTGTAGGATATCTTTTTCATCACTCTCATCTTCAAGGCTTCCCCATTTTACAAACAGACCTTTGGTAGTTTTATCTGTTGTGGGTTTGCTCAGAGTAGGTCTCCCATATGATCTAGGAGATAGGGGAGTTGTGCTAAACAGAAGGATTGGGAGATTGTGTACTCACCCAAGCCCTTATCTTTGAGTCTGAGGTTAGGTTGGGATGCATTTGAAGAGGAAGCAAGTGAAGCTGGATCAACATGAGATGAAGATGAAGCAGAAGCACAGTTATTAGGGATCACAACTTCAAGTTTAGATTGAATGAAGTTGCAGTACTGAAATGGATTGGGGTCACCTTGGATGGTGATCTCTTGAACTTCACAGGGGAATTTGATACACTGATGGTATGTCAAAGGTACTACTTTTAGAGCATGTATCCATGGTCTCCCTAGAAGAATGTTGTACGCTAGCTCCATATCGAGGACTTGGTAAGCCACATCTTTTACTATAGGTCCCACTCTGATTGGTAAAGTAACAATTCCCTTGGAAGTTCTCTCCTCCTCATCGTAGGCTTTGATAGTGATTATCTTTTTTGGATCTATAGCTTTCTCTGAAAACCCCAATGCAAGGATTATCTTTAAGGTGCAAATATTCAAACTAGCTCCTCCATTGATTAGAACCCTTTTTATCTTATGTTTGTGTATGAAGGCTTCAATATGAAGAGAGGCATTATGTGGTTGGGTTATTGACATATCATCCTTTTCAATGAATGATAGGGAGTGAGGTGAGGTAATGTGACCTACCATGTTTTGAAACTGTTCTTCGGTGAGGTTCATGGGAACGGACGCTTCCGCTAAGGCTTTGTCAAGTATGGCCCTATGGGATGGAAACAGACGCAGAAGTTCAAGAATGGAGATATGTGCAGGTGTCTTATGGAGTTGATCTAAGATGCTGTACTGATTAGCCGGAGGGGTGGGGGCTCCTCTAAGAGTGACTCTGTTAATGTGGGTGGTAACATTACAATCTGACTCTTTGTTTATAGTGATCACATTGATGTGTGAATCACTTTCAGAGATGTGGTTAACAACATAGTCAAAGGTGATGATTGTGTAGTTGGTGTTGTTATTTCCACTATTGTTTCAGTTGGAAGGCCCTCCCTGCTCATAGTTGGGAAGAGGATCCTTGAATGCCTGGTGATCATTGTTAGAGGTATGTCCATCAAGGGATATTTTGTTTTTCTCAATCAAATCTTGGATAGTGTGCTTGAGCACAATGCAATCATTGGTTTTGTGCCCCCTGTTTCGATGGTATTCACAGAAATCGTTGTCGTTCCACCAAGGGAGTTTGACTTTTGGTTCGTATTCTCGTGCCGAGGGAAGCGTCATGATCTTACTTGTGACTAACTTCCGTAGGGCAATTTCCAATGATTCTCCCAAAGGTGTGAACTTTCTCCTAGTTTAAAAATTGGTAAACCGTGATTCAGTGTTTCTTGGTTTGTTTTGTGGGGGGTTGTTTTGAGGAGTCAATAAGTTGAAAATTGGTTGTTCTAGTGCCACATTCTTGGCATCTACCACCCCATTGTTCACAATGTTTTTGTTCTTGGTCTAGAATCTTTGTTTATTAGTGTTGGTGTTGGTACTAGGAGTGTCCTTATAGAGCTTTATTTGACCTTTTGCGATTAAAGCTTTTTCAATGATGAGACCCATCTCAATGACCTTGCTAAAGGAAGTAGGACATTGGATTTGTATCTGATATCTTAGGTCGGTTTGTAAGTTATGGACAAACATTTCCAACATTTGTTTTTCAAGCATTTGATGGGGGCACTTACTTGCCAACTGTCTCCATCTTTGTAGGAAGGCGGTGAAAGATTCCCCACCTTTTGTTTGGTGTTACAAAGATCTAAGATTGAGGTGTCGTGCTCAATATTATAGGAGAAGTGTGTGACAAATATGTCCACAAGTTCATTAAATGTTCTAATGTCAGGTGGTAGTCTAGAAAACCACTCCATGGCTTGTCCTCCTAAGCTTCGTGGAAAGAGTCGCATAAGGTAAGTGTCATTGTGTGCGACCTCAAGGCATGCAGCATTGAATTCCCTAATGTGGTCTCCTGAATCACCCTTTCCTTGATATTTATCAAATTTTGGCACCTCAAATTTAGAGGGGAAAGGTAACATGATCAAGGACCTATCGAAAGGATATGGTGAAATATCCTCTAGGGAGTAATGCTTAGTGGAAGCTCCTATTTGCATGTCCATGAATTGTTGTTGCAAAGCTTGGATCTGTTGGGTCATTAAGCTCAAGGCATCCATAGAATCAATGGTTGCTTTGCTCTTGTCTGTGGGTATATCTTCATGTGTGCTTTCCTCAGAGTGTCTTTCTTCCTCAATTTCTTTTAGAGCCTCTACATCAAAATCTTTAGGGAGCTTGACTCCTAATTGTGCTAGGTATAGAAAGAATTTGGTAGGATCTTGGGCAAGTACCTTATCCATTATGCATTGAAATCTTTTGTTTTGCTATGTTTGGAGGACCTCTTCCATAGAGATTTCCTCATCACTTTCGTGAGAGGTTGGGATAGTTTTCTCATCCATTTCAATCTATTTTTGCTTTTGAGACCGTGTTAAGGCCATGCAAGGTGACTAGAGATGGATGGAGTGAGTTCGAAAGTCTTGAACAAGGGTGACAAGATTTGAGCAAGGTTCTCCTTAGATCTAATTGGTGTCAAACAAGTTGGGTGCACAAAACGATAGTCAAAGTAAAGATGATAGAAATCTGTTTACTTGATGTTGACTAGTCTTGCACAAGCCACTAGTAAAGTTCTGAGAGAAAAAGGATAAGTGATCCTTGATATTGGAGACTCACTAGGTTTGTTTGAGGTTTTGATGTGATCAATAATAGCTTGGTTCTAACCTTGTTGGATTTTGGAAGAATTTTGTGAGATTTTGGATGAAAAAGTAGCTATGGTGCGGAAAAAGAGGGAAATGGTTGATTTGCATGATTCTTAATCAGATCTTGGAACAATCGAGATAGGTTTGAGATGGTTTTTTTGAAAAGTTGACAATTTTTTCTCTTGGAAGGTACGGAACAGTTTTTTGGTTTGAATGTGCAGAAGTAAGTGCACCAGAACAAAGTGTAAATGCGCTACAAGTCGTATCAAATGTGCAACTCTGGTAATTTTTAAAAGTGCTGCAACAAGTGTCAAATGCACTGAAAGTCTATGCAAATGCACTACAAGTCGAGACAAATGCACCGTTTTAGTTTTAGCTTGGTTTTACAAAAAAAAATTGGAATGTTTTTCAAAAAAATTTTGTTTTTGGTTTGAAAACTTGGTCTTTTTTGAGAATTTCAATTATAGCAAAGAGACACCAAACACATAGAAGTTTTCATGATATTTTATCTTTTGTTAATTTTTTTTATTTTTTGGACTTTTTGACTCAAAAACAAGTACACCCTAGGTTGGATAGGACAGTATTTATTGAATCCTCTAGCTGTGCATATTCAAAGTGTGTAGCTCCAGGACTTGGTAGCACCGGTTCCTCTCCACGGCAGTCACTTCTCATGCATACCAGATCCAGGTTTCCTTAGGCTCATACCCCCACCAAACCATAGGATTGTCCCTGCTACCTCTACTAAGAATCACATGAATTGAGGCCGCTTCAAAGACTTCATCTTTTGTGTCAACAAATAGGGGTTTTTGGTATACTAAACAAGTGGTTCATAGTCAAGGCAACCGTTCGAGTGGTTACACGTGCGGTGGCACTACTCTCCATTATGGAGTCTCCCAGCCTCCAAGGGTTACAACTTAGAGGGTTTTGGGGGAGGTTGTCCGTCGGTGTAACACAACAGCACTCGTTGCAGGAGGCTTTCGCCTCTAGCACAGTTTATTTAAAGTGGATTGGTAGGGCTTGGCTTTAGCCTATTTCCACTCAGGGTCATTCCCACTTGGACATGTGGGCATCCAAGGGCAGGCCACTCTAAAGGTTAAAAAGATGGAATAACAAGTCTGGCGTTCTGATCACCCAGTAAAGGGGAGAGCATAAGCCTATTGTCATTTGACAAACATAGAGAACACTAATTAATACAAACCTAGTTAAAAAGAAAAAAACTAGATGGGCTATCTATTTGGGCACTCACGCATTTGTTAACTTTGAAGTGTTCTTAAAGATGGCAATGTTCATTTTCCCTTTGTGAGATAGCAGTGTTCTAAACTAGAAAAGAAAGAAACAATGCAAAGATAGCAGTGGTTTAGTTACTTTCCTTCTAATTAAGGACTACGTGAAATTTGCATGCATGCATTTTTTTTTGTTGGTTACTTTTTCCCCTAATTAATCTAAATGAACAAATCAATGCAGCTAAATGATCTATTCCAGCCTCTAATCCTGCAAGACAAATGTTAGAATCAACATGAAAAATCACAAGAAATCCTAAAACCACAGTGCAAAACAGAAGCGCCGCTATACAGTCTGAATGCGCAGAAACAGAGCTTGTAAGCGGTGTTTTACAGATGCGCTAAGATAGATGTCAAAATGCTATAATAAGAGACATATGTGTTAAATTAACAAATGCACCATGAAAATGTGTAAAAGCACCCTGATGTAGGGTATATGCGCCGGGATGATGCAGGCGCCAGAACAGGACTCGGATGTGTCATCTCAGAGGATGAATGTGCTGTAGTATCGCAGGTGCTAGAACAGAAGGTAAAAGCACTAGTTTAGAGGTTGAATGTGCCGTACTACTGCATGCATCAGAATAGGAGGTAGAAGCACCGTAACAGAGGATGTATGCATCAGATGAACCTGTCAACACCGGTACGAAACCTGTCACTAAGAAAACTTAGATTTTGATTAGATTAGGGGCAAGGGCCCCACGGTGGGCGCCAGAAATGTAAGGGCAAAAATGGGATAATCAATTTAATAATATAAACCCAAACATCAATGGAATATGAAGGAAAAAGAGATTTAAAATAACAAAGAGAGAAGATACTCACAACCTTTACCTTTCGACTTCCATTGTTCACCTTTTCTTTCTTGATCTTGATGTGATGAAGAGTGGCCCTCAGGAAGCTTGCTTCCTCACTTCGATTCCTCATGATGACAAGGAGAAGTTGGCTCTGATACTTGTTGTATTTGAAGGTGAGCTTCAAACACAAAATTTGAGTGATGATATGATGAAGTGATGAAAATGGGAGTAGGGGTGCCAATGGCGCGCTATATTTCCTGCAACATAAGTTTACTCAAATGATGGATGATGAAATGAAGAAGAAGAGGGTTGTATTTATAGAGTTGTGAGAGGGAAGATCAATGGTTGAGAAGAAATAAGAAGATCAATGGAGGAGAATGTTCATGCGAACGTGCGCGAATAGAAGGACATGTGTCATTCAAAAAGAAGCTTTGTCAAGTTAAATACTTTCTTGATGAGGATGAGTTTTTATTTTCTTAAATTAGAATTTATTTTTCTAATTTAAGAGCAAAGTTGCTTTAAAGTTGCTTTAACTCAGCTTTTACTTTTGCGTGACAAGAAGAATTTATTTTTGGAAGATTTGAAGATTTTCAGAAGATAAGAAAGCATAATTAAATAAATAAATAAATTTGTTTAATTACTTGTGGATAATTTTGAAGAATAAAAATAAAATATAAAAATATATTTTAGTTAGTGGAGATTTAATTTAAATAAATTTGTATTTTATTTAAATTTAGAAGAATGAAAGATTTAATTAAAAATATTTAATTATTCTTAGAAGAATAATGTTTGATATAGATGAAATTAATTAAATAAACGTAATTTATTTAATTAAGTGGAAGAAAGTGAACCAAATAAATAAATTTATTTATTTATTTATTGATAGAGGAATATGAAGATGAAATAAATATTTAAAATATTTATTTATGTAGAGTCATGTCATTTTTAGGTGTATACAATTAGAATATTGAAATGTAATCATTTCACCTTTTCTTTCAAATAACTTTCAAATGGGACTTGGAGGGAAACATGAACAAATTTTATTTTGGTGTCGGCTTATGTCGTGTGCTTTAGGATTTTGAATTCAAAATTGCATTTTTGCATGATGTTGGCATATTATTTTGATTTATTTCATTTTTAAGGTTAGGTATTTAAAGAGAATTCAAAATAATTTTATCACACACAACTATCATGCAAGCTTACTATGCCAAAATTCTACTACAAGTGCTATTGAAGGTTTGCAAAGTGTTGAAGCTCATTGAAGAATTAGATCTTTGCTATCTTGGAGATATGTTGTGAAGATTAAGAATCAAGATTTTGAGTCTATCTTGCTATTCCTAGGGTTTGGGAAGCCTTTTGTACGGTTGGGAGAAAGGTTGAAGCCTCCAACTTGAGTTTTGGAATCCTCCACGGATATGGCTACCTCCCCTTCTTGTTCTACAAGTCTTCATTGATGTCATCTCCTTGAGGTGAAGTTGTTTCCTTGAGTGAAACATTGTTTGGATCTATTTATTGATGCTTGAGTCATTTAGGATATTAGATTTGTTTATGATTACACATTTGGTTTATGGGCACACACATCTGCATACTTTGACATTGGCTATCATTGAGGTAGAAATACCAAAGACGGGGTTTGACTGAGGCAAATTCCTATATAGCCACAACCTTCCTTCTCCTTCTTTTGTTTGTGCAGGTCATATTTAGGAAGATCCAACGGAAAGGAGCAAAGGAGAAATAGGCATTATAGTCACAATCATTACGGAAGTTACAGATTTGCCCTCGGAAGATTCACAGGACTATTTCACGGGTGCCCAAGTCTTTCAAAACCTGAGATCTGGGATTTGGGATCCTTTATAGAGTCATAGATATCTAGTACATACACTTCTGTAGTCGGAGAACTTACACGACTATTTCACAGGTGCCCTAGTCTTATAGGCCTTCAAAATTTAGATGCATAGTCACTGTGGTCCCTCATCTGCATTTTTGTATTCAACAGGTAGATTTTTACTACTGGAATTTGTCTGTTCATGCATATCTTGTACCTAGGGTTTGGCTTATCATTAGCTAGTTAGGGTTTGCAAAACTCTAGTTGAGACATATTTTCATGTACAATAGCAGAGGAATAGGATACCTGTAGCTTAACACTCTCATAGTGGTTGATCTTGGTTCATATTATGAATGTTAGTGTATGAAAAGAGGGTCTTGACATAGTTTGTGCATGCTAATCATTCTCTCTTTTCACACTAAACATTTTGGTGAACTTGTTTTTAAAGAATTTGCATCCTTTAACATTAGATCTAATTGTATTTTCTATTCTAAATCAGATTTAGATTGCAAACTCTCTTTCATGAAAAGTACATGCATTGCATTTTGATTGATATATCTATTTTTTCATTAAAAGAACAAAAATTGAAATTTAATTATTTGCATAGTGATATCTTGTTTCATTTTTGCAAAGTATATGATATATTGTTTCACATTTAAGTCTTGGATTAATTAAATTATATGGAAATGTCAAATTTCTTTTTACAAGACTTTAATGCATATGATGAGTCATTTAGTTGTGATGACTTCAATATGGTAGATGAAGCCTTGGGTGACTTTATATCTCTATTGAATATTCCACTATGACTCCTAAACCATCGTTATTTCAAAGATTAGTAAATGCAATTTGTGTTCCTAAATCTCAAGAAGAACCTATGAAACCAAAGATAATGGTCAACCTGTGTTCTGATGTACCTCAAACACAGACAAAACTGGTGCTCATTGTAAGAGGTTTTTTCAAATTCTTCTCAACCTCCTGATTACATCTATAACTATGCTAAACAAATAACAAGTCAAAATCAACCATATCAAGATGAATCACAACATTCCAACCACAATGTGGTTGTTCATACATACAATATATGGAATAATAAACAAAGTAAACATCAATAAAATATTCCAATATCTTTATCAACTTCTCAACATATGCTTCCTCAACCACCTTGTTTAACGCATAAAGTTAGTCAAGATTATGATGTTGAGCAGTTTCACCTACATACCATGGAATGCTACAGAAAGCTTTACAAAAGGTGATTATACCATCGACTATTAAGCCTAATGATGTATCAGCTCTGTTAGATTGTATGCATGCAACAAAAATAAACATTTTATTTCAACAACATGAGTTACTGTCAATGGAAGTTCAAAAACAATATGATCCTCTTATAATATTTATCACAACAAATAAAAAGTTGATAAAGCGAGCTATGGTTGACAATGGATCGACTCTTAATGTTTGCAGTGTTAATTTGCTACAAAAATGAACATTGATACAAAATTAATTAAACCAAATAAGCTTAACATTTGTGGATTTGATAATGTTGGTAGACAATCCCTGGGTACTATAACTTTACCTATAAAGGTTGGACCCGTGACATTATCTACCCTTTTTCATGTCATGCCTGGTGCACTTTCATTTAATATGGTTCTTGGAAGACCGTTGATTCATACTATAGGGGTAGTTTTGTCTACCCTTCATTGATCAATAAAGTTTATTTATGCAAATAAACTTCAAACCATTGAAGTTGATCCAGAGACAAAAAGTTGTTTACATATTGAAACACAAAAACAAGTTATCAATCATAAGATTCTAAATAATTTAAGATTTGATTCATCAATACCTCTTTCCACAGATAATGTTGTGCAAGATTCTCAACCATCATCAGATGCATTCCTTGGTGATGATTGGGGTTCATTAGATTTTAACCCTACCTTCATAGGGGAATATAAATTTAATAATTCCAAAACATCAAAAATTGTGTCGATATCATCTAAAAAATCTGTGAAAACACTTAAAGATTCTCAATCTTCTTTAGTCAATAAGGATGAAAACACTCTTACTTACACTACAGAATATGAGACCTATGAGGCTCCACCATCTTCTAAAGAAATGACATCTCTTTATGGTCAAGGATTTATGTAGGTAATGGTTGTTGTGTAAATCAACAAGGAATCAAAGTACCTTTACAAGATAATGCAATTAACTACATGACTAGTATTGGATATCGCTCTTTGAAGCCCACTAAAGTTTATAAACATCCTAATCTTGATATTAACACTATATCAACACTCAATCTGATATATCCTAAAATGATAAACATAAATTTTCCAGCAAGAGACATTTAATTGGATAATTTTTCTACATATGAAGCATTAATTGAATTTATGGGAGCTTATGATAATTTTCCCCGTTATCATCATAATCATGGGTTTCCCTATTATTTAAATTCTGATGCATACTTTGGGAAAACCACCTACTCGATAAATGCTACTATAAATGAAGAATCCATAGAATCGTCATAGTCACCTAGCCTTCTGAACTACAGTACTTTACTTAATAGAAAGACTATTAATCTCTTGATGGAGAAGGATAACCATGAAAAAGTTATCCCTATACGAGATTGTTTAAGTAAAGAAGAAAAAGAAGAAATGACAAAACTTTTGCATGACTTTTATTAATTATTTGCTTGGAATTATTCAAACATGCCTAGCATTGATCCTAAAATTGTGATACATAATGTCATGTTACAACCTGATGCTAAGCTAGTTAAACAAAAAGTTGTAAGATGAATCCTAAGGTCGCATTATTAGTCAAGGCTAAGATAGAAAAGCTTCTACAAGTCAGTTTTATTTGTTCTATTGACTATTCACCTTGGATTTTGAATATTTTGGTTGTTGCTAAACTTGATAATCACATTCAAATTTGCACTGACTTTAGAGACTTAAACCTTGCTTCTTTGAAAGATGATTTTCCTACAAACATTAATATGATTGTCGATTCAACAACTCGCCATGAATTACTTTCCTGCATGGATGGTTTTTTGGGTTATAATCAAATTTTCATCAACCCTCAAGATTAATATAAGATAACCTTTATCACCTTATGGGGATCATTTTGTTGAGTGGAGATGTTGTTTGGATTGAAGAATGCCATAAAAACTTACCAATGGGCTATGACACTTATCTTCCATGATTACATGCATAACATCTTAGAGGATTATGTCGATGAAATTCTTGTGAAGTCTATCCATCACCAGGTTCACGTCACAATCCTTCATCAAATCTTTAAATGGATATGAAAATATAACATGTACTTAAATCCTCATAAATGCGGCTTTAGCATAGAAAGTGGTAAACTGTTGGGATTTATAGTTTCACATCATGGTATTGAAGTAGACAAAGAAAATTGATGTGATTGTTAACATGCCATCTTGATGAGCGGGGGTAAATAAAAAAACACACAATAATAGAAATGGTACTCATAAAATAGAATATATTTATTGATTTAGACAACTCATTACATTACAGAAGCTCAATTACAATCAAAGGAATCAATCCTCCACAGGTTGCAACACACTACAGCTACACATCACCAGGCTCTGGAATCTTGTCTTCTGTAACTCCAAATCAGCTAGGGTTTTTGTTTTCCCACCTATTATTGTCTCTACACTTTCCCCCTTAACTCTTCTCTACCAATTTTCCTAAAAATAGTCATATATAGCACTTTTTGGCAGCCTCCAGCTAAATTTTAAAATTTGCAACTCCCTCCAAAAGTAGGCCAACTTTCGAGAAGCATAACTTTTGATCCAGGTGTCCGATTGACGAACCGTTTTAAGCGTTGGAAAGATCGCAATGTGAAATATCACGCTAGAAAGTTGTAAATAGATTTCCATCAAATTTTTAGTGCATTATGGGATGTTTTAGTGCCTCATATCTTGCTCCAAACAATTTCAAGGGCTTTTTCAGAAAACAAAAAACTTTAATATCTTTTAGCTCACAGATGATCTTTGCCTGATTCCTTCACCAAAGGTCTTATATTTCATTTATGAAGCTTCTTGCAAATTTTTACTTCCATCCATGCCCAAATGCAAACTTCCCTAAAATGGCAGTTAAACTTTCTTGAAATAGCAGTTTGGAAAAACTAGAAGTCCTACATCATTATTCAAGAGATTATGGAACTAGAAATACTAATTATGGAAAGAAATGAAAACAATGGCAATGATTTTGAATCAACATCTTTTTGGGTAATGCAAGATTGCCCTTACACCACTGGATGCTCCTACATCAGACACCTAGGGTAATTTGAGAAGTGACCCTGTCACGTCTCAGGTGTTTGTTTGAGGAAAACCCAAATGATCAACCTCTACTTTAGACAACCAAGAAGAATCTTCAATAGACCTTCATTTCCATTTCACCAGATATTCCTCATATTACCTGTTCTGAGTACTTCTTCCCACATGGCTATCCAAGATCTCTTCTATCTCTTCCGTTGAAGTAGATGCCATAATACTCCATTGTTCTTCTGTTGGTCCGTCCTCTGTGCCACCTTCATGATATTCTGTTAAATCAAAAATGATGAACACAGGGGAAATATTGATCCCACTTGGTAGCTCTACCTCATGCATTTCCTAAATCATGCTTCTTCAAGATTCTACACAGTCCAAATTTCTTCATTTTCTGCTTATTGTATGTTCCAATTGGGAACCGTTCTTTTCTCAAGTGAACCATGACTTCATATCCTACATGGAACTCCTTATATCTCCTCTTCTGATCTACCTTAGCCTTGTACTAAATATTCATCTTATTAATGTGCTTTCTCATCTCTTCGTACAAATTCTTCAGGTGTTCTACAAAGTCTTCAGCTTCAGCACTTGTCTTTTCTCCCTTGTCCATCTTCCTTAACTCTGAAACATTTCTTGGACTACTCCCATAAACAATATGGAATAGTGATTTACCAGTACTCCTATTGATAGAATTGTTGTAAGCAAATTCTGCCTGTGGTAAAATCAAATCCCATCCCTTGGGATTATCTCCTACTAAGCATCGTAGTAGGTTACCCAAGCTCCTATTCACCACTTCCGTCTTCCCATCAATCTGCGGATGGTGCGCAAAACTGAACTTTAAATCTGTATTCAACTTCTTCCATAATGTCCACAAATAACCAACAAACTTGGTATCTTGATCTGAAACTATGCTCTTAGATAGACCATGTAATCTCACCACCTCCTTGAAAAATAACTCTGCAATATGAACAACATCATTAGTATTCTTGCAAGGAATGAAATGTGCCATCTTTGAGAATCTATCCACCACCACAAAAATGGAGTCATGTCCTCTTTGTGTCCTTGGTAAAACAAGAATAAAATCCATACTAATATCATCCCATGGCTTCTCTGGTATAGGTAATGGCTGATATAGCCTTGTATTCTGACTTGCTCCTTTTGTCATTTGACACTTTGCAACTCTGCAAAAATTTCCTCACATCCTGCTGCAACTGTGGCCAATAATAATTCTCACTAACAATAGCAATAGTCTTATCTTGACCAAAGTGTCCATCTAATCCCCCACTATGCTTCTCCTTAATCAAATTCTCTCTCATGGAACTCCTTGGAATGCACAACTGGCTCCCTCTAAACAACATGCCATCTTGGATTATGAAATCCAACCATTTTGTCCTATCCAAAGTAACAAGTTCTAAACAAGCTTTCCAAGCCTCTACAAAATCTGGATCTTTAGCATACAAACTTTTGAGCTCATCAAACCCAACAACCTCTATCTTCATTTTTGTCAACAAATTTTCCCTTCTGCTCAAGGCATCTACAACTCTGTTGGACTTCCCACTCCTGTGCTTCAAAACAAAAGTATAACTCTGCAAAAACTCAACCCATTTTAAGTGCCTTTGATTTAACTTTCCTTGACTATTAAGATACTGCAAAGTCTAATGATCAGTATATAAAACAAACTCTTTTGTCAACAAATAATGTCTCCATTTCTTCAAAGTCTGAACTATTGCATACAATTCTTGATCATAAACATAATACGTTTTCTTGGCATCATTAAACTTCTCACTAAAATAGGCAATGGGCTTACCTTCTTGAATCAAAATAGCTCCTATAGCACTACCACTAGCATCACAATCTACCTGAAATATCTTATTGAAATCTAGAAATGCCAAAATAGGTTGCTCTGTGACTTTCTACTTCAATGTATCAAAGCTTTTGTCTGCTCCTTTAGTCCATTTAAACTCTTTTCTATCCCCTCTCATTCTCTTCGTTAGGGGTGAACAAATGCTACTAAAATTTCTAATAAACTTTTTGTAAAAACTTGCCAAACCATGAAAAGATTGTACCTCCATAGTGCTCCTTAGCGTAGGCCATTCAATGATAGCGCTTACTTTTTCTGGGTCCATCTTAAGACCTTCCTCTGAGACAACAAATCCCAGGTATACCAGCTCCTTTTCAAAACTACATTTCTTTAGATTAATCAACAACTTCTCCTCCCTCAATGTCTCTAAAACTCTTCTGATATGCATTAGATGCTCATCCCAAGTCTTACTTAAGATCAAAATATCATCTAAATAAACAATAACAAACTTCCCAAAAATTCTTTCAATGCCTTGTTCATGAGCTACATGAATGTGCTTAGTGCATTGGTTAGCCCAAATGGCATGACTAACCACTCATACAAACCTTCCTTTGTCTTAAAGGTTGTCTTCCATTCGTCTCCTCTGATGCGGATCTGATGATACCCACTCTTCATGTCAATCTTTGTGAAGTACTTTTCTCCACTCAAACAATCCATTCTTGGTAATGGGAATCTGTACTTGATCATGATCTTATTGATGTCTTCAGAATCTGTACACATTCTCCACTCACCATTTTTCTTCGGTGCTAGTATTGCAGGTACCGCACATGGACTTAGGCTATCCTTTATCAGTCCCTTCCTCAACAACTCCTAAACTTGTTTGTTCAGCTCTTCATTCTCTGCAGGGGTCATTCTGTGGGTTGCCTTATTCGAAAAACTGGCTCCTAGTATCAAATCTATTTGATGACTTATCTTCCTCACTGGTGATAAACCTTCTGGTACATTATCAGAGACAATGTCTTAAAATTCTTCCAACATATCTGAAACTTCTACTGGTACATCTTCACATTTCTCTTGAATAATCTTAGGAATCAATGTAAAGAAGTGATGCTCATGCTTCATACCCTCCAAAAACATTCTACCATCTACCAAGAAAATTCTAGCAATACTACATACCTTTTATTCCACCTCCTTTAAGGGCTTCAACTTATGATGAACTCCATCCTTTGTTAGGGAATATGTGTTTGCACGGCCATCATGGACAATGCTCCTATCATACTGCCATGGCCTCCCCAATAACATATGACATGCATCCATCAGTATGATGTCACACAACACCTCATCATGGTAGTCACCAATCTTGAACTTAACTAAACACTACTCATTGACCAAAGATCTATGGTCCTTCTAGAACCATGCAATCTGATATGGATGTGGATGCTTTCTTCTTGTCAACCATCTCCTCTAAAATAAGACAGTCAATGCTTCCACTGTTAATAATAATATCACAACACTTACCTTCACATTTACACCTTGTGCAGAATAAACTCTTCCTCTGATTTGGTTCTTTCTCCTCATTCAACAAAGTTCTTCTGACAACTAGGGTTTCTCCCCTTTTAGCATCTTCATAATGCTTAGACTGCGTAACTTCATCTATATGTGCATCTTGTGCATTACCTTCAAATCTTTTGTTTGTCCTTCTTTGGTGTTGTGGATACTCATATGCTCAATGTCCTCCTCCACATTGAAAACACGTTCCTCTGAAACCTCCTCTTCCAGGTCCTTGCCTAGGTCTGCCTCTTCCTCTTCCTCTTCGCTCACCATTGTTCTGGTCACGAGGGCGGTAGGCATTATCTCCTCTTTGATTTCTACTGGTGCCAACTTCTTCACTTTTCTTTTGATCTTCATTATGGCCTCCATAGGATCTTCCACCAGTCCTTCTACCTTGACCTCTTCCTCTTTGCTTTCTTTTGAATCTTATATTCATCTTCTCTTCCACCTTTAGAGAAAACTAGTATGCATCTTCTATGGTGGTCATTCTAACCAGGCTCAACTCCTCTTGAATACTTGGCCTTAACCCATTAATGTAATAGGCTACCTTCTCCTTAATGGCCTTTGCATGACCGATTCTAATAGTAATCTTATAAAACTCTTCTGTATACTCCTTAACAGACTTGTTACCTTGCTTCAGTCCTTGTAGCTTCTTTAGCAACTCCATCTCATAGTCCACAGGAATGAACTGCTTCTTTAGTTTGTCCACCATCTGATCCCATTTGGTAATATTTCCTTTTCCTCTTCTATTCCTCTCTAACTGGACCTCCTTCCACCAAATACTGGCATGGCCCTTCAACTTTATTTTTGAAAACTTAACCCGATCTGGGTCCTCCACATCTCATACTAAAAGTATTCTTCCATATCATTGATCCAATCAATAAACTGTTCCAGATTTAAATCTCTAGAATATGTAGAAAATTTGATCTTGGACCTCTTTCTAATATTTGAAATGGCCCTGAACAACCTAATTTATACAGGATCTCCTACAGCTTCTTGTTCTTCCTTAGATAGCTCTTCTTCAGCTTCATCCTCACTTTCTTCTCTTGTTCTCGGCTCAAACCCTCTTCGCAACTGCTCTTGCAATGCATCGATTTGCCTTTGCAAGGCTCTAAAACCCTCTTCTGTCAAAGCATTCCTCCTAATATGATTTCTTCATGGAGGCATCTTAATCTCCATAGCAAACCCACAACCTCAGGTCCTGGTGCAAACTGCTTCACGATCGGTGATCTGTCTACACACTCAAGAACCCTTGCTCCGATACCACTTGATGAAGGGGGGTAAATCACAAAACACACAACAACAAAAATAGAACTTAGAAAATAGAATATTTCTTTATTAATTTGGACAACTCATTACATTACAAAAGCTCAATTACAATCAGAGGAATCAATCCTCACAAGTTGCAACATACTACAACTACACATCACCAAGCTCTGGAATCTTTTGCCTTCTGTAACCCCAAATCAGCTAGGGTTTTTGTTTTCCCACCTATTCTTGTCTCTACACTTCCCCCTTAACTCTTCTCCCCCATTTTTCCCAAAAATAGTCATATATAGCACTTTTTGGCGGCCTCCAGCTAAATTCAAAATTTGCAACTCCCTCCAAAAGTAGGTCAACTTCTGGGAAGCATAACTTTTGATCCGAGTGTCCGATTGATGAACCGTTTTAAGCACCGAAAACCTAGAGATGTGAACTATCACACCAAAAGTCTATAAATGGATTTCTATCAACTTTTTGGGGCATTATGGGACGTTTTAGTGCCTCATATCTCGTTCTAGAAATTTTAGGGGCTTTTCAGAAAACAAAAACTTTAATATCTTTCAATTCATAGATGATCTTTACTTGATTCCTTCACCAAAGGTCTTATATTTCATTTACAAATCTTCCTTCAAATTTTTACTTCCATCCATGCCTAAATGCAAACTTTCCTAAAATGGCAATTAAACTTTCTTGAAATAGCAGTTTGGAAAAACTGAAAGTCCCACATCATTATTCAAGTGATTATGGAACCAAAAATACTAATTATGCAAAGAAATGAAAACAACTATAATAATTTTTAATCGACATCTTTTTGGGTGATGCAAGATTTCCCTTACACCACTAGATGCTCCTGCATCACTTCTCCTCGAAATATATCTTAACTTCGTAGTTTACAAGGGAAGATATAGGCCATCCATCGATTTGTATCATAACTCATAGATAGGACTCAACCTTTCACTCAATTACTCAAGAAAGAATCAAAATTCCAATAGAATTCTAATTGTCAAAAATCTTTCAAAGACAAAAAACTACTTATTTAATCCTCCTGTTTACAACCAACAACTGTAGAAAATCCCTTTATTCTTTATACATCAGCTTCTACTAATGCTCTTGTGACATTACTAGCAAAACATGATGGCAAAGGCAAGGAACATGTATATTATATAAGTCAAACTTTGCTCTATTATGACGTGCATTATACTATCATAGAGAACAATGCTTAGCTCTTGTCTTTGCAACACAAAAGTTAAGACACTATCTCCTAAATGTTGAAATTCATGTCATGGTAAAATTTGATCCCTTGAAGCATCTCTTCACTAAAACAGATCTCTTAGGTTGCCTAGCTAAATGGGTTATGTTGTTAATAGAATTAAAATTTTATATTTATCTCTCAAAAAGCGATAAAAGGACAAGCGTTAACTGATAATTTAGCTAAAGCACCTTCACCTTTCTCTATTCAAAATAATGAAGAATTTCCTGATAACCAAATTTTAACTTTTGATAAAGATGATAAATGGGAATTATATGTTGATGGTTTAAGATGTAGAACTAGCTCAGGTGCTACTATAATATTAGTACCTCCTTCAGGTAAGTCAATTCCTCTTTCTTACCATCTAAACTTCTCATGCACACACAACATTGTTGAATACGAATCTCTCATTGCAGAACTCTGTGCTACTTTGTCTCTAAATATTAAACACATCACTATTTATGGTGATTCATAATTAATCATAAGAGAAGTCACCGAATCTTATCAAACAAAGCAAGATAAACTATCTCAATATCATGATCTTTCCTTATCATTATTAAAACAATTTTCATCTTTTACAATTGACACAATTCCAAGAAAAGATAATCGACATGTGGATACAATGGCAACGCAACTTCCCTTATATCCCATGAAGATTCACATGAAGAATATCAATTCATCATTCACAATCTCAAATCACTAGTAGTAGTTGAGGCCACACCCTTGGATATCATAACACAAGTTCTGACGAATGGTACTCCTATCTATTCCAATATTTGCGTTATGCTACCTTTCCTAATTCAGCTTCTAAAAACAAAGGAGTTCGTATACACAAACTCACAACATGCTACATTATTTTGTCCAATGTGTTGTATTGAAGAAGCTATAATGGTGTTCTTCTCTGTTGTCTTAATAAATCAAAAATTCCAATTGCACTCAAAGAGGCTCACTCCGGTACCTGTGGAGGGCATTTTGGAGGAAAAGATTTGGTACAAAAATCATTGCGTATGGGGTTTTATTGGCAAAGTATTGAGCAAGATTATTTTGCATTCATCAAGAAGTGCCCACAATGTCAACAACACAGTCATTTAATTCGAGCTCTTGCCCAAGGACTTCGAGCCCAAGTTTCACCTTGGCCATTTTCTGTATGGCGCTTGGATCTAATTGGAAAGATATCTCCTCCTTCCTCTCAAGGACAAACTTTCATCATTACCACCACCAATTACTTTACAAAGTGGGTTGAATCTATGGCACTACGATTCACAACCACTGAGGTAATTGTCGCTTCATACAAGATAGTATAATCTTATGATTTAACATTCCTTCCTCCTTGTTTTTTGACAATGGTACACCATTTAAGAACAAGGATGTGAAGGAATTCCTTGAAAATACCATATTCAACATCACTTCTCTATGTCATATTATCCATAATCAAATGGTCAAGCAGAAGCTTTAGATAAAATTATTGGACAAATTTTACGGAAAACTATTAATAAACATCACAAAGATTGGCACACTCAACTCTCCTATGTGTTATGGGCCTATAGGACAAGTGTTCGTACGGTTACTAGTACTACACCGTACAACCTTGTATATGGTGCCGATGTGATAATGCCCTTAGAGTTAGAAATTCCTTCATTGCGAGTTTCCCTAAAGACATTATTGATGATAACATGGAAAGAGATAAGAGATTACAGTGAATCAACACTCTTGACCATCTTAAAGCTAATTAGAAAAGCATCCAATGATTGTACAATGAATGAGTAATCCATCGTTCATTCGAAGTTAGAGATTTGGTACTCTATGAAAATCAACGTAATGTAAATACACCTCCTGGCAAAAAAGGAAAGTTCAGCCCTAATTGGCTAGGACCATATGTTATCACTGAAACTTATAGATTAGGAGTGTATAAATTAGCCGATGAACTAGGTATGCCTCTTAAAGAACCTATTAATGCTATGCATTTATGAAAATTTCATGCTTAAGATCGTATGTTAGATATTACTTTATAAAGAACTTAATCATTAATTGTTTCAATTTCAACAAGATAGCACATTTTGTCTTAATTCATTTAACAAGCTAGCATAAGATCTTTATTAAACAATTAAGCATTGTTGCATCTAATTAAATCATATTTTTTTAATATCACAATTGCATTAATTGGAAATAATATCATACTTTACTCATTTGCAAAATTTGTAATCATTGATGTATTTACTAAATAGTCTACAAAGATTGATTAGCTTAAATCACAATAGCATTAAATATATTTTCACATGATCATCACAATTATCACTTGTTGCATTTAATAAATAACATGTGAAACATCAAATAACACCATAGCATCAATGGAAAAACATCATATATATACATCAGTTTGAATATACAAATCATAACCGACTATCTCGTACATCAAAATGGGATGTCATAATACAATATAGGAGATACATATCATATAGCCAAACCACAATTACCAGATCCCTTAAGACCTGGTGGTGTATGAGTGATAGAAGGCTACCTATGTGAGGTTATGGACCACGAATGAATCCTAGAGGCACTCTGCCACCATAGACCCCTAAGCTCACCTCTAAGATCTCTCATCTCCCGCTGAGAATCCATGTAGAGCTGCTAAAATCTATCTCTCTTTGCTCTCACTTGATCCAACTTTGCTTGAAGAAATTGAGTAAAGGCATGACATGTCTTGGATGTAGGAGTTGTGGTGGCCTGATCTCATTATGTATGGAGGTCTGCCTCTGCACGCTCTACCCTCTAGATCGCCTGATCCCTCTCATTTGTAACATGATTTAAAGTGGCTTCCATAGCCACCTTGTATCTCATGAAGGGCATGAATATGTCTGCATGTCGCCCTGCTGAGTGTTGTGGATAGTATATCATTCACACTCACTACTTAGCAACCATACCCTCTATGACATGACTCACAAACTCACACCATCCTTGAGTACCAACTGTTAAAAGCAACACAAAGATAATATCAATAACTCATCATAAAAAATATATCTATACATGGTATCTTCATAAGCAAATAGTCATCAAAAGAAACATAACAACATTCTCACCAAGATCACCATCCTGCTAATCAAGATCTTGTACTACTATCGCTATAGCAACATCTATAGTTGCCTTTGTAGATGGGGGCATGGAACTGCTTGCCTCCCCTCACACAAATCGACTCAATCTCCTAGTGGCAATAGGACCTAGGCCATGACCACAAGCTCTCAACCTAGGTCTCTCCTTGGTCTCTTTGTCATCATCCACCTCCCACTGCCCTCGTCTTGGCCTCTCCTTGAAGATGAAGTGCAACGGCGTATCCTCCTAATCATCATTATTATCATCATCATATTCTCCATCGAAGTGACTGGAGTCATCCTCATCTCCTGATCATCCATGTGACCCATCCATGGTCATAGATCGCCTGTGGGATGACCGGCAGGGAAAAGTGGAGAAAGCAGAGTCATCTCCCACCAGGTCATGTAAGCTCAAGTAACACCGATGTCATCTACCTTTAACCCTGGCTCTGCATCTGCTACACCATCATCATCACTCTCGACTACCTCAATGATAGTCAGTCGTGGGGCACCATTAGCCCTAGTTGTGATGTGCGCTGAGTGTACATAGCTTGGACGCATGCTAAGGACACCTTGCACGTATCTAAACTATTGTATAACCCTATCAAAATAAAATTTGATGACAATGTGGTCTTGGCGACTGACTAGTAGTCAATCCATCTACATCTATGCTAACTATCTCTGCTGCCCCATCCATGGCTTGTGGCTGCAATATGGTCTCCAAATGATATCGCCGTGCCATAATCTGTCAAACACTACTCTCTAATACAACATATCACCATATATCCATCATCTAATAAGTGGATAGACATGTGCACGTGGATGTGTCAAGTTTGGGTCCATAGGAAACCCCGCTGGTCGTGTGCATCTAATATGCTCGAAGATCCATACCTATAGTAGGGTACATATCATCAAACTCTATGACTCATAATGAACATAATGACCCAGGTCTTAGTATAGGTGTGCAAGCATACTACACCCCCATGCGTAGAGCATCCTCTCCTCCTCCATCACTCTAATAGTGTGAACGAGGCACCCATGAAGATGAGTTCCTCGTACATCTGGTGTAACCACTAACACTATTATAGTGATCATGATGCGATGAATTAGGGGTATGTCTGCACAACCCTGCTCTAACCATCGAAGTGTGATATGTCCTCATCTGACTGGCATCACCACATGACCCAAGTAGTGAATGTGACTCACGTGAGTGTACTCCTCAAAGCGCGGCTCTACAATATGCACTACCTTCACTCGAACTGGAATTTGTAGGATGAGATACACATCTTTGAGTGTAATCATCATCTCTCTTGTAGGTAGATGGAAGGTAGACATATCTGCATCCCATCTCTCCATCAAGGCCATCAACATGCTACTATGGAATCTCATTGTGGGCATAGTAAACAGCCACCACATGCCTACATCCTATAGGAGACCTTAATCCATGTTAGATAGCATACCTATGTGGCTCCACAACAACATCATAAGTTGGCCACTAGTGTGCTCCCATATCTCGGGGACATCTTGTACATCAAACAACCAATTTCAAATCAATCTTTGCTCATCACAAATCAATTACTCATCTCTAGAAATCAAACTATGCCCTGTCCTTTGGGCCCATGTCCTCTCTAGACTAAGGCACCCCAGGAAGACCTGGGCACCCCAGAAGGACATGGGAGCCCTAAGAGGACTTGGGTGCTCAGAGAGGACTTGGGTTCCCTAGTTAGGAACCCTTGTCTAGAGAGGCTTAAATGGCACACAAAACAAGAAAAAGGTACTAAAACATGAAAGAACTGATGAAAGAAGTGAAGTCAAGAGTCTTACCTCCTGCTCAACTTGTCTATTTGCTACTCAAGACCATAGTGCATGCAGCCGCGGGGCCTAATATGGGCATCAGATCGGCATAATAACTCTCTCTCCTTCTCCTCTTCTTCTCTAAAAGTGATAATGACAAATGAATGGTTAAAAATTGAAATCTCCCTTTACTTATAGTACATGGATGAGAATTCCTTTTCACTATCTAGGAGTAAAAAGTGCATAACAATGTTCAATCATCTCTATCTTTGGCTGCCGAACTCAGATTTATGTGGCATTAGAATCCTAATTCTGTCCTTCATCAAACCCAATGCTTTGTGTCTTGATGTTATTTTGCAAAAGTAACCCCACCAAAACATTCTTTGTCAAGCTTTCCCTGAAATTCATTTGTGTTCTCCTCTTTAGACTAAGCAAACAAAAATAAGGGGGGCATATATCTCCCACAATTTTCACCCTAATCATGTCTCATCACTCATCCCTTTAGTTTTTATAACTAACTTATTTGTTTGTTGTTTGCAGGTTGATTTGATTATTTGTCTAATATAACTTTCTTTGCAGGTTGTGGTTCCTAACCTTTGTGATCTTGCAGGATTGCAGATTGGGGGCTTCTTCCTCTTGTTTGGCAACACTTGACTTCCTCTATAGTATCCTTTTGGCTATCATTTGTGATTATTGTATTTACTTTTCTTTAGTTACATATGCACGTAGTGTCATATGGCCACTAAAGTGGGGGCTAAATGTTATGTCATAAATTGTGCTCCTGCTTGTGTTAGCACAATTTCACTAAGTTTAGCTTCTACATTTTAGTGTTCCTTAACCCCTTTCATCATTGGACATTCTAAACCCTTATTCATGTTTACCTTATCAAGGAAATGTCGCATTTCAGAGAAATTACTGATAAAACTCAGAAAGAAACTATGGTTTCCGATCATTTAGGGCACCTTTAAGCCTGATTTGAAGTAAAGTTTGGAGGTTGGACTTGGGCACCTGCACGCTAGTCCTTCCCTAAATCTTGGGATTCCAAATTTTATTTTGGTTTCGACTTATGTCATGTGCTTCAAGACTCCAAATTTAAATTTTCATTTTCGCGCGATGTCAGCATATTATTTTGATTTATTTCATTTCTAAGGTTAGGTATTTAAAGATAATTCAAAATCATTTTATCACACACAACTATCATGCAAGCTTACTACACCAAAATTCTTCTACAAGTGTTATTGAAGGTCTACAAAGTGTTGAAGCTCATTAAAGAATTGGATCTTTCCTTGGAGCTATGTTGTGAAGGTTACGATTCAAGATCTTGAGTCTATCTTGCCCTTCCTAGGGTTTGTGAAGCCTTTTGTATGATTGGGAGAAGGGTTGAAGCCTCCAACTTGAGTTTTGGAATCCTCCATGGATATGGTTGCCTCGCCTTCTTGTTCTGTAAGTCTTCATTGGTGTCATCTCCTTGAGATGAAGCTATTGTTTCCTTGAGTGAAGCATTGTGTGGATCTATTCCTTGATGCTTGAGTCATTTAGGATCTTGAATTTGTTTATGCTTACACATTTGGTTTATGAGCACACACATCTGTATACTTTGACATTGGCTATGGTTGAGGTAGAAACACCAAAGATGAGGTTTGACTGAGGCAAACTCCTATATAGCCACAACCTTCCTTCTCCTTCTTTTATTTGTGTAGGTCAGATTTGAGAAGGTTTGATGGAAAGGAGTGAAGAAGAAACATGCATTACAGTCACATCATCATGAAAGTTACAGATTTGCCCTTGGAAGATTCACAAGACTATTTCGTGGGTACCCAAGTCTTTCAGGACCTAAGATCTGGGATTTGGGATCCTTTACAGAGTCAGACATCTGGTACAAATACTTATGCATCCGAAGAACTTATAGGACTATTTCATAGGCATCCTAGTCTTACAGGCCTTCAAAATTTAGGTGCATAGTCACTGTGGTCCCTCATTTGCATTTCTATATTCAGTCTATAGATTTCTGCTCCCAGAATCCATTTGTTCATGCATATCTTGTACCTAGAGTTTGTCTTATCATTAGCTCGTTAGGGTTTGCAAAAATCTAGTTGAGACATCTTTTTATGTATAGAAACAGAGGAATAGGATACTTGTACTTAACACTCTCATAGTGGTTGAGCTCGGTTCATATTCTGAATATTAGTGTACAAAAAGAGGGGCTTGACCTAGTTTGCGCATGTTAATCATTCTCTCTCTTTTCACACTAAATAACTACGCACAAGAATCTTCTCATACCAAAGGTTATAAATACCAAGGAGATCTCCTCCCACAACCTAACAACTAGGCTCTAATACTAAATGAAAAGAAATTTGTAGCCATAATAAACTATTTTCACATAACACCAAGAGAGAAAATATGCAAACAAGTATTTAGAATCCACGATGTAACAAAATAGATAAACATACCATCAAGATAACACCAGATGTACCTTGGGAAAAACTTCATGAGTGAAAAAGATAGCCTTCAAAATCACCTGCACTTAATGTATTATTCAACAATGAAAACATTACAATACACTTATAGAGCCTCCATGAATATTTCTAAAAACATCAAGCTCCTGCAATGCATCCTCCATGTTTCCAAGAAAATGGGTAACCATGCAACCACATATCCCATGCCAAGATTCACATATGCACTCTATAGGTATGAGGCCCACCCTTGTGCGACTGAATTAGTTCCACTTTTAGACCATGTTGTTTTGCTTTGCCCTAGCCAAGGGTTCGATTTATGAGAATGTGACTCTATCTTCGAGACAATGTAGTGTAGATGTGGAATATCACCTATCTATGCTTGAACTAGAACATGTAGTGTTGTAGTACGAGGCTACCATGTGTTGTACTTCTTGTTTTGAGGATGAGACCTATTGTTCAGATTATCCTTGTCATGTGGACATTTTAGGGGCTATTGACCCCTGTGGATTCAGACATTTATGAACTTACCTTATACCTTGGTTTGATTATGGACTATGTTGTGATGATGTTATAACTTTGCATGTTAGATTTCAGTTGATTCTAGGAAGCTTAATATGAGGTTAATTTGATGCAATCAAAATATTAGTGGATGAGTAATGAATGAAATATTATGTAGTTTGACCCTTACTTGATGTTTAGAAAATGCAAGTGAATTATGAAGCATATATATGCTAGCATGTGTATTATCAAGGATATCTATGATTATGTGATGTTGTGTGTGTATGCTTTCCTTTTGCTTTGGCTATGGTGAACATGTCCTACTGATTCATTTGCAGAAGTGTGCAAGTAAAGTTTCCATGCCCATGGAAAATTCAGAGGTCATTTTAGTAACTCCATGTGAAATCTGTGTTTAGCCGACCTAGTCCCAAGAGGGACCAAGGTCAATTGTGATGGAGCATGTTGAATTTTAATGTTTGTATTTGATATTCCTTTTGACTAGGCTTTACCCCTTTGTAATTGATTTATTAAGGTGTTGTGAAATGTAATGTTTGAATTTGCACTATTTAATTGCTTTTTAATTTTGAGCCTTTTATGTGGATTTATATAACTCATGGTGTTTATTTTGGTCAAATAATGACCCTAGCTTATACCCCTAGGGTCTATGACCAATTTAAGCATGTTAAACCTTAGGTTAACCTTCATTTGATCACTTTAACTTTACCCTAAAGTTAAGTGACGAAAATTTGAAGTTGGGAGGAGTGGTGGATGGGTCAGGGATTCCACCATGACCAACTCCACTTTCCAAGGTTTTTGGTCTTCCTTATCTTCAAGACTTGAGGAGTCTTCAAGACCCCCAAGTGTGAGAGACCCCATCTCCAATGCTCTCACACATGTGTGAGATCATCTTTGAGGGAATGGGCTTGCATTGATGGATAGGAGAATGACATGTGTCATATCCTTATCCTCATGGAGTGCCCCATGTGGGATTCCCCTCTCCACCTTGCCCTCACACATGTGGGAGAGCACATGTGGGAGAGAGTGAGGCTCGGTGGGATGGGAGTGTGACATGTGTCACCTCCACATCCCTTAGAGTTTGCAAGTGGATTGTGAGGAGGAAGGAGAAGGTGACATGTGTCACCTTCTCATTCCTCAAGACTCTTTGGTGTAGCCTATTAAACTCCATCTTGGAGAGATGGAGGGGGTTCTTCAATTTTTGGTTTTCTTTGTACTTATGGACTTGGGGAGATAGCTAGAGTTAGAGGCTTTTTGGGAGACAAGGAAATAGCAAGGAGGCTTGGGAGCTCTCCGTCAAACTCTCACCATTTTGGGATTAAAAAGGTAAGCACTAAGGCTTGATGCCTTCCCTTTGTTTTTACATTTAAATGTGTGTGATGAATGCTTTGTGTATTTTTGAGTTTAGTGTATTTGTTGTGTGGGATTCTTTTAGGTGTTGATGAAGCTCTCCATTGAGGAGAGCTCATCTTGTTTGGGGTGGGAGAGGAGTGAACCTCCTCAGGAGTTACCTCATTATATTTGGAGGTAGGGTTGTCCATGAAAGTGTATTTTGATGCATTGGAAATTTTGGGGTGAAGGCATGAGTGCCTTGGATTTTTGTGACATTAAGTTTTTGGAGAAGGCAAGAGTGCCTTGATAATTTGATATATTGTGATTTGCTCTTTTAGGTTTCCCCCTTGAGTGAGAGCAGTCCACTCTCCTACCCCCAAATATCCATGAAAATGGATTTGTAATGTGCAATCCTTGGGAGGGTTTGTTCTTACTTATGTGAGTGTATTTTGGTGTTATGTTCTTGTCGTGGTTTGAACCCGGTTACATGGGTGACCTCCAAGCTTGGGGGTGACTTGTTCTCAAGTCTATGGTTGGGAGGTGAGCTCCCATGGGCATGTGGAAGCCTTCTTTTGATCTTTTTTTGTAGGTTTGGTGACATTGGGTGTTGGAGCTTTAGATGAGTCTTGGTTTAATGAGTTTTGTTGTGTATGGCATTTTGGTTACCATGGCCCTTGTGGCCTTGCAAGAGTTATGTAGATGAAAGTAAACTCACTTGTGAGTTCTTTGTACAAAAAAAAGATATATGTATGTGTATTCTATTTATTTTTAATGAAAGATGAGCTATTTCACTTCCTTACTTGGCCTAAAAAAAATATTTATGTAGGAATGAAACAAAGAAAGAAAAAAAAGGTCTCTCTCTCTCTCTCTATCATTTAAATGAATATTTTATTGCTGGAAAAGAAAAGAGATTAATCTTGTTACTTCATGTTGTTTGTTGTAGAACAGAGAAAAAAAAATATTTAAACATTCTATTTCAGTTTGTAGGAGAAAAGAAAAAGTTATTGTTCTTTACACAAAAAAAATTATCAGAGTACACTATATATATATATATTGGAATATTGCAATTCACTGTCCTTTTTGTTATACAAGATTATAGAGGTATTAAATTTTGTTATACACACACACACATCCTTATTGGGATTTCTGAGCTGAGAGTTTTTAATTGTTATCATTTTTCTTTATCACAAAACACATATAAATACATATATGTGTGTATACACACACATAGATATATATATACCTCTCATATATGTATATACCTCATTTTATATGAGGTAGCATTAAACAAAAGCATATCTATTAAAAGAAAAAAAAAGAGATCGTTGCAGTGAAGACCCGTTAGGGTTTCTGATTATCAAGGAAACTTTACAAAAAAAAATTGAGTTCAGCGGCATCCTTGTTTCCGCCACCACCGCCTATGCCGAAGTGAGGGGCAGGGGGTGCGTCCCTTCCCCTCCCCTCATCCTTACTACAGCGTTGTTGGTGCCTAAACTTGCCCCCTTCATTTTATCACTGGCATCTTCCTCTTCCGGCACCCATCTCTGTAACCCTATACTCTCCTTTGGATGTCGCCACCTGTGGCTAGTTTCATGTGTCCCTGCATTTTCTTAAACCTAACCTTGCACCATTATATATATAATGGTTAGTATATTTTGTATATACTAACCATTATACTCAGAACAAAATATACTAACCATTTTATATATATATATACTCAATGCTATAGAGAAAAATAAGAATAACAAGTTATAACCCTTCATAAACCAATCTTTTTACAAAAAAATCAGAGGGTTCCATGAAAACCTGTGAGGAGCAACCTGCAAATAAAAAAATATAGAGAGCAAAAAAAATAACAAAGAGACTAGAAAACTATGAAAAGGAGAAAAATAGGGTTAGGGTTGTAGAGAAGAAAAATAAATAGAAAACAAAATAGAAACAATGAGATTTGGGTTTTGGAGGAAAGAAGGGAAATAGAGATATAGAAATAATTAGGGTTGAGAATTAGAGGAAGCCAAATAACTTATGAAAATAAATTATCTAAATATTGTTTATAATGTGCATGCGAATTCTTTTCATCCTAATTTTCTTTTCTCTTAAAACCTATCAAGGATAAGAGAAAAGGATTATTTGGTGAGTTTTAAGAAAGCTATTTTATTGCCTTATTTAATTGCTTTCTGATTTAGAAAAAAAATGTTAAGAAATTTATTTAATTTAAATTTTTTTATTACCTTATTTAATTTCTTTTTGATTTATTGGGTTAAGTGGGTTTTAAATTATTTAATTAAAATCCTTTTATTGCCTTATTTAATTACTTTTTGATTTATTGGGTTAAGTGGGAAATAATGTTAGGAAATTTATTTAATTTAAATCCTTTTATTGCCTTATTTAATTACTTCTTGATTTATTGGATTAAGTAGGAAATAATGTTAGGAAATTATTTAATTTAAATCCTTTTTTTGCCTTATTTAATTTCTTTTTCATTTATTGGGTTAAGTGGGTTTAAATTTACCCTAGGCCCTTTAAACTAATTTTAGTGGGTTATTTTAAAGGGGTTTGGGGTGTGGGAAATAATGTTAGGAAATTTATTTAATTTAAATCCTTTTATATCTATTATGGCTAGTGCTTAGCTTAAGGGTGATTTTTAATTAATTGTTCTCTTTAAAAGATGTGAATAAAATGTATTAATTATATTTACTTGGAAAAATAAGGAAATGAAGGAATAAAGTAGATTTATGATGGTATTTAGATTTAATTTATATTTTTCTTTTGAAAAGGTTGCAATAAAGGTTGTTATTTTTAAAAATTATTTCCCCATTAATAATGAGGTGGCGTTATGCCAGATTTTTTCCTAGATTAGGAAGGGGATAATTAAGTGGATTATTTCATGTGTTTAATTTTATCACATTAATTGTCTTTGAGCAATTTTAATTAAGACTTAGATGGAATTGTTGTATCTTAATTTTGTTATAGTTTTAGGGTTGGATTTCAATACTTATTGAAATCACATCACCCCATCTAGGACAACTAGGGTTAGTTCCTACTCCGAAATCTACCCTCTTAAGCGACGCTCTTCACGTCACACAACCCCCTTAGTAGGCTTACATATCGTAGGGGTTGTGAAAGGTGATCGCATTACCCCAACGTTTGATTGACGTGTTGTGCCTTTGTGCATATAAAACTGAGCATGCTTGATGCGTGCAAGGGAGTTTTTAGGGACGAGTAGAAAAGTTTTTGATATTTCGTGTCATGACCACATGACAAATGTGGACATGACACGTGTGTTGTGTGTTGTGACCACATGGGAAATGTGGGCATGACAATAGGAGAGCTCACTACAACCTTAGACAATAAGCCAAAGGTTATGCAAGCCAACCTTAACAACTACTCGTGCTTGTTTTTATAAATTCAAGCTTGCAAAAAACCACTAAGTGGTATTAAACATAAACTATATGCCTTAAAACATAAGCTCACTAAACCTTGTCCCCTAAAACCACTTTTTGGTACCAAGTTTTCTCAATATTAAATATTTTTGCAATGTGCAATCCACATTAAATATTTATCTCAATGTTACACTACATTAAAGTTTTAGTATGGAAGTTCATGTGTCTCCTTCCAAGTACAAAATTTACTTCAAACCAAATCTAGATGGTGTCATAAATTAACTCAGTTTCTTTGTAGCTTAGGGGATTTTAGATTTGAATTGCAACTATCAGCTATGAAATGTAACATGTAGATGTGATTTCACCCAACATTGTAGTGGAAAATGAGATGTTGCTAACACAATTCATCTCTTGTATGTGCGACATGTAAAAATAACCCCACTAGTTAATTAATTCATTAATAACCCTATCATCTTAAGGATATTTATTAATGAAGTGTGTGTTGCACCATCCTTTTACCATGTTTTTCCAAGCATGTTGTCTATGTAGGCTAAATTTCCAATTTTGTTACCTTTATCTTCTTAGAAAGAAGGTTTACCTTATCTGAATGGATGTTTTGACTCAAGTCTTTGAGCTTGTGTACCAAATACATTATCCCTAGACATTTTTATTCACTTAGAGGAATCTGCAATGGTTCACACTAATGCTCAACCCATTTACCTTTTTTTAAAAATATAATACCATACCATACCATAGTTTGAGGTTTGAACATTCATTTTTGGTTTGTAATTATGCACATATAGTGCTTTATTTTCATATTCCACAATTTTATATTCCTTTTCATGGTATTTTTGGAATAGAAACAATGTAATGCACAATTATAATGAGAGCCTCTTACTTCTAATATATTGTTTATTTTGATGGTTGTTAATTCTTTTCTTGTTACGTCGAGAGGCATTCTACACTCACAACAAGGGCTGAAAGATTTAGATTCTCGTAAATAATTAAGATTCAGATTCCCATGTAAACAAAGTTCATAAATGTGTAAATAAATAAATTCATGGAAAAATAGAAAAACTTGGGTAGTTATGGAGTGAAATCTTTATCACGTGTGTAGAAGCCAAATGGATAGAAAAATAGAAAACAAAAATCCAAAGAAAGAAAAAAGCAAATAAAAAAATAAAATCAATGCATGGGGGTAGTGGCATGGGAGAATAAACAAAAAATATTCAATAGAATTGGTCCACTGTGGAATTAAAATCAGGGTTACTAATAGGGTTAGAGTTAAATTAGGGTTAAGGTTAAGGATAAAATTAAGGTTCTCGATAGAATGAGGTTTAGGGTTACAATTCAAATTAGGGTTACAATTAGGGCATATATATAACCAAAGGTTTGGGTTTATAATTAGGTTTACGGATAGAATTAGCATGTGGGTTAGGTTTAGGTATAGAATTAGGGTTATGGGTTTGGTTATAATTAGGGCAAATATATAAGGCAAAAACACTAGAGTTAAATTAGGGTTAGGGTTAAGCATAGAATTAAGGTTAGTGATACAATTAGGGTTAGGATTACAGGTCAAATATAAGATAGAATTAGAGTTAGAGTTACAGTTCAAATTTAGGATAGAATTAGGGTTATCATTATGGTTACAATTATGACAAGTTGTGCTAACATTACACTTAGCATATATTTCTATGAACATAACCATAACCCTAATTAGATTAAAATCATAATCCTAATATTATAATATAGGTTAGATATATAATTATAATTATATATTATATTATATAATTAATATAAAAAATATATAATTATAATTATTATATAAAATATTATAATATTATATTATATAATTATAATAACTCTTATAATTATATAATATAGTTAGAATTGGGCTTGCCGCTACAGATGTTACTAGCATACCTATATTTAAAAATATATATCTAAAGTATGCTGAGAGATATCCTTCTCGAGGCACCTATTTTTTAATCAATTTACCTCAAATAGGTGCAATAGGTGCCTCGAGAAGGATATCTCTCAGCATACTTTAGATATATATTTTTAAAATAGGTATGCTAGTATGTATTTTGTAAATGAACAATACCAATGTTATTTATCGAGAACTAAAAATGAATAAACTACATAAATAACATAATAGAAGTTTGTGATTGAAGATAGTAAAGACGTTGACTAATGAAACTAATAAAGAACCTTCTAAAATTGTTCAATACAATTAATGAATATGAAAAATTGTGCATGTTTTTTGTTATGAGCAATAACATTTGAAATATATATACTATTGTAGTACTTTACATTACATCTTTTGTAAATATTAACAATATCTATAATTTCTTAATGTAATTGTAAACTATTTAACAATATCGTATAATTACTTTACATTTGAGTAGATATATGCATATTTCTTAAATAAATTAAATATATTTATTATATTGCTAATTATAATATTTTAAGTTATTGATTTGAAAAACAGATTATTTATGGTTGACAATTAGGACCAAGGATGGAGTTTGGAGTCTTTTAGGAACACAGTAGCATTCAAACTAGTAAATAGGAATGTGGAGTGGACTGGTGTAGGTTAAGGAAGGTTTAGGATCCTCTTAAGATGCATTTGGTTGAAATTGTAGACTTGAAAAGTACCTAGAGTGGTGTAACTAACAAAATTTCCCCTTTTACTAGGTGATGAATGTAAGAGTGCTAGCTGATGAATGTGAAAATGCCTTAGAAAATGCATAAATGTCCTAGTGAATGCATAATCACCCCAACAAATATGATTGTGGAAATTGATAAAATACACACTTTATGCATGGGAGTAGAATGCAAATGGTTTGGGAAGTCCAATTGCTTCATTTGAGTGACTAAAGGCCTTTCACTTGTCTTGGAAGTGAGGACGTGTCTATTTGAAGGTTGTGGATGAAGTTTCTAAGGTTGGCTCTTGTAAACAATTTTAGTTTATGTGTAGAAAAAGGAAATTCGCTTGTTTGGAGGCAAAACAAGCTTTGAGGAGCAACTAAGTGTTGTGTTGCTCCAGTAGCCCATTGAGGCATTGTAATGCTCATAAATTTGATGATTTAGTGGCACTAGCTAATAGATTGCACTCTTCTTAGAGTTTCCCCACTTTCAAATGGTTTCTATAATTTGGAAATTGATGTTGAGTCTCATTCTTTGTGTGCTTCCTCCATTGTTGAGCATATGTTGTGTCTAATTTAGTTAGTTTGAATAGTTATTTAATTGACAATTTACATCAATTTGTTGTTTGTTTTTTTTAAAGAGAGGTAAAAATTTGTTAATCAAGTAAGATTAGTACAGAGCACTAAAAGCCAGCAGGCCAAACAATAAGAAAGAAATAGCAACCACTCAGGTCCCTCTCGGAACCCCCAAATAATCTCTTATGTCCACCAAAACTAGCTCCTCTAAAATCCCAGAATATTCTGTGGACAAGTGTCCCCAGTCCCCAACATTCCACATCCCCATCTCCTCATAAGCCCACTTTGCCAAACAATCAACAACCATGTTCCAGGTAAGTGCAAGAAGATGGGGGGCCAAAAAGGGGTCTTAAGTGGCCACTTTTTTTTTGAAATCAGGAAATATTGGCCTTAGATGAGAAATTGAGCATAGTTACACTCAAAATTTGGAGATACAACCAAAACAATGTTCGTAGTGCTCTGAGTCTACTTTCTAAACTACTATTTTTTTTTTGAAAATGGCATAGATTAAGGGGTTCAAAAGAGGGAGCCACATAAATTGGTGTTGTTTCTGTCAAAAAAACATAACATAGCATGTTTTGTGGCTCCCTCAAAAGGTCAACTTTTTTTTGGTATTTTTAAAATTGCTTTGGTGAGAAATTAGCTAATAGCATGTAGTTTATGCCCGATTTTTCTGATAATTTTTTGATGAATATTTAATTTTTTACTAATTTTCAAAGTGGACACATCCTAAAAAATAGAATTTTGGCCGTGCTACCCCTATAAATTTTGAAAACTAATTGAATTTTTTTTTTCGTTTTTTAATATTTGTAGAATGGAGTCTAGTTTCTAAATATGTAATTTTTTTGAAATTTACAATGAAAAAAAGACCAAACAGTGGTTTTTGACCAAAAATGGAAACACAAATAGAAGAAATTAAAGATGAAAGGCTTAACATTGTTAAAATGTGAAAAAAATCACATCGTCAAATAGCTAAGAGAAAGCCTAACATTACCTAGGTGTTTGATTTGTTCGACCTTGAAACATGTGCAAATCTGAGGGTTAGCATGAACGAAATTATGTGAAATCTTGAAGAATATGGAAAAACACGTCTGTGGCTGTTTAAAAGGCACTCCAAGCCTTTGGGTTGGAAATCCAAAGAAAATCCCAAGCCCAAGGCTTGGGATTCCCAAAACAAAACATAACGCGAGTGCGTTATAACGCGCTCGCGTTATGTTTTGCTTTGCATTTTTTCTTTTCCACAAAAGTTTGTTGTTTGTCATGTTTGAAATAATGTGACTGCGTTATAACGCGCTTACGTTATGTTAACCTTAAATTTTTTTATGTTCAAGGCTATTAATCATGTATGTATGTATGTATGCCTATATGCCTATATGTATGTATGTATGTATGCCTATATGCCTATATGTATGTATGTATGTATGTATGTATGTATGTATCTATGTATGTATGTATCTATGTATGCCTATATGTATGTATGTATAGTGTCGAGGGCAGAGGAGGGTAGAGATGGGAGTGAGCCAGATAGGGGAGGAGAGGGGTGGATAAGGATTGAGTGATTAAGGTTTAAGGTTGAGGGTTGAGCTTTTAGGGATAGGATTTAGAGTTTAGGGATAAGGGATTAGAGTTTAGGACCTTGAGGCATTAGGGTTTAGGGTTGAGGCTTTAGGGATAGCGTTTAGGGTTAAGGGTCGAGGGATTAGGGTCAAGGTAGAGTGTTGAGGGTAGATGGATTAGGGATAGGGTTTAGGGTTGAAAGTTTAGGGTTGAGGGATTAGGGTTTAAGGTATAGTTTAGTAGTTCTTGTGGATAGAACCAGTAAACAATGGGAGATTATTTTCCTATTTCATAACAATATACCTCCCCTAAGTGCGGGGTGGACAGCAAGAAACATAGATGTACCCCAATGCAAATCTTTTCTCATAATGATTATCCTTCTGATTTCAACTGTTAATTACTCATTGTGGATGTACCATATGCAAAGCTTGTCTGATAGTGTGTACACCTATTGGCATAATGAATCCCAAATGGGCCTAGAGAAAAACATGCCATATAACATTACTAACATTAAAAAAGTTCATAGCCATTTTTCTGACATATTCTTGCAACTCAAATATCTTTAAGAGAAGAGTGTCAAAACTGATGGGTTTAACAACCTAACATAAGGCAAAGCAGTTTTGTTGGGTTTAGGGATAGGGTTTAGGGTTTAGGGTTGAGGGATTAGGGTTTAGGGTTGAGCGATTATGGTTTAAGGTATAGTGTTGAGGGTTGAGGGTTTAGGGATAGGGTTTAGGGTTGAGGGATTAGGGTTTAGGGTTGACGGATTAGGGTTTAGGGTTGACGGATTAGGGTTTAATGTTGAGAGTTGAGGGTTGAGGGTTTAGGGTTTAGGGATAGGGTTGATGGTCAAGGTATTAGGGTTAAAGTAGAGTGTTGAGGGTAGAGGGATTAGGCATAGGGTTTAGGGTTGAAGGTTTAACGATTAAGGGTTGAGGCTTTAGGGCTGAGGGTTAAGGGGTTGGGGTTTAAAATATAGTGTTGAGCGTCGAGGGTTTATGGATAGTTTTAGGGTTTAATTTTTAAGGGTTAAGGGTTGAGGGATAGGGTTTAGGGATAAGGGATAAGGGATTAGGGTTTAAGGTATAGTGTCGAGGGTTGAGGGTTTAGGAATAGGGATAGCATTTAGGATTTAGGGATGAGGGATTAGGGTTGAGGATTGAGGGATTAGGGTATAGTGTCGAGGGTTGAGGGTTTATTGATAGTGTTTAGGGTTGAGGATTGAGGGATTAGGTTTTAGGGTTGATGGATTAGGGTTTAAGGTATAGTGTTGAGGATTGAGGGTTTAGGGATAGGGTTTAGGGTTGACAGATTAGGGTTTAGGGTTGACGGATTAGCATTTAATGTCAAGGTTAGGGTTAGAGTGTCAAGGGTAGAGGGATTAGGATAGGGTTTAGGGTTGAAGGTTTAAGGATTGAGGGTTAAGGCTTTAGGGATGAGGGTTTAAGGCTTAAGATATAGTGTCAAGTGTTGAGGGTGTAGGGATAGGGTTTAAGTTTTAAGGGTTAAGGGTTGAAGGATAGGGATTAGGGTTTAAGGTATAGTGTTGAGGGTTAATGGTTTAGGGATAGGGTTTAGGTTTGAGGGATTAGGGTTTAGGGTTGATGAATTGGGGTTTAATGTTGAGAGTTGAGGGTTGAGGGTTGAGGGTTGAGGTTGAGGGATAGGGTTAATGGTCAAGGGATTAGGGTTAAATAAGAGTGTCGAGGGTAGAGGGATTAGGGATAGGGTTTAGGGTTGAAGGTTTAAGGATTTAGGGTTGAGGATTTAGGGATGAGGGTTAAGGGATTAGGGTTTAAGATATAGTGTCAAGTGTCGAGCATGTAGGGATAGGTTTTAGGGTTCAAGTTTTAAGGGTTAAGGGTCGAGGGATCAGAGTTAAGGGTTGAGGGATTAGGGCTTGATGTTGAGTGTTGAGTACATTGAGGTTCGAGGGTTAAGGGTTTCGAGATAGGATTGAGGGTCGAGGGATTAGGGTTAAAGTAGAGTGTCGAGGGTATAAGGATTAGGGATAGGGTTGGAGGGTTTAGGGATAAGGGAATAGGGTTTAAGGTATAGTATCAAGCCCGTTGAGGGCCTAGGAATAGGGATAGCATTTAGGGTTTAGGGATGAGGGATTAGAGTTGAGGGATGATGAATTAGGGTTGAGGGTTGACGGATTAGGGTTTAGGTCCGTAAGGTTTAGGGTTGAGGGTTGAGGGATTAGGGTTTAAGGTATAGTGTTGAGGGTTTAGGGATAGGGTTTAGGGTTGATGGATTAGAGTGAAGGGTTGAGGGATTAGGATTTGACATTAAGGGTTGAGGCTTTAGGGTTTAGGGTTTAGGGATAGGGTTGAGGGTCGAGGGATCAGAGTTAAGGGTTGAGGGATTAGGGTTTGACATTGAGGGTTGAGGTTGAGGTTCAAGGGTCAAGGGTTTAGGGATAGGGTTGAGGGTCGAGGGATTAGGGTTAAAGTAGAGTGTGGAGGGTATAAGGATTAGGGATAGGGTTGGAGGGTTTAGGGATAAGGGATTAGGGTTTAAGGTATAGTATCGAGTCTATTGAAGGTTTAGGAATAGGGATAGCATTTAGGGTTTAGGGATGAGGGATTAGAGTTGAGGGATGATGGATTAGGGTTGAGGGTTGAGGGATAAGGTTTAGGGTTGAGGGTTGAGGGATTAGGGTTTAAGGTATAGTGTTGAGGGTTTAGGGATAGGGTTTAGGATTAAGGGATTAGAATGAAGGGTCGAGGGATTAGGATTTGACGTTGAGGGTTGAGGGTTGAGGCTTTAGGGTTTAGGGATAGGGTTAAGGGTCGAAGGATCATAGTTAAGGGTTGAGGGGTTAGGGTTTGATGTTGAGGGTTGAGGGTTGAGGGTTAAGGTTCGAGGGTCAAGGGTTTAGGGATAGGATTGAGGGTCAAGGGATTAGGGTTAAAGTAGAGTGTGGAGGGTATAAGGATTAGGGATAGGGTTTGAGGGTTTAGGGATAAGGGATTAGGGTTTAAGGTATAGTATCAAGTCTATTGAGGGTTTAGGAATAGGGATAGCATTTAGGGTTTAGGGATGAGGGATTAGAGTTGAGGGATGATGGATTAGGGTTGAGGGTTGAGGGATTAGGGTTTAGGGATAAGGTTTAGGGTTGAGGGATTAGGGATTAGGGTTTAAGGTATAGTGTTGAGGGTTTAGGGATAAGATTTAGGGTTGAGGGATTAGAGTGAAGGGTCGAGGGATTAGGATTTGATTTTGAGGGTTGAGGGTTGAGCCTTTAGGGTTTAGGGATAGGGTTGAGGGTCAAGGGATCATAGTGAAGGGTTGAGGGATTAGGGTTTGACGTTGAGTGTTGAGGGTTGAGGTTTGAGGGTCAAGGGTTTAGGGATAGGGTTGAGGGTTGAGGGATTAGGGTTAAAGTAGAGTGTGGAGGGTATAAGGATTAGGGATAGGGTTGGAGGGTTTAGGGATAAGTGATTAGGGTTTAAGGTATAGTATCGAGTTTGTTGAGGGTTTAGGAATAGGGATAACATTTAGGGTTTAGGGATGAGAGATTAGAGTTGAGGGATGATGGATTAGGGTTGAGGGTTGAGGGATTAGAGTGAAGGGTCGAGGGATTAGGATTTGACATTGAGGGTTGATGGTTGAGGGTTGAGGCTTTAGGGTTTAGGGATACGGTTGAGGGTCGAGGGATCATAGTTAAGGGTTGAGGGATTAGGGTTTGACATTGAGGGTTGAGGTTCGAGGGTCAAGGGTTTAGGGATAGGGTTGAGGGTCGAGGGATTAGGGTTAAAGTAGAGTGTGGAGGGTATAAGGATTAGGGATAGGGTTAGAGGGTTTAGGGATAAGGGATTAGGGTTAAAAGTATAGTATCAATTTTGTTGAGGGTTTAGGAATAGGGATAGCATTTAGGGTTTAGGGATGAGGGATTAGAGTTGAGGGATGACGGATTAGGGTTAAGGGTTGAGGGATTAGGGTTTACGGTATAGTGTTGAGGGATTAGGGTTTAAGGTATAGTGTTTAGGGATAGAGTTTAGGGTTGATGGATTAGAGTGAAGGGTTGAGGGATTAGGATTTGACATAGAGGGCTGAGGGTTGAGGCTTTAGAGTTTAGGGTTTAGGGATAGGTTTGAGGGTCAAGGGATCAGAGTTAAGGGTTGAGGGATTAGGGTTTGATGTTGAGGGTTGAGTTCTAAAGATAGGCAAATAGAGATTTTGTATTTAGGTTATTTAGATGTTGATGGGTTTAGACTTGAGCTGAAATGTTGGACTATTAATCTAGCCTGAAGAGAGTTTTTGTCATTGAATGTAGATTTATGGGTTCAATTATATTGATTGCCTCTCTAGTTTTGGGGTGTGGATGTTTTGAAATCAATCAGGAAGTCTTCAGGAGACTTTGTGGAAGTGGATTGGCAATCGCTTGACAGAACCCCTACTATTTATGCTTGGATAAGGATTTGTCACAAACTAGAACTTCTTCTTCCAAAGAAGATCTATCTTTCTTCCTTGATGGGCATTTTCTATCAAGAACTTGATTATGAGGGCTTGCCCCTTCATTGTTATGCCTATCATATGGCAGAGTATCTGGCAAGCTCTTGCAGGAAACATGAAAAGTTCTCCCTCAAAAACCTTGTGGTCATTCAAGTTTGAAGGGGAAGGTTTGGAAAGAGAAATGGATCACCAAAGAGATGAAGAGTTTCTTATTTCTCAGACACCATCAGTGGTTTTTCTCTGATGCAGAGGACCTACCAAGATGGAAATCATTTAAAGATTATATCATCTCCAAAGGAAAATCTCCTAATTCTCTCATAATGTCATCCTTCAGCAAGGCAGGACCAAGTGGCTTAGCTCTTCCAGTCATGGATCCTCCCATATTTAAGAGGAATTGTAAGGCTTGGAAGTGTCAGTTGATAAAGCATAGGATGTGGTCATCCCTGCTTGTGTTAAGCAAGATAATGCACAGGATGTGATCAATCTATAGCAGGACAAAATGCGAGCGCATTATAATGCGCTCGCATTTTGTTCTACTATAGAAACGGTAAAAAAGTGTTGACCCCCATGATCCAGGCCCACATGCTCTATTTTCATACTGATTCTACGCATGCTCCGACAAAAAATAAGTGCTTTCATGCTATTGGGAAGTTCACATGCACATTTGACACATTGTACCACCTTTTCATTATCTTTCCACCACCTTTTCTACTTTTACAGGTATTCAGCATATGTAGAACTTTTGTGAGGCCAGGCATGGAAAGGAGGAGCATGATGGTGCAAGAGCATGTATCAAAAGAGCCATATCACGAGAAGAGTTAAAGTATAAAGACAATGCAAAGTTGACAGATGCAAAATCAATTGTCGAGTGGTGTAATGCTTCCATGGGTCCAGGTAATGAAGGTAAGTCTTCAGTTCATAGATTTTTTTGGTTGATAGATGATACTAACATTGCACTATATGAGGACTATTGTACACTGACAGGATCAAATGAGATGCACTCTTTTAGAAGCTCAATTGCAGGTTCATGGAATATCCATACGCGAAAGATGTCATGCTTTTGTTCTTCCTATATAATTCAAGTCTGGGATGAGTGTGAGTCAAAGGAGTGGGTTGACAAATGGCAGTTAAGTTATCTTAGCCCACTTGACACGTATTGACCCCCGACGGCACTAGAACTAACATAGATGGAATCATTAGTTGACTTTGACCACATATCAGATTTAGTTCAACTAGGTAATATAGGGCACGTATATACATCTAATTTCATCTAGTTCAACCAAGTAATGTCATCTTACTTTGTAGTGTTTTTGTAATGTTGACTAATTTTATCTAATTTGCTACATATATCAATGTAGGGCACGTATATATAGTTATTGCAGATGAAGATAATGAAGAGGGAATAGATTATTACTTATGTCATTGTGTTGAGGCCAAAAAGAAATTGGAGGCCCCTGTTACAGATGGAGAAAACATCGAATACCCTACAGGCTCAGTGGTTATTACTGGAACATGACTTAGAAGGTACCCACATAAGAGTGTTAATGTTTGGTTGTTTTAGGACTTTGACACGTATCAGAAGATTTTTCATTACTCAAACCTTGTCGTGGCATCCAATGTTCATTTGATAAAGTATCGGGGTAGACCTTTGAACAAAATCTTGTGGAAGGTGCATGAGTCTGACCATGAAGCAATACTTGACACAATAAAGAGTAGAGCAGACCCAGATGGTTCATTGGATTAATTTGTACGTATTCACATTACTTTTGTAAAGTCATGTTACATTGAGTTGTAAGTATCCACATTAATTTGTAAGGTTTGTCTTTTTTTAATTTCCTGCTGCATTTTCACACATATACACATTTTTACATCATCATGTTATGCATTTTTGGTGTCCTGCTCCTGATGCGACCAAACTAACTATTCCAACGCATTTGGATGGGTATGTTTAGGCTAGGCATTGTCTTATTTTTCACCTAAACATGTCGAAACAGTCTGAGCTACATTGCACCGACGATATCCCTGAAGAGTCTAAAGTGCAAAAAGGCAGCAATCTTTGATGAGATGTTACTCAAAAACCATGTCACTTAGAAACATTCTGTCTAAGGCAACACAATCACGTAGAGTGCCTCTACAATAACCTCTCTCTGTTTTTTATATCTCTGAGACATTTGCCCGTGGTGAAAGGTTTTCTGCTACCCCAAAAATCGTCAGAAGGAGGCAGTGTAAAGTTGCAAAGGGGTGTAACTTTCATCCTACTCCTGATGCGACCAAACTGACTATTCCATCACATCCAGATGGGTACATTTACGCTAGGCATGGTCCCTTTTTTCACCCAAACATGTCAAAACAGTCTGAGCTACATTGTACCGACGATATCCCTGAAGAGTCCAAAGTCCAAAAAGGTAGCAATCTTTGATGAGATGTTACTCAAAAATCGTGTCACTTAGAAACATTTTGTCTAAGGAAACGTGATCATGTAGAGTGCCTCTACAATAATCTCTCTTAGTTTTTTATATCTCTGAGACATCTGTCCGTGGTGAAAGGTTTTCTGCTGCCCCAAAAATCGTCAAAAGGAGGTAGTGTAAAGTTGTAAAGGGGTGTAATTTTCATCCTGCTCCTGATGCGACCAAACTGACTATTCCAACACATCCATATGGGTACATTTACGCTAGGCATGGTCTTGTTTTTCACCCGAACATGTCGAAACAATCCAAGCTACATTGTACCGACGATATCCCTGAAGAGTCCAAAGTGAAAAAAGGTAGCAATCTTTGATGAGATGTTACTTGAAAACCGTGTCACTTAGAAACATTTCATCCAAGGCAACGCTATCACGTAGAGTGCCTCTACAATAACCTCTCTCAATTTTTTATATCTCTGAGACATTTGCCCATGGTGAAAAGTTTTCTGCTGCCCCCAAAAACGTTAGAAGGAGGCAGTGTAAAGTTACAAAGGGGTGTAACTTTCGTTTTGCTCCTGATGTGACCAAACTAACTATTCCAACACGTCTGGATGGGTACATTTATGCTAGGCATGGTCTTGTTTTTCACCCAAACATGTCAAAACAGTCTGAGCTACATTGTACCAACGATATCCCTGAAGAGTCTAAAGTGCAAAAAGGCAGCAATCTTTGACAAGATGTTACTCAAAAACTGTCACTTAGAAACATTTCATCTAAGGAACGCGATCACATAGAGTGCCTCTACAATAACCTCTCAGTTTTTTATATCTCTGAGACATTTACCCATGGTGAAAGGTTTTCTGCTACCCCAAAAATCATCAGGAGGCAGTGTAAAGTTGCAAAGGGGTGTAACTTTCATCCTGCTCCTGATGCGACCAAACTGACTATTCTAACGCATCTAGATGGGTACATTTACACTAGGCATGGTCTTGTTTTTCACCCAAACATGTCGAAATAGTCTGAGCTACATTGTACCGACGATATCCCTAAAGAGTCCAAAGTGCAAAAAGGTAGCAATCTTTGACGAGATGTTACTCGAAAACTGTCACTTAGAAACATTACGTCTAAGGCAACACGATCATTTAGAGTGTCTCTAAAATAATCTCTCTCAATTTTTTATATCTCTGAGACATTTGCTCGTGGTGAAAGGTTTTTTGCTGCCCCAAAAATCATCAGAAGGAGGCAGTGTCAAGTTGCAAAGCATTGCTAAGAAATCCTCAATACTCAAACACTCCAATGAACTGAAGCAACTTCTTCTTAGGCACAAATGTAAGGGTGCACAAGGGGAAAATGGTGCCTAGATGACTTAGTGCATTTTTATGACTTCATTCACATGTTTAAATGTTTGAGAAACTCTCCTTTACTAAGCGCTTGTCCTCATGTCAACGTTAAGCTTTATACCTCCTAGGCGCTCAATTAGTGATGTCATTAGATACAACTTACCCTTAGGCGCCAATGTAGCTTCTTCAATCTATCACATTCTAGGCGCTCAAATTTGAGGTCTTGGACTTGTATCTTATTCCTAGGCACAATTGGATGATCTTCCTAGATCTAGGCGCTCATGATGGTAGGAAATTACATGAAGGGGCGCCTAAGTCCAATTTGACTTTGTATTTGATATTTTATGACTCCAATTGACTAGGAATGGCTCAATTTCTAAAGTGCTGACTCAATAATGTAAGTTTAAGGTCTTTTCCTCCTAGGCACTAATTAATGAGTTCACTAGATGCAATTTATCCTAGACTTGAAGATTGTGAAAGAACTTGAAGCTTGAATGGATGTCTTCGAATGTTCAATAAAGAAGTGTTCCAACTTGAAAGGTTCTTTGAAGTGTAGATATTGATGATAACACTTTCGCTTATATGTGAAGTAGATGACTTCTCAAGGAGGCTTGAATGTATCAGAGGGACTTGAAATTGAATGGATGTCTTTGGAATGCTTGATGATGATGAGAAGTTCCTTTGGAGCGGCTACATGCTGATCTTGAAGCGATGATTGATGAAGAATCTAGTTGATACTTGAAGATGAATGGCACTTGAAGTGATAGATGGAAGTCTTCGAACATGATGCAACTGGTGATGTCGTTGATGAAGAAGACTTGAAATATATCTTGTTGTGACCTCTTGGAGCAGCTACCTCTTGAAGTGGTATTTCCTTGGCAGTGATTAATTCCATCTTAACTCTCTGGCATGAATGAATGTGAAAGGCTCCTTTGGAGCAGCTACATGATGACTCTAGGTGACTCCAAGCTCTTGCTCCTACCTTTTCCTTCAATCTTCCTACAATACAAACCAAGAAACACATCAATCCTCATGATAAACATTTTATAACACAAAGGAATCCTCTTTAAACATGGAATAATCTTACTACAAATCTAGGCACATATATAGGTAAAAAGAAGAGTAAAGGGAACCTAACACAAGTTGGTCCATATTTATCACTTTAAATAATTTCAAACAATTGTAATGGCTTAAAGAGGTCAATCTCCCTTAAGAGATTCATTCAAAAGGTGTCTTTCAATGCAATTTCTCCCTTAGGCACCAGAATGGGTTTGTACTGATGGAGAGTGTGCCTGGATTTAAATGTCTTTATACTTGCAATTTTGTAATTCTAAATGATGAGACTTATCTTAGAATGAATTCTATCTTTCAAGCGCTCACTCCAAAAGGTCATCTCATGCAATTTCACCCAAGGCACTCATTGAGGTGTCCTCAGAGGCTAAAGTGCGCCTAACTCAATTGCCTTTATCTTTATCATTTTTGTGCTTTCAACAATTGAAAATGACCTAGAGTGATCCTTTCTCTCAAGGCACTCACCTATTGATATGAAATCAAGTTATTTCCCTTAGGCACAATTTTAGGCTTGTATGGGTGAAAAGTGTGCCTTACATCCTTAGGTTGTTCTTTCTAATTCTCAATGATTTCAATCAAATGCCAAGTGTCTAAGGAAGCTTTTGTCTTGAGATGATTAAATTTTGAGGTTCAAATCCCTTCCTCAATCAAGGCACAATCTGAGGGTTGTATAGATGAAAGTTGACTTCAACTTGGGTGCTCATTTGAGTTGGGAGGAGCTAGAATTTGTGCCTAGATTGGAGATAGATATTTTGGCTTATTTGATGATGGTCTCAAGTCTCTCTACCAAGGCACATTTTGATGATGTTCTTATTTAAACTCTTATGAAGACTATCTCATCCCTAAGCGCTCATCCTCATGATTTTCATGCACTTAGACTTCAAGGCACCAAAACTAGTAGGAAAATTCACAATGAGCGCCTTTGCTTTGGAAGAATTTCTTATTGATCATTAGGCACACTTTGGAGTTGATATGTACTTCCTTTACTTCCATGTACTCAATTCATCATAATTATTGTCAAAGACTTCTCCAAGTTGATTGATAACATGCTTCTTGATGTTAAGATCCTTCATTCACTCCTTAGATCTAGGCGCTCATGATGGTGGGAAATTACATGAAGGGCACCTAAGGTTCAACATAGGTTCTTTCCACTCATCTTAACTTTCAATCATTGTAGTTAATCTCAAAAGACATCATCCAAAATGAGAAACCTCCAAGACTTGTCATTGTAAGTTGATTTTCTCCAAGGTGCCAATACAAGGTTCTTTTGAAGGCAAAGGGTGCCTAGGCTTATGGGGCTCAATTTGATGTATTTATTGAAAGCTCAAGGTGAATTGATGCTTATTAAAAATACCACTTAGTCCTTCATTTGCATTCTAGGTGCCATTTCCTGTTGACTTATATACTCCTCCTCATGCTAGGGTGCCATAATGAAGTGGTTTAGACAATAGGTGCACTTCACTTACTAGAGGCTTGTTCTCCTTCCACCTTAGGCACACTTTTATGGTGGAACAGGTGTCAATGGGCGCCTTGTCTTAAATGAATGCTCTCTCCAAGTTGGGCACCCTTTTGAGGCTTTATGAGTTGGAAATTGCGCCTTAACCCTTCATGCTTGTTGTTCAATGTTTGAATGTTTAAGAAAGTATCCTTTAGGCGCTCATCTTAATGACTTTTTCTCAAGGTGCAATCATCCTAATAACTTGGATATTCATCCTAGTGTTTCAGGATATTAGGCTACCAGACTTAGTCATTTTCAGGATCTCAAACATAAAGAAGAACATGATGATTAATTTTTTTGTATTGCATATAGTTTACATTCTATGCTACTCATAAAGAATATTAATATTTTTTGTTCAACATGATGATTCATTTTTTTTTAAATACAACTTTTATCTTTTAGTTTCAGAATGAGGATTAGGTGATACTTGAATAACAATAGCTAGCTTATTGGATCAACAAACATCCTATGTAATACAATTGGACTTTAAATATTTGAAGTAGCCATCTACAAATATCCATTCAAATGTGGATTTATAATGCAAGTATGGATGCCATCAATAAAAAAGATTTGTATTAACCAAATATCCATATAGGCATACATCAATATCTGTCGATATAAGTATAACATGTATACAAAATAGCCATATAGGCTTACAAGAATGCCATATAGGCATATAATGTCAACTATATACAATACAAAATATATGTCCACAAGCCATATAGGCATACAACAAAGGAACACAATAAAAAATCATTCCCCTTTGGCTGGTGAAGAGAATAGATAACGGGTAGCCTTTGATCTTCTAGGGGATGGAGACGCGCATGTGGGTGGTCTACTACGAACCCGAGGGTTGCTCCTCCTATTTAGTTCTTCCTACATCTTTAGTTGTTACAATAAAAAGTATAGACATTAATATATAGAAATTACATGTTATAAAAAATGAAACATTTAACAAAATAATCACTTACCGCTAACATATAATCTGTCTCCTCACTTGCCTCAGTAGAAGGAATAAGCTGTGGTGATGTCATGTCCTATAGAAACCATCCAGATAGAAATTAAACTTCAAATCAATAATCTTTTGATTTTTCAAAAATAAACAACTATAACAATGAATGTAAATTGAAATTTACTAATCTGCCTCATACCCCTGTCAATGCCATGGAGCTATGAATCGCAGAGGTCACACCATGCTCCATTGCCCTCTAAACATCGGGACGTGTCTCCACAGCATACATCATCTGGAAATAAAACAACATTATTCAATTACGAAAACTATAATAGTGATGCAAATCATGTCTCCTAACATACACAGACATTCATCTAAACATGGAAGTACACACAATAAAGAACACAAGTCACATACAAAAATCTAGTAAGTACAATTCATTCATTAAACTATTTATTTTATTACCTCCGTGAAGCTTTGAAGTCCACCACCACTAGCAGGTGTTGCCGTGAAATCTCCAATATTAACCTATTCAACATCCAAAATCAGATATTAGAATACCATTCATATAATGATGCTATTCACATGTAATATTTATAATTGTTTACTAGTTACATACCCCAACAGTAGATGATCTAATGTAATATGCAGGTGGAGAACCACTAAAAACTGCATCAACACTATGACCCTGAAATTTCATTAAAATCATCAAACTAAATTAGTTAATCTTGCATTTCAAAAATGAAATTTAATAAATTAAATTCAATAAACTTGCTAATATTTACCTGAGTATCAAGGCCGAAAGTCTCACTCAGGAGGGTATCTGTCATCACCATCTGCTCAGCTACAGATGTAGCCTATGCACTTGCGTCCTGACTATCCATGGGGTCATAACCACAGGCTGACCCGCAAGTCTGACAAGTATGGGGTGGGACCCTACTCCTCGCACTATCTCCCAACCCACTCTGTGTTGCAGGAATGGCATGCACTATGATGCTCTGGGTCAAGGCACTAATAGACTGAAGTGTATCAACCTCAACACTCTCCTTCACAATGGAAGGGATAGAAACATGCTCATGGGCTGGTCTACTGATTACTCATCTCACTGCCTGCTGTGGGTCAACACGTTCCCCTGGTCTATCTTGTGCTAACCCCTCACCTCTACCCTAGAAGTCTCGCATATCAAAATAGTTTGGCACTTTATTGAGGACAAACTCGCAGTAGAGTTTCCTTAAAAAGTATTGCGGGACCTCATTATTATTGCATGGAGGATGGTCAAAAACTATCCACCACCTCTACCCAAAATTGTCCCTTATCACTTGGTTGTTGCACCAATGGATAGGGAACCTCTTGCATGTAATGGGTGGAGGTTGATTTGTTTGTGGGTTTGTGAAAATCGAACGCAAGTCTAATTTTGCAATTTGTAATTTTTTCACATCTTGGTATGACAGCTTGTCTGCATAATAGTCTCTAAACTCTCTTCTCTTATCCATCCAACTAGTTATTTGCTTGCTAATTGAATCTACTTTTGATAACATAGATTCAAGAGATTTAGCAAGCGTGGACCTATGCAAGGTTGAAGTGGAAGGATCTTTCAACCTTGCAATTATATCTTTAATTTCTTTTTTGTTGTTTTCAATTTGCCCCATTATATTTTATTGTGTTCCAGGGGCATGTTGAGGAATGGATGGAGGAGGTTGTTGTTCTATAGGTATTTCCTCCTCAAGATTTTGTGGATTTTGAGGAGGAGGAGGAGGTGCATTAACATTTCCTGACAATTAATGAAATATACATCAAAAATAAACTCAAACCTACCTATTTAGAAACAAATTCAAAAAAAAAAATATAACTCACTCCTTTGGCGTGCTCGATGTCATGGCGGCATTTTGGTGATGAATCGATAAGGTTTTTGTGTTGAATTGAGTTTTGCAAAACATGAGCGCGCTTCCTAGGGTTTGCAGGCTGCGGGCATAGAGGAGAAGAAAGAAATGAAATGAGATAGAAACCTTTTTTTTATTTATAGCAAGTCAAAACGCGCTTGCATTATGGATTGATTTTGACAAGCCTTAGGCTCATCATTACCAAGCCATAACGTGCTCACGTTATGGCTTGGTTTTGAGGAGCCTTAGGCTCGTCATTACCAAGCCGTAACGCGAGCGCGTTATAACGCGCTTGCATTTTTTTTTTTTTTGAAAATAATTTGGCCACTTTTTGGCCCCCCATCTTTTTGCACTTACCTTTCCATTCCCTAGGATTATGATAGAATATATTAGAATCCAAAGTTCTACAAAGCCTCACAATCTGGTTGACCACCTCAGTCAATTGCTAATTCATTCTCTCCATCTGTTGCTTATTCAGCATATTGATCACTACCTGTGAGTCAGATTCACAAATAATCTTTCTCCAACCAAGGGCACAACTTCTCTTTAGAGTATAAAGGATAGCAAGAGCCTCCATAAAATTATTAGTATGTTGTCTTTTATACGAAGAAAAGAAAAATTGGACAACCCTCGAATTATCTCTACCAACTCCCCCAATTCTAGCATGCCTAGGATTACCTCTGGAAGAACCATCTATATTAATCTTCAACACATCATGAGGAGGTGTCCAACAACCATCTCGTCAGACCTTTCTCTTGGATTGCCACCCCACTCCAAAAGAGGGGACCCTCCTATCATAACCAACCAAACCCAACCTTTGAAAGATAGCCAAATCACCCCAATCTATAGAGGCGAACAAGTCACATTTTGTTGATGAAGTCTTGTAAAGAACACTAATAATTATCATCCATAATTGATAACTCAACATTTTATTACCCTAAAAAATCCTTTGGTTTCATTCCAACTAGATTTTCCACAGAATAAAAGAGGGGCTTATGGTCCAAGCAATGTGCAGAAAAGAAGTCTTAACTAGGGGACTCCCTAAAAGGTCCAAGAACTCAACCAAGGAGGAAGCATGGACACAAGCCATATTCCAAACCCCCCACTAGCAGTGCCAAAATTTACTAGAGAAAGGACAAGTGAAGAAAATATGAGAACATTCCTCACTGTTATTGCACTAAAAACACATAGAAGGATCTTGAAATCATCTCTTTCTCAAATTCTCCCAAGTGAGGCATCTATTCTAAACAACTAACCACATAAAAGAATTGCATTTAGGCTAAGAAAACTTACTCCACACCTATTTCCACCAAGGAACCCCAGCTCTCCCAAACAATTGCTTGTCTAGCACCTAATAACCTGAAGCAACCGAGAATTTTCCTTTCGGATCAAATCCCCAAGCAAGGATATCTCTTCCCTCTAATGAACTACAAGCCCTGCCAGTCAAAAGCATCTAAAGCTCCTGGCGGTCCTCCTCAAAACCCACATGAGGCCACTCACTAGGTTATTTCCATCTAAACACTTCAACTTGACCCAGAACTTAAGAAGTTTTATAGTCTTCCACCTTACTCCATCCTACCTCTAGAAAAATGTTACACAAAGATTTCAAATGTGGATACATTGAAATGAGAGGAGGGGCCCCATCCCAGGAATTAGACCAGAATAAAGCCTCTGAACCTCTATTACAAATCCAAAATAACCCTTGCTTGATCAAATTAGCATCTCTTTTAAGATTACTCCAAATCATAGAGCCTTTCCCCACCAGGGTGCATCAAGGAACATCTTTACTCTCCACTCCTCCCAGATACTTCAAGGTAAGGATTCTAGCCCAATTCTAATCCTAAAGATTGCACCATCTCCAATAGAGCTTAGCTGCCAAAACCTAACTAATAAGACTTGTTTCATGAAGACCAAGGCCTCCTTCCTGTTTCAACCTACACATAGAGTCCCACTTAACTAGACTCCATTTCTTCGAGCTCAAATTACCAGCCCATAAGAATTCTCAAGAGAGGGCATCGAACTCATGAATGAATCTTGAAGGAGTTGCCTAAATAAAACATCTATAAATAGGGAGATCCTATATAACAAAATTTCAAAGAGTCATTCTCCTAGCAGAAGAAAGCCACCTGCAGGTCCAATGAGAAACTCTTCTTCTGAAAGTTTATCTAGAACATCCTGCCAAAACCTGCTAGGTAGAGCACCCAAAGCAATGGGGATACCAAGGTACACAAAATGAAGAGTACCAATCTAGAATCTAAGAATTTGAGCAATCCTGACCTATATAGGCATAGGAGTATTGAAGTAAAAAATGGAGGAATTGTCCTCATTAATCCTTTTCCCGGAAGCTGCCAAGTAAATATCCAAAGCTCTTCTGAGATTGACTGCCTCATTAACTCTTGCTAAGTGCATCAATGAGGTATCATCCACAAAGGTTGTAAATGAGAATGAGGAGGTAGTTTGTTGCCCCAGTTACACCCATAAATCATCCCTTGCCTCACACAAGACTTGATAAATCTCCCCAAACCTTCAGTCATTAAAATAAAGAGATAAGGTGAAAGAGGATCCCCTTGGTGAAGGCTCTAAGAAGCTCCAAAAATATTAGAAGGCTCACTATTAATGAGAACAGAAAAAGAGGAGGAAGAGACACAACTCATGACCCACTTGATCCACTCACGATCAAACCCAGAAACTTCAAAAACCTTCTACAAAAAAGTCCATTTAACTCGGTCATAGGATTTGGCCATGTCAAGCTTGATAAACATAGCCTTTTCTTTGGAGGTATCCATGGAATGAATAGCCTCTATGGAAACAACAACCCTACCCAAAATTTGTCAGCCGACAACAAAACCCTCTTGCTCCTCTGATATTAAAGTACTAAGCCACAACTTGAGCCTTTCAACAATCAACTTAGTAATAATTTTGTAGATAACATTGCACAAGGCTATAGGTCTAAAGAGGTCCAAAGAGTCAGCTCCTTTCCTTTTTGGAATAAGAGCAATGAACATAGCATTCATGGCCTTTAGCATCTATTTACTCCTTTGAGATTCCAAGACCACCTCCAGAAGGTCATACTTGAGAATATCCCAAAACTCTTGGTAAAATTCTATAGGGAATCCATTAGGACCTAGGGCTTTCCCTTTCTTCATCTGAAACACAATCCCCTCTAACTCCTTCAAAGTGATAGGTTTGTTTAACATAGCATTCATCTCATTAGTGACCAATGAGGGAATGCACTACAAAATAAGGTCCTCCTGCTCCCTTGCGAGGGGGGTATCCTTTGAAAACAAAGTGGAGTAGTAATGAGTGATATCCCTCAAAATCATCCTAAAAGAGGAGAGTTGATTCCCTTCAGAGGACCTAAGAGAAGTAGTGAGATTCCCTTGCCTCATATCCTTAACAGAGTTATGAAAAAATGTAGTATTTCTATCTCCTTCCTATAACCAATCAATATGAGACTTCTACTTCTATAAGATTTCTTCATGCATCTCCCATTCCTCCAAATATTTCATAGCTACCACTTCTAATCTAAAGGTTTCCTATGTTAAGTCGTGATCCCTAATATGATGGGTAATGTCATCCAGGCAATATTGGGCAGTCGCTTTAGCCATAAGTTACACATTGCCATAACACTGCGTATTCCATCTTTTTAGCATGTACTTAACATATTAAAGCCTCTTAGCAAAGGTATACATAGTTGTACCATACTTAGGCTTCCCTTTGCACCACCATTCTAAAACAAACTCTTGTAGCTTGGAAGAATCTCAAAGCCACATAAGTTGGAACTGGAATGAGGGATTTTTAGAAGCTATAAAAAAAGAAGCTGAAAGTTTAATCAGCCAATGATCCGAGCCTCTCCAATCAATAATTTCAGAGCTGGTGGTCCAACTATCACCCACCCAAAATCTAGACACAAGGAACCTATCTAACCTCTCAGAGATAGCATCTGTTTAGGTAAAAATTGGATTGTTTATTATTTTAGTTGTTAGATGTTTGAATCCTCCTTCACCTTTAACATTCAAGGATCTAGGGTCGAGTGGCCAGGCACTATCATACCCTAGGTCATTGTGAGATGTAGGGAAGCTTGGATTAGGGTGTTTAATTATCAATTTTCCTTCTCCTATAACCATTAAAACCCTAATTTCGTAAATACAATTGTAAATGGAAGAATAATAGAAAAAGCTCTTGCATAGGGAAGTAAAATATCAAATCATAGAGTGCCTATTTTCGAGGCTCTGAGGTAGAAAAGTTGGGGACTAAGGAGTGGGTGCCCAAGTCCAAGGTACCAGTTTCTTTGCGGGATCGTGACCTCCTTCCGACACTAACTTATGTTTCTAGAAATTTAACTGTGGAGGACACAGGGACTAGCGCCCAAGTCCTGAAAAGGCTCTGGTGTCCTGCTTCTCTTCAGATCTTGAACCCTTGATGTCTGTTGATTCTTCCTGCAACTCCACTTTTTCCAGATGCAACACCTATATCCTACAATCACAAAACTTTGGGAAGGGGTTGTGATGTTTAGAGGCTTGCCTCAGTCAAGCCCCAGAGGACACTTAAGTATCTGAACACCATTGCCAGATAGAGAGTGCGTGCCCCTGTGAGGTAGAGGCAAAAACCAAAGGAAATGATGATGAAAACACAATATAATGTCACCTTATAGTGAAGATCTCATGGGAGGAAGATGTTCTTCATTCCATGATGAAATGGATACTCAAATCTACAAACACAGACACATAAACCACACAAGTTTTCTCTTGTAACACAATGAAAGCCTTGAATCACCTTAGGAATGCCTAAAGTTCACAATTGCCATCTCTAGTTTACAAATGAATGCCTAAACATGCTTTTATATGCAACTACAAACACTCCCACCAAGATTTTGTAAATTCAAACTTACCGTGTTGGCATAGGACCCAAGTAACGGTCATAAGCTAACACCCAAAAATTGGGACCGCCCCAAAATAGGGCAGGACTAGGGCGCGGGCACCCAAGTCCTCCCCCCCATTTTGGGTAGGGTTAAGCTCAAGGGGTCCTCCTAGGTCCCATTTGTCATGTTACCTAGGGCTCATTCCATCAGGATGCCAAATTATGAAGTAAAATGTCCTAAATGCATGCAGAAGACCTGGGAGCTAAACCTTAAGAGGGAAAACCCCCCAAGGGGACATTTTCTGATGTTACATTTAGCCCCCACTTTAATGTATGTATAAACGCAAGCCAATGCATGCATTAAAGTAAGGTCACAAACACAACAAACACACCAAGCACAGAGAAGACACGCTAATCACATAGAAGACAGTAACAGGCACATAAAACACAGAGAAGATAGTTACAGTCATGTAGAACACGGAGAAGATAGTAAATGCATAGAAGACACATTAATGCATAGAAGATAGGCATGATTCTTTTTCTTTTCTTTTTCTCATATATATGAAATGCAAATGTAAGTACTAGAAAGTAAACAAACCTCCAATAATGCAGGAGGCACTCATCGAGCTAGTCTTTAGACTGCATATGGGGCAACACACACGCAAGACACACAAAACCTCCCAAAATGCAGGAAGCACTCATTGAGCTAGTCTTTAGACTGCATATGGGGCAAAAAACATGTCAAACAAAGCAAGCACGCCAAACATACACACTTGAAGACTCAGAGAAAACATGGCAGACAAGCGATAGAGTGTACATATTTCTAGGTCCAACACCATCTCAGGCACATTACAGGCACACACTGATGATTGGGCTTCACCACAACAATCACCGAAAACACGTTTAAGGGTTGAATTAGTCACAGAACCGCTCCCCGCCTCCGTAGAGGACTTTTGAAAATGACAGGATGATGCAATCTACTTTGAGAAATACACCATCCCTGCCTCTGTAGAGGGCTTACATGATTGATTGATTGATTGATTGCAACAAACTCAGGATGCAGGAAGCACTCATCGAGCTAGTCTTTAAATTGCATCTGAGGACAAGCACATTGCTAACATCTACAATAGATATCTTACCTTATATGCCCCCACCTTAAGGTGGTTGATATCATGCATCGATATCAAGCATGTTAAGGTAGAAAGAAAACAGACAAGGGAGCACAAGCTCTCGCAAAGCCCATGCCCCTGGAGGTGACATGTACTTCACGAGCACCAAATGTTCCCACAAACACATCCCTACAAGAAACATGTTAGTGTCTACAAAATCATGATAAACAACATCAATGCATATAATTAACCACACAAGAGCCAAGGTTATACAACGAATTCAGAGTACGAGGATAACCATGGGGCTATATCACAAAGCTCTCTGAATCAAGTACCACCAAGGCTAGATTCAAAGACAAACAAAGGTGCATAGAGCAGTAGTATTGTTAAGATTTGTAAATGAGATAGAAACATCATAAAATTCACTACGTGGAAAGCACGAGTGCTTCCACTAGCCAAGTGTCGGATAAGATATATAGCCCCATCGTCATATTAGGAACTAAGTCTATTTTTTGATTGCTCTCAAAAGGGACACTAGGTCCGCATCAGTATAAATGTTTTTTGTTATCTGCTCGCTAGGTGTAAACACTAGAGGAAGGGAAACAATAAATAAGAGAGGAGAAACAAGTGTCTTAGGGACAGTCATGTAGGAGGGTATCCCCAAGTCACCAACCGCAACGCTATGTCCATAAGACACAATACACAACAAAGAAATCAGAGAGAGACAATATAGAAGAATGATGATACAAATAGAAGATGGTCACAACAGAGGTGGCCTCCTGGTATCCCGGACCTTACGGGAGAATCCGAGGTCATCCCAGGAGGCCTAAACAACATATAACACATCACAGGGGAAGCACATAACAAGAGAGAGAAGGGTTAGAGATACTTTACTTGTAGGGCACCTGTCGGGCTAGAGGTTGTCTATGATCAAATCATCGTTGTCATCTTCCCGTTCCCTAATGTTAGAGGAAAGTGGGACATAAGGTATGGGTGCTGCCACAATAATGGGTTACACTTTTTGGGACATCCTGATTTTTGATGAAATCACATATTTTTAGAAAATATAATGATTTAAGCCTTGAAAGTGTTGGGAATTAAGGTGTCTCAACCTTGGTAATTCCTTACATTGTTAATGTTTGTATTTATTATTTAATTACCTATGTTGTAAATATTTGTAAAATTCCATATTGTCATATTGTGGGATGTGGCATGGTGATGTGTCAATCCTACATGGAATATGACAACTTGTAATTTTGTCCTCACGTGAGGAGATAGGTGTCCCACTTTGTGGTAGGAGCATTTTTCCATGTGTCAGCATTGTCCATGTTGTGTAAGGGAATGTTTGACCGAAATGGTTATGACAGATTCCTAATGCGAATCTATGACATGTAAGAGTCAGAAATAGAAGCATGTAAGACAGGTGAAGACATGTGTCATAAAGCATCTTTGAAAAAGGCATATTTGGGCACCCCAAGGTGGACTATGACATGTTGTAAGAGAATATGCTATTTATAGCTTGTGTATGATAGATTCTCTTACAGCTATAAGTTGTAACCGCTATGATAGATTCTATGACGGCCGTAAGTGTCGTAAGAGCATCTGTCAAAGCCTATTTTGGAAATAGGTGACCCCTTTGGGATGGGATCTGTGGAAAAGTGTCAGGAACATTCTACAATGTTGACCAAGTATCCTTAGGTGCGAGTTTTGGTCCATGAAGCCAAGTTGGACGCCCATTCCAAGAAAGGTCCAATATTGCCTTGTATTTTCTATAAAAATAGGTGCTTGGAGAGGGAGTTGTATCATAGGTTTTATAGGTACTGTTATACTATTGGATTTACTCCAGATACGAGTGCCAAAGACCATTGAAGCTTGCATTGCAAGTGTATTGTAAACATTCTTTCAGATTTGTTAATACATTGTGTAGGTTTCTGAGTGTGGGGTTTTTCACCCTATAGGGGTTTTCCCCATCGTAAATCTTTGTCTCTCTTCTTCTGTCTACTTTTTGGTTCTTGTGTTTTGTTGCAATATCTCATGTTAATGGTTTAACATTTCTATAATAGTTAGGATAAAATTGAACTTGCATAGCCCTCTCCTCATTAGATTAGTGTAGGAAACAATTTCTGCACATCTAGCCTCCTTTTAGTTGGTATCAGAGCTTGATCACCTTTGGTCCTAGTTGTTGGGTAGGGGTTTTTTGACCTAATCTTAGGTTGAGTGAGAGTCTATGTAGAGTATTCTATATCTTATTACAGCAAGGAGATGGCAGACACATCTAGAAGATTTGAAGTGAAGAAATTCAATGGCACTAATTTTGAGCTATGGAAGCTCAAGATGGAAGACATGCTTATAGACCGAGACCTTTGGGAAAGTGTTAATGGAACTAAACTAGCTGCAATGTCACAAGATGAGTGGGATCTCAAGGATCGGAAGGCTAGGGGTCTCATAAGACTTAGTCTTGTTGATTCTGTTATGTTAAATGTCCATGAGGAGACTACTGCAAAACTACTTTGGAAGAAGTTAGAGGATGTGTATAAAGCCAAATTCCTAGTTAATAAATTTTTCCTGAGAAAGAAGTTGTATTCTCTTCGAATGGAGGATGGAGGATCCGTCGCTGAACATATGAATACTTTTAACATGTTGGTTGCACAATTGACATCTATTGGTGTGAAGATGGAGGAGGATCGGTGTATGACCCTACTTTGTTCTCTGCCGGACTCATGGGATCATCTTGTCATGGCTATTGGAAGCACCACATCCACATTCAAAATGGAAGAAGTGGTTTCTTTGTTGTTTTCTGAAGAGATGCAGAGAAAGTCTTCTAAGGCAGCCAAAGAGGCCCTAGCAGTTCATGGAAGACCCAAGGAGAAAGGGAAGAAAAAGGACAAGAAAGCTGAGAAGGGTAGATCCAAATCCCTTGGGAGATCCAAATCTTCTGGAAAGTCCAAGGCTCTTTGTTGGAACTGTGGCAAAACTGGGCATTTTCGAAAGGAATACAAAGAGGAGAAGAAAAAGAAGAAGGAAGCTCCTGATTCAGATTCTAACAAGTCACAAGATGATGGTGATGCTTTCATTGTAGCCCTGGCAACCCATGCATCTGATGATGTGTGGCTGATCAACTCTGGTGCATCATTCCACATGACCTCGCATTAAGACTGGTTTACCAAGTATGAGGAGTTCGATGGTGGAAATGTGTATCTGGGTGATGACTCTCATCTGAAGATTATTGGTCATGGAAGAGTCTCTATCTGATTCCCTGATGGATGAGTGAAGGGGAACTCTGGGTTTATGCACATCCTAGGCTTAGCACGGAACCTTCTTTCTGTAAGTATGTTGAATGATGCAGGTGTGCAAGTTGTCTTTTCGAAAGAAGGATGCAAGATGACTAAGGGAGCTATGGTGCTTGCTAAGGGTACTAGGAGAGGTACTCTGTTTCAGCTGGAGGCATGCATTTCACAATGCAATAGTTCTTCTAACTCAAGGAAGAGGATAACAGTCACTTCATCCCCACCATCTAAATGAGCAGTGAAGAAATCTGTTGTTTCTAGTCTTAATGGTTGTAATCGTGCATTGGAAGTTAAACTTCCTGCTGAAAAGATAATGTTATGGCATAAGCGATTTGGCCACATTGGTGAGAAGGGTCTGTGTACCCTGAAAAATAAGAATTTTGTTGAGGGGTTAGATGATTGTAATCTTGAGTTTGACTTTTACGAACATTGCATTTATGGAAAACAAAACCGTGTTCAGTTTTACTTGAGTTCTCATAAGTCTTCTAGTGTGTTGGACCTTATTCATTTTGATGTGTTTGGTCCTGTTAATGTTCCTTCATTATCAAAGTTTGTATATTTTGTATCTTTTATAGATGATTACATAGAAGAACATGGATTTATTTTCTTAGAAGCAAATTTGAAGTCTATAGCAAGTTTAAGGAGTTTAAGGCCTTTGCTAAAAATCAAACTGGTAAAAAGATTAAATGTTTGAGAATTGACAACGGTGGTGACATCTGTTCCACAGAATTTGATAAATATTTCAAGGAACTTGGGATTGAAAGAAATAAGAAAACTCCATACACCCCACAACAAAATGGAGTTGTAGAGAGGATGAACAGGACACTGATGGAGAAGGCTAGGAGTATGCTTAGTGGAGTTGGCCTAGAACAAAAGTTTTGGGCTGAAGCTATTGTCACTGCCTGTTATCTAGTAAACAAATCTCCTACATCATCTCTTGTTGGTAAGACACCCATGAAGGTGTGGTATGGTAGAAAGCCTTCAATAAGGCATCTTCATGTTTTTAGTTGTGAGGCATATGCACATGTGCCTAGGGAGAAGTGGTCAAAGTTGGAGAACAAGGCTGTCAAGTGTATCTTCATTGTCTATGGTGTCGGTGTGAAAGGATACAAGCTTTGGGACCCTGTGGCTGAAAAAGTGTTGTATAGTAGAAGTGTTGTCTTCAGAGAGCTTACACCGTCTTCCATTGTTTTACAGCCAGAAGAAAAGGTAAAGAAAGAGGATGTTGTTCAGTTTCCTCCTACCCATGAGAAGACTGAACAGAAAGATAATGTTGGACCTGATGATGAGGAGAGCTCTGGCAGCTTTGAAAGCTCAGATGAAGAAGCTAAACTTTAACCTCAGCCCCTGAGGAGATCTACAATCATAAGAAAGCAACCTGAAAGGTTTGGTTTTACATTGCTTGATTCTAGTTGTGCTTATGCTTTACTCACTAACAGTGATGAACCTAGAACTGTATCAGAGGCTTTGGACATGAAAGATGCAGGTTCCTGGAAGGAGGCCATGGAGGATAAAATGGCTTCTTTGGAAAAGAATCAAACTTGGGACTTGGTGCCTTTGCCCCCTGGACGAAAACCTGTTAGATGCAAATGGGTGTTCAAGAAGAAGATTGGTGCAGATGGCAATGTTGAGAAGTATAAGGCCAGATTGGTTGCAAAGGGGTATTCACAAGTGGAGGGTATAGATTATGGTGAGATCTTCTCTCCTGTTGCAAAGCTGACATCCATTTGATTCCTATTGTCTCGCAGTAGCTTATGACTTAGAGGTAGAACAGATGGATGTGAAGACAACTTTCCTTCATGGTGATCTGGAGAAAGAAATCTACATGTCACAGCCAGAGCATTACATGGTGAAAGGTAAAGAAAATTTGGTTTGCAAACTTAAGAAGTCTTTGTATGGTTTGAAGAAATCCCCTAGGAGATGGTACTTGAAGTTTGATGCCTTTATGTTGTCAATTAGATTTGTGATATCAAAATCAAATCACTATGTGTACTTTAAGTTTGATGGTGATTGCATTCTCATTGTTGCATTGTATGTTGATGATATGTTGTTCATTGGGAAGGGTAAGAATATGATTTCTGATTTCAAATCTCAGTTGTCAGCACAGTTTGAAATGAAAGATTTAGGGGCAGCCAGGTACATTCTAGGAATGGAAATCAGAAGAGACAGAGCTGACATAAAACTTTGGTTAAGACAGAGTAAGTATGTGAAGACCGTGTTAGATAGGTTCAGCATGGTAGATTGTAGACCATTATGTGTTCATGTTTCTTTGGGGACAAAGTTATATGTTGAGGATTGTCCAAAATCTCCTAGTGAGGTGGAGGACATGAGCAGAGCACCTTATGCTAGTGTTGTTGGCAGTTTGATGTATGCTATGGTCTGTACAAGACCAGACATTGCCCAAGCAGTGGGAGTCCTTGTCATGCCCACATTTCCCATGCGGTCACGACATGCATCACATGTGTCATGTCCACATTTGTCATGTGGTCATGACACGAAATATCAAAAATTTTACCACACTTCCCTAAAAACCCCCTCGCACACGTAAGCATGCTCGGTGACGTTACGCATAAGGCGTAAACATGATAGTTGAATGCGGGGTAATGCGTTCAGTTGCGCATACCATTCGCAATGAAGGCCAACTAGGGGTCGATGTGATGCGGTTAACATTGCCAATAGGGTTAGGATCAACGATCAAAACCTTAAGTTAACCTATGTGAATGAAAGGATTTTGACGTAATTCAAAATCAACAGCCAAATTCAAGTGCATGAGAAAGATATAATTTAATACAAAAATCTAATGTCGATAATTGGAAAAAAATAATAATGTAGTCCTAAACAAGGTTAAATTTTAGTAACCTAGCTAAACCCTAAATTCTAGAAAAATTCGACAGCATAACGCCTCACGGGCATGATTAGGGTTTATTATAATAAAACTAGTTTTGATCAAAAGTTTACTGGGTTGGTGTTAAATTACCTACGTGACATCAGTTAAATTGGTAGATTAGTCTAATAGATTAATTGTACATTTTTCAACAAGCTCGATCAATTTATTCTTCTTCACGTTTTCTATAATTTAAAATATTTTTTCAACAAAGCTCGATCAATTTGTTCTTCTTCACATTTTCTATCAATCAGAGTTATCACTACATCCTTTACATTATTCCTAATTTTTGGTAGATCAGATCACGGAAATATGTTATACTAACTTCGTTTAAATAGTTTACTAGGTTTCTAAGTTGGTTTAATGACATCTTAATTAAATTAATAAAATCGTTCTAGATATAATTAAAAAGGAATATTAAAGTAATATCAATCCAGCTTAAAATTAACCTCGTCGAATTAGGTTTTATAATTAAAGGATTAACCCAATTGTTAAAATAAATACATCTCAAATAATTAAATTGTGTAAAATTTAAATAAAACAAATAAATTCTTTTTCAAAAATCAAATTAAAAATCTATAAAATATATAATCCCTCTAATCGTGATCTAATCTATTTATTACCATACCACTAACAATTAAATAGGTTAATCACCAATGAAATAAAGATTCCCATTTTATATTTATCACATAATCGCATTTTAAAATAATTCACAAAACAAATGAAACCACATAATAAAAGAGTGGAAGTCAAATTTAAAATGAATTTTAAATTTGCCTTGCCCAAAAATTTTCTAACAATAAAATATAATTTCCTTAAGGGCAAAAAGCCCTAACCCTATTTTTTTCAAAACTCATTTTATTTTCTCCTTGTTTGTTTTCTTTTTCTCCTCTTCTTTTTTTTTCTTCTCTCATTTTTGTTTTTGGATTGTGTTTGTAGGTTTAATGGAGGCCATACATGGGAGTGCATATACTATATGTGTGTGTGTGTGGTGTGTCTATATATATATATATATATATATATATATATATATATATATATATATATATATATATATATATATATATATATATATATATATATATATATATATATATATATATATATATATATATATATATATATATATATATATATATATATTAAATGTGTATATTCAACAAACTGAGGTGTGGGATTTACTGCCATAGAGGGCCAAAGGGAGAGTGGCACTGTTGGCAGCGGCGGCGATCGACGGAGGTGGACAGACCGCAAGGTGAAGGGGTCGGCGGCGGCGCGGCGAAGGAGGGACGGCGTTGCAGACAGGTTCTCATCTTTTTTTTTTACACAGCAAATTTATTTTTAAATAGATTTTATTTCAATATATATATATATATATATACTCTCAAACATTAATAGCTTCAATTCAAAATCGGAGGTGGACGGACCGCAAGGTGAAGGGGCCGGCGGCGGTGTGGCGAAGGAGGGACGGCGTTGCAGACAGGTTCTCATCTTTTTTTTTTACACAGCAAATTTATTTTTAAATAGATTATATATATATATATATATATATTTATATATATACTCTCAAACATTAATAGCTTCAATTCAAAATACAGTTTTAATTTTTAATATTATATGACAATATATATATATATATATATATATATATATATAAAATACAATTTTAGTACTAATTTTTTTTAAAAAAATAGTATAAATAACAAAACAGTTTATATTCAAATATATATATATATATATATATATATATATATATATATATATTATATTTATATATAACTGTAATTCCAATTAATCATTTCTCTTTCAAAACTCACTGATTTTCTCTCTAACAAATAAGCAAAAGTTACATTTTTTTTAATCAAATCTATATAAGGCAAATGAACACTTTTTTTTTAAAGAATATATTCATTATGTATCTATTTTTTTTGCAAATGCATTTAATTGAATCCTTCCAATATATATCAACCACTAAAATTTTCTTTTTATAAAAAAAATGTAAAAACTTTCATTTTTGTCTCTCAACAATAAAACAACAACTCAAATTCCTCCAAGTAAACATAATAACTCATAATAAATTTAAACACTTCTCCAACATGTCATTTACCAACCCCACCAAGTCTCTCTCCCCTCCACTTGTCCTCTCTTAAACATGTGGGAGAGAAAGGTGGAGCTTAAGAAGGAGTGGGTGCCACATGTGCCCCAATCCTTTCCTCTTAAGAAAGACCACACAACCCCAAGGTACCCTCACCAATTGTGGGAGAGACTTGGAGTAAAGTCCTCCACAATTAAGGGGTCTTGGAGACTTCCCCAACCTAGAGAAGAGGAAAGGAAGAGGTTGAGTGTTTGACCCACTCATCCTCTCCCTCCCAAGCTTCCATTTTCGTCACTTTACTTCAAGGTGAAGTTAAAGTGACCAAATGGAAGTTTACCTAAGGTTACACAAGCCCAAAAGGTCCCTAGACCCAAGGGGTACAACCCAGGGTCAAGTTTAACACATTTTGAGCACCAAGGGTTGAGTTAAAGCACATGAAAAGGGGTCTCAAAAATTTATAACAAAAAAATGAAATTCAAATGACACTATACTTACAACACCAATTAGAAATCAAATAAAAGAGGGGTAGACCGTGTTGGCAAGAGACACTATATGGATTCATGGTTGTTGTCATTGATGGCAACAAAGGTCATCCCACATATCCGCAAGTCATGATGTGTCTCTACCGGAAGTCAGAATAAAGAATGTTGTGGTCCGGTGAAGAAGAACAGAGCATGTGGCAAGGTCCGACAAGATTAGTCCGGATCTCTCAGAGGAAGTGTCTTGGTGCAGTGCGGATTTGGGGAAGTCAAGAGGACTACCTTGAGTGGTATATTCCAAGGATTTAGCCTCCGGTGATGGACAAGGAAAAAGATATGAATGGTTGAGTACCGGATTCCTGAGAGACAGTGAAAACAGAGGAAGAACTGACTGGCAGAGTATCAGACTGCTTTCCGGATGTGTTACTGTTGATGACAGAGGTTGTGAAGGCATGAATCATGGTTGGCCGACATGATTAATGATATCTACAAGTATATGCTTGATCCGCATTGCTTGGTGAGGAAGGATTCAGCCGACAGAACAAAAGTTTGTAAGAAACTAGACTGTTCCGGATGCCGACTAGAAAGGTGATGAAATTACTTGTGCGGATATATATAGAGGATGGATTTAGTTGTGAAGTGTGTGATGGTGTGGAGATACATGCGAATAAGTCCAGATAAGAGCAGAGGTAGCAAAAAGGATCCGGTATGTGAAAGATAGCAGAATAAAGAACAGAGGAAAGATGAAGTGCAGCAGATCAGTGTACTGAGCCTAACCGGAACTGAACTCCAGCATATGCAGATGCTTCCAATCAGTTCAAGACTGTGATTCTCATCACTTTGTAGATAGTGTGTCTTCTTGTAGGCAGTGGGCCTCTTGTGAGCAGTGTGCTCGGGCAGTGAGCCCTAATTGGCAAGTGCCATTTTTGTAATTTCCTATTCTTCTAACAGAGAATAATTTTGGGTTAATCACCCCGTGGTTTTTTCCCTTAACAGGGTTTCCACGTCAAAAATACTGTGTCATGTGTTTCTTATTTCATGATTAATGTTTTTGTGTTTGATTCTATGCTGCATCAATTAAAAGGAAAGTTCAATAAGGGAAATAATTAGGATAACTGATTCACCCCCCCTATCAGTTATCAACAGACCGAACCCGAATAACAACATGCAACAACATTACAAAAAAATTTTATCATGCAACATAGTTGATCTTGGTTCCTCTTAGAACTAGATCGGCTTCACATGGGAAAACAACATAGTATGTGGGATGATCTCTGAATTTCTGTGGCTTCATTAGAAACACCTGCGCACTCAAATGAAATGTTAATTCCACATGTATATAATAGCCGAAGCAAATTGAAACATACATTCGCATACATCACATGTTCATATAAGCATCAAGGAAGTCACATTACAATTAGATTCTAAATTCTGCATTTCAAACATCCATTCCCCGGATTGCATCACATAACAAATTTCTAACTAACATCACATGAATAGTTTCCCAATAACATCATAATATAAATCATATGTCTAACATCATCAGTGAATCAATATCCAAGTCTAACACATCGTAAACATGCTAAGCATAACAAATCCACATGCAACATAAAGTCTAATAGTCCAGAAATTTAGGATCAACAGTCCCATAAGTCTAGATGTATCACCAACACTAAAATAAATAGTCAAATATAAGGGAATGAAAAAGTAGGCCTCACAGTCCTTAGTCGATTTATGGCTAATCCTAGATGGGTTCATTGGGATGCAGTTAAGCGAGTGTTCAAATATTTAAGGGGTACTCCTGAGTATTCCATTTGCTATCATGGTAATGTTACATGACCTCCTCATTCTGTTGACATTTGTGGATTTGTGGATTCAGATTGGGCAGGTGACATTGACAGCAGGAGATCCAACAGTGCTTATGTGTTTACACTATTTGGTGGTGCTATTAGTTGGATGAGTAAGTGACAACCTGTGGTTGCTTTGTCCACGACAGAAGCTGAGTATATGGTAGCAACTCATGCTTGTAAGGAAGCCATTTGGCTTAAAAGATTATGTTCAGATATTGGTGTTGATGCAGGTCAGATCACGATCAGTTGTGACAGTCAGAGTGCAATTTTCTTTGCAAAGAATCCAACTTTCCATGCTAGAACCAAGCACATTGATATTCAGTTTCACTTCGTGCGAGACATGGTTGAGGTTGGAAAGGTAAATTTGGAGAAGGTAGATACTTTGAAGAATGTCAATGATGTATTGATGAAACCAGTGAGCACAAAGAAGTTCAGATGGTGTTCGGAGTCTATCAGCCTCTCGGCCTATAGCAGTTAAATCATGTTATTCTATTGGCTCTTACAAGGTGTTCAACAAGTGGGAGAATGTTGGGAATTAAGGTGTCTCAACCTTGGTAATTCCTGACATTGTTAATGTTTGTATTTATTATTTAATTGCCTATTTTGTAAATATTTGTAAAATTCTATATTGTCATATTGTGGGATGTGGCACGGTGATGTGTCAATCCTAAATGGAATATGACAACTTGTAATTTTATCCTCACATGAGGAGATAGGCATCCCACTTTGTGGTAGGAGCATTTTGCCATGTGTCGGCATCTTCCATGTTGTGTAAGGGAATGTTTGACCGAAATGGTTATGACGGATTCCTATGACGAATCTTTGACATGTAAGAGTCAGAAATAGAAGCATGTAAGATAGGTGAAGACGTGTCGTAAAACATCTTTTAAAAAGGCATATTTGGGCTCCCCAAGGTGGACTATGACATGTTGTAAGAGAATATGCTATTTATAGCTTGTGTATGACAGATTCTCTTACAGCTGTAAGTTGTAACCGTATGACAAATTCTATAACAGTCGTAAGTGTCGTAAGAGCATCTGTCATAGCCCATTTTGGAAATAGGTGACCCCTTTGGGATGGGAGATGTGGACAAGTGTCAGGCACATTCTACAATGTTGACCAAGTGTCCTTAGGCGCAGGTTTTCGTCCATGAAGCCAAGTTGGATGCCCATTCCAAGAAAGGTTCAATATTGCCTTGTATTTTCTATAAAAATAGGTGATTGGAGAGGGAGTTGTATCACAGGTTTTAAAGGTACTATTATGCTTCCGGATTGACTCCAGATACGAGTGTTGAAGACCATTGAAGCTTGCATTGCAAGTGTATTGTAAACATTCATTCAAATTTGTTAATACATTGTGCAGGTTTCTGAGTGTGGGGTTTTTCACCCGATAAGGGTTTTCCCCACCATAAATCGTTGTCTCTCTTCTTCTGTCTACTTTCTAGTTCTTGTGTTTTGATACAATATCTCATGTTAATGGTTTAACATTGCTGTAATAGTTAGGATAAAATTGAATTTGCATAGCCCTCTCCTCATTAGATTAGTGTAGGAAGCGATTTCTGCACACCTAACTTCCTTTCAGAAAGGTTCCATTTAAAGGATTTTAATTGAAGAGGGTTTGATCAAACTCCCTTAGATTCAAACCCCCATTGGATAGAACCCCGCTAGTTTTAAACCATACCTATAATGGAGTCTCCTCTACACCTATAAAAATGCTAATAAAAAACCACTTTTGATTTATCTTTTGGGGGATCAAATGAACTCATTTTAAATTTATGTTTTGTAAGTATGTGGTCCTTATTATAAGCTTCCCAAAAAGTATAATTTTAAATATATTTAATTTGGTTATTATATTTATTTTTTATTTCTTGTGAATGTAGGTTTTTCACCAAACATCAAGTTCTCTGTTCTACACACATGGAAAATTAGTATATTAGTAAAAAAAAATTAAAAAATATCTATGCCCTAGGTATTGATGTCCTTGTTTCAACCAAAAAAGAAAAATTAAATTTCGATACATACAGAAAAAATTATGTTTTACAGAATATGCCTATGTCTAAATTATAATTGGTTTGACTTCAAAACTTGATTAAAAAAAAATTCAACAAAACATTATGAAACCAAATGCATGCCCTATATATCGGTGTTACCAATCTAAATTCAAAAGAATCTAAATTTTATCCTTTGTAAAAAAAAGTTATGTGCTACATAATACACATCACTTTAAAAAATTGTTATTTACTATTAAAAACTAGTTATCAAAGGAGACGCAAAAACTTTTACAATTTAACTCCAATTTTTTAAAAAAAAAAAATTTAGAATCTAGAAACAAAATCTTACAAATCACTAGTTCACATCATCTTCAAATTCCTAATGGTTTAGCAGCTATAGGTGTTAGAAAGTAAAGATATAGTTCAAAATGTTGATTTCAATGTCAATTTTGGCTAAAAAGTGTAACCCATTATTGTGGGATGACCCGTATCATAGCCAAATTCATGTCTTTCTCATCATGTTGTTCATTGTTATGGTCATCTTTGTTCTTTTGAATATTGGGACCAATGTTTTCTTGTTGAGAGGCAAGGTTTATAGCATAAGTTTGTCTTCATTTCTTCTTTCTCTTGCTTTTCTATTCTGTTTTCTTTTACCACTTATCTCTTGTAAGATAGGGTTATCCTCTTTCATAGGCTTGTGCAATTTGGAAGATGAAGTGTCGTGGTCAAGCTTCATTTGTCACAGTGGAATATTTTGTTGTCAACAACGACCTCCCGATCCTTGTAAGGATTTCGGGGGAGGAACCTCGGCATAGGGACCTTGTCCTTTCAGTTTAAGATTCTATTTGCATGTGGGTTGTTTATCTTTTGTTGTTTCTTGTATAGAAGGACTAGGTATTTCAGTTTTATCCCAAAAATTATTCAATTTGTAATGCTTTTCGCAACCAAAGATTTATATTTGTTGCGGGGGATGGTAATCATGCATCCATCAAAAGGGAATTTTAGACAATGGTGTATTGTTTAAGGGATAGCTTTCATTTATTTTAGCCAAGGATGTCCCAATCTAATGAAAAAGAGGTCAAAAACAGGGACAACATCAAACCATTGTTTAACATGTTTTCCAGATAGTGTTACCAACAATGGTATCTTACCCAAAGGCTTGATAAAGGTTCCCTTATGTGTCTTAATCATCATGCTCGAGAGATCATAAGAACCTTGCATTAATTGATGTGAACAAAGGAACTCTTGAGTGGAAACATTAGTCATGCAATTGGGATCAATAAGAGTTCCATCCACAAGATTTCCCATTATTTTCACAATGATGTAAAGAGGTCCTTCCTTGTCTCCAGTTGTTCTATCATGAGGTGTAAAGACAATTTCAAGTTCAGGTGCTTTTCTTTTCACGTAAGGTCTAGGAGGGAACCTATTATTGTTGTTGTGATTAGAGGCCATATTTTTATGCTTGAATCAGATTTGAAAGTTTTTCCAAAAGTATACCAAAGGCAAGTGCAAAGCGATATGCCTCAAAATAGCCTCAAATGTTTGATTTTTGTACTTTTTCCAATGCAAATAAGTGAAACAAATGGTGTTGTAAGGATTTTGATCAGGGGCAGCAAATTATATGTCTAGTATCAATCCAAAATAGAAATATGATTCTTCTCAACACACTATTGATGCAAATCCAAGATAATGCCAAATCAAACTATAGTGAAAATATGTCAAAATATGCACTTTTTTCACCAAAACTCAATGCAAAAAAGCATAAAAAAAGGGTGTTGTGAGGAAAGTGATGATGGATAGAAAATTATATCAGTAATAACAGCCACTTAATGTCAAAATACCAAACACAACACACTTTTAGTGCCACTTAAGGTAAAACCCTAGTGAAAATATAGCAAAAATAGGCCATTTTTCACAGTTTTTCAATTCCAAGACCTAGCAAAAGGGGTGTTGTAATAAATTTCAGGAGCTGTAGAAAATAAAATCAATGATATCAGTCACCTCAATCCATAAAATTGATCACAACATGCTTGGAGTGCAAACTAGGTCAAACCCTAGGGCAAAAATAGCAAAAATGTGTAGTTTTTTACCAAATTTTCAATACAAGAGCCCGTTAAAAGGGTGTTGTGAAGATTTTTAGGAGGGGCATAAAATTATTACTCTAATACCAACTAATTAATGCAAAAATACCCTTCACAACATGCCTATGGTGCAAGTTTAAAGAGTCAATAAGGCCAAATTTAATGAAAATCGGTGTTTTTGAAGCCCTAGGTTTTAGATTTTGGCACAAAAAGCTATATGAATGCTTTGAAGTCTGATTTATGGTGAAAATGAATTAGTCTCAGATTTGAAAATGAATTCCAAGCTTTAATATACAAAATGCCAATGCAAATCTAATGAAAATGCATGAAAATTGTTAGTTTTTGTTGAAATTTTCTATGCAAAATGCAAATATTTTGAATCTAAATGCAAATTTACACTAAAATGGAAGACTACAACCAAATTCTAATTTTAATGAGCCTCTAAACTCAGTAGAAAAATTTGAAAGAAAATTTTGCCTACTAACCCTAGATTTTGGAATTACTAGGTTTAATAAAAATTGTCAAAATTTCTACAAAAGCCTAGCAAATTAATGATGTTCAAATGCAATGCAAATTATTGAATTTTTGTGTTTTTCTATAATTTATATCAGATATGATGCAAAAATCATGAATTAGAGAAATTTATAAAGAATTGATGCAATTTAGTAATCTATATGAAAATGCAAGCTAGGGTTTTCAAATTTTTGCAAATTTTTCAATTTTTTTGTAATTTTCTCAATGCAATAAGATGAAAGGTTATATGAATGAATTAAATCAATCCAAATCTAAAGAAACACACTCAACAAGTTGCAATTTAAGTCCAAAAACACAGGTTCACCAAAATGTTTAGGTGAAAATTGGATTGTTTATTGTTTTAGTTGTTAGATGTTTGAATCCTTCTTTCACTTTTAACATTCAAGGATCTAGGGTCAAGTGGCTAGGAACTATCATACCCTAGGTCACTGTGAGATGTAGGGAAGCTTGGATTAGGGTGTTTAATTATCAATTTTCCTTCTCCTATAACCATTAAAACCCTAATTTCACAAATATGACTATAAACAGAAGAATAACAGAAAAAGCTCTTGCAGATGGAAGTAAAATATCAAATCACATAGTACCTATTTTTTGGGCTCTGAGGCAAAAAAGTTAGGGACTAAGGAGCGGGTGCCCAAGTCCAAGGTACCAATTTCTTTGTGGGATCGTGACCTCCTTTCGACACCGATCTGCACTATAACTTTTGTTTCTAAAAATTCAACTGTGGACGACACATGAACTAGCACCCAAGTCCTGAAAAGGCTCCGGTGTCCTGCTTCTCTTCAGATCCTAAATCCTTGTTGTTTGTTTTACAAACAAAGGGGTAAAAACTTTATTAGAAATCAGAAAAGAGCATTACAATAATAACTAAGGGACCCAGCCCTAGAAAACAAGGCGAAAACCCCACAGCATAAACAACATCAACTATCCTCATGTATCCTCCTATCCTCCTCCAAGAACCGGTCCAAATCCAGATGCAGCTCAGGGTTAACCTGATCCCAATCCTCAACTTTCCAATCACTATCATGCTCAGAGGCCCATTTGGCCAAGTAGTCGGCAACTCGATTCCACTCCCTTGGGATGTGAACAAAGGATGCCTCCTCCAACCGAGAACTAACCTGAAGAATCCGCTGAACCACTGAAGCCAACTGCCAATTAATATCAGATATCTTTCGCTCATTCAAGAGATTAATCAAAATCTGAGAATCAGCTTCACATATAACTTTTCTCCAGCCCAAAGCAAGGGCCCTCTCAATAGCATGCAGAATTGCCAGACCCTCCATGAAGTTAACAGTCTTCACCCCCTCATGTATAGAGAACAGAAAAATCACTGACCCAGCTGAGTCCCTACCAACTCCACCAATTCCAGCAGGCCCAGGATTGCCCCTAGAAGAACCGTCAGTATTGATCTTTAAAAATCCATTGGGAGGAAGTAACCACCTTCCAACCCGTTGAACCCTCTTTTTTCCATGCCTACAGTTCCTGGAACTGACAAAAGAAGAATGAATTTCTTGAAGACCCAGTCAGGCCACCAACTCATCATCACCTCTCTCCAAGGGGAAAACTAAATCACAATTAGCTGAAACTGACTCCTGCACCATTCCTAGCATACGCAGCCAAACTTACCGACCCACCAACTTTTGATCACGAAAAATTTGGCGGTTCCGCTCCAGCCAAATCTGCCAAAGCAGAAAGGTAGGACCCACGAACCAAACTTCCTGCAAAAAGGAAGCCATAGAAGGAGGTCTTCCCATACTATCCCAGAATTCAACCAAAGAGCACGCATGAATACAAGGAAGCTTCCATACCTCCCACCACCAATGCCAAAGCTGCACAACAAAGGGGCACGGGAAGAACAAATGCGAAGAATCCTCTTCTGCTCCCCCACACAAAACACAAATTGAAAGTCCTTGAAATCCTCGTTTACGAATGTTATCCCAGGTCAAACATCTATTCCAAGCCAAAGTCCAAACAAAGCAATTGCATTTAGGCCACGAGAGTTTATTCCACACCCTTTTCCACCAATGAACCTCTACCCCAGTTAGCTTCTGAGCCAATAACACCTGATAACCAGAAGCAACAGAGTAAACCCCCTTAGGATTATGGGTCCAAGCAAGAATATCCTCTTCCAGAAGAGAACTACAACTCCTACTATGAAGAATCTTGTGAAGCTCAGCACTATCTTCCACAAGTCCCAAATCTGGCCACACTGCAGGATCCTTCCAATGAGCTACCTCCAACTGACCAAAAGAAGCAACAGACTTGAAGTCACTCACCCTAGCCTAGCCAGCCTCGAGAAATCTTTGGTACAAAGGAAGAAGGTTGGGGAACTGAGAAGTAAGTGGAGGGAATCCATCCCAAGAATCTGACCAGAAGAGAGCTTCAGTTCCCCGTCTACAAATCCAAAATAAACCTTCCTTGATAAGCTTAGCACCCTTTTGAAGAGTATTCCAAATCACTGAACCTTTCCCCTCAAGAGGGTAACGAGGGAGATCCTGCCGTGGAATCTCCGGGAAATACTTATGAGATAATATCCTGGCCCATGGCTGATCCAGTTCCACACACCATCTCCAAAATAGCTTAGCAGCCACAGCCACTCCAGATAACGCAGACTGTCGAAGACCAAGACCACCAAATTGCTTTGGGCTACACACAACATCCCACCTGACCAGGCTCCACTTGGAGGATGACAAACTTCCTGCCCATAAGAACTGCCTTGCAAGAGAATCCAACTCCCTCAGAAAACCCATTGGAGCCACCTGAAGCATACATCGGTAGGTAGGGAGAGCCTGCACCACCGACTTGAGAAGCTAAACCCGCCCCGCAAAAGACAACCATCTGTGGGTCCAATGATTAACTTTTGCACGGAGCTTATCAATAATATTCTGCCAAGAACCCTTGGGAAGAGGGCGAACAGAAATTGGGAAACCCAGATATGTCAAAGGGAGAACCCCTATCTGAGACCTTAAGATATTAGCAATTCTTCTCTGAATGGGGGTCGGCGTATTGAAGAAGAATATGGATGACTTCTCCTCATTAATCAATTGTCCTGAAGCAACAAGATATATGTCCAACACCTGCCTCAAGTTAGTAGCTTCCCTAACAGTAGCCATCCCCATCAAGGCAGTATCATCAACAAACTGTAAATGAGATTGCGGAGGCAAGTCTCCACCCCATCGCCAACCCTGAATGGTGCCAAGCTCCACCCTTCTTTTCAACAAACGTCCAAGGCCTTCCACAAGAAGCAGAAAAAGATACGGAGAAAGAGGATCCCCTTGGCGCAAGCCCCATGAGGCACAAAAAAGTTCAGAATGATCTCCATTTATCAAAACTGAGAAGGAAACAGACGTGACACAGCTCATGACCCATTAGATCCACTCCTCACCAAAGCCAAAAGAAACAAGGATCTTCTGCAAAAAAGACCATCTAACCCTATCATAAGCCTTAGCCATATCTAGCTTAATGAACATAGCCTTCTCATGGGAGTTGTCCATGGAGTGGATGGTCTCTGTAGCAATGACAACCCCGTCAAGAATCTATCGACCCGCCACAAATCCACTCTGTTCCTCTGAAATTAGCACTTTAAGCCACTTCTTCAATCGCTCAGCTAATAACTTAGAAATGATTTTGTAAGCCACATTGCAAAGAGAGATAGGCCGGAGCTGAGATAACCTATCAGCCCCTTCACACTTGGGTATGAGAGCAAGGAAGGTGGAATTCAGAGCACGAAGCATCTGCTTATTCCTCTGGGATTCAAGGACAACCGCCAGAAGATCCAACTTTATGATATCCCAGAATTCCTGAAAAAATTCAATTGGGAAACCATTGGGACCAGGAGCTTTACCCTTCTTCATCTGAAACACAATCCCCTCCAGCTCATCAAGAGAGATATCTTTCATCAGATACTCATTCGCCTCCCTGGAGACCAACTGAGGAATACAAGAAAGAACTTGTGCTTCCTCAAGAGAGCCCCCTCGAGAATCCTCCCTAAATAAAGTAGCAAAATACTGAGATGCCTCAGCAGAGATTTCCTGAAACGAGGCAAGACGTTCACCCCTATCATTCACCAAAAAAGGAATGGAATTACCATACCTCCTGTCCTTCACAAAATTGAAGAAGAAGGCGGTGTTTTTATCACCTTCCTGTAACCATTCAACCCGGGCCTTTTGCTTCCAATAGATTTCTTCCCGCAATTCAAATTCCTCAACCACTTTCAAAGTCTTAGCCTCCTCCCTTAGAAGATCCTCAGAGGCCCCATTCTCACGAATCAACTGCGTAATATTATTCAACTCCTCCTGGGCAGCAACCTTAGCATGAAAGATATTACCAAAACATCGCCGATTCCACCTTTTAAGCTGATATTTGACAAACTGAAGAAGCTTGGAGAATGTGTACATTGCCGTACCAAAAGTTGGTCTACCAATCCGCCACCATTCAGCCACAAGTTCATGAAGAGTAGGATCCCGTAACCACATAATCTAGAACTTGAATGAGGGAGAATGAGGCCTCCGAGCAACGATAATGCTAAGCTTAATAGGCCAATGATCAGAGCCTCTCCAATCAAGAATTTCAGATCGAGTGGACCATAAGTCTCCAACCCAATAACAGGAAACCAAGAATCGATCAAGCCTCTCAGCAACACAACTCTCACCAATTCTCCTGTTATTCCAAGTGAAGCAACCATTACTTGGCAGAACATCAATAAGATTTAATTCAGAAATGCTATCTCTGAATAACAGAGCAGAAGGCTCCAACCTAGGAATACCACCTCTTTTCTCAGACAGCTCCACAATAGCATTAAAATCGCCAGCCATAACCCACGGATGGTAAGGAGCTAAGCTACGAACAAAACGAAGATGGGACCAAAGAAGTTGTTTACCCAGAAACTCAACAAGAGCATACACATTAGAGAGGAGAATACACTCACCAGTCTCATACCAAGAGGCGACTAGGGATATAGAGGATCTAGAGGACATCCACCAGAGAGGGAAAATCTTTCGAGGGTTCCAAAAACAAGCCACCCCTCCAGAAGCACCAAGAGCCCCCATACACTGGCATTCACCATATTTCCACAACTTAGGAGCCATGGCCAACATATTATCTACAGATAATTTAGTCTCCTGAAGAAAAAGAACATCCGGAGAATGATTCCTAACCAAATCACGAACAACTTTTTATCGAGGGCCACTGTTCAAGCCCCTTACATTCCATGAGAGAACAATCATTTCTGGGGGCATGAAAAATGTGAATCCAGAGTCTTGACTGACCCTGACTCCACCAAAGTTTCCCCAGTTAATTTAATCTTCTCCATATCCTTCTTCCTTCCCAACTTGGAAGTCCTGTCACTAATCCCTTTCTTCAGTTCAATTTGCTGAATACCCAAAAGAGGGGAGGCCAAAGAGCTCTTCCCCACATTCTTGCCTCCTTTCAGGGGCAATGGGGAACCACCTCCACCACTCTTTGAAGCTCCAATAGAAGATTCTTGTTCAGTCTGGACAATCAATTGTTGATCTGTATCCATCTCCCCAACCCCAATCTCTTGCACAACCTGCATGGCCTCCAATGGTGGCCCATCTTGTCATGTACCCAAAGTTCCCTGATCCAAGTTTAGCAACCCCAGATTCACTTCCCCCTGGCTGAGATCATCCAGCACCTCAAACCTATTAAAAGTTTCATCAACCTGCCTCTCCCTCAAGGTCCGCTTCTGGCCCCGATTCCTATTGCGAGCCTTGACAGGGACATAGCCATCATCTCCATTACCATCACCCGGAATAGGCTCCTTACCATTATCAGCCCTAGGTGGATTACGAGAAGGCTGAGAAGGTTGGGGCACCACAGGCTTAGCCCTAGGGCACCTACGCTGCAAGTGACCATATTCATGACAAAGACGACACCAAAAAGGTAGGGTTTCGTAATCTAGTTGTTGCACCCAAGTAAATGATCCAGCACTCACTTCAATAGAATCTGGTAGTGGCTTGCTTAAATCAATTTCTACACAGATACGAGCAAAAGTCATTACCTTTTTATACTGTGTCTGTTGTGAAGACCCAACAGGTTTACCGAGCATTGAAGCCACCAAATGCAACACGTCATCCTGCCAACACTCCACTGGAAACCACGGCAACCGAACCCAAACTAGGATCCGACTTGGTAGTGCCACAGTCGGGTTGAAGCCAGCATGCCATGGCTTTATAAACAAACCCACCTGGTTATAAAAATAGGGGCCGCCCTCGAAGACTTTATTCCGATCTGCCATGCAATCAAAAGAGACCATAAAAAAGTTGTTCGCAAGGAGCCTAATCTCCATCTCCCCCTCTGGCATCCAAGTCCGCTGAGCCCAAGATTCCAAAAATTGCAGCGAGACTCTCAAACCCATGAACTTGCAATAAAAAGAGTGCCTTGAATAGTATTCAATATCATCTGCAAGCATTTCCATCAGGATAATCAACTTCAGTCGCTCTTTGCATCTTTCCAAACACCCATTAATCTTTGTTATTCGGGAACCACTAACCGATCCTAGATCATTCATCTCCATCGCTGAAGAAAACAGCGTATTATCAAAAACATTCACTCCATGCGCCGGAGGCTTCGAACCAACTGCTGATCGGAAATCCAATTTGGGGCTAGCCCCAGATGTTTCCCCACCCTGCATAGCAAAAAACAAGAACCCCAGTAGGCATGCAAACCCCCAGGACACGTTTGCAAGAAATTGAAAAAGACAAAACCCCAAGGGAAGGATCAAAACCCTTCCACCCACAAGCCACCCAAACGGCAGCAAGAAGGCCTCCAGAAAAGGAAAAAACCCACCACCACCACCCCGAAAGCTTCAAAAAACCCCCCCCACAACGCAGAAGTGAGCAACACACAGAGAACGAGCTAGGGCACGGTCGCCCTAGCTCAGCTTGCAGAGCACGTGAACGCCATCTCCACTCCGAGTAAATGTAGTCATAATTATCCTTGTTGTTTGTTGATCTTTCCTGCAACTCCACTTTTTCTAGATGTGACACCTGTAACCTACAATTACAAAACTTTGGGAGGGGGTTGTGGTGTTTAGAGGCTTGCCTTAGTCAAGCCCCAGAGGACACTTAAGTCTCTGAACACCGTTGTTAGATAGAGAGTGCATGCCCTTATGAGGCAGAGGCAAAAACTAAAGGAAATGATGATGAAAACATAATATAATGTCACCTTGTAGTGAAGATCTCATGGGAGGAAGATGCTCTTCATTCCATGATGAAATGGATGCTCAAATCTGCAAACACAAACACATAAACCACACAATTCTACTCTTGCAACACAATGAAAGCCTTGAATCACCTTGGGAATGCCTAAAGTTCACAATTGCCATCTCTAGTTTACAAATGAATGCCTAAACATGCTTTTATATGCAACTACAAACACTCCCACCAAGATTTTGTAAATTCAAACTTACCGTGTCGGCATAGGACCCAAGTAACAGTCACAAGCCGACACCTAAGAATTGGGACTGTCAGAAAATAGGGCAGGACTAGGGCGCAGGCGCCCAAGTCCTCCCCCCCTATTTTGGGCAGGGTTAAGCTCAAGGGGTCCTCCTAGGTCCCATATGTCATGTTACCTAGGGCTCATTACATCAGGATGCCAAATTATGAAGTAAGATGTCCTAAATGCATGCAAAAGACCTAGGAGCTAAACCTTAAGAGGGAAAAGCCCCCAAGGGGACATTTTTTGACATTACAACATCAACACCCCACCTCGTATTATTCTAGGTAAACACACCATTAGAAGGCTTTATGTCCACCAGGTTCAAAAGATTAATATTATTCCTAAGGAGTCTGGAAGAATCCTCTAACCTACTAACACCTCCCCTCTTCTCCAAATAGGAAACAAAATTGAAATCCCCGGCAAGGATCCAAGGAAGATAAGGAGCAAGGGACTTAACCAACCTGATGTGAGACCAAAGTAATGATTTTCTTGAGAAATCAGTTAGAACATAAATATTGGAAAGAAGATTAACTTCACCTGATTCTAAACTTGATGCAACCATAGACATAGAAGATCTACTAGAAATCCACCACATTTGAACAACTTTGTGAGGGTCCCAGAGATAAGCTACACCCAGAGTTGCCTTGTGCCCCAATACATTGACACTGACCTCTCATCTAAAGCCTAGAAACCAAACTCAAGATACCTTCCACATACATCTTAGTCTCCTGGATGAAGACTATATCTGGAGAGTGAGACATGATCAAATCATGAATAGCCTTTTGTCTAGGGATGTTATTCATACCCCTAACATTCCATGAGAGAACCTGTCATTTTTTAGAAGAAGAGAAATGTGAATCAATGGTTTTCATCAAACCAACCTCAACCAATGTCTCTAGTTAGTCTCACTTTTTCCTGATCTTTCTTCTACCCACCTTGGGGATCTTCTCAGGAGCACCCTTTTTGAGAAACTTCTGTTGTATCCCTAAAGCATGCAACGTTCCCTTACTCTTACCCTCATCCTAGACCACTTTTTCTAAAGAAGCCACTGAAATGGCCAAACCTGAGCAATCTATCACTTCTTTGCACCCACTAGTCTCCATCTCTCTGGAAAACATCAAGGGAACATTTGTGTCCATTCGAGCACCTGGGCCTCCATCCTATGCACTAGCAGAAATACTGCCACCCTTCACACAACTAATTGTTTCGTCCCCATAAGATCCTGCCCACATTACATCCCTACAGGGATTTCTTTAGATAGATCTAAATCTTCCAACACATCAAATCTGTTAAACACCTCATCCATCTGCCTATCCTTTAATGTTCTCTTCTTGCCCCTTCCCTTGTTCCAAGCCTTGACCGGGATAAGCCCCTCTTTATCTTCCATCATAGGTGCTTTTCCTTTATCCTGATTAGGATTAGGATGAGGTGGCCCATTGCCTATAGAATCCACATGATTAGATTTAAGATGCATCTACTGTAGATGGCCATATTCATGACATAGCCGGCAACATAATGGAAAAGTTTCATAATCAATCGGTTGGATCCAAGAATAAGACCCTAGTCTAATTTCCATAGAATCTGGTAAGGGTTTGATTAGATCAATTTCAATACAAACATAGGCATAAGTGATTACCTTTTTGTCAATAGTTTACTGTGATGAGCCCATTGGCTTGCCCAGTAACATCGCAACCGAGTGGAAAATGTCATTTCTCCAAAATTCCAGTGGGAACCACGGAAGTCGCACCCAAATAGGAACCTTAGAAGGAAGCTCTTTTGTAGGGTTGAACCCTACATGCCATGGTTTAATGAACAATCCAACTTGATTATAGAAATAAGGCCCACCTTCAAAATCCTTGTTCCTATCTGAAATGCATGAGAAAACAACCAGAAAATAGCTATTGGCCACCAACATCACCTCCATTTCACCCTCTGGGTTCCAAGTGTGACGAGCCCACAATTCCAAAAAGGGAAGAGAGACCTAAATCCCCATGAACATGCAAATCAAAGTGTGGTTGGTCAAATAATTGACATCTTCCTCCAGCGAATCAAGTTGAATCACAAGCACAAGCCTGTGTTCACTCCTTGCAAGATATCCATTCACCTTCAAAGGTCTAAAGCCTCCAAACTATGAAGATCTTTCTTCGTTAACAATGTTGTTCAAACCAATGGTAGAATGATCATGCATGAGAGGAGAGGGGACTCCCCCAACCACCACCTCTTTAAAGGAAGAATTCTTCATTGAGAAAGAACCTCTAGGCAGGGCCATGCAAAGCCCCATCGAGGAAAAAGCCACCCAAGGAGCCCAAGGCATAAACCCTAAACAATAACTATCTATCGAATCCCAAGCAAAGACCAAACCTCCACTGCTGCAGCAAAAAACCCACAAAACCACTTCAAACCCCAACCGAGCACTACCACAACCCCTCATGGCAATAATAGACCCTTCCCCACACAACAAACAACTCCACGAGTTCTCATAAAAAATGTTGTTTATTAATTACATTATGTTTTATAATTTGAAAAGAGTGGTAATCAATTTGTTGGTGATTGAGGTGCAATATTGCTACCCCAAATTATAGATCAAGTGGTATTAGAGAGATTAATTATTTGGGATATTTGTTATTTGCTTGATTGCAAGTGTACACCATCCATAAAATTGAGTGGAAGAGGAGGTCTATTGCCTTTTGATCCTAAGATAGAGTCCAAAGAGTTTGTGAGAAGGTTGAGCACAACAAGAATAGTAGAAGAAGATGCAAAAGCAAGGTTTCAAAGGTTGGAAGAAGATGTGGCCAAGATTTTGGTGGTTGAAGGTGTTGACTTTTTCCCAGACTGGATGCTTATTCCCAGATGTCCCTACAAGGTAGCCATCAGTGATCAACAGGAGCTCTGGGCCAGGGGGTCAACAGTATAGGAGATAGACTCTATATTTTATCTCCTCTTCTTCTTCAGGCTCTGCAAGACCTAGGGGGGTATTCCCTACTCAACATCCATAAGGATATGCATGCAAGGCTGGGATGTTGACAGAAAGCAGATGAGTCCTCTTGTATGTAGACCAAAACTGAAAGATAAGGGCAAAGGGGCTAGCTTTGGGCCTATTTGCAGTTGTAGACAGAGGACTGAGGATCCTAAACTAACTCTAATGTCCTAATGTTGGTTTTAGATTTTGCTTTGGAGTTTAAGTGTGGATGCAAAGCTGGATATGGTTATAACACAAAACAAAGCATGATTGGTGCCTATCCAGGGCCTGGAGTCAATAGACATACACCTGTGAATGATCAGCATAAACAACTAAAACCGGATTTCAAGGGGATATATGTGATACCTGCCTTACAGGCACCTCCCAATACAAAGTGTTAGGTTATCTCTACTTATGGTATCCCTACTGCAGTATATCCCTCCCAATGTTCAACCTGAAAACAGTTTAATCTACCCCTTGAATAGAAGTTAAAAGATCAGACATTCAACACAGGAATTCTATGCTCTAGAATCTAAACATTACCAAACATCCAGATTCAGAAGAAGGATACATGCAATACTGGAGACAGAATTAACACAGCACATGCCAAACAGCATTTCTCATATAAATTTAATCATGAAATCAGTGGGTTCATGCCAAAAACAAACAACAAGAGATACATAAACTCACAGGTAAGCTGTACAGAGCAACCAGATCAGCTTGTCATGCATTACAGAGCCAAAATCATCAACTTTCAACAACCACAAATGAACAACACAACCTGCTTATAACAGCCAGGTAGGTGCTCAGCAATTAATTACAATGTTGACCAAAATTTCGCCAGATACACAGTATCATGAAAATGGCGCTCCAACACAACCAGATTGGCGCCCAAACTTGAATGCAGCAGGTAGGGGAGGAGACAGGAAGATTTCTCGAGCCCTGCGCTCCTGCCCGCTGATTGACACCTCCAGTCGGGTACAAGATCGACCCACGCCATCGCCCACACCTCTGCAACAATCGCCATTAATGGCGCACCAACCCGCGGCCTAGGGAAAATCATCATACAGACCATCGCAAGCTTTTCCCGCCGAGACTCATCATCATGATAATTTGAATATGCAGGATAACATTATCCCACATGCACCCCGCGATGACCTCTTTGACACTTTATATACTAGGTCATGAGCATATATCATGTCGGTGCTTTTGCTCCTGACGACACTAGTATAGACTTCATCATCATCATCTTCCAGCAGCATGATATCCTGTTGTTCGAAATATCACCCTGACGTCATCATGATATTTGAAATATAACCTTCATGATAATTGGCACAACCTGATCCTTCGGAGGAACATCCTCCTGCTGAGCTTATAACAAAAGTCTGGCCGATGAACATCCTGATGACGTCATCATCATATCCTGCTGACGTCATCATCATATCCGCCTACTGCGCACCTCCTCACATCCGGATGACGTCATCATCATGTTTGCAAATATCAGGAGGTCTCTTGAAGATGATCAGTTGTTAGAAATATGACCCCCGCGGACCTTGATGACGTCATCATCATATTAACATCATCATGATATTCGGAAGACAACCGGATATTTGGAAATGTCCTCCTGACGTTCGAACATCAGGTTGCACTGTAGCTCCTCTGTAAGATCGGGGCGAAAACTGAACATGATGATGCTGCTTGAAAAGATCACCCTCAATAGATAACACGCGAAACCAGTAGGCGGATATCTCCTTGATATCAACATCATCATGATGTTCGAACAAACATATATCCGGGTGATATGAAAATATCACCCCCTCCTTCGCGAATATCATGATGCAGATAGGCAGAAAGAAAAATATCACCCTGATATACGGATGACGTCAGCATCATCAGGATGAGAACAAAGAACAAGAAGTGATACAACATCATCAGGATGATATTGACTAAGATCATCCTGATGTTCCAAAATATGATGACCCTAGTGAATATCGGGTCGCAATTACAACTCTTCAACAACATCATCAGGATGATCATAACCAAGATCACCCGATGATAAAAATATCACCCCGGCGAAATATCATGAAGGCAGAAAATATGATGACCTCCACAAGCAGCAGGATGAAAACTGGAAATATGATGATGATGAACACGACCCTTAGGAAAAAACAAGTTAGGTCGAGCAATTCAAAGAATAAGCAACATCATCATCATGCTCGCGCAAGGTGATAAATGGAAGATCACCGGATACTTTGAAACATCACCCTCGCAAGCAGATGAGGGCGCACTGTAGCTCGGCAGCATCATCATGATAAAAACCAAACATCACCCGATGACTGAATATGATGATGACGATGAAAAACCCAGTCGACAAAGAACATGATGATGCAGATCATCGAAGACAAGATGATGATGATGACCTCCTCCTCAGGAAAACATGATGCTGCAGTTGAAAAATGCTGAGGAGGTCCAACACTTAGAAAAAATGGGCAAGAAGATAAAGGCTTCAAATGAAGAAACCTCCTGATCATGATAAATCAACCCCTGGTCAAAATGAGTGTCAACAGAAGGAAAGCTTGATAGGTTGGAAAGTATGATGCTTTCCTTGATAGCAAGAATAGACAGAGGCAAATCACAATAAGATGAAGATGAAGCTATAGGAGTGGGCGTTGAGTAAGAAGACATGCCAAAATCTGATAAATTATTTAAAGTTAAGGCCAAAATAGATATCCAATTAGACTATGGTGAGATAAGTGTAAAGAAGATAGACCAATGGGTGTCCTAGATGGAAGTGTACTTTAGGTTACACTATATTTCTACCCAACAACAAATTTCTTTGACAAGATTGAAGCTTGTTGGACACATTGTCCCATGGTTTGAGAGTTATGCTTGTTCTTTGGAAATTTAAAAAATTGCACCAATATCCAAGTGGAATGATTTTAAGGAGTTATTGTAGAAATAGTTTTACTCTATTTGTCATGAAGGAGAGTGAGTGATGCAATGACATCATTTGTAGCAAGAAAAAGGTTAAAGTGTTCAATCTTACTGAGTAAATTTTGGAAAAGAGTTGTGAAGCTTGCGAAGGATATCATAGAATGTGAGGTGTTGATCAAATATGTAGGAGGATTGCTTGACCATCTACAAAGATTAGTCCTCATTGACAAACCCCAAAAACCGATGAGGCATGTGCTAAAGCACACTACCTTGAGTTGGACAAGAAAGGAGCTCCTTCGACTTGCAACAAGGGTAATGAATAACATGGTGACAAGAAAAATTTAGAGGGCAAGGGAAAAAAGAGATATACTTTCATGGAAAAAAGAAAGAGCAAAGGTAAGAGTAAATTACAATGTTCTTGTTGTAATAAGGAAGGGGATGAAAAGGATAAATACTATAATTTGCATCCTAATTATTACCCTCTTAGTGGAAGAAGAAAAAGGATAATTTTTTTTGTTGTGGTAAACAAAGACAAGGAGATAGAATGTGATTCTGATGTGGATGAATGAATTTCTTGTGCCATGCTAAATAAGGGAGATACTTTGATGAGTGAAAAAAATCTAGATGAAGAGGAGCTTACCAAGTTATTCCACATCAAGCTTCAAGTAAAAGGTAAGAAGTTTGATGGTTTTTTTAATTTGTGATATCAATCAAACTTGATTTATTACAAGTTAGTTGAGGAAATGGGTTTGAAAATGGTAGACCATCCATGTATTTGCTCCTTGTGTTAGCTCAAGGATAATGTGAAGTTGAAAGTTACCAAGCAATGTAAGCTTCAGTTTAGGCAGAGTTTGGATTTTGTTGACAAAGTTATCTTTGATGTCACAATTCCTATTGATATTCATAGTGTGATCTTTGGGAGTCCATACATGTATGAGAGAGATGCTACCTAATTTCAAAGGAAGAACCAATATAGATTGGTCTTGAAGGAGTATTTCTTGAATTTATACAAAGGCAAATCCAAAATTATAGTGACTAATTCTTCAAAGGGGAAATGCTTAATTAATGAAAGTGGTATATTTATGAGTTTAGAGTTTGTGATTAATGAGACTAAAGAACAACTTTTTTTATGTAAGGAATAGTAGGAATTAGGACAACCAACACCTCAGATTAGTTGGAAACCAAAAATTGCCAAGTTTTGGTTATTGTTCATCTTGTGGCATAAGGCAAGATGGTGATTGTTTTAGATGAAGGGTCCATTAACCCTTTTTCCTTGAGTTTCCTTAGGTTTTTGGGACTAAAAGTCTCATAGTGAGGGAGGTATGATTTGAAAAATGGATTGTTTATGTTGGACCATTAGGGTGAATGATAGAGTTTGTAGTTTTTTGAAAACAAGAGAATTCAAACTAGTAAACACCTAGATGTGGAATGGATTGGTTCAGGTCAAGGAAGATGTGGGAACCTAAGTTCCATCCAATTGAAGTTGTAGACTCAAAAAGTATCTAGAAAGGTGTAACTAAAAAATTTGCCCCTTTTACTAGGTAGTGAATGCAAGAATGCCCAATGAATGTGTAAAGACCTTGGAAAATGCATAATTGCCTCAACGAATATGACTGTGGAGACCAATGAATATGTCTTTTATGTGTGGGATATCTAGAATGTAAATGGTTTGGGAAGTCCAAATACTTCATTTAGGTGACCGATGACCTTTCACTTGTCTTGGAAGTGCTTGGAGGAGTCTATTTGAAGGTTGTGGATGAAGTTTCCAAGGTTTGCTCTTATAAACAATTTTGATTATGTGCAGAAGCAAGAAATTTGCTTATGTGGAGGCAAATTAGGTATTGAGGAGAAACTAAGTGTTGTGTTGTTGTTTCAATTAGCATGTTAAGACATTACAATGTTTGTAAATTTTTTTATATAGTGTAATGATGCAAGATATTGCACTCTTCCTAGAGTTTTCCCCCTTTAAGAGGGTTTCCCTACCTAGAAATTTGTGTGGAGTCTCATTCTTTGTGTGTTTACTTCATTGTGAGTGTATGTTGTGTCCATTTCAATTATTTTGCATAGCTATTTGATTGTCAATTAACATCAAGTGGTTATTTGTTAATTACATTAAGTTTTATAATTTAAAAAGAGAGGTAATCCATTTGTTGGTGACTAAGGTGCAACATAACTACCCTACTTTACAAATCAAATATTATAAAAAATAATTCTAAATATTATTATGAATATAAAAATAAACTATAAGTAATAATTAAAAATTCATTGATTATACTTCGACATAAATATATCTATTATAATTAACTTGTTTGGTTAGTTGTGGGAAAGTAGCCATATGAAAGATAGCAAAAAATGGGGACTAATTTGAGTAAATATAGTCAAATAGGAATGAGGTAGCATAGAGACAACACAAGTTAGGAATGTGGCTACACATTTGGAATGTGCTCTTACCCCAAGAAGGCCTAAAATTGAGCTAGCAATGTGTAGGTAGTTGCACCATGTGACATAGCTAGCCACGTTACAAAGATAACTCTTTCCTTGTTCCAAAAACCTATCATCTTTTGTGCTAGGATTGAAGTGTTGATCTTCTTTAAACCTTGGTAAAACATATTTTGTTGTTTTCACAAGATTTAAAAGCACATAAGGCACATGAATGCAATATGTCTAGAGTGTAGTATCTACTGATAAAATACAAATTGCTCTATATAATCTAACATGCTTACTCCAAAGTAAATGCTCTCTATTGGATGGTTTCAAAATATTATTGATTTTAGAGACCATATTCTAGTGTTCTAGGACTTGTCGTTAAATATGATACCAAGTATGCACTAAATTCAAACACTTTTATATGTAAACCTATGGATAATGGACCATTTTTTAGGAGTTAGTTGAAGATGAATGCAAGTTATGTTTGAACAAGATAGATGGACTCACAAACACAATTATAATTTAGTCTAAAGCCAACAAATTGATAAGAATAAAATTAATTTGAAATATTTCAAGATGATATAATTAAAGACTAAAGAATTAGCTAAGTTTTAACTTGTGAAAAACCAAAAAAAAATAATTAAACACCAAAATGACAAACTTTTTAAAAAATCAAAATAAATTAAATGTAAAACGAGTGGAAAAAAAGCCCATTGGGTTTGGGTCTAGCAATGATGAGTGAGGAGTTTCACACCATAGACCTAGGTTCAAATCCTATCAGTGGGGGCTCCCTTGTAGTGGCCATGGGGACACCTAGAGATAGGCGTTGCACTTGTGGCAATGCATGGATTGATGCCCACCCCTATGTCTCACCATCAAGGAACCTTGAGATAAGGTCGAGTGTAACTGATGCAGGAGCATCCCTGGTTCAAGAGCAATCTTGCATCAAGCAAAAACATTTATATTTCAGTTTGTTTGCAGTTCAGTTTGTTTCTTTTCATTTTCCAGTTTAGTTCAGGCATTTTAGTCAAAAGCAATTTCTGTATTTTGGTCTGCATTTTGCCACAGCTGCATTTCAGATCTTGTGGAGCTGGACTTAGCATCTAGACATGTTCATCTACATCATATCCATAATTCAGAGCATTTGGATTAAGTACCAGAAAGATATAGCTATCAGAAGATCGACTGTTTTCTCAGAACAGAGCATCCTGATAGTCTCAGACAATCAGCTAAAGGAGAAGACCCGCGGAGCATTTCCCAACTTGTGGAGCTTAATGACACATCATTCAATGATCTTTGGTTTGTGGCTGACCTTCCTCGAGATCCGCACATCATTTCATTTATTTGCAAAGGAATTCTTCTTGTTTAGGTCTGACCTATCCGTGTACACACGTTACAACTCTTCATTAGAGTTTGTGATCTTCCTTGGTCGATGCAGAGGAATCTTTTGTATCGAAGATGATATATAAGGATGTAATAGATCCCTAGGAAAGAAGATTTGGGATAGTTAGTAATAGATTCATCATTCTTAGTTGAGCTTTTTCGCGAAGGAATTCTTCTTGTTTAGGTTCGACCTATCTGTGTACACGCGTTACAACTCTTCATTAGAGTTTGTGATCTTCCTTGCTCAATGCAGAGGAATCTTTTGTACCGAAGATGATATATAAGGATGTAATAGATCCCTAGGAAAGCAGATTTGGGATAGTTAGCAATAGATTCATCATTCTTAGTTGAGCTTTTTCGCGAAGGAACTTCAAGTTATATCTTGTGCATATTTTGATATTTTGTAATCAGGCCTGTGAGCTGAATTGTAAGCCCGCATGTTGCCGACCCCTTTGTATTTGAATTCTATGATATACTGAATGATTGAATTTACATTTGCTTCATATTTTTGAGTTTTTTCCATTGTATTTACTCTTGCTGTACGATCTGGACAGTTCATTCTGTGAACCCTCCTACCGTGACTGCACCAAGTGGTATCACAGTGAAAGTTTCAATCTTTGGGAGCAAAGTGAGTGAAGTTGGTGAAGTAATTATGTAAGATCTTACTGTGGACAGATCACTGAATTAAGGCAGGTTACTTATGTCGCAACCGATCGCCGATTGTGAGGCAGTTGTCACCTTGTAGCCCAATCGCTGAACTTGAGGCAGTTTACACTTGATCCTAGGAAGATTCTACCAAGGAGAGTTGCTATTGTTGGAACAATGGCTGGTAGAATGGATGAGATGATGAAAACAATGAGAATTCGACTGGATGTTGTTGAAGAAGATAGGCAAAGAGGATTAACACCAAGACCTAATGTTGAAAGTGATGATGAAGAGGAATTTCAATCTGTTGAACAAATTGGTGAATCCCTAGGAGGTGACGAAGAAGAAGAATCAGATTAAGTAAAGATGTTGTGAGCTATTTCAAAGATTGGAAAAAGACCTAGAGTTGATGTACCGAATTACACTGGTAATTTGAATCTTGAAGAGTTGATTGACTATATAAATGACATGGAAGAATACTTTGAATATGAGGAAATTGAAGATCTGGAGAAGGTGAAATTTGCAAAGACAAAGATGAAAGGACATGCTACTATATGGTGGAAATAAGTTTAGTTGGATAGAAATAGAAGAGGAAAAGAAAAGATTACAAAATGGGATAGGATGGTGACAAAATTGAATAATCAGTTTATACCTATCGACTACGAGTTGGAACTATTGAAAAGATTGCACAACTTGAGACAAAAGGAGAAATCTGTGAAGGAGTATACTGAAGAATTCCATAAGATGATCATAAGATTAGGACATAGTGAAGCAAGAAAGGAAAAAGTGGCTAGATACATCAATGTACTGAGATTGAACATTCAAGAAGAACTAAGCTTGGTAAGGATGACATCTTTGGAGGAAGCTTATCAGTTTGCCCTGAAGGTTGAAGAGAAACTAAATAAAAGGCATGATCAGAGACAGAGAGGAAGAGGAGGTAAATTTTAGAGAGGTAGAACATTTTTCAGAGGAGATAGATCACATTCGGAGCAAAACAAGCCTAACAGCCCATTTAAGAAGGAGGACAGCAATATCAGTACCTATCGGAGCAATGACATAAATTTTCATCACAGAGGCAACTATAATTCATACTGGAATGAAGGATACAAAAGAGAAAGCAGAGGACCTAATAGGAGAACATTTAGAGGTACCTATTTCAAGTGTGGAGGGGAAGGACATAGAGCATTTGAATGTAATCAGGGTAGTACAAGCAAGAGGATAGAGAACAGTGGAAGAGTAGCTTATATGGAAGAAGAACCTGTTGGATCACCTAGTTCAGTTGGTAAACTAGAGAAAGGAGAATCACTTGTAATGAGGAGAGCACTATTTCAAGCAGAAATAAATGAGGAACCACCGCAGAGGAAAAGTTTGTTTAGAACTAGATGAAAATCATGAGGTAAGTGTTGCAAAGTTGTATTGATAGTGGTAGCTCTAATAATCTAGTTTCAGAGGAGATGCTGACTAAGCTGAAGTTGGAAAGATTGAAACACCCTAAGCCCTATCAGATAGCATAGATTCAGGATGATCATAAGGTAATGGTGAGTGAACAATGTTTAGTGAAATTTCATATTGGATGTTATCATGATGAAGTACTGTGTGATATTATGCCTATGGATGTTTGTCATATCTTGTTGGGTAGACCTTGGCAGTATGATAGAAAAGCTATACATGATGGGAGAAAGAATACATACACTATAACATTTAATGGAAAGAGAATTACTTTGATTCCTTTAGAGGATGATCCTAAGAGTGAAGTGTGTGGGAATGCTAGAATTTGTTTGGTAGATGGAAGGAAATTTCTGGATGGTTTGAGACATGAGAATATGTGTTATGCTTTGATTCCTAAGAAGCCTAAAACATTGAAGAAGGAGACTGAAGAATCACAACCAGAGGAAATAAAGGAGTTGTTGACAGAGTATGAAGACATCATATCTGACAATGTACCTAAAGGATTAGCACCAATCAAGAGTATCAGTCATCACATGAATCTTATACCGGGAGCAAGTATGCCTAACAAAGCAGCACACAGAATGACACCGATAGAGAATGAAGAACTGAATAGGTAGATACAAGAGTTGTTGAGAAAGGGTTTGATCAGAGAAAGTTTGAGTCCTTGTGCAGTACCTACAGTGTTAGCACCAAAGAAAGATGGAGAATGGAGAATGTGTACAAACTCTAGAGCAATCAACAAGATCACAGTTAAGTATAGATTTCCCGTACCTAGGATGGAGGATATCATGGATTGTTTGAATGGAGCAATATATTTCACAAAGATAGATTTGAAGAGTGGATACCATCAGATCAGAATTAGAGAAGGAGATGAATGGAAAACTACTTTTAAGACAAATGAAGGATTGTATGAGTGGTTAGTGATGCCTTTTGGATTGACAAATGCACCAAGTACTTTCATGAGATTGATGGATGAAGTCTTGAAGAGATTCTTGGGTAAGTTTGTTATTGTATATTTGGATGACATTCTAATTTTTAGTAAGACAAAAGAAGAACATTTGTAGCACCTGAGACAAGTTTTGTAGAGATTGAGAGAGGAGAAATTGTTGTTAAACATCAAGAAATGTAGTTTCGTGAAGGAAGAATTGGTATATTTGGGATTTGTGATTTCTGTGGAAGGATTGAAGATGGATCCTAAGAAAGTAAGAGCAATTATTGAATGGCCTACACTGGAAAGCATTGGAGAAGTGAGATCATTTCATGGATTGGCTAGTTTCTACCGGAAGTTCATTAGAAATTTCAGTTCAATTTGTAACCTTATGACAGAGACAATGAGGGGTGACATAAAAGATTTCAAGTGAACAGCTGGAGCAGACAAAAGTATTGGATTGTTGAAGCAGAAAGTGATAGAGCAACCTGTTTTGGCATTACCAGATTTCAATAAGGTATTTCAAGTTGATTATGATGCGAGTGGAAATGCAATTGGAGCAGTATTAAGTCAAGAAGGTAGACCTGTAGTATATTTCAGTGAGGAGTCGAATGATGCAAGGAGAAGATATTCAATTTATGATCAAGAGTTCTATGCCATAATTCAAGCCCTGAAGAAGTGGAGACATTACTTGTTGTCTAAGGAGTTTGTGTTGTATACAGATCATCAAGCTTTGCAATATTTAAATAGTCAAGGTAAGTTGAATCAGAGACATATGAGGTGGGTAGAGTTCATGCAGAGTTATACTTTTATGTTGAAGCATAGGAGTGGTAAATCAAGCAAAGTTGTAGACACATTGAGTAGGAGAAGAAACTTGTTGACAGAGATGAGAGTTGAAGTATTCAGATTTGATGAATTGAAGAACATGTATAAGGGAGACACTAATTTTGCAGAACCTTGGAAAGCATGCAGAGAACCTGTTGTGACAGATAGGAGTAAATGGTTGGATTATTTTGTTTAGGAAGATATGTTGTTCAGAGGAAATTAGTTATGCATACCTAGAAGCTCAATGAGAGATGATTTGATCAAGGAGAAACACAGTGGAGGATTAATAGGACATTTTGGCATTGATAAGACAGTGGCCTTGGTAAGTGAAAACTACTTTTGGCCTCAGATACATAAGGATGTCAAGAAATTTGTGCAAAGTTGTAGAGTTTGTCAAGTTGCAAAAGGAAGTAGTCAGAACACTGGATTGTACAAACCTTGATAGTACCAGAGAGCATAAGCATGGATTTTGTAATGGGATTTTTTAAAGATGGCACATTTCATACCTTATAAGAAGACAACTGATGCAGTGCATATAGCTGACCTATTTTTCAAAGAGATCGTGAAATTGCATGGATTACCTAAGAGCATAATTTCAAATAGAGACACCAGATTTCTTGGATACTTTTGGGAGACCCTTTGGAGGAAGATGAAGACAGATTTGAAGCTCAGCTCAACATTTCACCCACAGACTGATGGACAGATAGAGGTAGTGAATAGGAGTTTGGAAAACTTGTTGAGATGTTTGGTTGGAGAGAAAATAGGAAGTTGGGATTTGATTCTTTCACAAGCAGAGTTTGCATACAATAATTCAGTGAATAGGAGTACCAGAAGAACACCTTTTTGAGATTGTTATCGGAGTAAACCCTAAGGGAGTTGCAGAATTAAGAGATATCAGTGTAGAAGAAAAGAGAAGTGCAGAAGCTAAAGAATTTGCATATCATATGAAGACAGTGCATTATAAGGTTAAGAAGCATTTAGAGGACATGACCAGTATGTATAAGGAAAAGGTAGACGAGAAGAGAAGACATAAGGAATTTGCAATTGGAGATGAAGTGACGGTATATTTGAGAAAAGAAAGATTTCCAGTTGGCACATATAACAAGTTGAAGATGAAGAAGTTTGGATCTTGTAAGATACTTAGAAGATCTGATTCAGGGAATGCCTATGAAGTGGAATTACCAGAGACATTGGGCATATCACCTATTTGTTAGATTTAGGATAGACAACTGAGAGGGGGGGTGAATCAGTTGTCAAAAACTTTCTTTTCCAATTACACTCTTAAATCCTTTTAGTGGTTTAGTAGTATATCAACAAATCAATCATGGAAACATAATGCATTAAATCAAGAGTAGAAACACATCAACACATAAGACACCAAGATTTTGACGTGGAAAACCCGGTTAAGGGAAAAACCACGGGGTGATTAACCCAAGATTGTATTCTTTGTTAGAAGAATAGAAAGAACAAAATGACACATGCCAATTAGGGCTCACTGCCCGAGCACACTGCTCACAAGAGGCTCACTGCCTACAAGAGACGCACTATCTACAAAGTAATAAGTATCACACACATGAACTAGAGAATAGCATCTTCACCATGCTTGAATCAGTTCCATTTAAGCCCAATACTTCTACTCTGCCTTTCGCTCTCCTCCTCACTACCACACTCACATCTCCACAACACACACATTGAAAAGACTTTACAACTCCATATATATACAAGACATCAACTTAGGAATAGTCATCTAAGTCGACAAACATCTACAAGAACATCCGCAAGATGTGTAACTCATCCGGTCGGCCAGTCTCAAGAACACCATCATTCAAAGGTTATTCTTCAATTGCGAGCTCCAACTCCAATGCAGACCACCATCACGCGCTGGACATGATCTAAAGACCTCCACAAGATTGCCTGAATCACCAAGAACATCCGCACTTCATTTGCTTACTGAAATCCTTCTTTCCTTCATCTGGAACCTCAAGAACATAGTCTGTCACCACTGTCACAAGGGAATAGATGCTTGCGGACCTTCAAACCATGAACCAATCGAGTTGACACTTCACAAAGACTTCCTAAACACTCCCTTAAATCCACAAAATAGGATAATGCATTTCTAGATCTCACCGGACCTATCTGTCACTCTGTCACCTCTGAACACCTGCCGGAACCAGTTTTCTTGAACGGCCACAACTTCTTCAGATCTTCATGCAGACCTCTGAAATCTTTACTAGATCACTTTAAGACACATATCTACAAACCCTTTAAACCGCATCCTCTGATCCTCACCTTATCTTGAACTTCTGCCTTACTGTCTTCACTGTTTCTGATTAGGACTAATTTTCTCAATATCCTCAGCACTCAACTCATCCAATCCTTTTCATCAATGCAATAGGAGTATGTTGACATCAATGACAACACCGGTTAGGCCCATACTTGCAACAATCTCCCCCTTTGTCATTGATGGCAACATATGATGTGAAAAACTATTTTGACCATCAAGGCAAGAACTTTTCTTTACTAACACAACTCCCCCTATCACCAACAACCATTCACTTGTCTTCTCTTTTCTTTACTGCTCCCCCTTTGATCAGCCACCACTTGTTTTTCACATGTCTTCTCTCCCCCTTTGACATCAATGGCAAAGGGCTCATACTTGCAATTTCACCATTTCAGAATCATACCAATTGCTCCCCCTGAGTAGCAGCGCCCCATCATCAATCCGGATCACAAGATATGACTGTGATATCCACTGGATTGATGCACATCAGTGCACCTTAGTTCATCACCGGAGGGGCAATAAGCCCTAACTTCTCCCTGAGATACTCAAAAGAGTCCTTAGGTAGAGGTTTAGTAAAGATGTCTGCAATCTGATCCTTGGAAGGCACAAACTCCAATCTGACTTCATTCTTGTTCACTTGCTCTCTCAGAAAGTGAAACTTGATAGATATATGCTTAGTCTTTAAATGCAACACCAGATTCTTAGATATATTTATTGCACTTGAATTATCCAGAAGATTTCAACATGATAGCTCCTCATACTCCACTCTTATGTCTCTTAGCATTTGTTTTATCCATAAAACCTGAGTGCAACTACCTGTTGCTGTAATATATTCTGCTTCTGCAGTGGATAGAGATATTGCCTCTTGTTTCTTGCTCAACCAAGAAACCAATCTCTTCCCCAAAAAGAATGCACCACCACTGGTACTCTTCCGGTCATCCACATCTCCTGCCCAATCCGCATCTGTATATGCATGAAGAGAGAAATCATGATCTCTGGGATACCACAATCCATACTCAACTGTTCCTTTTAGATATCTAAAAATTCTCTTGATTGTCATGACATGAGATTCTCTAGGATCATCTTGAAATCTAGCAACAAGACCCACAACATTCATAATGTCAGGTCTAGTTTGAGTGAGATACAACAATCCTCCAATCATTGACCTGTACTTTTTCTAATCAGCCTTAGGAGAGTCATCATCTTTGCCCAATTTACATCCAGTTGCCATGGGAGTATTCATTGGTTTTGAGTCTTCCATCCCAAATTTTTCAACAATTCTTTCACATATTTGGTCTGAGAAATGAAGATTCCTTTCTTTGTTTGAGTGATTTGTAGACCCAAGAATAAATTCATTTCCCCAAGCATGGACATCTCAAATTCACTTTTCATTTGATTTGCAAAATTTTTACACATACTATCTCTTCCTCCAAAAATGATATCATCAACAAACACTTCAACAATCAAGATGTTTTCATGATCAATTTTGAAATACAAATTACTGTCAACAGTACCTTTGTTGAAACCAATCTTCAAAAGATGCTTATCCAATCTTTCATACCAGGCTCTTGGGGCTTGCTTTAGTCCATACAGAGCTTTCTTCAACTTGGAGACCATATCACCATGATCAGACAATTGAAATCCATTCGGTTGCTCAATGTACACTTCTTCTTCCAAGTCACCATTCAGGAAGGCAAACTTGACATCCATCTGATACACTTTGAAATCCTTGAAGGCAGCAAAAGCAAGAAATAATTTGACCGCAAGCTTCATTTACTGTCTTAGGTTCAATCTTTGAAATCAGACAATACTCATCTGAATCTTGAGCAATTCTCCTTCTTGTTTGTACACCTTTGCTTTTATCACCTATGATTTGATGTTCAGAGTGGTTCAATCCTACATACCTAAGAATTTTTAGAGTTTCTTGCACTTCTAATTCATGATCAGGCTCATTGAAACTCATCTCTTCTTCCTGATTTACCAGATTAGTTTGAATCTGAATTGCAGAAGGGGCTTGGGCTCCTTGAATCTGAACACCACTCTGATCATCTTCATCATATTCATAAAACCTTGAGGGTTTTTCAATTCCTTCATCAACCTTCACATTTGTACTTTCTATAATCTTTCTTAGTCTCTTGTTATAACACCAGTATGCTTTGTTTTGAGTAGAGTAACCCAAGAATATTCCTTCATCACTTCTAGCATCAAACTTGCCTAGATCTTCATCTCTTTTGATGTAACATTTGCTCCCAAAGATTCTGAAATACCTCATAGTAGGAGTGATGCCAAACCAAAGTTCATAAGGAGTCTTACCGGTATTGCTTCTTATTTAAACTTGATTAAGAGTATAGACTGCAGTGCTGACAGCTTCTCTCCAATAGATCTGAGGAACATTTGCTTCCATCATCATTGTCCTAGATACTTCCTTGATGGTCTGATTCTTTCTCTCCACTACTCCATTCTGCTGTGGAGTCCTAGGAGCAGACAACTGTCTCTTTATTCCATATTTCTCACATAATTCTATGAACTCACCGGATGTGAATTCTCCACCTCTATCAGATCTTAGACACTTTAATTTTAATCCAGTTTCATTCTCTACCATAGCCTTGGATATTTTGAATTTCTTAAAAGCTTCTGATTTCTCTTTCAGAAAAGTTACCCACATCATCTTGGAATAGTCATCAATTAGCAGCAAGAAGTATCTATCACCTTGCACACTCCTGATTCTTGCCAGACCACATAGATCAGTATGAACCAAGTCCAATATTCCGGTAGAAGATTGTTCTTTGCTTTTAAATGAAACTCTGCTTTGTTTTCCCAATTGACATTCTTTGCACAAACTATTTGTAGGTTTCACTAGTTTTGGAAGATCTCTTACAACCTGAGTGTTGCTTATCTTGATGATATTATCAAAATTCACATGACACATCCTCCTATGCCATAGCCAACTTTGATCAACTTGCACAAATAGACAACTTTTATCGGTACCAACTAAATGAAAGATATTACCTTTTGTCTAAGTACCAGATGCAATCTATGTTTCAAAACTTTTAAAGATCTTGCATTTTCCATTCTTGAATTGGAGATCATAGCCTTTGTCCACCAACTGTCCAACACTGAGTAGATTGTGCTTCAATCCTTCAACATACAGTACATTACCGGTTTTGTTCTTTCCATCAAAAGAAATAGTTTCTCTACCTTTGATTCTACCAGCAGAATTATCACCAAACTTTACCACTCCTCCTTCATACCTTTCCAAATCTAAGAACTTATTTTTGTCCCCTGTCATATGGTGAGAGCATCCACTGTCAATGACCCAATCATCCTTTTCTTCAACTTGGGCAGCTAGAGCTCTTTCTACAACTTTATGATTGACAAATTCAGAGGGCACTAGATCTTCTTCCTTGATGGCAATAAACACCCAGTCACTTTCGGATTTGTTTCCTATCTCTGATTCATCATCTGTTACTCCTTCATTATCATCCTCTTCATGAACATAGTGACAATTCTTTTAGAAACTTGATCTGTTAGGATTTGGCCTTGAAAATTTTTCCAGACACTTTGAGGCAAAATGACCAATCTTGTTGCAGTTAAAACACTTAAACGGTAATTTTCCTTCATACTTACTGGATCCTCTTGGTAGTCTTTTTGCAATAAGGGCTTCAAGCTTAGCAGTTTCAATTTCTTCTTCTTCCAAGCCCCTTTTTGCTTTTTCATGCCATGATAGTTTCCTTGAAGAGTTCTCTTCTGGATGAAACCTTTGTTTTCCTTTTACAGAAGCACTGACTTTGAATGCCGATTTAGTCTTTGGGGGGACATCTCTAAACTCAGTCATTTCAAATGCAACCAATTTACCAGCCAATTGATCTCTTGTGATAGCTGTATGGGCTCTAAATTCTTCAATGACAGCAGCCTTGATTTTATAAGAAGCAGGAAGGGATCTGAGAATTTTGCCAACAATCTCATCTTCATCCAAGACTCCACCAGCATTTCTAATTCGACAAACAAGCTCATTTACGCTTGGCATAAAAGTAGTGAGTTCCATCTTCTCTCATCTTCAGATTTTCAAATTTTCCTTTTAGACTCTGTAGCCTTGTACATTTAACATACTTGTCTCCTTCATGCAAAAGTTCCAGTTTTTTCCAAATCTCAAAAGCAGTTGGTAGGTCAACAACATTTGAAAGCTCTGAATCAGATAATGTGCTTAGAAGAGCTTCTATAGTCCGCAGATTGTTTTCAACATCTGTGATTTCACTTTGGGATTTCGGGCCACCCTGTGGAGGAGTATACTTTGTTAAAGCCATTTTCCAGTATTGCATTCCCATACATTGCAAATGACATTTCATGCAACTTTTCCAGAGATTAAAATTGGTTCCTTCAAACTTCGAACTATCTTTCTTGTAGGACGACATCCTAGATCTCCTTAAGTGGTTACGCTCTTTTAGAGGAAATTAGCTCTGATACCAATTGTTAGATTTAGGATAGACAACTGAGAAAGGGGGGGTGAATCAGTTGTCAAAAACTTTCTTTTCCAATTACACTCTTAAATCCTCTTAGTGATTTAGCAGTATATCAACAAATCAATCATGGAAACATAATGCATTAAATCAAGAGTAAAAATACATCAACACATAAGACACCAAGATTTTGACGTGGAAAATTCAATTAAGGGAAAAACCACGGTGTGATTAACCCAAGATTGTATTCTTTGTTAGGAATAGAAAGAACAAAATAGCACATGCCAATTAGGGCTCACTGCCCGAGCACATTGCTCGCAAGAGGCTCACTGCCTACAAGAGACACACTGTCTACAAAGTAATAAGTATCACATACATGAACTAGAGAATAGCATCTTCACCATGCTTGAATCAGTTCCATTTAAACCCAATACTTCTGCTTTGCCTTTCGCTCTCCTCCTCGCTACCACACTCACATTTCCACAAGACACACATTGAAAAGACTTTACAACTCCACATATATACAAGACATCGACTTAGGAATAGTCATCTAAGTTGGCAAACATCTACAAGAACATCCGCAAGATGTGTAACTCATCCGGTCGGCCAGTCTTAAGAAGAACACCATCATTCGGAGGTTATTTTTCAATTGCGAGCTCCAACTCCAATGCAGACCACCATCACGCATTGGACACGATCCAAAGACCTCCACAAGATTGTTTGAATCACCAAGAACATCCACACTTCGTCTGCTTATTGAAATCCTTCTTTCCTTCATCCGGAACCTCAAGAACACAGTCTGTCACCACTGTCACAAGGGAATAGATGCTTGCAGACCTTCACACCATGAACCAATCGAGTTGACACTTCATAAAGACTTCTTAAACACTCCTTCAAATCTGTAGAATATGATAATGCATTTTCAGATCTCACCGGACCTATCTGTGTCACTCTGTCACCTCTAAACACCTACTGGAACCGGTTTTATTTGAACGGCCACAACTTCTTTAGATCTTCATGCGGACCTCTGAAATCTTTACTAGATCACTTTAAGACACATATCTACAAACCTTTTAAACCGCATCCTCTGATCCTCACCTTATCTTAGACTTTTGCCTTACTGTCTTCACTGTTCCTGATTAGGACTAATTTTCTCAATATCCTCAGCACTCAGCTCATCCAATCCTTTTCATCAATGCAACAGGAGTATGTTGACATCAATGACAACACCGGTTAGGCCCATACTTGCAACACTATTTTCAACATTGTAGACCTTTATTAGTATCATGATGCAGAGTTCAGTGACAATATTGAAGAAGACTTGAAGAAGTAGTTACTACAACAGGCACCATAATAGATTGAAGACATCTTGGACAACAGGATTGGACGCAGCACCAAAGGAAGATAATACAAAGAATATCTTGTGAAGTGGAAAGGCCAAATGGAAGAAGATTCATCATGGATTTCTTAGTCTGAGGTGGCCCATCTTGGTTCTCCCCTAGCCCCAACAAAGTGAAGGACTAATTTTTTCAATAACCCTAGATGTTTGATGCAGGAGCATCCCTAGTTCAAGAGCAATTTTGAATCAACCAAAAACATTTGCATTTCAGTTTGTTTGTAGTTCAGTTTGTTTCTTTTCATTTTCTACTTCAGTTCAGGCATTTCAGTTAGAAGCAATTTCTATATTTTGGTCCGCATTCTGCTATAGTTGCATTTCAGATCTTGCGGAGCTGGACTTAGCATCTAGATGTGTTCATCTACATCATATCTAGAATTCAGAGCATTTGGATTAAGCACCGGAAAGATATTGCTATCAGAAGATCAACTATTTTCTCAGAACAGAGCATCCTGACAGTCTCAGACAATCAGCTAAAGGAGAAGACCTGCAGAGCATTTCCTGACTTGTGGAGCCTAATGACACATCATTCAATGATCTTTGGTTTGTGGCTGACCTTCCTTGAGATCCGCACATCATTTCATCCATTTGCGGAGGAATTCTTCTTGTTTAGGTCCGACCTATCCATGTACACACGTTACAACTCTTCATTGGAGTTTGTGATCTTCCTTGGCTGACGGGGAGGAATCTTTTGTACCAGAGATGATATATAAGGATGTAATAGATCCCTAGGAATGTAGATTTGGGATAGTTAGCAATAGATTCATAATTCTTAGTTGAGCTCTTTCGTGAAGGAACTTCAAGTTATATCTTGTGTATATTCCAATATTTTGTAATCAGGCCTGTGAGCCAAATTGTAAGCCCGCATGGTGCCGGCCCCTTTGTATTTGAATTCTATGATATATTGAATGACTAAATTTACATTTGCTTCATATTTTTGAGTTGTTTCCGTTGTGTTTACTCTTGTTGCATGGTTTGGACAATTCATTCTATGAACCCTCCTATCGTGACTGCACCAGTAACCATATTAAGGAACCGAGCCCACCCCATATCCTCTATGAACTACCTCCCATTAGCTTGAGGTCCCTAGGATCTCAAATCCTGTCTTACTTGTAGTGTGTGGAATGGGGCATTGTTACATAGGGGGTACCTCCTTGGTCCAAATTTTGCCCATCGGATTTGTGTTTAATCGTGAGGAGCAAGGAGTTTCACACCATAGACTGATGACCACCCCTATGTTTTTCCATTAGGGAACCTTGAGGTAAGGTCAAGCATAATTGTATCGAGAAACCAAGCCACCCCATGTCCTTTATGAACTACCCCCCACTAGCTTGAGTTGGTGTAAAATTTCTCAAGGCCCCTAGGATCTTGAATCTTATCTTACCCATAGTGCATGGAGTGGGGCAATTGTATGTTGCTGAAGGGGTACATCCTTGGTCTTGATTTTGCCCATCAAATATTTGTTTAGTAGGGAGGAGAAGGGAGTTTAATAACATAGACAAAGGTTCAAATCCTATTAGGTAGGGGCTTGTTTGTTGTGGCCATGGGGCACCTGTAGGTAGGGGTTACACTTATGGCAATACATGGACCAATGCCCACCCTTATGTTTCACCATGGAGGCATCTTAAGGTAAGGTCAAGTGTAACCATAGTAATGAATCAAGCCCACCCCCATGTTCTCTATGAGTTGTCCCCCAACAACTCAGGCTAATGTAAAATTCCTCGAGGCCCCTAGGATCTTGAACCCTATCTTACGTCAGTATATGGGGTGGGGCATTTGTGAATTCCCTGGAGGGTACATCCCTACTCCAAATGTTTTTTGTCAACGAGTTTGTGCTCAATGGCAAGACTATAGGATTCCCAAGATGGAGATCCAAGTTTGAATCCCCATAATGACATCTAAAAATATAATTCCCAGTCCATTGTAACTTCTAAGTTAATTAAAGTTGAATATATAATTACTAAATTAATTATAAGTTAAATACATTAAATAAAAGAAATATTGTGTTTAAATACATTGAATGTGCTCCTCGTTTGACATGTGCCTATAGCCCTGGTCATTGTCTTTTACAAGAGGCAGAAGATATTTGCATATGACAAATCCTTTTTCTTGTCTGGGGATGTTATGAAGATGACTTAAAGCTTACGAAGTCCGTGTTTAATTTTCTTTTCTCTGTACAATTGGTTTGTGTGGTATAACTAATGCTTTTCTATCAATAAGCTTTAGAAGATTGGTTGGAATTGACAGGCAGAAATGACGTTGGGTTGCTTGAACATGATTTCCAATCGGAAGCACTGTAGTTTGAAAGCTTAGAACAGGGCGCGGGGCTTTATAATTTAATATTATTTTTGGGGTATAATTATTTATTAGCCCTTGAAGTCTCGTTTTGTTTCAGTGCATGAAAGGGTTTAAGACATTCAAAGGGCTTGAACACGATTATTCATGGGGCGATGGAGCAGATAATGGCATCCATCAGTTTCTCTGAGTAAGGAGCTCATGGCATTCAATTCTTCTGGCTTACAATTTTTTTGTTTGTTTGTTTGGGTTAGTTGTTAAAATTTCTTGGGTTGGTTTTATCATTTCAGATTCTGTCAAAGTGAAGTGAAGGGAAGGGTGTTTTGTAGGGTTTGTAGGGTTTAGGGTTTTATGTTGGGGAAGTAATAAAATTTTGTTAGATTACTCAAGAGCTATTTGAAAGATCTGTTGTTAGACTTTGATCCCTACAAATCTAACCATTTTCCACTACAAATCTGATCGGCCTTTTAAAGATTTTGATTGCAGGGAGTATCTATTTACTATACTTTGTACACTTTTATTTTAGGTATATAAATGTGTGCTTTAGTTCCTGTAATCTGCCTGATAACATTTTAAGGTAGACTTAATGTGGTGGTGGTTTCTGTTTTGTAAATCTGATGATCTTAGCAGCTACAGAAGGTTGAGGTGATGCTTGCAATTGTCTTTGTGTGCTTTGTAGGGTCTGTGGATTGCCAGCTTTCATAAATTTCAGAGTTTTAAGTTTTAAGTTTATCTATAATTACAAAATTTGTGGGACCCTTTGTTTTAAAATGCTCCTAAAAAATTTCGCCAACTCTGCTGAGGTAATTTAGGAAGCCCTCTCCATGGAACCAGTTTCTAAGCATTTAGTTTGCTGGGGAAAAATGAGTTTATTTTCTTATAGACAATTTTCTATTTGAGAATTTGATTGATCTCGCTTCAGCTTTCAAAGTTATGAGGTTACTACGGAGGAGTATAGATTGAAATGGTATAGCGTTGAAGATCGCTTTGTAAATTTGATGATCCTTCACCTAAAGGGGAAGGATCAGGATGCACGTACTTTTTGGCATTAATTTTTCTTGAATGATTCGTGAAGGGCAGATGAGTAATGGAAGTTTCCCCGTTAAGAGAGGGCTTAATTTAAGTTCCATCTCTTTCCACTCTAATGGCAGAGATAATGTCGCTGGGGAAGAAGTTGATTTTTCTAATGAACTTTTAAAAAGTCATTTTCAATGGACAATCTGTTTGAGATTATTATTCCTAGGTAGTAAACCTAGAACTTAAATCTGTCTTGTGTGATTTTTACTCTCGTGCTCTTATATGTATTTTCTATTTTAGTAAGAGGCAGATTATGATTATGTAGGACTTCTTTGAGCTCGGAAGCCTGTAGCAGTGGCAATTAGAGGTGGTTGAATCAATGCTCGATAATCCGAGGTGGAGGATAATAATCAGAGGCTGATGAATCAACAAGAGGTGCAATCTGCTTTTTTGAATGTTATTTTACTGTGGTGCTCGTGCATACATTTTTATTCTCTTTTTATTTAGAAGCAGAATATGATTATGTAGGCATTGTTTGTGCTGGAGAGCATGTAGCAGTGAAATAAGAGACTATGGACACTAGTAAGAGGCTGAGGAATCAAGAAGACGGTAAAATTGTATTAACCCTAGATTTTGTTACTTAAATTAAATGTGATAATCAGTAGTTGCCAAATATATGAATGCTATTAGCTTGTTTTTGGTTATTTTGTCTGTTTTTGTGAATTGAAGAATGTTGTGTCAGCGTGAAGTTTTAATCATAAATTTGTTTCGAGGGTTTTAATTGCATTTATTTTTTTCTTCTATCAATATCTCTAGAATAGTAAATTTCAGGGTTTTGATACGTATATTGGGATTAAACCGGGTTTTATTCAATGCATGTGAACTAAAACCTTTAGCTGAAGAGAAGGCTAAGGTAACAGTTTTATACAAATGTGTGATTTATTACTAAGGGCAGGCTTTATTTGGATGGATATAGTTTTTTTTGTTTTGTTTTTAATATATGCTTGCAGTGTCAAATAACGAATAGAGCTTAGTATATTGGCTTTGGAATGGATAATCTTCTTTGGAATCCAGCAAAGAACCTTGGCCTCCTTTTGAAGGTTTTGATTGTAGGGAGTGTTTTCCCTTACAGTGCAAGGGTTTCATTGTAAGAACCTTGTCCTCCTTTATTATAATTCCACTTGAGGGTTTTGATTGTAGGGAGTGTTTTCCCATAACAGTACAAGGGTTTCATTGTAGGATCTTAATGCTATGCAATTGTTTTTGTTGATAACAGACTAGCCTTTTGAGTGAAGACAGATTCTGTGGAAGCATATTGGATTTCCAACTTGTCTCTCTATGAAGTGAAGGTTGAGGTAAACATTATTATTGTAGCTTTGCGTTTTCTGTCGTGGATGTTTTGGGATATTAATTTACCTCCATTATCTGGATAAGGAGAAAGCAGTCTCTTGCGCACGTAGGCCCTAGGCCCCTTCTCTTTCTCTAGTCTTTTTAACTTCCAAATTTGGATTCTTTGCAGATGGAGAGGTTTAGGTCCAAATAATGAGTTTACTATGTAAAGTCTGCAAATGGCTGTCCTGTTTTTTTATAGATGCGGCAATGCCTCATCAATGGAAAGAAGAACACGAGGTTGGTTATTCTGTAGCAGATCATACTATAAGATCTTTTAGTTTTGGTGTGCAGTGTTTTTATACTTATATGGTTCTCTATTCTAGTGTCTTGCAATGAACTTGTTTTGAACTTTGCAGCAATAAAATTGTCCTGTCAATCGTTTTTAATTATCATCTATTTTGAGGATCGTGAAGCTTTTTTAATTTTCATCTATTTTGAGGGTTTCGATGATTGGTAGGGGGAGGCCACAAGAGTTGCCCTTTTGTTTGCTGCTTCTGAAAATGAGATTTAAGGTTTTACTCCAGGCTTTTTAGTTTCCGATACTCTTTGGAGAAAGACTTTGTTTTGCATAGATCAGAAATGGAAATCTTAGAAGTATCTGTTAGTGGAAGAGATTTAAGTAGCAAGTATTTTTGTTTGATGGTTGGCTTATGTGGAAAAGCTGACATATTCTGCAGTTTGTGGTAATCTAAAGTGGATTTTTGATGGTCACACAATTTTGAGGGCAAGTTGTAAAATCAGATTGTAAAATTAAAAACTTATGTAAAATTAGATTGTTTCTAGTGTTTTTATGAAGGTGCATTTTGATGATGCTGTGAATTTGTGGCAAAGTGAGAAAAATAAATTCGTTGTGATCTATGTTAATTTGATTATCAACTTTGAAGATTATTTTCATTTGCTCTCTTATTCAAATTTCAGAGACATTTCAACATAAATTGCAATGACTTGCACTGGACAGTCTTTTGGTGTTCAATTTAGGAACCAGAAATTCCCAGTCATCCCATATGTTGAACGTCTAAAAAATTATTTTTTTAAGAAAATTACACAATTCAGGCGACTACACTTTAACCCTAATGGTTTATGGACCCCACCCTCTTGATATGGTAGCTATTCTTATTACTGGTTATGTCTTTTTATAAATCTTAGAAGGGGAAATCAGACTAGTTACCTTTAGCCATTTTCTAGGGGAAGCGCGAAGCGCAGGGGAAGCCTGTCAGACAAGGCAGGGCCAGAATTTCTGTCATTGATTTTAGGAAGGAGGTAATTTCCAGCCTTTGAATCTTGTCCTTTATCTTGTAATTTACCCGAAGAGAGTTTCAGAACGAAGGAGTCTAGAAACGTTATAATTAATAACAGGACATAGTGGCATACAGATATATTATGACTTGTCTGCAAGTTATAACAGGCCGAGGATTCTTTGTTCAGGAGCAGGAATTGGATATATAGCTGCGAGCAATTGTTTTTGAAGGATAAATGAGATTGAAAATAAGGATTTTTTTTATCAATCTCTTGATTATATTACTTTTTAATTTTTGTAGCTGCTCATGATGATGCTAAGGTTCATGTAAATGAGTAATTGTCCGGCAACAGGTTGATGTTTATATGTTCGGGAGCAAGGATTGAATGAGGATTTCGAGAAATTGTTTTCGAATGATACGTGAGATTGAAAATAAGGACATTTTTTCAACAAGCCTCTTTCATTATATTATTTTTTTATTTGTTTGGTGCTCTTGTTGATAGGAAGAATAATAATTTATTATGTGGATAGGGGTTTTTTTAGTAAGAAGCATGTGAGCAAATACATAAATCAATATTTGAGATTAAAAGGATGGCAATAAAAAAGTCTAAACCATAGAATTTGGAATGCATACGTTATTGTGGCATGTAAAAAAATCTGCTGCATTGGAACATTTCAATTTGTAATTAATACGTGATTGTTACTTGTAGGAGAGATGTGTAATAAATGAGCAACAAATGGATCTGTGGATCTCTAAATTCTCGAAGAATCATAGTGAAAATGTTGGACATGAAGGAATCTTGACTACATCCCACACACTAGTTTGTTGGAAACCTTTTATTGTCTTTTGCTGCATGAAACAAGCAATTCTCATTCTTTGCACAATTTGTTTTGTTGTGCTAAAATAATGCAACATGTCATGTGTGGAATGGTAGACCACATTCCCATCCAAATCTTCGAGCCTTGCTTCGATCACAACAATCTGTAAGTAAGTTAACATAGACCTCTCCCACTTGGAAGAGATCATAACTGTCATGATATCATCCATTTTAATGATCAAACAGTCAATTGCAATTTTACACCATTCACAACAAAAAGTGGTAAATATTTGTCCTAATTTTATTGACCAAAATTGACCTTTAACTGTTGAAGTAGATGATAGCAACAGGCGAATAAAAGTTACACCCTACCATTCAAACGGAGAGTCTTGAGCACATCTTTTATTAAATTCTTGAGTGGGAATCCCAAATAAGAAAAGACATTCCTCACACGTTATGCACACATCCCTTGTTCAAGGACCAAGGCGAGCCAGGGCAGATGGCTCTGTTTAATGTTTTAAAGGCTTACTCAACTCTTATGACGACGAGATTGGGTATATGAAGTCCATGAATTTTGTGGCAGCGGTTCTACTGCTCTGTAGGAATGAGGAGGAATTTTGGAGCTTCGTTGGGCTGCTTAAAGGTGGAGAAGTGAGCGAGCTGCTGTGAGAGCTTTGTCTCCCCGGCTTGCCACTTGTAAATCATAACTCGTTTCAGTTGTGGAGGCTACTGCAGGGGCCCTTGTGAGAGGTTGCAGGGCATTTTTGACGCCATGTTGTGAAAAGCATTGTTTTTGCAACTTAGTGGTTTATGACCCTCTTCTGATTTTGACGTTAGCGACTAAGATTAGTTTCATGGTCGATCAATGCACTCTTTCATAGAAGTAACGCTACGGAAGTAGAACTAGCAATAGCACCTTGGTGTGCAATGGGTATGTCGAAGAGTTGTGGAAGTTCAATTGACATGTCTTTTAAGTGAATGATGATAGTCCTGTATCTTTATAGTACATGTCATTTTTTTGTTTTATTGAGTGTCATGAATTAATTTACATATTCTTAATGGATTTTAAGATTCAGATTCTTATTCATGCATTGCATCTGTATGTTTACAAGCCTCATATTTCACGTTTTCACATCTACATTTAATAGGCATTGTCTATTTGTCATCTAGCTTACCATCGTGCATCCTCTCATGGGACGTCACATGATACAAAGATCGATTAAACTTAGTTACCCTAATTAGATTTGTAATAATTTCACACCTATGCATAATTTGGAAGTCAAATAGATTAAAGTTAAATTTAGACATGCTATAATTTTAGATTGAGAATTCCTATTGTTTAAAAATATTAAATTTTAATGGTAAATTTTTTTGTTTTGTTTCAATTTGCAGATGATATGGGAATGATCACGAGTCCTCAAAAATGTTATGCATTCTATGTCATGGGAGCTTGTGTTCAATCTCGCTTTGGCAAAACTATTGTAAAATGAACATGACATGGAATGTACACCATGAAGTATGTTACTTCGAACTGTATGCAAATTTACACAATTCTCTTAAAAAAGTTATTTTACTCAATATTGTTGCTCCCTTCGTGTATTAATACATTCATGAGGCGATCCAATTTATTGTCATATTTTAGACTGAGTGAATAGGCGGTGAAAGGAGTGGCTATAGTGCATATGTTGCTTATAAATGAGAAACACATACACACACACAATATATATTCATCTCTCCCCATCTTTCTTTCCCTCTATTTCTCGCTCTCTTTTTGTTGCACTTTAGGTTTTCGATCAATAAACACAAGAAATGAATGGATCTAGTGGCACCCATCATTTTTATTGTCTTGCATTCTTTGGCTTGGCTTGAAATGGTTGATCAAAATTTAGTCTCTCTTTCCCTTTATATGTCTTATCTCTTATCTATTATCTCTATCGCTCTTTCTATCTCTATTCATCTTTATCAATCTCCCTCTCTATATATTGATATCTCTTATATTTCTCTTCCATGGAGTAGGATAAATATGTATACATGGTGGTAAATAAATTCGGTTGTGAATAACATTGAAACCATGTAAGGATGTGTGTTGTTCTCTCTCTCTCTCTCTCTCTCTCTCTATTTTTGTAAAAGTACCATTTCATGAGGCTATAGCTAGATGATTTGGACCAACCCATACCAAGCTTCACTTTTTATATTGTAAAAGTACCATAGCTTGATATTTAATGTAGGGTTTTGCATTGGAATGCTTGACTATAGCCCCAAGTCTATCACCCAAGGAAACACTTGTTTCAATTGTTTATGCATGTACGCCTAGTTTTGTAATGTCAAGATGGCAAATGATTTTGTGTTTTAGGAAATGTCTCTTTAATTGGCATGAGTAGTAAAGGTTAAATATGAAAATAATTATTCATAGGAAGGTTATGCATGTAGCCATGTTTTCCATGTAGAAATTGAAAAGTACTTTGAATCCACAAATAATAGTTCAACATCACATAAATAAGGATATGGTTTGTCCATGCACCCTTTGGCATACTATATACATTTAAAGTAAAAGTATGGTGGACTTCGGTCAAACTCTTTAAGCTTCCATTGCTTATTGATAAGCCGATTTAGAACTCTAAATCCAACCAATCCTTTAACATGGCATGGTAAATGAAAATTTTTATCTTGATTTTCTATAAACAAACCTTTGGAAGACACTTTCTTTGATCTTGATCTTTTGAAATGGTTTCTTTTGATGGGATTCATAGTAAACCTTTTCTAAATCTAAGTGCTTTCTTTTATGAAATTTAATATTTTGCAAATTTTATAGGCTTTTAGTCAGTCCTTTCCAAAGGAAACCATGGTTAGCATGACTAAACAAACTAATAACCATAGGTTTGTAATTGGCAACATCCAAGCCTATAATTAGTCTCATGTTGATTGTGCAAATAAATTTGCTCCATCTAATCAAAATAATGTCCATAATTTTCAATACTTGTTTTTGCTAATCTATTCAATTTGGGGGAACATGATTGAAAAAAAAAGAATTACTAATCTATTTAAGTGCAGACAAATACAAAATAAAGAATTCATTTCTAGAATACCATATGGGTCTACAATTGGCAACATCCATACGCGCAATTAGTCCCATGTTGATTGTGTAAACAAATTTGTTATATAGAATCAAAATAATAATAATGTCCATAATTTTCAATACTTGTTTTTGGTAGTGGCTTTAATCTGGGTAGGAACTTGGCTATGAAAATATGGAATTTATAATCTACATTATTCTATCAAGTTACATTTGAATGCATTGCATGCCTTACATAATTCACAATCTGTGGAAATTCATAATAGAGGAATGCTTCTCCTTTAGCCCATCCCTTGTGTTTTTGTTGTTGTCTGACAGATTATTATTATAGGGGATTCCGCCTATTGTTTTTGATAAGGATAAGCAACTTACAAGGGGCTGAACCTTTTACAAATAAGGCCCCCTACGGTAGAACCAAACAAGATAGACACAACATAACAACAGTAGCTAGGCTGCAAGAAACAAACAACCCAAAGGGCAACCCAAACAATGCATAGGGCGTACACTAAAAGTAGGGAAACAATAGTAGGTTACATAACAACGAACACCCTATAGAACACACCAAACAAAGGATCTAAACAACAACAAATCCTGAATAAGCAAACCTAACTCCCTTAGCCCTAGGACGCAAATCTGTGACAGATTTGGAGAGCCCTTTCTTTCTATGTTGGACCATAGTCCATGAAACTTTCGAGTCAAAGTCCTTAGAGCGTGGTGAAGATGCTTAGGAGAAGGCAAGATGATTCTTAGTAAGATGCATGATAGGGATTGGTTGGAAAAGATTAGGTGCATCAAGAGATGTCCAAATCATTTTTTAACATTTTGCCCATGTCCTTATCAAGATCGAAGGTAGGTGGGGAGGATAGGTTGGTGTAATAGGATAGGTATGTAGATATAAAGGATAAGGATGGATAGGATAGGATGGAAATGATATGATAGGATAGATGAGAGAATTTTCCCCCAAGTGTAAGGTAAATAGATAATCAATCTACACATGATACCTGTTTGTCAGGTTTTCATCATGGTACTTATAGACATCTAAAATTGCCATGTCTTGTGACATCATCTTTTGACACCATTTGAGACACCTTATGAGACATTTTGTCCTAAGACCCTTACCCCTTTTCATCACCTCATTAGTTAAATAAATTATATTTATTTAACATATCCCATTTTAATCCCATTTTTGCCCTCTCTAGCCAAATTAATGAAATAAATTTAATATTTATTTAATTAATTTTATCCTTTTTCTCCATAATCCTCATCCAATTAATTAAATATATTTATTTAATTAATTACCTTTTTAATCCCTTCTATCCAAATTAATTAAATAAATTTAAAATTTATTTAATTAATGTTTTCCACATCATCCCTCTCCAAAAATTAAATAATTTTATTATTTAATTTTCCATTTGTCTTTATCCTAATATGACTAGAATTTTTTACAAATCCTTATCACAAGGAAGCCTCTAGAAGATTCTTAATCTTTATCCTTGAATTAATTCCTCTCGTTCAAACCTCATGTGACACTTGTCACATGACTACAACTGCAACCCTTGATCCATGTCTCACTTAATCCTAGCCATCCATTTCTATCCCTCACCTCCTATAAATCAAGCCTCAACCAATCCATTTGGAGAATACATATTCATACAACATCATGCTATCAAAATCACACTAGATCCTCATATCAATAATCCTCATACCAGTATTATGCTGCAAAAATCATGAACAATCAACATATCATTATACATCATCTATCATAGAGAACATAGCTAGTAGATTAGGGTGCATCTACTCTGGTCTATCGAAGTGTGAGGACTTGGTTTGAAGATGAAGGTATTGGGCTAGACACATTTATCTTCTTATTATGTTTGATCCATTTTTCTGCATACAGTACTTATCCAAGGCGTCACAAGGAGTGGTTTTCACCATTTGACGAATGATTTCTCTTTACTATTTTGATTTTTTCTTTTTTATTTTTAAAATTTTTTTTTGCTAGTTGGATGGGATGGGTGGAAAGAGAGATTTTGATGGAGGATGGGGACACGAGTGTCTATTTCCAGGAGGAGGTGATAATGTCCCATTTTTGATGTATGTAGCATATGGACCATGTCGAGTGTCATTATGTGCATGGATGTTGGTAGGTGATTTGATGAGATGGAAATGGAGTGGATTATGATGTGGATTATGGATGGAGATGGATGGATGAAGGATTATGCGAAAGCATGGATAATAGGGATGTGATGGGGGAGATATGTGGGATAGGGGAGATAAGATGGGGGGGATAGAGTTATGTGGAAATGTCATGGGGTGGAGGGGAACCAAGACCAATGGTTACACACACCATAATGGATATTGAATCTTTTGATGTGGAGAAGGTGTGGGTGGTAATGGGGATTTTTTATTTTACTGATTTGGGGACTTAGGGACCCAAATGGACTTGGATTTGTAGAATTTTTAGATGCAAAGTGGGATTTGTGGGATTTTTGGGATTTAGGATTTTAGATACAATGGGATTTGGATGATTCATCTAGATTGATTTATTTGTTCTTGGAGACCCACACCATTTTTGTTTTTGCTTTTAGTGGTTTGGGTGTTTGTAGCCTTTTGAATTCTTGATTGTGCTTATATTTTGTGTATCGATGACCTTCAACATGATAATTTTGAGGATTTTGTGGATTCTTTTCTTTATGTAAGGAGACATCCAAATTTGTATTTTTGAATCCCTTCAGGTTGGTGGTAGCTTCATGTTTGGGAGATGTGTGCATTTGTTGATGTTGATTAGGAATTTTAGCGGATTTAGGGGAGTGGGATGTGTGGATGAATTGATTAGGGGATTTAAGGATGGGGATATTAGGAGTTGGGAGGAGGGGATGTAGAGTGGATGGAGGGAGATGTATGGTCACATGCTTTTGAGAATGGTATGATGATGGAGGAGGGATAGAGACATGATTTGGAGGTGTGATGAGGTACACCAGGTTTGGGATTGGAAGAAGACGCCATGTGAGGTGTGTGGGTAGTACCAATATTTTTGGATTTTTGTTCTTGGGATGTATAGCCAAGGCCATGTGATTGTGGAGGGTTGTTGACATGGATGGGCTCCAAGATACCTTATTCATGAATGCCTAAACCTTTGCCATGATAGTTCATGTTTTGAAGCATGCGATGTGCAATGGGATGTTTGTTTCTTTGGAAACAAGATGTGAGTCCACTATGAGAGAACCACCACAGATGAAGGTAGTGGGACCAAGAGGATAGGATGATGGATTTGGATAGGGTCGATAGGGGATGGTGAAGGATCAATGGGGGATAATGGGGGACAATAGAAAATGATGGTGTGGGATCAAAAAAGTGATGACTTGGGATGATTGGTTCTTGATTATCATTATGCTCATTAGGGTGTAGTTTAATAGGATCCAAGTTATCTATTTGATTATCCATGTTTTCTTGGGGACCAAGTTTCTCATCATGGGATGTTGATAGATAATGAATAGGATTAGTGGGATGATGGATAGGGCTAGTTTGGGTTTCTTGATCATGAGTGATTGTAGGATCATGGATGGGATTAGATGGGATGGGTTGATCATGAGATGGGAGGGGATCTTGGATGGGATTAGATGGGATGTTCAGATCTTGATTAGGATGGGGGTTGGTATTATGTATGCTTTGTAATAGGCTCATGACATATCTCGTGTTTAGATTTAAGTGGAAGGTTCTTGGATGGACTCAATAAGCTTTGGATTTTTACAACATGGCTACATGATGGATCTTGAATGCATGATGGCATTGGAGGTTCTTCAAGAGGCTTTATAGGTATTGGATTGCATGATGTTATTTTCATAGGACTAGGAGGCTCTTTAATGGGTTCAACGATAGGCGTTGGGTTACATGGTGGTGGTTGATTCCTTGCTAATAGCCATTGGATCACTTCCTTCATAACTGTATGGGTTGATGGGCAATATAATGGATAGACAATAAGGGTGGATGTCATAGGATTAGGATTAGGATCAGGTGGAAGGATAATATGAAAGGATGTGGTAGGATTGGGATTGTGATTAGGTGGATGGATAATAGGAGGGGATGTGGTAGGATTGGGATTATGATTAAGTGGATGGATAATAGGAGGGGATGTGGTAAGGTTTTGCCTTTTGAGTTGGGAAATGTCATCAGATGGTAACTTGGCACCACTTTTAGCTAGCAAATGAAAGAAATAATCTCAGTTTTCTTTGATAAAACGATCAACCAATTCCATCTTCTCAGGATTTTTAGAAAACTCTTGCATTCTTCGATATTGAAGGTCATATTTAGGGTTTGGATTAAGATGGGGATTAGATGGAAGGTTTGATGGTTTAGGATTTTGGTGGGTTAAGGGATGGCCTAATGTATTAGGGCTTGGAAGGTTTGATGGGTGAGCTAATGAATGATGGGCTATAGGATTTGATGGATTGGGAGGTAGGTGGACTAATTGATTAGGATTAGGAGGGTTGAAGGGATATTGTGATGGAAGGACTATAGGATTGATGGATTAGGAGGTATGTGAGCTAATGGATTAGAATTAGGAAGCATGGAGGAACATGGTGATGAAGGGATTGAAGGAATTGATGGTTTGGGATTAGATATAGTTTATTGTAATGGTATGGATGAAGATATGGTAGATGGGTATGAGGTCATGGGGTCGACTTGGTAAGTGGTTTGGGATGAGATTTATGAATAGGTGAAACTTTGAGATGTTAATAGGCTAGATTGATATGATTGATAGATTGGTTGATAGGTTGATTGTGATGACATGGTCACATAGGAGGATGAAGATTGGTATGCGATTGGTGAGGATGGTGATGTTATAGTGATAGGATCGCGAGAATCTCCAATGATGAGATATAAGGTTTATGCTTGATAAGATCTTTGATTTGTGCATTGGCAAGAGGATCTAGCACCTCAAAGGAATGTTTAATTTCTTGTATTTCTGTAGCAAGATCACTAGGATATGTGCACGGATTAGGCTGGTATGATAGTGATGTTGGTTGGATAGGAGGTATGGTTTGAGGAATGGGTTTTGACATAGATGCTTTAACTTCCATAACCATTTTGTCAAAACAACTCATGATGTCTATAGGTGGGTTTTGGATTGGATGTGGATTTTTGAAATGGATGATTGTAGATTAGGGCTAGGATCCGTTATATGAAGGATTTTGATGATTGATTTGGATTGATTGTGATTAGGATTTGTATGATATTATCCCACATTCATGGGAAGTTATAGTTGTTTAGAATAGACTTAGTATATAAGTACGTGTTGAGGCCAATGAAGGCATCCATGAATTTATTGTATTGAGCTTGCTCAAAGGAGGTTGCCCCCTCCAAGTGGCCTGCGATCAATAAATTCCTTCTGTGTTCTTGCTATTTATATATTTATGTTATTTTGTGCAATTTTCATTATATTATTGTAGGAGGTTCCTCTCATCTGGTATCAGAGTGCTTTCTTAGGCTCGTTGGGTGGAATTTCTGCTGATTTTTTTTTCTGCAGTGGCCTCCAAGCGTTGTGATTATTGTAGTAGTTCTCTTTTTTGCATCTATATTGTTCATTTCAATTGCAAGTTCAGATCAAAGAATAATCCCTATCCACTTAACTGTGGGAAGCCCTAAAACTTATTGTGAGGAGTACCACAGGAACCTTGAAGTAGCTGGCCCATTGAGAGGACCTGCCAGTGAAAAGGGCAATGGCCCCTACCTGATTGAGTAGTTCCCATTCGTGAGGTAAACCAAGAGCTATCATTTGTGGCAAAGTGGTTATCAGTTTTACTTGAGTCATGGAGTGAGGGGTACTACCCCAATATGCAAGCCGTTAGACAACATTGGTAGCCGAGTGAATCCCTTGAACCTTTAGGAAGTCGAACATACCTGGGGCCCATATCTATTGACAACTGGCAAATCCCAGGTTGAATCTGTCCAAAGCTGTTTGCCGATTGTTTCCAGAAAAAAGTATTTTCACCATATCTTCCTTGCTTTAGCTCTGTTTCCTCTAAAAATTAACTGGAACCCCTGAAATTCCATTCTGCATATGTCCTTCCTTGAGGACCCTATCCCAAATTCCACTTATCGAAGCCAGAAATCCCACATTTGTCTATTTTTATGGTTTGACATAACTTTGATTCTCACCCAATAGCCTTCAAATTTTGCCATATTGTTCATTTCCTATTTCTGCTCCTTTGTCCCTCTTGGACAAATTTTCCCATTCTTTCACCCTACTTTTGAAATCCCCATTTTCTGCTTCCCTGTCCCTCAGAAAGTGTCCAAAACCTAGTCAAACCCCAATTACCCATTAGAGTTTTTCCCAAATCCAAATTTTCATTTACTAAAAAGTTTCCGTTTTTGTTTCTCTACCCATTCCCAAAAAACATAAATTCTCCTGGCTATGGTTGTCACCCACACAGGAGCAAAAAATATGGAGGATGAACTTGCAGCCCTCAAGACCGTACTCCAAGATTTGGATGAAAAAGTTCTAGGCCTCAATCTTCAACATTTAACCATGAACAATAGATGGTAGCCAGAGTCTTTTGCAGACACTGGGTTCTCTTCTTTCGACAATTCGTGGGCCGAAGCTTGATTTTCCTCGCTTCAATAGTGATGATCTGATTGGATGGATATATCGGGCAAAATAATATTTCAGTCTGCATAATACTTTTGATGTCAACAAAGTCCTACTTGCATCCTTTCATTTGGAACATGAAGCCCTTCAATGGTTCCATTGGTACATCAAGGCTCATGAAGAGCCAAAATGAATAGATTTTTGCAACGATTTGGCCCTAGTGCTTTTGATGACTTCACAGGAGCACTCACTAAACTTTGCCAAACTGGCACTATGAGAGAATATTAGACAAAATTTGAGAAACTGGGCAATCACACAGAGGGATTGTCTGATGAATTCTTTAGGAGTTGTTTTGTTAGTAGTCTAAAGGATGCAATTCGATTTGAGGTTAAAATGTTCCATCCCAACACAATGATGGAAGCCCTAGGGTTGGCTAAGTTGGCGGAGGACAAGATCATAGCTCAAAAATGCTCCAAATCCACTTTTGTTCCATTCAGAAATATGGTTTCCCAAAGACCTCGAATCACACAAGCTCTTAGAACAACTCCTCTCACATATTTGTTTGAACAGAGATGGGGGCATGTAGAGAAAAAGGGCTTTGTTATAATTGTGATAAGAAATTCACTCGGGGACATAGATGTGTTGAGTAAAAGATCTATCTCTTGGATGTGGATTCTCCGCCTGCAACTGAAGTTTATGAAGATGCTCAGGATACAGTAGATGATCAGGTTGAAATTCAGCAGCCGCCTGTTGACCCTACTTCTCAGGAAGACCATCCAGAGATCCCTCTCCATGCTTTAGCAGGAGTCACCACCCCACAAACCATGCGGGTCAAGGGTTACTTCAATAAGCTCCCTCTTACAATACTCATTGATTCTGGTAGCACTCATAACTTCATTGATCCTCGGATCACCAAACAGGCTGATTGTTTGTCCATGGGGGCACATTACCTTGCAAAGGGAAGTGTCATAATGTGCATATCTCTATTGGAGATTATAACTTGCGCTCTGACATGTTTGCCTTGCTCGTGGTTTTGGGCACTCAATGGTTACGCACGCTTGGACCCATCTTATGGGATTTTGCTGAACTTTGGATGTAGTTTTCAGACAATGGGCAAAAACACACATTGAAGGGCTTACAACCAGGGTCTCTCAGCATCATCAGTTCACATTGCATGGAAAGGCTCCTTAAGAAGAATTCACATGGTGTCGTCGCTCAGCTTTCCATTCAGATGCAACCATCAGCAGCCTCCACTACTCCTTCGGATCTACAATGAATTTTGGATAGATATGCATGTGTCTTTGCTGATCTAGTGGGATTGCCACCTTCATGACTAGAGGACCATCGTATTCAGCTCCTTCTTGGAAGCATTCCTCCCAACATTAGGCCCTACCGCTACCCATTTCACCAAAAGACAGAGATTGAGATGTTCGTTCGGGACTTACTAAAGCAAGGTATTATTCACCCTAGTACCAGTTCCTTTTCTTCACCAGTTCTTCTTGTCCAAAAAAAAGATGGGTCATGGCACCTCTGCATTGACTTCCGAGCACTTAATCACATCACAATAAAGAATAAGTTTTCGATTCCTGTTGTTAATGAGCTTCTTGATGAACTTCATGGTGCTCATTTTTTCTTCAAGTTGGATCTTCATTTTGGGTATCACCAAATTCAGGTTCATGAGGATGATATCCCTAAAATGGCTTTCCGCATGCATGATGGCCACTATGAGTTTTTAGTCATGCCCTTTGGCCTCACTAATGCTCCTTCCACATTCCAGGCATTGATGAATAAAATATTCCAGCCCTACTTGCAGAAATTCATTCTGGTCTTCTTTGATGATATCCTCATCTATAGTAAAACATGGGCTAAGCATCTCCAACATCTGGATCTTGTACTGCAACTTCTCTCTAATCATCATTTCTGTGCCAAACAGTCTAAATGTGTTTTTGGATAGGAGGAAGTGGAGTATCTCGAGCATATTGTTTCAGCCCAAGGGGTTTGAGTGGATCTTGCCAAAATAGATGCCATGAAAAATTGGCCGCATACTCAGACACTCGAGAGCCTCCGTGGTTTTTTGGGACTGACTGGCTACTATTGCAAGTTTGTCAAGGATTACAGGAAGATTGTAGCTCCACTAACAACTATGTTGAAAAATGATGCTTTTACATGGACACATGTTGTTGAGTGTGCATTTGAAAAACTGAAACAAGCTATGTGTACTACACTTGTTCTAGCTATGCCAGATTTTTCCAAGACCTTCACTATTGAGAGTGATGCTTGTGGAAATGGACTTGGTATTGTTCTCCTTCAAGATGAGCATCCCATTGTGTTCACCAGCAAAGCCTTTTCTGGTAAGAATTTAGTACTCTCTACATATGAGAAGGAAATGATGGCTATTTTGTATGCAGTTCAGAAGTGGCAGCCATACCTACTAGGGAATCATTTATGCATCAAGAGTGATCACCAGAGTCTAAAATATTTCCTGGAACAACGGGTCTCCTCCCCAACACAACATAAATGGGTTAGCAAACGCATGGGTTATGACTATGAGATCACTTACAAGAAGGGTAAGGGCAATATTGTGGCAGATGCTCTTTCTCGCACATTTGATGACCAAGCTTCTCTTTCAGCGATTTCTATGCCTGTTCCAAATTGGTTGGAATCTATCCAGCAGGGCTGTGTCAATAACTCTTCATTATCTCAAATCATCTAGCAGTTGGCCAATAACCCTTCTTCTGTACTGCATTACTCTTGGGATGGTGCTTCTCTGAGATACAAGGGTCGTCTGGTGCTTCCTCAGAGCACAGATCTTCAACAAGCTATCTTCTATGAACTCCATGCTTCTCCATCGGCAAAGCACTTTGGGTTCCTCAAAACTTATGAGCGGGCATGGCGTAACTTCTTTTGGAAGGGAATGAAAAGGGAAATTCAACAGATGGTGGCTAAATGTGATACCTACCAACGTAACAAGGGTGAAACGACACTCCTTCCTGGATTGCTCGAACCCTGGCCCATCCCTACATGGATTTGGATAGATATTTCTATGGATTTCATTGAGGGGCTCCCTAAATCTGGAGGGAAGACAATGATCTTGGTTGTGGTTGATCGCCTCTCCAAATATAGTCATTTTTGTCCCCTCATCCATCCCTATACTGCCTCCTTAGTCGCACAAATTTTCATGGACCAGATCTTCTGTCTTCATGGCATCCCTTCTTCCATTGTCTCAGATCATGATGCAACTTTCACCAGTCATTTTTGGACAAAATTATTTTGACATATTGGCACCAAACTGAAGATGAGTTCAGGGTATCACCCACAAACAGATGGTCAGACTGAAGTTATCAACAAATGTTTGGAAACTTATCTTCATTGTTTCACCTTAGAACAACAACATTAGTGGCTAAAGTGGCTCCCACTAGCTGAATGGTGGTACAATACCTCCTACCACACTACATCTAAAATAACTCCATATGAAACAGTCTATGGTCAGGCACTGCCAGTGCTCCTTCCATACACCCCCAGTAGTTCACTAGTTCAGGGAGTCGACACGGTTCTCCAAACTCGAGATCAAATTCTTCGTATTTTGCAGGACAATCTTCACATGGCAAGAAATCAGATGAAACAACAAGCCGATCAACACCGTTCTGAGCGTACTTTTCAAGTAGGTGATATGGTTTTTCTTCGTCTACAGCCATACAAGCAATCATCTCTGAAACTCAAAGGGCATCATAAGCTGGCTCCAAAGTTCTATAGGCCATATAAGGTTCTTCAGAAGATTGGGTCAGTTGCTTATAAATTGGAGCTTCCTCCTTCCCTTCTTCATCCAGTATTTCATGTCTCTTGTCTAAAGAAAGTTCTTGGCACCAACATCAGAGCACAAACTATTTTACCAGAACTGGATAATGAAGGATCCATCATTTTGGAGCCAGAGGCAATCCTCGACAAGCGCACTTATCAGCTTTGCTCTCGATCCATCACATAGGTATTAATTCAGTGGCATGGAATACAACTAGAGGATGCTACATGGGAACCACTCCTTCATATTCAACAACAATTTCAACATCTTAAGCTTTGAGGACAAAGCTTTTCTAAGAGGGAGGGGATGTTAGGAACCCGTGTTTAACCCTTCTCTTTACTTCGTTAGTATATTGTTGTTGGACGCATATGCTTTGGAAGTCATCCCATCAGTATATTGTATTATCCCACGTTCATAGGAAGTAATAGTTGTTTAGATTAGACTTAGTATATAAGTACGTGTTAAGGCCAATGAAGGCATCCACGAATTTATTGTATTGAGCTTGCTCAAAGGAGGTTGCACCCTTGAAGTGGCCTGCGATCAATTAATTCCTAATGTGTTCCTGCTATTTATATATTTATGTTATTTTGTGCAATTTTCATTATATTGTTGCAGGAGGTTCCTCTCAAGTGGATGGGTTTGGAGGAGGCTAAGTCCTTAACCAAATTTTTATTTTCAAAGGATTGATTTTGTTTAAGGATTGGATACTTGATGAAAATGGATAATGGATGATTAGATTAGGATGAGGGATCAATGGATTAGATTAGGATGCACAGTTGAAATGGGATTAGGTGGATAAGAAGATTGGATTAAGAATGATAATGAATGAAGTTGGATTATGAGAAGGATGAATGATAAAATTGGATTAGGATATTATTAGAATGGTGATAGGTTGGATTAGGCTCAATGATCAGATTACGATTAGGATGATGGTTGTGATTAAGTAGTGGATTAGGTGGATGGAATGGATTAGGGTTAGGACCTTGATGGGATTTAAATAACTTGATTACAATTAGGGTCCTAGATGATTGATTAGGGATGGATTGGAGATAGGTTGGGATGATGTGATTGGATGATTAAGATGATTGGGATAAGGTGATAAGATGATTAAGGGATGATTTGGATAGGTGATGTGGATAATTGGGATAAGGTGATAAGATGATTAGTATAGAATTGATTGGATTAGGATGAGGATGAAGTGGATTGGATAATTAGGAATGATTAGGGATATGATATGGATAAGAGGGATGATTAGGTTAATTAGGGTGGATAATTAGGATTATTATGGATGATTAGAATAGTTGTGATGAAGTTATTAGATGAGGTATGGATGATTAGGATGAAGTGATAAGATGATGAGGATGATTAGGATGGGATTGGATGAGATTAGAGGATTAAGATAAATTTGATTTGATTTGGATGGAGTGGATAAGGTGATTATGATAAATTTCAAATAGATTGGATGAAAAAGGTGATTGGGAATGGTTTAAAGCTTGACTTCAGCAAATTAGAAAATAATAAGGTTCACACACATATGCATAGGTTTACAAAAGACATGAATTTGGGATTGGATGTATGCAAATGACCACCCACACAACACACAACAACACCCTAGATTATTCAAGTGGGATTGTCTTCATAGTGTAGGCCCATGCTCAATTTCTCTCAATATTCCTACCTAACTAGGAATACCTTCTAGAGGGAATAGCTAGGGATAAAGGCATTGCTACTATCCCTTTTCCTTAGAGGTTTTAATTTACCATAACCAAAGAAAAATTCTATTTCCACTCTATAAGGAAATGGTAACTTTAGGCTTGATCAGTTGAACCCTACACCACACTAGAAGATGGCCAAAAGGTTTTAAGCTAGGATGTACAAGTTTGCTAAGGGAGTCCCCAATATACACAAGGTATAGGGACACAAGTCCATGAACACTAGTCTGTTGAAGGTGTTGGAGCCCAAAATTACTAGTTCCAAAATGCTTCATTTCCCCCCAAAATATCTAGAAATTCATCTTTTTTCCCATTTTTGTGTTTGAAATTGAGATCCCCTGTTTAAATCCGATTTGAGATATTTTTGGGGATCTTTTCTCTCGAAAAAGTGACTAAGTATCTATCCCTATGTCCCCCCTTTTTTCCTTAGAAAAATTTATTGATTTTTGTCTTCTATTAGCTAGTCGACGAATTTTTGAACTAGCGAACTAGTTTGGAAGTTCACACATTCCTTGAATTGCTGATATAACAGTAGGAAGTCTTGCGGAACAAACAAAAAGATAAAGGATACAACAAAGGGAGTCTTCAGTCAGCTAAGTGCTTGGTTAGAAAAGCTGATGATTCACTAACTAAGGGTTTGGTTTGGAAAATGGATTATTTGTCGATAGACAAAGAGGAAAGAAAGTAACTAGGTTTGCAAATGTTCATACTTGTTGACAAGGAAAATACAAAGGGTAGAAACAAATAAAGCACGTGCTTTATCGGTGAATTGCGAAAGTCTTTAACTTGCCAACAAGTTTGAGTTTTTAGTGATTTATCGATAAGGTGATAGGTAAGGTGAAGACACACCTTCCAAGGTTGGCCGGGTCAAGGTTTGCAAAATGGAAGAATCGTCGATAAGGCAAAAGAAAGGAAGAGACTGACTTGGTTCAAATTTTTCCAAGTTTGTCGATAAAGGGGCAAGTATGAAGGAAGTGAAATAGTTCAGCAATGGGCCGAATTGCCCGTAGAGAAGAAAAATGGCAAGGTTGGGAAATTTTGGAAAGGGTAGCTTTTTTTGACCAAGAAAAGGTGATGTAAAATGATAAAAGGGGAAATAGGGAAGATGTTGCCTTGGTTTGGTAAAGTGCAAAATGGCTGACAAATGAAGAAAGTGGCAGAGTTAGAAAAAGGTCAAGTTCATTGATAAGGCAAACATAGGTACAATTTTCTAAGGCAAATGAGGAAGAATAAAGAAAAATGTTCTGTCAGGGAATTGATAGGAAAATGAACTAGTCAAATAGTTTGATTTTTTGGGGATTCACCGATAAGGCGATTGACGGGGTCTGGGAGCTTCCTCCTTAGTTCATCAAATTAAAGATTTGCCGACTAAGAAGCTAATGGTAAAGAATGAGGTGCTAAGGATTGGTTCGAGAAAGTTGAAATTTTCCAATAAGGCAAATAAAGATGATGAAAGGTAGAAGTTTGGCAAAAGGTGAAGTTGCCAAAAAATGAAACAGATGCGCCAAGCTACTAGGTTTGAGAAGATAATGATTTTCCGACTAAAGAGATCAAGTGGCTGAGTTCGTAAAAAGGTAAAATTGTTGATAAAGGGCAAGATGGCCTAGTTTTGAGAAGTCACAGTTTGCCGAGAGAAAGGGGAAGTGGCTCGTAGTGAGTGAAGTTTATTGATGAAGATCCCAAAGATGCAAGGGTAGTGAGTTCATGTTGGAAGACTTTTGCCGATAAGGAAAAATCAGAATGAAAAGTCAAATGTAAAGCATGAGTTGTAAAATGTAAATGTTTTAAAATATTTATGGTATTTTAAAGTGTTGTAAAAGCTTTACATACACTTTGGGTGGGTTCTTATGTTTAAAACACCTTTCTGCTCCTTGGCCGCCATGAATGCAGAATTGCATGTCAGGATGGTGGCTGAAACAGTGTATGCTTTCAATGTACAGGTACACAATAAAGAAGATGAAGTGTTTCAGTGTCTAATATTTTCTGCAGTATCTCTTAAGGACAAAATCAGTGCATAGGGCATGGATGCCTGAAAAGTCCAACGATTCTTTTGACAGGGGGCCATGCATCACATTCATTGTAGTGGTTACTTGTTGACTAATTTTCCACCATTTAGAAGTTGCACATTACGGATTGAATTGCTATATATACATGAAAGAAAGACATTCTCAAGGTTTGATGTTGAGCCAATTGTTTGGTCAGGGAGGCCTAAGGAAGATTTTTGGGCATCAAGCAAAGTATAATGCCTAAGTATTGAATAGAAAATTTTTATTGATACAATATAGGAATGGGTTGTAATGCATATCTTTTTTGAGTGGTATGTCTCCATGGCTATTTATAATGATTTAGGTGAATATATAGTCATAGCTTTGTATTTTCTTTCACCATATTTCCTAGTGCGATTGTAATAGAGATTTGATAATGTACGACAACATTTAAGTCAATAGATGCTTTGTGTTGAGTCATTTCTTTGTTGCAAGTGGGTCATTATAGTTTCGGTTTGGATAATTAAGTACATCCAATGTATGAGATTTAATCTAAGAAATATATGTCAATATATTTTAGTCTTCTGTTGATACTAGTTCAATCTATTTTCTTCCGTTTCACTGCTTATGACTCAGTTGCCCATTGAAGTAGGCACCAATCTATATTGGAGAGGGATCAACCACTTTTTTAAATCAAACAAATCATTCACCTATGGTTTAGGGGAAAAACCATCTTTCTTGTGCATGTACATTCACCCAGTTGAATAAGCTATATAGGGTTTTTTTGACAACCAATCATTCTTAACTTAGTAACAGCTTTTGGAGTCAAGATGATGAGTTAGGTTTAGCTATTCATTTATTTTTTGTTGTTCATCTAGTTTGAACTTAATACCTATTCAGGTATATCCCTTTGAAATATCCTTCTATAGTCTAAGCTAAGCTCGAAGTGTAGAGGAGTCTACCCACTTCTATTAGCTGGCCAAAATCCCCCTTAACTTTTTGATAAACCTCTTCCTATCACCTTGACGACAATCCCTGGCCTAGGTGATTTAGGAATGTTTTAGAGTTTTGGATTGTTTCTATTTTGGAAACTAATATTTTGGCACTATTGTTAGGGAGGATTTGAAAGGTCGAAGAATTTGAAGAACCCTATTTGCAGTTGTTACTGGGTGCAATTTTTTGCTATGAGTAAGTTGGCAGCTTGTCAACTTATGCCAACATTTTGGCATCGTTGCTCGAGAATTTAAGGGTTCAAAGAAATTGAGGATTCTAGTGGTGAGATGAACCCAAAATCAATTTTTGGCCTTGAAGATTGGTCACTTCAAGGAGTTCCTCTTTGGAAGAGGTGGCGACTTTGCTGTCAAAGAAAAAAAGTTTATTTGCTGTTATCCTAGTCGTACTGTTGGTGATTCAGACACCCCAAGTCTATATGCAGTAGCTAGTAAAATTAAAGGTACAAGGTTTTCTTCCTAAACTTTAAAGTTTTTTATTCCTGTTATGTCAAAGGAACAAATTTCTATGCCTCAGTTTTTTGCCCTACCTTATAGGATGTTTTAGTCATGGCCAATTGGTATGAGCCTGGATACCTTAGGGATGATTTGTCATTCGAGTCTTCATACATTGGAGTGGATTCCTATGACCATCCTAGAAATACATTTTCTAGTCATGGCTTTGCATGTTATGCAAACAAAAACCTATATGTAGCCATGCAAAATCATAATGACTCAGCGGTTTAGCAGTATGAAATTGAAAAGACCAAACAACTGTTGGAGTCATTATTGTAGCAAGAAGAAGAAACATCAAATTAGATTTGGCTACTAGAATCTAGGCCGCAGTTTAGTCCCCCTCATGCTGTTCCCATTTTATCTATTCCTTGTCCTCTCCCTATTGCAAATGAAAATGCTTATAGACAACTGGACCTCTCATGGGTCAGTTATGAGTGGTAATCCATGCCTAAAAAGATCTATATCAAATTCCTTTATTTGATGGGTGTGAGTTTTATGATGGGAAGACCCACATTAACGCATTTTTAGATTTCATGGACAAGTTCCAATTTGAAGATGAAGATATGTGGATGAGATTTTTTATTAGATCTCTTTGTGGAATAGCATTAAAGTGGCTGCTTAGTTTCCCTAACCAACATTTTGCTTCCTGGGATCAATTGGTGGTTGCATTCAAAGATTTTGCAAATAGTCTAGACATTGTATTCCTTTTCCAAGAACTAGAAGATATTATAGGGTAGGAAGAAGAGACTAGCATGGAGATCAACCACAGATTTGCAATTGCCTTGTCTCACATCCTAGAAAAATTCAGACTTGATCTTCCTGTTTACATTGATATGTATTTGAGAGCTTATGATGCTACCTTAAGCTTGAGTTCTATATTGGAAGAGTTCAATTTAGTGAGTATGCAATAGGTATACCTGTTCATTGATTATGTTGACAAAGTTAAGAGGGATATGATTGAATAATCTCTATCCTTAGTTGCAGAGGTAGTTGGTAATGAATAGATTGTTGTAGACAGTGTGGATGTGAATGTTTCATGTGATCTAGACACAATATCAAGTGATGATTGTGTGTGTAGGAGGATAGAAGTGGAATGTGGTGCACCATATGGCAACGATATTAATGACGAAAGCAGTACTTGCACCTACCTTCGACTGGATAATTCTTCAAGTGAAAGAGAAAATGATGAAAATAATGGTGATTTCCAGCCTAATGTTGAGGTATGTGGCCAAGTGAACAATGAGGATGTTGTGTGTATAAGTAAACAACAAGTTGAATTAGCGTGTGAAGTTGATTATGAAAACTGTGCACAAGTAAATGAAATCGATGGTGAGCAAGGAACTTGTTTCTTGTTTGATTTATTTCCCTCCTTTGTTCCTATATGTGATGAGGTAGTTAGTGCTTGTTGACCTGAGGGAGATGTGTAGGTGGTTGCACATGTTGATAACCAATCAGAGACAGTTGTTGGTGCAGCCATGGAGTTTTAGTGTGAAGAGCTTGCCTTAGAATGTGAAGATGGTGATCATGTGGATGCATATGGGAACTTATTTTGTGGTGCAAGGTATGTTTTCTTCCTCATGTAGAGTATGCTTCATCTCAGCCACAAGGAAATAAAATAAAAATGTGCGTGGAAGAGGATGTGTCATTAGTCTGTTTACAACAGTGAATATGACACAAGTTGCCCAAGTGAAAGTGAAATAGAGAGACAACTGGAAGAACATGGTTCTTCACTTAAGGTGTCTCATGATCCTATTTTATGTGTTGAAGTTTTGAATTGCAACCTGAGTTATGCTTATGATTTAGAAATTAAAATTTATAGTAGCACATATGAAAATTTTGTTCAAGAGCTTGATGGAGTTACAAATGAATATGAATGCTTCCAGTTTGATGTGGAAAATTTTTAATCTCTTGAATGTCTTAGTGCTGCAATAGAGTTTGAGTCCTTTGTATGCGACATTGATGTGAATGAGCAGCAGAGCATGTGTATGCCTAAGTTTCAACATGTTGCAGCCCAACTAGAAGGTGTACCTGAGATGGAGTCTTTCTAGTTTGTTCTACAAGATGAAGTGCCTTCTCTTGTGGATCAACAGTGCATTCAAGCACAGTTTTGTTTGCCATGTGAATTGGAGGCATTTTCTTTTTCCCTCAATTTGCATGAAGAGGTCAGTAGGTATGATAGCCTAGCACATGATAATGGAGACTTTCCTTCATTTGTTTCTTTTGTTGTTGACATGAATATTAGTTTTACACCCCTTGCTGCTGGGAACAAGCGTGATATGGATTGGAATAGATCAAGTACCTATTTCTTATGGTTGCTTTGCAGTAGTGATCTCATTGGTGAAACTAGTATTGGCTTCATAAAAATTAGTTGCAGATTAGTGCATGCTGAAGATAGTTTTCAATTATTGTAGCTGGGTAAGAAATGTAAATTTGGTTTGAGGGATATCAACTCCTTCATTCAACTTGTCTTTGAGAGAGGCAAGTGGTTGCGGCAATTTTGTGTAGGCTGGACATGCACGTGCCTATAAATTTTGATTACAATCAACTTTCCTTTTGTGCCTTCATGTTCATGATTGTGTTTTCCTGTATATAATTTGTAAATACATTTCTATTTTTTCTCTTGTTTTTTTTTTGGTCTACTCACAGGTATTCTATGGTTTTGGCTATGCCAAATTTGCCACACATCCCCAACCAGAGCTAGCATTGGAGCCAAAAATTACCACTTTCAAAATGCTTCATTTTCCCCCCAAAAATCCATCTTTTTTCCCATTTTTGCCTTTGCAATTGAAATCCCCTATTTAAATTCAATTTGAGATAATTTTTGGGGATCTTTTCTCTCAAAAAAGTGACTAGGTATTTGTCCCTATGTTCCCCCCTTTTTTCCTTACAAAAATCATTGATTTTTGCCTTCTATCAACTAGTCAGTAAATTTCTGAACTAGCGAACTAGTTTGGAAGTTTGCATATTCCCTGACTCATTGATATAGTGGAAGGAAGGCTTGTGGAACAAAGGAAAAGATAAAGGCTACAAAAAAGGAAGTCTTCACTGGGTAAGTTCTTGGTTAGAAAAGCTGATGATTCGTTGACTAAGGGTTTGGTTCGGTAAATGGATTATTTGCCGATAGACAAAGAGGAAAGAGAGCAGCTAGGTTTACGAATGTTCATATTTGCTAACAAGGAAAATACAAAGGGGAGAAACAGATAAAGAACGTGCTTTATCAACAAATTGCGAAAGTTTTGAACTTGCCAACAAGTTCAAGTTTTTAGTTATTTGCTAATAAGGCAATAAGTAAGGTGAAGACACACCTTCCAAGGTTGACTGGTTCAAGGTTTGCAAAATGGAAGAACTACTGATAAGGCAAAAGAAAGGAAGAGGCTAGCTTTGTTCAAATTTTGCCAAGTTTTCTGACAGAGGGGCAAGTATGAAGGAAAAGAAATAGTTCAACAATGGGCTGAATTATCAACTAAGAAGAAAAATGGCAAGATTGGGAAAGTTCAGAAGGGATAGCTTTTTCCAACCAAGCAAAGACGATGCAAAATGATAAAAGGGGAAATAGGGAAGATGTTGCCTTGGTTCGGTAAAGTGCAAAATGACCAACAAATGAAGAAAGTGGCAGAGTTAGCAAAAGGTCAAGTTCACTGATAAGGCAAACATAGGTACAATTTTCTAAGGCAAATGAGGAAGAATAAAGCAAAATATTCTATCAAGGAATCAACAGGAAAATGAACTAGTCAAACAATTCAATTTTTTGGGGATTCACTGATGAGGAGATTGATGGGGTCTGGGAGCTTCCTCTTTAGTTTGTCAAATTAAAGATTTGCTGACTAAGGAGATAATGGGAAAGAATGAGGTGTGAAGGATTGGTTTGAGAAAGTTTACATTTTCCAATAAGGCAAATAAAGATGATGAAAGGTAGAAGTTTGACGAAAGGTGAAGTTGCTGACAAAAGAGAAGGATGTGCCAAGCTGCCAAGTTCGAGAAGATAATGATTTGCTGGATAAAGAGATCAAATGGCTGAGTTCAGTAAAAGGCAAAATTATTGATAAAGGGCAAGATGGCCTAGTTCTGAGAATTTGCATTTTGCCGACATAAAGGGGAAGTGGTTCACCATGAGTGAAGTTTGCAAATGAAGATCCCAAAGATGCAAGGGCAATGAGTTCATGTTGGAAGACTCTTGCTGATAAGGAAAAGTCAGAATAAAAAATTAAATATAAAGCATGAGTTGTAAAATGTAAAAGTTGTAAAATATTTATGATATTTTAAAGTGTTGTAAAATCTTTATGTATACTTTGGGCAGGTTCTTATGTTTAAAATACCTTTCTGCTCCTTGGTCACCATGAATTTAGACCTGTATATGTCAGGATGGTGGCTGAAACAATGTATGCTTTCAATGCATAGTTACACAATAAAGAAGATGAAGTGTTTCCGTCTCCAATATTTTCTGTAGTATCTCTCAAGGACAAAATCGATGCATAGGACATGGATGCTTGGAAAGTCCGTCGATTGTTCTAACAGGGGGCCATGCATCACATTCATTGCAGTGGTTACTTGACTAATTTTCCACCATTCATAAGCTGCACAATATGGATTGAATTGCTATATATACATGAAATAAAGACATTCTCAGGGTTGGTCACTGAGCTAATTGTCTGGTTAGGGAGGGCTAAGGATGGTTTTCAGGCATCGAGAAAAGTATAATGCCTGAGTATTGAATGGATAAATGTTATTGATATAGTGTAGGAATGGGTTGTAATGCACATCTTTTTGTAGTGGTATGTCTCCATGGATGTTTGTAATGATTTAGGGGAATATATAGTTGCAACTTTGTATTTTCCTTCACCACATTTGCTGGTGTGATTGTAATAGAGATTTGATAATGTTTGACAACATTTAAGTCAATACATGCTTTGTGTTGAGTCATTTATTCCTTGCAAGTGGGTCATTATAGTTTGGTTCTAGATAATTAAGTATGTCAAATGTATGAGATTTAATTTGAGAAATATATGTCAATATATTTTAGTCTTCTGTCGATATTGGTTCAATCTATTTTCTTCCTTTTCATTGCTTATGACTTAGATGCCCATTAGAGTAGGTATCGGTCCATATTGGAGAAGGATCAATCACTTTTTTAAATCAAAAAAATCATTCACCTATGGTTTAGGGGAAACAATGATCTTTCCTGTGCATATACATTCGCACAGTTGAATCAGCTATATAGGGGTTTTGTGACAGCTAGTCGTTCTTGACTTAGTGATAGCTTTTGAAGTCAAGATGATGAGTTGGGTTTGGCAGTTCATTTATTTTTAGTTGTTCATTTTGTTTGAACTTAATACCTATTTAGGTTTACCCCTTTGGAATATCCCTCCAGAGTCTAAGATGATCTCGAAGTGCAGAGGAGTCTACCCACTCCTATTAGTTGGCCAAAATCCCCCTTAATTTATTGATAAACCTCTTCCTGTCACCCCGACAATAATCCCTAGCCTAGGTGATATAGGAATGTTTTAGACTTTTGGGTTGCTGCTATTTTGGGGACCAACATAAGGCATGCAACATAAGAGATTAAGCAAATGTCATTTTAGCTTGTGTTTAGAATCACCTAGGGCCCCAAGGTTGTGCCAATGACTACATGACTAGATTGAGGTACAACTTTTGCTCCCCCTTTTAATATACCCCACCAAAACGTGTGGTTGAGGTTGTCCCTTGGGGTGATGAAATCCCAAAGAAGGCCTCCTAAGGGAAATATGATGTTAGGTGTTTTTGATCTATAAGCTTGCACGAATGACAAGGAGAGAGCAGACACACACTAACGCACCTTGGGTGACAAAACTGAATCAAGAGATGTTTTTGATCCTCAAAATCACCTAATAGTGCGAGAGGAGAGAATAAATGCCCCAAGTTGCAATCAAGCCCACCAAGCAAAGAAAACATGGATATTGGTTTAATGGTCAGCCTAAGACATGTGAACCTGCAACAAACTTGTTAGTAGTTTCAAAGATTTGACCTTTGACAAGCAAAAAGGCTACAAACAAGTGTGTCATGTTAAAATCATTAAATTTAAAAAATTAGAAATGGATTATATGATAAAGTAGATTTAATAATAATACTAGATTCCTTGCAAAATTCTATGCAATTTCAAAAAACATTTTGCTAAATTTCAATTTGAAACGTAAAAGATATGAGTGATTGAAGTTTACAAGAAAATAAAGAGTTCAAATTATTATACCTAATTATTATGATTAAATATGATGAAGAAGCATGCACCACTATGAAGTTGGGTGAGTTAGCTTTTCCATGCCTATAACAACTGAAAAATCTGACATGATATTCAAAAGTTATAGCATTTTTAAAAACAAAACTATTTTAAGCCTTAAAAACATTACTCACAGCTTGAAAACACTGTTCATTGCTGGAGAACACTGTTCACTATTGAAAACACTATTCACTATTGGAAACACTATTCAGCATTGAAAACACTATTCACGGCCAGAGATACTGTTCACTATTAGAAGCACTATCCATTGTCAGAAGCATTGTTCATTGCTGGAAGCACTATTCACTACCGAAAGCACTATTCACTGTCAGAAGCACTGTTCACTTTTAGAAACACTATTCATCGCTAGAAACACTATTCATCACCCTACAAATATTTTCTCAAATTTCACTTACACCAAAAGTGTCAAATTATATGTTTTTCTTCACCTCTTAGCCCTTTTGGATGCAATTGTGAGGTCTTTTTTGTGTCATGAGGCTCTCTGTGAAATTGCACCTTCAAATTCCCTCCCAAAAGAGCATAAATCTGTAACAAAAAAAATTAGCAAAGCTTGCAAAAAGCAAGATAGATCAAGGGATGACGTTCCCATCAAGCAAGCCAAAATGAAGACAATAAAAGATTGAAGGTAAATAATAGAAAGATAATGCAATATACACACAAAACCTTCATCTTAAACCCTTATTTCTCCTTAGATAGAGTGGATTGGAATGCACCCTAGTTCCAATGGCTATGCTCTTAATAGGATGATATGTTGATTGCTCTAGAAACCTGTAGCATAACATTACTTTCTTGTGTGATGATAATGGCTTGGTTGAAACTAGATTTATAAATTCTTGATAAGGATATGGACAAGGATGGAAGACTCATGATAAGGATAAGGATAATGATCGAAGGTTCTAGGACTTTCTATAAGGATAAAAGCATAAGATAAAAGGTAAATGGATTTGTTTATAAATTTTTTATTTATGGTAAATGGATGAAGATGAGAAATATAGAAATAAATAATTAAATAGAATTATTTGAGGGAGGATATGTGAGGATAAAATTAATTAATTAAATAAATTATTTAATTAATCATGGCAATGGGGAATAATGGATTTTAATAAATATAATTTATTTAATTAATTTGTTTTTTTTTTTTTTAATTCATGGGTAAACGCTTTTGACCGGAGCTATGAACCGGCTACAATATCAAGTGGGCAGGGGGGAGACTGGACCTCGTGACCATCTTTACTGCAACGGAATTACTTAGCCAATCGAGCCAGGGCCCCTACCCTATTTAATTAATTTGTGAATTAAGATACAAGGATTTAATTAATTAAATAAAATTTATTTAATTAATCTAGGTGATGGAGAAAAATGGATAATTAACTAAATAAATATAATTTATTAAATTCATTGAGAAGGGGACATGGTAAAGGGGACATGTTAGGATGATGTCAGAAGTGATGGTGAAGATGGAGTCAATTTTAGCTATCTACAAATAGAATGAATTAGGATTAGGACCTTCATTAGATTAGGTAATTTAATTGGGATTAGTGTCCTAATTGAATGGATTAGGAAGATTATTAGGATGATTAGGATGATTGGATGGGTGATTAGGAGGAATTGGATTAATGATAAGGTGGATTAGGAAGAAATTAGATTAGGATAATGTGGATTAAGAGGAAAATGGATTTGGATGATTTGGATTAGGATGATGGATGATTTGGGTTTGAATTAAGATGGGTGATTAGGAGATGATTAAGGATGGCTAGGTGCTTGACTTAGGCAACTTTGCAAATTCAATATACACACACATACATGCATAAACATTGCAAAGGATGGATATTTTATATTAAGGGGATGCACGAGCTTCGATGATGAAGACAAGACAAACACAACAACTTAGATTATTCAAATGGGATTCACTCCTAGTGTGGGCCACACTCAATATCTTTCAAGAGTGGATAGATAGGGAACTAGTGGACTTCACTCACCCTATCCCTTTCCATGGAGGCTTTGACTCCTTTCCCAAAGAAAATTTATATTTCATCTCAAGGTGGTACATGGTGAGTAACTTTAGGGTTGATGCTAACCCTTGCACCACACTAGAAGATCAGTTGAAAGGTCTTAGATACGATGATCGGTCTTCTAGGAGTGTCCTCTATAAATTCAAGTTGTGTGAGGCCTATGTTCATGAAATGAGGGGTATGTCTAATGGCATGGTGCGATAGGGTAATACACTCTCCTCCTTCACTTTACAAGCTATAAAGTTTTGCCAAGCTTCACCCAAATGAAAAATCTCCCCAATGGAAGAGTCTTTCAATTCTCTTCCAAATTTATATACCCCACCAAAACATGATTTTCCTATCATTATTTAATTATCTATAGGTCTAGTATACCCTCATTTCACCTTCTATATGGGTTATGGAAAGAAGAGAATGAGGTAGAGAGGAAGCAAGAGATACATAAGGAGAGATAGATTTGTCGGGCTACATTTTTTGTTCAACAAGTTGCTTTTAAGGTTTGGGTTTAAAGCCTTTGTGTGTGGCTTAAGAAACTTTGGGAGTAATGCTAGTATTAAAATTTTCTATCATCTATAGGTCTAGTATAGCCTCATTTCACTTTCTATATGGGTTATGGAAAGAGCAAAATGAGATAGAGAGGAAGAGAGAGACATAGCCTGAGAGAGATACATTTGGCATGATTTGCATTTGGACCTAACTGACAACACTAATAGGTTAGGGTGGGTTGGTTTATGCTAGTTGAGACCTTGTTTCATTCCCTAGGTGTCCTAATCGAGTCAGACTACATTGTACCAACAAAGTCTCTTAAGAGACCTAAGTGTAAAAGACTACCAAACTTTGATAGAGTAGTTCAAAGAATTCATGGCACATAGGAATGATGTGTTTGGACCTACAGTTGGATGTCATGTCCTTCCATAATAACATATCTCAATTTTGACCAACTAACATCGTTTGACGTGCCAACAACAGATGCATTCTTGCAAAATGCCTTAGTGGAATTTAGTGTAAAGGTGCCAAGATCCATATTTTGCATTATTCACCTTAAGGGACCTAATTGATAACATTGATAGGTCAAAATGGGTTAGTTTATGCTAGTGGAGGCCTTGTTTCATTCCCTAGGTGTCCCAATAGAATCAGGCTACACTTTATCGGCAAAGTCTCTTATGAGACCTAAGAGCAAAAAATTGCTAAACTTTGATCTAGAGTAGTTCTTGGACTTCATGGCACCTACAAATGATCCTTTTGGATCTACAAATGGATGATAGGTCTCTCCAAAATAACCTCTCTTGGTTTTGACCAACTCAAGATCATTTGACCATGCCAACGACGGCTACATTCTTGCAAAATGCCTTAGTGGCATTTAGTGTAAATGTGCCAAGGGCCATATTTTGCATTCTTCACCCTTTGGGACCTAAGTGACAGTGTTGAAAGCTTAGGGTGGGTTGGTTTATGGTAGTGGAGGCCCTATTTCATTCCCCAAGTGTCCCAATCTAATCATGCTACATTGTACCGACAAAGTCTCTTAAGAGACCTAAGAGGAAAAAATGCCAAACTTTAACAGAGCAGTTCTTGGACTTTAATGAACCTACAAATGATTTGTTTGGACCTACAGCTAGATGCCAGGTTCCAAAACAATAACCTCTCTCAATTTTGATCAACTCAACATCGTTTGACCATGCCAATGACATATGTATTCTTGCAAAATGCCTCAATGGCATTTAGTGTAAAGGTGCCAAGAGCCATATTTTGCATTCTTCACCTTGTCATGATAGCAAAGATAGGTCAAGGTGGGTTGGTTTTTGCTACTAGAAGCCATGTTTCCTTCCCTAGGTGTCTCATTGAGTCAGGCTACATTATACCGACAAAGTCTCTTAAGAGACCTAAGAGTTAAAAACTATCAAACTTTGATGGAGTAGTTCTTAAAATTCATTATGCCTAGGAATGATGCATTTTGGACCTACAACTGAATGTCAAGTCCCTCCACAGTAACCTCTCTCATTTTTGACTAGCACAACATCGTTTGACCATGCCAATGGTGGATGCATTCTTGTAAATGCCTCGCTGACATTTAGTGTAAAGGTGCTAAGAGCCATATTTTGCATCCTTCACCCTATGGGACCCAACTAAAAGCATTGATAGGTCAAGGTGGGTTGGTTTATGCTAGTGGAGGTCCTATTTCATTCCCTATATGTCCCAATCGAATCAGGCTACACTATATCGATAAAGTCTCTTAAGAAGTCTCTTAAGAGACCTAAGAGCAAAAAATTAGCAAACTTTGATAGAGTAGCTCTTAGACTTTGTTGCACCTATGAATGATCTATTTAGACCTATAGCTGGATGCTAGGTCCCACCACAATAATGTATCTCAACTTTGACCAACTCAACATCGTTTGACTATGCCAACCACGGATGCATTCTTGCAAAATGACTCAGTGAAATTTAGTGTAAAGGTGCCAAGAGCCATATTTTGTATTCTTCACCTTATGGGACCTAACTGATAGCCTACATGTTAGGGTGGATTGGTTTATGCTAGTGGAGGCCATGTTTCATTCCCCACGTGTCCTAATTGAATCGAGCTACACTATACCAACAAAGTCTCTTAAGAGACATAAGAGAGAAAAATTACAAAACTTTTACGTAGTAGTTCTTAGACTTCGTGGAACCTATGAATGATCCATCTAAACCTACAACTAGATGTCAGAGCTCACCACAATAACCTCTCTCAATTTTGACCAACTCAACATCATTTGACCATGCCAATGGCGGATGCATTCTTGCAAAATGCCTCAATGGCATTTAGTGTAAAGGTGCTAAGAGCCATATTTTGAATTCTTCATCTTGTGGGACCTAATTGATAGCACCAACAAGTTAGGTTGGGTTGGTTTATGCTAGTGGAGGTCCTATTTCTTTCCCCAGGTGTCCCAATCGAATCAGGCTATACTGTACCGAAAAAGTCTCTTAAGACACCTAAGAGAAAAAAATGCCAAACTTTGATGGAGTAGTTCTTAGACTTTGTGGCACCTACAAATGATTCATTTAAACCTACAACTAGATGTTAGGTCCTGCCACAATAACCTCTCTCAGTTTTGACCAACTCAATATCACTTGACCGTGCCAATGGTGGATGCATTCTTGCAAAATGACCTAGTGGCATTTAGTGTAAAGGCGCCAAGAGCCATATTTTGCATTCTTCACCTTGTGGAACCTAACTAGTAGCATTGAAAAGTCAAGGTGGGTTGGTTTATGCTAGTGGAGGCCCTATTTCATTCCCCAGGTGTCCCAATCGAATCGAGCTACACTGTACCGACAAAGTCTCTTAAGAGACCTAAGAGCTAAAAATTACCAAACTTTGACAAAGTAGTTCTCAGACTTCATGGCACCTACGAATGATCTTTTGGACCTATAACTAGATGCTAGGTTCCTCCATAGTAACCTCTGTACTTTTTGACTAACAAAACATCGTTTGACTGTGCCAATGGTGGATACATTCTTGCAAAATGTCACAGTGGCATTTAGTGTAAAGGTGCCAAGAGCTATATTTTGCATTCTTCACTCTGTGGGACCTAACTGACAATGCTGATAGGTCAAGGTGGGTTGGTTTATGCTATTGGAGGCCCTATTTTGTTATCCAAGTGTCCTAATCGAATCAAGCTACAATGTACCAGCAAAGTCTCTTAAGAGACCTAAAAGCAAAAAAGTTCCAAACTTTGACATAGTAGTTCTCAGACTTCATGATACCTATGAATAACTTGTTTAGACCTACAATTGGATGTCAGGTCCCTCTACAGTAACATCTCTTAGTTTTGACCAACTCTACATTGTTTGACCATGCCAACAATGAATGCATTCTTACAAAATGCCATAGTGGCATTTAGTGTAAAGGTGCCAAGAGCCATATTTTGCATTCTTCACCTTGTGGGACCTAACTGACAACACCAACATGTTACGATGTGTTGGTGTATGATACAAGAGGCATCTAGGAATGTCTTTTTTGTGCATACAGTTGGATGTTGGGTTTACTCATAACATAACAATGGTGTAGGTAGAATACAATAGCTCAATCCCTTGAATATAATAGCTCTAACAACTTAGCTCAATCCATTGAACATAATATTTTTATTGTCCAAAATACCTGCATTTATACATTAAACTTTTTTAAGAAAAATAAACTTTAACCTACATTTAAATCAACAATGCTGGATGTAGTACCACTATAACCTCATCATACTCATAACACAACAATCTAGTGTTTACTGCAAATTAGAAATTTTGTCATAGTGCTAATGCAATCTAGTGTTTAAGTAGATAAAATATAATAAAAAAAATATAGCTTAAAGAGTGTGCTACTAAAATCACATGAAATGGTTATCAATCTAGGGTTCTTAATCCAAGGGTGACAATTCAAACCTATAACTAATGCTAAATGATTCAAGGCCTCTACAATTCATACTAGAAGGCAACAAATCTGATCAATACCATGATAATATTGCTAAATTGTTGAGACTAAACTTTACATGGTATGAGCCTATTTGAAACTCACATTTTATGATGATTTTTGGAAAAAATGGAAGCATTTGTTGTTGTTTTGACTATTGCAGCTATGGTAGAAGTTTCAAAATGGTTTTAAATTTCATCTTTTCAAACTTACCCCAAGCCATTCAATGGATCTAAGGGCTTATTTAATGGTTTTGAGTATGATTCAAGGTGGTTTTCTCAAAATTTTCACTAAAATCCCATGAGGAAGGCCTCTATTGAAGCCTAGGGTTTGGTTGCCAAGGAAAACTCATGAAACCCTAGGGAGGGTTATTGACTTAATGACATATCATATTTTCCCCGAGTGTTTTAATCCATGCTTACATTGTGGTTTCATGGTCTTTCATGCAGATTTGATGAATCTTTGTGTGCAGGGATATTACCTATGGCTACTAGGGTTCTTGTCTTTGGTAGTACATTATGGGCTTGCCTCTATCTAATGAATGCATGAAGGTATCATACTGATTTAGTCATTAGATCATCAAGGATAGCATTGTGAGGATACCATGAGGGTATCATAAGTGGAGGGCAACCTTGTTGAGAATCCAAAATCCTTATTATCCTTGTCAAAAGCATGTAAAATTGTGATAGTCTTAAGATAGTAGTAGCAGTTAGAAGATGCCTTTTTCATAATAAAAGACCCTAGTTTTCATATGGGGAGACCTATGATACCTTCCCATGGATTTAATGCAACATTTGAATAGGAAAGGAGTTGCAAAAGTTTAAAGAGGTTCAATGATTTTAAGAGGTTTTGGGACTAATTTTTAAGAGGGTTTGGGACCGATTTTAAAAAGTTTTGGGACATAAACATCATATAGAAAATTTCACGTGGTATGAGTAATCACCTTGAAGAGATATACTAGCTTATTATTAAATTTCATGACATGAAATCACTACATATATAAAATAATAAAGGATCAAAACTCCCATATATGCATTAATATGGATAAAAACTCGTATATCAATAATAAAATCAACAAAACTTACTTCTCTTGTAATCAAATCACATCTAGAACCTTCACATCCACTTTTAAAATTATATTTCATTGTCTCATATCTCTTTTTTCAACCATTTTCTTTCCAAAATCATGTTCACTGCCCTCATGAATACATGATATAAACTTTGATAACCCACCACATTGTAAATAACTTTTCATTTAAACAGTTAGTCTTATAGAAAATGCAACCATCATCTCTAATACATAAAAATAAATCCAATAAGTCCCTAGATGACTTTGGTAGTTGAATTGCCCCACACTATTGTAACATTTTATTAGTGTGCAAAATAGAACAAATATTACATAATAATTCATGATACATAGAAAAATCTACATGGTATTTGCAACATGTATTGTGAATTTTAAGAGGCACACAATAAAATGGATTACAAGATTTAAATGCTCTTTATGAGATTGTCATACCTAGGTGTGTTTTACAAAATTGTTTGTACAATGTTGTTTGACTACATTCTAAGTAATACTTAGGATGTGGTGTGTGGTATTGCCAATTCTTAACTTTAAAACATCTTTTACATTGGGTGGTATCCTAGAGTTAGTGTGCCAAAATCATTCAATTTCATTTTTTGTTCTATTGATTGGCTTCTTATCAACTCATGGAAGCCTACAACTAAAATCACATGTATCATATCCAAGAGGACTGTCTAGTCTTGATCTTAATGCTAGTACTTTTGACAATTTTTTACTATTCAAGCTTAAGTAAACACAATTTTGCCTCATTAATCAACACTTTCTTAATTCTTTGCTCACTATTGAAGTTGTTACTACTCTATGGGCAACTCTTTTATCTTTCTGTTTACTAGTCTTTCCAATAGAATTGAGTGCATTGAAAAGGATTCTAACAATAATTTTATTCCGATCAAACACTTTGTTTACTCAAACCTTTAATTTCTTTACTAAAGGTCTCATTTTGGACATCTTTAGTAATTCCACAAAAAGTTGGAATTGTTTGGTTAATGTTTTATTCTCGAAGAATTCATTGAAAAGTTTTGAAGGATATAACTGAACTGTTCATGACGACCTCTTTCCTTCAAGTTTTTCCATTTTGTTCTCATCAATTTCAAGTAACCATTTTGGGGTTCTTGGATGTTTTACAATTTCATCATGCTCATTCTCTTCTTGACAAACATCCTCTCTTCTTATGTAATTTGGAGATACATTTATTTTCATTGTTTCATCCATGTTATCAACCTCATCAATATTATCAACAATTGGATTATGGAGTGCAAATTCAACATCATAAGGTTCATATCCACAATCTTCAATAAAATTGTCTATGTTTTTCTTCTTATTTTTCCATGATATTGCTATTATTAATAGATGTTTCATAAAATTTTGAAACATTTTCATTTGCAATATCATGGTCAATTTCATTCTTATCTAATATTTCATTATATTCAATATTAACACCTTCAATTTGCATGTCATTTGATGGTAAAAAAGAGGCTTCACCTTGATGAGCATTCACCAAACTTGGTCTTCAAATCCTTTTCCTTTCTCTATCATTTTCCCTAATTTCTTCAATTTCCTCCAATGTAACTTTCCTCCTCCATTCTTCTTTACAATGACTATTTCTCCCCATTAGGAGAACAAAAATATCACCCTAATGATTGAAACAATCAAATTTTGTGTCCAAAAGTATTTTTTATTCTAACATGTAGAGATCATGGGTTTATCAATAGCAGAGGGTTTGTGGGCACCATTGCCAAGCCCAACAATATTGTTTTTGCCTTTTTTTTCTTTTAGGTAAATGGATATCCATTCCCAAAATTGATATCCATTACCTAAAGACTAATTCTTTAGGCAACACATATCTAGGTAATAGATATCTGTTCTACAAAATAGATATCTGTTGCCTATGTTATTAGATTGAGGCAAATTATAAGAAGTGAAAGAGATCTAAATATAGAAGTAACTTGGTGTGCCTTATCGACAAGATGACAATCAAAGGATTGATTACTAAAGGTGGATTTATAGTTCCTAGATTAGACTTTAGAGAGTCTTTGGGAGAAACTAGAGGAAAAAAGGAAGAGAAGGGATGAGTTAATGAAGTCATTAGGAGGCATGGCCCTTTGAATCAATCCCTTAGTAAATAAAATGGGAGTTCATATTGATTATTAATCTATTTATGATAAGGGTATTTAGTAGAAAGAGATGTCAAAGAGTAAGGTGATTTATGAAGGGAATAATGGCATATTTTGTGCCTATAGATTTTTGGTGACAAAACCAACATTAGGTAAAGAGGAGGAATAGTTTCCCCATAAGAAACAAGTAATTGTTTCATGGAATAATGGAGTTGTGGCTAGATAATGGAATCTAAATAGTTAAAGAGTGAGATGCCATGAATGGAGTGTGATTGATTAAGGAAAGATATTGGTTTGATGTTGACATGTGGAAATTTTGAAAATGATTTTTTTTGTGTAGATCAATAATGTTTTTAAGAATAATGACCTAATAGGGCTTAGATTTTAAGGCTCAAGGATAAATAAGAAATGAGGTGGTGAAAAAAAATGGACTTATGTGTAGTTGAAAGAAGAGAATGCGGTCTTCATTAAGTATTAGTAGTTAGGGTGATACCTGAAGGAGATACATTAGAGGATTATGATATCTAGATTGTTCCCATAGAAGGAGCAACTAAGTTAAAGTAACAACTTTCCATGGAATGTGTCTATGGATTTCCGTAGCCTTAGGAATACAATAGTTATAACTTCATAGTTGAAAACACATTTGTGAGAATGTGATAAGAGTTGAGTGGCAACTCTAGAATTTTATATATGCTTTTCAAAATAGTAGACAAGTTATGTGTGAGTTCGCATACAGTGTCATCTCGAGTGAAGATGCTATGTTCTTGTGCCAGGGTTAATATATATTGAGGAGTGAACATGCATATTGTGGTAGTAGCTTAGTGTGAAATAAGATTCTAGAGGATGGATATAGAAGAAGAACACCATTACAAATGACTATTGGAGACATTGCCATGGGTGTTGATGGCACACTAGAGATTTCAGGTGGCAAAGACACTAGTGTAATCTATGAAATTTTTATATGGATCATATAGAATATCATGTACTATATACATATCAATGAATGAATAAAGATACTTGATATGAGTATGTGAGACTAGTAGAGTTGCTTGGTTGGAAGAGGCCAAGTGTAGGAAGGAAGAGGAATTTCACCAAGGTGTAGATGGACTAGAAATTATAGATTAGAGGATATTGACATAGTCTATGATGACACTTGAAAAGGAAAAAAAGACTATAGTATGGTAAATATGTGGATAAAAGATGTATGAACCAATAAAAAATAAAATCTATGAGGTTGTGGTCAACACATAATGGACATAGACCCATCAAAGGATGGAATCGTAAGGGTAGGAAGGCAAGAGAGGTTACAGAAAATGGCCATAAGAAGAAGATGTAGACTAAAGGGAATAATGGCATATTTTGTGCTTATAGATTTTTGGTGACAAAACCAACATTAGGTAAAGAGGTGGAATAATTTTACTATAACAAACAGGTGATTGTTCCATGGAACAATGGAGTTGTGGCTAGATAATCAACTCTGAACAGTTAGAGAGTGAGATGCCATGAATGGAGAGTGATTGATTAAGGAAATATATTGATTTGATATTGATGTGGAAATTTTGAAAATGATTTTTTGCGTAGATCAATGATTATCTTTAGAATAATGACCTAATAGGGTTTAGATTATAAGGCTCAAGGATCAATAAGAAATAAGGTGGTGAACAAAACCAAAGGATTTATGTGTAGCTGAAAGAAGAGGATGTGATCTTCATTAATGATTAGGAGTTAGAAGTGATACCTGAAGAAGGAGATACATTGGAGGATTGTGATATCTGGATTATTCTCATAGAAGGAGCAACTATGTTAAAGAAACACATTTCCATGGAATGTGTCTATGGATTGCCATAGCCTTAGGAAGGAAATAATTCTAACTTCATAGTCAAAAACACATTTGTGAGAATGTGATAAGAGTTGAGTGGTGACTCTAGGATTGTAGATATATGCTTTTCAAAAAAGTAGACAAGTTACATGAGTTGTCATAGGGTGTCATCTCGAGTGAAGATATTAAGTTCTTATGCCATGGTTAACATATAGTGAGGAGTGAACATACATATAATGGTGGGAGTAAAGAGAAAGATGCAGAGAGAGAGAGAGAGAGAGAGAGAGAGAGAGAGAGAGAGAGAGAGAGAGAGAGAGAGAGAGAGAGAGAGAGAGAGAGAGAGAGAGAGAGAGAGAGAGAGAGAGAGAGAGAGAGAGTTTTGATCAGCCATTTCATGCCAACAATCTAAAGATGGCACATGTAATGAGCTTTCCAAATTGGAGGTTTTTAAAATATCAATAATTTAGTACTACATTCATTTGTGACATTTATGTTTGCAAAAAAATCAATTCAAAGTTTCCAATTATTCATGGAGTCATAGATTACACATAAAACAACACTCACTCTTAATGACCTTAGTGAGTCACTATTTTGTTGCTAAGATTTGGCTTTCAAGAATGGATATCCATTTCCTAGGAATGAATATTCATCTCCTAGGAATGGATATCCGTTCCTGGCTCTACAAAATGGATATCCGTTAGCTTAATAATGGATATCCATTACTTGAACACAAAGTTCTCTAGTCTCAGGAATGCCTTGGATTTAGGCTTGGGACTGTTATAGTGTTGGCATTAAGTTTTTTCTATTGATGTCAAAAGCGCTATTGTCACAAGATCTCAATTGGATTGGTATGTAAGTGATGATGGAGATCTTAGCTTATATTGGTATGTCAGTGATGGAGTATGTTAGGGGTGGAGTGATGATTGTAAATGATGGAGTGTTCTTAGTTGGATTTACTCAGTGGCTGCAACATAGTATGGATGTTAGAGGTTGTTTGATGCAACATAGTATTATGTCATTAGGTTTAGTCACATGCATGTAGCATGTGTGGAATGTGACATTGGTGGCTTGCAACATTTGTTCATCATTGATGTCTTACAAAATTGATCCTCTAGGTATTGGACATGATAAAGTGGCAAGGGACAGTATCATGCTTGTACATGTTCTTCATGATTCTACATGTTCTTGCTCTTATGACTCAACATTATCGTTTGTTTTATATTAGATGTGGTATTAGTCTTCATTAGTAGTCATCAAAGATCTCAGCTATCAACGAGTTCATTCAATGATCATTATTCAAGTCTATATTCTATTGGATGCATATTAGGGTTTGTTCATATATGACCTAATCTCTAAGTCCTAAAACCCTAAAGATTCCTAGAGCAAAGTGTTCCTCTTCAAGCTCAAAGGTTCTTCATCTTTCTCTGTAATAGAGGTCATTGGGAAAGGTTAAGATTAAGTGGCATTTCAAGTTAGTGTTGTGTGATGCAAAATTAGGGTTTTTGACACATTTGTGGAGACCTTTAATTCCTAAAAGTACTAAATCCCTAAGACATCCTAAAACCCTAAGATTCATAAGCAAGGGCTTTGTTAGTAACGGGTACTTTTTTGTTTTAATTTTAAAGTGACTTTGTATAGTAGGTTAAAATTCACTTAAGTGACCACTTAAGGGGGTCGTGGTCATGAGATAACTAGCCCCTCACCCTAGTGGTGATCGGGTGGGCCGAGGAAGGCTTTGCAATTGGATGCCAAAAGTAAAATCTATGGGTATGTTTGTTTTCCTGATGGCGTGACAATTATGATCAACAATGTCAATTTAAACTACTTTCAAATTTCAACGGTCATTCTCTGTGAGTAACCTTTGATGGGAACTCAACCATTTTCCTTGTGTATTGTAGTTATTGGGTAGTTTTTGTAACTATTTCTTGTAACAAGGGTTTGGGAGTTTCAAACCAAAGTAAGGGTGTTGTTCCCGTTGCAATGAGGTGTGTGAAATATTGTTAAATGTGAGGTTTTTATGTGTATATATTTTTTGGATTATAAACTTATCACTATGTTATATATAGAAAATGACATTATCATAGTATAGAAGCAGTTTAAAAGAAAGGATTTGTTAATATAATGTGAAGTAGTTTGAAGGAGGACAGATTGATGAATGCAAAATATGTTGATCATTGCAGATTTTGATAATAGAGGCAAAGTATAATGGTTGTTGCAGTATATATATGGTAAGGATTCAATGCTTACAATAAGATAATGAGCTTATTTTAATGTTTATTTGTATTGGATATAGTTTTAAATGCACTGATGATACAAGCATAGTGTAGAGTGAATGTTAGAGAAGTTTTGTGACAAGATGATCAAGTATTATGCAAAGAAGAAGGTTCTTGATGTAGATGTGAATGTCTTTTTGGTTTAGTAACTATATGTTGCTATATAATCAGTGATGCCACTGTAAAGTAAATAGTGCTTTTGTGTTGAGTGTGTGATGGGTTGTTTGAAGAATCATTCTGTGAATAGTTTGTAAAAGAACGATGATTTTGAGATATGCATGTAGATCTAAGAGAGTAGGCATGATTGAGTAAAAGAGTTATAGAACTCATCTATAACCTAGGATATCAATGTAAATAGAGTAGTACTTTGTATTTTTAGTCCTAATTTGATTGGAGTTGGTGCTCCTTTTTTTAGTAGAGTTGGTGTTCTTGATGTGATCAATGAGATCGTTGCCATTGAGGCATAAGTGTAATCATTGAGATTTTGGTAAGTGAGACCTAATGATGATTTTAGTGAGGTTGGATAGTGGTTTTTCCTTGTTTAGTGTTTTCCACTTTAAATCTTGTGTCATGGTTTCATTTGTATGATTTTATTGTTTTCTATGTCTTTTGCATGTTGGTATTAATTGGTTTTACAACTATTGGGTTGATAAATGAACTAGTTTTATTAGATCACTGATTCACCCCTCTCTTAGTGATCCATTGTATTCCAACAAGTGGTATCAGAGTAGCAGGTTCCTTGTAGAAGTCTAATGGACTAAGGTTGATCTTGGTAGTGGAATACTATGGCAAAAAGAAAAGGAAATATAAGAAGAAGTGCTAAGCAAAATGTTGACCAACAAGCACCACCAAAACCTAACACAAAGTTAGAAGGATCTGAAAGAGAGGCCAACCTTGTGGTTGAGGATAATGATAAAGAAAGGAAGCATTCACATGAAGAACAAGAGGTCAAAACTGATCTAGAGGATGATGAAGAAGTGGATATTGAAGAAATCTATTTGTTACATCAGAAATTGTCCTCCTATATGAAATGGTACGATTTCTCTTAGTTTAGCTCCTCTCCTTTGGTATCCTTTTAAACCTATGCATTTCTAGCCTTCCTAAACCTTGATTGACCTATGTCTAACTGAAGAAATGTCAAATTCTGGAATAAATGAAGACTGAACATGAAAAAGAAGTTTGGATTTTGGATATCCTTGACCTTTCATGAAAAAGAAATTTGGATTTTGGATATCCCTGACCTCTTAGAAGTAGACCTAATTGAAAAATTAGGGCTTGGGCTTAGACTTGGGTGCCCTAGACATGTCTTATTTTTTAGGGTTTTAAATCTTGGCAAGGTGTCGACTCCCACCATACATCTCAAGATTCCATTTTTAAAAATTTATTTTTCATGCAATGTCGACATCTTATTTCAAAATTTGAAATTCCTAAGGTTAGATATTTAAAGAAATTTGAAAATAATTTTATTAGAGACAATTTTTATGGAAGCTTTATGCCAAAACTCTGCCAAAATTGCCATTGAAGAACAACACTTTGTTGAAGCACTTGGATTTATTTGAAGTTTCTATCATGGAGACATTATATGAAGATTAGGAATCAAGATCTTGATACTATCTTACTCTTCCTAGGGTTTGTACAACCTTTCATATGATCAGGTGAAGGGTTGAAGCCTCCAACATCGAGCTTAGAAATCCTCCATAGATACAACTACATTGCCTTCTTGTTCTACAAGTCTTCATTGTTCTCATATCCTTGAGGTGATGTTATTGTTGTTTCATTGAGTGAATCAAGGTGTTTCTCTTTCCTTGATGCTTGAGTCATCTAGGGTCTTACATTTTTTGCATACACATTTATTAATACCCTAGATGACTCAAGCATCAAGGAATACTAAAAATGGGGCTTGACTAAGGCAAGCTCCTATATAGCCATGACCATCTTTCTCCTCATTTGTATGTGTAGGTTACATTTGGTGAGATCCAATAGAAAAGAGAAGTAGGAAGATGGATATTACGGATGCAGTTATCATAGAGTTTTAAATTTTTGGATTACAATATTTGCGACGCTTCAGGGTGGGCGCCCAAGCCCACCTAGGCATAGTATTCAGGATCTAGGAACCTTTGGGGAATATTAGATATTAGTTGCAGAGTTTTACATATATAAAGTTATAGGGCTTCAAGGTAGCTGCCCAAGCCCAGCTTATCCTTATTTTCTAGGTGCATGCTCTCTGTACCTTATTCTCTGCATTTCTATGATATGTTTGTCTATATCTGTCTCTAAAATCAATCTGTTACAATTGCATTGTGTTACTAGGGTTTCATAATTAGTGAGTAGAACAAACTTGTGAAATCCTAATAAAACACTTGCTCAGACCTAGTTAGCATTAAGGAAAACATAGGAAACCTATAGCTTGATCCTTCAAGCTCGACTCTTATCTTCCTAATGTTTAGCACATGAAAAGGTGGTGTTTGGTTCTATTTTGATTAACTATAATAATCCCACTTTTTCCACTAAACATTTTGGTGAACCCATGCTCTAAAATAATTTGCATACTTTTTTAACATCAGATCTAAATTAGTTTGCTCTCCTAAATCACGTTTAGATTGTAAACCCTCTTTTGTGAAAGTACATACATTGAATCTTGAGTGATTTCTTTATTCTTTCATTAAAAGATTTTGAAAGTACAACTTTATGTGCTGCATAGTGCTATTAAATTTCATTTTCACAAAGCTTATGCTATATCATTTTACAGCTAAGTCTTGGGTTAATTAGAACATGCTATAATATCGGATTACTTTTTACAAGCCTTTCATGTGTATGATGAGCCATTTAGTTGTGATGACTTCAATATGTTAGATCAATCCCTTAAGGACTTTATCTTGATTGAATATTCCACTACGACTCCTAAACTGTCATTGTTTCAAAGATTAGTAAATGCAATCTATGTTCCTAAACCTCCAGAAGAACCTATGAAGCTGAAGATAGTGGTTAACCTATGTGCGAATGTGGCTCAACCACACTCTAAACTCATGCTTACTGTTAGAGGTCTTCCGCCTTCTTCTTGACCTCCTGATTACATTTATAACTATGCTAAACAAATAACACAACGAAATTCACAACAACCTAGTCATACTATGGTTTCTCATACATATAAAACATGAAATAACAAGCAAAGCAAACAACAATCAAGCATTCTGATATCTTTGCTAGCTTCTCAACCAATGCTTCTTCAAGCACCTCATTTAACACATAAAGCTGGTCAAGATTATGATCTTGTTGAGCAGATTTGAGCTACCCTTACTAAGATTTATCATTGGGAACTTATACAAACTTCACCTGTGATACCATGGAATGCTCCAAGAAGATTTACAAAAGGTGATTGTACCATCTTCTATCAAGCCGATGATGTAGCAACTCTATTAGATTGTATGCATGTGACAAAAACAAATATTCTATTTCAACAACATAAGTTGCCATCTCTTGAAGTTCAAAATCATTATGATCCTTTGATTATATTTATTACAATAAACAAGAAATTGATTAAGTGAGTTATGATTGATAATGGATTAATTCTTAACATTTGTGGCATTAATTTATCACATAAGATTAAAATTGATACATCTCTGATTAAGATGGATAGAATAAGCATCCGTGGCTTTAACAATGTTGGAAGAAAATCTGTAGGCACTATAACTTTACCTATACAAGTTGGGCCTGTAACTTTATCTACCCTGATTTATGTCATGTGTGGTTCCTTATCTTACAACAAGATTCTTGGTAGACCTTGGATTCATGCATTGGGGGTAGTTCCTTCTACCCTTCATCATTCAATCAAGTTTATTTATAAAGATAAACTTCATACAATTGATGTTGGTCCTAAAATGGATAATTCTTTACAAATTGAAGTACAGAAGCACTTGGTTGTTCATCATAATATCTTAAACAACTTGAAAGTTGACCCATCAACTCTTCTTGCCACAGATAATGTTTCGCAAGAGCCTAAGCAATCGAATGCATTCTTTGGTGATGATTGGGGTTCGTTAGATTTTACATCTCCCTCTATAGGTAAATATAAAATTAACAACCATGCTCCTAAAACATCAAATGTTGCATCGATCTCATCTAAAATTTCAAGTACAAAACCTAAAGTCTCTCTGGTAACAACTATAGATAATACTCTTACTTATACTACATATTATGAGACTTATGAGGCTCCACCTTCTTCCAAGGAGATGGCCTCTCTTTATGGTCGAGGATTTCAGATCCTTTATAAAAATTGTGACTATGTAGGTAATGGTTATTGTATTAATCAACAAAGAATTTGAGTACCTATAGAATTTTCTACACAACATTACTCAAGTGGCATTGGATATAATCCTTTCAAGGAAACCAAAGACCGTACTTGACCTAATCTTAATGTGATTACAATATCATCCTAAGATGATAGACATGAGTTATACTCTAAAAGATATTCCTTTGGATATGTTCTCAATAGATGAAGCAATAATGGAGTTCTTGGGAGCTTATGAAGATCTCCCTTGTTATCATCATAAATGTGGATTATCTTCTCAATTAAATCAAGATGCACATTTTGGAAAGACCACTAAGTTGATAACCACTACATTAAAATTTGAGGAAGAAGATGAATAACTGATGAAATCACCTAGTTCATTAGACCACAATACTTTGCTTAATTGAAAGATTGTTGATGTTTTCATGGAGAAAGATAACACTGAAAAGGTTATCCCTATAGGTGATTGCTTAAAAAAAGAAGAAAAAGAAGATATGACCAATCTTTTACATGAATTCTTAGAGCTATTTTCTTGGAATTATTTGGATATGCTCGGTATTGATCCTTAGATTGTAAAACATAATATTGTATTAAAATCGAATGCTAAGCCGTTTAAACAAAAGATCTATAAGACGAATCCTAAGGTTGCATTACTCGTAAAGGCTAAGATAGAAAAGCTCTTATAAGTTGGTTTTATCTGCCCAATTGATTACTCACCTTGGATTTTGAATATAGTCGTTGTCACTAAACGGGTGATGGTTGTATTCAGATGTGTACTAATTTTAGGGACTTTAATCTTGCTTCTTTAAATGATGGTTTCCCCCTTCCAAACATTGACATGATTGTTGATTCAATAACTTGACATGAATTACTTTCCTTCATGGATGGTTTTTGAGGATATAATAAAATTTTTATAAACCCCCAAGATTAATATAAAATAACTTTTATAACACCTTGGGATACATTCTGCTGGGTGGTCATGTCGTTTGGATTAAAGAATGTTGGAGCAACTTACTGACAAGCTATGACCCTTATCTTTCATGATTATATGCACAACATTCTTGAGGATTATGTCGATGATATCCTCATGAATTCTATACGTCATCAGGATCATGTTACAATCTTCCATCAAATCTTTAATTGAATTAAGAAATACATGTTTAAATTGCTAAAAATGTATTTTTGGTGTAGATAGTGGAAAATTGTTGGGATTTATAGTATCACATCATGGTATTGAAGTAGACACAAAGATAATTGATGTTGTTGTTAATATGCTAGCACCTAAGAACATATCTCAACTTCTTAGTTTGTAAGGGAAGATATAGGCCATTCGCTGATTTGTTTCACAACTTGCAAATACGAATCACCCTTTTACATAGCTATTGAAGAAGGATTCAAAATTTCAATGGAATTCTGATTGCCAAAAGGCTTTTGAAGATCTAAAGGGTTATTTAGCTAATCCCTCTATTTTACAATCCACTGTTGTTGATAAACCTTTTCTTTTGTATACTTCAGCATCTAATAATGCTCTCACAACATTACTAGCACAACATGATGCTGAAGGAAAGGAATGTGTTGTATATTACATCAACTGAACCTTTCTTGATTATGAAGTGCGATATAATATTATCAAGAAGCATTGCTTAGCTTTAGTGTTCACGACACAAAAGCTTAGACATTATCTCTTAAATGTTGAAATACATGTGTGATAGTGAAATTTGACCCCTTGAAACATCTTTTTGCTAAAATTGATTTGTGAGGTCGTCTTTCTAAATGGGTTATGTTTTTGATATTATAAGGTGGCAAACTGGGAGCTGATCCCTTACAAAGCAAAACCCAAAAAGGCTCAGAAAACAAAAAGAACTAGAACCACCATAGACAACTTACATACAACTGATATACAGTAAAAAGATACTAACAATAAAAAGCCAGCTAATAGAAAGCAAAGAAAGACTAGGAAGGGATGTCATCCTCTCCTTTAGAAAGAAACTCCAACATTTTGTCAAATTCCTTAACCCTATCATTATCAACACCATGAATGAGGACTTCATGTTCCTACAACAGAGAGAGATTGGCTATAGCCATCTTGCAAAACATGCTAGTAATGAATTTGCCAAGAGAAAAGACCCTCTTTTCTAGGAACTCCACCCACTCCTTCAACTGAGACAGATCATCAGCATAATTTTCTTCCTCCCTGCCATCTTGAGCATTATTACCATCCTTTTGAGACAGATTAGGAACTACAAGAACAACAGTGGGATCAGAGTGGGCATCTTTCCCAGTGTTATCATCAATATCAGTCACCTCCACATGAGTAATAGTATCAACCACATCCACACAGTCATCAATGGGAACATAATTATGAACCCCTATATTATCTTCAGTGTCAAAGGCCTCCGCAGGAATGCCCTGCCCATCAATTTCTTTGACACCACCGGAATCTTCAATAGCAATCTCTTGAGCATCACTCTTGGATTTATCCTACTCCTCATGGGTAGAGGCTTCAGAATTGCTTTCAGAATAGTCAATCAGCTTCATCTTGGGAACCCATTTTCTAGCAATATGACTAGACCACCTAACAACAACAAATTTACCTTCCAGTTTAACTTTTTTGAAATTCCTTGAGGGTCCCTCCCTACCCTGATTCTGATCATTCTGGGTCCCAGAATCCCCAATATCCTCTTTCTAAAGGTTAGACTCTGTGTCAACATTAGAGAGATGTCTTTTAGATTTCAATTTGAATCTAGAAGGAGGGTTTTGAACATTCTTGGCTATAGACTTAGAAGTCCCAGAACAAGGATCACCTTCGGGAAGCCATTTAGGAGTAGTAAGACCAGTTTTCATAGAGGCAGTAGGGGTATCCAAACCAGAGGGATAAATAGAGGAAGGGGGAGACAGAGCTAAGTGAAATTGGTATAATCTATGAATGAGCCCTTGATGCAAGGGAATAGGCTTCTCATTAGGCTTTTTAAGCAGAGTCTTCTTAACATGTTGAACAGAGTGCTCAAGAGATGAAAGAGAATAGAAAGAGAAACTAATAGTGGCATTCCTTCTAAAATGATTTAACAAAGGGAGATGATAGTGATAAAACCTGGTGAAATGGCCCTCAAGGGTGAAATACTTCATCACCATATAGCACATGTCCGCCTATGGTTCAGGAAGACGGGCTCTCTTAAAACCACCCTGGTAAGGCACTAATTCCTCACCTTCACCAAGAAATAGTTTTTGATTCTAAGCATCTGAAACCCTAGACTTTTTCTGTAGCTTCGTACCCTTTGGAGAAAGACCCGTGGCCATAGGAATTTCATTCTCCGGAACCTCAAAACTAATATTCCCAATTTGCACCTTACGATTTTCCCAAGACTAAGCAAATTGAATAGACAATTTTTCATCATGTCCATTCAAGCATTCAAGGAATGGGGTGACTCCACCTTCTTTACAGTAATGCCAGACCAAGGCATTCTCTTTAAATTCTCCATAATTGTTGGGTTTAGTTCTAATCCTATCACCTCCCATGACGAAATACTAGTGAATCTGAAGGGGCCTAGAGAAGGAATAAGCAAAGTCATTTTCCAGAAAGCTTCTATCAATACTATGAGAAAATTGAGAGACTTCAATCACAAAGCAATGATTATAAAAGGCAATAAAGAAAACACGATCAAAATTAGGACAATCATTAAGATGATAGCCCGAGGTCCTTATATAATATTTCCACATTAATCGGCTATCTTCCACACACGTGCAAAGCTGTCTAAGCTCAATCTCATTATTAAAAGAGTGTCTAATCAACATGCCCTGAATTAAAAAATTGGCCACGTAGATAAGCCAAGTGAAATAATGTGTCATCATTATATAATAACTTGTTCCTTTTGAATGATATTCCCAATTTGTCCAGGATATTATGGAGTTAGCGCCAACAACACTAGTTTTGAAACTGCTGACCAAAATTTTCCAAGGCGTCAGCAACAGTGTTACCTTCTCTATAAATATGAGGGAAGGAAGTGACATGAATAGCCTATGAAAGAGTTTGAATATCAAGAACTATATCCTTGAGTTTCCATCCACACTCCGAAGCTTTAGAAACAACCTCAATAATAATTTTGGAATCACCCTGAACATGAAGTTGGTGGATACCTAGAGATATAGCCAACTTGAGACCCCATAAAAGAGCAGAAGCTTTAGCAAAGTTATTAGTTTGGTTACCAATTCCTCCAGCATAAGAAGCAATTAGAACACATCTATCATTCCTTATAACTCCTCCACCACTAGCCTTGCCATTTGACTTAGCAGCTCCATCAAAATATAATTTAAACCAACCTGGGTCAGGGGAGTCCAAATAGTGTTTAATCTTTTAATGCGTTTAGAATCATCAAAAGATGGAATTTGATTCACAATCCCCTAGTTGGAAGCCACAAGGACTTCATGTTGAGTAAGAGGTTTACTAGCAGTTTTGATGCTAGAATTGGAAACATTTTCTAGGAGATCCTTAGAAAAAGAATAGAAAACCTGTGAAGAATTTCTAACAGTTTCTCTGAAAATTCTATTATTTTTTTCTTTCCAAAGAAACCAAGCAACAAAAGGAATAGTTTGAGTCCATAATTCCCCTAACCAAGGATAGGATAGAGGAGGGATCCAATTAAGAATGAGTTCTTTTATTTCCTTATTGCAGAGCCATTGTAAGCCAAAATTCAAAAAGACTTTACTCCATATATCAGTTGCAAATTCACAGTGCAGGATAAGATGATAGACATATTCTTCTTCTTTCAAACACATGATGCATCTATTAACCAGTTGCATACCCTTCATTGAAGATTGTCCTGAGTCAAAATCTTATTATGAACAACAGTCCACTAGATAAAGTTAACCTTAGGAAGGAGTTTACAATTCTAGACTTTCCTCCATACGTCATCTGTAAGATCCTCCTTGATCAGCAAATGGTAAGTAGATTTGACTAAAAAAACCCCTTTTTTGTTAGCAGACCAAAAAAGTTGATCATTTATAGGGAAAAGAGGGATCTTGGTATTAAGACGAATTTGCTATATTTTATTAGCCGTGTGAAAGAGATTCGGATTATTAGTACAACAATCTAGTAGATTTTTCCAACTTCTAACACCATGGTCTTGATGAATGTAATGACGGACTTTGTTGCCAAAAAAATGTTTAGCAAGAACACTAATAGCTTCATTGCCCATCTATTTAGAAAGAGGACCATCACCCAACCAAGGATCTTCCCAAAAAATTATAAGAGATCCATCACAAAGTTTTCATTTGATACCCTTATTGATAAGACTTCTGGATTTTATAATTTTATTCCAAATAACAAATCCTTGAGGAAGGCCCTCTTGATTAAGGAAAGAGTATCTATCAGTGTCTCTTAAGTATTTAGCCTTTATAATAACTCCTCTGTTAGTATCCCTATTTATGAAGTTCCAAATAATCTTGGATAGAAGAGCCTTATTCATATTTTGAATGGTTCTAATGTTAAGCCCACCATGAGACTTAGGAAGGCATACTTTATCCCATTTAACCAGATAGATTCTCTTTTTTTTCCTTAGCTCTAGTCCATAAGAAAGTTCTCTAAATTTGCTCTAGTTTATCAGCCAAATATCTAGGTATTTTAAATAAAGATAAAAGTAGGTAGGTATACCTTGAAGAGAGGCCCTTAGAAGCTGCAATTTTCCCGCACTGCTTAAAAGTTTTCCTTTCCATTCCAACAATTTATTTTGAGTTCTTTTAAGGATGTTATGCCAAAAACCTAGAGAAACTTCCTTAGCAGTCAAAGGGAGGCCAAGATAGACTGAAGGAAGGTCAACAGCCACACAACTAAGGATATTAATAATTTTTTTTTGAAGATCCCCTGGAGTATTGAAAAAGGAAACATTACTTTTTTAAAAATTAATATGCTGACCAGAAGCCATAGCATAATCATTCAGTAAAGATTTCCACCTAGAGGCTTCTAAAATAGAGGAGATGCCAAAAAGAATAGTATCATCCACAAACTGCTGAAAAGGCATAGGACATAAAGAAGAAGTAGGTTTAATCCTAGTTAATTCTTTTGAGTTGATCTTGTTGTGAATAGATTTACCAAGAGCTTCAGCTATCATAATAAAAAGATAGGGGGACAAGGGATCTCCCCATCTTATTCCCCTAGAAGGAGAAAAGAAACCCCTTGGAACTCCATTAACAAGGACTGAGTATTTAGCAGTGGTAATAGCTTCCTTAATGAGAAGGGAAACCTTATCATTAAACCCAAGCTTCTGAATGATTTTAAATAGAAATTGCCATGACACCCTATCATAAGCTTTAGAAATATCAAGTTTGAAAACCATACCTGGGATGTGACTCTTATCCATTGAGTGAATAGTTTCATGAGTAGTAATCATAGCATCTAAGATCTATCTCCCTAGAGCAAAACCCTTTTGTGAAGGAGATATAATTTTGTCTAGAAAGGGTTGGATTCTAACCACCAGAAGCTTGGTACAAATTTTGTAAATAGTATTACAGAGGCTAATAGGCCTAAAGTTAGCGAGCATCTCCTAGTTAGGATTCTTAGGAACAAGGGCAATAAAGGTATTATTGAGTTGTTTCAGAAGTTTTCCAATTCTTAAAAAATCTTTGACAACAACAGTGACATCATATCCAATAATGTCCCAAAATTCTTGGAAGAAAAAAGGAGGAAAACCATCAGGGCCTAGAGCATTGAAAGGGCCCATAGAAAAGACCACTGCATGAACCTCTTCCTTAGAAATAGGCTTTAAAATATTAGTAATATCTTCCTCAGAAATTAGAGATGGGATATTGTTCAGAAGCTAATTCACAACTTGTGAATTGTCAGCACTCGTGCCTTGCTCAGGCAGCAAATTATGAAAGAAGCTGACAGCATGATCTCTAATCTCCTCATCATTATTAATCATACTACCATCCTCCAATCTTATTCTAGAAATAGAGTTAGATTTTCTATGCTTTAGGGAAGAAACATGAAAGAAAGCAGTATTACGGTCACCTTCTTTAAGCTATTGAACTCTAGATTTTTGCTTCCAGAATAGCTCTTCTTTGTTCATTAAATTCTTCCAATCTCTAATTAAGTCATTCTTTAATTGGAAGGAAATATCAGAAGTATCTCCTTGAGCAATCTTATATTGAATATCTGCCAGCTTATTGGATAAGATCTTTTTCTGAGAAAAAATGTTTCCAAAACTGTAATTGTTCCAACCATAAACTTCTTTCTTGACATGCATCAACTTTTTAAAGAGTCTGAACATAAGAGTGCCCATAACCTGAAGTTACCACCATCTAGAAAGAAGATTCCTAAAATCATGATGTTTAATCCACATAGCCTCAAATCTAAAAGGAAAAGGACCTTTTCTCTTCTGATTATCCCATTCCAGAATGAGAGGATTATGATCAGAAACAGTCCTAGGCAGAGTAGTCAATTTAAGGGAGGCAAAATTTGGCCAATTATTGGAAATAAGAAATTAGACAAGCTTCACTTGAATCATTTGGTCCCCTTTCCTTCTATTAGTCCAAGTAAAATTTTGATTCATCAAATCAATATTGATAAGCCCAAAAGTATTAATAAAATCAACAAAGTCCAACATACTATCAGAGTAGTCCAAAATTCCCTGACTTTTTAGAAGGATAAAGAGGGGTATTAAAATCACCTACCAACATCTAATCAGAATCATGATAAGAAGAGAGTTGATTAGACAAATCCTCCCAAAGGTTTTTCCTTAAGACCCTAGTGTTAGGGGCATAAACATTAACCAGACACCATCGAAAGGAAGGCAAAGAGAAATCAATCACCAAGTAGTTTTTGTTGAAGAAAGAAAGTTTACCATGAAATCTGGAAGGTTTCCACAGTCACTATTCCCCTAGAGGCACCAACAACAGGGCTTATGCAGAAGGATGCATTAGGTCAAATCCTATCAACAATCAGCTTAAAACCTTCTTCAGACATTTTAACTTCCTGGAGTAAAAGAATATCTAATTTGTGATAAAAAATACAGTTTTTGACCTCAAATTGTTTTGAGGGGTTATTAAATCCCCTCATATTCCATGAGAGAATTTTCATTTAAATAAATTTCTAGAGTGATTCTCCAATGTCTTCTGTTTTCCACTGGCAATCTCCCTAGTTGCTTCTCTTTGTCTGGTTTCTCTCAATGAAGGTCTACCCTTCAAAGGATCTAAACCTACATCAGCAATCTTTTTTGGTTTGCGACTCTTTTTCTTTTGGGATGCCCACTCTTCATGATTACTTAATAAAGTAGTAGCTGCGCCTGGAGAAACTATAAGCTGATTAGAATGCTTCTTTGGAGAAGGAGAAAATAACCCTCCTTTGAGAAAACCCAAAGTGAGTTTCCCTAGGGAAGGGTGAGACTTTTTTTGGACTGAAGACTGCAAAGTCTCAAACTTCACCTCAACATTGTCACCTCCCATATATGTCTCCTCCACTTTGTCAAATCCCATCTGGGTCTCCTTAGCTTTGTCAAATCCCAATTGTGACTCTATTTCCCTGTCTAAACCCATCTAGGTCTCCTTAACTTTGTCAAATCCCATCTGGGTCTCCTTAACTTTGTCAACTCCCATCTGGGTCTCCTCAATTCTATCAAATCCCATCTGAGTCTCCTCAACTCTATCATATCCCATCTGGGTCTCCTCAAATCTGTCATATCTCATCCGGGTCTCCTCAACTTTATCATGTTCCATCTATGCCTTCTCAACTCTGTCAAAACCCATCTGGGTCTCCTTAATTTTATCAGTTTCAAACTGGGGTTCTTGAAGATTACCAACCTCTAACTGAATATTCTTAACTTGGTTTGAAATCTCACCTTCTTCCAGGGTTGGTTGTGGAATCTCATGAGAGTGGAGGTTCTGATCCTTCTCAACTTTACCCAGCTTAGAATCCTGTGAAGTATTAAGAGTGGAATCTTCTTTTGAGTGCTCAGCATTAACAAAGGTCACCTCCTTATTCTCCACAGCGATTTCATTATTAATATTTTCCTCAGCTTTCTTGAACTTACAATGCGAAATGAGATGCCCTTTCCTCTTACATCTCTAACAATAAATTGTGGAATTCTCATACGAAATGGGCTGCCTCCAGACTCCATATTTTGAGCTAATGTCAATGAACATGGGCAAAGTCTTATTTATTTCCACATTAACATAGAATCTTGCATAAACAAAGTGAGATTTGGTGCGTGTGGAGTTATCAAGGGTAACAAAATTGCCAAAAGTATTAGCAATATAACTGAAAATAGATTCATCCTAGTATTCTAAGGGAAAGCCAGGCAGACGTGGCCAAACTGGGGTAGTTTTATTAAGATCAGTACTAGGGTCAAACCTTAGTTTCCAGTAGCCCAAAGAAAGCGAATGTGTACAATAAAGCCATGGTCCTCCAGATAAGATAGCTAGCATGTCTTCTTTGATGGTAAAGCAAAAAAGGAATAGCCCTTGTGCCATACCCATGACAGTCACACTGCCTTTAATACGCCAACGATTAGAGACCCATTTGCAGACCATCTCAATGCTGGGATGGAGAGAAAAAAACTTGCCGACCAGGGTAAGATCCATATAGGTGACAATCGTATCCACCAGATTGTTAGGAACCACAAGGGAAGACCCTTCAATCATCTCTTTTTGGTGACAAACCACTGTCTGTCCATTCTTAGGAGATTCCACCTATCCCATCAGAACTATTTTCCAGTTTGCAGGCCTGACAGAGTCTGAAATGGGTAGGGGAATAGAGGTACTGCCAACTGCAACACCCTCCATCCCAAAGCAACACATGGAAAGTAGACGATCAAAACCCTAGAAAACCTAAAAACCCTAGTAGAGCGCATGCCAAGCTTTTGTTAGCTTTTTTTGTATAGATGGGTCAATGTTGATAAATGGGTTATGTTGTTAACTAACTTTGATTTGAAATTTATTTCTCAGAAAGAAATTAAAGGAAAAGAATTAACTGACCATTTAGCCGAAGCACCTTCACCTTTTTCTATACAAAATCATGAGATATTTCTTGATGATCAAATTTTAACTCTTGATAAGGATGACACGTGGGAATTGTATTTTGATGGATCAAGATGTTAGACTGGCCCTGGTGCTGGTGTTATACTACTACCTCCTTCTTGTAAGCCAATCCATATGTCTTTCTGTCTTAACTTCAAATGCACAAATAACATTGCTGAGTACAAAGCTCTTATCATGGGACTTCGTGCCACTTTGGCTCTTAACATTAAAACATCACTATATACGGTGATTCACAATTGATTGTTTAACAAATAACTGGATCATATCAAGCAAAACAAGACAAGTTATTTTAGTATCGTGATTTAGTTTTATCTCTATTGAAACAATTTACATCATTTTCAATTGATACTATTCCAAGAAAATATAATCGACATGCAGATGCAATGGCAAGCACAACTTCCCTTATATCCCCTGCTGATTCACCTGACAAATATACTTTTATCATACATAATCTTAAGACACCGGAATTAGAAGAGGTAGTACCTCCAAACTGTTGATGCATAAATTTGTGGGTTTAATCTAGCAGCAACATGGGAGGTAAATGAGATGTGGGATTGACCCCAGGAACAACCTCTAGATTTTAGGGAAGCTGGTCCTTCCATTCTTCAATAATAGTTTAAGAAAAAGGTTAGAAGGAAAACAATATTTTTGCAAAAATAAATGCCTAGATCTAAGGCGATATGCTAGATTTAAAACTTAGTTGCACAATGTTTAAACCTTGAGAGATTTAGCTGGAAGATTAAAGAGCTGAGATGCATGATTAAACCCAGTTTGTAAACAAATTAAACAAAGGAAAAGAAACAGAGAGATTTGAAACCAAAAATAGAGACACTCAGGTATGCACCAAAAAATATTTCTCATTACTTGAATAGAACAAATTACGAAGGCAAAAATTGCTGCATAGAATAAAATGTTACATTCCCTTTGAAAAGATACTGTTGAGGCAAGGAATAAAACATCTGCTACTCTCAAAATCTGATCTATGTGTGGAACTATAGAACTCCCTAGCACTATGAAGAAATCTCTAAAACTACCTCTCGGATATGCATTTATAGCCCAAAAAATGAAAGCCTCTAAAGATCTTTTGAAACTGAAAATCTTTGAAACTACACACAAAATCTGGCATAAAATCTGGCCAATACCGACATCTAAAACTGAACTGGCTGTTCCATTTTCCTCTTCATGGCTGGAAACATATTTGGCCTGCATCTTTAGCTTGTGTGAGAAAATAAGTCTTCCTCTGTCTCCATCTTACTTGCCAGTAAAAATAAGAGTGGTTGCTATTTACTTTAGGGTTTCATCTCTTTTTACTTCCCGTAAATAATAGCATGGGTCAAATATAATAAAGCACTCAGCTTTATTGCTTTTGGGTCTCACATGTCTTATTAATAATAAAAGACTATTCTTTATTTAAATCTGCCCCGTTTAAAAGCTCTCGTGACTTGAAAATTTGAGAGACTTTTAATATTTAAAACTAAGGGCACCATATTCATAATAAGAAACTTTTATTAAAATAAAAAACTCAGCTACTTTTTGAAAACCCACGGGACTCATATGATGCATTATTAAAATGAAATAAAACATATATTTTTCCCTCTTCGGTTTGCTCCACGTGGTGGACTTTGGTGTATCCTTTTTTAGTCTCTGCAGTGCTTGAGCCACGTGGTGCTCTCAGTGCCTTTTTAGAAACTTTTATTGGTGCTCCTCTTTTATTCACGGTGAGGAGTAAGAATCAAATTTTAATAAAGCTTTCAGTTTATTATTTGCTAGAACCCACATCATTAAAATGATACTTAACCATATTTAAATCTGCCTTTATCTCCCGTGTTGCAAATGAGACCTTATGCATTTATTAAAATAAGACATTTTAATTTTATGAAGAGAGGGCCCACCGCATCAAAAGAAAATCAATACTTTAATAAAAGACTTAGCCTCTCTAAAGATTTACGTGACTCCCATAGAATTTTTATAAAATGAAATAAAACATTTTATTTCTCTCTTTGGGCTCAACCACATGGTGGACTCCGCTCATCTTTATTTTTCCTCAACTCCCACAACTTCCACGTGGTGGCTTCCACTGGTCCCTTGATCTACTCTCTCTTTGCATTCTCTTCAGACACGTGGTGACCTCCAATGCTTGCCTTTGCTTTTTAAAACTCCACAACCTCCATTGATCTCCTTGCATCTTACGGTGACTATTTAGCTGCACTTAAAAAAGAACCCTAACCCTATGTCATTCATAATACTCTATATCTGAGTCTTGTTGGCTGCATGTGGCTTGAGAGGTCAATCCTCTTACTTCTATAGTGGCTACCTTTGATTTACTTGTTGACTCATCCCGTGCAATGGGTCGCTCCCTATACTATGCTGAGCTTCTTTTCTTAGGCTACTTTTGATGATGGCCCGCACCATTACTAATAACTTGAGTATTTAAAATGAAAACTGTGTCTTCTTTATGAATATGGCTGAGCATTGAATTTTTGAAATGGTGTAAAAAATTTGTCACCAGTTCTTGGTGACTGGCTGGGAAAATAGGCCTTCCTATTTGAATCTCAGAATCTTTGGTTTTGTAGATTAGTGCCTTATTTATTGGGCAATAGAGTCAAATGTCTGAAACTGAAACATCCAACTAAAAACAGAGTGGTTCCCAGACCATGTGCCACTATACTTGATACACAGCTACCCAGAAACATCATTGAAGCTGAAACTAAAGAACTACTGAACAAAATGTCTCTCTTAACTGAAACCAATACTGATAACCACTGAAAATGACCATTAAATTTGAAACATGGCTGAACCATAGAAACTGACCATGATGAACTCTATCACAGGAGCTCTTTTGCAGCAGAGACTTATTGAAAACAAAACAACTGAAATCTGGAAAATAATACTACTGTTGTAGCTTATTTTGAAAACTAAAACTAAATTACTAGCAACTGAAACACATAGGGACATGCCCATTCATGGAATGGAGAAAATACTACCTGATATGATGATATTGCTCCAGTGGCTCCACATTGCACTAAGAATTGTCCAAACAAAATGAATGAAGAAAAATAACTAGAATTTGTACCTTTTTGCTTTCCTACATTTTAGAGGTTCAACATTTAAACGAAAATACTAGTCAGGCTGATCTGTATGTTGTACTTTCTTGATCAGAGGGTGGGAAGGGAAAATTAAGTGATGAAGTTCACCTCTTTGCTTGTGTGTGAAAGCATTTATGATCTTGGGCTTCTTAATGACTTCTCCTGATTGTACTTCTATATGCTCATAATCCATATTGGTTGCAAACTCTGGCTGGAAGGTGACAAAGCTGGCAAGAACTGTCTTGAAACTGATTGACACTACTTCTTGAATGAAGAATGAAGTATGATGAGACTCTATGTTTGACTCTTCGCCACTTATGTTTCTTGATACATCATTATCATGGGGGCCACTTTTCCTTTTATCATCATCATCCAAATTTAAACAAAAAACTTCTAGATCATCCCAAAAAGAATCATTCTCAAACTCATCTTCACCTTTTTGCACAAGCAGACCTACCTTTTGTTTTTCTATAAACTAAGGCAAAGAATTTATATCTTCTGATGAACAATACTTTTTAGTTTCTAGAATTAAGCCATTGTTATTTGCCTCATCTTCCTCTTCATGTGACAATATCTCTGGATCACTTCCTTCAAGATGCTGTGAATCATAAAAACACTCTTTATTTGTAGATTGAACAACAATTTCCTTTTCAACTTCTGCCGCCAAATGTGATATAGATGATACATTAATGTTCTCTCAGTAGTTTTCATTTTCAAAGCCCTTCTTGAAGTACCTTTCAGCTTCTACAAGTATCACCTCATAAGCATCTTTTGAATCTTCTTCATGACTTGATAGAATCTCTAAGTTATATGTTGTCATAGATGCATGATACTGATCACTAGAAGGACACATTGAATAGATGAGAGCCACCTTCTTGTTTGTATCTTCATCTTTGGGACTCAAATATTCATTAATGTCAAAATGGCAAAGTACTTGACCTATGGATTTTATTGGCTGATTTGAAGCTACAAAGTTTTGTAAGACACAATTTTCAAGGTAAGTGTGTCTGTGTTGAGCTTGAGGAAGGATCTCTTCAATAAAATGACTAGATTGATATTGCTGTTCATACAGGCTTTGAGGCATGAAACTCAGATCATCATGATACAAGGATTGGTTTCTTAGCTCATTAAGCTCTTGGCAAAAGATTTTATGAGTTCTTTTACCTCCATCATCTCCTTATGATTTGTTGAATCAAAGGGAGGGTGGGTGGAGTAGAATTTATATGCACTTGCCTATAAGAAAGAGCTTGAGGTAGGTAATTTGTATGCGGCATCAAAGGTGTTAAAGGCAAAGGAGGAAGTTTACCAGCTTCAATGAGGTTATTTTCATCTCTAATAGCCAAATCATATGACTGGGGAAGAGTATCACCTCCTAGGGCTTGTATCATGATATATATTTTAGGGTCTAAAGCCCTTAAATAATATAGAAATGCAAAGACTGGAGGAGGCCTCATGTCAACATAATTTTTTTTCCATACCTTGTCAAATCTTGAATTGAAGTCATACATGCTCTCCATTGAATGCCGCTTGATGGGGATGAGATTCTGGGTGAGAGTGCTAACATCTATCCTCTCTTTAAACTTATTGTAGATGAGCCCACCAAGTTGATCCCATCTAGTGATTGAACCAGGTGTCAAACTCATATACCATTCTTTTGCTTTTCCTTTAAGGGAGGATGCCAGCAATAAGAGGGCATGATTCTCAGTTGTGACATTGTGAACAACGTATAAACTTGCAACATCTTGAATGTGATCCACAGGAGAAACTGATCCATCTCCAAGAAAGTGAGGTAGTGCCTTCCAAGCTATGTCAGGAACTTGACCTCGCTGCTGAAGAACAAGAGGACTTGAATCCCAAGTCACAAAGGTAGATCTCTTTGAATATTCAGATGCATAGATACCAGGGGCTGCCATGATCTGTAGGTTGAAAGATATGAGAAAGAGCCTTTAATAGAGTTGCCAACAAATTTTTTACACTACAAACATTGGCCTCTGTTGTAATGTGAAATCTAATGAATGGTTCTCTCATATATTCAATTATTTGCACAATGGAACTATCCCTAATTCAACATTTAAATGGACATAATTGGTAAAATCTCTCCACCCTCTTCTCAAGGATACACTTTTATCATCACCACCACTGATTACTTCATGAAGTGGGTTGAAGCTATTCCTCTACGATCTATGACTGCTAAGGTAATTTGTCACTATACAAGATAACATAATTTCTTGATTTGGTATACCTTCCTCCATAGTTTCAAACAATGACACACCATTCAAGAACAAGGATGTGAAGAAATTTCTCTAAAAATATCACATTCATCACTGCTTCTCTATGCCTTACTATCCTCAGTTGAATGGCCAAGCAGAAACTTCAAACAAGGTTATTGGACACATTTTACAAAAAAATGTTAACAAACATCATAAAGTTTGTCATAGTCAGTTAACTTATGCATTATGGACTTATAGAACTAGTATTCAAACATCTACTGGAACTATACTGTATAACCTAGTTTATTGTGCTGATGTGATAATTCCTTTAGAGTTAGAAATTCCTTCATTGAGAGTTTCCCTAAGAGACATTATTGATGATAATATGGAAAGAGAAAAACAATTACAAGAACTTGAGATGCTTGATGAACAATGTATCAACACTCTTGAGCATCTTAGAACCCATCAGAAGAGTATCCAATGATTGTACAATGAACGTGTCATACATCATTCATTCAACGTTGGAGATCTGGTATTGTATGAGAATAAATGCAATGTAAATGCACCTCCTGGAGAAAAAAGAAAGTTCATCCCTATCTGGCTCAAACCATATGTCGTTACTGAAGCGTTTGGATCAGGAGCGTATAAACTAGTTGATGAATAGGGTATGCCACTTAAATAATCTGTTAATGCAACACATCTCAAGAAATTCTATGCTTAAGATTATATGTAAGATGTTACTTTAAAAAGCAAACTTCTTAGTTTAGCTTCAATTTTGACAAGATATGATTATTTTGTCTTTATTCATTTAACATAGCATCTTTTTTGGTTAATCATTGTTGTATCTTGCTTAACATGTGTTATTATAGATCACCTTTGCATTAACTAAATATAGTATAGTATTTTGGTAATGTGTGAAATTGGTTAATCATTGTGCTTTTTACTATATGTTCTGCAAAGAATTGTTTAGTATATCACATTAGCATTAATTACATTTCCATCTAAGCATTTAACATTCATCACTAGTTGCATTTAATATAAATCACATGTGATAGATTAAAAACATTGTGAATAGAAAATAAGAAAGCATCTCATATATAAACATGAGTTTGAATATACATTAGAGTTGACTATCTTGTACATCAAAATGGGATGTCGTAGTACATAAGATACGTCACATAGTTGAACTTCAATCACCCGTCCCCTCAAGACCTCGTGGTGGGCATGTGATGGAGGCTTGCCCATGAGTGGTTATGGACTGCGAATGACTCCTAGAGAAACTTCACGACTGTAACTCCGTGATCTCTCCTCTTAGTCCTAGCACCTCGTCATGTGACTCTTGGTACATCTATTGATATTGGTCTCTCTCAGATATGGCTCTATCTCACTCTACCTGGATCCTGTCCCCGTTAGCTCTTGCCTAATGTAACTCAAGAAGTAAGATCTCTCTCGTGATAGAATCCCCCTCAGGTGTAGGTACTACCACTGCCTAATCTCGTAGTGTCTAGAGATTCACCTCCACATGCTTGGCTCTCTCAATAGCTTGATCTAGAACAAACTCTACAACTAATCTATATCTCACAAATGGTATGAATATCTCCACATGCTGCCCTATAGATGGCTATGGTGAATACCTCATATGCACCTATTGCCAAGCCACATCGGTAGGAACTATCTCTGCTATAATGTGACTCACAAAATTGCACCATGCATCTATCCCAATTGCAAAAAGAAATCAAAATGGATATCGATATCTCATATAGGTATCAAATATAATAATCAAAATAACTGTAAAAAATATAGTAACATCTCACCTGGATCTCCATCTCACCATGATGGATCTCAGATCACTGATGGTGTAACAAGCTTTGTAGCTGACTCTGCAGATGGGGGCACTTGACTACTAGACAACCCTCACTCATGCTAGCTCAATTTCCTAGCACTTGTAGGCGCTGGACCACGAGCTCTCGACCATGGTCTCGATTAGGTCTCCTTGTTGTCATCTACTTCCATTTGATCTCGGCCTAGTCTCGCTATGAAGATGTACTACGACGGGATCTCCTCCTCCTCATCATCATCATTTGCATCCTTCTCTAGATCATAGTATCCAACAAAGTCACTGACGTCATCCTCTACCCCTGTGTCACTTGTGTGACCATCCCAAGGTCAAGGATTGCCTATAGAGTGACCCAGAGGAAAGATAGGAGTGGGCCATGCCGTCTATCACCAGGTCTGATACGCTCAAGTACAACTGATGTCATCTATATTAGATGCTAGCTTTGCATCCTTGGTACCATCATCATCACTAGCAGCTACATTTGCTTGTCTGTCGTTGGGTTCTATTCATGCTGGCCATGCTATGTAGTGAGAAAGCATAGCTCGGATGTGTCATAGGGACATCTTATATACATATGAACTATCATTGCACTCTATCGAAGTAGAACCAAGTGACTTTGTGATCGAGGCAACTGACCATCAACTGATCCCTTTTCATCTGAGCTAACTATGTACACTGTCCCAACCATGCTATGTAACCGTGATATGGCCTCCACACGATGTCACTAGGCTATAGTCTATCAAATATAACTCTCCAGTACAAGAGATCACCATGTCTCCAACATCTTACTAATGGATAAGCATGAACATGTGGATGGGTGAACGATAGTTCTATAGGGAATCATGTCAGCTGTGTACACCTGATATTCTCAAAGGCCATGACTTATAGTAGAGTGCATATAATTAGGCTTTGTGCCTCATAATGGACGTATTGTCCCAAGCCATGGTAGAGGTGCACAAGCATACCATGTCCCCATGCGTATAAAGTCCTCTCCTCCATTGCTCTAAGAGTGATAATGAGGCCCCCATGTAGGTGAGTACCTCGTCCATCTAGTGTGACTACTAATGTGATAGTGACAATGATGATCCTCCAAATTAGAGGGATATTAGCACATCCCTACTCTAGTAATCCAAGCAAAATGTGTCCTCACTCCACCCGAGTGATGGTGTGACCCAAGTAATACATCTGACTCTCCCAAGTGTACTCTTTTGAGAGTCACTCTATGACCCTCACTGTCTCTCCATGGATAGGCAGTCATAAGATCCAGTAGACATCCTCCAACATGATAGTCATCTAACCTATGGGTAGATGGAATGTCGATGTGTCTACATTCCACATCTCCATGAAATCCATGATCATACTACAATGGAATCTAATGGTGGGCATGAAGAACACCCACCATAAGCCCACTGCCTGCAAGTGACCTCTCTCCTCATCAGTCATAGTATTGATGTAATCCTGAAGTAACATTATTAGGTGATTGCCTATGTGTTCTCGCATCTTTGGGACATCCTATAGGTCAAACAATAAGAAATTATAGCAATTCTCATCATCAAATCATCAACAAGTTCCCAGAACATCAACTAGTGCTTGATCCTTAGGGCCCTTGTCCTTTCTATACTTGGGCACCCCAGGAGGTCCTGGGCATCCCAGGAGGTGGACACTAGCACCCCAAGGAGACTAGGATGTCTAGACAGGATACTAGCACCTTAGAAGGACTTGGGTGCCCCTATCAGGAACCCTTGTTTGATGAGGCCTTGATGGCATGCAAAATGACAAAATCAAATAGAGCATAATAGAATGATGACATAAATTCAAGATCAGGACCTTACCTTGGCCTCAAAACATCTCTCTGCCACTCAAGCTCAGAGCATCTCTAGTTGTAGAACCTGGTACAGATGTTGGCTCGGCATGGTCATTCTCCTCTTCTCCTTCTTGTTCTCTCCTCTATGTAACAAAATAAGAATGAATGGTAAAAAGAGAAAACTCCCTTTACTTATAGTAAATGGATGAGAATACCTATCACCATTTAGGTGCAAAAGTAAACAATCTTAATCAAAAGCTTCTATCTTGGGCTGTTGAACTCAGATTTTTGTGTCATTTCTTGCATTAAAATCCTAGTTCTGCCCTCTACCTTATCTAATGTGTTATGCTTGGGTGTTGTTTGTAAAAATAATCCTCCCAATGCATTTCTCATCAAGTTTCCCTAAAATTGACACATGCAGATATTCTTCTTGTTTCTCCTTTTCAGACTAAGCAAGGAGAAACAAGGGGGCATATATCTCCCTTGATTTCCTCCCTCATCATTCGTCATCACTCAACTCCTTAGTGTTTTTGACTCACATATTGGTGTGTTGTTTGCAGGATTGATTTGATTTGGATTATCTGACAAGTGTTCCTTGCAGGTTGTGGTTCCTAACTTTGTGGTCTTGCAGGATTACAGATTTGGGGGCTTCTTCCTTTTATGCGATAACACTTGAGTTCCTCTATAGTATCCTTTTGGGTATCCTTTTCATGATTGATGTATTTACTTTCCTTTAGTTGCATATGCATGTAGTGTCATATGGCCACTAAAGTGGGGGCTAAATGTTACATCAGAAATTGTCCTCTTGTATGGAATGGTACAATTTCTTTTGATTTAGCTCCTCTCCTTTGGTGTCCTTTTAAACTTATGCATTTCTAGCCTTCCTAGACCCTAATTAACTTGTCTAATTGAAGAAATGTCATATTCTAGAATAAATAAGACTAAACATGAAAAGTTTGGATTTTGGATATCCCTAACCTCCTAGAAGAAGACCTAATTGAAAAATCAGGGCTTGGTCTCTAGCGCCTACACCCTAGCCCTACCCTATTTTTTAGTTTTGAAACTTGGTGAGGTGTTGGCTATGGCCATGCATCTCAGGATTCTATTTTTGAAATTTCATTTTTCTCACGATGTCGATATCTTATTTTGAAATTTGAAATTCCTAAGATTAGATATTTAAAGACATTAGAAAATCATTTTATTAGACATAATGTTTATGCCAAAACTCTACCAAAATTGCCATTGAAGAACAACACTTTCTTGAAACTCTTGGATTTATTTGAAGTTGCTATCATGGAGACATTCTATGGAGATTAGGAATCAAGAAATTGAGATACAACCTTTTGTATGATTAGGAGATGGGTTGAAGCCTCCAACATTGAGCTTGGAAATCCTCCATGGATATGGCTACCTCACCATCTTGTTCTACAAGTCTTCATTGTTCTCATCTCCTTGAGGTGATGTTATTATCGTTTCATTGAGTGAAGTAAGGTGTTGCTCTTTCCTTAATGCTTGATTCATCTAGGGTTTTACATTTTATGCAGACAAATTTGTTAGATGAGCACACACATTTGCAAATCCTTATCATTGGCTATTGTTGAGGTAGGAATACCAAAAATGGGACTTGACTAAGGAAAGCACCTATATAGCCACAACCATATTTATTATCCTTTGTATGTGTATCTTACATTCAGTGAGATCTGACAGAAAGGAGTCACAGGAAGATAGACATTGCGGATACAGTTGTCAAAGAGTTTTGAATTTTTGGACTGTGATATTTGTGGGGCTTCGGGGTCGGTGCCGAAGCCCACCAAGGCATATTATTCAGGATCTAGGAACCTCTGGGGACTGTCAAATATCAGTTGCAAAGGACTTTTACATACAGAAAATTGTAGGGCTCTGGGATAGGCGCCCAAGCCCAGCTGATCCATATTTTCTAGGTGCATGCTTTCTATACTTTATTCTCTACATTTCCATGATATGTTTGTTTGTATTTGTCTCTGAAATCAGTATGTTACTGTAAGGCCCCATGTCTCCACTTATGTAGGACCCCTCCTTGGTACCGCCATTATGGTGGGAAGTGATTTCATATTTTGTTACTATGATACTATGATGAGACTTTGTGCATTTGACTTTAATGTTTATTAGGCTATGACTTTGGTGCACATACTATTTTGGACATATGATTATAGCTTAGAACATATATATATATGCTCATGTACTTTTGTTGTTTCATATGATATTCAGGATGATAAGATAGATTCTAATTTCATTTGAGAATGATATTTTTAATATAAAGAATATGATTTCTAATAGGTGAAAATGATGATTGTAATCCGTTACAAGATGAATTAGTATGATCTTTCATGGTGTAATATTGCACATTGTGCATTATGAAACTTATTTATTATGATAGAATGAAGTATTTAAGTGAAACATGTAAACAATTATAATGATTAACTCAATAATGAATTATATGTATTACTTGTCATTACTTCAACTACTATTATTTTGATTACAACTAACAATTCGGAAATGAGTGTGCAGGATATCTCTTACCAGTGGAAATGTGGGGAAAACACTTGGAGACCCTCTTGTGATTCACCAGTTAAGCCAACCTAGTCTATTTGTAGAGACCTGGGTCTAGTGTGTTGTATATATGTTGTGTTGCATTGCCACTATTATGTTATGTGATGGTTGTTTATGTCATGTGAAGTGTTATGAAATGCCACTATTATGTTATGTGATGGTTGCTTATGTCATGTGATGTTATGTTATGCTTTGCCACTGTTATGTTATGTGGTGGTCATTGTTTTCATTGCATGATTTAGTGGTAAGTATGTTTAAATGAGACGTGTTATGTGATGGTCACTCGTGTCCTAGAAAGATTATGTTAGGTGATGGTCAATTTGGTTGTGAGCACTTGGAAATAGGTTATTTTCCACACAAATTTACTTGTACACCCTAGTTAAGAATTTTGTACCTATTCTAAGTGGCAGTTTATCCCATAGAATGTATTTTTATAAGCCTAGGTCATTAGGCTAGGGTCTTGGCCCTTTTTGGGAGGCATAAATTTAAAATTAAAGAAATCATGGACACTTATTTTTGCACTATTTTAGGGTGACAAAAATTAGAAAGGAACCGAGTCATTAAGTAAAATTGTGGTGGAAGCCTCTAGAAATGGAAGGTGGAAATAGATAGCAAAGGACACTTGTTGAATCTAGAAATTAGACATGTAGGTTTTAAGGGGGGAGTGTTAATTTTTATTTCCTTTGAAGAAAAGTAGGGCTTTCCTTCTCATCTTCACCTATCTATTGCTTCCTCTCACCATTTGCTAAAAATTCCTCTGTTGTAAATTTCTATAGACTGATGCAAAACTTTCTAGCTATTGTGGAGGAGGTGAAATCAAATTTGTGAGTCTAGTGGTTGGGAATGATCAAACTAACAAAGGAGGACCATATGTGAATTTAAATTAGATTACTGCAAATGTTGTGCAAGTGTTCAGGTAAGTATAGAAACCTTGATCTAGTTTTCAAAAGAAAAAGGCTGAATTACTAAATTAAAAATAAGATTAATTTCTGCATAGTTGACTTGCTATTTAGTGGTGTTGCTCACATTACAATTGAGAATGAGAATGTTCTGGGAAAAGAGTCTAAGAGTGGGTATGTAGAGTCCAATGTTAAGAAAAAAAAATCTCTTTCAAGGTGTTGTTGTATTATGTCTTGTTGTATCATGTTATTGTACTATGTCCCTTGTGGTTAGGAGTTGGATAACAAACTTGTATTGTTAAAATTGGGTAAGAGTATGCAAAGAAGTGAGTATTAGGTTTGAGTCTTAATAAATATTTGTAGTGAAAATTTAAATATCCATCTCCTACAGTTGAAGTCTTAATGTGCATATGTTGTGTGCTACCTAAACTAGTGTGTAGTGAAGGAAAAAGCTGGTGTCAATGTGTTAGATAAACATGAGAACTAGTAACTGTGAAAATGTTCTATGTTTCTCCTTGGACTCCATGTGTTTTCCCCAAGCTCGGGGGTGGGCAGTTACTGCCATAGGCTAAGAGGCGAGCATTACTAGCTAGAGAAAATTATGTCTATCTTCTTGCAGGTTCTAGACTTCATAGTACTAAAAGAGGAGCTAAGAGAAGACTGTGACTAATTGGGATTGTTGAGGAAGATCCATTGACCTGTTTGTATCATGAGAATCCTGTCCTAATGCTAGGAAAAGAAATAAATATATCTATGTAGTCATTCTGAGCCAAGTGCAAACTAAATCTTGAAAGGAACTTTGTGGGGCTTTGTAACAAATCTGTTTTTGTGTTTTTATTTGAAGTAGTTGTCTTAGAGATGTGTTTAGAAGTTCAATATTCCTAAGAGAACAGACTTGTATATATATATATATGCTACTCTAATTTTAGAACAAATAAGATTAACTATATAGATCTTAGTCAACTATAGTTTGAAAGTAACAAAAAAAACATGTTCATACCTTGAAATTGGTACTAGCACTCTTCATGTAGTAAAAAGAACAGGTAAATTCTAGGTTATTTAAATTATGTTGTACAACTTTTGTGCATAAAAAAAGAAGAGAAAAAAATAGTAACTAGAATAAAAGATAAATTTTTGGTTCTAATCTCCTCATGGATAGCATTAGACAAGCTCTTCATTTGAGAAGTAGTAGTACTTTCCACACTCCACTCATTCTCTACATTTGTGATGAGAGCAATTTGAGCTAGTGGGATGCGAGCAATGACCTCATAGGAAGACAGGCTAAGAAAATTGGCTGATAACTCACTGCCATATGAAATCCTATCAAAGCTTTTGTTGTGAGACATTGTAAGCTCCTACATCCTCTCCCTCACTCTGGAAAAACAAAATTCCCCATCTCCACTTCACTAAGGAGTTTTTCGTTGCATCTCAAGCCCAATAATTGGCTCTGAAACGACAACTACATGTAAGTACACAAACATAATAAATAATATTCTTCCGCAACATTTTGCACCTCTTATAAGTTTTAGGTTCAATCCTTCCTTTCATTGTAAGAGCAACAGTTAAAAGATTGATGATTGGAATGAGTGCATAAGGGTAAAAGGAGTGAAAGAAATAGGTATAAAAAGTGGTTTCTTCCTATAATGCCCACACTAATACGCAAGGTTAAAGACAAATATATTTTCTTTTTCTAAACCTTCTACTTGACCTTAGTCACATGCACAGAAGAGGGGTCGCGCCCACTCATCTACCTCTTAGAGGCATAGAGACTTTTCCTACATTCTTTAGCTGCAAGGACAAAACAAAACAACACATAGAAAAAGGGGATTCACCGTGCTTTAGAAATTAGGTTAAATTAGTGAGGTTTCAGATTTCCAGAGCAATCCTTATGCCTGAAGTTATAAAGATATTAAAGAGATAAAAGGAAAATAGCAGAGAGGAAAATCTATAACATAACCCATGTTCATTTTAGGTGTGGCATTGACCCTGTTCAAGACTCTGTTCCCTCTGCACAGGGGCCTCTTAGAGGTCATCCATCCTCTTGGCTGCCTATATCAAAAATAAATATAAAGAAAAAAATCAGAATCAATTCCTGCAATGAAAATACAAGAAATCAAAGGAGCTTCAACGACCTCCCAAGACCAAGGACCAGATCTAGAAAAGATCATCATATAAATATGCTATTGAGCATATTGCTTAGGTTGAAGATACCCCACCATGACATGAAAAGCAGCTGTAAACGATTTAGGGTAGAGAGAAAAGTAAGGAAAATGTGTTAAGTTTTTAAGGTTAGGGTTGAGTGAAGAGCCCACTAATACCTAAATGTGTTTCCTCTATTTTTAGTGATTTCCCAATATTAATTGTCCCCTTAATCTCAACTTTTATGTTTCCATATTAGGGCATGCTGATCTATCATTCTATCAAAGATTACTATTTGATGTCAATGTTTTGTAAGCTAGTATAGTTAAATTAGCATAAGTTATCTGATTTAATACAATTGTGTTGATTTATATTATTCATAGACATGATAGTTAACTACATTTCTAATGTTGTGTTGATTCAATATTTTATAATAATGTTTAGTGTGAAAGTCATTCAACTAGTAGTAATAGAACTAATGCTATTATTAATCATTTTTTACTCTAGCTAGTTTCTTTCTGATGCTATTCATTAACTATTTTTAGTGAACATAATGCTAAAATGTCTTAATTAAGTCTTTCTGCATGGAAGATTTCATATGAGATGAATGTGTAGCTATAAGTTATCAATTTAGGAGAGGAAAGAATAACTGATTTATTGTAGGAATATTATAAACTTGCTGCATATGGATGCCTTTATTAATTGATGAGTGTAATGAGCGGACAATCTATATAGTTCCTAAAATTGTGCTGAATTTTGTGTCTCTTTGAGATTCTAAAAGTTTTCATTCTTCTTGAAATTTCTCTCTATGAGCATGAGTGTTTTTGAGTTTATTTATTGCTTTGTCTTCATTGTTTGTATCATAAATAAAACCCATTTTTGAACTATGGTAATATAATCAATCACTTTCTATAAGGACGTATGATTATGTTATCTTTATTTTTTTTACTATCCCTTCCATGGACTTTTGTTGTAGCAACTAATGGAAAGCAACCCAATAGATCATTGGTTAGAAAGTTAGTAAAATAAAAAAAAGAAAGAGACAATTATTAAAACATAGTTAGTTTCCCAAAATTATTGTTTAAAAAAAAAATGTGTTTCGTGGGTGTCACATACATTGTGTATTTAGTTATAATGATTATTTACAAAAAGGTGAATTGATTTAACAAATTAAATTTTTAATTGTGAATTTAATATTTACGAAAAGTGAGTTGTAAGGTGAAAAATAATTTAGCAAATTATATTTTAATTGTGAATTTAGTATTTACGGAAAGTGAGTTGTAAGGTGAAAAATAATTTAGTAAATTAATTTTTAATTTTTAATTTAGTATTTACGTGGGTTGTAAGGTGAAGAATAATTTAGTAAATTAAATTTTAATCATGTATTTAGTTATAGTGAGTTGTAATGTGGTAATACCTTGTTAATTTTGTCAATGTAAGAAATTGATTTGAGTGCTCTTTAAAACTTCTATGGTTATTATCTTATTTTCACAATAATGAGATGAGTTCATTAGTTAGCCCTTAGTTATTATATTATTGAGTTTTGTTTTAGAAGAAATTAGAAAAGTTATTAGTGGATAAAAGACTTAAAAAAATCACTTTGTCACTATATTATAATAGTATACGGTGTGGAATAAACCTAATTGGTTTAGGTTTTAAAAAAAAATAGGGTTTTTGTCCCATATTTACGTAATGTATTATGAGGGTATTACATAGGTATCAGAGCTAAGATTTGCAAAAACTAGGAGCTATGGGGATTGTTTGGTCCTTTAGATTAAAAAAAAGAGAGAGAAATGTGGTAGAGAAAAGTGGATAGAATAGGTTGTTAAAATTTGGTCAACATTACGTTATGAACTCTTACATTTAAGTGTAATAACTTCTTGTGAATTTTTGTTGTGTGAGTTGAATTGGATAGAATTCAATTCATACTTAGAGAAACTATGCTCTTATAGGTGTGTTTGCTTGTATTTTTATAAGTGAAATTTAAATGTGAAAAGGGGATTGTAATAATGTGTTAGATGAATTAGATTTAATTTTTAGAAATATGAAAACTTTTATCCTATGTTGTATCAAATAATGTGGTTGTATAACCCTTAAGAATGTATGCACTTTGTGTATTGTATGAGTGTATTATGTGTAGAGTAATTAGGAATTTTCATTTAAGTCATCCTTACATTTGTCTTGAATATTAGAATTGCATGAAGATATAGCTTCAACATGGAAGCATAGAAAAATTAATCATTCTAAAAAAAAGACATACAACTAGGATATAATGAAGTAAACAATCACACACCATATATAGTTTTTAGTGCAATAGCATTCAAGTTGAATTAAACGAGTGAGACCTAGTGGAATGTAGGAAATCTAGTGCATGGTACACCAATGAACTATAATTACAAAACAGATTAGGGGTCAAAATATGTTTCGTGTGATTGAAAATGGGATATTTAATGCTAAATGGGTTATTTATTGCCAAATGAGGTTGTTATAGAAATAGTTAGTAGATATATTTGACTACTTTATGAATGAACCTAGTAGTAGGTGCAATAAGAGAGATTAATTTTCATGTGATATAGTGTGACGTGTGTGGAATGTGACATGTGTGACATGTGTGGAATGTGACATGTGTTGTGATGTGAGAATACTAGTGAAGGTTGTGATTGTACCTCGAAGTATGTGAAATAGGATATCCAACCTAGGAGAAGAGTTTAGTGGACATGATGTGTGACCTATTTAAGCATGCCTTGTGGTAATTATATATGTGTGTGAATAACCTTTTTGACCTAGCATAGAAATGTAAAAATAAAATGTGTTTGGAAGTGTATTGTATGAAGTTGTGTGAGTCACCATTCATGGTATTATGTGATGTGACATCTTAATGTCACCCCTATTTGAGGGCATTTCCTCATGGTCAATTAGGAGTATAATTACTCTTCTTCCTCAATTAAACCACATTGGTTGGTTCATGTCATAAACCCTTTTCCATGGATTGAGGATGGACCCTAATATGCCCTAAGCCCATACTCATTTTCAGATACAGACACTTGGCAGTTCACATTGATGTCATCATAGATTTCTAGAATTCGAGGAAGCTACCATCAGTTATGTGATACTAGCACTGCATTGGATATAGATAACATTATAATATTTTATTTTGAGGTTTAAGGTTGGCTACACACAAAAGAGACTAGCAACTTTGGATATTCAGAGGGATAATAGTCATGAAATAAGATAAGCAGGACATAGTAATTTGAATGGCACCTCGATAAAATGATAGTTTGTGTGTAATGAGATAATAGTGAATGATACCTTATTACAAGGATGATATGACTTTTGATGTGGCCATTAGTATAAATATGAGGTGTATTGTTCTCTACTTGGAATAATACAGATGACCTTATACATACGTGATGTCTCAGACTCATGATACATGATAACCATACAGGCTTGTGGGTTTTCTCTTGTGAGGTGGATGTCAGATCCTATAGATGACTCATTTATGACATATGTCAATGGACCTTGGTATGATGGCAGATGCCTATTCATGTGAATTCTTCATGTAAATATAAGATTAGGCTATTCTAGATTGTGTGGGACACACTTATTATGACATGGTAAATTCTTTAGTTATCCTTATGTGGTTTGAGAACCACCATACTATTCTATGGTTAGAGAACCACCGTACTATTATGTGGTTTGAGAACCACCATACAATTGTGGTTTGAGAACCACCATACAATTCTATGGTTAGAGAGCCACCATACTATTCTGTGGTTAGAGAACCACCGTACTATTATGTGGTTTGAGAACCACCGTACTATTATGTGTTTTGAGAACCACCATACTATTCTGTGGTTTGAGACCACCATGATATTGTATGCTATTATCTTATGTGGTTTGAGACCACTGTATGATTCCCATCCTCCCCTTAGGTGACCTTATTGCAAGGTCGCATGGTGTTTGTAATGTGCAAACTTCTAAGAGATTGTTGGAATAATTATTTATGTGTTGAATGTTTTGCTTGCAAGCCACCAGTGTTTTGTTACTTTGGGTTAATTGGCCATTATTATGTTTGAGATAGTCCTTTTGCCTCAAGGACGTGTTCTTGGATAAGCTTGGGATAATACAATGATTGTTATTTGATCTCCACTTCTTTATGATTCATTTTATTTGTTTTCTTCTACTTTATTAAGGTTTAATTTATAAGTTTCTTTACTTCTCTAATTTTCTCGCCGAGCCACTTTAATGTTGCAACTGCTGGTACGTGTGGAGTGTTGTGACTATTGTTTACTATGATATCCTAGAGGGATCACTGATAGGTTGTCTAGGGAAGTAGATAGCCTGGGGAATCTTGTTCATACTGAGTTATAGAGGGCTCCTAGAGAGGACCCTGAGTCCATCCTTCATGATTTACTACTTAGCACAATGGTATTCTACATTGCATGGTTATTCATTTGTTATTTAGCACTATAGTATGGCTAATATCGGGTTCCCTTAGAGGTGAGATTATATGATGTTACGTTGCATTGGATATTAGCATAATAGTTACTACATTGCATGGTTATTCACTCATCGATCTTTCAAATCTATGGAATTATGGATTGCTCAGTGGTTTATTAGTGTTTTGCTCCTCATAATGCCCCTTTTTTTGTTGAGCCTTGTGATGTGAGTCCTGTGATGCCTTTGCGATGACTATAGATTGATACATGTGAGTATGGCCTTCATTATATGTTTCACTTAGGAGAGTATGTGATATGGAAGAGATTCAATTGAATGATGTGTTATATGTAGAGTTAAGCTTATGTAACATGCGTGTCATTGAAAGTTGTTGAGGATCATTTGTTAGAAATTATTAAATTAGAGTAGGATATGGAAAAACTTAATATATTCATCATAGTAATGATGATCTAAGGATATGTTAGTTGACTATGTGGATTAGTATATATTAATGTGACTTGAGATAATATGGATGTTTAGATCTTTACTTCTTTGTTATATGATATGGTAAAGTAAATACCCTATTGATCCTAGTTTTGTTGTGTTCAAGTGGGTAGTTTCCTTCTCTTAAGGACTTCCAGGAGGAAGTCTACGCAAAGGGGGGGAGAATGTAAGGCCTGGTGTAGGGGCACCCATAGGTCTAGAAGACCTATTCAAATCTTTTCTTATCATGTTGTTCAATAAGGTCTTGAAGACCATATTGATGCATTGTAATAAGGTTGAAGGCCATTTGTCATGTTCATTTCATGTTGATGTCAATAATTGTAAATGCACTAGTTGATAGGGATAGTCATAGGAGGCATGTAGGAACAGTCTTATGATTTTGTAACCTTTCATGGCATCTAGAAAGAATGATAATGAGTTTGAATGCCTTGTAAAAGGCTCCCCAATCTTGTAAAAGGAGTTTAAACACTTGTAAATACTCCTTAATCATGTAAATAACAATGTAGTTGTAGAAAAAAGACAAAAGGAAGGCAGTTCGGTGGTTGCAGGACAGTTTGTGTCCTCCCACCGATCCAAACTGCCTCTCCATTTAGTTGTAAGGGTTGAGAACATGTTGAAAAAGACTTGGAACATGTTCATTGGAATGTATGAAGGTGATTGGAGGAGAAGATCAATAAAAAAGTTTAGTTTTCTGCCTATTTTCCTGTGTATGCTTATTGTTTTGCCCGTACTACTTCCCTGTATGTAGATGTCATAAGGGCTAATGACCATTGGTGGTTAGAGGTATGGGTTAAGGTTTCATTACACTTGGTTTGATCCTTTGAAACATTTCTACAACTAAGTTCTAGGCATTTTCCTGTAGAGTGGTTGTTAAACCCTATTCTAGGGTTTTGTCATAAGATAATGTATTTCTGAACCATTCCACTGGTTTGAACTCTTCTGAATAAGTGGAATGGCTTCTATTTTTTATTTTTTTTGCATATTATGGAGGGTTTTTGGGCAGAGAACTGGGGTTGGTAATGTTTGTTTGAATAAACCTAACAAACCCATGTGTTAGGTGCATGTTGAAGGGAACAACAATGTGAAATTCCACTACAGTCAACTGTAGAAGCAAACAAACCATGGAATATGAAGTTTTTCCATGCCCCTAATGTGTTCAATTGGTTTAGAGAGTTTTTTCACTCCATTAATGGGTAGTTGCTTTATTGGGGCTTTTGGAGGTAGGACAATCTTATTGAAAGTGCCATTCATTCCAAAACAACCAACATTGAGTCTTTGATATGTTGTTAGGCTTCCAAAAGGGTATCTCAAACCACCCTTACCTAACCATGAAATTGCTTACATTGCAAGTAATCCTTTGACATACCTAAAAATAGACCTACAAGGGAATAGTACAGTTTGTGAAGGAACTACCATATGTGCAGACCTAAAACATCATGGAATGGGTTGGTAAGGTGTCAAAAGGCCCTCCACATGTCTGCCTCTAAGGAAGTAAGTGTTTGATGTCATATCTGAAGTGATCATTAGTTTAGGACTGTGAAACTTCATCAAAACTGCATTGTTCTCCCTTGTCCTCTGCATCAAGGCCCCATGTCTCCATCGATGTAGGACCCCTCCTTGGTACTGCCATTATAGTGGGAAGTGATTTCATATTTTGTTACTATGATACTATGATGAGACTTTGTGCATTTGAATTTAATGTTTATTAGGCTATGACTATGGTGCACATACTATTTTGCACATATGATTATAGCTTAGACCATATTTGATACATAGTCTATATATAAATGCTCATGTATTTTTGTTGTTTCATATGTTGTTTAGGATGATAATATAGATTCTAATTTCATTGGAGAATGATATTTTGAATATAACAAATATGATTTCTAACAGGTGAAAATGATGATTGTAATCCATTACAAGATGAATTAGTATGATCTTTCATGGTGTAATATTGCACATTGTGCATTATGAAACTTATTTATTATGATAGAATGAAGTATTTAAGTGAAACATGTAAACAATTATAATGATTAACTCAATAATGAATTATATGTATTACTTGTCATTGCTTCAACTACTATTATTTTGATTACAACTAACAATTCAGAAATGAGTGTGTGGGATATCTCTTACCAGTGGAAATGTGGGGAAAACACTTGGAGACCCTCTTGTGATTCACCAGTTAAGCCAACCTGGTCTATTTGGAGAGACCTAGGTCTAGTGTGTTGTATATATGTTGTGTTCCATTGCCACTGTTATGTTATGTGATGGCTGTTTATGTCATGTGATGTTATGTTATGCAATGCCACTGTTATGTTATTTGATGGTTGCTTATGTCATGTGATGTTATGTTATGCTTTGCCACTGTTATGTTATGTGGTGGTCATTATTTTCATTGCATGATTTGGCGGTAAGTATGTGTAAATGAGACATTTTATGTGATGGTCACTCGTGTCCTAGAAAGATTATGTTAGGTGATGGTCAATTCAATTGTGAGCACTTGGAAATAGGTTATTTTCCACACAAATTTACTCATACACCCTAGTTAAGACTTTTGTACCTATTCTAAGTGGTAGTTTATCCCATAGAATGTATTTTATAAGCCTAGGTCATTAGGCTAGTGTCTTGGCCCTTTTTGGGAGGCATAAATTTAAAATTAAAGAAATTATGGGCACTTATTTTTGGAATATTTTAAGGTGACAAAAATTAGAAAGGAACTGAGTCATTAAGTAAAATTGTGGTGGAAGCCTCTAGAAAAGGAAGGTGGAAATAGATAGCAAAGGACACTTGTTGAATCTTGAAATTAGACATGTGTAGGTTTTAAGGGGGGAGTGTTATTTTTTATTTCCTTTGAAGAAAAGTGGGGCTCTCCTTCTCATCGTCATGTATCTATTGCTTCCTCTCACCATCTACTTAAAATTCCTTAGTTGTAAATTTCTATAGACTGATGCAAAACTTTCTAACTATTGTGGAGGAGGTGAAATCAAATTTGTGAGTCTAGTGGTTGGGAATGATCAAACTAACAAAGGAGGACCATATGTGAATTTAAATTAAATTCTTGTAAATGTTGTACAAGTGTTTAGGTAAGTATAAAAACCTTGATCTAGTTTTCAAAAGAAAAAGGCTGAATTACTAAATTAAAAATAAGATTAATTTCTGCATAGTTGACTTGCTATTTAGTGGTGTTGCTCACATTACAACTGAGAATGAGAATGTGCTGGGAAAAGAGTCTAAGAGTGGGTATGTAGAGTCTAGTGTTAAGAAAAAAAATCTCTTTCAGGGTGCTATTGTATTATGTCTTGTTGTATCATATTATTGTACTATGTCCCTTGTGGTCAGGAGTTGGATAACAAACTTGTATTATTAAAACTGGGTAAGAGTACCCCAACAAATGAGTATTAAATTTGAGTCTTATTAAAGATTTGTAGTGAAAATTGAAATATCCATCCCCTACAGTTGAAGTCTTAATGTGCATATGTGGCCTGTTGCCTAAACTAGTGTGTAGTGAAGGAAAAAGCCAGTGTCAATGTGCTAGATAAACTTGAGAACTAGTAACTGTGAAAATGTTCTATGTTTCTCCTTGGACTCCATGTGTTTTCCCCAAGCTCAGGGGTGGGCAGTTACTACCCTAGGTTGGGAGGTGAGTATCACTGGCTAGATAAAATTATGTCTATCTTCTTGCAGGTTCTGGACTTCATAGTACTAAAAGAGGAGCTAAGAGAAAACTGAATAATTGGGATTGTTGAGGAGGATCCATTGACCTGTTTGTATCATGAGCATCCTGCCCTAATGCTAGGAAAAGAGAGAAATATATCTATGTAGTCATTCTCAGCCAAGTACAAACTAAATCTAGAAAAGAACTCTGTGGGACTTTGTAACAAATCTATTTTTGTGTTTTTATTTGAAGTAGTTGTCTTAGAGATGTGTTTAGAAGTGCAATATTCCTGAGAGAACAGACTTGTATATATATATGCTACTCTAATTTCAGAACAAATAAGATTAACTATATAGATCTTAGTAAACTATAGTTTGAAAGTTACAAAAAAAACATGTTCATCCCTTGAAATTGGTACTAGCACTCTTCACGTAGTAAAATAAATAGTTAAATTCTGGGTTATTTAAATTATGTTGTACAACTTTTGTGCATAAAAAAAAGAAGAGAAACAAAAATAGTAATTGGAATAATAGATAAATTTATGGTTCTAATCTCCTTATGGACAACATTAGACAAACTCTTCGTTTGAGAAGTAGTAGTAGTTTCCACACTCCATACATGCTCTACATTTGTGATGGGAGCAATTTGAGCTAGTGGGATGCAAGCAATGGCCTCAGAGGAAGACAGGCTAAGTGATTTGGTAGGTAACTCACTGTCATATGAAATCTTGTCAAAGATTTTGTTGTGAGACATCGTAAGCTCCTACATCCTCTCCATCGCTCTGGAAAAAAAAATTCCCCATCTCCACTTCACTAGGGAGTTTTTTCATTGCATCTCAAGCCTAGTAATTGGCTCTGAAATGACAACTACATGTAAGTACACATACATAATAAATAATATTCTTCCACAATATTTTGCACCTCTTATAAGTTTTAGGTTCGATCCTTCCTTTCGTTGTAAGAGCAATAGTGAAAAGATTGAGGAATAGATTGAGTGTATAAGAGTAAAAGAAGTGAAAGAAATTGGTATAAAAAGTGGTTTCTTCCCGCAACGCCCACACTAATACGCAAGGTTAAAGACATATTAAAGACAAATATATTTTCTTTTTCTAAACCTTCTACTTAACCTTAGTCACACACATAGTAGAGGAGTCGCGCCCACTAATCTGCCTCTTAGAGGCACAAAGACTTTTCCTACATTCTTTACCTGAAAGGACAAAACAAAACAACACACAGAAAAAGGGGATTCACCGTGCTTTAGAAATCAGGTTAAATTAGTGAGGTTTCAGATTGCCAGAGAAATCCTTATTCCTCAAGGTATAAAGATATTAAAGAGATAAAAGAAAAATAGTAGAGAGGAAAATCTATAACAAAACCCATGTTCATTTTAGGTCCAGCGTCAACCCTGTTTAGGACTTTGTTCCTTTGTGCAGGGGCCTCTTAGAGGTCCTCCATCCTCTTGGCCACCCATATACCATGCAAAACTAAATATAAAGGAGAAAAAAAATCAAAATTAATTCCTGCAACAAAAATACAAGAAATCAAAGGAGATTCAACAGCCTCCCAAGACCAAGGATTAGATCTAGAAGAGATCACCATATAAATATGCTATTGAGCACATTGCTCAGGTTGAAGATACCCCACCATGGCATGAAAGGCAGATGTAAATGATTTAGGGTAGAGAGAAAAGTAAGGAAAATGTGTTAAGTTTTTAGGGTTAGGGTTGAGTGAAGCGCTGACTAATACCTAAATGTGTTTCCTCTATTTTTTAGTGATTTCCCAATTTTAATTGTCTCCTTAATCTCAACTTTTATGTTTCCATATTAGGGCACGCTGGTCTATGGTTCTATCAAAGATTACTATTTGATGTCAATGTTTTGTAAGCCAGTATAGTTAAATTAGCATAAGTTATTAGATTTAATACAATTGTGTTGATTTATGTTATCCATAGACATGATAGTTCACTACTCCATTTCTAATGTTGTGTTGATTCAATATTTTATAATAATGTTTAGTGTGAAATTCATTCAACCAGTAGTAATAGAATTAATGCTATTATTAATCATTTTTTACTCTAGCTAGTTTCTTTCTGATGCTAATCATTAACTATTTTCAGTGAACATAATGCTAAAATGTCTTAAATAAGTCTTTTTGCATGGAAGATTTCATTTGAGATGAATGTGTAGCTATAAGTTATCAATTTAGGAGAGGAAAGAATAACTGATTTATTGTAGGAATATTATAAGCTTGTTGAATATGGATGCCTTAATTAATTGATGAGTGTAATGAGCAGACAATCTATATAGTTCCTAAAATTGTGCTGAATTTTGTGTCTCTTTGAGATTCTAAAAGTATTCATTCTTAAATTTCTCTCTATGAGTAAGAGTGTATTTGAGTTTATTTATTGCTTTGTCTTCATTGTTTGTAACATAAATAAAACCCATTTTTGAACTATGGTAATATAATCAATCCCTTTCTATAAGGAAGTATGATTATGTTATCTTTATTTTTTTTACTATCCCTTCCATGGTCTTGCATTGTAGCAACTAAGGGAAAGCAACCCAATAGATCATTGGTTAGAAAGTTAGTAAAATAAAAAAAAAGAAAGAGACAATTATTAAAACATAGTTAGTTTCCCAACATTATTGTTTAAAAAAAATTGTGTTTCGTCAAGCCAGTGGGCGTCACATACATTGTGTGTTTAGTTATGATGATTATTTATAGAAAGGTGAATTGATTTATCAAATTAAATTTTTAATTGTGAATTTAGTATTTACAGAAAGTGAGTTGTAAGGTGAAAAATAATTTAGCTGTAAGGGTAAAATGGTGATCAATCAAATGAATTAAACAAGACCCAAACATCAACAGAATAGTGAAACAAGAAAGATTCAATAAACAAAGCAATGGACAAACACAGTGCAAACCTCTCCCATTTCTGAACTTCTGTTGTTCGCCTATCACAAATCATCCTTTTGCAGATGAGATGAGCCCTCAGAGAGTGCAATCTTTTTAAGCTGTTTGTAGGAAGTCGACGGTGAACGGCTATGGTGATATGCAATGAAGATGGGCTCCAATGCAAGTATGTGATCTCAAGCTTGTGGATGACAAAAGGGTGCCAAAGGCACGCTGGTGATATTTCTGCAGAGTAACGATGTCAAAAGCCTGGATGATTAGAATGGAGGGATGAAGCTTCATTTATAGACTTGGAAGAATGGGAATCAACGATTGAGAGGAGATATGAAGATTAATGGTTGAGGATGGTTGAGGAATGTGCAACCAGTAGAAATGTGACAAGTGTCCTAGCTCCATCATGAAAGGGGGGATGTGACAAAACTGATTGGAGAGTTAACTCCATTGACTGGTCTGTTAACAGACTTGATTGATCAGTTAGAAGAATAAATCGTGGGACTGACTGAATTGATTGAGGATTTGACTCAATTGACAGGTTAGTTAACTTTTTTGATTGATTAGTTAACTAATCTCTAATTTGAGAAGAAATAGGCCATGTGGGTGAGGGAAAATAAGATAATTAAATATTAAATATATTTAATTACATGTGCAACCTGATGAGGTGGACAAGGTGAGGTGGAAAAGGTGAGGTGGATTTTTGGAATTTAGAACTTAGGATAGAGGAATTTGGATTGATTAAATAATTTATGATTATTTAATCATGTAGGACATTTAGAAGATTTTTAATTAAATAAATAGATTTTATTTAATTATGGAATAGTGAATCGATTAAATAAATTTGGAATATTTATTTAATTAATAGAAGAATGGAATAAATATTTAGAATATTTATTTAGTTATGATTCGTGTCATTTTTAGGTGTATACATTTTCCCCCTCTTTGATGCAATGCAGTTTACAACATTGCTTCAAAGAAATCGGTAGTCTGAATGATGATACATGCCCCAGTTTGCCCCTGGTGCAGGTTTAATGACGATAGGATGCCCCCTCGGGAGATTGGACGGGAAAAGAGTGAAAAATTTAGAGACGGACAATCTCAAGAAGACGAAGGGGTTAGGGTAGGTTGGAGGAAAAGGGACGTGGTCAGGGATGTGGGAAGAAAATTGGAAGAAAAACGGGCACAGGAAGTAGTCACAGTCATCACCTAGCCAGAATTAGGGTTTGGAGGCTATAAATAGGAGCTGGGTCCACAAGAATAGTCATTTGTACACTTGTTTACTCTGGATTGGATTGAGAGAGCTTAGAGCAACTTGGAGTAGCATGGCAGCCAGAGCAGCAGACATTCCACGCGAGGAGCACGGGTTCGAGCGAGTCCGTCGATTCGGGTGGCCAGCAGAGGCAGGACCCCCGGTATGTGTTTCAAAAAATTTCTCCTAGGGTCGATTTAGGATGCAATAAATGCTCGTAGAAAATAGGTAAAGTGTATGCGCTGAAACTCAGAACGGTGCATATGCCTCGCGAAGCGGTGCTTTTGTCGTTGCGCGGCGCATTCGTCAGATCTGCGCATACGTGTAATTTGGCGGCGCATTTGTGTGAAGCGGCGCATACGCTGATTTTAGCGGCGCATATACCAAAAAATGGCGCATTTGCTGTGAATAGCAAAGGACTTAGCCAAATTGACTCGATTAGCATCTTGTTTGACGCGGTAATCGATGAGCTATCTCCGAGATTGCAGAAATCTAGTCAAGAGATGTAGTGTGTTGTTTTGATCAATTTGAAATACTAAGATTAGTTGATATAGTTCAGTAGGTATGTTGAGTATGGTATATGTCGTTTGAGATTGACACTTTGCCTTGCTTGCTTGCAGGAGGAGATTCGGGACACATTGCAGTCGAGGGAGACGTTTCTGATGCCCTTATTGTAGAGGTATATGTTGACAGAGACTGACAGAGTGGCGCTTGGTGCCATGGGATTAGATTATGTATGTTTCATGCCCAAGGTGCGGGTGAACCGTGGACTGCTGATAGCTACCGTGGAGAGATTCCACAGTGAGGACGGGACCTTCCACTTCCCGACGGGAGAGATGACGGTGACCCTGGAGGATGTCTACCGGATACTGCACTTGCCTGTGGTAGGCGAGCTAGTGGAGTATGATGCACAGCGGGATGTGGGACTCACCGAGTGTCAGCGGGTATTTGATGATCCCGAGCTAGCTGGGCAGGTTATCCCGTGGCAGGATATATATGACTATTATGACTACTTCCCTGGGATTGTGGCAGGACTGATCAGGGGCGTTGTATGCCCGGACAGGAGATCACATGGGTTCCCCATTGGATGGGGCAGGATCATGGAGCGGATGCTGACTGAGGGCACCCAATATGCATGGGGAGTCTGTGTACTGGCCCACTTATACCACGACATGCATCAGGTGGTATACCACCGCAGCACGAGTCTATCGGCTAGGGTGTTGCTGTTACAGTTCTGGCTGTGGGAGCACATAGCGGTGATGAGGCCGATATGTGTCTTCGCGAGGCAGTGAGGGGAGCCATATAGTTATGGCTACGCCGGAGTGATTTCGCAGCACAGGCTGGGGAAGCTAGAGTATTGGAGACACACCCTGGATGGAGTAGATGTGGTCGTTTGGCGACCATATCTAGACTACGAGCCCTGGGATGACGAGGGAGACGAGCTGCCATACTGTTTTCAGACCAGGTGGCTGATAGGCCAGACACGGCATATCTTGGAGAGATAGATGGTGGGCAGGGTGCAGCGACAGTTTGGGCGGAGATAGGGTATGCCACAGGGGCAGGCCATGTTCGCACGGATGCACGCAGGGAGGGTCCGATGGGGGCCGATGGCTTCTTATGAGGAGGCTCTGGCAGAGTTTCAGCAGACACCGTATGTGGCCTGGGACATGTGGAGAGAGATAGCAGATGCGGGGGTGACACAGGAGTACGAGGATTGGATTACTACACATCCTTTCCTGAGATATTCAAGACCCGGCATGCTGGTGCCTCATATTGATGAGGCAGACTCAGAGGAGGAGGGAGAGGCTGGCCCAGGGCGGAGGGCAGTTAGAGGAGGACGAGGGCGGCGGGGTGGCAGGGCCGGAGAGAGGCCGAGACAGCGGAGGAGGATAGCTCAGGCTGAGTAGGCAGTGCCAGGGCAGGCAGGGGCACAGCAGTAGATATCGCAGCAAGCACAGATGCCACCACCCCAGCAGGTACCACAGCAGCAGGTGCCCCAGCCACAGGGGCTAGGACAGGTAGAGGCAGCATAGGGGCCGGTACAGGGAGAGGTTCATGAGAGGACCATAGCCAGCTTGAGGGGACAGGTGCGAGAGCTGCAGACACAGCTAAGGAGAGTAGAGCGGAGGCGAGAGACAGACGCAGCGGTGATCGCGGGGTTGACTCGCGAGAGAGACATGGCAGACACACGGGTACATATTATCCGTGTTGAGCGGGATACTGCTGTGGCTGCTATGGGGACAGATGTAGCGAGTTCATTCTTGGTTAGGTAGGTGCAGCAGGCACAGGCACAGGTTGGCCAGTTGCAGACGCAGTTGGCACAGGCACAGACAGATCTAGCCAGAGCCCAGTCCCAGGCGTAGTATTACCGAGGGTTGTACCATGGTGCCGTGGCATCGAGCCAGAGGGCATGGAGTTTCAGGAGTTAGTCTGGGGCGACTCACAGAGCAGGTCCATCACAGTCAGGGGCCTCCGTGATGGGTCCTCAGTAGTCAGGAGCTGGCAGTGGTGGCCCACAGCAGCAGGGATAGACATAGACTAGATTGTGGACATTTTGGGACATGTATCACCATCCATTTTGGATGCATATTGTATATGACACTTTTATTCCAGAGATATATGACGATTTTGTACATTTGGACCTCTTTTGTATGATAGTATATATGATGATGCAGCTTTGTGTATCTATTGCATGTGCTATGTGATGAAGATGTACTTCTAGTATATGATGTGATGTATGTGCATAGTTAGATGGTCTATCTGATGCTATATGAGATGCTTTATGATATGCTGCTATATGATGTCTATGTGATTGAATGTTTTCCAATAAATGCAAAATGTAATATGATTTCTATGTGATGAGGCAACTATGTTATGGGACGTCTATATGATCTAATGCAAATGTATGTATATGTGTTATTATTTCTATGTGATTATCTGTGCTTTGAGATGTGATGTGGTGCAAATGTATTGATGACCTAATGCATTGGATGGTGTATTCTATGAACCTAAGCATGTGCATGACTAGTCCTACGAGTGCTATGATATGCTCCTATATGCTTTGCTTTTGTGAAGTCCAAATGTACTTGATCGACACAAGAATGACATGATAGACAAGTAGAAGAATGGGTGTGATAAGATGACTTAGAAACTTTACTTGATATCGTTACTCTGCATAGTTTGGATAATGAGGATTGCATGGATGTGTATGTGGATATAGGATGGATGCTTTGCTTTTTAGAGTGCTTTATTTCATCATTGGACAATTTGTTTTTGATACATTTTCTGAAATGTTGTAAGTAAATACAAGCATCTAGGTATAATTGAACCGAGATGACCTGAGTATCGCTTACATGGATTGTGATTTAGCAAGTTAATACAAGCATCTAGTCAAAATTGAATCTAGATGACCTGAGTACTTCCCGCATTTCAACAAGCAAGGATTGCCCCCGTTCATGTTAGACCGTTGATGTCCTCGATGATCTTTTGCCGATCATGTCTTTAGACAAGGCTTCACATTACTAAAGTTTAATCCACAAATAGCAAAGAAAGAAAATAATCATGCCCCCCATCATAGCATCTCTAGCTTTTGGCATCCTTGAGTAGCATAGGAAGACATGATAACAACAATCAAGACTCTATAACTTAACCATGGTTCCAATCCACAAAACATTCTTGCATTTAGATGTGAGTTTCTTGCCATAATTTAGATAAAATCAGTTAGAAGACCTTGGGTATTTGCTTTGCTTTGGATAGGTTAAGATGTTCATTGTCAAGATTTTTGCTTGAAGCGCAGGTTTTGCTTGCATTTGTTTGCGTGGTGAGGAGATTGCACCATCCTTATTGAGGAGACAGACCCTAAGGGATTGACCTAGTGCCTTGGGGGCTCATTGCTAAATGGCCTTGCCTACGTGACGACGCAGAGGCAATGTAGTTCGGGGTAAACCCTAATGGACCATGGATGGACTAGAAGAAAGACGACAAGAATGAAGACAAGAAAGGGGACGAATGGGACTGTGGAAGAAATGGAAGCCTCAGGGGCGCATTAGAATAATGGCCTTGCCTACGTGACGGCGCAGAGGCAACGTAGTTCACAGACTCAGACCATGGACACCGACGAGAGACACTATACTAGGCTCACATTGAGGAGACGGTATGGGACGAAACCTTGGTTGACAAGGCCACAAGGAGAGTATCAAGCCATGATAGGTAACTGTCAAGTGTTTATTTGTGGGATAGATATGGGTCAAATGGAAAATGAGCGAAGGAATGGACTCAAGGGGATTGGATTCCCAAAGATGGAGAAGGCGGTTTATCACGAGTAAACGCCTATTTACCAGGTTTTCATCACTTGCTTTTATTTGCACGAGAAGCTAGAAAGTAAACATGACGCCTGTTTGCCAGGTTTTCATCACGATACCTATCCAAGGCGCCTGTTTGCCAGGTTTTCACCAAAGGATGATTTTTTTGCATGCTTTCTATTTTTTTCCGATTTTTCCCTTTTCAACTTTTTTTTTTTTTGATTTTTTTGATTTTACTGTGCCCCCTTGCATTGGGATTCTCCTAGGTATAGAACTGGTGAAGATGCATGCTGTTGATTGGATCATCTAACAATTCACCCTTTGATGTGGCCAACTGATATGCCCTCGATTCGTAAGTAGCTACAATCACATAGGGCCCAAGCCATTTAGGCTCGAACTTACCTTTCTTTTCTCTGTCCTGCTGATTGCGAGGGTTCTCTTTTAGAACGAGGTCCCCAACCTTGAAGCATCTTGGTCTAACCTTGTGGTTGTAGCTTCTTGACATCATCTGTTGATAGGCTTTGAGATGGTCAAAGGCTTTCTGGCGCCTTTCCTCTGGCAGCTCTAGTTCTTGTAGCCTAGAGACTCTGTATACTTCATCTGATATGAGACCTTTTAATGACACCCTGAGGGATGGGAGTTCAACCTCAATGGGAAGGATGGCTTCAGAACCATAGACAAGGGCGTAGGGTGTAGCACCTGTGGGAGTGCGTATACTGGTTCTGTAGGCCCACAGAGCAGGATTGAGTTGGACGTGCCAATCGCGACCAGCTTCAGTGACAGTCTTCTTTAGGATTTTTAGAATGGTTTTATTTGATGCCTCAGCTTGGCCATTACCTTGGGGGTAGTATGGGGTGGAGAAACGATGTTGGATTTTGAAACGCTCACAAAGTTCCTGGACATCCTGATTTTTGAAAGGTCTCCCATTATCCATTATGATGGATGAAGGGATGCCGTATCGGTAGATAATGTAATTCAGAATGAACGAGGAAATTTGCTTTCCTGTGACGGTGGTTAGGGGAACGGCTTCGATCCACTTTGTGAAGTACTCAGTAGCGGTTATGATGAATTTGTGGCTGTTGGAAGAGGGTGGATGAATCTTTCCCACAAGGTCAAGTCCCCACTGGCAAAAGGGCCAGGGTGTTGTTAAAGGTCTCAACTCCTGAGCAGGTGCATGAATCAGGTTCCCATGTATTTGGCACTGTTTGCACTTTATGACGAACTGATAGGAATCCATTTCCATATTGGGCCAGTAATAACCCAAACGCATGAGTTTCTTAGCTAAGGAAGGACCGCTGGAGTGTGTTCCACAGATCCCTTCGTGTACGTCTCGCAAGGCCGTTATGGATTCTTCTTGTTCTAGACAATGGAGTAAAGTACCATCCAGACCACGTCGGTAAAGGGTATTAGCTATGATGGTGTAACGGGAGGCTTGTCGGATGAAAGTTCATTTTTGGTTGGAAGAGAGGTCTGGTGGAAGAATGTTGTCCTTGAGGTAAGTGTAGGTCTTACCGTACCAAGGTGAATCAGATCCTACTAGGAGGCAAATGGAATGGGTTTCGAGGAGATCATAAGCCGGTTGCCGAATGGTTTCTACTAAGAACTCGTACCGTGACTCGTATTCAGGTATTTCAAGAAGAGAGGCTATGGTAGCCATTGCATCTGTTGCTTTGTTCTCGATCCTGGGTATTTGTTCAAAGGAGATGGTCCCAAAGTGTTCCTTGAGGTCGTCGACCATCCGTTTGTATGGGATTAGCTTCTCATCTTTGGTTTGATATTCATCGTTAACCTGATTTATGATAAGCTGAGAATCACCGTAGACACATAGTGCTTGGATTTTCCACTCAGTGGCCCTCTTGAGACCGATTACCAAGGCTTCATATTCCACTATATTGTTAGTGCATGGAAATAACAACCTGTAGGACTTTGGAATTGTGTCGCCTTGGGCAGTGATAAACATGATACCTGCCCCCGATCCATGGTTGGTGTAAGACCTGTCGAAGTAGAGTTTCCAAGGAGATGTTGACAGAGTGAATAAAGACTCATCGGGGAACTCAAACTGCATTGGTGAAGTGTCCTGTAATGGTGCCTCGGCCAGTTGGTCAGCTATGATTTGCCCTTTGATGGCTTTTCTGTCCACATATTCTATATCATATTCACTAAGAAGCATAACCCACTTTGCTAGTCGACCTGTGAGAGCTGCTTTGCTAAGAAGATACTTTAGTGGGTCGATTTTGGTAATGAGTTTGACAGGATGTGCCAACATGTAGTGTCGGAGTTTTTGTGAAGCAAAAACCACCGCAAGGCATGATCGTTCTACCTGTGAGTATTGTAACTCGTAGCCCACTAAGGTTCGACTGATGTAGTATACAGCTCTTTCCTTGTTCTCATAGTCTTGCTGCGCTAGGAGAGCCCCAAGAGCAGTAGGTGTAGCAGAAATGTAGAGAATCAAAGGTTTTTCTTGGATCAGAGGCATGAGTATAGGAGGGTTCATTAGGTACTCCTTTAGCTTGTTAAATGCCTCTTCGCACCGCTCATCCCATTTAAATGGAATATTCTTATGTAGGAGGTGGCTGAAAGGTTGACACTTGTCTGCCAACTCTGAGATGAACCTGCGGATGGCCTACAGCTTGCCCTGTAAGGATCTCAACTGTGTTAGAGTTTTGGGCGGTGGCATGTCCATTATTGCTTTGACCTTGGCTGGGTCAACCTCTATGCCGTTTGCTGACACGATGAAGCCTAGCAGCTTGCCCGATGTTACCCCAAACACACATTTCTTTGGGTTCAATTTAACTTGGAATTGGTCCAACCGTTGGAAGACTTTCTCTAGGATATCCAGGTGTGAGTCCCTCGTGAGAGATTTTGCTAAGATATCGTCCACATAATCCTCCATGGTCACATGCATCATGTCGTGGAATATGGTTGTCATGGCCCGCTGATATGTAGCACCTGCGTTTTTCAGCCCAAAAGGCATGACATTCCAGCAAAAGGTACCCCATGGACAAGTGAAAGCTATTTTGTGTTGATCCTCTGGTGCTATTTTGATCTGGTTGTACCCTGAGAATCCATCCATGAGTGACAGCATTATATGTCCTGCCGTGAGGTCGACTATGATATCGATGTTAGGCAATGGAAAGTCATCCTTGCAGCATGCTTTGTTTAAGTCTCTAAAATCGTTGCATAGTCGAACCCTGCCATCTGGTTTAGACACTGGCACGATGTTTGATATCCATTCGGGGTAATCTATGGCCCTGATGAACCCCACATCTAGCAATTTCTTGAGTTCTTCCTTGACCAAAAGGGCTATATGGGGATGCATCTTTCTCAGTTTCTGCTTTACGGGCTTCACCCCTGGATCCAATGGCAGATGATGCAGAATCAGGTTAGGGTCTAGACCTGGCATGTCAGCATATGACCAAGCAAAGCTGCCTCTCTTCTTCTTAAAGAATGGTACAAACCTGGTTTTCTCAGGTGGTGTGAGAGATTTTGCGAAGTGGATAATCTTGGGCTGCTCTTCAGTGCCTATATTCACTGGCTCTGTTGGTTCCACCACAATCTATGACCGCTCCTGGTACATATCACTAGGGAGGGTGTCAAGCATTCCATCATCAGGTGCCACAGTTGGGTTTTCACCTTCGGATACGTCCTTTCTTTTTACTGTTTTATGACCTGACACTGCCGCACGGCGGTTTTCACCGTCAGATCCATTTTTGATTTTAATATTTTTGCGACTAGAAGGCTTGGTACCCTCCCCAAAGTAAGCCACAGTATTGAGTTCGATAGCAAAACCAACTTTATGATCTCCTCTTGGTAAGTGATCCCTAAGTTCCATATAGTCAATGTAAGCGTCATCGTTCTGGAACATATCTAATTGGGGGGTTCCTTGCAAATCCCAGTCAATAAGCTCAGGGTGTAAGAGGGGAAGGGAGACGGATGAGAGATCTGATTCATTAATGTTGTGAATGGAAATGTTATGGGCACTGGTGGGGGTAGTGTTCTGGGTGGTACTCTCCTCCAGGTTGTTTATTGCAATGGAATCAAAACTTTCCTCGAAAGCCATAATCTTAGGGAGGGGCAAATCAGACTCCAGTGGTCTGTCCCGTTGCGTCCGTTCCTCATGGTAGGGGCTAAGAGTTTGGATGGTGTCAATCTCCTTGTCATCGTAGGAGTGCTCTGTTAGCTCGTCCCACTCATACTCATTCGACTCATCTGAATCTGCGTCACTATCCACTTAGAGTGTTTGAATTGTCTCCACTAGGTAGGTGTTTTCTTTGGCTTTACCTTTACCTTTACCTTTGTACCCTAGGCCAGTTGTGTTTCTAGCCGAAGAGGATGAAGAAGGTTGGATAGGTTCAACGATTCCTTCTTTTCTGAGGCCTATGGGGCCTTGTCCTTCGTATCCCATTCTGTGCAAGATAGTTTCACCCCATCCATAGAGCTCTGTAGGGAGTCTAGGCAGCTCTTGGGATGTGTTTTCCTCTTCAGCGTAAAGCCACTGCAGGAGATCTCGCTCCTCTGTCTCATCAGATAAGGTCCCCCATTTTACAAAGGGATTTGTGGGAGTTGTAGGAGGAGCAGATGGCTTTGGAAAATGCCTAGGGTGATGCGTGGGTTTGCCAAAGGAGCGAGGAGACAAAGGCATGGTGGCAAGGTTGAGGCTGTGCTCAATGGAGTACTCCCCCATGCCATTTTCTTTTATGGTAAGTTTCAGCGGTTTGGGCCTCGAGGAGGAAGCTTTGGTAGTATGGTCTTGCAGCGGAGTAGGGGAAATGTAGGCTCGGTTATTGGGAATGACGCATTCAGATTTTGCTTGGAATGAATTGCAATGTTGGTAGGGGTCGGGGTTGCCTTGTATGGTGACCTGCTTGCCATCATGTGGGAACTTTATGCATTGATGGTAGGTGGAGGGGACAGCCTTCATGGCGTGGATCCATGGTCTCCCTAGTAGAATATTGTATGCAAGCTCCCGATCAAGGACTTGGCACACCACATCTTTAATTACCGGTCCCACTTGAATGGGTAGGACAACCGTACCCTTTGTGGTTCATTCCTCCTCGTCATAGGCTTTGATAGTAATTTTCCGTCTTGGATCTACTGCCTGTTCGGAGAACCCCAGTGCAAGGACTAGCTTCAACGTGCAAATATTTAGACCGGTGCCCCCATCAATGAGAACCCTCTTGATGCGGTGCTTGTGCACGAATGCGACAATGTGTAGAGGAGTGTTGTGGGGTTGAGATATGGAAAGGTCATCTTGCTCTGTAAATGAGATGGAAGTGGAGGATGTCAAATTACCGACCATGGTTTGAAACTTTTCTTGGGCTAGGTTAGTGGGGACAGTAGTTTCCACTAAGGCTTTCTCAAGAATCTCCTTATGAGAAGGAGATAGACGCAAGAGCTCTAATATAGAAATGTGAGCTGGTGTTTTTTGCAATTGGTCGATGACATTATATGGGCAGGAGTTGGACGGAGATGGTGATGACCTTGGAGGGGTGGTATTGATCATGACCTTACCACTGCGGGTAATTATACTACAACCAGTTCTATAAGGTCCTGGTTGTTGGTTGGGGGATATGACATTGACTTGCAGAACATGCTCAGAAATGCAGTTAATGGTGTACTCAAATGGAACGCTTGCATAGTTAGCATTACTCGACCTGCTGTTTTGGTTTGGCCTGTTGCGATTGTTGTCATTATTGTTATGGCCATTGGAGTTGTTGCCGTTGTGACCATTGTTGCTGTTGTGGCCATTGTTGCGATTATTGTTATACGGCCGGTTGTGGTTTAGAAGAGGATCTCGGTAGGCCACATGAGATTCATTGGAGGTATGCTGTTGTGTCCCTCCCTGATTCTGATCCAGTATATCTTGTATGACATTCTTGAGACGGATGCAATTGTTAGTCGTGTGCCCCCGTCCTCGATGATACTCACAATAATCTGTGTCCTTCCAATAGGGAGGTTTGACGATAGGCTCATAGTCACTTGTTGGCGGTAGAGAAATTTCATTGTTAGCCAACAACTTCCTGAGAGCAGACTCTTGAGATTCCCCCAACGGCGTGAATTTTCTCCTTGGATTTGAATTGAACCAAGGTCTAGGTTCCCGAGGGGGTGGCTTGTTGAGCGCACCGGTATTTGCTTCTCCCTTAAGAGTGAATATAGGTTGTTGCTTAGGGGCTGCCGCCTTGGCATCCACTACTCCATCGTTGACCACATTCTTGTTCTTGGTCCAAAACTTTGATTTATCTGTTGTATAATTGGAAGGAGGTGTGTCCTTGTAGAGCTTGAGAGTTCCTTTAGTGATCATAGCTTTTTCAATGAAGAGGCCCATTTCAATGACTTTGGCGAATAAGGTAGGGCATTGTATCTGAATCTGATAGCTAAGATCAGTGTTTAGGTTGTGGACAAACATTTCCAATAGCTGCTTCTCAGGCATGTTGTAAGAACACTTACTAGCTAGCTGTCTCCATCGTTGTAGGAAGGCGGCGAATGACTCACCACCCTTCTGTTTGGTATTGCATAGATCTAGCATAGATACCTCGTGTTCTATGTTGTAAGAGAAGTGCGTTATAAATTTATTGACAAGTTCATCAAAAGTTTTGATTCCTGGTGGGAGACGCGAGAACCACTCCATAGCTTGACCGCCTAAAGATCGCGGGAATAGTCTCATTAAGTAGGTCTCATTGTGAGCTACTTCTAAACATGCTGCAGTGAATTCCCTGATATGATCTCTAGGGTCCCCCTTCCCTTTATATTTGTCAAATTTCAGAACTCTGAACTGATAGGGGAATGGTTTCATGATCAAATTTCTGTCAAAGGGGTACGGTGCTATATCTTCCAAAGAGTAGTTCTTAGAACTTGTACCAGTCTTAAGGTTGGAGATCTCGAGCTTTAGACTTTCGATTTGTTGTCTCACGTCTGCCATAGGAGTGGTTGGATCTACGGGTTGCTTTCCTCTCTCATTTGTATGAGGGACCGTGTCATTTGTACCTCTCTCATGCACATGTGGGACTGTGTCATTTGTGCCCCTCTCATGATCATTGTCTACATTTTCCATGATGGAGCTAATGTCAAAGTCTGCGGGGAGTTTGATTCCAAGACTAGCAAGATGATGGAAATACTTATGGGGGTCTTCAAGGATCATCTTCTCTACGACGCGTTGGAATTTTCTATCTTGCATGTGCACCACTAATTCTTCATGAGAAATCTCTTCTTCACCATCACGTGGTGGGAGAGTGTGATCAGATGAGTCGGCCATTTCGATTTGCTTGTTGTACTGGGATCGAGTAAGAACCATGCAAGGTGACGCGGGATGGAGGGGGTGAGCACTAGAAATTCTGGCAAGGTGCCGACCGAGACTATTATGAATGGGATACCTAGGATAAGACTTGGACAAAGGATTCTCTCGCTTAATGACTTCAAGTAAGACGGTTGACACAAGACTCTAGCCACTAGCAAGGGTAGTCGATACCAGTCTTACTGTGTAGGGCTTAGTCGTTCAATAAGACTACTAGCAAAGGTACTGTGACCTACTAGGCTTACGTGAATGCACTAATGAAACGAAAAAGAACTTCTGCTGAATCGATATGGGATAGGCTGACTTTGGGACAAGAGTGATTTGGATAGAAAGTGAGTGCGACAATGGACGAAAAAGAAAGAGTTGGGTGAAACAGATGGAGAATGACTGCAAGGTTGATTCTGATCTCAAAAAGTGAAACTAGGCTGAAATGGGTGCTCTGATCAGGTGAAAATTTCTCCTCAAAAATAGGGCAAGTGCTCACTGTCGCGTATGCGCAGAAACAGATGCGCAGCAGACAAGGACAAATGCGCAACAAGTCGTAGTAAATGCGCCGGTCTGGTGAACTATATATGCGCAGGAACAGTGCATGTATGCGCAGCAAAAAGGCATATGCGCAGTAAGTCGCTACAAAAGCGCAGTAAGTCGCTGTGTATGCGTAGCAGAAATGTGTAAATGCGCAGCTTTGAATTTTTTGCAAAATTTTCAATTTTTCTCCTGTTTTTGGTATTTTTTGGCTAGAAAAGGTCTTCCTGATCTGATATTATGAATTCAATAGCAAGAAAACACAGCAAGCACAAAGAATATTTTGTAGTTTTTCATTGTTTTTGTAAATTTTCTGACTCTATTTTGGACAAAAGCAAGCACAAAATCCTAGGCGAGAAATGGATTATAAGGGATTGGGCCACTAAAACAAGAGGGATTTAATTTGGGCAACCGTTCAAGTGGTTACACGTGCGGCGGTGCTACTCTCCGTTATGGAGTCTCCCAGCCTCACAGGGTTGCGCCTGAGAGGGTTTTGGGGGGGTTGGCCGTCGGTGTAACATAACAGCACTTGTTGCAGGAAGTTTTCACCTCAAGCCCAATTTATTTTAAGTGGCTTGGTAGGGCTTGGCGTTAGCCTGTTACCACTCAGGGTCATTCCCACTTGGACAAGTGTGCATGCAAAGGTAGGCCCCTCCTAAAGGTTAAACAGATAGAATAACAAGTCTGGCACTCTGATCACCTAGAAGAGGGGAGAGCATAAGCCTATTGTCATTCGCAAGCACAGAATACACTGATTAATCCACCCTAGTTAAAAGTGAAAAAAAAACTAAATGGGCTAATCTACTCAAACAGAACTTTGAAGTGATTCAGCAATATAGCATTGGTTCAGTTTTAAATCCCAGAAAGCAGTAGTGAGTTCAATTCTTAAACCACGTAGCACGAGTTTGTTAACTTTGAAATTCAGGTCTCACGATATAGCAATGGTTCATTTTAACTTCAGAAAGCAGTAGTGAGTTCAATTCTTAAACCGCGTAGCACGAGTTTGTTAACTTTGAAATTCAGGTCTCACGACATAGCAATGGTTCATTTTAACTTCAGAAAGTAGTAGTGAGTTCAATTCTTAAACCGCGTAGCACGAGTTTGTTAACTTTGAAATTTAGGTCTCATGACATAGCAATGGTTCATTTTAACTTTAGAAAGTAGTAGTGAGTTCAATTTTAACCTTTTGATAGCAATAACTTGGAAGGTGTTTGCAATGCAAGCAAGAAATAAATCCAGTTACTTCCTCCCTAATTAGAATTAGATGAAGATTTGAATGAACATTACTTTTTACTATCCCTTTGAAAATGAAATGTGAACTAATTAGATGCAACTACATGGAACTAAACCTACACCTATCCTGCAAAAATGCTCCAACAAACACCTGCGGAAAGGTTAGCATTAGCAACTTCCCCTAGAAAAGTATTAAAACTTCAGCCTGTTACAAATGCGCAGCTTCAATGATCAGATGTGCAGAAATGATCAACAGAAGCACAACAATAATGAATGCGCCGCAGTATTGAACATATGCGCAGTTAAAAGGAAGGTATGCGCAGTATTAACGTATGCACAGTAACAGTCTGTAGAAGCGCAGTAGAAAAGTACATATGTGCAGGAATAGTAAAAGCACCGTAACAGTGCACAGAAGCGCAGCGAAAATACATAGATGCGCAAAAGAAACAAAAGCACCGTAATAGTGTTTATATGCGCCGTGGAAATGAACAGATGCGCCGAAGAAATCTGTGCGTGACTCTACGTGACCTGTACGGAACCTGCCTTCAAAAAAGCTCAGAAACGGTAAAATAAAGGGGCAAACGGCCCCACGGTGGGCGCCAAAAATGTAAGGGTAAAATGGTGATCAATCAAATGAATTAAACAAGACCCAAACATCAACAGAATAGTGAAACAAGAAAGATTCAATAAACAAAGCAATGGACAAACACAGTGCAAATCTCTCCCGTTTCTGAACTTCTGTTGTTCGCCTATCACAAATCGTCCTTTTGCAGATGAGATGAGCCCTCAGAGAGTGCAATCTTTTTAAGCTGTTTGTAGGAAGTCGACGGTGAATGGCTATGGTGATATGCAATGAAGATGAGCTCCAATGCAAGTATGTGATCTCAAGCTTGTGGATGACAAAAGGGTGCCAAAGGCGCGCTGGTGATATTTCTGCAGAGTAATGATGTCAAAAGCCTGGATGATTAGAATGGAGGGATGAAGCTTCATTTATAGACTTGGAAGAATGGGAATCAATGATTGAGAGGAGATATGAAGATCAATGGCTGAGGATGGTTGAGGAATGTGCAACCAGTAGAAATGTGACAAGTGTCCCAGCTCCATCATGAAAGGGGGGATGTGACAAAACTGATTGGAGAGTTAACTCCATTGACTGGTCTGTTAACAGACTTGATTGATCAGTTAGAAGAATAAATCGTGGGACTGACTGAATTGATTGAGGATTTGACTCAATTGACAGGTTAGTTAACTTTTTTGATTGATTAGTTAACTAATCTCTAATTTGAGAAGAAATAGGCCATGTGGGTGAGGGAAAATAAGATAATTAAATATTAAATATATTTAATTACATGTGCAACCTGATGAGGTGGACAAGGTGAGGTGGAAAAGGTGAGGTGGATTTTTGGAATTTAGAACTTAGGATAGAGGAATTTGGATTGATTAAATAATTTATGATTATTTAATCATGTAGGACATTTAGAAGATTTTTAATTAAATAAATAGATTTTATTTAATTATGGAATAGTGAATCGATTAAATAAATTTGGAATATTTATTTAATTAATAGAAGAATGGAATAAATATTTAGAATATTTATTTAGTTATGATTCGTGTCATTTTTAGGCGTATACATTAGCAAATTAAATTTTAGTTGTGAATTTAGTATTTACGGAAAGTAAGTTGTAAGGTGAAAAATAATTTAGCAAATTAATTTTTAATTATGAATTTAGTATTTACATGGGTTCTAAGGTGAAGAATAATTTAGTAAATTAAGTTTAATCATGTATTTAGTTATAGTGAATTGTAAGGTGGTAATATCTTCTTGTTAATTTTGTCAGTGTAGGAATTTGATTGAGTGCTCTTTAAAACTTCTATGGTTCTAATCTTATTTTGACAATAATGAGATGAGTTCATTAGTTATCCCTTAGTTATTATATTCATTAGTTTTCTTTTAGAAGAAATTGGCAAAGTTATTAGTGGATAAAAGCCTTAAAAAAATCACTTAGTCACTATATTATAATAGTATACAGTGTGGAATAAACCTAATTGGTTTAGGTTTTAAAAAAAATAGGGTTTTTGTCCCATATTCACTTAATGTATTATGAGGCTATTACAGTTACAGTTGCATTGTGTAATTTGGTTTTCATAATTAGTGAGTAGAACAAACTTGTGAGAGCTTAATAAAACACTTACTGAGACCTAGTTAGCATAAAGGAAAGCATAGGAAACCTGTAGCTTGATCCCTCAAGCTCGACCCTTATCTTCCTAATGTTCAGTAGCACATGAAAAGGTGGGGTTTGGTTCAATTTTGATTAACTATCATAATCCCACTTTTTCCAGTAAACACTATTAGTCTTATAATGTGCTTTGAAAAACTTAAAAAGGAAAACTCAATACTAAAGTTTTATCTTCAAGAAGAGAAGGATTTCAAGGCCAAAGCACTTTCAACCCTTAAAGAAATGCAAAGGATACTTGATGAAACACAATCAAAACTTAAATCAAAGTCAGATAGTTGTCTAAGAATGAGAGAGAACTCTTTGTTAAAAGAACATAACTTGAAAGATAAAGAGTTGCTGAAAGATAGACTTGAAGAACCAGACAAATTAATCATTAGCCTAAAAATAGAGATTGAAGAGGCCAAAAGGATAGTAGATGTGACAAAGTCTAAATTTGAAGCCAAAACAAATGAGTGCCAAAAACTTGAAGCAAAGATAGTCACTCTAAGAAAAGATCTCAAAAATCTAAAGATTTAGTCAGAGAAAAATAAGAAATTTGAAGATAGCACCAATAGGTTGAATGAGATGTTGAGCAAGGAAAAACATCACAAGGATACTACTAGCTTAGGCTATGAAAAAGTGTAGAGTTCTAAGGTGAGGGAAACTCCTAGGAATAAAATAGATTTAAACTATCATTTTACTACTCCTGAGACTAAAGACAAGATGTAGAAAAAGATAAGAGTGTTGATAATGGATTTTTCAAGGTCATCAATAGAGGTAGAAGAAGAAGAACCAATAGGTCCACAAGATCTCCACCTATTAGGAAAAATCAATTAGTAAGGTACAATTATTCCTTTCCTAGTTATTGTTAATGTAATGGCTATAGTCATAAGGCTACAACTTGTAGAGTTGGTCATAGGAGAAAGTCTGAATTTATGACTAGGAACTCTTTTGCCTCAATAAGAAATATGGATCTAGTGTGTTTCAATTGTAACAACTTTGGTCATAAAGAAAAAGATTGTAGGTTACATGAAAGATATAATTATGTATGGAACAAAAGTAGTACTTATGGGTTGTCAAGAACAAACTATAATTCTTTTACTCTAGGTTACAATGTCATGTTATAAATGCAAAAAATTTGGGCATAGAACATAGTTTTGTAGAATTAATTTGATGAAACCATATAGAAACAAAATGGCAAATACTTTGACCAAGTAACAATAGATGAATACCTTGAGCAAGAAGAAGAAAGAACCTATGAGAGTTTGGAGATTGCAACAAGATGAAGAGAAGGAAAAACCTAATCTTGTGCATAAAGCACAAGAAGCATCACTGAGTGCATAAAGAGACTCATGAATTTAGGGGAGTAGACCATTATTGTATTATTTAGGCCCATAGAAAACAATAAAGAGGTTGTGTCTCAGTAGTGAAGAAGTAGTCCTATTTGTAATTTGTATCACTGTATTGTATCAGACTTTGTTGTGATAGTGATTTGTATCACTGTATTGGTTGTAAATTTGCATCAGACAGTGATTAACTTTGCATGAGTTTGTCTTTGACAAGAGAGTGACTGTGTCAGACTATAATGATTGATAGTGATTAGGGGATAGAATTAGTGATGTATTATTGTTTATATCTGCAATATGGACAATGATCGGTGTAGTATCATCAATGTTGTTTCACAATGAAATTAGGATGTAATGTCATATTGGATCAGTAATCAAGATTAGGTTCATAGTTCACTATATGATCAATGTGCTAAGAAATGTATCATGTTGAGATGGAAAACGTATAACACTAAGCAAAGAGAATAACTGTCATTTATGTCAATTAAAGTGACTATGTAATTAGTTATGGGGAGTGAGTGCATCTGATTCATCATAGTGTTGGTATACTTGTTGGTTGTTGGTGATCGTTGTTACATGGCTATGATTTGGTTGTCATTATGATCTCCATTGTGATCTCAAAGTAGTGGTATTTGATCTCAGAGTAGAGTACATCATCTCAAAAAATACATTTGTTGCAAAATAGGTGTAATTATTGCATGACAGATAGGGGGAGATTCATTGAATAGCAGATTATCTCATGCCAAAGAGTACAATCACATTCCTTTGTCCTTGATGTGAAAGGAGGAGAGAGTCATGTATTTCCATCAATGACAAAGGGGGAGTTTGTTGGCATTAGGTTTTTGTCATTGATGTCAAAAGCACTATTGTCACAATACCTCAATTGGATTGGTAAGTGATGAAGTGATGATGGAGATGTTAGCTTATATTGGTATGTCAGTGATGGAGTATGTCACGGGTGGAGTGATGATTATCAATGATGGAGTGTTCTTAATTGGATTTTCTCAGTGGCTACAATATAGTATGGATGTCAGAGGTTGTTTAATACAACATAGTACTGATGACATTAGGTTTAGTCACATGCATGTAGTATGTGTGGATGGTAACATTGGTAGCTTGTAGCATTTGTTCATCATTGATGTCTTGCAAAATTGATCCTGCAGGGTATTGGAGATGATCAAGTGGCAAGGGGCAGTATCATGCTTGTACATGTTCTTCATGATTCTACATGTTCTTGCTCTTATGACTCAACATTATAGTTTGTTTTGTATTAGATGTGGTATCGGTCTTCATCAGTAGCCATCAAAGATCTCAGGGGTCCAGGAGTTCATTTAGTTATCATTATTCAAGTCTATATTCTATTAGATGCATAGTAGGGTTTGTTCATTTATGACCTAATCTCTAAGTCCTAAAACCCTAAAGTTTCTTAGAGCCAAGTGTTCCTCTTCAACCTCAAAGGGTCTTCATCTTTATTTGCAATAGAGGTCATTGGGAAAGGTTAAGACTAAATGGCATTTCAAGTCAGTGTCGTGTGATGCAAAATTAGGGTTTTTGACACATTTGTGGAGACCTAATTCCTAAAATACCTAAATCCTTAAGACCTAAAATGCTAAGATTCATAAGCAGGGGCTTTATTAGTGACGAGTGGCTTTTGTCTTAATTTTAAAGTGACTTGCTATAGCAGGTTGAAAGTCTCTTAGGTGATCACTTAAGGGGGTCACGGTCATGAGATAACTGGCCCCTCACCCTAGTTGTGATTGGGTGGGCTAAGGAAGGCTTTATGAATGCATGTCAAAAGTAAAATCTATGGGTATGTTTGTTTTCCTGATGGCATGACAATTATGATGAATGGTGTCAATTTAAACTACTTTTAAATTTCAACAATCATTCTTTGTAAGTAAGCTTTGTTGGGAACTCTGTCACTTTCCATGTGTATTACAATTATTGGTTGGTTTTTGTAACTATTTCTTGTAATGAGGGTTTGGGAGTTTCAAATCAAAGTAAGGGTGTTGTTCCCATTGTAATGAGGTGTGTGAAATAATGTTAAATGTGAGGTTTTTATGTGTATATTTTTTAGGGATGATAAATTTATCACTGTGTTATATATAGAAAATGATATTATGATAGTATAGAAGTAGTTTAAAAGAAAGGGTTTGTTAATATAATGTGAAATAGTTTGAAGGAGGACATAGTGATGGATGTAGAATATGCTAATCATTGTAGAGTTTGATAATAGAGGTAGAGTATAATATTTATTGCAGTATATATATGGTAAGGATTCAATGCTTACAATAAGATAATGAGCTTATTTTAATGTTTATTTGTATTAGATATAGTTTTGAATGCAGTGATGATACAAGCACAGTGTAGAGTGAATGTTAGAGAAGTTGTATGACAATAAGATCAAGTATTATGTAAATAAGAGGGTTCTTGATGTAGATGTGAATGTATTTTGGATTTAGTAACTATATGTTTCTATATAATCAATGATTCCACTATAAACTGAATAGTTCTTTTGTGTTGAGTGTATGATGGGTTGTTTGAAGAATCATTCTATGAATAGTTTATAAAAGAAAGGTGATTTTAAGATATGCATGTAAATCTAAGAGAGTAGACATGACTGAGTAAAAGAGTTATATAACTCATCTATAACCAAGGATATCAATGTAAATAGAGTAGTACTCTATATTTTTAGTCCTGATTTGATTGGAGTTGGTGCTCTTGGTTTGAGTAGAGTTGGTGTTCTTGATGTGCTAGTGATTGGTGTTCCTATCAAGATGTGATCAGTGAGATCCTTACTAGTGAGGCATAAGTGTAATCAGTGAGATTTTGGTCAGTGAGACCTAATGATGATTTTTGTGAGGTTGGATAATGGTTTTTCCCTGTTTAGGGTTTTCCACTTTAAATCTTGTGTCATGGTTTCATTTGTATGATTCTATTGTTTTCTATCTTTGGCATGTTGGTATTAACTGATTTTACAACTATTGGGTTGATAAATGAACTAGTTTTATTAGATATTTGATTCACCTCCCCCTCTCAGTGATCTAGATTGTATTCCAACACATAGTTGACTTTCTTTTAGCTCTAACATGTTTACAGGTTTCATCTTCTTCTTTTGACTTCACCCTTCATGCTGATGACTTTTTTTTATTCAGATTTGATGAAACAAAAAGGGTTTGTTGAAGAAATTGTTACTATTCTAAAAATATAAGATATGCTTGATTATCATATTATTAAACAATTATTAATAATTTTCTATATAGAATGTGTTTAGAATCCTGATGGACAAACTAATTGAAAAACATCCACAACTTTCAAATTGTTTCACCTTTTTCAAATCCAAAAGATGTGCCACACTCTATGTTTTTCTGGCTATAGGTTTAAAAAAATTAAATTCCATTTTTTTTTATCAAGTTAGGTTGGCTAGAAAATTACTTTTTAGTTTTTAAAAAAGTCATAGTAAATGATTCATAACTAATTATTTTCTTGGAATTTTTTTTCAAAAAAATATGCATCACATTTGGGCATGAGTCCTTTACTTATTTTTAAAGATTCAAAAAAAAAAATTTATTTTTCTCATACTTAGGTTGGCTGGAATGACACCCACTTTCTTTTTTTTTTTGAAAAATTCAATAGCTATTCCTTGAAATATTAATTTTTCACCATGTAAATTTAGTTTTTTTCAAAAAAAAAAGTAGCCCATTAACTAGATTCAATTCTCTACAAAATTTGTTCTTACATATTTTTCAAATTGTGTAGATAATCCATTCAAATTTTCACATGAACTTTCTTAAGTCTATTTTTTAGTATTTTCATTGCCACTTAGAGGTATTGTTTGGTTCATCATGATCCTGCACTCACCTTAAGATAGTCCACTTGTTTCCTTATATTTGTAGCTCACTTTGTTAAAAAAATTCAAATATACTATAGATTTAAATGGTTTCAATTCATCAAATAGTTTTAGTTTAATTAGGATTTCTATGGCTTAAGTTAGAATTAAGTGTTTGCTCTTTTAATTGAAATTTTAGTGCATTGATTTGGGTATAGAAGAAGGATTTAATTGATTCAAATTTTTTTTTTGCATGCATGTGCTTTTATCTTCTAGTTTCCATTATCATCACATTTAATTATAAAAGGGAATACCAAATACTTTTGTCAATTGTAGGATTGCTTCTTCTTGTCTTCTTTCATGTATGTTAGTTTAATTAGGATTTCTATTTCATTGTTTATATACCATAATTATTTAAATGGTTAAAGTGTGTGCATTTCCAATGATGCAACAAAATCATGCTAAGATTAATGGTTTAGGTGTAAACAAGTAAGTTATTCCCCTTTACCATTTAGCCTAGATGTTCACATGTTGATGCCCCCATTAGATATGAATATAATACTATGTGTACATTTAGAAGGCCTATGATTTACTTATATTGTTGAGATTTACTTAAAAAATTAGGCAAATCTAATAGTCCTCATTGGTTGATTATTGATAAATGACCATGGTTTGAATTCTAGGAGAAATATGTGAGAGAGAAAGTCATTAGCTATGTGATCCTTTGAATGACACATGTGGCCACCTCTGTTTTGATAGAGAATATGACTGACCATGGGGGAAAAATCGTTACAGGATTGCAATAAAACATATTACAATTAAACAAGACAATCACCTATAGTGTTATGTTTACCTATGGAGTTATTGGTTGATGTTATAATCCTAATACTCTTTATTTCTAATTATAATAATGATAAGAACTTGTGGCATGCTTAACCTTAATAACTACATTTATTAGTCTATTATTCCTTAAGGTAACTTAGTTAGGATGAAGGGTTGTGTCTCTACACATTTATGCATATAAATAAGGAAGAGAGAGACTCTCCCAAGCATCATATCTTCTAATATTGAAATAACATATTATTTTTTAATTATTGGAGGTAACCCCCTCTAAGTGGTCTATTATTTTACTGATTTTTATATTTATTTCCAAGAAACATCATTTTTTTTTTAATTCATGGGTAAACGCTTTTGACTGGAGCTATGAACCGGTTACAATTATCAGGTGGGCAGGGGGGAGACTGGACCTCGTGACCATCTTTACCGCAACGGAATTACTTAGCCAATCGAGCCAGGGCCCCTGCCCATTTCCAAGAAACATCATAAGAAGTGGTAGCAAAGTATGATTTTTTTCCACCATAACTTTCAAACATTGTAAATTTAGACTTGATATTTTCTAGGTTTTGAGGTATGTAGTAAATAAAGTTTCAGGTTAAAAATAACATTTATATCATATGTTTTGTGCAAGTTATTTTAATTTATGGTTTTTCATTAATTGGTTCTTCAAAACACAAATTTTGGAGTTTTTTAAAACTTTTTACATTATTGGAAGTCTTATGAAAAACTAGGTTGGGTTCATTCTTTGTAATTTATTATTACAGATAAAATACATTTCACAATTTAATAGTCAAAGTTAGGTCAAAATATTTTATTATTCTACTCGACAAGCCAAAATTTTGAGAATTTCAAATTTTTTTTTACATTTTTGGAAATCTTATGAAAAATTAGGCTAGGTTCATTTGTAATTTATTATTAGAGATAAAATACATTTTATAATTTAGTAGTCAAAGTTAGGTCAAAATATTTTATTATTCTACTCTATAGGCCACAATTTTGAAAAATTTTAAAATATTTTTACGAAACTTTTTACAATTTTGGAAATCTTATGAAAAATTACACTGGGTACATTCTTTGTAATTTATTATTAGAGATAAAATACATTTCATAATTTAGTAGTCAAAATTAGGTCAAAATATTTTATTATTCTACTCTACAGGACACAATTTTGAGAATTTTTAAAATATTTTTACATTTTTGGAAAGATATTGAAAAATTAAGAGGGGTCATTTCTTTTACAAAAAAACAATTCATTAATTTAGTGGTTGAATCTTGGTCAAAAAAATGAACATCAAATTCAATAGTCCATGTAAAATTTTATGGTCACAACTTACACTAGATACTATCCTCCCTTAATAAAACAAAGCTAGAGTAAAATATACATACACATCATAATCCATGTAAAATTTAGGATTTAAAGACTTTTCCACAAAATTTAATCCAAAGACCCTTATTCTCCACCACCTAAAATTGAGGGTAAAATTCCTCTAGGTTGTGAAATAGTGGTACATTTTATTAAGGATAATTTGTTTGACCCATTTGCATCATCTTTAAATAAAGGTTTGGATAATTTTAAATGTATGCAGTTACCAACATGCAAGGGTCTCAAGACCACATGCTACAATAACATGGCCTATATTATAATTGAAAATAAAAATATTTTCTAACTCTAAAATCCTGCAAGATGGAGATCGAAAAAAGCCTCTATCTTCCCCACTTTACTTCTTATCTTGCCTTTCTCCTTACTTTTGACTTTCCTTCTCCTATTCTTTTTGGGAAAGTCTATCCCTTTTAGGGACCCAAAGAGTCTAGCTATATCTTTCCCACTCAAGGGATTTCAAAATTTGAAATTTGGTAACAAAACTTTCGAGAGCCATAACTTTTGAACCAAGTGTCCAATTGACAAGCCGTTTGATGCATTGGAAAGCTCATGAAAAACTAAATTTCCAAGGAAATTTGGATTTTCGACCATTTTTTCAGGCTTGTACAAGACATATACGTGCCTCAAATTTAATTTTGAAACTTTTTATAGGGGTTTTTGAAAATGGAAACTTTAATATCTCTCAAACCATAAATGATATTGAGATGATTTATTCATTGTTGGCTTAATTTTATAGTTCTTCTTCTCGGGATAAATTTTCAGGTCCTTACATGTATAAATGCAAACTTGCTAAAAGTAGTAGGTTACTATTTTTAGATTTCTAAAAATTTTGACTATCTTGAACCACTGAGAATGTTAACTGAGACTCCAACACAACTAAACAACAAAAGAAATTTATTTTTGGGTGATGCAAGATTATCCTTACTCCACTGGATTCTCTTGCATCAAACACCCAGGGTAATTTGAGAAATGACCTTGTCACTGTTGGAAAGAGACACTATGTGGCTTCATGAGTGTTGTCATTGATGGCAACAAAGTCCATCCCACACATCCGTAGGACATGATATGACCATACCAGAAGATAGACTGAAGTGTATCCTGGTTCGGTAAGCAAGAACAGAGTATGTAGCAAGGTTCGATAGCCAGGTCCAGATCTCTCAGAGGAAGTATCTCAGTAAATGTGGACTTGGGAAAGTCAAGTTGAGTACCTTGACTAATATATTCTAGAGATTGAGCCTCCGGTAATGTAAGAGTGAAAAGATATGAACACCTAAGTGTTGGGTTCCTATTTGGTAGAGTAGATTGAGGAAGAACTGACCGGCAGAGCATCAGACCTTAATCCGGATGAGATATTGATGATGATCAAGTTTCTTGAGGTATCATTCATGATTGGATGACATGATTGATGACTTCTATAAGAATCTCCTTGATACGCATCACTTGATAAGCAAGGATTCAGCCGACATATCAGAGTTTGGGAAAATATTGACTATTCTAGATGCTGACTAGAAAGGTGTTGAAATCATTGGTGCGGATATATATACCAGATGGATTTGGATGTGAAGGTGTTGTGGTGTGTTGTGTTGTGCGAAGAAAAGCAGAGAGTAGTGTGGAAGTAGCAATAAAGGTCTGGTATGTGACAGAACAACAGCACTAAGGCAGAAGAAGAATGAAGTGCAGTAGATCAGTGTATTGAGCTTAACCAGAACTGAACCTAAGTACATGTGGATGCTTCTCATCAGTTCAAGTATCTAGTTTACTTCCATAAACTATTGTAGGCAATGAGCCTCTTGTGAGCAGTGTGCTCGGGTAGTGAGCCCTAATTGGCAAGTGCCATTTTGTACTATCTTATTCTTTTAATAGAGAATACAATCTTGGGTTAATCACCCCGTGGTTTTTTTCCTTAACAGGGTTTTCCATGTCAAAAATATTGTGTCATGTGTGTTGAGTTTATTCCTACCTCCATTGTTATGTATGCTGATATGATTTGATATTGCTCTAATTGTTAAAGAAGAAAAGAAAGTCAAATAATTAAGATAACTGATTCACCCCCCCTCTCAGTTATCAACAATTGGTATCAGAGCCAAGTTCCTCTTAATAGAGCCTAACAGCTTGAGGAAGATCTGGGAATCTCAATAAATATGTATGGAATGAGGGAACAACTTCAGTCTGCCCTAGATTATCTTGAGCAATCTCACTCCGAAGTCAATGAATTAAAGGAAAGACTCAAACAAGCTGATGAATTCATAAATGAACTAAAAGAGAAACTGAGTATCTCTATGAAAAAGAGAAAGGAGCTACTTCAACAGTTAGCAAGTCAAAGTGAAGCCAATAATACTGATGAAGATCTGAATGAGAAGAACAAGTTATGTGAGAAACTATCAAATAAGATCATTATGGTAAGACATGAAATGGAATCAGGAGTTATGAAATTCACTCAAGAAATTGAAGAGAAAAGGAAGGCTGAAGATAATCTAAAACAATCTCTCAAGGAGAAATTGGAAGACTACCACAAAATGGATAGAATAATCAGGCATTTGGAATCTGATCTTGAAGAAGCTAGAGATAATGAAGAACAACTTGAGAATTAGATTGACACTCTTAAAAGGGATCTTCAAACAACAAATGAATACAAAGAGAAATTCAAGATAAGCTCTGCTCAACTTGAAGTTCTTCTTGAAAGCCAAAAGAGGGTAGATGATAAACAAGGCTTGGGGTATAAGAAAGGTGAAAGCTCTAGATCCAGTCAGAAGAACTCTGGATCAGGAAATCTAAGGAACAGGCCTACAAGACCTCCGGTAAGGCAACCTAATGCTCAAAGATATCCATCCTTCAATGGATACTGCCACAACTGTAATAACTTTGGTCATAAAGCAAATCAGTGCAGAAGAAGAATGAATCAGACTAATTCATCCTTCTCCGGACAGTGTTTCAATTGCAAAAGGTATGGTCACAAATCTCATGAGTGTACAAATATGCAAATAAACAATTCATTCAATGGTAGATGCTTTGCATGCAATAGAATGGGACATATGGCTAATCAATGTAGATCAAGAGGATATCAGTCAAATATGCAATAGATCTGGTCATATTGCCAAATTCTGCAGAAGCAAGAATCATGATAAAAAGGGTCTGGTACATCATAATCAAAACCAAGACAAAGGAAAAGGAAAAGTGAATGCGGATGAAATTCAAAGGGAAATGAACAAGATTTGGGTGAAGAGGAGTATAGAAAATGTTGAGGATGGATCCACACCTGAATCTGGTGCTGATATTCCTTTCAGAAACTAAATAGATGGGCTCTGACTCAGGGGAGTCATAAAAGAAAACAATTTCCCCCAGCTAGTCAATTGGTGCCTAAAATTGGCACATGGAAGGTTATAGATTAAAAGGCTCTCAGATAAACATCTAAATAACCCTTGGAAAAGGTATGGAAGATCTGCAAGAAGTTTAGAAGAGGTTAATCTTCCAAGATTGATCTGGTTAACAGTCATCTAGTAAGAAGCAGGATTTTAACAGTTAGATCCGGTATAATTCAAAATTGAGGAATCTTAATTTGCGGATAGATCAAATGGTTGGTGAAAGGAAGATAGATTGTCATTAATCATTGAGAATAACTCTAAGTGTATCTCAGTGATCTAGAAAAGATCTTTTTTAGAACAAGGAGAACAAGGCAACCAGAATGACTTAAGTTTTGCATTTATTGCAATATGGAATTAGGGTTTGCTAAGAGATAAAAGGGTTCATTTTCTCATCATTTTCATATTTGCATTAGTGAAAAGATAAGAAGAGCTCTGCAAACAAGTTTTCTTCATCTCTCTCAAGGATCAATCACAGAATTCAAGTCAACCAGCGATCTTTTCATCTCATTTCATGAAACTTAAAAGCATAAAAGGTATTTTTCATTCTTGAGATCTCTCTCTGTATCTTTTTAAAGATGGCTACCCCAAATGTTGTGAAAATCATTGATAGGAAGCACCCTAAGTTCAAGAAACATCCATACAAATCCCTAGAAGTCGATCCCCTAGGTGCCTTTTCTAGCATTCCGAATGGGGTTTTACATGTTGAAGACATTAGGGCATACATTCATGTGAACATTGAAGAATTTTGGGAATCCAGGCTGATGGATATCTACCATAAGGAACTGATAGATGATTCATTTGATCTCAAACCCCAATACAAGGCCATCCGAGATAAGCATTTCAGTCAGTACATCCATTTTCCCTATTTTACAGAAGATGAATGGGTCCGGTATGTTCTGAGTAGAATGCATGATAACTTTATGTGGTTAATGAGGCCATTCAAGATAACCAAGGATGCCATCAGGGTAGTTACTAGATTACACTCATCCGGTGGGCTACCTACTCTCAAATCCATCAAGAATCAGACAGTGAGTGAGGCAACTGGATCAAAATTTGATAAGAGAGCAATGACTATAGAAGATATTACTGATCTAGACATCAAATTTGCATCAATTATAATTCGTTATAAGATATATCACTCCAGCAGGGAGAATTCAGTATCTGGAACTGCTGTATATACTACTTATGAAATGTTAAGGAAGAATGCTGACTATGATCTCTGTGAGCTCCTTCTGAACCAACTTTTGGAAAACCTGTAGAAGATAAAGAAGGACAAGAAGAACTCTTTCAAATACGATGGCTTGATACTCTGTTTGTTCTTCTATTATATGAATGAGCTACCCAGATCTAGTGGTTGGATATGGCAAAATGATAGACCTGTTGCCATACAAATCAGGGATTATTTGCATTGACTTGGTGATGCCAAGACACAAAACACAGCACTCTGGGGCTACTTCAAGAACTTTTAGAATATGATGCAAGCCAGAGAGAGAATCCCTAAATCTCTAGTTGAAAAGTATAAGGATATAGTTTGCTTTATGGTAGAAACTGATCAGTGCCTAATAAAGGTAGTGGAGCCAAGGATAGTTTGGATCATGCCAATGGGGTATGAAGTAGATGAAAAAATTGTTGAGCTACATGTTCAACACATGCTAAGTCAACCCAAGGATCCTAAGGCAGAAAGGTTTGGAACCTTTGAAGAGTTGAGTATGAAGATTCATGTGGAGCTAAGACAACCAGAGATGAAAAGAAAAGTGAAAAGAAGTAGAGAATATTGCCAAAAGGTATGGCATTTCGAAAGATGCACTTGATGCAAACAAAGAGAAGATGGAAAAGGCAGAGAAAGAAAGGCAAGAAACTAAGAAAGATAGTGCTCCAGTAGAAGCCCCCTCTCAGACCAGATCCTCTAAGAGCTCTACACTAGCCACTGCTAAGAGCTCAAAGGCATCAAAACTGGAAGCAAAATCATTCGGTAAAGGAGAAAAGAGAACAAAGACAAAGGCTACAAGATCATACACAAGCCTCAAGGATGATGAAGAGACAGAGACAGATGAGGAAGTAAAGAAAATGAAGAAGAAAAAGAAAACTTCCGGTGAACCCTCTACTGGTCAAGACAAGGAAGAGAAGGTAGAAGAATTTGTTGAAAAGCCTACTCTCTGCATTGATGATATAATTAAATTAGTCACTGTGGATGGGAACTTGAAACCAATGACTATGTTTTCTGATGATTATAGTGAAACTGACCAGAAGATCCTGCAAGAAGCTATAGTCAGGTATTTAAACATCTACAACAAAGCATTCATTGAAATTATATCTCTGATTCCTAAAAGTCTAGAAAATGAACTTGAAATAAGAAAGAACAATGCCATGGCAAAAGACCTAGAAATCTAGGAACAGACTGCTATCCAACTTTATCCCTCCATCCTCCAAAGCAAATAAACATGGTCTTCAAAGAGTGCAAGGATGAGTTCCGGAGCAAAGCTAGAATGAATCAACTTATGATTGGAGAAACTGACAAAGTGGCAAAAGAAACTAAAGAGATCCTCAGGAATGCCTATAAAAGATTCAATATTCCTATCATAGAGGACTTAGATGATGAAACCTCTGCCATGGATGACAAAGAAGAATCTATTGAGACAGTGGCAGAAGAGGCAAAGGAGACAAGTGAAGAGATAGCTAAGGACTTAGATTCCCCTGCTCCAGAAGAGGAAGTCCATGAAGAAGCACACATCTCTCCTCTGGTTTCTCCAGCAGACTCTGGATCTAAAGGAGAAGAAAGAGTAGAAGAGAAGATTAGTCAAGAAGCAGAGGAGAAGGGAAGAGAAGAAGGTCAAACATAGAAGACCACAAATGACAGTGCTAAGGCTACATAAGGGAAGAAAACTCTATCTCTGGCAAGAGACACTACAGAAACTATCAAAGACTTCTTGACTAAAGAGATGATGGAATTTGATGAACTAGAACTGCTTCAAGGGCCATTCAATTTTGATTCCCTCTCCCCGGTTCAAACCATGAAGCTAGCATCCTTTACTCAAGCAAAGGCAAAAGAAAAACTTCTGAAGTCTCACATGGAAGACTGTGAGTTCATAGAAATTGCATCCGGTGTATTGGACAAAATCATGCCATCCTTCCAAAAGGATCCTTCAGCCTCCACATCCGGTAATCTAAAGTCTCTTGTAAATTCTGTTCATACTCATTTTGATTCCTTAGAAAAGTCAGCAGAAGAAAAGGTCTGGAAGGAGTTTTTGGAAAAGAGATTCTCTGAAGGGCAAGGATTAATAACAAATCATAGGAGAGTTATGGATATTGGGATAAAGAGCTTAGAAAATACTCTCAAAGATGGTGGAGAAATGTATAAATTTTGTCTATCCTGGTCCAAGGTAACAAAGGATATTGAGAAGAAAATGAAAGAGCAAGAGGATAAAATGTCAAGTATATCTCAGAATTTTGATTCTCTCACCTCCTCCATAATAAAACAAGAGTGCTAGACTATTGTAGTCTTAAATGAAATAAAGAAGCTTGAGAAGGAGAAGAAAAATAGAATAAACAGGTTAAGTGAACTTAGAGGGATAATTATCCCTAAGTTAGAGACCATGCATGAGGCTCTAACTGATGCTCAGACCACAACCTAGACCAATGATCTGTCAGATCTGAAGAGGGTAGATGCTTTTGCATTTCTATTGAGTGGTCACATCTCAATCTTGGATAGAATGAAGCAGAGTTGGGCAACAAAATTTGTCTAGTTGAAGACAACTTTTGCAGACATTCTTCAATATATGTAAGTATAATATGTATATACTCTTATGTGGTTAAGTATAGTTGGATTTTTGGGATTTTTGGTGTACGGATCCTACCCTTTGCCATTGATGTCAAAGGGGAAGTAAGGAGTGTGAAAAATGAGGGATATAGCTAAGGGGGAGCTCTAGAAAAGTGTACACAAGAATAGATCATCATCCAAGGGGGAGTTTACTATAACACTTAGTCATTTTTCACTAAGTGTTGTCATCAATGCCAAAGGGGGAGATTGTTGGCAAGAGACACTATGTGGCTTCATGAGTGTTGTCATTGATGGAAATAAAGTCCATTCCACACATCCACAAGGCATGATATGACCATACTGGAAGACAAACTAAAGTGTATCCTAGTCCGGTAAGCAAGAATAGAGTATGTAGTAAGGTTTGACAGTCAGGTTCGGATCTCTCAGAGTAAGTATCTTAGTAAAGCGTGGACTTGGAAAAGTCAAGTGGAGTACCTTGACTAATATAGTCAAGAGATTGAGCCTCCAATAATGTAAGAATGAAAAGATATGAACACCTAAGTGTTGGGTTCCTGTTTGACAGAGTAGACTGAGGAAGAACTGATCGACAGAGCATTAGACCTTAATCCGGATGAGATATTGATGGTGATCAAGTTTCTTGAGGTATCATTCATGATTGGTCGACATGATTGATGACTTCTATAAGCATCTCCTTGATACGCATCACTTGATAAGTAAGGATTCAGCCGACAGATCAGAGTTTGGGAAAATATTAACTATTCCGGATGCTGATTAGAAAGGTGTTGAAATCATTGATGCAGATATATATACCAGATGGATTTGGATGTGAAGGTGTTGTGGTGTGTTGTGTTGTGTGAAGAAAAGTAGAGAGTAGTGTGGAAGCAGCAATAAATGTCTAGTATGTGACAGAATAGCAGCACTAATGTAGCATACAATATACACTCAGTAGAATTGTGCCATTAAACATATGAGAGAAAAAGATTTGGAAGCTAGAACATAAAAATAACTTCTATTCATCAACTCTACTACTACAATGAGAGAAAACTCTCTTATATCCAAGAAAACAAAAAAAATAAAAAAATTACCTTTTTTGGCAAATTTTGACAATTGTTAGATTTTGCCATTTTAGGTAATTTTACAATCATATCTTGAGAATCCAATTTTTTCCCAAAAAACTCATAAAGCTAAGGTAGGACGAAAAACCAACTAACATTCTAAATTCGAAACATGAGTTTCAAGTTATTAAAAAAAGCAACTTTTAAAAAACTAGAAAAAAACACTAATTTGCCATTTTGAGGGGCAAGATGAAAGTTTCAAGCCCTGAAAAAGTGCCAAGACGAGGTCCAACCAACTAGGGTGGGTTGGGAAACCACTGGTGACCTCATAACGCATCCACCTATAAAATTTTGTAGAAAACCCACATCTGAGAGTCCTTGCATCATTCTCCTTTGGTTGAAAAGAATGCAGCTCCTGTAAGTGAGTGTCTTCAAACTGCTGCCATTTGACTGGATCTAACCTCTGCACTTCCCACTCTATAATCCATGTGCTATCTATTGGTGGCAATCCTTCCCACTGTACTAAATACTTGTTGTAATGCCCTTGCCGAGTGTAGATAGTGTTCTTATCAAGAACCTGTGCAATCTTTTCCTTCTTCTTATGGGGAATGTGGTTGTTCCATGCCACCTCTGGTTGACTATCTGCAGCATCATCCTCACCATGGAATGCATATAAATCAGAAATATTAAACATAGGAGAAATATTGAGATCATCTGGTAAACTAACCTCATATGCATTATCATTGATCTTCTTTGTAATTCTGCAAGGACTATTTTTCCTGTACTTCAATTTGTGATATGTTCTAGTAGGAAACTGCTCTTTTCTCAAATATACCATCACTAAGTCACCTTCACTGAATGTCTGATGTCGCCTGCTAGTATCCACTAAATTCTTTTACCTCTCAAAACTGTCCTACAACTATTGTCTCACTTCTTTCTGCAACTGTTGAAGGTGTTCTGCAAATGCTTCCCCATCATCACTGACCCTATCTTTCATTGGTAGCTGTATCAAATCTAGAACACCCTGAGGATTCCTATCATACACAATCTGGAAAGGGGACTTTCCCATTGATCTATTAACAGAACTATTATAGGCAAATTCAGCCTAGGGTAATGCCAAATCCCATTGTTTTGGCTTTTCTCCAACAATACACTTCAACAAATTTCCCAGACTCCGATTGACAACCTCTATTTGCCCATCTATTTGAGGATGATAGGCACTACTAAACTGTAACTTGGTCCCCATCTTCTTCCATAAAGTCCTCCAGAAATGATTGAGGAATTTTGTATCCCTCTCAGAGGTAATAGTCTTTGGAACACCATGTAGTCGAACAACTTTTGAAAAAATATCTCTACTACCCTCATTGCATCATTATTTTTTTTACAGGTAATAAAATGAACCATCTTGGAGAACCTATCAACAACTACAAAAATGGAGTCATTACCTCGTTGAGTATGTGGAAGTCCCAACACAAAGTCCATGGTGCAGCTGGTACTGGTAAGGGCATATACAACCCTGTATTCTGTGAATGTCCCTTAGCCACTTGGTAGATTCTACACCTTGTTACATACTTAGTTATATCCCTTTTCATCTTTGGCCAGTAATATTTATCTTCTATCAAGGCTATTGTCTTGTCCTTGCCAAAATGTCCAGCCAACTCACTACTATGAAATTCTCTGATAATGTTTTCCCTCATAGAGCCAGCTGGTATGCATAGTTGTTTTCCTTTAAATAGATACCCATCTTGCATAAAATATTCACCCCTAAAGTGATCCAAGTTACTAGATACTGGTGCCTTCAATTATTCCACAATCTCCCAAAAATCATCATTAGACTCATACAAATTTTTTATGGCATCAAACCAATCGCCTCAGTTTCCATTGTGGTCAAAAGTGCAACATGCCTACTTAATGCATCTACAACTTGATTTTGTTTTCTAGACTTATGCTTCAACACAAAGTTATAACCCTGCAAGAAAGAGACCCACTTGGCATGCCTACTATTCAACTTTTTCTGTGTGTTCAAGTACGTCAGTGCAATATGATCTATAAACAATACAAACTCCTGGGGAACTAGATAATGTCTCCAATGCCTCAATGCTTGAACAATTGCATAAAATTCTAAATCATATGTAGAATAATTCTTTCTCACTTCATTCAGCTTTTCACTAAAGAAAGCTATAGGTTTTCCAGCTTGGCTAAGAACATCACCTATTCCCACATGGGAGGTATCACATTCTACGTCAAATACCTTATCAAAATTTGGCAATGCAAGTATAGGTGCTTCTGTTACCTTTTGCTTCAAGTACTTAAAGCTCTCCTCAGCATCCTTGGTCCATACAAACTCCCTTCCTTTGGCGCAATCTATTATAGGAGCTACAATACTAATGTAATTTCGAATGAACTTTCGATAGAAAGTGGCCAAGCCATGAAAACTTTTTACCTCTATGATGCTGCTTGGACAAGGCCATTCTAGAATTGCCTTGACCTTTTCTGGATCCATTCTGACACCATCTTTAGAAATGACAAAGCTTAAAAAAACCAAACTATTTTGCATGAACCTACACTTTTTTAAATTGGCATAGAGCTTCTCCTTCCTTAACACACCAAAGATGATCCTCAAGTGTTGTAGGTGCTCTTCTTTGCTATTACTAAATACTAAAATATCATCAAAATAAACTACCACAAACTTACCAATGTAAGGGCGTAGTATAGTGTTCATCAATCTCATAAATGTGCTAGGTGCATTTGATAACCCGAATGGCATAACCATCCACTCATATAATCCGTCTCCAGTCTTAAAGGCTGTCTTCCACTCATCCCCTTCTCGAATCCAGATTTGTGGTAGCCACTTTGTAGGTCGATCTTGTTGAAATATTTGGCCCCTGCAAGGACATCCATCTTGTCCTCCATACGAGGTATAGGAAACCGATACTTGATGGTAATCTTATTAATTGCTCTGCTATCAGTGCACATCCTCCATGTTCCATCTTTTTTTGGGGTTAACAATGCAGGTACAACACATGGGCTCATGCTCTCTCTCACCGCACCTTTACTTATGAGTTATGTTACTTGCTTATTCATCTCTGCATGTTGTGTTGGATTCATCCTATAAGCTGCTTGGTTGGGTAGAGTTGCTCTTGGAATGAAATCAATATGATGCTTAATATATCTCTTTGGCGGTAGACCATCAGGTAATTCATTAGGTAAAACATCAACAAATTCTTTCAATAGCTCTACTACTTCTAGGGGAACTGAAATGTCTTCCTCTTCACCTTTTTTCACTACTAATGCATAGAAACACCCTATCACCTTCATTTATTTGACAAGATCTCTTTCAGACAACATGGTCTCACCTTTTCTTTCATCCTTGAGAGGCAATAAAATCACCTTAGAGCCATCCTTCCAAAAGGTGTATGTGTTTTTCTCTCCATCATACATAACTTTTCTATCATACTGCCATGGCCTTCCCAATAACACATGACGGGCATCCATTGGGACAACATCACACCATATCTCATCCTGATAGATCTTCCCTTTGCTAAACTTAATTAGGCATCTTTTATCAACAGTGACTTCATTTGCCTTTTTAAACCATGCAATGCGATACGGATGAGGATGTTTTTCGCAGTGTAAATTCAATTTTTCTACCATTTCTTTAGAAACCATATTTTCACAACTACCTCCATCAACAATAACTTGACATACTTGCCACCTAAAGTGCATCTGGTTCTGAAGATATTGGTTCAAAGCCATGAACCATCAGATCTTTGGCTTGTGTTTTCTCCTTCTCTAAAATCACCATTGCTCTTCTCATCATGAGACTTTCTCCCACATCTGGTGGAATCTCTAGTTCTGTCCCTTCCACTTCATGCTGCATTTGAATCATGTTCACCCTAGGTTGTCCTCGATTTCTTTCTTGCATGTTATAATTTGAGCATTCAAATGCCCTATGACCTTCTTCTCCACATCTGAAACAAGTGAAAGGCCTTTTCTAGTTTTCCCATCCTCTATCGCTACCATAACCTCTACCTCTTTGAAATCCCCTTCCTCGTTCTTGATTTAGAGGATCTTGTCGAGTGTCTACTTGTTTTTCCAATCCATAGGATGACTCTCCCTTACCATAATTTGAACCTCCTCAAAATGGGGTTGATGTACCCCTTCTTCCTCCTCTATTCCTCTGATGGTACTGTCTGTTTTGTTTTTCTTCAGCCTTTAGAGCTAATTGGTAAGCCTCTTCCATACTGTTGAGTCGATGCATGCTCAATTCATCTTGAATAGAAAATTTCAGGCCATTCACATATCTAGCATCCATCTATTCATCAGTTTCTTAATGGTCTATACATATAGATAGTGTATAAAACTCATTTGTATAATCTTGCACAGAAGAGAGGTTCTGCTTTAAATTTTGAATCCTATGAAAAAGGGTTTGCGCTTAATCTATGGGCAATTTTTTTTCTCTCAACTTCTTCTCTATTTTATTCCATGTCTTGATCTTATCCTTGCCTTTCCTTGTTCATTCCTTTTGAAGATGATCCCACCAAATCATTGCATGACCCTTTAATTTGGTGCATGCAAATTTTACCTTCTTCTCCTCTGTCATGGATTTCTATTCAAAAAATTTTCTCATGTCATTCAACCAGTCTATCAACTCCTTTGGTTTAAGGCTACTTGCATAATCTGAAACATCTACCTTGATCCCTTCATTTTTCCCTTCTAAGGCCCTGAGCATCCTCTCTTCAAAACTCATGCCTTCTAATTCTTCTTCTTTATGTTCTATATCTTGATTTGCACCTCGTCGACCTATCTCTTCATCAGATTCATCTCCTCCTCTACCCAGTCTTTGGTTTTCCATCCGTGTTGTAAGTTCTGCTATTTACCTTTGCAGATTTTGCATTTCTCTATGCATCTGGGCAAGACTACCTCTTCCTCTTCCTCTCCCAGCCATCTTCCTGCTTTGATACCAGATGATGTAGCACACAATATACACTCAGTAGAATTGTGCCATTAAACATATGAGAGAAAAATATTTGGAAGCTGGAACATAAAAATAACTTCTATTCATCAACTCTGCTGCTACAATGAGAGAAAACTCTCTTATATCCAAGAAAACAAAAAAATTAAAAAATTACCTTTTTTGGTAGATTTTGACAATTGTTAGATTTTTGCCATTTTAGGTAATTTTACAATCATATCTTGAGAATCCAATTTTTTCCCAAAAAACTCATAAAGCTAAGGTAGGACGAAAAAACAACTAACATCCTAAATTCGAAACATGAGTTTCGAGTTATTAAAAAAAACAACTTTTAAAAAACTAGAAAAAAACACTAATTTGCCATTTTGAGGGCCAAGATGAAAGTTTCAAGCCCTGAAAAAATGCCAAGACGAGGTCCAACCAACTAGGGTGGGTTAGGAAACCACTGGCGACCTCATAACGTATCCACCTGTAAAATTTCATAGAAAACCCACATCCGAGTCAAAAGTTATGACCTCCGGAAGTCCCTGCATCAAGCACTAAGGCAGAAGAAGAATGAAGTGTAGTAGATTAGTGTATTGAGCTTAACTGGAACTGAACCTAATGACATGTGGATGCTTCTCACCAGTTCAAGTATCTAGTTTACTTCCATAAACTATTGTAGGCAGTGAGCCTCTTGTGAGCAGTGTGCTCGGGCAGTGAGCCCTAATTGGCAAGTGCCATTTTGTACTATCTTATTCTTTTAATAGAGAAAATAATCTTGGGTTAATCACCCCATGGTTTTTTCCCTTAACAGGGTTTTCCATGTCAAAAATATTGTGTCATGTGTGTTGAGTTTATTTTTGCCTCCATTGTTATGTATGTTGATATGATTTGATATTGCTCTAATTGTTAAAGAAGAAAAGAAAGTCAAATTAAGATAACTGATTCACCCCCCCTCTCAGTTATCAACAGTCACATCTCAAGTGTTTGAGTAAAACCTAAATGGTAAACCTCTACCTTAGACAACCATGAAGAATCTTCAATATGCCTTCTTTTTCACTTAACCATATATTCTTCGTATTGCTTGTTCTTGGTAGTTCTTCCCACATGGCTATCCAGGATTTCTTCTATCTCCTTCTCTAAAGTAGGTGCCAATATACTCCACTATTCTTCTATTGGTCCATCCTCTGTGCCACCTTCATGATACTCTATTAAATTAGAAATTTTGAACATAGGGGAAATGTTGATTTCACTCAATAGGTCTACCTTGAATGTATCTTTTGAATCATGCTTCTTTAGGATCTTGCATCGTCCAAATTTCTTCATCTTCAAATTATTATATGTCCCCATTAGAAACCTTTCTTTCCTTAGGTGAACCATGACTTCATCACCAACCTTGAATTTCTTAAACTTTTGATTCTGATCTACCTTAGCCTTGTACTAAGAGTTCATTTTATTAATGTGTTGTTGTACTCCTTCGTGCAAGCTTTGTAGGTGCTCTACAAAGTATTTAGCATCAACACTACTCTTCACCCCTCTGTCTTCTTTCTCAACTTAGAAGCGTTTCTCATAATACTCCCATATACAGTTTGGAATGGGGATTTTCCAGTACTCCTATTGACAAAATTGTTATATGCAAACTATGCCTGTGGTAATATCAAATCCCATCGCTTGGACTTATCTCCTAATAAGTATCTCAGAAGGTTGCCCAAACTTTGATTCACTATATTTATCTATCCATCAGTTTGTGGATTATGTGCATAGCTAAACTTCAACTTAGTCTTAAACATCTTCCATAAGGTCCTCCATTCTCCATCCTTCTTTGGTGCTAGTAATGTAGGTACTGCACATGGACTTAGGATCTCCCTTATCAGTCCTTTCCTTAATAGCTCATGAACTTGTCTATTCAACTCTTCATTCTCTGTAGGAGTCATTCTATGGGCTACCTTATTAAGCATACTGGATCTTGGTACCAAATCCATTTGGTTACTTATCTTCCTCACTGGTGGTAAACCTTCTAGTACATTATCAGAAATAATGTCCTAAAATTCTTCCAACAGATCTGTGACTTCTACTGGTACATTTTCACATTTCTCCTAGTTGATCTTATGAATAAATACAAAGCATAGATGCTTGTGCTTTATACCATCTAAAAATTTCATTCCATCTAGGAAGCAACTTCTGGTAGTACTACATACATTTTCTTCCACCTCCTTCAAGGGCTTCAACTTACGATGAACTCCATCCTTTGTCAGGGAATACATGTTTGCATGTCCATCATGGATAGCACACCTATCATACTACCATGACCTTCCTAATATCATATGACATGCATCCATTGGTAGGATGTCACACATCACCTCATCATAGTAGTCTCCAATCTTGAACTTGACTAAACATTGCTCATTGACCAAAGATCTATATTCCTTCTACAACCATGCAATCTAATATGGATTGGATGCCTTCTCCTCTTTAACTTCAACTTGTTAGAAATCTTGTCTGGGATAAGATTATTAGTGCTTCCACTGTCAATAATAATATCACAACACTTACCTTCATAAATGCATCTTGTACAAAATAAACTCTTCCTCTGATTTGGTTCTTTCTCCTCATTTAACACACTAGTAGAATTTGGAAAATAAATGACTACGTGACTAACACTTTTAGTCACAACAACTAAAAATGACTAAATTCTAATCGTTTTTGCAACACAACTATAAATGACTAAATAAATAACTAATCTGATCATCATAAGTGACTAATTGTATCATAAGTGGAAAATTAAGTGGAAAGTAATAAAAAATAAAGTGAAAGACTTAGTTTTTTTGGGGGCGCCAAATAATGAAAAAGAGAATTTTTAGTTGAAGTGTCTATTGAGCGGGATTTTTAGTTTGTTGGTTGGAAGAAGTCCAAAGATTTTTTTAGGTATGGCATAGAACCAGTAGTTGGTTGCACCATAATCTATCCATGTTGTTGAGAAGATATGGGATAAAGGCACATTGAGTTTGCTTTGAAGAAACCTTTCTTTGTTGGCTTTGAATTTATCCACACAATAGAAATTCACAAGGGTTTGAAGACTTGTTGTATGCTCGAGGAGATTGTCCAAGGTTTTGAGGATAGATCATGCCCACGTTGAGATAATATTCAAGATTTTCTTGGAATCCTTCATCCTCACATCTTTCTAGATATACTCTATGTCGTTAGGGTTTATAGTTTTGTTTGAAGTTGCGAGGAAGATCTTGCTTGTCTCTTTTCATTTGATGATGACTCTTTGAAGATTTGTCATGACTATCTTATTTCTTTTGCTAACTGTACCCTTTTCTACATCTTGTAACTATCTGGGTTGTCTCTTTACAATCCATACTTGTACTATAGTAAAAGGCATCCTAGTATTGAATGATTTGATATGGTTGTCTATTGGTTCTTCCTGCCATGAATATCAAGGCATGGAATGTCAATGTAACTTAAAAGCTCACTGCGGAACTTCACATCTAGTTACAAGATAGAAACAAAAGAGAAACATAGAAAACCTTTATCTTTTGCCCAATTTCTTCTCAAAAAATATGAATAAAAGAAGGAATATCTTTGCACTTGGCACAACACAATAGCCTTGCTACAAACCTTCCACTATGGCCTTAAATCTCCCATAGTAAGTAACTCATTGCATTCATCAGTAACCATGCAAAGGTAAGGAATGACAAGATTGAAAACCTTTGAATGTAGACTCTTTTACCTATCTTTGTAAACACTAAAAACAAAAGATGTGCCCATCTGCACACTGTTTGTCCAAATAAAAATTTCATGTAACAAAACTCATATTAAATAGTCTTAGCCACAACAGGGTATTCCTCATTTACACTTCTTGCTTTTATTCCATTGCATCCATCTAACATGCACTAGTTTTAGTATAGCTTGCATCCCAAGAAGAAACACCATAACCCCTGACTACCATTTGTATGTGAAAACCTTGTCACTAGAAGTTTGACACTATTTTCATGAGAAGTACTTGAAGAGAAACAATTGTACCCCTAGCTATTTACTATCATTGAAGTAAAGCCCCCACTTGGTGCATGCCCTTGATCATAGCATGTTCATTCAAAACAGCTACCATTGTTATGACTGGGAGTTTTTTCTTATCTCTGTGACTTCTTACTGAAGAATTGATTCTCAACCTTCTTATATTCATAAATTTTGCTTATCGTTAAAAACATTGTACATATATTCTGTAAGCACATTCAAAATACCTACACTACTTCACATCCATATACAAGACTAATATGAATCATCATATTAACTGTTATATAAGCTTCACAAGCTACACACCATACAACTCATACAAACTTATAACATCTTTTCTCAAGCGAGTACTAAGAATGCATCACCAAAAATCAAAGAATATGAGAGACAAAGAGCATTTTTTCCTTTTAAGTCATTGATAAAGCTTTAAGGGACAAACAAACATGTCACTCTCCTTATCATCCATATGCATGGTTCTACTTTGATTAGAAACTACCAATTCCTTACTGATTATAGTATTTCTCAGGCCCTTGTTGAGTTCTTTGGGACCCTTTCTAGAGAGTGGACGTTGGAGTGCATGAAAGATCTCCTTCTTGTCAACCTGAGGGGAAATATCCAAATAATTATCCAGGTAAAAATTGTGCACCTTTTATTAATTTCAAATTAGTAATGTTGGCTTTAGATGACATTGACAATTGCTCTCTTATTTTTTATATTAACTTCTCAATGAATATCCCTGCAAGGCCTTTATTAATGTCCATTAGTCTTTACCTTCACAAGGCTCTAGCATCTACTGGCTGCCCTTGTCTCACTATCCTCACAGTCTCCTTCACACTATTTCTAAATACTATCTCAGACTTGTCATTCTTACATACCGGCCTATAGGGTTTGTCAGTAGTTCATAGTCTTTGACAAACTTGAATGTCTTCTTTTGAATCTATTGTATGCATCCTTCAATGTATTTCTCAGTCTCAAACTATTGATAGCCCTTGCACTGCTGTCACATTTGGATTTAGAAAACCCTGTTGGCAACTTCTTGGTTTGCTAAACTTATGCTTTCTTCTAGTTCTTGTGTCATCTTAAGAGTCAGATACTTTATCAACTTGCCATCCTAATTCACTTACATAAGAGGAGAAATCTAAAGCTTTAGGTACTCTATCAACTTTTCATCCTAATTCACTTACATAAGAGGATAACTCATATCTATGACCCTATCACTAAGCAACCGATCCTCTTTGTTAATCAAGCTTTTTGGTTGGCTCCTCATTATGGTTTGGGTGTGGCCCATTTATCCAATACAATGGTTGTTTTAGTGAAGTGGATTTTAAATGTATACCAAATGTATTTACATTTTATATAAGTTAATGAATATTTTAAAAGTGTTTGGATAATAGTTTTGTGTCATTGCCACTATTTGTCAAGGCACAAGATTGTAGAATTGCTCAAGGAAACAAGTTATATAGGACGCACATCAGCTGTATGAAATAAGAAGAGTGACCATCCTTCGTGAGGTCTTATTTTTAATCCATTGTCAAAGAATTTTAACAAATAAATAGGAAGATAGGTGATGAGGGTAGACCATGTTTTTAGAAGATTCAACTATATTCCACACCAAGTGGGCTGATAAAATTAAAGTAAATTTAAGATAGCTATAAGCTAGATATAGAGTAGTTCATGGTTGAAACAACTATAAAAGACATAAATATATGAAAAAGGTCAATGGAAACCTAGAACACTTCTACAGAGAAGATAGCAATTATTAAAAATGTAGATGGATAGTTGTAAATGGTAGATAATGTAATAAATAAAAAGAGGTAGACAACTAGGAACCCTAAATTGACATAGTTAGATGCTTCTCTTATGTAATTAACATTGAAAACACAGAGAAACACATTTCAATAATATAGTCATATAACAATCAAGCCTTCCCATATTTGAATTGTTTTGCATGTTTTCAAATTTTATATTATCCAGACTCTGATGTACTCATTATGTATATCTAGCACACTACCTAAGGATTAGGTCTTTCCATATCTAAAATTTTCTTTTTCTTTTGTTTTTTTTTTTCTTCAAATTTTAGATTTCTCAATCATTGATATACTCTATTTATATCTATCAAGCCAAGGTACACATTGTGGCTATTTATTAGTTTTTTGCATTTTTAGGTTAGCATTCATTTTCTTCAAAATGTCTGCATTCAATTTTCTACTTTAAAAATTATGTTGTCAATTTTCTGCTGTATAAATTGACTACTATTTCTAATTCATGTTATTCCACCACTATTAAACTACTGATCATAGTAGTGGTAGTTTCTATTTGCATCATTTTACTTTATATCAATTTTCTTGATGGGTAGTGCAACTTGTTTGCATAGAATCCCAATTTGTTGTGGTTGGTCACCCATTATCTACATTATTGATGCCAAAATCAAGTTGCATTTTAGTTCCAACTTATGTAGCAAATAATGAGCATGTACTAGTTATTGATCAAAGCTCTTACAAAATTATGGATCTCAATAATGGTTCCACGGTCCACCTAGCAACTCGGTTTTATCTACACTACTAGGTTTGTTGGTTTCACTTCCTAAACTTGCCAAGGAAATGGATAATGAGTATTCCTTAGGGATATATCCCTGGGATAATAATCCATTCCATGAACTTGTCCACTATCTCCTTGGGTGACACCCCATAGGGGCCTGCCCCTAGGATGGTCCTGCAATATAGGGCACAACCTTAGGGATCTTCCCCTTTGGGTGGACACTCGAGGACACCGTGCCATCATGTCTTGCTAAAAAAGTAAGTATCTTGAAAACAAGTATAGAAAAAATTAAACCTCCAACCTAAAAACATATAAATATGCTAGCCCATACTCTATTGTAGTCTCCAAAATAAGAAGAAAGGAAGAAGAAGAGGAATTCTTTTGTAGACTATAGAAAAAAATCAATTAACATAAAAAAAATAAGAAACAAAAAAGGTGCATATTCCATGAAGATCCCTATGGCCTCAAAGGCTTTAATTTGGGTTTGGTGGTGGGGGTTCCATTCCTCAACCTACCCTGCATCACGACAAGGACCCCTGCTCTAGTTTTGAAAAGTAAAAAAAAAAAGTTTTTGGCTACACCTAATTAAATCCAAAGTAATTCAATTCTATTTGTACTTTTGGTTTGCCAAGTTTCAAGTAATACTACTATAGATGATGTGGAAATAAAATATAATGATCTTAGTGAAGATGATTGTATTTCACACATTTACATTGGTTTTGCAACTTCTTGTAGAGCTCTTTGATAAATTGTATTCTCTATTGAATCTCTTACTTGGGAATATGTTGCATCTCTTGACTGATATTATAAAATGACCCATTAAAATTAGACTGGGATTATCTACTTTTGTTCATTTGATGAATAATTTTGGAGCCTGATGCTCATTTTCAGATGATGATATTGGAGTACTGACAATATTGAGAGGGGGGTGAATCAGTGTTGTATATAAAAACACTTCATTAATTTTTATATAAAACATTAAAATGAGAAAGTAATGATGTTGATCAAAGCTTTCTCAAAGCAAAGAACTGGACATTCAAGTATGAAGGAAAAATAAACCATGCAACAAATGAGACCCTAAGACAAAGATCTCAGGAGTGGAAAACCCTCATGGAGTAGAAAAACCACTCAGTAAATGCTTCACTGGGTTATTCAAAAAACCATGCCTCACTGGCTACAGAAAAATGTCTCACTAATTTTTTATCACTGCCTCACTGGCATAACACAATCACATGAATATAGTAGATAATTTGAATGAATACAGAGGGTTACACTGTTCCTTTACAATCCACTTCTTGACTGTCTCATTATTTGAGACTCAAGAATCAACTATGCAAAACAACTCAAGAAGGTTCTTACATCAACACTCTGTTACCATCTCAATGATAGTGTAAACACACACATACCATCTTGATATCATACCAGGTGTTTACATCTTATGTCTTTTTATACTTTCTCACTACATTTTTTATCTTTCAATAAACAGTTTGTATTTGTAACTGAAACAGTTGAACTGTGTAAAATAGTTTTCTTTTGAACAAGTAACTGATAGAGTAATATGGTTGAATGATGCCATTTGAGCAATTGGTATGAGATCATTACAAGGCTTAACCCATAGGGTTACAATAATCTTCTAACTATCCACCAAACTTCCTTCTCAACAACAGTTAACAAAGTAGTTCATAAACTATTTAGTGTAATAGGAAATGCCTCTTTTTTTAAACTAAAGAAAACAATACAGAGTCATAGTGAAACCCAAGAGTCGATTCATGTGGATGTGACCCTCCAAACCCTAACCACCAACTGTCTCAAAATTGTTTATCATTTTTCACCTTATAACTATTTTTCAAAAAAGGATAAGTGAAGTGTATGTGACAACAAACCCCAACCAAAGATTAAAGAAGGTTTCATAAAATTGTTTCCATGCTTTAGAGTAGTGAAATTGAGCCACCAACCATAGTAAAAAGTCAAAGACTTCACCATACTATCACAACCAAGCAAATGCAAGATCTCTTCAAGAGAGAATCCTAACTGAGAAGCTAAACAAAAACCCAAATCTAAAAATAAAAATTATACTTTCTTTTACTTTACAGTGAACGAACAAACTTTGTTTACCCATTTTTAATAGCTCAAAAACCCTTTAAGGTAAACCATCAAAATGAACTTCCATATAAAACCACAAAGGAAGAGTATCACCTGAAAATGTCGACCAAGGGAAAAATTTGTTGTGGCTTTGAGTTTCAAGAGACCAAGAAAATAACTATCAAGATCACCTTAGACCTTGCTGAAGCTCACTAAGATTCTTTTCCATCATAACTGAATCTTGTAGTCTTTTACATACAAATGAAACCCTAGGCCAAGAGACATTATGTCTCTAAGTTTGACCATACCAAATGAATCTCAAACAAACAATTTTGCATTGTATTCACCCTTGACTAATAGTCCTAGTATGGTCTAAAATGCCTGGTGATAATCAACACAAAACATCAACAAAATACCTACTAAACAAGCTCGATACCTGCTGGGTAGGTTATAAGCTTAAGTGCCCAAAAATGCCTTTGCTCACATTATTATTTTTTGTTTAAAATAAATCAATACCTTTAGATATATTATGCCTTCTTTAGATACAATAATAATCTCCTTCATACAAGAATGATATTAAGAGATGATCAAATGAAATGATATAAAAAGCAAGTATAACCTTTTCCTTCTATCCCATTGGAAAGAGATCATGTCTTTAATCATGCCTTTGTAATATTGAGTTGCAAATCAAAGACAATAATATTTGACTTTCCTCTAATCAAATGGAGATCACCAAGAATGAAGTCCCTTCTAACAAAAAAAATCATGTCAATGATGCCTTTTGAAAGGAAGCAAGTAGGATTTGTGTCCCTTTCATATCAATGACAACCTTAATGAATATTATTTGCATATTGGATCAAGTGTAGATAATCAAGTGCCTTATTCAAGTTAGATTAAACAAGATAGACCGAACAAACTTTGTTTACCCATTTTTAATAGCTCAAAAACCCTTTAAGGTAAACCAACAAACTATATTATTCAAGTTAGAACAAACAAACTTTGTTTACCCATTTTTAATATCTCAAAAACCCTTTGAGGTAAACCATCAAAATGAACTTCCATATAAAACCACAAAGGAAGAGTATCACCTGAAAATGTCAACCAAGGGAAAACTTTGTTGTGGCTTTGAGTTTCGAGAGACCAAGAAAATAACTATCAAGATCACCTTAGACCTTACTGAAGCTCACTAAGATTCTTTTCCATCATAACTGAATCTTGTAGTCTTTTACATACAAATGAAACCCTAGGCCGAGAGACATTAAGTCTCTAAGTTTGACCATACCAAATGAATCTCAAACAAATGATTTTGCATTGTATTCACCCTTGACTGAGAGTCCTGGTATGGTCTAAAATGCCTGGTGATAATCAACACAAAACATCAAAAAAATACCTCCTAAACAAGCCCAATACCTGCTAGACAGATTATAAGCTTAAGTGCCCGAAAATGCTTTTACTCACATTATTATTTTTTGTTTAAAATAAATCAATACATTTAGCAATATTATGCCTTCTTTAGATACAATAATAATCTCCTTCAGACAAGAATGGTATTAAGAGATGATCAAATGAAATGATATCAAAAGTAAGTATAACCTTTTCCTTGTATCCCGTTGGAAAGAGATCATGTCTTTAATCATGCCTTTGTAATATTGAGTTGCAAATCAAAGACAATAATATTTGACTTTCCTCTAATCAAATGGAGATCACCAAGAATGAAGTCCCCTCTAACAAAAAAATCATGTCAATGGTGCCTTTTGAAAGGAAGCAAGTAGGATTTGTGTCCCTTTCATATCAATGACAACCTTAATGAATATTATTTGCATATTGGATCAAGTGTAGATAATCAAGTGCCTTATTCAAGTTAGATGAAACAAGATCATGCCATAGGTTTGAAATCTATGCCAACCACCATAGGGGTCAACAAACTCCCCCTTTGGCATTGATATCAAACAAAGATGATAAATGCCAACTAAACAAATGTTTACCTTTACTACCAACATTTACCAATCACAAATCAACAATGTAGCCACTATATAAGACCAAAGCAATACCACTATTAGCAAGCATGAAAAACTGAGCATGAAAATCCCAAAAACTGTATTATATCCATCAACTGATAAAGACATCTATGAAACAAAACATGAATGCTCATCAGATCAAAAGATCACTATACAATATGCATAAAGAAGCAACTGTAAAACAAACATCACTATACGCCACTGTAACAGTCCAACATCAAGAATCAATTGAAAGCACTTGAGGCACTATATACCACTAGAATCCACTATATATCAATGATCAAGAATCAAGAAATGAAGGCATCAAGAGAACATCATTAAGAGAACATCTATATATACCATTGTACCACTATATCATCTAATTTCTCCCCCTTTTGACAACAATGCCAAAGGTGAAGGAAGAGAAAATAGTACCAGATCTAGTATCAGAAGACCACTATCCTTATCAGTAACAATAGAAGAGATAAATCTATGTATATACCATGCTATCAAGATGAAAACATCAAACTAAGAATCATATCCATCAAAATGCCAACTACCATTGTAAATCCATGATACAAAAACATGAAAAGAGATCACAAGATGATGAAGACTATTAATCACTTATCACATTAATGCATCAACTGACAACATCAGGAATGAAAAATATGCTAAGAAGCTCCCCTTGATACTAAGATCAGAACTATATGATTTTAGAGAATCAAGGGAAAGAACACCAAGTCTATCCCTCAGACCTTCAAATGCTTCTTTTGGGAGTGGATTAGTAAAAATATCAGCCACTTGATCACATGAAGAGACATATTCTAGAGCAACTTCATTGGACATGACTTTTTCTCTTAAGAAATGGTAATGAATGTAAATATGGTTTGTTCTAGAATGCATTACAAGATTCTTAGAAATGTTTATTGTTCTTGTATTGTCACACATAATCTTAAAATGCTTAGATACCTCAACCTGAATGTCTTTCAAGCTTTGAACCATCCAAAGCACTTGAGTGCAACAAGTGACAAAAAAAATATATTCTACTTCAACAGTTGATAGAGATAGAGATTCTTGTTTCTTGTTGTGCCAAGCTACCAATCTAATTGCTAGAAAGAATGCACCTCCAGAAGTGCTTTTCATGTCATCGATACTACTTGCCCAATCAACATCAGTGAAGGCTATCAAATAAAAATCATTGTGTCTTGGATACCATAGGCCATAATCAATAGTACCATTAATGCATCTGAGTATTCTCTTAACAACATTAAGATGTGATTTCTTAGGTGCAGATTGAAACCTAGCTACCAAGTAGCCTACATGATGCTAGGTCTTCTTGTAGTCAAGTACAACAAACTACCTATCATAGACCTGAATAGGGTATGATCTACATCAGGCAAGTCAACATCTTTACCCAACTTATATCCAACTTCCATGGGAGTACCAACTAGTTTGCACTCATCCATTTGAAACCTTTTTAGCATCTCTTTATCATATTTCATTTGTGATATAAAGATGCCCTTTTTAAATTGAGAAACTTGTAAACCAAGAAAGAAAGAAAGTTCTCCAAGCATAGACATTTCAAACTTGGATTTCATAATATTTGGAAAAGTAGAACACAAATCATCATTATTACTACCAAAGATAATATCATCTACATATAATAAAACAACAATGAGTATGTTATCACCTTTAGTCATGTAGTATAAGTTGCTATCGACTAGACTCCTTTTGTGAAACCTTGCGCTTGTAGATGTCTGTCAAGCTTAGAATACCAAGCTCTAGGAGATTGTTTAAGGCCATAAAGTGCCTTTTTTAGCCTGTACACATGATCTTCATTTTTAGTACACACAAACCCTTCAGGCTATTCCAAGTATAATTCCTCTTCAAGATCACCATTCAAAAATGTTGTTTTGACATCCATTTGAAAAACTTTGAAATTTTTGTAAATAGAAAATGCAAAAAAAATTCTTATTGCCTCAAATATAGCTATAGGGGCAAATGTTTCATCAAAATCAATACCCTCAATCTAAGAGTATTCCTTATATACTAATCTTGCCTTGTTTTTGACTACATTTCCCTTATCATCAAATTTGTTTCTAAAGACCCATTTGGCATCAATGACATTTTTATCCTTGGGTCTAGGAACTAACTCCCATGTTTCATTTTTCTCTATCTGATCTAGTTCCTCTTTCATAGCATGAATCCAAGATTCATCTTTACTAGCTTCAACTTGAGTTTTAGATTCAAACTAAGAGAGTAATCATAGATGTACCTGATCACTTGCATTTGAAAGTTTTCTTCTTGTTTGAACTTGAGTAGATTTATCCCCAATGATTTGTCCTTGAAGATGATTTCTTTGCACTAATTTTGAAGGAGTCTTAGATGTTGACACCTTAGGTTTTTCAGGTACATTTGCTAGATTTTCCTCCTCTTCTTCTAATTTCTCTTCTTTGTCAGATGGATGAACCTCTTCTTTATCTTCATCTTTTTGTTTATAAGGCTGCAACACCTCATCAACTTTCACATTAGTGCTTTCAACCATTCTTTTCAATCTTTTATTGAAACATTTATAATATTTACTATGAGTGGAATAGCGTAAGAAGATACCTTCATCACATCAAGATTTAAAACTTCCTAAGATTTCATCATCTCTTTTAATAAAACATTTACTGCCAAAAATTCTAAAATATTCAACATTAGCAGGTCTGACATACCATAATTCATAAGGAGTATAGTTAGTTTTTACCATTAACTATACTCTATTCAAGGTATACTACTGTATAGACAACCTCTTTTCAGTAGGTGTTTGGCAGATTTGCATCTTGGAACATTGTTCTAGCCATTTCCTTAACTGTTCTATTTTTCCTTTCAGCAACACCATTTTGTTGTGGTGTTCTAGAGGGTGAATATTGCCTCTTTACACCATGTTCTTTACAATAATCAATGAAATCTTGTGAGGTATATTCCCCACCTTTATTAGACCTTAGACATTTTATTTTCAGATCTGCTTCCTTTTCTACCATCTTCCTGAAGATCTTAAATCTGCTAAAAGCTTTAGATTTATGTTTCAAAAATGTAACCTATGTCATTCTAGTGTAATCATCTATGAAAAGCATAAAATAACATTCACCATTTAAAGATCTAGTCCTTGTAGGACCACATAAATCAAAATGAACTAATTGTAAGGGTTGAGTAGAAGAATATTCCTTGGGTTTGAAACTTACCCTAGTTTTCTTACCTTCATGGCATTCTTTGCAGGTACTCTTGCTAGGTTTTGAAATGATAGGCATGTTAATGACATTTTGGTTCTTACTGATTTTAACTAGATTATCATAGTTAATGTGTCCTAGCCTCCTATGCAACAGTTTGATTTCTTCTACTTGACTCATAAAGCACACATGTCCATTTTTGCTATTGCCTATGGTATCATGAAGGTTATAAATATTACCCATTGTCCTTAAACTAGCTACAACAACATTTCCAAACTTCTTGCTGATCTCACAACCTTGTGTAGTAAAGGTTACTTTAAAACCATTATCACATATTTGGCTCACACTAAGTAGATCATGAGTCAATCCTTCTACATAATATACATTATGTAGAGGAGTATCATCATCAAGCAGAATGGTACCTTTACCTTTAATCAAAACACACAAGTCATTACCAAACTTGACAGATCCACCAAAATAGTCTTCATACTCAACAAATTTGCTCTTGTCACCAGTCATGTGGTGAGAGCATCCACTATCAATAACCCACAGGTCTTTCTTTTGGGCATGACAAGCTATTTGAACAAGCATTAGATTAGCCTTTTTAATATTTTGTTTCATTCTACAAACCAACTTAGTTTTTTCAGCATTAGGAGATGTCTTAGATTGAGCATTAGACTGTAAATCAGAAATAGATATGCAAAATCTTTCTATGTGGCCAAGACTTCCACAAGTGAAACATTTTAGTTCATTCAAAAACTTAAATAGATTTCCATCAACAAAACTAGGCTTCCTTCTAGACACAAATCTGCATTCATTTGCCTTGTTTCCATATTGATTACTATTAAAACAATAGCCAAAAAATTACAGATTAAATCTAAAAGCATTACCTCTTTTTGCAATGAAGTTTTCCTTAGTAGAAGAAATGTGCTCACCACTATTAGAACTTGAACATTGTCCTTTTATGAGCCCTAGACCACTCTTATCATTATGAGATTTTTGTTTGCCTAAGAGATTAGACAATTTGTCACTACTTTCACACATTGCATGGTTTTTCATCAAATCAACAATTTCTGCCTCTCGAGTGTAGCATTCCTTTTCTTTGAGATTTAACTAACCTTGAGTAACTTCTAAAATTTTCTTATTTTCCTCAAGTTGAAGTTTCAGATCTGAGATTTATTTTTCATACTCAGTAATATGAGTTTTCTGCATCATGGCTTCCTTTTTAAGTTTCTTTATTTCACTAAGGGCACATTTGAGCTCACCCTCAAGATCAACCTCAGTTTCAGATTGCTCTAATATGTTTTCTTCCTACATTTTATCTAAATTAACTGTTTCAATGAACAAGGTTTCATCACCTTCTTCAGCAGATTCCTCTGAGCAACTATATGTTACATCAACAAACAAACTTTTCTTCTTTTTGAAAACATTTTTCTTCTTAAAGTTATATTTCTTTTTCTTTCCTTGTTTTCTATTATCTTATTCATCACTATCAAAGTCTTTATTGGGACATTTAGCAGCATAATGCCCAATCTTGCCACAATTGAAACACTTAAATGGTAATTTCCCAAGTGATATTTACCTGATCCCCTTCTTAGTTTACTCACTAAAACAGACTCATCATCATTCTGTTTTTCTGATTCAGGTTTTAGTATCTTTCTTTATAGTTTTGAAAGTATTTTCTTTGTTAGGATTTTCATTGTTAACTCTTATTTCATAAGCAATGAAGATACCATAAAGAGCATCTACAGTTAGTTTCTTCATGTCTCTCTCCTTTGCAACAGAGATCTTAACAACAATTATTTCTTCTAATGTTTCTCCTAGATCTCGCATGGAATTAACAATTTCTTGGACTCTTAGAAGATAATTAGCTACCTTTTCTTCCTCTGTCATTCTTAAACCTTCAAACTTGGCTCTAAGAGCTTGTAGTTTAGCCTCTTTTATACTTTCATCACCCTCATAAATATTTGACAACTTTTCCCAAATAGACTTAGTTGTTTTGCATTCCATGACCTTGACTAAAACATCATTAGACATGCCACAACAAATTGCATTTGCAACCTTTGCATCATAGTCATATGCTTTCTTTTCATCAGCAATAGAGGATGTTCCTGTGACTTTGTACCCAGACTCAATTTTATTCCAAACATCAAAACCTACAGACTATATATGATGTTTCATTCTATACTTCCAAAAGATATAATCAGTACCATCAAACAATGGTGCTCTGGAGGTAGAAAGACCTTCCTGATTTGACATGGTAAGTACTCCACTAGGAAACCCTTAAGCTAGTTAAACTTTTTGACAAGAACCTCGCTTTGATACCACTTATTGGAGTATTAACAACACTAAGAGGGGTGGGGTGTGAATCAATGTTTATATAAAAACACTACATTAATTTTTATATCAAAGTTTAAAATCAGAAAGTAATGATGCTGATCAAAGCTTTCCAAAGCAAAGAACTAAACATTCAAGTATGAAGGACAAATAAACCATACAACAAATGAGACTAGTTGACAAGTAGGATTGCACCCATTACGCAGAGTTGTAAAACTCAGCAATCCTATGTAACATGGGATCAAACTCAGGCTGTGGGTGACCTATATTTATTTTGAACCTCCAGATTATGGGTTGGTTCCCTTAAAATATTCAATTTGGATCTATGACTTTGATATGCAAAAGGGTTAAAAAGGATCTCTCTAAGAGCAATAAAACTATAAAAAAAAGGTGATGCACCTAATAATGAGAAAACTTGGCAATCCAACTCACAATAGATCTCAGAAAATCTATCCACACAAACCACTTTTAGCAAAATAATCACAAAAATATTTCTAAGGAAGGCTGGAAAATATTTCTGTTTAAAGGAATTTAAAGGGTTTTTTCACAACATAAGGAAAGACTCTACAATTGTACAACCTAAGACGTGATTTTCAATGCTATCTAATACATGCAAGTATAAATGAGACAATGATTTCAAAGGTTCTGATGTTTAAACATAATAAAATCTCATCAAAATCACTCATACAAGTTACATTCATGGAAAGGTAGATACTTGATCAAGTTGAAGAATAAAGGAAATAATTACATAAAACAAAGTATAGAACCTGTAACCTACTGTAATCTCTATAAATATGCAAATAAGTGGGTTACAAAACCTCTTTCTCTCTCAAAGTGTAAAGAGCAAAGAGGCAAGTACTAGAAAAACCTAAGTTTTTCTTACAATATATAGTTTGCTCTCTCTAAGAGGCAAAAGAAAAAATCAACTATAGTCAACTACCTCTAAAAACAAGTTCTCCAATTTGATCCATGAGGAAACAATGAAATCCCTAAAAATAAGGGTCAAAACTGCCTCAAAATGAAAAAAAAAAGCTCCAAATTGCTTGTCTACATGTGTTTGATGCAAGACTTGACCAAAATTCTCCAATTTGACCTCCAAACCATGCAAAAAGACCTCAAAATCTTCAGTTAACTCAACTCTCCATATTGCATGATTTTCCATGTGTAGATAATGTGGACACGAAATAAAGTAATCATTTGTATGATTTACTCTATTATGAGTTTCAATTTGTCTAATTTCTTTAATTTTACAACTTGTGACAAAATAATAAAGTAATTTATAAAATATTACTTTATTAATTTGTTTACATTATCTATAGTTGTAAAATCATGTGAGCATGGAAAATTGAGAAAATAACACCTTATCTCTCTTTTTACATTTGCATAATTTGCATGATTTCATTAACAATGATTGTATGAAAAATAAATAATATTCTCTCCTTATGCCTCCCATGCAAATACTTAGGTCATTATATGCAAATAACATCATTAATTATCAAAGGAATGATAAATGCATCTTTATCATCTTATTACTCCATGCAAATGGAAAAATTCTATAGTTGCATTACACATGCATACAAGGTATAAAAACACCCCCTTATCACTCCATCACCATCCATCCTCACAACTATACCACCTTTGACTTGGTCTTGTATTATATTTATCACTTGTCTTATCCATATCTTTGTCTTGTTCATTCAACATCCTTGTTATCCTTTGACTTTTCATGCATTCTTCATCTTATCCATTATCTCTGCCACCTTATTATCACTTGACTTCATAATGAATTTACCTTATCTATTTACCTTATTATTTCATGCCTTATCATGATTTACCTTGTTTGACTTTACATGCATTTTGAAATGCATAAGCACATGAATCTTTTGCAATGCATAAGGCATTAGGTATTTCGACCTTTGACTTGGTCTTCATGTTATATAAGGCAATTTGACCTTTCTCCATCTTGGTCGATTTGTGTGAAGGAAAAGAAGAAGGCTTAAGTGTTATCTTATCATGATTAAGATATTTGACTTGCAAATAAAATCAAAAGAAAAAGCTGAAAAGAAGTTCACCCTCACAACCCCCCTGTGGCTTAATCATTAGGTTTAATGATGAGCAAGGTTTTGACCATGGCCATTTTCATGGATAATAATGATTTTCAAAAAGAAATTAAAAACATCAATCCAGTTCAAATTAGGGCATTTGACTAAAAAGAATTTTGAACCCTAAATTCTCTTCATTTTGTATTTTGACCTTTGGAGAAACTGCTCTTGCTTGGTCACCATTCCTGCTAGGTTTTGGAGATATCTTCATCATTCTGTGCAGTTTCATGAATGCTTTTGATGATGTTTCTCTGTGTCTTCAACATGAAATGAAAGGTTAGTACACTTTGTGAAGGTTTAAACCATTTTCTTTACTTCTTAACACAAAACTTAACCTACACGCCATGGCCATGATAGGTTCTTTATGTACCATTTGCTATGCTTACTTCCTTTCACTGTATTTTGTCTTTTGTTTCTGGTTCAAGGCCGTTAAGGTTGACTAGTTTTTGAGTTTTGAAATCTCACCAGTGAATGGATCTGCGACCTAAGCATGTATCCTCTTCTGTAAAAAATGAGGTAAGATCTACTTTCACCATACATGATTTCTAAGTGCTTCTGTGTACTTGATGGTAAGGGTTTGAAGTAAAACCTATATGGGTTTTAATATTTTTTGAAAGAATGTTTGCCTCTAGCTGTGCCCATGTTGAAAATATCTGTATTTGCTCTCTGATTTTTTTACTTTTTTGAAGCTCTTGGAAAGATGAAATATAAACCCTCTTCTGATTTACTTCTTTCTCATAAAGCTACTGTTATACTCATATGACTTGTTGTTACAGTCAATTGAGATTGTTGTTACAACCATTTAGATTGTTGTTACAACAATTTTACACCTCATTCACAACAAAAAGTGGTAAATATTTGTTCTACTTGTATTGTCCAATTAACTCTTGAATGTTCTCCATGAAAATTTCTCTTAATGGCTTCTTATTTGGACTGTTACTTACTTAGTATGCTTCTCCTCAGTTTACCTTCCTAACAATGGCAAGACACTGTATATACCTTTATCTCCCTTTTGTGTTTACCCCTACACAAAGATGACCTGATATACTTTTGTAATTTCAACATTGCTCTTGTAGCTCTTGTGACACCTTCAAAATTCATACCTGATATACATTCCACCAAAATGATATAGAAGAGGTGCATATGTAACTTGAAGGAAAATCTAGAACTATTTATACTTAACAAGAACTCATCACGACCTAGATAGTGTTGGGTAGTCTTGAATAAGAGGTATTTCATGTTATTTGCTTCTTGACAAGGCTTTAAAGAATGTTGATAGAGCTTATAAGTGTAATGTTAGAAAATGTCTACTTGGGGGCTTTTCCCTCTTTAGGTTTAGCTCTTGGGTCTTTTTGTGTGCATTTAGGACATTTTACATCATATTTCAACATCTTGATGAGAAAACCCCTAAGTGTCTTGACAAATAGGACCTAGGGGGACTACTTGAGATAACTGCTACCCAAAATAGGGGGGGAGGACTTGGGCGCCCATGCCCTAGTCCTGCCCTATTTTGGGGTAATCCTAATTTTTGGGTGTCAGCTTGTGACCGTTATTGGGGTCCTATGCCGACACAGCAAGTTTGAATTTATGAAATCTTGGTGAGAGTGTTTGTAGTTGCATATAAAAGCATGTTTAGACATTCATTTAGAAACTAGATGATTACTAGCAAGCTATTGTGTTCGCAAGGTGATTCAAGGCTTTCATTGTGTTGCAAGAGTAGATTTGTGTTGTCTATGTGTTTATGTTTGCAGATTTGAGCATCCATTTCCTCATGGAATGAAGAGCTTCTTCCTCTCATGAGATCTTCACTACAAGGTGATATTTATTGTGTTTATAATCATTGTTCATTTGGTTTTTGCCTCTACCTCACAAGGGCACACACTCTCTATCTAACAAAGGTGTTTGGAAGACTTAAGTGTCCTTCTGGGGCTTGACTGAGGCAAGCTCCTAAACACCACAACCCCCTCCCAAAGTTTTATGATTGTAGGTTATAGGTTTATGATGTAGATAAAGTGAAGTTGTAGGAGGGCATGTTGGAGTGTCAAAATTGTAGAACAATAGGAAAAAGAGCACCGTGGACTTGGGCACCTGCTCATTAGTCCTCAAAGTTTCATGACGGAAAAACCTTCGGTGTAGTAGGAACAAGTTGCAGGCCTTGTCTGTAGATCCCAAAAAAAAGGAGGGCACTAGACTTGGGTGTTCACTCTTTAGTCCCTAACTTTTCCACCAGAGAACCCCAGAAACAGGTGCATAGTCATTTACAATTTTACAGCTTTCTGTAGAGACATTTTTTGTTATTCATCTATTTATTGCCGTATTTGTATAATTAGGGTTTTGATGGATAATTGAGCATAAGAGAAGGAAAATTGATAATCAAATACCCTAATCCAAATTTCCCTACATTTGTAAGTGACTAAGGACATGATAGTGCTCTACCACTCGATCCGAAGGTCCTTGAATATAATTGGTGAAAGGAGGATTCAAACAAAACTAAACAATCCAAATTTTACCATTTACATTTTGGTGAACCCATGTTTTTATTGAATTTAGCACCTTGTTGATTGTTTTTCTGTAGATTTACATTGATTCCATTCATCATTCATCTTATTGCATTGGAAAAATTACAAAAAAATTGAAAAAAATTGAAAAAATTGAAAAAAATTGCATTCTAGGGTTTGAATTTTGACATAGTTTAATTGCATCTAATTAAAATTCTAATTTTTGTATTAGATCTGAAATTTATTTTCATTTAATTCATAATTTTCATATTGCATTTGAAAATTTACAAAAAAAATTGAAAAATTTGAAAAAAATTGGCATTTTTAGCTTGCATTTTGATTTAATTTGAATTAATTTTCACTTTAATTCAAATTTTTGCATTAGATTTTAAATTCATTCATTTATTTAATTTTCATCTCATTGCATTTGAAAATTAACAAAAAATTGAAAATTAACAAAAAATTGAAAATTTTAAAAAAATGTTTAAAAACAAATTTGGCATTTTTTTGCATGCTTTTTTTATTTAATTTGAATTAATTTTCACTTTATTTCAATTTTTTGCATTAGATTTGAAATTTATTTATTTAATTAATTTTCATCTCATTGCATTTCAAAATAAATAAAAAAACAAAATTTGAAAATTTTTTGGCACCTTTGGCTCAATTTTCAAATAATTTGAATTAATTTTCATTTAATTTAATTTAATTTCTGATTTTTAATTTATATCTGACCTAAGTTACACAAATTTATTTTCATCATTTTCATAGCACATTTGAAAATTTACAAAAAAATTGGAAATTTTGGAAAATTTAAAAAAATTGGCTTTTTTGGCTTGATTTTCAAATAATTTGAATTAATTTTCATTTAATTTAATTTAATTTCTTATATTTTCACTAGATCTAATTTAAATTACATAAATTCATCATTATTTAATCATTTGCATTTTTCATATTAAAATTGCTAGGGTTTGTTGGAAATTTCAAAATTTTCTTATAACCTAGTAATTCCAAAAGGTAGGGTTTGTAGTTAAAATCTTGTTTTAGAGTTTACTACTCATCTTAGGCACTCATTCAAATCTGATTTTGCATATAGTGTCACATATTAGTCTGTTTTTGCATTCATATTTCAAAAATTTGCATTTACACATATTCAATTTCAACAAAAAACTAGCAAGTTTCATTGATTTTCACTAGGTTTTGACTTATCATCATCCTAGATTTGCATCAAAAGCATGTTGTGAAGGATTTTACTACTGTATTGGACTGAAAATAGACTTATCATTTGTTGTCCCTGATAAAAATCCTTACAACACCTTTTCTATCATATATTTGCATTGAAAAATTACAAAAAAACAAGCATTTTAGGTCATTTTTGCATATAGTTTGCATTGGTCTTTTGCATGCTTTTGAGGAAGCTCTTAAAATATAATTTTGCATCTTGAATTATGGCCTCTTCATGTTATTCATCTCTGAAATCTTTGCATGAGTATATCCTAGGTTTTGAAAATTTCTCTAATTTCACTAATGAGAATCCTCATATTCTAGAACACATAGCTTTTGCAAGTGGTTTTGATGCTTCTATATGTTCTACATATGAGCTGCAATTACTTTGTTATACACATGATTTTAATAGATTCATACTATTCATAGGAGCATATCCTTTGATATTAGAAGATTTAACTAAATTCATCTCTAAGAATACTCATGAGAAAGATGAAAGTGAAAAGCCTTTTTCCACCACAGAGTATGATGATGATGTACCTTCCCCTCATCCCATTGCTCTCCCTGGCCAGGATGTAGCATTAGTGGATGAGAAAGGTCTCTCACATTAAATACTTTAGGGATAGATATTGGGAACAATCAAGAGGGAAATAATGTTAATTCAATAACCGTTAATAGACTTTGTAGCAATATTCCTAAGATGATTGTGCGAGGGGCACCTAGTGCTACGTCTAGCTTAAAACCAATGATTACAGTTCAAGGTGTTCAAAATGTGTTACAACAACCATACCACAATATGATTGCTCACACATATAACACCCGCAATAACAAGCAAAGTAAGCAAACAACGCATGTGCCTATATCTCTTCCATGTTCTCAACCTATGCTCCCCCCACCACGTCGTCTTACTCATAAAAGTGGTCAAGAGTATGATCTTGTCAAACAGCTTCGTGCTACATTGGCTAAGATCTCCCTTTGGGATTTAATACAAACATCTCCTACATACTATGGAATGCTCCAAGAAGCTTTATAGAAGGTGATTATCCCACCTATTGCTAAGCCTAATGATGTAGTAGCTATATTGGATAGTATGCATGCGACATAAATGGATATACTCTTTCAACCACATGAATTACCATTAATTGAAGTTCAAAACCAATATGATCCTCTTATAATCTTTGTCACAATAAACAAAATGTTGGTAAAACAAGTTATGATTGACAATGGATCATCTCTTAATGTTTGTAGCATTGACCTACTACACAAAATCAAGGTTGACACATCACAAATCAAACCAAATGACATTAGCATTCATGGCTTTGATAATGTTGGACGACACTCCATGGGCACTCTAACTCTACCTATACAAGTAGGATCTGTGCTTACGCCTACCTTGATTCATGTCATGCCTTGTTCTTTATCTTACAACATGATTCTTGGTAGACCTTGGATTCATGCATTGGGGGCAGTTCCTTCCACCTTGCATTGTTCAATCAAATTTATATTCAAAGGTAAACTTCATACTATTCATGCTAATCCTGAACTAGATAACTGTTTACATATTGAAATGCAAATACCGGTTTATAATCATATGAGCTTAAACAATTCAGAAGCTAATTCATCAAAGCCTCTAGCCACAAATAATGTTGTGAAAGATTCTATACCATCAAATGCACTCTTTGGTGATAATTGGGGCTCATTAGATTTTAATCCTTGCAGTATAGGGGAATATAAAACTAATAGCCTTGACACATCAAAAGTGGAATTGATCTCACCTAAGCAATCTTTTAAGCACCTAACAAACCTAAAGTCCCCTTGGTAGAAAATAAAAAACAATACTCTCACTTACACTACAAATTATGATACCTACGAGGCTTCACCATCTTCTAAGGAAATGACATCCCTTTATGGTCAAGGATTTAAAATCTTTTATAACAATTGTGAATATGTAGGTAAGGGATGTGGTGTAAATCAACAAGGGATTCAAGTACCTATAGAATCCACTTCAACACAAGGGGTTCGAGTACCTAAAGAGAAGAAAGCCTCCCGTCGCCCTACACTTAATGTTAATTCAACAAGATCAAAACAACATAACAGATATCCCAGCTATGTATGTTCTTAACAATGGTACCCATATAGGTAAGTATCTCTAATCCTTTATCTCTCTCGTAATGTGTTTCCCCCGTGATGTGTTATGTGTTGTTTAGGCCTCCTGGGATGACCCTTGATTCTCTTGTAAGGTCTGGGATACCAAGAGACTACCTCTATTGTGCCCTTCTTCTATATGTATCATCATTCTTCTATATTGCCTCTCTCTCTGATTTCATTGTTGTGCGTTGTGTCTTATGGACATAGCATTGCAGTTGGTGACCTGGGGGCACCCTCCTACGTGATTGTCCCTAAGACACTTGTTTCTTCCCTCTTTTTTATTGTTTCCCTTCCTCTAGTGTTTCCATCTGGCTGGCAGATGATGAAAAACATTTATACTAATGTGGACCTAGTGTCCCTTTTGCAAGAAATAAAAAATTGGACTTAGTTCCTAATATGACGATGGGGTTGTATATTTTATCTGACGCTTGGCTAGTGGAAGCACTTGTGCTTTCTGGGTAGTGAATTTGATGATGTTTTTATCTCATTTACAAACCTTAACAATACTGTTGCCCTATGGACCTTTGTTTGTCTTTAAATCTAGCCTTGCTGGTACTCGATTTGGAGAGCTTCGTGATATAGCCCCACGGTTATCCTTGAACTCTGAATTCATTATATAACCTTGGCTCTTTGTGTGGTTAATCATATGCATTGTTGTTATTTATCATGATGTTGTAGACACTAACATGTTTCTTGCGGGGATGTGTTTGTGGGAACATTTGGCAATTGTAAAGTACATATCACCTCTGGGGGGCATGGGCTTTGCTTGAGCTTGTGTTCCCTTGTGTATTTTCTTCCTACCTTAACATGCTTGATATCGATGGATGATATCAACCACCTTAAGGTGGGGGCATATATAAGGTAAGTTGTCTATTCTAGATGCTAGTAAAGTGTGTTTGAATAATCTTGAAATCTATTGCGTATACCTCCTTTTCACCATAAGGCATCTTTGTGATGTGGGTAGGGTTGTATACTTTTGAGCTAATACCTCCTTTTCACCATAAGGCGTCTCCGTGATGCGGGTGGGGTTGCATTTTCAAAAGTCCTCTACGGAGGCGGGGAGCGGTTCCGTGACTAACTCAACCCTTAAGCGTGTCTTTGGAAATTGTTGTGGTGAAGCCCAATCGTTGGTGTGTGCATGTAATGTGCCCGAGATAGTGCTAAGCCTAGAAATTGGAACACCCCCATCGCTTGTATGTTGTGATTTCTTCGTGTCTTCAAAGTGTGTGTGTTTGGCATGCTTGCTTTGTTTGGCATGTAAGTTACCCCATATGCAGTTTGCATTTTGGGAGGTTTTGTGTGTCTTGCATGTGTTGCCCCATATATGCAGTTTAAATACCTATGTAATGAGTGCATCCTACATTATGGGAGGTTTGTTTACATTCCAGTACTTGTATTTGCATTTCATATATATGAGAAAGAGAAAAGAAAAGAATCATGCCTATCTTCTATGCATTAATGTGTCTTCTATGCATTTACTGTCTTCTCCGTGTTTCGCATGACTGTAACTGTCTTCTCTGTGTTCTGCGTGACTGTAACTGTCTTCTCCATTTTTTGCATGCCTGTTACTATTTTATATGTGATTGGTGTGTCTTCTCCATGCTTGACATGTTTGCTGTGTTTGTGACCATACTTTAATGCATGTATTGGCATTGCATTTATACATACATTAAAGTGGGGGCTAAATGTAACATCAAAAAATGTCCCCTTGGGGGCTTTTCCCTCTTTAGGTTTAGCGCTCGGGTCTTTTTGTGTGCATTTATGATATTTTACATCATATTTCAACATCCCGATGAGAAAACCCCTAAGTGTCTTGACAAATAGGACCTAGGGGGACTACTTGAGGTAACCCCTATCCAAAATAGGGGGGAGGACTTGGGTGCCCCCGCCCTAGTCCTACCCTATTTTGGTGCAGTCCCAATTTTTGGGTGTTGGCTTGTGACTATTATTTGGGTCCTATGCTAACATGGTAAGTTTGAAGTTACAAAATCTTGGTGGGAGTGTTTGTAGTTGCATATAAAAGCATGTTTAGGCATTCATTTAGAAACTAGATGATTACTAGCAAGTTATTGTGTTGTCAAGCTGATTCAAGGCTTTCATTATGTTGCAAGAGCAGATTTTTGTTGTCTATGTATTTGTGTTTGCAGATTTGAACATCCATTTCCTCATGGAATGAAGAGATTCTTCCTCTCATGAGGTCTTCACTACAAGGTGATATTTATTGTGTTTGTAATCATTGTTCATTTGGTTTTTGCCTCTACCTCACAAGGGCACGCACTCTCTATCTGACAAAGGTTTTTGGAAAACTTAAGTGTCCTTTCGGGGCATGACTGAGGCAAGCTCCTAAACACCACAAACCGCTCCCAAAGTTTTATGATTGCAGGTTACAGGTTGATGATGCAGACAAAGTGAAGTTGTAGGAGGGCATGTTGGAGTGTCAAAACTATAGAACAATAGGGAAAAGAGCACCCTGGACTTGGGTGCCTGCTTATTAGTCCTTGAAGTTTCATGACGGAAAAACCTTTAGTGTAGCTAGAACAAGTTGTAGACCTTGTCCGTAGATCCCGACAAAAACAGGGCATTAGACTTGGGTACCCGCTCTTTAGTCCCTGACTTTTCCACCTCAGAATCCCAAAAATAGGTGCACAATCATTTGTAATTTTATAGCTTTTTGGAGAGGCATTTTCTGTTATTCATCTATTTATTACCATATTTGCATAATTAGGGTTTTGATGGATAATTGAGCATAAGAGAAGGAAAATTGATAATCAAATACCCTAATCCAAATTTACCTACATTTGTAAGTGACCAAGGACCTAATAGTGCTCTGCCAGTCGATCTGAAGGTCCTTGAATGTAATTGGTGAAAGGAGGATTCAAATAAAACTAAACAATCCAAATTTTACACTTTACAAGAAGCATCTTCAGATCTCAAAAGTCTTCAACAAAGAGAAGATTGTATGTGCAAAACTTCTGAGTGTATATGCATACCTCACAAAAATAGGTGAAATCATGGGAAGCTTGCAAACCTAACCCTTTATGTTTTGTGACATTATTGGTGGCTGTTGTTGATTCCTTTTTGCTGATCATTAGACTTCATTTTACTAAGCCTTTTGACTATTACTTCAAGATTGGTCCTCTTCTTATTGACTATTCTTTGATAGTCATGTTGTTGTGACTGATATGTTGTTCTCTAGGACTGCTCTTAGTCATTCATATGACTATTACCTCACTGTGTAATCATTCAATAGTCATTTCACACCTCATTCACAGCAAAAGGGAGTAAATATTTGTAATGTTCTTGCTGTCTATGATAGTCTTTTAAGGTGAGTGCATTTACTATTTGCTGGGACAACCACTTCCATGATAGTTTTGATAGTTAAGAATAATTTAATGACTGATCTTGAGCTATTTTGATAGTCATTTGGGATTGTAGATCGTATGCTACCTTTTTTTATGCAAAGTATGCTCTTGGCATGACTGTCTCTATTGCTATGGTGCCCCTGTCATTAATTGCATTAACCTTTGTAATTGCTATCTATCTTTTATGACTTGGACAGTACTATGATTGTTTCTGGTTGTATGTGACTACTGTTTAGACAACCTCCAGTGTTGACAACCTTCATAAAACTCCTCAAAAACTGATTTGAACTCTTTTGACAGAGATCTTGTAATATCTTACAATATCATGATAGTGTATGTAGAGTGGTAAGTTTTCATTGTAGCAGATATATGTTTGATCAAACTTACACCAAAGATGCAACTTATGTCATCTTTCTTGGCTGCTACTTATACCCAATTTAGTATGTTCTCTATACCTGCATACTTTATCTAATGATTGCTCCATGAATCCAATAGAAATTTTACATATCATTCACAACAAAAAGATAAGTACCTGTCCTATTTTCTATTTCATTGATGATAAACTGCTATTTCATCAATCATTATGGCTGATAACAAGGATAGGACAATCATTACTTGAATAGTATCATTAATACTTGTGAAATTGATTGTTCCTCTTGTAGCATGTGTATGATAAAAGACCCCTTAACTCTATGGTTTAAAGATTTGAAGCAAAAAGCAACAATACTCAGAGCTACCACCATGTTTTGATAGGGTTCACAAGAATATGAATCTCTCTTTGTTTCTTTGTACTCTCTATATGGCAGTAATACATCAATGCATGTTGTTCATAATGTTTATTGCATGATTTAATTTTCTGTAATGACTGTACTTCATGATGGCTTCTTAGCTGACCTACTTTTGATGGGACTGTTTTATCTTGCATTCTATGAAGTATAACTATAGTATGGTATCTTTTGACTATCCCCTGGATGATATAGGACTAATCATCTGTTCAACAATAATATGATAATTTGTTCATGACAAAGAATGGAAAAGTACTTGTTATCTTTGAAAGATTTGGTTGTACTCCTTGACATAGCTATACCACTTCCCTTGCAGTTTGATAATTGATGAGATATGATTTGTGACATAACAAGAACATGATGTAAAACTGCTATTTGTCTATTCAATTGAATGTCTATGTACAATGGCATTACTTTGAGCATGCTGGGCTCAACCCTTATCGGAGCCCATTTTCTCCACATGCTTAAATGTCTTCAAATCAGCAACATTACTTTTCCTATACCTATACAGTGAACAAACAAGTTACCATAATAACATACCTCTTGAAGTTGATTGATCTTTCTCATGATGATTTGATTTATTGCACATGTCTGATTTGATCCAATCACATAAGATGCATAATATTTGCAAGTTTATATGTCTGTTGATAAAGCATATGATGATTTTGAATATCCAAAGCTTCTAACAAAATTTTCTCAATCCTTACAGGTACACTATCCTGATCAGGAACAGAAGATAAGGACATGAAGATCAACTGCCAAGACAAGAATATCAACCTTCCAAAAAGGCAATGATGGATATTCATTATTCTTATATGTACTTTCTCTTTCCTTTTATCCTTAGATGTATAGCTTGCACATGTTTGCATTGCTTAGTTTAGTCACTCCCATGGCTTATGTGGGACACATTTAAACATTTCTTTAAATATGATCAGTTACTTTACCTTATGCAAATGATTTATGTATGTTTACTTTTTTGAATCAAAAGCATAGGATAGAATAACTAAATCTGATATGAAATGATAGTTTTATAAATACCTTTCTTTTACACTGAATTATGATTACTTGAATAATTCAATCATCTCATAACTGAAAGATAAAGCCAGTTAAGACTTCCTGTCATTCATTAGCTATGTGATCTTTGTCATCAGATAACTTCACTTGTCATGATGATTTGATAGTTTTGATTGGACTGTCAGATTATCCTAACAAATGATCTTTGTTTGTCTTTTTCCAAGATGTCATACATTCATTGATTGATCATTAACTTAAAAGTTTTCTTTTACTCCTTTTGTGAAAACTACAACTCAGATCTAACTAAATTAGCTGTGAACATAATTTAGTAACATTTCTGGTGACCTCTCATGGGTGTTTGCCTACTAAACAAATTGGAACTAGTATCCTTGCAATTCCATTGGGCATATAAGTTTTTTCTTGCCTGAAACTTTAAAAACTTCCTCTAACTCAAACTAATAGAAAACTACAACACCAAAACAAAACTAAAAACTGAAACTATTCTAGCCTGCTTAAGGCATAGCCAGTAAAATGTGCATATGCACTTCTTGGAAAACAAAACACTGAACTAAAATTCTACTCTACACTACAATAACTAGCCAAAGGTGCTGGTCAAACAAACCCATTAACTGGCTTTGTAAAATAACTTCCCTTTCTGGTTGAGAAAGGATGTTCTATAAAGCTTTTTGCTACTGATAAGATATGATTTGTAAGGACATACCTTATAGAATGCTACAAAACTATCTAAAGAATGAAAACAAAATCACTCACCATTTGAATATGATCATTGATACTATTGTTATGGGGTGAATAAATGATCTAGTTCTACTATTCTAAAGCTGCAATCTCATCTTTGGGAATAACAACAATATGTACCTCCTTATTTAGATCTTTTTCAACTAAATCCCTAATAGGACAGCCTCTTGCAATGATAAACTTTTGGTTAATACTCCTGATGTCTTGATTCAGATTTGCTATCCTGGTTTCTCTTGCAATTTCAACCTGATTTGAAAGAGTTAGCCTAAATGAATGAAATGAAGGAAAACTTACCTTTTTGACCTGATCCTGTTGATCACATACTTTTGATTCATATAGGATCAGATCATTATCAATGTTAAAAAAAATCCTCTATGATACTTGAAATCATGCTCTGAGCTAACTGATATTCTTGCACTGAAACTTGATGAATTTCATCACTTTGGTGTGCAAAACTAGACATTGATGTTATTTCAACCAAGCATGGTTCATCTTCTAAAAGCTTTACTTGCACACCTTCCTTGTTGTCTTCAAACTGATTATCCTCATATTGTTCAAATAAAAAAGGTAGAAGATCATAAATCTATTTTACCTTGTTATACTCATCATTTATTTGTTTGCGCTTTTGATCACTACAAGAATCCAATAGATTGGCAAGCTCCCTACAAGATGAACAATCAAGATCTTGACAATCAAATATAGAGTTATCTTGAAAAGATTGAATATCTTCAATTAGTTCACTTGGCTGCTCTGAAAATAAATCAGATGTTTTATTCTCACAGAGAATGTTATTTGATTTAGTTTCATGTTCAACTTGGTAAATCTTATGTTCATTCAAAACAAGATTGCTAGCCTCCAAAATGGGATTATCATTTTGCTCTTCTAGCTGAACTAAAGTCTCAACTTCATTCTTATCCTTATGGACCAGTAGTACATCATGTTCTGCTATATTATCTGGCTGTCTCAAAACAAGTGCTATTTTGGGTACTTGTATGCTATCTTCATCTTGGTCAACAAAAGAAGGCAGTTGATCAAATAAAGAAACCATATCTTCCTCTTTGTCCTCCCTATTCTCCATCAGAACGTGGACAACCTATCTTTGCAATTGAAGATTTTGTCCTTCCAATCTTTGTATCTTGTTTTCACTCATCTTGTGAATAACAATACAAAACTTCTCAAATGAATCAAAATGTAAAGGATTTAGTGCCAAGTTAAAACCATCATCCTTTACATTTGATTTATCTTTATTTTCAGTTGGGGATAGAGAAAAATAGTAGAAACCTCTTGCTTCACATCTAATTTTTATGTTTTAGTGGCACAAGGAGTGTAATAGCCTTTAGCTACTAGATTGAAACTTGGAATCCTGATTGGTTTAGGTTTTATCACTACTTCTTTCCCTTCCTGATTTTGGATTGATATGGGAGAGGTAGTTTTGATAAGATTTGGCATTTTATAATCATGATACTTGGTCCAAGAAGGGTGCCATACTTGTTCAAAAGCTTGATGGTTTGATTTAGGTACTTGATGTGACTGATACTGAGGAGTAATAGACTAATTTTGATTGCAAGCAGGTTCCTGAACAAAATTAGAACCTCTAAAACTTGAAATTTGATACCTACTAACCTCATTTTGAACAGGCTGATTTGGAATGACTGCATCTGTTAAGATCTCTTTCCTTTGTACTTGTGCAAGAAAAAACTTCATCTACTACTCTTTTGCTGCTATCTCCCTCCTAAGACTTTCTTCAAATTGTATCCTTTGTGCCTCTAACTCCTGCTCATGAAGATAGGCTTGATAATCCATCTCTTCCTATTACTGCTCATAGATGCTCTTGTTGCTTCTTGATTTCTTTTATCTACTTATTGATTTCTAGCAATGTGTTATTGAGATTAAGTGACATAGTCTTTATGCTTGTAATCTCCTCCTTTGCACTCACTTGAAGCTAATTCGGAAGGATATACTACTATTTTTGATGAAAACAAGCTTATTGAAGCTAATTTGGCTACCAACAAGGCTGAACTAGGGTTGGTGGGAGGTAAACATACTGTGCATGTTGGTTTCTATGTAAATCAAAGTAATTTGAGCTAAAACTAGTAGCGTGACTGATCTGATACGACTGATAAGGTGATGGATTAGCAGTATGTTCATGATACGATGGATGATATGACACATTTCCATGAAGGATAGACATGTTTACTCATTCAAAAAAGTTGGAAAAATAACTGAAACCTGATCTTGTGAAATTCTTCTCATAGGCTACAAAATTTGATCTATTAAAACCTGAAAGGAAGCGTTACCAGGTATTTCAAAAATAACACCTCTAAAAAGGTTGTATTAACTACTGATCATACCATAACAACAACAGTAATAAGGTCCCATCGGGCATGCTAAAAACTGTTAACGAGCAGGATTGCACTCGTTATGCAGAGTTGTGAACCTATATTGAGTTTGAACCTCTAGATTATAGGCTAGTTCCCTTAAAATATTCAATTTGCATCTATGACTTTGATATGGAAAAGGGTTAAAAAGGATCTCTCTAAGAGCAATAAAACTGTAAAAAAAAGGTGATGCACCTAATAATTATGAAACGTGGCAATCTAACTCATAATAGATCTCAGAAAATCTATCCACACAAACCACTTTCAGCAAAATAATCACAAAAATGTTTTTAAGGAAGGCTAGAAAATATTTCTGTTTGAAGGAAAAAGGGTTTTTTATACAACATAAGGAAAGACTCTCCAATTGCACACCTTAAGACCTATGATTTTCAATGCTATCTAATACATGCAAGTATAAATGAGATAATGATTTTAAAGGTTCTGATGTTTAAACACAATAAAATCTCATGAAAATCACTCATACAAGTTACATTAATGGAAAGGTAGATACTTGATCAAGCTAAAGAATAAAGGAAATAATTGCATAAAACAAAGTATAGAACTTGTAGCCTGCTGTAATCTCTATAAATCTACAAATAAGTGAGTTACAAAACCTCTTTCTCTCTTAAAGCGTAAAGAGCAAAAAGGTAAAAACTAGAAAAACCTAAGTTTTTCTTACAATATATAGTTTTCTCTCTCCAAGAGGCAAAATAAAAAATCAACTACAGTCAACTGCCTCTAAAAATAAGTTCTCCAATTTGATCCACGAGCAAACAATGAAAACCCTAAAAATAAGGGTCAAAACTACCTCAAAATTAGGAAAAATAGCTCCAAACTGCTTGTCTCCATGTGTTTGACCCAAGAGTTGACCAAAATTCTCCAATTTGACCTCCAAACCATGCAAAAAGACCTCAAAGTCTTTAGTTAACTCAACTCCTCCATATTGCATGATTTTGCATGTGTAGATAATGTGGACAAGAAATAAAGTAATCATTTGCATGGTTTACTCTATTATGAGTTTCAATTTGTCTAATTTCTTTAATTTTACAACTTGTGACAAAATAATAAAGTAATTTATAAAATATTACTTTATTAATTTGTTTACATTATCTATAATTGTAAAATCATGTGAGCATGGAAAATTGAGAAAATAATAGCTTATCTCTCCTTTTACATTTGCATAATTTGCATGATTTCATTAACAATGATTGTATGAAAAATAAATAATATTCTCTCCTTATGCCCCCCATGCAAATACTTAGGTCATTATATGCAAATAACATCATGCATTATCAAAGGAATGATAAATGCATCTTTATCATCTTATTACTCCATGCAAAAGGAAAAATTCCATAGTTGCATTACACATGCATACAAGGTATAAAAATATCCCCTTATCACTCCATCACCATGCATCCTCACATCTATACCACCTTTAACTTGGTCTTGTATTATATTTATCACTTGTCTTATCCATATCTTTGTCTTGTTCATTCAACATCCTTGTTATCCTTTGACTTTTCATGTATTCTTCATCTTATCCATTATCTCTATGACCTTATTATCACTTGACTTCATAATGAATTCACCTTATCTATTTACCTTATCAATTCATGCCTCATCATGATTTACCTTGTTTGACTTTATATGCATTTTGAAATGCATAAGCACATGAATATTTTGTAATGCATAAGGCATTAGGTATTTCGCCCTTTGACTTGGTCTTCATGTTATATAAGGCAATTCGACCTTTCTCCATCTTGGTCGATTTGTATGAAGGAAAAGAAGAAGGCTTAAGTGTTACCTTATCATGATTAAGATATTTGACTTGCAAATAAAATCAAAAGAAAAGGCAAAAAAGAAGTTCAGCCTCACAGGCCCCCTGTGGCTTAATCATTTGGTTTAATGATGATCAAGATTTTGACCACGGGCATTTTCATGGATAGTAATGATTTTCAAAAAGAAATTGAAAACATCAATGGTTCGAATTAGGGCATTTGACTAAAAAGAGTTTTGAACCCTAAATTCTCTTCATTTTGCATTTCAACCTTTGGAGAAACTGCTCTTGCTTGGCTGCCATTCTTGCTAGGTTTTGGAGATATCTTCATTATTCTATGCAATTTCATGAAGGCTTTTGATGATGTTTCTCTGTGTCTTCAACAAGAAATGGAACGTGAGTACACTTTGTAAAGGTTTAAACCATTTTTGTTTACTTATGGACACAAAACTTAACCTACAGGCTACGGCCATGATAGGTTCTTTATGTACCATTTTCTATGCTTACTTCCTTTCACTGTATTTTATCTTTTGTTTCTAGTTCAAGGCCATTAAGACCAATTGGTTTTCGAGTTTTGAAAGCTCACTAGTGAATGGATCCACGACCTGAGCATGTATCCTCTTCTGTAAAAAAAATGAGGTAAGATTTACTTTCACCCTACATGATTTCTAAGTGCTTATGTGTACCTGATGGTAAGGGTTTGAAGTAAAACCTATGTGGGTTTTAATATTTTTTGAAAGAATGTTCACCTCCAACTATGGCCATGTTGAAAACATCTGTATCTACTCTCTGATTTTTGTTTTTTTAAAGCTCTTGGAAAGATAAAAGATAAACCCTCTTTTGATGTACTTCTTTCTTATAAATCTACTGTTATACTCATATGACTTGTTGTTACAGTCAATTGAGATTGCTGTTACCGTAAATTTACACCTCACTCACAACAAAAAGTGGTAAATATTTATTCTACTTGTATTGTCCAATTAACTCTTGAATGTTCTCCATGACAATTACTCTTAATTGCTGCTTATTTGGACTGTTACTTACTCGGTATGCTTCTCCTTACTTTACCCTCCTAACAATGGCAAGACATTGTATATACCTCTATCTCCCTTTTGTGTTTACCCCTACACAAAGATGGCCTGATATACTTTTGTAATTTCAGCATTGCTCTTGCAGCTCTTGTGACACCTTCAAAACTCATACCTGATATACATTCCACCAAAATGATACAGAAGAGGTGAATATGTAACCTGAAGGCAAATCTAGAACTATTTATACTTAACAAGACCTCATCACGGCCTAGATAGTGTTGGGTAGTCTTGAATAAGAGGTATTTCATGTTCTTTGCTTCTTGACAAGTCTTTAAAGAAGGTTGATAGAGCTTAGAAGCATCTTCAGATCTCAGAAGTCTTCAACAAAGATTAGAATGTATGTGCAAAAATTCTAAGTGTATATGCATACCTCACAAAAATAGGTGAAATCATGGGAAGCTTGTAAACCTAACCCTTTATGTTTTGTGACTTTATTGGTAGATGTTGTTGATTCCTTTTTACTGATCATTACACTTCATTTTACTGAGCCTTTTGACTGTTACTTCAAGATTGGTCCTCTTCTTCTTGACTATTCTTTTATAGTCATGTTGTTGTGACTAATATGTTGCTTTCTAGGACCGCTCTTAGTCATTCATATGACTTTTACATCATTGCGTAATCATTCAATAGTCATTTCACATCTCATTCACAATAAAAGGGAGTAAATATTTGTACTGTTCTTACTGTTTAGGATAGCCTTTTGAGATGATTACATTTACTGTTTGCTGGGACAACCACTTCCATGATACTTTTGACTGTTAAGAATCATTTAATGACAAATCTTGGGTTGTTTTGACAGTCATTTGGGATTGTAGACTACATGCTACCTTTGTTTTATGCAATGTATGCTCTTGGCATGACTGTCTCTGTTGCTATGGTGCCCCTGTCATTAATTGCATTAACCTTTGTTATTGCTATCTGTCTTTTATGACTTGGACAGTATTATGATTGTTTCTAGGTGCATGTGACTTCTATTTAGACAACCTCTAGTGTTGACAACCTTCATAAAACTCCTCATAAACTGATTTGAACTCTTTTGACTGAGATCTTGTAATATCTTACAATATCATGATCTTGTGTATGTAGAGTGGTAAGTTTTCATTGTAATAGATATATGTTTGATCAAACTCACACCAAAGATGCAACTAATCTCATCTTTCTTGGCTGTTACTTATGCCCATTTTAGTATGCCTCTGTACCTACATACTTTATCTAATGATTGGTCCATGAATCCAATAGAAATTTTACATCTCATTCACAACAAAAAGATAATTACCTGTCCTATTTTCTATTTCATTGATGATAAACTACTATTTCATCAATCATTATGGTTGTTATCAAGGTTATGACAGTCATTACTTGAATAGTATCATTACTACTTTTGAAATTGGCTATTCCACTTGTAGCATGTGCATGATAAAAGACCCCTTAACTCTGTGGTTTAAATATTTGAAGCTAAAAACAACAATACTTAGAGCTACCACTATTTTTTGACAGAGTTCACAAGAATATGAATCTCTCTTTGTTTCTTTGTACTCTCTGTATGGCAGTAATACATCAATGCATGTTGTTCATAATGTTTATTGCCTGATTTAATTTGCTGTAATGACTATACTTCATGATGGCTTCTTAGCTGACCTACTTTTGATGGGACTATTTTATCTTGCATTCAGTGACATATAACTATAGCATGGTATCTTTTGACTGTCCCTTGGATGATATAGGACTTCTCATCTGTTCAACAATAATATCATACTTTATTCATGAGAAAGAATGGAATAGTACCTATTATCTTTGAAAGATTTGGTTACTCCTTGATATAGCCGTACCACTTCCCTTGCACTTTGATCATTGATGAGATACGATTTGTGGCATAACAAGAACATGATGTAAAATTGCTATTTGTCTATTCAATTGAATGTTTGTACACAATGACATTACTATGAGCATGCCAGGCTCAACCCTTATGGGAGCCCATTTTCTCCACATGCTTAAATGTTTTCAAATCAGCAACATTTCTTTTCCTATACCTGCATAGTGAACAAACAAGTTAGCATAAAAACATACCAGAGCTTGAAGTTGATTGATCTTTCTCATGATGATCTGATTTATTGCACATGTCTGATTTGATCCAATCACATAAGATGCATAATATTTGCAAGTTTATATGTTTGTTGATAAAGCATATGATGATTTTGAATATCCAGAGATTCTAAATTTTTTTCTCAATCCTTGCAGGTACACTATCCTGATCAGGAGCAGAAGATAAGGACATGAAGATCAGCTGCCAAGACAAGAATATCAACCTTCCAAAATGACAATGATGGATATTCATTATTCTTATATGTTCTTTCTCTTTCCTTTTATCCTCCAATATATAGCTTGCACATTTTTGCCTTGCTTAGTTTAGTCACTCCCATGGCTTGTGTGGGACACATTTAAACATTTCTTTAAATATGATTAGTTACTTTACCTTATGCAAATGATTTATGTATGTTTACTTTTTTGAATCAAAAGCATAGGATAGAATGACTAAATTTGATGTGAAACATATGTTCAAAACATGATATGAAATGACAGTTTTATAAATACCTTTCTTTCACACTGAATTGTGATTACTTGAATAATCCAATCATCTCATAACTAAAAGATAAAACTAGTTAAAACCTCCTGTCATTCATTGACTGTGTGATCTCTTGTCATTAGATAACTTCACTTGTCAGGATGATTTGATAGTTTTGATTGGGCTGTCAGGTTATCTTGACAAATGATCTTTGTTTGTCTCTTTGCAAAATGTCATTGTAATGCCCCGCTATGCAACCCTAGCGATAAGTCAACTAAAGCAATAGAAAAAGTAGAAATATATTTTTTTTGTAATAAAATTAACCAAATTAACATAGTCTGACACAACAAGTTAACTACATCTCTAGGGATAGCATGACTGCATTATTGAAATTAAGCAATAACCAACAACATACATAACTCATTCAAACATGATTATATTACATGATCTAACTAACAACCACAGTTGTTCTAAATCCAAATGAGTACACACACACAATGAAGTAATGTCTACCCAGTAATGAACTCAACAGGGGGTTAAGATTCTGATTTACATATTTTATCATAGCTCTAGAGTCCTGCAGGGCTTATAGATCTCAACTGCACATCTCAGTAAACATTAGTCTAGTATGATTATCAATTACCCAATATCAAATGCATAAAATGACAACCTAGGGCCCTAAGGGGCTAACCTAATGTCTCGGGGGCTCATGACAGCCTTGCCTACGTACACATAGCGCAGAGACTTCGTAGTTCAGGACTTGCACTTCCTACCACAAGGTGGTATCATACAATTTATAACTTGGTTTAACATATGCAATAGAAGCTTAATAATCTCAAGAACTTATAAGGAAGATGACATACACAAAATTTACAGCTTCCAATGATGCATTATCATAACTAAAACATACTAATAGAAGAAGTTCAACACAAGCCATTAGAAGACAAGTCTTAACAAACAATATGATAGTTACCTATCTTCATTATAAGTCTAACTAACTTCTTCTAAGATATAATTTAGTCTTCTTTTGTACAAAATTAATTTAACCCAATCCAAATCATTCTCTAATAAACCCCACCAGTTTCCTCTTGGTCCAGTTTGCATTAAAATAATTTCCTCACTTTATCTCATTTGTTATTGGGCTCTAATCAAATCATCATCACATTAAACGTACATACTAGAGATTCAAGATCATTTGATAGAGTTAGACAAGCAATTAAGTTGACAACCAACACATGTAAATCAATAATGTTTCAAGGTACACAATTTCTACTAATGTAATTCATAAACTAAACAGAGACAATATTTAAGATCACATATTGAATTTGCAATTGTTGAGACAAGTTTGGAATGTTAATAAATACGGATCTTTATATTACTCAAGATTTTCCAATTACTCCATTACTAATTACACTATTCTAACCATTTTATTTATATCTATGTATATAAAGAGTAAGAGAGAGAGAGAGAGACCTTAATCTATAAAATATCTAATCCTCAACAAGGTAAACAATTACAACTAAAAAGAAGTAAATCAATCAACTATAATATAACTGTTACTTCAAAACTACATCTAAAATCAAGAAGAGAATAAATCCCTTCTATTCTATTCTAATTTAGAGAGCTTTTAAATATAAATAATCATACCAAAAGATATACGTTTCTTTCTATTCTTAAATAGAATAATATAAGACCATATGGTTTAAATTTCATAATTAACAAGGAGCACTAAAAGTAAAGTTTAGATTGAAACTTAAAGTTTCTAATTACAAAAGATCTAAAATTTAGCTTCTAACTTAAAGTTCTAACTCTCAACACATATCTATATAAAATAATAATAAAATATAACTAATACTAATACTAATGCATATATATATATCAACATAAACTTAATACTATAATAAATTTCCATAATTCCTTAAATGTACAAATACTTTCTATTATAGACATGAATGGAATCAAAATAGCTAAAAGTTATATGTTCTCTTATTTAAAAGTAAGAAGATACATAAACTTCTATTTTGCAAACATATTATTTACATTATCTTACTAATAACATACCAATAAATGTGTTATCCTTAATTTACAAATACTTGCTTTCTAACTGATATTATTCTAATTCACAAAATAGATTCTCTCTTGATATTATAATTATAAGTCACAGGAATACATTCCAGATTTCAATATTGGTTCCTATTCATAACATACATAAGCAAAACCATGAAAATTTCTACAACAATTATGAAGTAAATTAAATGTTAAAAGAAAGAAAAACATTCAATCACCCTTTTATGATGATGAGGGAATCTTTCCTTGAATGTGTGGTTCTCAAAATTGAAGAATGGTCTGAAAACCAAGCATTTGGACACCGAATCTGACACTTCAAAAATTTCAAGAGAGTAACATGACCAATTTTTGGGGTACGAAACTTTTGGCATTGAGAATATCTCTATATATATCCCATTTCTATAAATAACTAATACCAAAAAATTAATTTAATGCATTGCTCCACATCATCTCATGGGGTACTGGTATCCAATGAAGCATTAATATGGCCCACTGAGAAGATATTACACTTGGAATGGCTCAGCTAATGGCGTAGAAGGAATGCAATTGAACTCAGGATTGATAAAAGGCTACAAGGAGGTTCCATAACTTGGAATGCATATAATGAGTGGAGATGCTCCATGAACTCCAATCATTAAAATAACTTACTCAGAAAGCCCAGCAGAGCATGTGAACAAAGCTAGGGATTTATTTTCCCTGCGCCTTGTTGAGACATGGACCAGCTAGGACTCGAACCTAGGACCTTCCATACGCTACTAGAGTGCTCTACCGCTGAGCTACTAGCCCCTCTTGGACCAGTCCATCATCGGTCCGGGTGTGGCTTATTTCCAACACCAACACCCCCCCTTAAGCCACACCTCTCGTGTGCTTGGGGCTCCTAGCCTGGGCCTGGCTCTGATACCATGTTGAGACATGGACCAGCTAGGACTCAAACCTAGGACCTTCCATACGCTGCTGGAGTGCTCTAGCACTGAGCTACTAGCCCCTCTTGGACCAGTCCATCGTCGGTCCGGGTGTGGCTTATTTCCAACACCAACACGCCTTACACTATCAGCATTCAACGGCTATAAAATTGAGGCATTTTGTAGAATTCTAAAGATGCATGGAAGTAGAAACTGATAAATCAAAGTACATCGCTTCCATTGTTTTGGTTGCAGAACAATAAAGAGTTAACTAACTAGAAATAACTCAGTTCACACATCACAGATCACACACAAAATCCTAATGAGTTTTAGTTAGACCCAAAGAATGAAGTGTATGGGCAACTGACATAAAATAAATACAAACCTTAAGCCTATCTGCCTTTTGCTTCTAATCCCTGCCTTCTTGTAAAGATGCATTTACTGTACTTGACAGATGTTCCCTATTTGGACTTGCAAGTGCTCTCTCAATATCCCTTTCTACAAATCCAGTCCACAGTGGAGATTTCAGATGGGGGCATAAAGTTCCCTTACAAGATGTGTCTGATTGTCTACGAACTATAGAAGATTCACCCCTAGAAGAAAGAAAGATATATAAAGTTCAATTAACAATCCGCAATCCTTCCAGTGGGTTGCCTTAATGAAATATATCCACACTAGAGTCATCTCCTCTATCTTTAGACCTATTTGCTGAATGGGGTGAAGTTTCAGATTGAAACTTTAATTGAATCTGTTTCTGCCATAGTATTTCTTGACTTTAAAGAATAATGTGCATCCCTCTCTTGTTCAGGGAAGGAATTTTAGTGCATCAAAAGAAATAATAATGATCTGAAACTGCCACGATGGGAGATTTGACAGACAATGCCCTGGTAGACAATAAAAAAACTAAGCATAGACATGGCACATGAACTATTTGGCAAAAGCCCCAAATCAATGTTAACTTTTGGGATGCAATGGTTGTAGAATAAGCACAAAATAGATATATTTAACAGACTTTAGAAACTTTCAAACGAATTCCATCGGTCGGCGTTAAATCTTCACCAGCTCGTCCACTTTGAAATCACTGGGGTATGACATCAACAAAGCATCTAGATTACCAGGTATCATATATGCAAAATGAGACAACACGGACTCAACATGCCACTGTTTGACAGAATACCTCAAGGAGATGGCAACAGATGGAATGCGATGTTTACATGATTAGAAGAATGGTTTTGTTTAATAGTGATAAGGAACTTCTAAGCAATTCCTTTGCAAGGCTAGATTCCTCACTTGCCATGATGGGATCTTTTAATAGCATTTGATTTCAAAGAACAACTGGCAAATTTAATAAGAAATACTCTGTAGTCATGCATGCAAAATGAGAATGCAAGGACAGGGCACACGAACTGTTTGACAAAATACCACAACAATGCAAAGATTACAGAAATGGTGTCACAATAATATAAACTTATAGGGATGAAAACATTCTTGGTACTATGGGTATGATAAAGATTTTCCAATAATTGCACGAAGGAGGGGAATCAGATTTTGCGACCCTTGTTAGCATGCACGAAAATGGATTTAGCAAGGATGCCCTCAGAGTTTGTGTTTTAATGATGGACACTACCTATCAATGTTGTAAACCTTTCTGGTGATTTAGGTGGATGCAACGGCACAGGTTTAATAGGCAAGATTTGTACATACTTCTGATCACATGAATAACCCTTATTGCAATGCGGCTACGATTGATTGCTATGTCTGCAAGGTTGACCTTCCGCATGACTAGATATTTTGAGGGCACACTAAATTTGTTATAAGGTACTAGAAGTACCCATGAAAGTTGTTTGCATGTGTTTCTAAGAAAACTGAAACAGAGTGTGAACACATCAATCCTGTATGAAAATGAATAATCAAAACATACCTGGAAGATTTTTAACTAACTTCATCTCTCGAGGGAGAAAGGAACGACCCCTTTCTGCTGATGAGCTGCTCTCTGTTGGCCTTCCAAACAAGATTTTCTCCATTTCTAGTTGTTACCTTTTGAGTCGCCCCTTATTTATTTATTCATTGGTAATATTGCCCGAGCCAAGAGCCAGTTTACCATGTTATATTTTTGGTCATGCCTTTGTTTCGTAAATCAGCTCTTGGTCCTTCAATTTGTATCCATTTGTTGTCTTTGTAGACAAGGTTACTTAAGGTTTGAACCTTTGAACCTGAACCATTCTCAAAGTTCAAAGTTTAATGGTTCAATATGTCTAAAGCATCTCATAAAGCAAGCTGTTGTTTTGTATGTTTTTTTGTGTCTTTGAACTTTCAGGTTGAACTTGAACCTTCCGCTCGTACTCTATAGCGGGTTCAAGGTTCAATGGTTCAACAGTCTTAAGGTTTAAACATTCACTGTCTTCTTATAAGTTGGGTCACATAGTTACCTTGCGTAATTATTGTATCGTTGAACCTTCCACTTGTACTCTATAGCGAGGTTCAATGGTTCAAGGTTCAACATTCACTATTTCATTGTTGAAAGCCTTTTATCGAAGATGCATAACATTTTGTCGGTCTACATAACCCTTGCGTCTTTGAACCTTCATATTGAACCATATCTTTACAAGTTCAACGGTTCATGAATTAAGTTCCTGTTTCCGTAAGTCAATCCTTTGCTTATCTATATGGTCCGATTGGCATGTTTGAACCACCATATTGAACCATCATATTGAACCACGTCCTAAAGGTTCAATAGTTCAATAGTTCAAAGATTTGGTGAGTTTGGTCCCATTTGTTCCCGCGGCTTTCTAAGTCAATCTTAGCGGCAAAGTTGGAGGAAATTATATCAGAAACTCATTATGAGACCGAGAGCTCTAATTTAGCAGGGACTACGTATAATCATTATACTTCATGATGGCATGTGAATACTACTTGCTATTAATGAAGAAATCAGAGTTCACATCTTTTCAAATATTTTTGGCACGTTTTGTTCTGAGAAATAATTATTCATTCTCGTAAGTGCCATTATTAACCAAGAACAAGCCAAGTTTAGCAAGTAAACATACTGTGCAACGCGGAGAAGGATAGCGCTGGAAGTGTAATGCTCTTTTTGTTCAAGTTTTCGCAGTGAATTCAGATATCCTGAAGGTGAGTTCTGTTTCCCCTATGCTATTCCTAGTTCTTATGCTGGAAAGAGGAGTCTCTAGAATTTCTGTTATTTTCAAAATTCCAAGTGTTTTATTGTAATCTTCCAACCATGTCTTTGAAATCTACGTGTTTGGGGGATGAACATGGTCCTGGCCTTACTTATTCTCACTTGGAATTTGGAGATACTGCATTGGTTCAATATGATTTAGAGGAATTTAAACAAAGAGATAGAAACCCTGTTCAAACCCCTACAATGAAGAAAATTGTAGATAGCGGCTTAATTGAAGCCGCAGCCTTTCCTCAGGCTATACTGTGCCCAGAATTAGTTCAAGAATGTATGAATAGGTACGACCCCCAGGACAGATGTGTCAGAAATACAAATGGGGATGTGTTATTTTATGTCAACAGACAAACCCTCATGTCTGTGATGAAGATACCGCCTAAGGAGGCGTATTCCAGCCTTGATATTACTGCCTCCAATGGGTATTTCTTAGAGAAGAGACCAACTTACAAAAGTGTAATAGCGAGGAACTGGCTGCTAAAATTTTAGAAGGGCGATTCAAGGTTGCCCAGGCCACTTACCAAAGATCATTTGATAAAAGAAGTAAGGGATATTGTAGTATTGTTACACAGACTGAGAGGCAATCAGCATGCCTATTATTGGGAAGATTAGATGTACTTTTTCATACAAGTCATCCTTCAAGGAGAACAATATTTGGATTGGGCCGAAATAGTGGCTGACTGTCTACATCAAAGTTTGAGCAATTGTCTGGGCAACCGAAATTTCTATATGTCTTCGTACTTGTTCTATTGTCTAGCATCTACAAGAGATTGGTTTGACCTACCCCATGCACCCATAGCTGAAAACAGTAAAATTTATGAATATTATTCACAATTGCAGAGAAAGAATTGCTATGAAAATTACAAAAGGGTTAATGATGTCTTCACTGGGAAAATGACTTATGAATTGGCAGGGAACCGAGGTAAGAGAATGTCCAGTGAAGCAATGGAACTGATCAGTAGCTATGGTAGCTTCTTCATCCAATTTTCTGAGTTCACTTATATCAGAGTTGGAGGATTTGATGGTGAACCTGTGAAGTTACCTAGATATGTGTTTGATCATTTTGTGCTGATGGAGGTATGTAGGCAACTGGCACATGTTGATAAGAAATTCCATTAAAAAGGGGTTGTGGTATTTCTTTTCCTGTTGAACTTGGGCATTATTCATGCCATTCAAAATCTGATGCCTTTAATTTGGAGGTGAACCTCAAAAGGTTCAATTTTCAATCCTTCACTACCAGGTCTCAATTTGACAATAAAAGATTTGTCAGAGAGAACCTAGATTCTGGAACAGGGCATTCACACCTTCCTAAACTGGAGGATTACTGGGAAGACTGTCCAGATGAATTCGAGGTCAGAAGAAGGTTGTGGTGTAGTGTTGTGTGGTTACACAACATGCCCCATTTTGACTTGGCAAAACAGGGACCCAACTTTTGGCTTGGCTTGTTTGTTCTCTGGCGGTCTGGTAAAAGTAAGTCGGGTGCATCATGATGTAGAGTCAGGATGAGGTAAGTCACCATTATGAGGCCAGTTTGTCAAATTTCATATTTCATTTCTGTGACCTCATAGTTTGAAAGAGTACAAAAATTCACGCAGGTTTGTCTTTTACATCATCCTGATATTCCTCAGGATGTGAGAGTTATGAACGGTCAAAGTTTTGGTCAAACCTGATATTTGCAAGAGAGGAAGATCATTTTTTATAACTTGTCATCTTTTTGAAAATCATCATCATATTTTGAAATATCCCCCGATAATATCCTGGAGCTCAAATATCTGGACGTCAACTTTAAGTGGTAGTAAGCCTTCCCCGTCAAGCGGTCTTTTGTATCGTGAGCGTCATGTTTTTGAATGTAACCCGATATTTCTTAATATCCTCCTGATGCGAAATATCACCCTTAGCAAATATCCTGATGATGTCATCCAAACCAGATAAACGAAGAAGCAAATATAATGATGACATCATCATCACATTCATATTTCGACAGGATATTTTTTTCCAAACATGATCATGTTCGTCTAATATGACGATGACATCATGATATATTTTCGATACAAAGAACGACTATCAGGATGACGTCATCCTGATATTCTGAAAAAAGACATGTAAGTTTGTCTCATCATCATCATATTTTGAAACATCACTCGATACACCGAAATATCCTCCTGATGTACTAAACATAAACAAAGGTGCTTTTGTCACCTGAATCTTGTCGCGATAACAATTTCAATATGAGGGAGGAGGATGATATTGAAACTCAACCTGATATTTGTGAATATCATCCTGCCCTCATGATATCCTATCATATGGATATCCCCCCACTCCCATTGCAGCCATTATCATTTAATGCGCGCAGATATGGTAGGTAGTTCCCGCCGACCCTAGAACCCAATGAAACACCTGGCGAGATCCTGTGTTTTCGCACGAATAATCAAGGAATGTAATCTAACTTGTCAGAGTTGCCCTAAGTGTACCCTAACTGCGAGGTTAAAAGGTAATTCAGCCACCATTTTCACATTTAGCTTGTGATAAAATTGTTTTACAGAGCACCAGCTTCCATATCCGCATACCAGCTACTGTTGTGCGATTTGAGCTCACAGACAGAAAGAAGGGGGTGATCATCGGCTGAATTAAGAACGTTGTTGGCAATCCACTGGTATAAAAGAGAAATCTGCATAACCAGGTAAGTAAATGAAACCCTCATCATGTCATTATTGTTCAGGTATGATGATGGAAGTTTTCGTTTATGCATGTAATGGTGAAGAAATACAGTAGGCATAGTGATCTTAATTGCAATATGTGTGCATGTGTGTATATCCGTTGTGAGATAGGATTTTTGTTAATTGTAGGTACTCATGGCCGACAAGCGGTACGTTAAGTGTCAAGAAGAATTCAGTAGGCCTATGTTCTCTTCTCAGAGGGGAGTCCTGTTCAAATATGGAGCAATTACAGATACCCATCAGGGGAGCACTAATCTGGAGGCCTGGTCAACTAAACTGAATGATGGGCAGGACAAGAGTCCTGTGTTGGATGCAGTATTTGTGTCGGGAATGTGGAACGCTGTTGGTTTCCCATATTCCATGGAATCTCCGGAGCTGGTCATAGAATGTGCCCGGAATTATAATCCTCAGACGAGGCAAGTGGTAAAACACGGGAGAATATATGCAGACCTCTCCATCAAGGGTCTCTCCCAGACATTTGGACTGTCGTTGGGCAGTAAAGCAAAAAGTGTAGACCTGAAAAAGGCAGAGAAAGAGTATGAGGCCAACAAGAAATCGGCCAGAAAGAACATGTATCAATGGCGAGCAGAGAATAGCACATATCCTGCAGTGGCCAAACTCCCAGTGCACCTGTTTAAATATGATTTTAGTGAGGAGTACCAGTATATGATTGCACTCCTGAGTCGAGTAATAGGCCAACCTGATACTGGTAGTTTCAGGGATTGGATGTATGGAGTTATAATGATGTGTATGTATTCGAACACCAAGCCACTGTGGGGCCAAATAATAAGTGATGCTCTGCATGAGCAGCTGATGAACCTGGGAGGTTCAAATTGTGCATTTTATATGACATCTTATATTGTTTATTCTTGTGCTTATAGAGGCACTTTTGATGCCTTAGTTACAGATGGGAAGCTCACAGGCACAAATGCTGCATACATCTGGGATCATCATCCCCAGCTACAGAGAACCAACTACTTTAGGGACTACAAACTGGTCAATGATGCATTCTCTATGCATCTGGTAAGGACCATGGAAGAGGACAGAACAAAAAGATTGAGCATGGAAGCTCAAGAAGTAGTTTACAGGCATGGAGCCTGGTATATCTAGTTTGCAACCTTTTCTTATATAAGGGTTGAAGGTTTTGAGGAACATCCCCTCATGCTGATGAGGTATCCCACCGATGCAGTGATATTAATGAATTTATCAGGCAGGGCTCCGTGATGATAAAGATGTACAAGGATGCCAAGAAGCTGCCACCAATTTTGTTCCCAATCAGCATTGGCAACTATATGTGCCCAGATTCTGACAATATAAAGAAGGTGATGGTCACCCTAAATAAAATGAATCTGTAGCCTTTCCCAATAACAAGACCATATGATCCTTACGGCAGGATACAGAAGATACTAGGAAAGCCTATTCACCAGAGGCACCTAGAGGATTTTTGGGCTGACTGCGAAGATGAGGTAGAAGCCAGGAGAAGAAGGTATCAGAGGTTGACTCTGAACCAAATTAGGACTTTTGATTGCATCTCCCTTCCCCAGCAATTGAAGAAGGATGATGGCAGGATAATGGCAGATGAATATGAACAGAAAAAGATATACAATGACACTATCTCTGCACCGAACCTCACCATGCAGGAAGATATATCTTTGGACCCATTCATTGCCAAGACCATACAGCTGACTCAAGCTTGGGTCGATGATCAGGTGGAGGCATTGAAAATGAAAGGTGTTGCCATTATGGTGGACAACAAAAAGAAGGGCCAGGATATTCTTGGGGAGGTATATGATGACTTCCTGCTTGCGAAGAGGAAGACTAAGGGAGACAAGTTACCTCCACCACAACAACAAAGCAAAAGACCCCCAAGGGGCAAGAAAGTGGATACACAACCCAAAGGTGTTATAATTGACAGGGCAGTGTTTACAGCTGAGGAGGCGGCAGGATCAGGATCAAGATCAGGATCAGAGTCGGAATCCCCTCCAAAGAAAGAGAAGCCCAAGAAGAGTAAGACAGCTGAGGCTGGAATAACTGGGACCCTGGAAGTGGGTCAATCCTCAAAGAAACCTGGAGAAGAGGATATCCTCATGGAGGAGGAGCCTGAAGAAGAAGAGGCTCTGTTAATAATAAAAAGGAAGAGGAGAGCTCCACAGGTGCTGGTCTCTACCACACCTAAGAAACAAAGAACCTCCATGAGAGGTGGAATAAGTGAACCCCCTACACTATTACAAGGGGCAGGTAGTGAAGTGCCGAAGGAATTTTAGTATAATGTTCCACTTCCTACCATAGTCAAGTTCAAAACTGAACTTGCGAAAGAACAACTGAAAGAAACCTCTTAGACGCAAGCAGAAGGACATGTCTCACTTGATGAGACAATAAATTTGTCTGATGATGAGGTAGTGTAGGATGTGGCTGCACAGAAGATGGAAACACTTGCTGCGGATGTATGTATGACTCCTCACAAGCCTCCACCAGTTCAAACTGTGCTTGAGGAGATGAAACAAGCAGAAGAAGAGAAAGAAAAGAGCCCAGAGCAGGTGGCTCAAGAGATAGGGCTAGAAGCATTGATCACAGAGGTGACAAGTCCTTTAGTGCTGGATCTGACAGAGAAACATGATGCAAGTCCTGAATAGCCAGCAGGATCACCTGATAAAGGCCACCCAACAGAAGAGATAGAAATGGCAGTGTTAGAAGGCCATGCTCTTGAGTTAGGCCAACAAAGTCCACCTGACACATCAGAGGAACCTGCTATAGTAGAGGTTCATGAAGCAAGAGCTGATGAAAAGAAGGAAGCACTAGAGGATCCAGCTGCCAAAATACAAGAAGTTGATGGTGCAGGCTCAGAAAAGGTAATAGCTGTAGAACAATCGCCAGCACCTCAAGCAGGATCCCCAGTATCTGGTGAAGTGGATAAGCAACAAGGGGAAGAATTGGGAATAGATGAAGGAATGATAGAAGAAGGTCATGATCATCATGATCAGTAAATAGACGTGCCGCAGGGTACCCCACACCAAGAAGATGCTCCCCCAGAGAAGGAAATTCCTCAACAGGAGGAGGCGCCACAAGATCAACAGCAAAGAGAGCATCAAGAAGAAGAAAAGGAAAAGTCACCATCTCCACAACATCTATTGATAGAAATGGGAGATATGGGTGAACATCATCATGATGCTGAGAGACATGATCAGGTGCCTCTGTGGTTAGCTAAAGAAGTGAATATTGAGGAGGAGTTTGAAATTCAAGAGTTCGACGTCTCCACCTTGTTCTCCGCTGATCTAATGAAACCCAGGAGGAAGGCCAGAATGACTTCGACCATCAAAAGAGATCCGGCAACAGGGAGAAGGACCGCACAAATTGCCATACCTGCGGTGGAGAAAGAAAAAGGTAAACTCACTGTAGATGAATTTCAAATCAGCACAGTTGATTTGGGCTTTGCCAGTGAGGACCAAGAAGGTCAGGAGGGCAAAGACATCATTGACTCTCTAATTCAAAAGGTGAAAAGAGAGAAGGAGAAGAATAAGTGACATAAAGAGCACATTGCCCAGTTGCATGCCTATATCAAAGGGCTAACCGATCCTGATGATACCACAACTGAACGTGCAGTCCCATTGACTGCCATTTCTCAGGAGGAGGTAAATAAATTGGACCTCATGAAGCATGAGGCATCCGTAATAAGGAAATGGATGTCATCCGCATTGGATGATGTTGTGGAAATAATGAAAGCCTCTCTGAAGAGGTGGAGCATTCTAAGTGACTCCAAGACCAAAGTGGATAAATTGCAGATGCAGACCAGGAAGAGGTCTTACAAATTAGAGAGAGTCCTGAGCCTTTTAGGGGAAATAAAGGGGATAAATCCTCAGCTGCTTATCAGTAAGCAGGTGCTAAATAGTAATACCACGTTATTGATAGATATCTGGTATAAAGACACTTAGTTTGAGTGTGGAGTCCTCAAGAGGTGTAATAATAAGCTGAGAGATATCAGCATGAGGCTACGAGATTTAATGGCTGAAGAAGCAGTGATATTGGAAGCATTAGAAGGCAAGGTGGAAGGTAAAATAGAAAATCAAGATGAAGAGTCTACCATTAAAGCTGTACACAGTGACTTCCAATTAGAAGTAGATGGTCCACCTGTCCCTTTGACAGAAGAACTGATAGATAAAATAATGAGGATCAAGGTCCAGATGGAGAAATACAAAGAGACACTGCAGGATAGGAAAAATAAGCTTGATAACAGCAGAGACAAATATGAAGCCCATAGGCATGCCATTATCAAAGCAAAAACTCAAGATGGCGGAGGGATAGATCAAGTTGTGCATTCTTATGAGCAGGTCCGCAGTAGTATGCAGCCCCGTATGCAGCAGCATCATCATCAGGATAGTGAAAGCTCAGGAAGCAATGCACATGATGATGACCCGCAACAATCAGCTGAGGAACATGATGAAGATACATCATGAAGGGGATAGTAGCATAAGTAGTATAGATAGTTGCCAGCTGGCAACTTGTGCCATTTTGTAAGGGTTGACGAAGTCAGATGAATCCTGACCGTAGATCTGTATTGATAAATCAGGATCATAGATCTTTTTGTAACGGATTCCTCACCTTATTCTATAAAAGGTGGTGGAATGACTTATTGAAAACATTCAAAACATACTTGAAATCTGTTTGCTGAAATATTCAGGGCTTTTTTCAAAGTTATTGTATATGTACATGTCTTTTGCATGCTTAATGAAAGAGAAGAGTATTTCGATTACATATCTTCGTAAATCTTGAGTAATCTGTGTCTGAATTCTGGATATGTGCTTTGATTTTGCTACGTCCCTTGGAGTGCTCATCATGTTGCATATATTGTTTTCATTCCTCATCCTCTGAAGTTTGCATCAACTGTATCTAGCTGTGGAATATCCTAGTGAACATATGGTTTGATTTCTTCTCCTCATGATAGTATCGAGTTTGTATGTGGATCAATAGCTAAAGGTACAACATTAAATAGAAGCATTTCTTCAATTTCTTTTTTAAATTTCAGAGCATTTCATCTCCATAATTGCAAATAATTGATAATCTTAAGTAAATAACATAAATATGCAAACATCTCGTAGATAATCATAAATATTTAGCATATTTGAATACAAAGCATGTAGAATTGAAAATATCATGCAAAGATCGAGGTATTTCCACATCTTCTCATCAAATAACTGTATAATATAACTTTTCAGTAAAGAATTTATGCAGGAATGTCATGATGATGATAAAATTCCACGTAAGGCCCCAAAATGGAAACAGCAACTCACATTAACCTTTGAGTGACCTCAGATGATTAAGACCTAATCACCGGAGATGGGATCCTGAATTCTTTGAATTCATAGTATCTTTCAAGATGAATAAAGGTTAATGTGTACTTTTATTCTACGTTGTTTGTGACTAACATCATGACCAACATAAATTGGTGCTAGAAGGAGGGTGTGATCTGGAATACCACGCTCATCATCATTATTTTTAGGTTTGATGATGCAGAGAGAAAGGTAACCTCTGATTGTCCATGAATTTCAAATACTACGCAAATATTTACTGTAAAAGGCTCGAATATGCACATTCTGTGTAAAGATTTCCAGATCTCACATAAATATTGCAAGCTTTACAGTAGATCATTCTGAATTCACTAATATTGGCCAAAGATATGTAAATTTGTTCAAGCTTTGAAGAATCTAGGTCTTAGATACTTGAGATCTCATGCTAGGGGTCATTATACCCTAAATATCCTGTCATATGTGCAGTATCTTCACAAATATCTCGTAAATATTTAGTTTGATCGGCCATCTGACTGCAAATATCACCTCATTTGGTGAAATCCAGCCAATATTCACAAAGTTTCAGCCAATTTGCCTCAAAATTGAGAAATCCTGGCTCACAGGATAAATACCAGGTCTAGATCTAGTGGAATTTTTGAGGAACTACCTGTTAGAGGTTTCAGACCCAGAACTGTAGACATTCATCATACTCCAGAGTCTAGCGCGCCAAGAACTTCACCAGGACCTCCTCCTGTAACTCCTGTTGGTTTACAAATACCCTCTGGAATATCTGTGACATCTCCTGTTCAGCTTCAGAGTGTGCCTTTAGTCCAACCCCAGCCAGCTGCACCACCAGCTCAACCTCCTCTGGTTGCAATGTCTTTCTTTGCAGCAGAGTCACCTTTGACCTTTACTACATATCATGAGTTACCAAAGAATCCAGACAAACTTTGTCCAAAATATCATTCTTATCAAGATGCTGATGATCATATCAGGACATTTAAGGAAGCTTGCTGCAGATCCAGAATAGAACATCAATATGTGGTGTGCAGGTTATTTCCTTTTTCCTTAGGGGAAGAGGCTTATAATTGGTTCATTAGTCTTGGCCAAGCCTCTGTTGGTTCATGGGCCGTCTTAGAGAAAGCTTTTCTTGATGGGTTCAAGGTCCCTATTGATCCATCTATGAATTACCATATGTTTGCTACAATCAAAAGATTTGAGAATGAGCCTATCGCCAATTTCAATGCTAGGTTCCAGAAAATGTTGTCCAAGTTAGTTGCCCCATATGTAGTATCTGATGCCTCTGCCAGGAGTATCTATTATTCAGCCCTAGATCCATTAACTTCCATGTTCATCAGGAGAACACATCCTGAGATCACTACATTGACAGGAGCTTTTCAAGAAGCTATCAAAGTGAATCAGCAGTTGATACCGGCTCCTACTCCAAATATAGTATTCCCTACCTTGCCTGGCGTACAGTCACAATATCCTGCATCATACCCTGCAACATATTCTCCACAATATCCTGCACAATATCCTAATGGAACAGTGGTACCCCCAGCTGTCCTGCCTGCACCTTTGCAAGTACCTCCACTGAGCATCATGCCCCCTCCTAATGGAAATGGCCAATTGCCACAATATCCTGCACATGCTCAGACACCTCAAGGTACTGATTTGTCTAACAATAACCATGGATCCTCTTTCTTCAAGCCTCAGACTGAAAATGTAGTAGCCAAAGCTTAGGAAGAAAAGGAGGAAATCAAAGAGATTTTTGCTCAATTGAGAAAACTCACCACAGAGGTGACACATTTGAGAAATCAAGGGTTTTACTCCCAGTCAAGTCAGAATAGAATTTATTCCAATGACAGATCGAATTATCCTGACAGAGGATATAACACCAATAATTTCAACAATAATGGTGGAAGCAACAATAATCCTCAGAGACAACCCAGAGTGTGGAACTCTAGGCCAAATAATGGCTCATTACCATCACCCCTAGACAATCAGCCTCCTGGTGAAGCCAAACATACTACTAGAGTCAATCTTGCTGAAGCAACCCTTACTAATTGGTGTAGGATCCACAATACCAATGCACATGCAGAATTAGATTGTCCACAATTTAGAATTGCTGCTAGCATCTTTCAGACTGAAGTGTCTAATACTTCTGGAAATCCACCTCACGCAGAAGGAAATGAGATTGTTCCTTGTGGATATGACTCAGCTTTTGTGCTGGAAACCTATATTAATCAACCTCATCAGGGTCACAATCAGGTATGTGAGGAATCTGCCTTAACCTTTGAAACAAATTATGTTTTCCCCTTTGAGGATGAAAATGAACCTGCAAGAGAATGTGAGGAAGTACACGCGTATCAGCAGTAATATCCTGGTAAGCATAATTATAACTTGAGGAGTAATGCCAACAGACCTGCTGGTCCATTGACATCATCCCTACCTCCAAATAATTTCAATACACCTCTTGATCCTAAAGCTAGCAATAATCCAGGGTTCCCCAAGGTAAATGCTCAGTACTTGTCCCCTCAGAACACAGGATCAAAGGTTGTAAATACACCTCATGACTCTGACAAATTAGTCAGCTATCTGGCTGATGAAATGAAGAAAATTAAGATCAGCCTGTCCCTGTCTGAGTTACTAAAAAATCCTGCCATCAAAAGGGCATTCATGAAGTCACTAGATGATCCTGCTCCTAAAGAGGATAGTCATCTTTCAAGTCAGTCCAGTGGCAAAGATCATGCTACTAGGGATGATATTATCAAGCCTAAAGTGTCAGCTACAGTCCAAGCTACTGAAACCTCCCACATGACCTTGTACAGAGATAAAACTGAGTCACCTCCGTTCCTCCTCACCATAAGAATGTTCAGCAAGAACCTGCACAACTGTCTGGTTGATTCAGGGGCCTCCACGAATGTTATGCCCCTATCAATATGTAATGCCTTAGGACTACATCTTGCTAAATCCCTAAAGAAGGTGACACAATTGGACAAAACAGAAGTAAGTGTAGTAGGAGAGTTAACTCATATCCACATGCAACTAGCATTTGATCCCAGAATTCAGTATTACATTGATATTCAGATAGTTGACATACCTGATACTTATGGGATGTTGCTTAGTTGAGATTGGTCCAAGACGCTCAATGGATATATGTCCACAGATTTCAGTCACATGTGGTTGCCATGGAAAGGTATACCTAATCAGATCAGGATTGACGCTGAGCCTAGAATGAAACATATGATCACTGAGTACAACAGAACAAATGAGATCCTATACATAGACGTAGAACCTGGAGTTTACTGCATCAGGCCACAAAATGTCAAAATAGAAGAGATCCTGATGTTTGATTTGCATCATCATCATGATGATGATCATCAGGAGGACATGCCAGTCACAGAACCTGATAATAATCTTGATAATGAGAATGAAATAGATCGCTTCAGAGACTTTGAGATACATTTGTATAATCAAGTAAAACATTGTCAATTATTAAATGTACCTACTGATGATATTTTGATTGCTAGATGGTGCAGATTACACGATGAAGCACATTCAGAAAAGACTTGTGAAACATGCTTAGACATGATGATGCTGGAGCAGACATGTAGTGAGGTGTCATCATCATATTCTGAGGTAAATGCTACATTTGATGATGATGACACTAATTCTTATCTTTCTTCTGCAGGAACAGAGGAGTCAATAGATCATGATGAGGATCATATCCTGAAAATAGAAGAAGTTCTGGTGTCTGACCAGATAAACAATATGAGGAAAGAAAAGTTCACTCCTGGTAGTGATTGCTTTATGGAACCCGATCATGAGTTGTCTGTGAAGACAAAGGTAGTGACCTGACTAAGTTCGAAGAATTTTTAGTAAAGGAAATAAAGAAGATGACCCGACAGCATAAATCTCCCCACAAGGTTTTAATCAAAGGTTGGTGTAGGTTGCATGAGGCGCCTCACTCAGAAACAACTTGTTCATTGTGTTTACACATTTTGAAGAAGCATGCAGCTATAAGCCCAGAAGATCATCCTCCTACTGAAATAAAAGAGAAAATAGAAAAGCCATCAGGCTCACAAGAAAAAGGAAAGAAGAAACTTGAAGGTGATGACGTCCCTAAGTTAAAATGGATATCAGGTGGAGCAGCAGCCAGAGCTGCAAGGAGAAAAGAAAGTTCAGCTAAATGTCCTGCTGAAGATAAACCTTGGATCCTGAGGTTTGATGGATCTAAATCCAAGCAAGGTGCTGGGGTATGAATTGACCTCATTGATCTGACCGGGAAATCCTACTTAGCAGCTTATAGATTACAGTTCCCCTGCACTAACAATGTAGCGGAGTATGAAGCTCTGATTCATGGGATACTGTTTTCTCATAAGAAGAAGATAAAGATTCTGCATGTCTTCGGAGATTCAGAACTAGTGGTGAGGCAAGTAAGAGGAATCTACTTACGTAACTACAGAAAGCTGTCCAATTACAGACATCAGGTATGGGACCTGATTGAGGACTTTGATGCCTTTAATATTACTCATGTATCAAGAGAACAAAATCATAGGGCAGATGCACTTGCCCAAGCTACCAATACATTGGAGCCACTGTCTATATCTGGTCTGAAAAGATTTTCAGTAGAACTGGTGTCAGTACCTTCAGTACCTGATAATGTGACCAATCTCCAGGTGTTTGATGATGATCAACACATTCTGGACTTCATTTCAAATAGAGACATATTTGAAGCTTAGATTATAGATGAGAATGGCATGGAAGATCATGTCTGGGAAGAGGATGAGATATTAGAGCTGCCTAGCAACAGGATCCCCAAAGGTATGATTGAATTAGAGAGAGCTTTTGATTTGGATAATATGCTCAAATAGAAGGATCTGCCCAAGGCAGATGGAGGTCAGTACTCACAAGTGAATATTAGACAAGCTGATGACAAGAAAAGTGTCTTGTTGGGTAATGTTTGCACACCAGAAAAGTTAGAAGGAATAACTCAGGCCTTCAAGGATTACATACATGTAATTGCATGGACATATGATGAGTTGAAGACGTATGACACCTCTGTCATAACTCATACTATACCTCTCAAGCCAGATGCTAAACCTTTCAGATAGAAGCAAAGGCCAGTCAATGCCTTGCTCGAACCAATAATTCTCGAAGAAGTCAAGAAGTTGTTAAACACCAGGATAATATTTCCTGTGAGGCACTCCACTTGGGTGGCAAATCTTGTGCCAGTCAGAAAGAAGAATGGAGACATCAGGTTATGTGTAGATTTCAGGAACCTAAACAGAGCATCAGAGAAGGATAACTATCCTTTACCATCATTGGATGAAGTTCTGCAGATTGTAAATGGAGCTAAAATGATGTCCTTCTTGGACGATTTTTTAGGATACAACCAAGTAATGGTTGACAAAATTGACAGATTGAAAACTGCCTTCACCACAAAGTGGGGGATATTTGCATATAGACATATGCCATTCAGACTCATAAATACTGGCGCTACATTCCAGTGAGCCATGGATATAGCCTTCAGGGGCTTAATAGGAAAATGTATAGTCATATACATGGATGACTTGACAGTATTCTCCAAGGAAAGGGGGAATCATGTTGCTGATCTCAGAAGTGTACTGAAGAAGTGTGAAGAGTACGGTATATCTTTGAATCCCAAGAAATGCATATTTGGGGTAACAACAGGAAAGTTATTAGGCCACCTGATCACAGAAGATGGAATTATCATTGATCTTGACAGGGTGGAATCTATCATGAAGTTACAACTTCCAGGAAGCAAAAAGGAACTCAAGTCTTACTTTGGTAAGATAAATTTTGTGAGGAAGTTCATTACCGACTTTGCTGAGATTGTCAGACCACTAAATGCCATGTTGAAAAAGGATGCACAGATTGAGTGGACACCAGAAGCCAAAGCTGCATTTGAAGATATAAAGAAAGCCATTTCAGATGCTCCTATCCTCATCAGTCCAGACTACACAAAGGACTTTTACATTTATTCATTTGCTTCAGAACATACTTTTGCAGCAGTGTTAACTCAAAGAAATAAGGAGAAAGAAGAGAAACCAATTGCTTTTATGAGCTGTCCTTTCAGAGACACTAAATTGAGATATGTAGATGTTGAGAGACAAGCACTTGCATTAGTCAGAGCAGTAAAAAAATTTAGACATTACATACTAAGAAGCAAAGTGATTGCTGTGGTACCCGATGCAGCAGTGAAGATGCTGCTGATGCAAAGTGAGCCTGGTGAAAAAAGAGCCAAATGGATTATTGTATTACAAGAGTATGATATGGAAATTACGCCAATGAAGCTGGTAAGAGGACAAGCTTTGAGCCAGATGATATCTGAAATTGATCCAGACATCACTAGTCAGCAATATGTGATCAATGAGAAAGACAATAAAGAGTGGTATTCAGATATCAGGCACATCCTGATTACTGGAAGATGTCCATCAAGAATGCAGGCTTCACAAAGAAGAGCCTTAAAAATAAGATCCCAAAAGTATATGATGAAGGGAGGAACTCTATTCAAGAAGAATTATGAAGGAATATACCTGAGATGCTTAGAGAAGCTAGAAGCAAGTAGAGTCCTGACAGAGCTACATGACAAGTTTGGAACGGCACATGGATCATCCTTAGCCACAACACACGCAATCCTCAGAGCAGGATATTACTAGCCTACAATTTTCAAAGACACAGCTGATCATGTTAAATGTTGCCATGTTTGCTAGGTTGCTGCCAACAGAGAGAAGTATGCTGCACAACCATTGCAGCCAGTAATGGAAGAACACCCATTTGCACAGTGGGGCATGGACTTCATAGGACCAATCAATCCTTCGTCTTCCTCAGGGCATAGGTATGTTTTAACAATTACTGACTATTGTACTAGATGGACTGAGGCTATTAGCAGCAAAACTTGCACTGCAAATGATGTCATTAAATTTTTGGAGAGCAACATTGTCAGCAGGTATGGAACTCCTTATGCATTGGTAAGTGATAATGGGTCCGCATTCACTTCAACCAAGTTATCAAGTTGGGCTTTTGATCATGGGATTATACTTAAGTTTTCATCCAACTATTATCTCCAGGGGAATGGATTAGCAGAATCCACCAACAAGAATTTACTGAGTATCATAAGAAAGTTAATAGAGAAAAACCCCAGGGAATGGAACTCATTCCTGAAGTATGCCTTATGGGTAGACAGAACTAGAATGAAAACTGCATTAGGAAACTCACCTTTCAAACTAGTATATGGGGTAGATCCTATCCTCCTTGTAAACTTGAAAATTCCTACTTTGTAGTTCGCCCAAGAATACCTAGGCATAGACAATAAGCAAGAAGTCAGGTTGCTTCAGTTGATGCACTTGGAAGAAAAAAGGAGTCAAGCAATTGACCAATTTGCAAAACATCAGTCTGTTGTCAAACGTTGGTTTGACAAGAGAGCCAGAGTTAAAGCTTTCAGGATATCTGATTTGGTCCTGATGTGGGATAAAGCCCATGAAAAGAAAGGAGACCATGGTAAGTTTGATAGATTGTGGATAGGTCCCTTTCAAATTTCTGAGATACTAGGAGACAGAACTTATAGGCTTAAGAACCTTACAGGTGAGGATGTCCCATTGCCAGTCAATGGACAATTCCTCAAACATTATTTCCAAGCCTGAATGACTTCATAACAGTCATGTGTATCATATTGTATATTTGTATAGTCATTTGTACAGTTTGTTTGTTTTGTTTTGTTGGTTGGGACCTTGTTCTGGTAAGTCAAGATGATGCACTTCATCACCCCAGAAAGTAACTAAATTGTTAAGATTCAAGTGATGAGATCACATTTAGACATAGGTTATGATTCATTCTAAGAAGTGTTCATGATCAGGTTTGTGATATCTTTTCATCAGGGTGCCTTTTCTTGGTCAAAATGAATCAATCACAATGAAGCATCTAACAGCCTTGGGTTTGTTGAACACACTAGTATAGGTGTTAAGTGAAAAATCTAAAGGGACTCCCTTGCTACCAGTACAATCTCCAACCTAAAGCTGCAAGTGACCATACCTTGTACAAATGAGCTGACATGATGATATCAGATACAAATTTTAGAGAGAAAATTAGAAAATAAATAAAATTAGGCCATCTAAGTAACTCTACTAGGGCTATAGACGCCTGTTGGCAGTGGGGCTCTACCTAGGGAGAGTGTATAGATAACCTTGCCGGGGCTATAGATGCCTGCTAGAAGCAAGGCTCTATCCAGGTTGGCTATGAGGGATGATCTCCAACTATGTAGTTTAACACCAGTTACTTATGTTTTCAACTTGCTTTCAAGATGAGGATAATTAATCATATGCACACACCTGATCTTTGGTTAGCATTGTTACCATGATGAAATTTTATCATTTAGAGTATCATGATACTTATACTTAGATGGAATTAAAATACTATAGATGAATGTGATCACATCACTTGAATCATTGGAATTTGTTTGTTTTCTTTGGTGGCAAGTTGTTGTGTGGTTACACAACACGCCCCATTTTGACTTGGCAAAACAGTGACCCAACTTTTGGCTTGGCTTGTTTGTTCTCTGGCAATCTGGTAAAAGTAAGTCGGGTGCATCATCATGTAGAGTCAGGATGAGGTAAGTCACCATTATGAGGTCAGTTTGTCAAATTTCATATTTCATTTCTATGACCTCATAGTTTTAAAGAGTACTAAAATTCACGCAGGTTTGTCTTTTACATCATCCTGATATTCCTCAGGATGTGAGAGTTATGAACAGTCAAAGTTTTGGTCAAACCTGATATTCGCAAGAGAGGAAGATCATTCTTTATAACTTATCATCTTTTTGAAAATCATCATCATATTTTGAAATATCCCTCGACAATATCCTATAGCTCAAATATCCAGACGTCAACTTTAAGTGGTATTAAGCCTTCCCCGTCAAGCGGTCTTTTGTATCGCGAGCGTCATGTTTTTGAATGTAACCCGATATTTCTTAATATCCTCCTGACGCGAAATATCACCCTTAGCAAATATCCTGATGACGTCATCCAAACCAGATAAACGAAGAAGCAGATATAATGATGACATCATCATCACATTCATATTTCGATAGGATATTTTTTTCCAAACATGATCATGTTCGTCTAATATGACGATGACGTCATGATATATTTCTGATACAAAGAACGACTATCAGGATGACGTCATCTTGATATTCTGAAAAAAGACATGTAAGTTTGTCTTGTCATCATCATATTTTGAAACATCACCCGATACACCGAAATATCCTCCTGATGTACTAAACATAAACAAAGGTGCTTTTGTCACCCGAATCTTGTTGCGATAACAATTTCAATATGAGGGAGGAGGATGATATTGAAACTCAACCCGATATTTGCGAATATCATCCTACCCTCATGATATCCTGTCATATGGATATCCCCCTGCTCCCGTTGCCGCCATTATCATTTAATGCGCGCAGATATGGTAGGTATTTCCCGCCGACCACGGAACCCAATGAAACACCTGGTGAGATCCTGTGTTTTCGCATGAATAATCAAGGAATGTAATCTAACTTGTCAGAGTTGCCCTAAGTGTACCCTAACTGCGAAGTTAAAAGGTAATTCAGCCGCCATTTTCACATTTACCTTGCGATAAAATTGTTTTACAGAGCACCATCTTCCATATCCGCATACCAGCTACTGTTGCGCGATTTGAGCTCACAGACAGAAAGAAGGGGGTGATCATCAGCTGAATTAAGAACGTCGTTGGCAATCCACTGGTATAAAAGAGAAATCTGCATAACTAGGTAAGTAAATGAAACCCTCATCATGTCATTATTGTTTAGGTATGATGATGGAAGTTTTGGTTTATGCATGTAATGGTGAAGAAATACAGTAGGCATAGTGATCTTAATTGCAATATGTGTGCATGTGTGTATATCCGTTGTGAGATAGGATTTTTGTTAATTGCAGGTACTCATGGCTGACCAGCGGTATGTTAAGTGTTAAGAAGAATTCAGTAGGCCTATGTTCTCTTCTCAGAGGGGAGTCCTGTTCAAATATGGAGCAATTACAGATACCCATCAGGGGAGCACTAATCTGGAGGCCTGGTCAGCTAAATTGAATGATGGGCAGGACAAGAGTCCCGTGTTGGATGCAGTATTTGTGTCGGGAATGTGGAACGCTGCTGGTTTCCCATATTCCATGGAATCTCTGGAGCTGGTCATAGAATGTGCCCAGAATTATAATCCTCAGACAAGGCAAGTGGTAAAACACGGGAGAATATATGCAGACCTCTCCATCAAGGGTCTCTCCCAGACATTTTGACTGCCGTTGGGCAGTAAAGTAAAAAGTGTAGACCTGAAAAAGGCAGAGAAAGAGTATGAGGCCAACAAGAAATCGGCCAGAAAGAACATGTATCAATGGCGAGCAGAGAACAACACATATCCTGCAGCGGCCAAACTCCCAGTGCACCTATTTAAATATGATTTCAGTGAGGAGTACCAGTATATGATTGCACTCCTGAGTCGAGTAACAGGCCAACTTGATACTGGTAGTTTCAGTGATTGGATGTATGGAGTTATAATGATGTGTATGTATTCGAACACCAAGCCACTGTGGGGCCAAATAATAAGTGATGCTCTGCATGAGCAGCTGATGAACCTGGGAGGTTCAAATTGTGCATTTTATATGACATCTTATATTGTTTATTCTTGTGCTTATAGAGGCACTTTTGATGCCTTAGTTACAGATGGGAAGCTCACAGGCACAAATGCTGCATACATCTGGGATCATCATCCCCAGCTACAGAGAACCAACTACTTTAGGGACTACAAACTGGTCAATGATGCATTCTCTATGCATCTGGTAAGGACCATGGAAGAGGATAGAACAAAAAGATTGAGCATGGAAGCTCAAGAAGTAGTTTACAGGCATGGAGCCTGGTATATCTAGTTTGCAACCTTTTCTTATATAAGGGTTGAAGGTTCTGAGGAACATCCCCTCATGTTGCCGAGGTATCCCACCGATGCAGTGATATTAATAGAATTTATCAGGCAGGGCTTCGTGATGATAAAGATGTACAAGGATGCCAAGAAGCTGCCACCAATTTTGTTTCCAGTTAGCATTGGCAACTATATGTGCCCAGATTCTGACAATATAAAGAAGGTGATGGTCACCCCGAATAAAATGAATCTGCAGCCTTTCCCAATAACAAGACCATATGATCCTTACGGCAGGATACAGAAGATACTAGGAAAGCCTATTCACCAGAGGCACCTAGACAATTTTTGGGCTGACTGCGAAGATGAGGCAGAAGCCAGGAGAAGAAGGTATCAGAGGTTGACTCTGAACCAAATTAGGACTTTTGATTGCATCTCCCTTCCCCAGCAATTGAAGAAGGATGATGGCAGGATAATGGCAGATGAATATGAACAGAAAAAGATATACAATGACACTATCTCTGCACCTGACCTCACCATGCAGGAAGATATATCTTTGGACCCATTCATTGCGAGGACCATACAGTTGACTCAAGCTTGGGTCGATGATCAGGTGGAGGCATTGAAAAAGAAAGGTGTTGCCATGATGGTGGACAACAAAAAGAAGGGCCAGGATATTCTTGGGGAGGTATATGATGACTTCCTGCTTGAGAAGAGGAAGACTAAGGGAGACAAGTTACCTCCACCACAACAACAGAGCAAAAGACCACCAAGGGGCAAGAAAGTGGATACACAACCCAAAGGGGTTATAATTGACAGGGCAGTGTTTACAGCTGAGGAGGCGGCAGGATCAGGATCAGGATCAGGATCAGAGTCAGAATCCCCTCCAAAGAAAGAGAAGCCCAAGAAGAGTAAGACAGCTGAGGCTGGAATAACTGGGACCCTGGAAGTGGGTCAATCCTCAAAGAAACTTGGAGAAGAGGATATCCTCATGGAGGAGGAGCCTGAAGAAGAAGAGGCTCCGTTAATAATAAAAATGAAGAGGAGAGCTCCACAGGTGCTGGTCTCTACCACACCTAAGAAACAAAGAACCTCCATGAGAGGTGGAATAAGTGAACCCCCTACACTATTACAAGGGGCAGGTAGTGAAGTGCCAAAGGAATTTCAGCATAATGTTCCACTTCCTACCATAGTCAAGTTCCAAACTGAACTTGCGGAAGAACAATTGAAAGAAACCTCTCAGACACAAGCAGAAGGACATGTCTCACTTGATGAGACAATAAATTTGTCTGATGATGAGGTAGTGCAGGATATGGCTGCATAGAAGATGGAAACACTTGCTGCAGATGTAAGTATGACTCCTCACAAGCCTCCACCAGTTCAAACTGTGCTTGAGGAGATGAAACAAGCAGAAGAAGAGCAAGAAAAGAGCCCAGAGCAGGTGGCTCAAGAGATAGGGCTAGAAGCATTGATCATAGAGGTGACAAGTCCTGTAGTGGTGGATCTGACAGAGAAACAAGATGCAAGTCTTGAACAGCCAGCAGGATCACCTGATAAAGGCCACCCAACAGAAGAGATAGAAATGGCAGAGTTAGAAGGCCACGCTCTTGAGTTAGGCCAACAAAGTCCACCTGACACATCAGAGGAACCTGCTATAGTAGAGGTTCAGGAAGCAAGATCTGATGAAAAGAAGGAAGCACTAGAGGATCCAGCTGCCAAAATACAAGAAGTTGATGGTGCAGGCTCGGAAAAGGTAATAGCTGCAGAACAATCGCCAGCACTTCAGGCAGGATCCCTAGTATCTAGTGAAGTGGATAAGCAACAAGGGGAAGAATTGGGAACAGATGAAGGAATGATAGAAGAAGGTCATGATCATCATGATCAGCAAATAGACGTGCCGCAGGGTTCCCCACACCAAGAAGATGCTCCCCCAGAGAAGGAAATTCCTCAACAGGAGGAGGCGCCACAAGATCAACAGCAAAGAGAGCATCAAGAAGAAGAAAAGGAAAAGTCACCATCTCCACAACATCTATTGATAGAAATGGGAGATATGGGTGAACATCATCATGATGCTGAGAGACATGATCAGGTGCCTCCGTGGTTAGCTAAAGAAGTGAATATTGAGGAGGAGTTTGAAATTCAAGAGTTCGATGTCTCCACCTTGTTCTCCGCTGATCTAATGAAACCTAGGAGGAAGGCCAGAATGACTTCGGCCATCAAAAGAGATCCGGCAACAGGGAGAAGGACCGCACAAATTGCCATACCTGCGGTGGAGAAAGAAAAAGGTAAAATCACTGTAGATGAATTTCAAATCAGCACAGTTGATTTGGGCTTTGCCAATGAGGACCAAGAAGGTCAGGAGGGCAAAGACATCATTGACTCTCTAATTCAAAAGGTGAAAAGAGAGAAGGAGAAGAATAAGTGACATAAAGAGCACATTGCCCAGTTGCATGCCTATATCAAAGGGTTGACTGATCCTGATGATACCACAACTAAACGTGCAGTCCCATTGACTGCCATTTCTCAGGAGGAGGTAAATAAATTGGACCTCATGAAGCATGAGGCATCCGTAATAAGGAAATGGATGTCATCCGCATTAGATGATGTTGTGGAAATAATGAAAGCCTCTCTGAAGAGGTGGAGCATTCTAAGTGACTCCAAGACCAAAGTGGATAAATTGCAGATGCAGACCGGGAAGAGGTCTTACAAATTAGAGAGAGTCCTGAGCCTTTTAGGGGAAATAAAGGGGATAAATCCTCAGCTGCTTATCAGTAAGCAGGTGCTGAATAGTAATACCGTGTTATTGATAGATATCTGGTATAAAGACACTCAGTTTGAGTGTGGAGTCCTCAAGAGGTGTAATAATAAGCTGAGAGATATCAACATGAGGCTACGGGATTTAATGGCTGAAGAAGCGGTGATATTGGAAACATTAGAAGGCAAGGTGGAAGGTAAAATAGAAAATCAAGATGAAGAGTCTGCCATTAAAGCTGTACACAGCAACTTCCAATTAGAAGTAGATGGTCCACCTGTCCCTTTGACAGAAGAACTGATAGATAAAATAATGAGGATCAAGGTCCAGATGGAGAAATACAAAGAGACACTGCAGGACAGGAAAAGTAAGCTTGATAACAGCAGAGACAAATATGAAGCCCATAGGCACGCCATTATCAAAGCAAAAACTGAAGATGGCAGAGGGATAGATCAAGTTGTGCATTCTTATGAGCAGGTCCGCAGTAGTATGCAACCCCATATGCAGCAGCATCATCATCAGGATAGTGAAAGCTCAGGAAGCGACGCACATGATGATGACCCGCATCAATCAGCTGAGGAGCATGATGAAGATACATCATGAAGGGGATAGTAGCATAAGTAGTATAGATAGTTGCCAGCTGGCAACTTGTGCCATTTTGTAAGGGTTGACGAAGTCAGATGAATCGTGACCGTAGATCTATTTTGATAAATCAGGATCATAGATCTTTTTGTAATGGATTCCTCACCTTATTCTATAAAAGGTGGTGGAATGACTTATTGAAAACATTCGAAACTTAATTGAAATCTATTTGCTGAAATATTCAGGGCTTTTTTCAAAATTATTGTATATGTACATGTCTTTTGCATGCTTAATGAAAGAGAAGAGTATTTTGATTACAAATCTTCATAAATCTTGAGTAATCTGTGTCTAAATTCTGGATATGTGCTTTGATTTGCTGCGTCCCTTGGAGTGCTCATCATGTTGCATATATTGTTTTCATTCCTCATCCTCTAAAGTTTGTATCAACTGTATCTAGCTGTGGAATATCCTGGTGAACATATGGTTTGATTTCTTCTCCTCATGACAGTATCGAGTATGTATGTGGATCAATAGCTAAAGGTTCAACATTAAATAGAAGCATTTCTTCAATTTCTTTTTTAAATTTCAGAGCATTTCATCTCCATAATTGCAAATAATTGATAATCTTAAGCAAATAACATAAATATGCAGACATCTCGTAGATAATCATAAATATTTAGCATATTTGAATACAAAGCATGTAGAATTGAAAATATCATGAAAAGATCGAGGTATTTCCTCATCTTCTTATCAAATAACTGTATAATATAACTTTTCTATAAAGAATTTATGCAGGAATGTCATGATGATGATAAAATTCCACGTAAGGCCCCAAAATGGAAACAGCAACTCACATTAACCTCTGAGTGACTTCAGACGATTAAGACCTAATCACCAGAGACTTGGGATCCTGAATTCTTTGAATTCATAGTATCTTTCAAGTTGAATAAAGGTTAATGTGTACTTTTATTCTATGTTTGTTTATGACTAACATCATGACCAACATGTAGGTTGTCTTTGGGGCAAATAATTACACTCAATTTAAACATGGATATTTCTGGAATTTATGATGATGGAGAATAGGTGGTTGATCCACAGTTTGAAAAAGTAAAACACTTATCCATTCCAGAGGTGGACTGGAGCAAAAAGGAAGAAGACAGAATTGAAGTTAAAACTCTTCCAGTAATAAGAAGAACTGAAAAATGGCTTAGAGAAAAGAGACAGGGAGAACTTCAAGATAAAAATGTCCAACAAATCTCTTCAATGGTTGGATCACCACTTCCCATAGAGTCTTCTAATCAACCTCTTGCTATCTGTGGTGCAGGTGCTTCCAAGCCATCAACTGAGAAAAGCCCTGTCACTAAGAGATCCAGAAGAGTCCTCACAGATATTCTGCCATCTCGTGTTACCAGGTTGAGGACTAAAGGAAAAAGAAAGAAACAGTCTTCTGAAACAATAGTCATTGATTTGAATTCAGAAGAAGATTCAGAAGGACCTATGGGTCACAAGGAGCTAAGCCCAAACAGAATAGAGGAGGTTGACACCGGGTTACAGTCAGAGGCCATTCTGGAGACCCCTGAAATATTAATGATTTCAAATAAATCCTCTGATGAAGTGAACCCCGAGAAGACAACCTCAGCCCCTGCACCAAAATGGCTAGAAAGTTCTATTTATGATAAGAAAAAAGTGATTCCTTTTGTTGTCCCCTTGGAGGATATGGTAAGTAAATGTTTGGGGAAAACCCCCAAGTCCAAGAGACTCAAGACGACATCCAGGATAAATATTGATCCAAGCACTGGTAACTGGAGTGTTGAAATTGCTATGCCTGTGATAGAGGAAGAGGTGTAGGACCCAACGGTGCATGATTTCACTGTGGAGAAAGTGGATCTCGGTACTGCCTCCAGAGCTACAGATGTCCACCACCTCAAAGCTTCTACTAAGAGGATGGTCAGTCGAACATGGAAAGATGAAAAGGACAAGAAGGAGCTGAAACAAACTCTGCGTTTAATGGTAGAATACATAGAGGCCATTAACAACCCTAACCCACAGCCGATCTCATAGCTTCCCCTGTCTTTTGACCTGAAATCACCTGCCAACCAAAAGATGTTAGATCAGGTTCATAGAAGCAAAATGGTGACAAAACATTTAACAGTTGGTTGGATAACATTGAACAGAAAGGAACTGAATACATCCATGAGCTCAAGGGTATATATGACCTGACTACTGCCACCGTTGAAGATTTCAAAGCACAGGTCGCTGTTTGGGCGAAAGATGAGGGCAAGTGGACGAATGTAATAAACCAGATGGATGAAGTTCAAAAATACAGGCTGGCGAAGTTTTTGACAGAGAAAAGCCTGACTGGTTTGGACGAGGATTTGTTATATGTGAACAAAAAGAATATTGAATGGAGGAACTCCATATCCTGGCAAGGTCGTTTTGAACTCTCAAAATTAATTAAGGAAATAACAGAATTCACTCAATCGTTGCAAAATGACTTGCAATGTATTGATATTAAATACATTCAAGATGATGGAAAACCAGTGGAAGACGTCGATGCAGTGGTCCAAGCCTTCAAAGATAAAATCAGCTTCATCAGAGAAAATGACAATGTTTTAATTGAGGATTTCTCCAGAATTTCTAAAGTTGAATCACTACTTTACCTCTGCATTGACACACTTCCAAAACACAAAGAAAAATTTGGTAAAATGTGAAGGGAAAAGGAGGTTTGGAAGTCAAGAATGAAGCATATCGGTATTCCTAACTTCCTAAAGATTCAGGAGTTCGTTGCTGCTTTCCAGGAATGGAAGACCCAACGTACTGTTCAAGCCACCGATAACAAAGCCAGAGATACAAACCTGTCGTCCCAGTCATGACCTCATTGGCTCGTTTCCTTTATTTCAGTTCCTCTGTCATGTTATTTTCAGCAAAACTTGTTTCTATAAAATCATTTGTTTAAAACTAAATCCCGTACGGGTTAGAGTTATGTTAACTCTGGGTTTAATTTACTCAAGGACATGATTAAGACTTTCATATTTATAGGTTTTTTTTAAATCTGGAGAGATATAGAAGTTTAGGAAAGAAAAGAGGGGAATTTTTTTTTGGCGAAACTGTTCATAGTTTTACATTATGTGATGATTGTTTGAGTAATTTTCATCTGTGAATGAGAAGAAGAAACATTTACTGCTTATTTGGATCTGTGCCTCTGAATGTGTGGAATTAGATTTTCTGTGTGAAATCTCCTTTCATCTGGTAATTGTTCTTTATTTGGACAACTCGTCATATGTGTTTTATTATTTATAGGTTCAGCAAGTTCGTGTGAATGTATTCATATATTTGAATGTATCAAAAATAGAATATGTGCATTCTATTGCTAGTTAATACTGTATAAATCTTTCGCATTCATAGCATGGTTATGTATGGATGTTAGTCTCCCTTAAGCATTTTCTGGTTAAAAATGCATGTGGATAGTTGAATAAGTTAAATTCATTGAAAATCTTAAAGGGAGCTGTACCTAAATTCAGAGGGGAACTAATTTAAAAGGTTCACCCATTTGTTTCTTAACTCATTTGTTCTTCAAAAGAGGGGTATAGAGTCAGAATAAATTATTTTTAGAATAAAGACAAATCTGTTAACCAACACTAGTGAGAGCAAAGATCTTCATCTTCCCCCTCACGATGATGATGGTAGTGCCCATATGTGATCTTCTACCAGATCCCCCCTAACGTTCCTCTCCCCTCTCCCTTTTATGAATCGCCAGGAAACTAATTTATAACTTACCAATAACGTATGTCAGCAGTTAATGCTATTAACGGCAAGAAGAAATAAATAGATTATAAGAGACATACAATGTATGGCAGTTACTAACATATAAAGAAGGGATTCTTGGCAACTCACCAAATTCACAAATAGAGATTTTATAGCTTAAAACACATGAAATTTAGCTTAGTATTGGATTGTAATATTCACCATGGAAGCACATTCTTTCCCATGACCTCCGTTAGGATATAAAAATAATAGTCATCCATTATTTTCTCTGTATTCATCATCTGTCATATTTAACATTTTCCTAAACAGGGATAGAGCAATTGAATATGACAAAGAAACTCAACAAGAACATTGTTCGATTAAATATAGATGCTCTAGTACTATGTACTAATAAAGAAGTAGTAAATTAAATCTTAAAATCTCGTGATGGGCTGCCCATGTGATAATAGTTCAAAAAAGATTCAACTGTCACATTCCTTGGTTTCCAAGTTTTTTTTTTTTGCCACCCAACACCTCAATCAGTAATAGCAATATATTTATTTATTAACTTAACTACTATTATATATACATTTTCAATAAACCAAGTTTACATACAAGCATTTATATTTATTTAATTATCAGAAATGTCTTTATGACTAATAATATTATTTAATGCCATGATTAACCAAATCATCCAATAAACAATCCAAACCAAATAACCAAATGCCAAACATGCCTGACACATCCAAAGTGAAAGCGGAGGAGCACTACATCCTCCTGCCCTAAAATTTGACTTACTCCTGGAAGTCGCAATTAGGGTAGAAACATAACACGTTAGTGCCAACACCAAAGTTGATTCATCTCATAAAATAATATACACTAGTTTCCCTGAGGGAAGAGGTTTATTCTGTATATTCCTTTTCAAACATGACCTATCCTTTTAGCCTTTAATGTTACAATAATAATGCAATCAAGACTTGCATTTCAAAAATGATTCCACTCAAAATCCTTACATATTAGCATTGACACCGATCAGTTTCTTCCAGAACAAAGAAAACATTGCACCCATTTAATCCTAACTAGTAGGATTTCTCATATCAGAAACATATAAGGTATTCAATTTCAAATGCATTACTATATCATTTTCTTCAGGACAAGGAACACACTGCACCATTTTAATCCGTCTAATAGAAATTCTCATATAAAGTATTGAATTTTCAAGTACACCACCATTGCAATTCCTCAACTAATTTGCTGTTAAACAACCAATAGGTTAGAATGGTACATTTTCACAAAATATTAACATATTTATACACATTAAATATCCATCAATTATAAACAAGACATTCCCGTTTATTTATTTTACAACACTAAATCTCATGACATATTCAGCCAAGATCATGATTTTACACCTTTTAGAAGCATGTAAACACAATTCATCATTTCATAAGTACCATATTCATAATTTCACATACATTCTTCACACACACCCAAATTCACATCACTAGGAATCACATCACAAGGCTACACAGGGGTCCATCTGGACACTGGGATGCAACATACTAATCCATGATACATAATCCATGAACCAAGAGCCAAAATCCATCTCACATATTCTATACCTCACATGTAGTGGCTTGATGGTGTTAGGCCACACACACATGGTGAGACCCTCCAAACAAGACCACAATGACCTATCTCTTGTTGTATAAGGTAGTTAGCCTCCAAGAGATAGTCATCACACATAGGTGGGTAGTGGGTCCTAGCGTGTAACAGCCTCACATACCCCCATCCTTAAGGTTTCCTGCGTCTGCTTCCTCGTATACACTCATCAAGTATGCCTCATACGTCCTTGGAGAGGAATCACAATATGACACATGGTCGACATCAAAAATAATAAGGAAAAACTAGTTTAGCCACTAATGTCATAAAGAAAGATCAAATAAAAATTCAATTTCAACAATAAAGAAAGAAATGCGCACAATTTCAACACTAAATCAAATGTAACCACGATGGCTTCATGCAAATAAGATCACAAAGTGTGGCTAAACCATCACAATTAATTATAAACAAAGTGTCAGCCTTCACAATCAATAGAAAATCATCAACAACCATAAGGAAAGTCCACAATCTTCAAAATTACACTGTACAACACTGCGTGACTAGATACTAGCCACCAAACAAGGAAGGAGGGAACAATGTCAGGCTATAGTAGTAGCCCTCATGTGGTGAGGAGTGAGCACACCATCCACATGGCTCAAGGTGTACTCCTCGGCTACACCCTACATCACGTCGTCACGCGGCATGGACTAACCAAGTGGCCCGCACACTCCTTGGCTACCCGCATAGAACGTGCACCTCAGCCACATTCTGCATCACATCTTAGTGTGGCATGGTCATACGCCAGCTGGAGAAGGCACATACTGACTGTATGCCACATGGCAGTGTGTCTATGGCTCCGTGGAAGTAGGCACGCGCAGAACACACCCCGCATAACGATACCTCATGAAGAAGGCACACGCAGGTATTCACCATAGCCAGAGGTATACATGGCTAGGATATGCCCATATGCTAACCAACAAAAAACATTGTCAAAAGCAAACATGAGTATCCCTCTACAAGTGTATGAGGCCCCATTATGCTCATCTCACAAGTAGGCTATCAAACACAATCTCATAGTGCACCTTCACATGTCTAAGCATGTGGCATCGTATCCTCGAGCCCAGCTCACTACCATCAGCAACATGGCATCATCACCAGCACTGTGTCAGAACATCAGTGGGGTGTGGCATCGTACCTATTGCATCATGTCGGAACATGTGCAGATACGGGATCTATCTCAACATGGGTAACAAACCTCCCTCCACATGTTGGACCTCCAAATATACATGGGGCACATGATCTCACTTGGGTTATCCATGTAGGTCCTAGACCCTGGCCCCCAAGTGATGACTCATGTCATCACATAGTTCCAGTTCGGTTATCCATGCAGGTCCTAGAGCCCGGCCCCAACTGACCACTCATGTGGCCTATCATACCTTTCGTGAAGACAAGGTAAATGATCCTCCAAGAAATACCATCCAGATGCTCAGAAACTATGGGAATTAGGCTAACACATATGGATCAAGTACCCTGATCCATCATAAGGGGAAGTAGTGAGTATGTTTCCTTAGGTTCGGTTCCGGGAGCAGATAGCTATTCAGCTATATCCTCAAATTGATCCCAAGACAATGAACATAATCTTCAAGGACTGCAAAGATGAGTTCAGAAGTAAAGCCAGGATGAATCAACTCATGCTTGGTGAGACTGACAAAGTGGCCCAAGAGACAGAAGAGATCCTCCGGAAGGCCTTCAAAAGGTTCAATCTTCCTGTTGTAGAGGACTTAGGTACCGAAACAGCTGAGGACTTGGAACCCTCTGCTCCAGAAGAAGTGGCCTATGAACAAGCTAGCATCTCTCCTCTGGTTTCCCCTACAGTCTTCGGATCCAAAGAAGAAGAGAAATTACAGGAGAAGGAAGCAGTGGTGAAAGACAAAGAGGTTGACAGTTCCAAGACTGCAGAAGAAAAGAAACATCTGTCTCCAGCAAGAGACACTGCACAAACTGTTCAACAATTTTTGAGCAAAGAAACTTTAGAGATTGATGAACCGGAGCTTCTAAAAGGCCCATTCGACTTTGACTCTCTCTCTCCGGTACAAACAATGAAGATAGCTTCATTTGCAAATGCCAAGGCAAATGAAAAACTCCTGAAGTCTCATATGGAAGACTGTGAGTTGATAGAGGCTGCTTCCGGAGTACTTGTAAAGATTATGCCATCAATCCAGATAGTTCCGACAGCCTCCTCTTCCGGTAATCTAAAAACCTTAGTCAGCAGTGTTGATACACATTTTGATTCTCTAGAAAAATCAGCTGAAGAAAAGGTCCGGAAGGAATTTTTGGATAAAAGATTTTCAGAAGTATTAGAATTAATCTCTAAAGATAGGAAGATTGTGAGCATTGGAATAAAGAGCTTAGAGAATGCTCTTAAGGATGGCGGTGACATCTACAAATTTTGTATATCCTGGTCAAAGGCAACAGCAGCAATTGATAAGAAAATAAAAGAGGAACAGGACAAGCTACAAAGCTTATCTCAAAGTTTTGATCCTCTCTCTTCCTCCATAATAAATCAAGAATGTCAGACTATTGCAGTCCTGAATGAAATAAAGAATCTTGAGAAGGAAAGGAAGAACATCACTAACCGGATGGGAGAACTTAGACGGATTATAATCCCTAAGTTGGAAACTATGCATGAGGCCATCAGTGATGCTCAGACCACCGCCCAAACAAATGATCCGACAGATCTCAAGAGGGCAGAAGCTTTTGCATTTTTGTTGAGTGGTCACATTTCAATTTTGGACAGAATGAAGCAAAGTTGGGCTACAGAAATGATCCAATTGCAGACATCCTTTGCAGACATTCTTCAGTATATGTGAGTATGTAAATATGCGGCTATGTATAGAAAATTTTTGAAAATTTTGATGTGCGGACCCTACCCTTTGCCATTGATGTCAAAGGGGGAGTGAGGAGCAGTGAAAAATGAGGAATCCAATTAAGGGGGAGTTCCAGAAATTGTATATAAAGACAGAGCATCAGCAAAGGGGGAGCATAGTGTAAACACTTAGTCATTTTTCACTGAGTGTTGCCATCAATGCCAAAGGGGGAGATTGTTGGCAAGAGACACTATATGGATTCATGGTTGTTGTCATTGATGGCAACAAAGGTCATTACACATATCCGCAAGTCATGATGTGTCTCTACCGGAAGTCAGAATAAAGAATGTTGTGGTCCGGTGAACAAGAACAGAGCATGTGGCAAGGTCCGACAGATTGATCCGGATCTCTCAGAGGAAGTGTCTTGGTGCAGTGCGGATTTGGGGAAGTCAAGAGGACTACCTTGAGTGGTATATTCCAAGGATTTAGCCTCCGGTGATGGACAAGGAAAAAGATATGAATAGTTGAGTACCGGATTCCTGAGAGACAGTGAAAATAGAGGAAGAACTGACTGACAGAGTATCAGACTACTTTCCGGATGTGTTACTGTTCATGATAGAGGTTGTGAAGGCATGAATCATGTTTGGCCGACATGATTAATGATATCTACAAGTATATGCTTGATCTGCATTGCTTGGTGAGGAAGGATTCAGCCGACAGAACAAGAGTTTGTAAGAAACTAGACTGTTCCGGATGCCGACTAGAAAGGTGATGAAATTACCTGTGCGGATATATATAGAGGATGGATTTAGTTGTGAAGTATGTGATGGTGTGAAGATATATGCGAATAAGTCCAGAACAGAGCAGAAGTAACAAAAAGGATCCGGTATGTGAAAGATAGCAGAATAAAGAACAGAGGAAAGATGAAGTGCAGCAGATCAGTGTACTGAGCCTAACCGGAACTGAACTCCAGCATATGCAGATGCTTCCAATCAGTTCAAGACTGTGATTCTTATCACTTTGTAGACAGTGTGTCTTCTTGTAGGCAGTGGGCCTCTAGTGAGCAGTGTGCTCGGGCAGTGAGCCCTAATTGGCAAGTGTCATTTTGTAATTTCCTATTCTTCTAACAGAGAATAATTTTGGGTTAATCACCCCGTGGTTTTCTCCCTTAACAGGGTTTCCACGTCAAAAATACTGTGTCATGTGTTTCTTATTTCATGATTAATGTTTTTGTGTTTGATTCAATGCTGCATCAATTAAAAAGAAAGTTCAATAAGGGAAATAATTAGGATAACTGATTCACCCCCCCCCCTCTCAGTTATCAACAGGATCAAGTGTAGATAATCAAGTGCCTTATTCAACTTAGATGAAACAAGATCATGCAATAGGTTTGACATCTATGCCAACTGCCATAGGGGTCAATAGATGAATGGCAACATGATTTATCATATATTTTTTTGGATTAAAGATAGTCAAATCAAATTACCAAAAAAATTATAGCTGTATCATTACATATTTTGTGGCCAATATGGCCACTATCATAGAATTGAAGTCTTTGTACAACCAAAAGCAAAAAAAGAAACCCATTTACATCTTACAAATATAGAATATCATAAGCCTTGCATTACTCAAAGAGACCTAAATTCTATTCTAGAATAAAATTAGATATATTTTGGTTAAACTTTTCTTCTAAACTTCTGGAAGCTCAAATACTGGTTCATCACTAGATAGGTCACTTTCTGTATCATCTAATTCTCATTCACATTCTGGTTCGGGAGCAGCATGGCCCACTCCAACTCTATCCATATAAATCTTATCTTCTTCAATTTCACCTAGAGAAGCATGAAACATATAAGCTTCCTGAGGTCTATCCACCTAAAAGATTTAATAACATTATCTGCTTCAAGAAGATGCATGTTTTTGAACTGTAAAAGCAATTCTTCCAGCCTTGAGTTGAAGGATTGGCTAGCCTTGTCAATGTCTAATGACTTCATTTCAGAAAGAACAGATTCAAAGTCTTGTGATGAGGAGAACCCACTATCATCAATCTTCGACAGATTGGCCAATTGATCCTTCACAGAAACTGCTACCTACAGGGTAAAAGTACAAACTTGTGTCACACTTTATAAAGGAATTAGCCAACAGCAAAATTTTTTTTGAACTTCAACCTCATAAAATTGGCATTTATGTTTTGAATTTCAAAATGATGTAAACTAATAAAATGTAGATCTCTTGATGAATTTTATGCTTGTAATTTTTGAAAAAATTAAAAAAATTATTTTGACATTTTTTTATAAATTTAAGGGCAAATTTTGAATTACTTAAAATTTAAGGAAAAAGTGACTTTGAGTCCACATCACAAAAAAAAAAAGAAAACAATCTTATTTTTCCCTAATTTTTTTTTCCAAATAGAAGAGTTCAATATCTAGTGCATGGAGGAAAAAAAAAAGTTTTCAATCCATATTTTCTTCGTAATATCGTTTTAAAGTCAGACTTTACAGAATCTAATAGTTTTCATTCCACGTCAACTTTTGAATAATTTTTTTTAATCTTTTTCACAAAACCAATTATACCCTTTTGGAGAGGACTTTTTCCTCTAGTGCACCATATAACTTTAAAAAAAATTGGATGTGTTTTGATATATATTTTTTAATTTTTAATTAGTGTCATCTCTGATTTTAACAACCTACTTGCAATAATTTAAAAAAACATAGTCAAACTAATTAAAATATTAAAAAAAATCATATTTAGATTCTAGACTCAGAGCTCTACAAAAGGGTATTTTTTAAGTTTTGAAATAATCCATTCTGATTGAAGAAATATTCAGTTTAAGTTGATAATTTCAGAAAACCTTAGAAAATGAGGAGGTTGTTGCCATGTAAGATGCCACATAGACAATTTTGGGTGAATCGATTTGGGGGTGAGATAGATTCACCCGAATCAATTTGGGGGCGAGATCAACTCACCTGAAATCAAATAATTTTGGCGACCACCACCGGTCGGTGGTTTGTTTTTTTGTTTTTTTTTAAAACTTATATATATATGGCTTCCTTTTTTATATTTTTTCTCAATTCAAGCATGAAGGAGAAAATAGAAGAAGTAGAATTTTTCACAATAGAGGCTAAAAATTGTTTTTTTAAAATTTTTTCAATTCAAGCATTTGGAGAAACCACACAAAAGGAGTTTTTTGGCAAGAGAGGCTACAAATTTTTAAGGTATGTAACATGATTCCCAACTTATTTACTCCTTTTAACATGCAGAAATTAAACTTCATGAGTTATTTATTAGGATGTATATGTGTGTAGGTGAATTAAAATAAGCAATTTGTGATAGGGAATAAAAGAAGTAGATCAAGGTTGTATGATCGAAAAAGAGATGAAAAAATCCTAGGAACATTTAGTCAAGAACAACCCATTGAAATTATTGATGAACAAGTTGAAGGGCGTGTTAGTGAACAAGTACAAGATGAAATTGGTAGTAGTGATAGAAATTTTTTACATGGAATGGAAAATCTTATGGAGATGGATGAGGATGCTCTTTTCAAAAACATTTCACCTGAACATATGTTACCTAAAAGCACAATAAAATTGCGCTCTAAAAGAATTTGGGATAAATTTTTTGAAGATAAATCTCTAATTGGAAGAGCACAATTATGAGCAAAGTTATTTAGGCGAAAAGAAATGACCCCTGTTTTGCAGTTGTTAGGAGTTGATAACAAGAAAAAATCTTCAAATTTAGTAAATCAAGATAGTAATTGAAAACTTGCAAACAACATTGGATTTTATTCAAACCAAGAGTCAAAGTTTTGATTTAAGTGTTGCACATAGAGTATTGATGACTATAATTTCTAGTAAGAAATTATCACATAGAAGGCAAGTTAAAGAAATTGCCCAATTAGTAAATGTATCTAGGAGAACTGTTCAAAGATATATTAAGAAGAGAAATAGATTAGATAAAAACATTGAAAATAATTGGGTAAATATTTGTCGAGTCCCTCAGAGAGATAGAACTTCAGAAGATGTAAAACAAAAAGTAATTGAATATTGAACCGATCACTCCCATGTTTCTTCCAATAGAAGGGACACTATACAAATAGATGAAGATGGTAAAAAAATTTCTCATCCAAAGCATTTTGTAGATACAACACAGTAAATTTTTTGAAGCATTTAAGCAAGAATTTTCACAGGTGAAGATTTCTCAAAGGATATTTGAGAATTTACGACCAAGTTTTTGATGAAGGGGGTAAATCATAAAAGACACAACAATAGAAATTGAACACAAAAAATAGAACTTTCTTTTATTGATTTGGACAACTTATTACATTACAGAAGCTTAATTACAATTAGAGGAATCAACCCTCCACATGCTGCAACACATTACAACTTCCTCTTGCAAGACTCTGGAATCATCCACCTTTTGTAACCCCAAATTAGCTAGGGTTTCTATTTTCCCACCTATTCCTAACTCTATGCTTCCCCCTTTAACTCTACTACCATGCAAGGTTCGCAAAAGTGGATATTAATAGCTTTTTTGGTGGCCAACAACCTAATTTTGAAATTTGCATCTCCCTCCAAAAATAGGTCAACTTTCGGGAGCCATAACTTTTGATCCGAGTGTCTGATTGTCGAACCATTTTATGTGTTGGAAATCTCACGGAGTGCTCTACGTACTAAGAACCCTCTCTGCTAGTTCTAGCTATTTTCGGGCCCGTATGGGGCCATTTAGTGCCTCAAACTTGAGTTTGAATAATTTTCAAGCATTTTTTGGGAAACAAAAACTTAAATATCTTTCAGCTCGCAAATAATTTTTGCGTGATTCCTTCGCCAAATGTCTTATATTTCTATTATGTAACTTCCTGTAAATTTTCACTTCAATCCATGCCCAAATGCAAACTTTCTAAAAATAGCAGGTTACTACTTTTAGCAGTTTGGAAAAACTAAAAGTCCTACATCATTATTCAAGCGATTATGGAACCAGAACCACAAATTTTGAAAAGAAATGGAAAGAACATAGACAATTTTGAAACACATTTTTTTTTGGGTGATGCAAGATTACCCTTACACCACTGGATGCTCCTGCATCAGACACCCAGGGTAATTTGAGAAGTGATCCTATCATGCCTCAAGTGTTTGTGTGACGAAAACCCAAACGGTCAACCTCTGCCTTAGACAACCAAGAAGAATCTTCAATAGGTCTTCCTTTCCATTTCACCAAATATTCTTCATATTGCCTATTCCGAGTACTTCTTCCCACACGGCTATCCAAGATCTCTTCTATCTCCTCTGTTGAAGTAGATGCCAGAATACTCCACTGTTCTTCTGTGGTTCCATCCTTTGTGCCACCCTCATGATATTCTATTAAATCAGCAATGTTGAACACATGGGAAATATTAATCCCACTTGGCAACTCTACCTCATATATATTTCTTGAATCATGCTTCTCCAGGATTCTACACAGTCCAAATTTTTTTATTTTCAACTTATTGTATGTTCCAATTGGGAACCTTTCTTTTCTCAAGTGAACCATGACTTCATCTCCTACCTAGAATTCCTTATACCTCCTCTTCTGATCTGCCTTAGCCATGTATTGAATATTCATCCTATTAATGTGCTTTCTCACCTCTTCATGCAAATTCTTCAGATGTTCTGCAAAGTCTTCAGCCTCAGCACTTGTCTTTTCTCCTTTGTCCAGATTCCTTAACTCTAAAGCATTTCTTAGACTATTTCCATATACAATCTAGAATGGTGATTTACCAGTACTCCTATTGACAAAATTGTTGTACGCAAATTCTTCCTATGATAAAATCAAATCCCATCCCTTGGGTTTATCTCCTACTAAGCATCGTAGCAAGTTACCCAAACTCCTATTCACCACTTCTATCTGTCCATTAATCTGTGGATGCTGTGCAGAACTGAACTACAAATATGTCTTCAAATTCTTCCACAATGTCCTCTAGAAATAACCAACAAACTTGGTATCTCGATATGAAACTATGCTCTTTGGTAGACCGTGTAATCTCACCACCTCTCTAAAAAATAATTTAGCAATATGAACAACATCATTAGTCTTCCTGCTAGGAATAAAATGTGCCATCTTTGAGAATCTGTCCACCACCACAAAAATGGAATCATGTCCTCTCTATGTCCTTGGTAAACCAAGAACAAAATCCATATTGATATCATCCCATGGCTTCTCTGGTACAGGTAATGGTTGATATAGACCTATGTTCTGACTTGTTCCTTTTGCCATCTAACATACTCTGTAACTCTGCACAAATTCCCTCACATCCTGCTGCAACTGTGGCCAATAATAATTTTCACCAACAATAGTAATGGTCTTCTCTTGACCAAAGTGTCCAACCAATCCTTCGTTATGCTTCTCCTTAATCAGGTTCTCTCTCATGGAACTCCTTGGAATGCACAACTAGCTTCCTCTAAACAACATGCCATCTTGGATTATGAAATCCAACCATTTTATCTTGTCCAAAGTAACAGGTTCCAAACAAGCTTTCCAAGCCTCTGCAAAATCTGGATCCTTAGGATACACACTTTTGAGCTCATCGAACCCAACAACCTCTATCTTCATTTCTGTCAACAAATTTTTCCTTTTGCTCAAGGTATCTGTAACTTTGTTTGACTTCCCACTCCTATGCTTCAAAACAAAAGTATAGCTCTGCAAAAACTCAACCCATTTTAAGTGCCTTTGGTTCAACTTCCCTTGACTATTAAGATACTGTAAAGCCTGATGATCAGTATATAAAACAAACTCTTTTGGTAACAAATAATGTCTCCATTTCTTCAAAGCCTGAACTATTGCATAAAATTCCTAATCATAAACATAATACTTTTTCTTTGCATCATTAAGCTTCTCACTAAAATAGGCAATGGGTTTACCTTCTTGGCTCAAAACAGCTCCTATACCACTACCACTAGTATCACAATCTACCTGAAATACCTTATTAAAATCTGGAAGTGCCAAAATAGGTTGTTCTATGACTTTTTGCTTCAATGTATCAAAGCTCTTGTCTGCTCCTTTAGTCAATCTAAACTCTTTTCTGTCCCCTCTCATTGTCTCAGTTAGGGGTGCACAAATGCTACTAAAATTCCTGATAAACTTTCTGTAAAAACTTGCCAAACCATGGTAAGATCTTACCTCAATTGCACTCTTTGGCGTAGGCCATTCAATGATAGCCCTTACTTTTCCTGGGTCCATCTTAAGACCTTCCTCTGAGACAACAAATCCCAAGTATACCAACTCCTTCTTTGCAAAACTACATTTCTTTAGATTAATTAGTAACTTCTCCTCCCTCAACTTCTCTAGAACTCTTCTGAAATGCATTAGATGCTCATCCCAAGTCTTACTGAAAATCAAAATATCATCCAAATAAACAATAACAAAACTTCCCAAAAATTCTTTCAGTACCTCGTTCATGAGCCACATGAATGTGCTTGATGCATTGGTTAGCCCAAATGGCATGACTAACCACTCATACAAACCTTCCTTTATCTTGAAGGCTGTCTTCCATTCATCTCCTTCTCTGATACGGATTTGGTGATACCCACTCTTCAGGTCAATTTTCGTGAAGTACTTGGCTCCACTCAAATAATCCATGATTTCATCCATTCTTGGCAATAGAAATCTATACTTGATTGTTAACTTATTGATGGCTCAAGAGTTTGTACACATCCTCCATTCTCCATCCTTCTTTGGTTCTAGTACTACAGGTACCGCACATGGACTTAGGCTCTCCCTTATCAGTCCCTTCCTCAACAACTCCTGAACTTGTCTATTCAGCTCTTCATTCTCTATAGGGGTCATTCTATGGGCTGCCTTGTTTGGCAAACTGGCTCCTGGTATCAAATCTATTTGATGATTTATCTTCCTTACTAGCGGTAAACCTTCTGGTACATTATCAGAGATAATGTCCTAGAACTCTTCCAACATATCTGAAACTTCTGCTGGTACATCTTCACAGTTCTCTTGACTAATCGTAGGAATCAATGTAAAGCAATGATGCTCATGCTTCATACCCTCCAAAAATTTCCTACCATCTACCAGGCAAATTCTAGCAGTACTACATACCTTTTCTATCACCTCCTTCAAGGGCTTCAACTTATGATGAACTCCATCCTTTGTTAGGGAATATGTGTTTGCACGACCATCATGGATAGCACTCCTATCATACTGCCATGGCCTCCCCAACAGCATATGACATGCATCCATCGGTATGCTATCACACAACACCTCATCATGGTAGTCACCAATCTTGAACTTCACTAAAGACTACTCATTGACCAAAGCTCTATGGTCCTTCTACAACCATGCAATCCGATATGGATGCGGATGCTTTCTTCTTGTCAACCATATCCTTTGAAACAATATTATCAGTGCTTCCATTATCAATAATAATATCACAACACTTACCTTCACATTTGCACCTTGTGCAAAATAAACTCTTCCTCTGATTGGGTTCTTTCTCCTCATCCAGCAAAGTTCTTCTAACAACTAGGGTTTCTCCCCTTTCAACATCTTCAAAATGCTCAGAATGTGCATCTTCATCTACATGTACAACTCGTGCATTGCCTTCAAGTCTTCTATTTATCCTTCCTTGATGTTGCAGACACTTGTATGCTTGATGCCCTTCTTCTCCACATTGGAAACAGGTTCCTCTAAAACCTCCTCTTCCATGTCCTTGCCTAGGTCTACCTCTTCCTCTTCCTCTTTGCTCACCATTGTTCTAGTCACGAGGGTGGTAGGTATTATCTCCTTTATGATTTAAACTGGTGCCGACTTCTTCACTTTTCTTTGAATCTTCATTTTGGCCCCCATAGGGTCTTCCACCAGTCCTTCCACCTTGACCTCTTCCCCTTTGCTTGCTGTCAAATCTTTTATTCAACTTCTCTTCCACCTTTAGCGAAAACTAGTATGCATCTTCTATGGTGGTCATTTTGACCAGGCTCAACTCCTCTTGAATACTTGGCCTCAACCCATTAATGTAACGGGCTACCTTATCCTTGTTGGGCTCTACATGGCATGTCCTGATAGTAATTTTATAAAAATCTTCTGTATATTCCTTAACAGACTTGTTACCTTGCTTCAGTCCTTGCAGCTTCTTCAACAACTCCATCTCATAGTCCATAGGAATGAACTGCTTCTTCAGTTTCTCCACCATCTGATCCCATCTAGTGATCTTTCCTTTTCCTCTTCTATTCCTCTCTAACTGGACCTCCTTCCACCAAATATGGGCATGGCCCTTCAATTTTGTTTTTGCAAACTTGACCTGATCTAGGTCTTCTACATCTTCATACTCGAAATATTCCTCCATGTCATTGATCTAATCAATAAGCTATTCCAGATTCAAATCTCTAGAATATGTAGAAACTTTGATCTTGGGCCTCTTTCTGATATTCAAAATGGCCCTCAACAACCTAACTTCTGCAAGATCTCCTGCAGCTTCATGTTCATCCTTAGATAGCTCTTCTTCAACTTCATCTTCACTTTCTTCTCTTGTTCTTGGCCGTTTTCAGGCCCGTACGGGGCCGTTTAGTGCCTCAAACCTGAGTTTGTATAATTTTCAGGCATTTTTTGGGAAACAAAAACTTTAATATCTTTCAACTCGCAAATGATTTTTACATGATTCCTTCACCAAAGGTCTTATATTTCTGTTATGTAACTTTCTGTAAATTTTTACTTCAATCCGTCTCCAAATGCAAACTTTCTAAAAATACTAGGTTACTATTTTTAGCAGTTTGAAAAAACTAAAAGTCCTACATCATTATTCAAGTGATTATGGAACCAGAACCACAAATTTTGAAAATAAATGGAAAGAACATCGACAATTTTGAAACACTTTTTTTTTGGGTGATGCAAGATTGCCCTTACACCACTGGATGCTCCTGCATCAGTTTTGTATGTATAAATAAAGTACGTGAAACTTGTTGTCAAAATCATGTTGAATTTCATCTAAACCTAGAGTCATATAAAATCTTATGGCAATAGTTAATCCAAATGTAGCCATCCCAGGAAGTACAACATAATTTGTGAAGTCTATCTTATGTGAAAAATAAGAAGATTCAGATGAATTCAATGTACAATGTATAAGAAATATATGTGTAGATTATGGAAATTTGACAAAATTTTAACCATTTGAGAATATTGATCATTCAATGTCAATTGTTTAGAAGGGATTTGAATATGAGAAATACTCAACAAAGTTAGGAGCTGAATCCAAAAAAATTGTTTTGAGAGAGAGTGAATTGCCCTGCAACGAGTTTATGAACGAATTTTGTAACATTGTATACCCACATATCCAACATTGTCATGGTGCAAGATGGCATGCTAAGCAATTTTGTGACATAAAGGATTTCTTTCCACCAGGTTGTATTCTCTCTATTGTAGATTTTTCTGAAAATTATACATTTAGTCCTCAAACTGAGATTCAAACTGAGATTCAAAGTCAAGAGATTTTTTTACAAGTTTGCTATAGACATGCTGAGTTATTTGTAGATGAGGTAGAGAGTACTGAAGATGATCAAATTATCATCAAGGAGGTTCACTTTTATATCAGTGATGATATAGGTCATAATAGATGCTATGTAGCACATTGCTTTCGAATGTTTTTTGAAGATTTGAGACAACGTGGCATTAGTGCATTACAACACTGGATTTGGTTTGATGGATGTGCTAGTAAGTGTTGATTTTATTATTAATTTTTAATTTTTAATTTTTAATTTAAAAATTTATAAAATTTTAAGACTTGAATTTTTAACTAATTTTTGGTTTTCAAATCATTGTTTATATATAACTATTTATATAGGACAATTTAAGTCTGCAAAAGTATTTAATTGGTTAACACAACAACATGTTAAATCTAGCATAAAATTTTTGTAGAATTTTTTTGAGAGTGGACATGGAAAAGGAGAGCATGATGGAGCAGGAGCATGTGTAAAGCATGCACTTCACCAATATGAACTTACAGGTAATTTGTACTAGATATAGAATTTACAAAATTTATAATTGTTGAATACTTCTACAATGATTTATGTAATTGATCTCCATGTATTGTAATAGTTGGATGTACATGCGAATTTTTTTAAATTCTTACCTCTTACCTGGGCACTTCACCAACATGAAATTGCAGGTAACACCATACGAAATGTAAATCAAATTGTTGAATGGTGCAAAAGACATTTTGGTGGCCGTGACTCAATATACAACCAATGCTATTTTTGGGAAGTTAAAGGTATGTTAATTGAATTTATGTTATTTGAAAACTGTATTATTTAAATTTAAGTACACATGTGATTTAATTGAATTTTAGTTTTAATTGAGATGCTCAAGAATTTGTTCATACGTGCAAATATTGATTGATCGAATCCATATAATTGTCAAGCAATTAATGGTGTTAGAAGTTTACATCAAGTCATGACTACATGACATAGCAAGCCTCTTACTATTCAAGTGAGAGAAAACTCCTGTTTTTGTGTTGATTGCATTGAGAACAAGGTAAATATTCTACAATGTCCAAATGTAAGGGATGGATATGTTTCACAATAGGAAATGAGACAAATAGTATCAATGCCTCCTTTTGAAGATATGACATTGCAGATGTATGATCCTATATATTCAACTAATTACGAACATGTATCGAATTTAGTTGTTATAGGTAAGTTACAGAATTGATTTATATTCTAGATTGTAATAAAGTTTTGAACATTTGATTTACTTTGTTCAACTCAAATGTACAAACATGTTTACTTGTGGTGTGTATAGGAGATATTTTTGCTGTGGTTGCAGATCTTGACAATACAGAAGGTGTAGATTACTATCTACTAAGATGTACACAAGCAAAATCAAAATTGTGAGAATCAATGACATATGATGATGGACAATCATATCCAATTGGATTAGTTGTTGTTAAAGGCACCTATTATCAACAAGTAAAGATAGATAAAAATGGTATTATATTTATTGATTATATGCCAGGACAAAAGGTTCTATAGTACAGTCACTTAGTTATAGCAACAAGATTAAGTTTGGAAACTTTACAAAAAAGAGGACCTGGCCAACAAAAGTGGAGGTTGTCTATTGAAGATCACAAAAAGATTTTAGAGATAATAAAAGATAGAGAAGATCTAGATTATATGTACCAAGAGCTCTAACTACATTATTGAAGAGCGAGTTGAACCAATCGATACATGATATGAAGGTATATGCACACTTGAATTATTTATTGATTATTGATTTATTTTAAAATGTACATAATTCTTGATAGTTCTTTCCTTTCAAATTTTAATTTCAATGGTTCTTAGTTTAAATTTTATTATAATCAAACATGATCAAGCTATAAATGAGCTATAAATTTATATACACAGATTTTTGTTTTTGCAATTATGTAGGTCTATGCCTATAAGGATTTCAAGTTATAAAATTGAAATTCATGTTGTACAAGTATGATTTCTAAACTATATATAGATAGTCTTAGATGTCTTAGGTGTTTAAAAGTGTCTTAAAGGTCTTATAGTTTCTTAGGTGTTTTAGGTCTTAGGTGTCTAGGTGTCTTAAATGTGTCTTAAATATGTCTTCTAGACCTATCTTAGGTCTTACATGTCTTAGATATATGTCTTAAGTGTCTTAAAGGTAGATTAGGCATCTTAGACCTTTCTTAGGTGTTTTAGGTGTCTTAGGTGTCTAGGTGTCTTAAATGTGTCAAGTAGATATGTCAAGTAAGTGTCTTAAAGGTCTTAGGTGTCTTACTGTATGTCTTAAGTTCCTTAGGTGTCTTAGATATGTCTTAAATCGTAGGTGTTTTAGAGGTGTACTATGGTGTCTTATAGGTCTTAGGTTTCTTAGGTGTTGTAAGACTTTGGTGTCTAGGTGTCTTAAATGTGTCAAGTAGGTATGTCTTCTAAGTGTCTTCAAGGGATTAGGTGTCTTAGTGTATGTCTTAAAAGTGTCTTAAAGGTCTTAGGTGTCTTAATGTATGTCTTAAGTGTCTTAAAGGTGTCTTCTAGGTCTTAGTTGTGTTCTACGTCTTAGGTCTTAGGTTTTAGGTGTGTTAGGTCTTAGGTGAGGCCACTGAGATTCCACCTTCATGTGGTTGGCCTTGTCAGTACAGAATAAATATTTCTTGAAGCTAAGGGAAGTTCTTTTTTTGTATCCTTATCATGTAGGGGTCTCAAACTTAACAAACATGTACATATTTCAATCATTTTTCAATCATACTAAACTCTCTCTAACTTAATATGACCAAGTAACAAGGCTACACAGCTTCAAATGGCACTAACACTAGACAATCTCTTCAACAAACAATTAAATCACCTTGAACTATGTGGGAATGACATCATAGTAAACCAATAATGACTCCCAAGCCCAAGATTAGTATAGTTTGTCTAAAAGTATTTAAGTGATCTCTAAAGTTGATAAATAACCTTTGACGGAGTTCAATTCAACACAATGGAGGCATATTTCACAACAATGGGCTCATTTTTCAATCATACTAAACTCTCTTCAACTTGATATGACCAAGTAACAAGGCTACACAACTTCAAATGGCACTAATACTGGACAATATCTTCAACAAATAATTGAAACACCTTGAACTATGTGGGACTGAGATCATAGTAAACCAATAATGACTCCCAAGCCCAAGATTAGTATAATTTGTCTAAAAGTATACAAGTGATCTCTAAAGTTGATAAATAACCTTTGAAGAGGTTCAATTAAACACAATGGAGGCATATTTCACAACAATGGGCTCATTTTTCAATCATACTAAACTCTCTTCAACTTGATATGACCAAGTAACAAGGCTACACAACTTCAAATGGCACTAACACTGACAATCTCTTCAATAAACAATTGAAACACCTTGAACTATGTGGGAATGACATCATAGTAAACCAATAATGACTCCCAAGCCCAAGATTAGTATAATTTATCTAAAGTATTCAAGTGATCTCTATAGTTGATAAATAACTTTTGAAAGGGTTCAATTCAACACAATGGAGGCATATTTCACAACAACGGGCTCATTTTTCAATCATACTGTTAGCACAGTAAAATTTTCAAAATTTTACTATTCCCTTACTCCATCATATTTGAATAAACCCTAAGGAATATCCCAAAAGGACCACAATATAAAATTTTTTGTATCTCATAAAATGTCTAGGGATGAACAGTGTCGAATATCATCAAAATCAATCCATCGGCATGAGGTCGTATGGCTTACACCGATACACAAGGAATTGTTTGAAAACAATCATCGGCGTGAAAATAGAGATCGGAGCAAGAATTATGGAGCTCACCGATGGAGTAAGCAACACCGATGACTTTACATCGGCAAGAAAGGCAAGTGGTCATGCCGATCGGTATGACAAATATCTATCGGATGATCTTTTAGAAGTTGCCCCGACGGTATATATCATACCAATGAAGCACTTTCGGCAAGAGTTTCACCGAACAGCATGCGAGGGTAACAAAGCAATAGTCATCGGTGAGAAATGAACCATCGGAATAGAAAACAAGTAAGTCTCCGACGATCAAGAGTCCTGGCGATAAGAAAGTTATCAGCAAGACTCACAGCGATGCATCTTCATCGGGATAGCTTGACATATCGGAACAAAAGAAGCAAGTCTTGCCGATTCATAAGTCACGGCGATCAAAAGATATCGGTGACACTTTACTAAAATTTGCCCGATGAAGGATGTGATAAAGGGCATCAGGGAGATGATTTGGATCGGGATATCTTGAGAAAGCTATCCCGATAGAGAATGTCATTCCGATAAAGATAAAAGTTCATACATAGACAGACTATCGGTAAGACAATAAAGATCGGGGAGATATAATTTTAGTATCCCGATGGTCTCAATCTTCCCGATAAGCAAAGTATATCGGTGGGACTTGCCATATCGCGGAGACATCTAAAACCCTTGGCGATGAAGGAAATCATGCCGATGGTCACACCCACTTGAAATATGATACTACATGGCATCGGGGATACAATTGAGGGGTCACGCCGATTGACCGTCCGCGCCATAAAAAAGGGTTGAGGTCGTCCAGACATTTCAAAAAGCACGCCGATAGGAAGAGTTATGGCGATGTGACACTTCACAGCGATGAACATTGAATTGATCAGAAAATTAATACAAAACGGCTACAAAGTTCATACGATCATTATAATTGCGAAAAACCGTCCGAGAGCAGAATACAGAAGAATTCTCAGGGCAAAAGCAAAGGCTTCCAATTCCAGCCATCGAGCGACAGGTACACATACACAAACCACTATATTACCTGTATTTGAATTTCTTGCCAAATTTTTCAAAAATGGAAACTTCGGGGAAAGGAAAAGGAAGAAAATCACAAGGGGAAACCAGTAAACCAAAGAAGCAAAAAACTGATCAAACCCCTGAAGAAAAAGTGAAAGACAGGAAACTAAATCAGGACTTGATTGATCAGTTGCCTGGGTCAGCTCCCAAGGCCAGGAGGTCTGCCCAACTCAGGGCAGAAGTAGAAAAATTGGAAGACAAACATAAGCGCCTGGGAGATATTTGGACCCCAATTAGGGGATATGAACTCTTCAGGTTTCACTACCACAGAAGATTTAGAAATGCCCCTGTGTCAAACCCATGGCACATGAATTTAGGCAAACTGGTTGTACCTAATGTATTCTTGAATGTAGAACTCCTGCAACTGTTAGCCAGGAATTACAATTCAGGCCTGAAAGCTATCTGCAACCCTCAGGGAGAACCAATTGTACACCTATCAAAAAATGCTATTTGTGAGGTGTATGATTTGGATGATTTGTGCACTGTCCCTGTTGTTTATGAAGATTTGGATAAAGAATACTGGAGAATGGATACAACCTACAATGGATGGAGGTTACCCATTCATAGACCCAGGATTGAAGGAGAAGTGATACCCTTGACTGAGAATGATGGCCCTCCCTTTCATGTATCCATTTTTGAACCATACATTCAATATACTTACTATTCTGTAGGTCAAGTCCTTGGCTCAGAGGTCCCTGAGTTCATGGCTATTCCTCTAATGGTCATAACCTCTGATATTCAATGTCACAATGCCAGACAGTTTGATTATGCCTCCTATGTTGCTACTAGAATAGACTCTGGTCTATCTGCAATGAAAAACAATGCTCCAGCATGCTCTTTTGAGCATTACTCGATGCTCATGCATATGGTCTTATACTACGGCCAGGAAGTAGGATTGTGGCCAAATGAGCTTCAAGTTGTTGCTGCGGGTAAGAAAGGGGAGAAGATACCTGTACAAATGTGGACCAGAATCTGGGATAGCAGGTATGCTAACTCTAGCTATGCTCAATTTGAAGAGCATTGTGTTAAAGTGCTGTATAGGTATTTCAACCACCCCTGTGAATATTCAATTTCAGATGAAATAAAAAGATTCCTCAGACCAAAAGATTTTGGTGGCCCCCCTGCTGTCACTCATAATTGGGGAGACTGGTATTGTTTTGAGGATGCTACTATGATCAGAGTGTATGGTTTTGAGGATGCTCCCTTTATATTGCCTAAAACTGTCCCTGACAGGATTGCATATTTGGAAATAATTAGGCAAATGCATTGTTCCAATGTCATGCATCTAAGTTCGCATGATAAACAATCATTCATGCCTAGTACTTTGTGTTTTGGAGATTTTACTGTGGTTTCAAAAGAAGGGTACAATCTCATTTTGGATAAACTAATGCATTATAACATGGTGACTGCTGAGGTGAGGAAAGGGTTTGACCCTGATGGTTTCATTGACTATGCAAGAAGAAAACAAAATCTCAGTGGATACATGCACATACATTATCCACATGATGATGTCATTAGAAATTTGGAAGAGGCTGAAGTCGATTTGGTGGTGGAGAAATATAACAGAGATTTGAATGAAAAGAAAAAGCAGTTGGCAGAAGTTGAAGTGGTATCCTCTGAAGAGGAAGAATTAACTGAACAGCCACAAGATAAGACAATAGAAATGTCTAAAAGAAAAATGCAACAATATCAGCCTCCAGTTGTGATACATGATGAGGAGGGGTCTGCTGATGAAGATCCACGCCAAAAGGCTTATGATTCTTTTGTGTCAGATGATACATTCATTCATTCGAAGGAATTTAAATCATTCCTGTATAAATACAAGGGAAAGGAAATTAGAGAGTCAGTAGATAATGTTTCTGCTGACAATGAAAAACAGTTATTAGAGATGTTAAAGGAGATAGTGGACAAGGAAATGCAGGATATGACACCAAGCAGAGGCAGACAGCTGCTTAAAGATGCGGGGGTTATGATTTTTCCCGGCTTGGATTTAAATTCTGCTCTGGTTTTTGATAGTTTTTTGAATAATGCTGATGATAAGTATAAGCTTACTCCAGAAGGAGTTAATGAAGTCTATATGGGAACGAGATACAATAATGATGAAAATTCTTTAATGATATGGGCATTGTATCCTCCCCATAAGAAGATAGCCATCATAGACGCTGAAAAAACTTTTGGCCATGTTATGACTTTTAGAGCAGGTGAGACTGACCCCATAATTACTGCAAACATTGGTATCAATGTTGCAAAATTGAATAAAGCACAAGCTCAGATGTTAATCAAGGAAAGGGATGCTTATAAGCTGAATTGTGAAAGGTTAACAAAGGAGAATGACTACGTGAAGGACGCTGTTAAGAGCACCTTTGGGCAATCTACGAAGAGAATAACTCAAGGTGAGAGCTCACAAAGTAGTCAAGAGATATCCCATGATCAAGCCAAACAAATTCAAATAGATGCATTTGTTACAATACTGCAGAGCAGGTATGCAAACATGGTACGGTGGTTAAACCAGTTTTGGGATAACTACTCGGAAAATCATAAAGCAGTCAAAGAACATGAGAGGCTTGATCAGAGGATACAAGAAAAGGTGATCGAGTTGCAAAACAGAGGTACCACTGATAGCACAGATATCTCTGATGCAAGAGCATTGCTCAAAAGGCACCAGAATTATTATGATAAACTCAAAGCTGATGCTAAGGAAGGGACTGATGCATCAGACGCAAGGGTGCCCAGGATATTCAAAGATAATGGAGAGGTAAAAAGCAAAGAAGAGTGGACTATTGATTGTCAAGTTATATTACACAAAGCCACAGGAGCCCTAAAAGATAAAGCCTCTGTATCTACAGAAGTTTGCAAGCAACTCGAGGAAATGGTCACCCTCGATATAATCACCAGGAGTGCAGTCGAGCTTACTGATTCTCACCGTGCGCAGGAGTACTTGGATCATATAACAAAAGTCTATTTATGGCTAAACAGAGCCTAACTAAGATTATGTAATTATTGTTTGTATTGGTTAAAATCCCAAGAGACTTATTGAAGAGTTGTATCTCTTCATGAAAATATCTATATAAGTTCAAACAATCTATGCTGAAAAATTCATCAGCAGTAGAAGTATTCATATATATATATATATATACATAATATTCCAAAATGACCGTGTTGCATATTTTATTTTGAGGAAGAAATTTGAAGTTCTCTGATTCAGTATTTCTACTTTGGTGTCAGTTATTTGTTGAAATTATTCAATCGTGTGGCTGTCTCCATTTCTGCATTTCCCTGTTATTCAGATTAAGATATCAAGTATATATTTAATCTGTCAATACACATTCGCTGTATCTGTGTGCTTAATTCGGTTGGTGTCCATCCTAAGGAATTAAACCCTTCTGATTTATTCACAGTAGCCTGGAAGTAGTAAGTTGGGATTACTAAGTAGAGCCATATAATTAGGATTGACACACTGTCTCCAGTAAAATATTATCTGTTAATCTTGTCTTTTCATTTCATTTGGTTCCTTCAAGTAAGGATTAAAGTACCTTCTGGTGAATTATAAGATATCTGATTTTATTTGGTTGGATTATCAAGAGGAGTCTGTCAGTCATTTACTTGCACGTTTATACAAGCTATAAACCAGAACTGTGCCAAATATCTAGAATTATTACCATTTAGAAACTACTGTTCTTAGTCCTTCAAATTGACTCTGTTACCCAACAAGGCACTGGTCTCATTCAACTCATTAATTAAAACCTTTTTTGATATTGCTTATACAATTTCTGCTAATCACTTATTAAACATTACACGTAGAATTAATTAGTCAGCCTTGTCATCTATCCTACATCCTATGCCATTGTAGATAGACTTAGTTAGTCCATTCATCCACACTCAGACTGCTTTAATATTTCAAGGTTCACCCACCTAGGTGTAGCAGGACCTAAAGTGTAGGAAATCATCAAACTTTGAAGGTTGATTTCGTCAAGTTAGTTCAAAAACGTTGCAAATCCAAATATAGAGCTTGGCATCCTCTTAGGATTAGTAACTTGCATTTTTGAGACCTAACAAATTGGCGACTCTGCTGGGGACTTAGTAAAAAGACCTTAGAATTTAATCCTTTCTTCCATAGAGTCATTTAAAATTTCTTTTTGGTAACTCTGCTGGTGACACAGAACCTTACAGATAAAAATATAAACTTTTCCTATTCAATAGGTGGCGACTCTAGTTACAATCATAACAAAAATTTCAAATGGATGGTAGGAGATCCAAGATGGAAGGCAGAAACTTGCAGTCATCTCCACCACTTAGAAACATTTCCAAAAGAAATGTGAATCCAAAATATTCCCACCAAGATAATAATCTAGACATCCAGGAGAATGATTCAGAACAAAATATTGCAATTCACAATAAATTCACACCTCTACATGATTCAAACGAGAACCTCAGTGGAGCAACTGATGATATTTTGGCAAGGTACAGACCCACTCCTCAAGAACAGCGGGATCATGATGCAAAGGTCATGAGGGATATTGATAGGAACCAGGCTGAACATGATTTCAAGGTCTCGTTTGACCGGGGAGAAGAGATAGGATATGAATTGTCAAATTAGGGAATAAATGACAATCCAGAATATCAGGAAATAAATAATCAAGACATGAGTGATGAGAAACAGGAAATACTCATGCTCAGGAAAGAACTCGAAAGGTACAAAATACAAGAGGAGAAGGAGTTATTGCAGCAAGAAATCCAACAGAGGAGGAATAAAGCCAAAACAACTCCCCCTAAATATGTACCCCCGCATAGAGGGAATATTTCAAGAAATACACAACAAAATACAAATAGTGCTCAAAACTCACATGCTTCTGGAAGTCATCAGAACACTATTTCCCAAATCCCCAAACCACCTCCCGTACGTAATACATCCCTACATATGGCAAATAATTACCCACCCCCTGGTCAACAATATTATAGGCCACAAAATCAACACATAAATCCCCATATGAACCAACATCAACAATATGCATATCATCAGCCACCAGGTGGATATAATTACTATCCCAATCCACCACATCTCAATTTTCCTCCCCAAAACCTTGCTAATATATGCAGTCAATTTGATTTGACTGGATATCAGTTATATCCATATCCTATGGATAGTACTTGGAGAAACATGGTTCCCAAGTTTACTGGAAACAATGCAGTATCTGCAGAAGATCATATCAGAAGTTTTAATGCTTTTGTACAGGATATAGGTATGGACTGGGAAGACATTAGAATGAGATTATTTATGATGTCCCTCACTGAAGATGCCAGAGATTGGTTTAATGGCTTGCCCGATGCATCAATCAATTCAATGACTGATTGCCATAACCAGTTTAAGGATCAGTATGGTAACCAATACGCTCCTGAGTTTGCCTTACATGAACTAATAAGTATACAGAAGTATCAAAATGAATCAGTATTTGATTTCAACCTGAAGTTTTCCAAGTTACATAATAAGGTACCACATGGAGCCAAGTTATCTGACCAGGCAGCACTGAGTATCTATATGAAGGCATTTGACCCCAAAACAGGATATGAACTCAGAAACCGGTGTCCTGCAACGTTGGCTGAAGCACAGAAAATAGCCATAACTATTGAAAATAATAGAAAAGCTGCAGGAATGGTCAGTAAAAGGGAAAATCATAGAAATCTTCAGAATCCAAATGCTCAACAGATTAAACCAGAGGGTCAGCATAGGCAGGATAGACCTAGGTTACATGATATGCCTTACAATACAAATTGGAAGGATGGAAGACCTATTGACAACAACAGAAAGCAGCCATATGGAAAGGATACTCCTGACCCATTGAAGAGAAACATGGCACATATGGCAGAAAATAAACCTTGGTGTTCTGTATGTAACTTGCCACATTCACCTGAATACTGTGAGGTAGCTAAATCAATACAGCAAGAGGAAATGCTATACAACTATAATAGGGATAATCACACCATCAATATGATGCAAGATACACCATGTGTGGTAACAGAAGATTATTCTTCTTCAGAGGAAGAAGGGTATGAGTATGATGTAGGGAACCAAAAATATCATGTTAACATGGGAGAACAGCAAGTATTCTCAGACCAGGAAGATATTTATGACAATAAACCATATGGTCAATGGAGAAAACCTACTGAGGATGAAAAAGAAGCTCTCACAGTAGCTGCAGTGGCTCAAGCTCGAAACACTTATAACTTAAGGAATAGAACAATAAATGCTGGGCAAGGAACTCCTGGGAGTGTATTCATAAAAGACCAGAATAACAAGGGGAATAATACAAAATCATCACCTAAAGAACCAGAAAAGGGGGATAAAAACAAAATGAAAGAAAATATAGAAAAAGAGAATACAAAAACAGAAAAGAATGACCATATCATAACCCCTTCTTTTGACATTGCACAGGCAGTGTCTCAGGTGAAGATATCAGTCCCACTCTTAGAGATGATGAAAATAGATAAATATAGGAGTACAGTCGTCAAGATGATTTCTGATACACCTAATCCAAAACATAAAGGGTTTGAAAAAACAACAAATAATGTGCATCAAGAAAATTTTAAGATGCCTGAGGTATACCTTGGTGACACACTTACAAAAAATCCCTCACAGGTAGATCCATTCTATACTACACTAGTAATCAAGAACAGAATAGTCAGGAATTGTATGATTGATTCAGGTGCTGCTATGAATATCATGCCTATAGCAGTGATGAAAGAATTAGGGATGTGGGTTGATACTACGTATGGCCAATGTTATGCAATGGATAACAGATCTATTCCAGTAGTTGGTATCATGAAAGATGTAGAAATAAAACTTGCTTCATATCCTGAGGCAACATATAACATTGACATCACTGTGGTTGATATCCCACCGTATTATGGAATGCTGTTATCAAGGCAGTGGGCTGCAATGGCAGGAGGCAATGTTCAATTAGATCTATCATATGCCACCATACCAGTAGGTGACAAAGAAATCAAGTTGTGCAGAGAAACAAGGTATGACAATATTATAGAAAGAATGGACCGGCATCAGGTGAATTTCTTTTGCGACACAGATTTAGGGGTTTTCAAAGTTGGAGAAACTACCCCAGAATTGCATAACACTGACCCAATACACACTGAATCTATGAAAAAAGAAAATGATTTGTGGAAAATGTATTTCGATGGTGCATGCAGCAAGATAGGAAATGGGGCCGGAGTAGTTTTTATCTCACCAGGAGGGAAAACATTCAAGTACTCTTTCTTACTGACATTTGAATGCACCAATAACGTAGCTGAGTATGAAGCCCTACTCATTGGCCTAGACATAGCCATCAAATACAAAATAAAAAAGTTGGCTGTCTATGGTGATTCTGAATTGGTCATCTCCCAAGTAAGAGAAAAATATTTATCTAAGAATAAAAGATTAAGACAGTATAGAAATGCAGTTTGGGATAGTGTTGAATTATTTGATGCTTTTTCAATCAGCTGGGTTGATAGGTCTAAAAACATCATGGCAGATTTTTTAGCAAACATTGCATTAAAGAGAGATGATCTAACATTAGGAGGGATCACAGAAGTAGAATTTAAAACTAGACCTACCATCCCTGATAATATACAGAACTGGCAGGTGTTTGACAGCGATGCTGATATAATCAATTTCTTACATTGTGCTGATTATTATGAAAATCAAGAAATTGATTTCAGTGCATTTGTGGAGAAACACGATGGGAAAGAAACCCTATTTGGCCAAGAAGTGGTTCAACTGAAGACGAATAAGATACCCAAAGGGCTTATTGCATTAGAAAAAGCATTTGATGGGCATGATAGATACAAGAAGAAAGAAACACCAGTGATACCTGAGAATCTTGAGGAAGTGAACTTGGGGACTCAGACAACCCCAAAAAATGTATATATTGGGAGGAATCTTGACCAGAAAATCAGAAGTAGAATTATCAATCTACTTAGGAAGTATAGGCATGTGTTTGCTTGGTCATATGATGACTTAAAGGCATATAGAGAGGATCTATTTCAACATGAGATACCACTCAAACCAGATGTAAAACCATTCAGACAGAAACAAAGGCCGATTAATCCTACATTGGCTCCGAAAATGCTGGAGGAACTTACAAAGTTAAGGGATGGAGCTATAATCAAGCCTATTAGACATTCTTCCTGGGTCTCAAACTTAGTACCTGTCAGGAAAAAGAATGGTGACATTAGACTGTGTGTGGATTTCAGAAACCTGAATAAATCTTCTCTCAAAGATAATTATCCTCTTCCCAATATGGAGGCGATATTACAGAAAGTTACTGGATGTGAATTACTATCCATGATGGATGGTTTCTCCGGCTACAATCAGGTAAAGGTTAAGGAGTCTGAACAATTCAAGACCGCATTCACCACTCCGTGGGGAACATATGTATACTTGAGAATGCCATTTGGATTAACTAATGCTGGGGCAACATTTCAAAGAGCGATGGATGTAGCTTTTGCTGAATTAATAAATAAGATTATGATAGTCTATCAAGACGACTTAACATCATATTCAAAAAAGGCTGAAGATCATTGCACACATCTAGAACAAATATTTGTCAAAGCCCTAGAATATGGAATATCATTGAATCCTAAAAAATGCCAATTTGCAGTAACAGAAGGAAAATTGCTTGGCCATATAGTCTCGAAGGAAGGAGTTAAAATAGATCCTGAAAGGGTGGAAGCAATTGATCAGGTCCCTATTCCAAAAAATGTAAAAGCTATACAATCATTTTTTGGTCAGATAAATTTTGTCAGAAGATTTATACCAAATTTCACAGAGATTGTTTGTCCTATATCAAGAATGCTGAAGAAGAACTCAGATATGAAATGGACAACAGAAGCAATGAAAGCATTTGGTAACATTAAGGAGGCCATCAAACAAGCTCCAGTCTTAACATCCCCTGACTTCGGCAAACCTTTCCAACTTTTTTCATTTGCTTCCTATCATACAGTGGCAGCAGTGTTGTTGCAGAAAAACAATGATGGATATGAACAGCCAATCTCTTTCTTTAGCAAGTCCCTTCAGAATGCAGAGTTGAAGTATGACATTATTGAAAAACAGGCATATGCATTGGTAAAAGCAGTAAAAAACTTTAGACCATATTTGGTAGGGGCTAAAATCATAGCATATGTTCCTAATGCTGCAGTCAAGGATGTACTGATTCAAACTGAGGTCACGGGTAGGAGATGTAGGTGGATAAATAGGATTCAGGAATTCAACATTGAAATCCAAATCACTAAATTAGTAAGAGGACAGGGTCTTGCCAAATTGATGACTGAAAATAATCTAGAAGCTTCCCATATATGTAATATTGATGCAAGTACCAGTATTGAACGTACTCCATGGTATACTGATATAGTATATTATCTAACACATATGAAGAGTCCTGAAGGATATGATGATAACAAAAGAAGGACACTCAAACTACAAGCTTCAAAATATGTACTCATTGGTGGAGATCTCTATTGGAAAAATAGAGATGGGGTTCTACTATTATGTTTGGATGAATATCAATCAAAACATATTATGAAAGAATTGCATGAAGGCATGTGCGGAGGACATTTCTTAGCAAAAACTACAGCCCACAAAATTTTGAGGGCAGGGTACTATTGGCCTAAAGTCTTTAACGATTCATACCAGTACACTAGAAAATGTGAAGCATGCCAAAAATTCTCAGGGAAGTTAAAGTATCATGGAGCACTACCTTTAAAACCTATGCAAGTTGAGGCTCCATTTTATCAGTGGGGTATTGATTTTATAGGTGAAATTTTAGAGAAATCAAGTGGGGGGCACCGATGGATTTTAGTAGCTACTGATTACTTTACAAAATGGGTGGAAGCAATCCCAACCAGACAGGCTACTAGTAAAGTTGTGATAAATTTTCTAATGGATAACATTATATGCAGATTTGGTACTCCTGTGAGACTGATTACTGATAATGGGATGTGCTTTAGATCTGATGAATTCAAAGGTTTTTGCAGCACATATGGTATCACTGTTTCTTATGCTGCTCCTTACCATCCACAGGCCAATGGACAAGCTGAATCAAGTAATAAGAGTCTGTTGAAAATCATAAAAAGAATGTTGGATAGAAATAAGAAGGCTTGGGATTCAAAATTAAGAATGGCAGTATGGGCTGACAGGATTACTATAAAAAGGGCAATTGGGAGATCCTCTTATGAATTGGTATATGGAACCCAAGCAAGATTACCATTAGAAAATCTTATACCAATATACAAATTCATTCTCCAGGAAGACTTGAATATCCCTGAACCAATGGAGGAAAGGTTGGAACAATTGGCAGAGCTTGATGAAACAAGAAGAATGGCTCAGAAACAGAATATTAAATTACAATCACAGGTAAAATATCTCTTTGACAAAAAGGCCAAAGAAAGAAAGTTTGAAATTAATGATCTGGTACTAATGTGGAATGCAAGATGTCAAGACAAAGGAAAACATGGAAAATTTGAAGCCCTGTGGTTGGGTCCTTTTGTTATCACTGGCAAGGGAGGTGATGATTCTTACTATGTACAGAATATGTCAGGAGAGGAGCAGGAATTGCCAGTACATGGGCAATACTTGAAGCAGTTCTTTTCATAAACATGTACAAAGAGAATTGAGTGTTGCCAGTGCATGGACTACATTCAAATAATTCTCAAAAATATTTTATTCCATGCACAGTAGTCTAGGAATCATTCCCGCTCCCCATCATTTGTTCTTGTCCTTTTTCCAGTTCCATAAAACCTCACCCCAAAATAATAAAAGATGTGGTCTACTTCCCCAGGAGATCTGGATCCTTGTATACTCACAGGGAGTATACATCCCAGACAGAGCCACTGTTAGCACAGTAAAATTTTCAAAATTTTACTATTCCCTTACTCCATCATATTTGAATAAACCCTAAGGAATATCCCAAAAGGACCACAATATAAAATTTTTTGTATCTCATAAAATGTCTAGGGATGAACAGTGTCGAATATCAGCAAAATCAATCCATCGGCATGAGGTCGTATGGCTTACACCGATACACAAGGAATTGTTTGAAAACAACCATCGGCGTGAAAATAGAGATCGGAGCAAGAATTATGGAGCTCACCGATGGAGTAAGCAACACCGATGACTTTACATCGGCAAGAAAGGCAAGTGGTCATGCCGATCGGTATGACAAATATCTATCGGATGATCTTTTAGAAGTTGCCCCGACGGTATATATCATACCGATGAAGCACTTTCGGCAAGAGTTTCACCGAACAGCATGCGAGGGTAACAAAGCAATAGTCATCGGTGAGAAATGAACCATCGGAATAGAAAACAAGTAAGTCTCCGACGATCAAGAGTCCTGGCGATAAGAAAGTTATCGGCAAGACTCACAGCGATGCATCTTCATCGGGATAGCTTGACATATCGGAACAAAAGAAGCAAGTCTTGCCGATTCATAAGTCACGGCGATCAAAAGATATCGGTGACACTTTACTAAACTTTGCCCGATGAAGGATGTGATAAAGGGCATCGGGGAGATGATTTGGATCGGGATATCTTGAGAAAGCTATCCCGATAGAGAATGTCATTCCGATAAAGATAAAAGTTCATACATAGACAGACTATCGGTAAGACAATAAAGATCGGGGAGATATAATTTTAGTATCCCGATGGTCTCAATCTTCCCGATAAGCAAAGTATATCGGTGGGACTTGCCATATCGCGGAGACATCTAAAACCCTTGGCGATGAAGGAAATCATGCCGATGGTCACACCCACTTGAAATATGATACTACATGGCATCGGGGATACAATTGAGGGGTCACGCCGATTGACCGTCCGCGCCATAAAAAAGGGTTGAGGTCGTCCAGACATTTCAAAAAGCACGCCGATAGGAAGAGTTATGGCGATGTGACACTTCACAACGATGAACATTGAATTGATCAGAAAATTAATACAAAACGGCTACAAAGTTCATACGATCATTATAATTGCGAAAAACCGTCCGAGAGCAGAATACAGAAGAATTCTCAGGGCAAAAGCAAAGGCTTCCAATTCCAGCCATCGAGCGACAGGTACACATACACAAACCACTATATTACCTATATTTGAATTTCCTGCCAAATTTTTCAAAAATGGAAACTTCGGGGAAAGGAAAAGGAAGAAAATCACAAGGGGAAACCAGTAAACCAAAGAAGCAAAAAACTGATCAAACCCCTGAAGAAAAAGTGAAAGACAGGAAACTAAATCAGGACTTGATTGATCAGTTGCCTGGGTCAGCTCCCAAGGCCAGGAGGTCTGCCCAACTCAGGGCAGAAGTAGAAAAATTGGAAGACAAACATAAGCGCCTGGGAGATATTTGGACCCCAATTAGGGGATATGAACTCTTCAGGTTTCACTACAACAGAAGATTTAGAAATGCCCCTGTGTCAAACCCATGGCACATGAATTTAGGCAAACTGGTTGTACCTAATGTATTCTTGAATGTAGAACTCCTGCAACTATTAGCCAGGCATTACAATTCAGGCCTGAAAGCTATCTGCAACCCTCAGGGAGAACCAATTGTACACCTATCAAAAAATGCTATTTGTGAGGTGTATGATTTGGATGATTTGTGCACTGTCCCTGTTGTTTATGAAGATTTGGATAAAGAATACTGGAGAATGGATACAACCTACAATGGATGGAGGTTACCCATTCATAGACCCAGGATTAAAGGAGAAGTGATACCCTTGACTGAGAATGATGGCCCTCCCTTTCATGTATCCATTTTTGAACCATACATTCAATATACTTACTATTCTGTAGGTCAAGTCCTTGGCTCAGAGGTCCCTGAGTTCATGGCTATTCCTCTAATGGTCATAACCTCTGATATTCAATGTCACAATGCCAGACAGTTTGATTATGCCTCCTATGTTGCTACTAGAATAGACTCTGGTCTATCTGCAATGAAAAACAATGCTCCAGCATGCTCTTTTGAGCATTACTCGATGCTCATGCATATGGTCTTATACTACGGCCAGGAAGTAGGATTGTGGCCAAATGAGCTTCAAGTTGTTGCTGCGGGTAAGAAAGGGGAGAAGATACCTGTACAAATGTGGACCAGAATCTGGGATAGCAGGTATGCTAACTCCAGCTATGCTCAATTTGAAGAGCATTGTGTTAAAGTGCTGTATAGGTATTTCAACCACCCCTGTGAATATTCAATTTCAAATGAAATAAAAAGATTCCTCAGACCAAAAGATTTTGGTGGCCCCCCTGCTGTCACTCATAATTGGGGAGACTGGTATTGTTTTGAGGATGCTACTATGATCAGAGTGTATGGTTTTGAGGATGCTCCCTTTATATTGCCTAAAACTGTCCCTGACAGGATTGCATATTTGGAAATAATTAGGCAAATGCATTGTTCCAATGTCATGCATCTAAGTTCGCATGATAAACAATCATTCATGCCTAGTACTTTGTGTTTTGGAGATTTTACTGTGGTTTCAAAAGAAGGGTACAATCTCATTTTGGATAAACTAATGCATTATAACATGGTGACTGCTGAGGTGAGGAAAGGGTTTGACCCTGAGGGTTTCATTGACTATGCAAGAAGAAAACAAAATCTCAGTGGATACATGCACATACATTATCCACATGATGATGTCATTAGAAATTTGGAAGAGGCTGAAGTCGATTTGGTGGTGGAGAAATATAACAGAGATTTGAATGAAAAGAAAAAGCAGTTGGCAGAAGTTGAAGTGGTATCCTCTGAAGAGGAAGAATTGACTGAACAGCCACAAGATAAGACAATAGAAATGTCTAAAAGAAAAATGCAACAATATCAGCCTCCAGTTGTGATACATGATGAGGAGGGGTCTGCTGATGAAGATCCACGCCAAAAGGCTTATGATTCTTTTGTGTCAGATGATACATTCATTCATTCGAAGGAATTTAAATCATTCCTGTATAAATACAAGGGAAAGGAAATTAGAGAGTCAGTAGATAATGTTTCTGCTGACAATGAAAAATAGTTATTAGAGATGTTAAAGGAGACAGTGGACAAGGAAATGCAGGATATGACACCAAGCAGAGGCAGACAACTGCTTAAAGATGCGGGGGTTATGATTTTTCCCAGCTTGGATTTAAATTCTGCTCTGGTTTTTGATAGTTTTTTGAATAATGCTGATGATAAGTATAAGCTTACTCCAGAAGGAGTTAATGAAGTCTATATGGGAACGAGATACAATAATGATGAAAATTCTTTAATGATATGGGCATTGTATCCTCCCCATAAGAAGACAGCCATCATAGACGCTGAAAAAACTTTTGGCCATGTTATGACTTTTAGAGCAGGTGAGACTGACCCCATAATTACTGCAGACATTGGTATCAATGTTGCAAAATTGAATAAAGCACAAGCTCAGATGTTAATCAAGGAAAGGGATGCTTATAAGCTGAATTGTGAAAGGTTAACAAAGGAGAATGACTACGTGAAGGACGCTGTTAAGAGCACCTTTGGGCAATCTACGAAGAGAATAACTCAAGGTGAGAGCTCACAAAGTAGTCAAGAGATATCCCATGATCAAGCCAAACAAATTCAAATAGATGCATTTGTTACAATACTGCAGAGCAGGTATGCAAACATGGTACGGTGGTTAAACCAGTTTTGGGATAACTACTCGGAAAATCATAAAGCAGTCAAAGAACATGAGAGGCTTGATCAGAGGATACAAGAAAAGGTGATCGAGTTGCAAAACAGAGGTACCACTGATAGCACAGATATCTCTGATGCAAGAGCATTGCTCAAAAGGCACCAGAATTATTATGATAAACTCAAAGCTGATGCTAAGGAAGGGACTGATGCATCAGACGCAGGGGTGCCCAGGATATTCAAAGATAATGGAGAGGTAAAAAGCAAAGAAGAGTGGACTATTGATTGTCAAGTTATATTACACAAAGCCACAGGAGCCCTAAAAGATAAAGCCTCTGTATCTACAGAAGTTTGCAAGCAACTCGAGGAAATGGTCACCCTCGATATAATCACCAGGAGTGCAGTCGAGCTTACTGATTCTCACCGTGCGCAGGAGTACTTGGATCATATAACAAAAGTCTATTTATGGCTAAACAGAGCCTAACTAAGATTATGTAATTATTGTTTGTATTGGTTAAAATCCCAAGAGACTTATTGAAGAGTTGTATCTCTTCATGAAAATATCTATATAAGTTCAAACAATCTATGCTGAAAAATTCATCAGCAGTAGAAGTATTCATATATATATATATACATAATATTCCAAAATGACCGTGTTGCATATTTTATTTTGAGGAAGAAATTTGAAGTTCTCTGATTCAGTATTTCTACTTTGGTGTCAGTTATTTGTTGAAATTATTCAATCGTGTGGCTGTCTCCATTTCTGCATTTCCCTGTTATTCAGATTAAGATATCAAGTATATATTTAATCTGTCAATACACATTCGCTGTATCTGTGTGCTTAATTCGGTTGGTGTCCATCCTAAGGAATTAAACCCTTCTGATTTATTCACAGTAGCCTGGAAGTAGTAAGTTGGGATTACTAAGTAGAGCCATATAATTAGGATTGACACACTGTCTCCAGTAAAATATTATCTGTTAATCTTGTCTTTTCATTTCATTTGGTTCCTTCAAGTAAGGATTAAAGTACCTTCTGGTGAATTATAAGATATCTGATTTTATTTGGTTGGATTATCAAGAGGAGTCTGTCAGTCATTTACTTGCACGTTTATACAAGCTATAAACCAGAACTGTGCCAAATATCTAGAATTATTACCATTTAGAAACTACTGTTCTTAGTCCTTCAAATTGACTCTGTTACCCAACAAGGCACTGGTCTCATTCAACTCATTAATTAAAACCTTTTTTGATATTGCTTATACAATTTCTGCTAATCACTTATTAAACATTACACGTAGAATTAATTAGTCAGCCTTGTCATCTATCCTACATCCTATGCCATTGTAGATAGACTTAGTTAGTCCATTCATCCACACTCAGACTGCTTTAATATTTCAAGGTTCACCCACCTAGGTGTAGCAGGACCTAAAGTGTAGGAAATCATCAAACTTTGAAGGTTGATTTCGTCAAGTTAGTTCAAAAACGTTGCAAATCCAAATATAGAGCCTGGCATCCTCTTAGGATTAGTAACTTGCATTTTTGAGACCTAACACATACCAAACTCTCTTCAACTTGATATGACCAAGTAACAAGGCTACATAGCTTCAAATGACACTAACACTGGACAATCTCTTCAACAAACAATTGAAACACCTTGATCTATGTGGTAATGACATTATAGTAAACCAATAATGACTCTGAAGCCCAAGATTAGCATAATTTGTCTAAAAGTATTCAAGTGATCTCTAAAGTTGATAAATAACCTTTGAAGGGGTTCAATTCAACACAATGGAGGCATATTTCACAACAATGGGCTCATTTTTCAATCATACTAAACTCTCTTCAACTTGATATGACCAAGTAACAAGGCTACACAACTTCAAATGGCACTAACACTGGACAATCTCTTCAACAAACAATTGAAACACCTTGAACTATGTGGGAATGACATCATAGTAAACCAATAATGACTCCCAAGCCCAAGATTAGTATAATTTGTCTAAAAGTATTCAAGTGATCTCTAAAGTTGATAAATAACCTTTGAAGGGGTTCAATTCAACACAATGGAGGCATATTTCACAACAATGGGATCATTTTTCAATCATACTAAACTCTCTTCAACTTGATATGAGTTTGATTTGATTTAAATCAAGTATTGAAAATGATAATGTGACAAGATATATATAGGTTTTTGCATACACATGGGAAAAGTTTTATTAAATGATCAATTGTTATAAGTGTGGAGATTAACTGAAAATTTTCAATTTTGATGGATTGCATGATTGTTCTAACATTCCACCTTAAGATAGAAATAGAGGTGTACAACTAATATGCAACTTTAACTATAAATTTACACTTTTACAAATTACCACCAAAATCCCCCTTTGTAATTTACTACCAAGAACTAGAAATTGGGAATAAGTTTGTAATAACTAAAAATATGCCTTATGTCTCTAGAATCCCACTTTATATTTTGAGTTAAGAAATAAATCCTAAAATCAATTTGTAAAAACATTCTTATTTTGAGTTAAGAAAATAAACAATATTTTTTAAGCATTAGTGAGTCACAATTTATCATTTTGTAAATCTAGCATAAAATAGAGGAGTTCAAGCAAGTTACAAAATAAAAATAAAAATGACAAATAAAAGACATTTGAGGCTCTATGTTAAGAAGAATAAAAATGAGGACAACAAAACCTAGAGACCACTTGATGGTTTCTTATTTTAAAATTTATATATCGGAGGCATGAGATAGTGGACTTTAAGGTTCTTTTGTAGGTGCTTTTATAATTTAATATATGAGATAGTCGACTTAGAGTACCTATTTTATTATTTGAGAAAGAGGAATATGTTCATGTGATTATGACTTATCACTTGTAATGACAAAATAAGTTGTATTGTGTATTATTGTATGGAAAAGCAAATATATAAGTATGTTTACAAAAGGAACAATTATTTTTATGTTATTAAGTTCTTTTAAATGAAAGGTGGCTTGATATTGTTATTTAAATTTCATATAATCAATGGTTGCTTTACTTCATTTATTACATGTTTAATCATGAATAAATATTATACCTTTTTAGATTTTGTTACATTTGAAATAGTGTGTTATGAGGCTTGTTATATATTGTATAATCTTAAATTGTTTAATTATTTTTTTTGAAATTAAACATAACTTTAGCAATTAGATTTTCCTTTAGAGAAATATAGAATAAGTTAAAGTCCTTGATAAACAATAAACCTTAGAATTGTCTCTTTTGCAATTGTAAATCCTGGTTAGTTTAAAAAATTTATAGTACCATGAAAATCAAGTTATTAAGTAGACAAATAGTGAAAAAATATATAGCTATATTGGTGTTCTTCATTTGCAACCTAGTACAGTTGTGATAGTATATTGAATATTTTCATAGATATACATCGAATGGGATAAAATTAAACGTGAATTTGAAGATAATAGTCTTTACACTGGATTAAATCAAATTACTCAAACATTTTTGAGTCATCAACTAACCTTTGAACACACTTATATTTTTACTCCTAATATTCAACACTCAGAGTTCATAAACAACCTTAGAATCAGATTTCACAATCCTAGTTTAAGTCACTAACACAAGTCTTTAGTGTAGATTGAATACACAATTCACATATTCATTGGTAGAGCTTCATATTAGGACACTTAGCTTGAACATGGGGAGATTAGAGGCACTAGGAACACATGGCATTGGATGGGATCCTCAAATACTCTTCCTATTAGGTGTTGATGAAAAGATGCAAACCATATTTTCCCATTTTAAACTTCTTAAGACAACTCTAATTAAGATTTTTTTATGTTTATGTGGCTCATATTATTTGTGATTAATAATGTGGGTGATTGGTAGATATTTCCACATATTTGCAACATTAGCATTTTTTATGACTTAAATATTGACCTATCATGTAGCCTCTAGAATTTAGTTGATTTTCTTAATAATAAATTTTGTTAGTGGTGGCACATATATCCTATGATTTAAAGGACCACTACCATATTGCCCACTTTTATAATTTAATATATGAGATAGTGGACTTTATATTTATTAATAGATATGTTTTATTGGATTTACTGTTTTTAAAAATAATTTAAGTTTGTTAAATCTAGCAACTTTAGCTAAATTCTAGGTAGTTTCTAATTTTACTAGGTTTAAATATGTACTACTTCATTTGCTTAGATATCTTCCTATATTCATTTTCTATTTCCGAACTTAATCTTATTTTAGATTAGGAATATAGCCTAATTAGGACACATTTAGAAATTTAGATAAAAGGAAAAATAACACTAACTTATAAAGCATGTAACTCAAAATATAAATTTTGAAATGTAAATATAAAGCATGTGACTCATAATAAGAACGTCTCTAAGATATAAAACATAAGTACATACATATAATGTCTAAATATAAAACATGTGACTCATAAAAATGTCTAGATAAAATATAATAACATGTAAGTCATAATATGTCCAAATGTACTATAAATATAAAACATCTGAATCATAATAACAACTCATAAATGTCTTGCTCTACAAGTGGATTGAGCCTCACTCTATCTCGAGATGTGACATCCTAATCCCTAATTGGAGCCCTTGACTGATTTGTGACCTGAGCACTGTGCTGAGTTGTGGGTCAGGGTTTGCACATGAAACACCATAAAATTTTCAAATTCTATATATATACATGTACAAATATAATTTGTTTAGATTTTAAATAAATAAATAATACTTGACAAATCTAAAAATTACCTAACATACACGGTTTGCATCATGTAGAGGAGTCTCAATAGAAGCATGACCTGATCCTGCAACCTATCTATGACGTGTTCATACAATATATAATCATATGTATATTTAGTTAGAAAACTTGTACACTTGATGTCTGTATGTAGAAAGTTAACTTGATATATATATATATATGTGTGTGTGTGTGTGTGTGTGTGTGTGTGTGTGTGTGTGTGTACACTTAAATCAAACTTATATGTACATGTGATATATAGACCTGGTTTTTAAATACCTCATAATGATGACTAGGATTGCTAGCGTGATGCAAATCTCCATATCCAGGTTGTAAAATAGTAGCTTGTGTCTAATGCACATGTACATTTAAGATTGCAATCAAGAGTCAGAGCTTCAATGTATGTGATTTTATTTAAAATTGAACTTATAATTTTTAAATATATAATTTATGAATTTAGATTATAATTTTAAAATAAATTGTACCTCAACTGCAATAGTAAAGGCCCTCCCAATCCCACTGAGGTCAAAATCATGGAGAGACAATGATACACGAGTAGATGGTGTAGTATCAGTGCTGAAAAGAACCCTGATATACTCACCTCCCATAACATCATGTGTAGTAACCAAAACCTCAGGACCAACTGGAACATGCAGAGGGGCAGAGCCTGTAGGACCAATTGGAACATCTTGATGTCCCCCAAACCCTGTGAAATTGACTCACCATGGCTCCTCTGTCTACCAAAATATCACTCGAGATGTGAGGATATAGCATCAAGTGGGATCCCATACTGATCACTGAAGAACTGGTATGAATCTAATAAATCATTGGCTAGGAATCTAGTCATATTCTACAATGCACTCTCTCCACTAATCCATGCCACATCATGTGGTGATGGTATACCAGCATGAATGTAACAATCTGAACAGCTGGTCGATGTGGCCTCAGTGGATGGAATGTCAATCCTTGAGCATAACAAATACCTTCCAACATGATCAAATGATAATTGATCAACCTCAGTGGCAATAGTCTCCATGCTCTCAAAAAATGTGCATCTCAAGGGGGTCAATGCTGGTTGGGCAGTATTTGCTAGTTCCACATGTTTTGGAAGAACCAAAAGATGTGGGCCAACTAAGGACCTCTTGTTCTGAAGAGGTGGCACATCTTCTCTTCTATACTCAGGTCTCTCTACAAACATCCCTTTCCCCTAACCAGCATGTTTAGGGAAAGATGTATAATCGACAGATAAATCTAAATGGAACTCTGCATATAATTGTTTGCAAAAATACAATGATAACTCATCATTGTTTGGCCATTTGTGATAAGCTGCCAAAACCTAGGATAGATGAAAGGACCAACAACTACATCCACACACTTGGTGGGAGAATAGCCTCTTACTCTCTCTTTTCCCCTATAAGAAGGGAACATGCTTAGAACATTATCTATTGAAAACAACCTAGAAATAGATGGCCATTTCTCCTGGCTAACAACACTCTGAGAAAGCGATGCATAAAACTTGTCAACACTAACGTCATCATAGGGATTGTATGATCAAACAACTTGGATCATATGTGTGATCTCATCCCTAATTCTAACCAACTTATCTCTACTTGACAGGTTTGGTGTATTGTGAATAGAACTATTCAGTTCATCCAAAGCTTTTTGAAACCTCTGAATGGTATTAGCATGTAATGTAGAATTATCAATATTGTCATGTTGACCTGATTGATGTGATTGATGTGATGATTGGTCATCCATGTGGACCTAAATTTATCTGCAGTATGATAATTAACTTTTTTGTCAAACATATTGTATGTCACGATGTAAATAAACCTGCATATAAATTTTCCAACTACTACATACATCTTTAAAAAAATCCATGATATAAATGCACACATGCTTCTCAAATAAACCTACACCTTAGATTCTTGCAAATACATAAATAATAGGCCTATCAACCAAATCCAAATCAACCATAAAACACAGAACTAGGAATGCATAGAAAATCCAAATTTAAAGTCACATGTAGCATGTAGCATATTGACATGACAGCCATATAGGAATTTATATAAATCAGATTTTATCCTATAGTAGTTGGAGTCATAAGAAGGTATATTTCCAATGTAGAAAAGGTAGACTCTATTTAACATTATAGAGTATTATATATGTATATATATCTAGTGTATGTTGTTTCCCTTTTTACCAATGTTATTCCCTAGCATTTGATGGGTAAATTTGAATGGATAACCTTACAAGGGATAAAAGTGCATGTCCTGCATTACTGTAGCACTTGATTTGACCTATTTTATGTGTGAACTAACTACCACCCAGCAGCCATCAGCCACTTGCTACTTCTAATCACCACAACCTTTCCAATAACTTATGTACAAATTCTTTCTTGAATGGTTTCAAATTGTGATTAATTTTCCATCACCACAACCTTGATAAAAACTTATGCACAAAATTCAATAAAGAAGAATTTATGCACAAATTCTCTCTTGAATTATTTCAAAATTTGATATATATTTTTAGCTTATATTGTGTGGATAAAATTTGATGTTCCTTGTAGTTTCCTATTGCGTCATGGTATGGGGTTAGGGCTTAAATTTGACAGTCGACCTTGCCTGTCAAGCAATTTTTTTATGACAGTTATCTATTCAATGTTGCCTTTAAAATATTGTGACCTATCTTAGTATAAGCAGATTATATAGAAATCATATATATATATATATCAGCATAATCCTATGTAAATTTTGACAGGTTGTCCAAAATCTTTCCTTTCATATGATATAGTCTTTTTAAAATTTTGATTGTATTTTATAGGAAAAATGGCTAAATACATCTATACAACTATCAAATTTAAGCCCTGTATAGGGTAGGTGTGGCTTTGTTAACTCCCTCATATCCATTTAGATTCATAGATGTATTTATGGATATGAGGAGGATGTTGGCAAAGGTTGTGGAATTTGGCTTTACACTAGCCAATTGCATTTTCTTTAAAATAGGCTTACATAGATCTAGTGTTTGTTGTTTCCTTTTTTAACCATGTTATTCCCTAGCATTTGATGGGAAAATTTGAGTGGATAACCTAACAAGGGATAGAAGTGCATGTCTTGCATTGCTGTAGCACTTGATTTGACCTATTTTATGTGTGAACTGACTCCCACCCAGCAGCCATCAACCACTTGCTACTTATGATCACCACAAACTTTCCAATAAATTATGAACAAATTCTTTCTTGAATGGTTTCAAATTGTGATTAATTTTCCATCCCCACAACCTTGATAAAAACTTATGCACAAAATTCAATAAAGAAGAATTTATGTACAAATTCTCTCTGGAATGATTTCAAATTTTGATATATATTTTTAGCTTATATTTGTTAGCGTTACTACATTGTTCTATCGGTGTTAGTTCTAGTGTTGGTCAGGTGGTTCATTTAGTTTCATTCAGTTCATTGTAACTGTATAACTCCTTATAACTATCAACCAACTCCTCAGTATATATACATGATGTATCTGCACTTTAGAACATCGAATGAATCAATAAAACTTTTACAGTTTTCTCATTTGGTATCAGAGCGTGAGGATTCTAAAGGTTGACGTAGATTGTTGAGTGTAGCAGGATGACCGTGGGAGGAAAAGTGTCAGAAGGAAGCTATTGAAAAGAACTGCGAAGAGGGCGCATAAAGAAAATAAATTTTCTGAAATCGCTATGTCAGATTTATACATGGTGATCATGATGCGAACTGTTGGGATGCTCCTGTAGAAAGGATTAAAAAGGTCAAGCATCTTCATCAACAATAGATTGCTATAACAATCAGAAGGCCCAGATAAACTAGCATATGGATGACATTTGCAATCAGGGTTTTGATCCTCCGTGTAGTATAAACAAATTGTTAACTCTATGCCTGTGCATGAGAGATGAGTGGAGTTGCCGGTGTAGAGGAGAGCCGATGGAGTGTGAAGGCTGAAGCCATTTGAGGGCATGAAACAATTTGCAGAGGAGCTGTTCCAAATCAAAAAGAAGGATACTTATGGTTTGAAGATATAGTCTGCAAAACTCAGCAATCAAAGAGAAGTGGATATCCATTATCATCTCAAATTGGTATGTATTGAAGTGTGTATGAAGTGCAAACTTTATAAGCAAATATATTTAAGTTTGAGTAAGAAGTTAATTTTTTGAGTATTATCTAAAATGGAGATTCCATTAGACAAGTATTCTGGTTCCAATTTTCATACTTGGAGAATGAAAATTCAAATGCAACTAATGAATAAAAATTTATGGGCAATAGTAAGTGGAAAGGAAAAAGCACCTACAGATGCAAATAAGTTATTAGATTGGAGTAGTAGAGATGACAAAGCCAAGGCTATAATTGGTCTTGCTCTTTCTGACACCGAATTGCACCATATTGATTTGGATAAATCATCAGCCATAATTTGGGATAATCTGAATAAATTGTTTGGAGCAAAAGCCATTAATGCAAAATTTTCTCTAAAACTTCAATTATTTCAATTTAAGATGGAAGATGGAATCGCAATGTCAAATCATATAAGTAACTTGCAGTCTCTCATTAGACAATTAGCAGAGGTTAAGGTTACAGTAGATGATGATGATGCTAGGGCCATCCTATTAAATAGCTTGCCTTCAAAATACAACAATGTTGTTTTTACTCTCAGTCAAATATCTTCACAAACTCTAGAAGGTATGATTTCTGCTCTTCTATCAGAAGAGAACAACAGAAGATTCAGAAGATGATCCTCAGGAGAAAGCATTATTTTCAAGAAGCAATTACAAGAGATCAGAGAGAATCAAATGTTTTTATTGTAAGAAAAATGGTCACATAGCTTGGGATTGTAGAACTCGAGCGAGTGATGTTCTTAAAGGAAAGCTCAAAAATGAAGGAAATCTTGCTTCCATTGAAGATGATAAGGATCCACCAGATATTGAAGATGAGGATCCACCAGATGGGGCTATTAATTTCTGTGGATATGCACTTTAAGCAAGGTCATATTGGAGGTAGGCGGCATCGGAGGATGGAGGATTTACCATCATCTCAAGTTATCTTCTCACTTTGAGATGATACTTTGCATGAGAAGCATTTTTGGTTTTGGTTGTTTTGTTTTTCTTTGTTATGCTGACAGATTTGAAGAATGTATGTTTTGTGAAGATTTTGTTTTGGAGACAGGTTTGGGGTTTGGTGTTAAGCTCAATATGGATTGTTGTCTAGCGAGCTTCAAAGAGTATATGATCTTGAATTATACCCTTTCGCGGTCACTAGACAACATGGCAGAGATCTGTCGTATATCTTAGGGGCCATTGTCAAATAATTCAAGACTCTGTGATTTGAGAGCTTGGGACTAAAGAGCTCAAGAACACAGCTTGAAGCACCGCCTTTCCTAGGGTAGACGAGACAGCATGATGGAGCCTTGCTTGGTTTAGGATTTGTTCTTTGGGAGAAGATCTTCTATAAATATGTATTCATACTATGTAATCAGCTTTGTTGAGTTTTTAGCATTAAGGGGGGTCACTTGGTACTATTGTAGGAACAATGTAATAAGGGGGGAACGTTAGCGTTACTACATTGTTCTATCGGTGTTAGTTTTGGTGTTGGTCAGGTGGTTCGTTCAGTTTCATTCAGTTCATTGTAACTATATAACTCCTTATAACTATCAACCAACTCCTCAGTATATATACATGATGTATCTGCACTTTAGAACATCGAATGAATCAATAAAACTTTTACAGTTTTCTCAATATTGTGTGGATGAAATTTGATGTTCCTTGTAGTTTCCTATTGCGTCATGGTATAGGGTAGGTGTGACTCTGTTAACTCCCTCATATCCATTAGGATTCAAAGATGTATTGATGGCTATGAGGGAGGATGCTGGCAAAGGTTGTGGAATTTGGCTTTCCACTAGCCAATTGCATTTGCTTTAAAATTTCTAAAATAGACTTACATAGATCTTGTGTATGTTGTTTCCTTCTTTAACCATGTTATTCCCTAGCATTTCCTGGGCAAATTTGAATGGATAACCTTACAAGGGATAAAAGTGTATGTCCTATATTTTTGTAGCACTTGATTTAACCTGTTTTTAATTGTATTTAGGCATTTTTACCGTAAAATACAATCAAAATTTTAAAAAGATTGTATCATATGAAAGGAGATATTTTGGACAAACTGTAAAAATTTACATGGGATTATGTTGATATATATATTTGGTTATTTATATAATCTATTTATACTAAGGTATGTAATAGTATTTTAAAGGCAGTATTGAATAGATAACTATCATAGTATTTAAGCCATGTTCCCTAGTATTTGATTGGCAAATTTGAATGGATAACCTTAAAAGGGATAAAAGTGCATGTCCTGCATTGCTGTAGCACTTGATTTGACTTGTTTTATGTGTGAAATGACTCCCACCCAGTAGCTATCAGGCACTTGCTACTTCTGATCATGCCACAACCTTTCCAATAACTTATGCACAAATTCTTTCTTGAATGGTTTCAAATTGTGCTTAATTTTCCATCACCACAACCTTGATAAAAACATTTGCACAAAATTCAATAAAGTAGAATTTATGCACAAATTCTCTCTAGAATGATTTCAAATTTTGATATACTTTTTTAGCTTATATTGTGTGGATGAAATTTTACAAACCCATTTTACTTGCATACAATCATATAAGGTGCAGGTTTATTTCAAACATTGAACCATACATCGTGCCATACACAATGTTTGACAGAAAATGCCAAGGTGAAGATCTATACATCATGCCATACAAAATGTTTGACAGAAAATGCATGCCAAGGTGAAGATGGCATAACTGGTTCAAAGTGATGTGAGACTATTACAAAAGGTGGCGGGGACACCCTTCGCGCGAAAAACTTTTGAACCCTAGGTCACTGTCGCTGTTGGAAAATGGCCGCTGTGAAAGATGACAATTTCATTTTTTTGTTTTTAACAGCATGATTTCGGGCAAAACAATCTCACCCCCAGATCGACTCCCTCAAAAATAGCTTGCCACATATGCGCCACACAGTGGCTACGTGTATTCGAGTGAAACAATCTTGCCCCTAGATAGACTCATACGAAAATGACTTGCTCGAAATTATTTTTGTTGGCCCAAAGTGTGACACATCTTTGTGCTTTTACCCTACAAATAAATGTCAATATGTGTGAGCCTAGAATTAGACCTAGTAAGAATTCTAGGCTTGCCTTGAAAGTGATCCCAATTCCTCTTTTTCCACAGTATCCACAAAACTTCAGTTGTTAGAACTAACCAAAATATTTTATTTTTAGAATCAAGATTAGAGAAATGACCAAAAATAATTCCAATTTTGCATTTAGAATAAGATAAAGGCCAGTTAGGAAGATTGCTTAAAAACATATTCCAAACCTAATAGGCAAAAGGATAGTAAAAAAAAATATCACAACTTTCATGGACATTACAAAGACTACAAAGGTAACTGTTGAAACCTACTGGCAATTTCTTCAACCCTAACAACTACCTAAAACATCCTTTCTTGGGTTCCAATTGCTTAGACCAAAATGACATAAAAAAATAACTAAGGTCTCTAAAACTAATATCATAGTCCCAAGCCTTTACACAATGTTCAAAGATCTCATCAGAATCCCCAAAAAGCTTATAGATCCTTTTGGAAGCACAACTTGTTAAATTGCCTCCATCTTTCCACTTTAGCGTATTCACCCAGTCTTGCCCACACAAGAAGCTTGGCTAGGCAGGAATGACTGAATATGCAGAGACCAACATAGAATAAGTTCCCCTTTGAGTGTCTTTCAGCACGAATTAAACTTTTAAAGATTCCCAACTTTTAATGCCTTTAGGGATTGTCACTTCTTGGAAAGAAGACAAGCCCAATTTGTGCCATTTAAGTCTAGAACAGCCTTGGATAAGAGCTAGGGGCTTCTCCTTATGTTTTAGGGACCACCATATATAATTGTGATATCCCCATTGAATCATAGCATTGTCTCCACCAGGGATAGTAATAAGAGATCTGCAGATTTCCCAAGCCTTCCAAATGGAAGCAAAAATAACTATACCAAAGGGCTTCACTTTAAAATCCCCAAAAAGGAGTTCAAGAGGATGCAATTTTTTCCAGCTTGGGGCATCTTTAGGACTAGCTAGTTTAATATTATTTCTCACAATGACTTTCCAAGGCTCAAGGCCCTCCATAGAGTTTATAATCCATTTAGCTACTAATGCTATCCCATGCAACTTCAAATCTTTCAACCCTAACCTACCATGATCTCTGCTAATACAACACCATTTCCAATTGACATGATTTTTTTTCCTTTTCCTTTTCCATTTGACCATAAGAAAAACCTAATTTATTTCTGGATGTTCTCAATCTACAAGTTAGAGAAAAGCCACATGGAAGCATAATATACAGTATATGCAAATAAATTTTTTTGGTGTACTTGAAATCTTCTAGCTAGAGAAAGGGCTTGCCTTTTCCAACTCTTAAGCTTAACCTCAATTTTTGTGAAAAGACAACCCCACATTTGCTTGAGAGAGGGATCAAGAACAAAAGGAATGCCAAGAAAACTGACTATCTTTTGTCGACCACCCCATTGCCAGTCATCCACACCAAGCCAAACAAGTGGAGAGTCAGACCAACCAATGAGGAAGGATTTATTAAAGGAGACCTTTGCACTTGAGATGGAACAGAAAACATTCAATTTGAGCTTTAGGTTTTCTAGATTTCTCTTTCTATAATAGGAAACAATGCAGTATCATCAGAAAATTGCATATTAAGAAAGGGATTACCATCTGGGAGTCTAATACCTTCAAATCTTCCTAGGATTTTATCAGTTCTTAGCAAGTAAAACAAGGCTTTCGATGCAATTACAAATAAGGCTAGGGCCAAAGGGCATCCTTGCCTAATGGATCTCCCCATTAGAAATGAAGAGGAAAGAACACCATTGACTTCAACCTAGGCTGAAGCATCTTTAAATAACATTTCTACCATTTTAAAAAACTCCCATGGAAAGCCAAAAGCCTTGAGAATGCAGATTATAAAAGACCACTCCACCATGTCATAAGATTTTTTGAAATCTAACAGTAGGATCCCTGCATTCTGCCCAGATTCCTTAGCCTAGTGTGTAGCTTCCCAGCTAGTAATAAGGTTTTCTAAGATATATCTGCCTTTGATAAATCCTATTTGAGTCACATTGATTATTGTAGGTAGAATGTCTACTAGTCTTCTTGCCAACACTTTGGCAATAATCTTATATGAAACATTGAGCAATGTTATAGGCCTCCAATTTCTCAAGTTAGATTTATCACCCCCTTTGGGCAAAAGTTTAATTATACCTCTGTTAATATCCTTACCTAAAGGTCCATTATTGATAGCCACTTGATACACCTCAAAAAGGTCATCAACTATCCATTCAATATTAGCTTTGTAAAATTCTACTGGAAGCCCATCAATCCCAAGAGATTTACAGTACTCATGGATTGAATGGCACACTTAACTTCTTCTTTAGATAAGTTCTGCTTCAGCTTTTTTGCCATTGCCACATCAAATTTCCTAGGATAGATCAAGGAGCAGAGCCTCTGTGCATCAACACATGCAACATTATCATCTTCTACTTTAAATAGATTCTCATAGAAAATTTTAAAAAGATGCTTAATATCATCGAGCTCTATATAGGTAGTGCCTTCTTCCATAATAGATTCAATGTGTTCTTGCCTAAATTTACTTTTCAAGAGATTGAAGAATATTTGAAAATAGCAACTTTTCTTCAATCTCTTGATTTATCATATTTGAAAATAGCAGCTGCAGAAACAATTTATTTGCTTGGATTGTTTACAATATGGTAGACATTGAGACATTGTACAATGCAAAAGATGATCCTACAAAGTCTAATAGTGGAGAGTCTTCATCATCGGTACAATTTCTACTCAAGATAGGGGTGAAGACACATTAAGATTTTTTTTCTCTTATGTAAAATGTCATGTAACAGTACAAATCTATATAAATTTCATCTTGTTTTACTCATACTATCAATAAGTGGTGAATTTTACTATGTTTTATAATTAATCTTTCAAATATTAATTTTTATATATTATTTAAATAGTCGTCCTCTCACCATCCACAAATTTTGGGGAAAAAATTGTCATCCACGATACTCATTCCTCTCTCCTTGGATCCCCCCATCCTGGAAACTTTATGGAACACTGTGTATGATCATGCTTCACCACCATCTCTACAAGATTTGTGTAATCCTAACCACGAGGCATTGAGTACACCGAATATATTATTTTCGAGACTACAACTTTTCTACAACAAGTTTTAGTTTTGAGCAAGACTTTTGACCACCATATCATCACTGCGGTATCTCTTCTAATAGTTTCATCAACTTACATCCATAAGATAGGGTCATCAGTCCAAATATTGTCAAATCTTCTTTTTGGGTCAATTTACAACTCAAAAAACCAATGAGGAACTTCACATTACTTATCCCATTCATCATGTGACAATAGGTCCTGATCCTAAGTGAACTTCCATAGTTCCACAATGGACTCCTCATTGCCTCAACATTGGAACTTTTTCCTTGTTTCATTGCCTCCCACACACTCTGCTCATAAGCAAGTAGGATACCTTCTGGCTTCATTTTCACTATTTCAGCAACTCCTGTGATTGAGTTTCATATCGCATATCCATTTCTATCCTTGGTACAAGAACATTTCTCCAATACAAAGATCTTTGGAAGAACTCTTGTGATTGAGTTCCATGTTGTGTATCTAATTCTATCATCAATTTACAAAAAGCTCAAAGATGGAGTGTTTGGAGATATGCTGAGGTCAACACAAGTATGACCCTTTTCATTGTTTGGAAGCTACAAAGCATGACTATCTTATCTCAATCCGTACATTTCAAAAATAATGTTATTGGTGCATGACATTTACTGAGTTGGTTGTTGATTTAAAAAAAAAAGATATATGCCACAGGGAGCCATCATTATCCCCCCATGGGTTGCGATAGCAGTATGACTGAGGCCTGGTGTTTGGGAGTATGTTTGTGTCAATGTTGATGGAATTCTAGTTGAACTTTCTATGTTTGAATATTTGGAATTCAAGGAACACCTTATGAATGGAAGGTAATAACACAATGTTTATTATGGAGTAAATTAAGGAAGGGAAACCATGTGTTAAAATGCAAATGAAGAGTCCTATCTTTTAAGAAGATAGTTGTACCATAGTGTAAAGTTTTTCTACCAAGATGCTCTCTATTGATGTATTCTTTTAGGATGGCCTTGACCTTTCTTTGTTTTGTTACAAGATACAAAAGATGAAGGTAGTAAATTTTTTGAGCTGATGTTTCCAAGTAAAACTTAATTTATGGACAAATTTGGGTGTACATAGACAACTTTTCTACAAGAGCAAAAATATATAAATTACATGGTGTTTTCCTTACATGCTTTATCATATGTTGGTAGATACACAATCATTTATGTTTTCATCTAAATGAGAAAGTAATGGAACTTGCTATCCTTTTTTGTAGAGTCAAGGACAACTATGTGTTGGAGATAGACTTGGAGCCCTTTAATGCATCCTTTCCTCGTCCAACACGACCATCTTCCATCGACAGTGGAGTTCATTTTTTGAACTCACACTTGTCCTTGAGATTATTTTGTGGTAAGGAAAGCATGCAGCCCTTGCTGGATTTCCTTAGACAACACAACTACTGGGGATAGGTTGGTTATTTTCCTTTGGTTCATATCCTAGTAACATGCACACATATGGTGCCATCATGTTGCAGATTTAATTTCAATGTATGAGAGCAAAACCAAATAAATTACAGGCAGGAGATGCAGAGATTTTTCTTTCTTTTTAGAGAGATGTCAGAGGAACTGCACTCTAGGTGCACTAACTTTATCCATTCTTCCATAATAATGTATTTGTAACGAATTGTGTTTGAGTGCTTTAGGGCACATTTGCCACACTTTGTTGTTAGGGTCTTAATTTTATTTTTCTTCTTTTGAGATACCATGTGCAACTACATATGTTTTTGGGGTTCCTTAATATTTGCGAAGATTTGCTTATTGTGATTAGGCTAAAGTTGAAGTTTAAATAATAAGTAAGTTATGTTAGCCAAATCTGACAAAATATTTTTGTGCTTTTAGGGATTTTAACACTTGTATTACTTTGAGGGATGTTATTCTAGATGAGAGAATATGGGTTGAGTGGGAAATCAATGGTATGGAAAGTAGCAGTTTTAAAATATGGGGGATATAGTGTATCTTACACTCTGCTAACTAAGTTAAGAAGGACATGTTTGTTTGGTGGTCCTGTTATAGGAAACATATTTGGAAATTATTGAATTAAAAGCTTGTATTTTCCTGACTACTCACTATGCTTCTATTTTCCTCAAATGTTTAGTGCCAAATCTTGTAGGTGTTGAACATTAGTAATTTGATAGTTGTTTGACTCTTTACTCGATATAAGAATAGTCAACTCCAACTTCTCTAATGGAGGTATTGTTATCCATTCCACATGTTATACCTTTATAGTCTTGGAATAGTAAGCACCAATTACTTGTATGTTATAAGCATATTTGAGCTCCAAGTGATTTGACTTTGGATTGTCACTTGTATCATTTTGTCACTAATATTCATTGATCTATTTGAGGAGGTAATTTTGTAGTAGCTTGGGAACCTTGTACTTATATGGTAAACTATATTTTCAATGTCATTGGCAATGAGAATCCTAACATTCACTTCAAATACATAGAAGCAACAGCCAAAATTGGACAAATCAAGGAGGTGGAACATGTAATCAGAGAGTCAAACTTCTATGATGCTGAAAAGACAAAGAAGTTTCTTATGTTTGATTGTTCTCTATTTCAAAAAAATTATATTGGAAGTTGCAACAGCATCCTAAAAAGCTTCTTTGTGCTATTTACAGGTTCCTTCAGAGCAAGAACAAATGAGAACATGCCATGTTACTGCTCAATAAATTTAGTTGTAATGGAATAAATAGATGGTTCTTTTTGTTAGTTGAATTCTATATGTTTCTCAATTTAATTTGTTCAATGTTGTTGAAAAAATCTTCTTATACCAGGCTTCATTTCAAAAGTTGTGTTTGTTTACTTGTTACATGAATTAAAAGTTTTCTTTCTGTATTAATAGGGTGCATTCAAAATGTTGAAAGTTTCATCTAGGGTTATCCAAGCTTTATCTAAGAGTCCTCTCAAAATCTTGTCAACAAGACAATTCATAGTCATATGAATAAGAGGATCATTGTTAATGAATAATGGGGCAATGACTTGAGTGGTTGACAATATCATGTCTTGCGAGGGTTTCCAAGGTTCTAAGGGCATAGTGGAAGTTATTTGTGATGGGTTACATACTAATAACCTATGAAGGGTTTGCATATTTGATAATAGTCATGGGTAAGGTTATACCATTCATGACAAGGCTATTGAAAGTACCATCAAGGGTTCATTATTGTAATGGGGCAGTGGTTAGGAGGAATTAAAACCATAATATATGAAGACTTGTCTTCATTTAAACCCTAGATGATGCAGTGGCTAGTGCATATTGTCTACAAATGATAGTCACCTATATGATGATGAATGATGATTCAAATAACCATATATTCTAAGAAAAAATTCCAAAGGCAAAAGGACTCTTTTTACACAGTCATCAATTGTAGCAAATACAGCCATAGATAAACATTATCAAGCATATTGTTTGAGAGGCTATTAGTACCTTGTCAAGAGGTGGTCAAATAGAGTTGACAATGCCAAACACAAGTTCAAGTGTGCCCTTATGCTTGGAGGTAGAATTTCATCATTTTGAATGCATAAATAGGAGTAGTTCTAATTTCCTGTTGAAGGTATAATGCTTTGGTAACCTGGTTTCATGGATTTGTCTTGGTGAATCAAGTGATTGGTTGTAAATAGAATTGGCAAATAGTTTTTGGTTGATATTGAGGATAGTTTTAGTCCTTATTCAAAACCTTGTAACAGGATGGTCATTGAGGTTGTTGGAAGGCATGTCAAGTGGTAGTCTACAAGTCTATGAACAAGGATACTAGGTGCATGATTGAAAAAGATAGTCAAATCCATGGCAAATCATAGTTCAATCTTGCATGGTTCAGACTTTTGATCTCAAACTTATGTGGTAGTTTTTTGTGTTAAATGGACAAAGACATAGGCTTTGTGTGTGTAAAAGTGTTATGTTGCCTTTTATGGGTTTGTGTTTTTATCTAGATCATGATAATGAATGCATGACAAGTGTTATTTGTTATCAGATGGTACAAGTTGTTTATGCAGATGTGGACATGGTTTTAAATCAGTGACAGTCACTTGATGGATAACCTATACATTGCATATTAGAACTTTTGGTGTGCCAGCGGTCCTTGAGTTAACAAGTGGATGTTTCAGTATTTTGGCTCATTTGAATATGAAGCATTTAATATTTGTATGGAGTAGAAGATAAAGGTTCCATCTTTTGTGTATGCTTCAATATTAGAGCACATATGAATATAAGATGGTGTTTTCAAAGAGTGACAGTATACAAAAAGAGGAAATCGTGACAATGCATTTAGGCACTTCTATGTGCAAAGACTTCAAGATAACAGATTACATGGAAGAATAGGTAGTCACAATGGTTACTATGAAACATAATGCAGACATGATCTTATGCATAGGGAGGTAGAGGTATTAAATGTAAGAAATATGGTGTCAAGCTCCATGTTGAAAGCACAACATAGTGAAAAGGGTAATGAATACACTGCCAAAGAGGACAGTGAGCTGGGGTAGATTTAGGACATCCCTGTAATAACAATGGATTTTGCATCTTGAAGGATAGTATGGATAAAATACAATGCTCTTACAGTGAATGTAGCTTCATTTCATGGGATAGTTTACAAAGAAGAGCAATCCTATTCAAGAGTATTGATTTGAACAAGTGACAACAGTTTAAAGTGACTATGCTAAGAGAATGTAACTATTGGCTATGAATATACACTTCAAAGAACTAAGAGGGAGATGTAGAAGATAATTATTAGTGACAATAAAGAACATAGAAGCAACAGGGTTGTAAAGATAGTGATCAAGGAGGATAGTCTCAAGTGCAATTTTTGCATAGGTGGCAGTCAAGTCTCAAATGCAAAATATATTCTTAGTAATTGTGTTTTGTTTCTTAGCTTTTCATCTATTTTGTTGGACCTTGAGAGGAATGTTGGATGTGCCCAGTGTGTTCCTTGTTTCACTTGATAGTTTGTAATCTTAAAGGTTTTGAGATAGTGACTTCTTCTTGTGTATTAGTCTCATTATGGGATTTTTGAACTGATGTATACATTGGAGGTTTCAAATGCTTTCAAGGTAAAGTTTGCAATGTATAAAGATGGTAGAAAATAGTAAGGCAATAAAATCCAAATCCTGCATAGTCAAGATTGCAATTATGGCTTCATTAAGGTTTAAACCATGGTGATAGAGGGTTTTGAGGAAAGTAGTTTTGGCTGTGAATTGCAAAAGGCATAATATGGACTTGTTATGATATGTTGTCAAAGATTACAAGGTGTTTGCAGCAGATTACAAGGAATTGCAACCTTCTCTTCATGAAAAGTTTTCTATTTGAAGGCTTCTCTATTTAAGGTCTTATCAGAGGACTTTTATTCTTTAGTTCTTTCTTCTTTTGCAATAGCAATAGTTTCCTTGTAACTCATTTTCAAGAGATTTTATGTAACAACAACTCTCTTCAAATTAATAAAGACAACATTATTCCTTTTTCAAGACCTGTGTTTCTCTTTGCAACTAGTGATATGATGTTTAGTAAACAATGTATCAATATACTACTAGTTGACAGAAATTAGTGAACAAAAATAATTAAATAAACTACCAAATTGATCAAAATGGTGACTAAAATTAATGACTAAATAAACTACCAATGGAAGGAAATCAGTGAATAAAAATGACTAAATAAGTGACCAGTTAACAACAATCAATGACTAATTAACGACTAAACATATTAGTGAATAAAAAGTGACTAAATAAGTGACCAGTTTACAACAATTAATGAATAAATTAATGACTAAATATACTACCAAACTAATCAATCAAAACAACCAATCAATGACTAAAAATACTTTAGTCATCAATTCGGTCATGCAATAACTGGCAATAAACTACTAATGGGCATGTGACCATGTTTAGTCATTTATAAGAAATTTTTAGTAGTTTTATTAATCATATATTGTTGTTTCTGTACTAGTGACAAGGTTCTTTTGACAAATAGGGTTTCTCCCCTTTCAACATCTTCAAAATGCTCAGACTAAGCATCTTCATATACATGTGTAACTCATGCATTACCTTTAGGTATTCTATTTGTCCTTCCTTAATGTCGTGGACACTCATAGGCTCGATGTCCTCCATATTGGAAACAGGTTCCTTTGAAGCCTCCTCTTCCAGGTCCTTGTTTAGGTCTTCCTCTTCCTCTTTGTTCACCATTATTTTTGTCATGAGGGTGGTAGGCATTATCTCCTCTCTGATATCAAATGGTGCTTGCTTCTTCACTCTTATTTTGATCTTCATTTCGACCTTCATAGGATCTTCCATCAGTACTTCTGCCATGACCTCTTCCTCTTTTCTTTCTTTCAAATCTTTTATTTAGCTTCTCTTCCACCTTGAGAGCAAACTAGTATGCATCCTCTATGGTGGTCATTCTAACCAAGCTCATCTCCTCTTGAATACTTGGCCTCAACCGATCAATGTAATGGGCTACCTTCTCCTTATTAACCTCTGCATGACCTATTTCGATAATAATTTTATAAAACTCTTCTGTATACTCCTTAACAAACTTGTTACCTTGTTTCAATCCTTGTAGCTACTTCAATAACTCCAACTCATAGTCCATAGGAATGAACTTCTTCTTTAGTTTGTCCATCATCTAATCCCATTTGGTGATCTTTCCTTTTCCTCTTCTATTTATTTCTAACTGGACCAATTTCCATTGAATATTGGCATAGCCCTTCAACTTTGTTTTTGAAAACTTGAACCATTTTGGATCCTCCACCTCTTCATACTTGAAATATTCCTCCATATCATTTATCCAATCAATAATCTCTTCTAGATTCAGATCCCTAGAACATGTAGAAACTTCAATCCTAGGCCTCTTTCCAATATTCAAAATAGTCCTCAACAACCTAACTTGCTTAGGATCTCCTATAATACTTTGTTCTTTGGATGGCTCTTCTTTTTCAGCTTCATCTTCACTTTCTTCTCTTCTTCTTGGCTCAAACCCTCTTTATAGCTCCTCTTTCAATGCATTGATTTGTCTTTGTAGGGCTCTAAAAACCTCTTCTATTAAAGCATTTCTCCCACCACCATGGTTTCTTCATGGAGACATCTTGATCTTCTTATTTTCTATTCAACTCACAACCAAAAGTCCTAGTGTAAATTGCCTCATGTTCGGTGATCTATCTAGACACTCAAAAACTTTTGCTCTAATGCCACTTGACGAAGGGTGCTCCCACTCAAATACACTAAGACACAATAACATAGTCAGTATGCCACAAACAAATTCATATTATATTTATAAAAATGTAATTACAACATGCAATTACTAACATGCAAGGGTCTCAAGACCAAATGTTACAACAACATGGGCTGTATTACAATTTAAAAATTAATATTTTCTAACTCTAAAATCCTACAAGATGGAGATTGAAAAAAGATTTTTGAAAACTACCTCTATCTTTCCCTCTCTACCTTCTTATCTTGCCTTTCCCCTTACTTTCCACTATCCTTCTATTCCTTTTGGAAAAGTCTATCCCTTTCTAGTGCCCAAAGAGTCTAGTTGTATCTTTCCCACTCAAGAGATTTGAAATTTGGTAACACAACTTCTAAGAGCCATAACTTTGAACTAGGCATTTGATTGACAAACCATTTGATGCATTGGAAAGCTCACAAAAAATCAAACTTGCAAGGATATTTGGATTTTCAGCCATTTTTCGGGCCTCTAAGTTGCTCAAATCTGACTTTGAAACTTTTTATAGGGGTTTTTGAAAATAGAAACTTTAATCTCTCAAACCATAAATTATATTGAGATGATTTTTTCACCGTTAGATTAATTTTATAGTTAATCTTCTCGGGGTAAATTTTCAGGTCCATACATATATAAATGCAAACTTGCTAAAAATGGTAGGTTACTATTTTTAGATTTCTAAAAATTTTGACTGTCATAAACCACTGAGAATGTCAACCTAGGCTCTAACACAACTAAACAAATTTTCTTTGTTGTTTATACTAGATTTTTGGGTTTTTTATTTGTTTTGGAGCCTAGGTTTACATTCTCAATGGTTTAGGATAGACAAAATTTTTAGAAATCTAAAAATAGTAATGTATTATATTTAACAAATTTGCATTTATAGATGTATGGACTTGAAAATTTACCCTGAGAAGCAGAACTATAAAATTAAGCCAACGATGAAGAATCATCTCAATATCATTATGGTTCTGAGAGATATTAAAGTTTTTGTTTTCAAAATCCCCCCATAAAAAGTTTCAAAGTCAAATTAAGGCACTTAGATGCCCCATACAAGCTTGAAAAATGGCTAAAACATAACTAAACAACAACTAAACCACTAAGAATGTAAACCATTGAGTGTGCTAGTATTCTTTGGTGACATCTTCATCTATAGTAAAATGTGGAATGATGAACAATTCATAGAAAATATTATTGAGTTGCTAAGTGTTGAGAGCAATGCTTTTCTTAAGGGGATGGGAATGTTATGATCCTAATACTCTATATTCCTAATTATAACAAGGATAAGCACTTGTGGTATGCTTGATCTTAATAGATTCATAGATTGGTCTTAGTTATTTCTTAAGATAACTTAGTCAAAATGAACGGATGTGCCCGTACATAGTTATGCATATAAATAAGAAAGAGAGAGAATATGGGAAACCATTATATCTTCTAATATTGAATTCACATATTATTTTTTGATTTTGGAGCTCACCTACTCAAATTGGTCTTCTATTTTACTAGTTTTTACATTTGTTTCCAAGAAATATCATAACAGTTGATCGCCTTTATACTATGAGATAAAAACTTAAGCATTTAGAACCAATTGTCACAAGTGAACAATCAATTAAATTAAAAGTGCACCATCTTGATGCAAACCAAAACATAGAAAAAAAATTCAAGGGTTTCCATGGAGGTCTATAAAAAATATGTTGTCGTGGATGCCTAGAAAAACAAAACAAATGCCCAATATGAAAAATAGTATGAACAAGAGACCAAGGGTACTTGTAGAAGAGGCTATAGGCCAACGTGAATGTTCTTAGATTGATAATGAACAAGTCCATTGAACAATTACAAGGGTTAGCATGACACTATCACATAGAACCAAAATCAAAGCACATACAATGTTAACTTGAAAAGTGGGCTCCCTAGTTTCAGGGGAACTAAGACATGTTACGCATGCCACAATAGATTTGATAGAAATTTGTAGCAAATATCTTGACACCTTTTCCTTCTTGGTGTTTAAATTTGTCAAGGCAATGTTTACAAATAGCTTAGAGGAGATTGTTAGATCATAAGGGATGAGTTCTTGTAGATCAAACCCCTATTCACATGAACTTAATGATTCTAACAAAATGATTGCAAACAACATGTGTGGTTGTACAAATGGCATAAATGATTTTGATATAGATAAACAATTTTCAAGCTCTAAATCCAAATGTTCCTAGAGAGGACTACTTGTTCTACCATCATGATAGCAATTATTTATTGAACATTTTGATATACCTAGAAATAACAATAAATTCAAAAAATATGTATCAAGTTAGCTCATAATAAAAATTAAGGAAGGGCAAGAGTGTTCAAATTTAAAATCTGGGGTCACACTAAGACATTGAAAATCAGTCCTAAAATAGTGTAGATTAGCTAAAAACAAAGAAGTACTAATTGAAAAATCTCAAGTAAATTTATAAAATTAAGTGTAAATATAAATGTAATACATTATATATAAATAATAAATAAATAAAAATAGTAAAAGGGGTTGTGTTTAAATGGCAAAGCCATAAGGTTCTCAAGATGGAGATCCAAGTTTGAATCCCCCAAGTAGGGCTTAAATTTGATGGCCGTATGACCGTATTTAGTCATTTTAGCAGTATATATATTGAGTCTATATATTTTTTTTCCCAAAAAAATTACTTGTCAAATTTAAGCCCTGCCCCCAAGTAACATTTATAGTTTGAACTCCAAGTTGTGGCTCTTGGACTTCCATTATTGCTATTAAGTTGAATTGAGTTGAACTCCAAGTTGTGACTCTTGGACTTCCATTATGGTTCTTAAATTGAATTGTGTTGAACTCCAAGTTGTGACTCTTGGACTTCTCATGTGGCTCTTAAGTTGAATTGAGTTGAACTCCAAGTTGTGACTCTTGGACTTCCATTATGGCTCTTAAGTTGAATTGAATTGACCTCTAAGTTGTGGCTTTTGGACTTGAGTGCAGCCTAAATATCTTCACACTTGTCAATCTATATATATAAATAAATATGTGTAAATAACAATAAATAAAGTCAAATACATGAAAATAAATATAAGTAAATGTGAAACAAATAGAAATAAATATCAACTTATAAATCAAAATCAACAATAAAATATATTAGTTATTAAAAATAATCAAATTTAATTAATTAAACCATTAACTAACTTTATTAAAGAACGGGAAGTTCTAATTTTTTTTTAATAAATTAATTAACATTTTGTTTTAAAACAAAGTGGAAAGCACCACTTTCTTTAATAATTTAATTAACTAAACATTTGTCTTTAAGGTTAGAATACGAAGCATCACTTTGTTACCGTCGTGGCGTTTGATTAATGCATCTCTATACTTTTCTCTGCAGTTACATTTTGTGCACCAAATATAAAAGAACGAAAATAAATGTAAAATAGGGCGGCCACTTAAAGAGAGCAGGCAATATGAGTGGTGGAGAAGGACCTTCAAATCAAGAATCTATTCCTGCTCTTACCTCTGGATTTGTTCCTGTAAATTTTGAGCAAGAAATGCAGTCAACTAGAAATGACACCAATGTAAGTGGTGGAGAAGAGGCTTCAAGTCAAGAACCTGTTCCTGCCCTTGCCTCTGGACCTGTCCCTGTAATGTTTAAGGATGGTGAGCAACCACTTATTACGGGCACCAATGTAAGCGGTGGAGAAGGGCCTTCAAATCAAGAGCCTGAGCCTGTTCCTAACCTTGATTCAGCAGTTGGCTCTTTAAGTTTAGAGGAAGGTGGACAGCCACTTAATGTGGGCACCAATGTAAGTGGTGGAGAAGGGCCTTCAAATCAAGAACCTGTCCCTGCCCTTACCTCTGCACTTCCCCAAAATGAACGGAGAAGAGGGCGACCACCGGGCAGTAGGGGAAGAAGGCGGCTACCCGGCCTTAGGGGTATCAATCTAAGTGGTCGGGGAAGAAGGCGGCAACCCTTAAGGAGTATCAATCTAAGTGGTCGGGGAAGAGGGCGGCCACCCTTAAGGAATATCAATCTAAGTGGTCAAAAAAGGCCTCGAAATCAAGAACTTGTGGCTGGCCCTTCTTCTACCCCTGCAGCTTTTGATGAAGATAATGCTAGAAGAGTTAAACGTAAAAAAAATCAAGAAACTTTCCCTGGCCCTATACCTTCTGAGGAAGGTAACGGGGAGGAGATATCTCTAACCTTGCCAGTATATAATAATAGTGGATATTCTGATGACGAGGACGTGGACAAGGAAAGGATAAAAGGAAAGGACCCCGCTGTTTATAGGCCTGCCCCGTGCCCGCCCGGTGAGCGGAGAGTGATGGCGGGGCGAGTGGATGATCTGGGCGCAGCGATAAGGTGCCTATATCATTGTGAGCCACTAAATAGGGTTACAGAGTTTTGCATAGATCACGCAGGACACAATGCTGCGCATCTGGTGGTGCTTAACGTTCCTTCAGGAACGGCGGTCTATGGCGTGGACCCCATCTCTAGTGTTCCTCCGTGGAACGTTCTCTCCCCGTCCTTTCTCCTGCACGGAATGTTCCTCGCTTCCAACTACTTATCCCTCACATCTGGCTGGTTCGTTTGCATTCACACCATCGAGCAAGGAAAGCAAGTGGAGGACGCAGCCCATGCAACATGCTTTCAGCGATGGAGAACCTTTACCTTGCTTTCCACACACCCAATCTACTGCCAGCCCCACTACCCTCATTACATTTACACTCTACTCCTATCTGTGTTTCGTCGGGAGGGTTCGGAGACAAAGCCTTACTACCGGGAAGCAACAATGATGGGGCATGCAGAGTGCTCGTTGAGTAGGGATACAATGTTGGAGAAAGTGTATCCCAATGAATGGGCATGCAGGGAAGATGAAAGGCCGTGGAGAGGCGGAGCAGAAAGGGCTACTAGTATTTGGCAATTCCTTGTTTTGGCATTCACTAGACTTGGAGACTGCATCATCGATCTCAATGCAGGCACTGGCGGTCTTCTGAAGGTGGCCTCTCAATTAGGTCGCCATGCTTTGGGAATTGAGAGTGAAAATCAGATTGTCCAAGAACTGTTAGAACCTTCCCAATTAATTATACGCAATGAACGCAGAGCATGAATGTTGTCTGGATGTAAATGACTTTCTGTGGATAATCTAGGCTAATTAAATACCTGCAAAAATTGAATCACATTTAACTTCTATTAATTTTAGAGTTGGTCTACATAATAATGCAATGAATATTATTAGTTCGGCAGGCTTACTTATGCATCCGTTGGATGCAATTATTTTAATTAATTCAATCAATCATACACAGAATTAAAATTTTTGCACAGAAGTTCTATGGTCTAAATTTAAATTTAATTTTTATTTTTGCCGATTATAAAAATGCTATTTTTCTTTCTTCCTATTGGCTCATATTATGTATAGTAAGGAGAAAAATCAATTTTGTTTTTTCAAAATAATAGCATAAATATTTAATTCCTCACAAAACTACATTGGACTATCCGTCAGTCCCATCAATTTTTGCTTTCTACCAACGCAATAAAAGAAATGAATTAATTGAATTCAAGTTGAGGAAAATTATTTTGGTTCATTTAATGAATGAAATGACTGTTGTTGTTGCCAGGGCCATATATGTCTTGTCTATATTTATAGACAATAAATTTTGATTCTTGCCCTCTCAGGCAATTGTAAACTCCAATAAATTTTGATTCTTGCCCTCTTAGGCAATTGTAAACTCCAATAAATTTTGATTCATGTCCCCTCACACAATTGTAAACTCTATGGAACAAGGTCAGATTTTTATTCATGCCCCCTCATGCAATTGTAAACTCTATGAAAAAATGTCAGATTTTTATTCATGCCCCCTCACACAATTGTAAACTCCGTGGAACAAGGTCAGATTTTCTTACTTGTTGAATATAATTCCTCCTGTATTTAGATGGCTTTGCTCTATTTCTAGCAAGATCAGCACATCTATTCCATCTGCTTCAAACAAAGGCACAAAAATTAACATCTTCTTTCAAACTTTTTTTTCCCTTCAGAAAATTAGCTTTTGTTGCAGACAATGTTGTGGACAATATGAAATGCTCTGAAGATTTTAGAAAAAGATTCTAGATTTTATTGATGAAAAAAACAATTATGGCTTATTCTATGCATTCTCGTGTGTGGTTTTATCTGCTCATAATGAAGCTATCGTTTCAAAGGCTTGTCAGAGAAATTGCACAGGATTTCAAGACGAATTTGCATTTCCAGAGCTCTGCTCTTTCGGCATTGCAAGAGGCCTCAGAGGCATATCTGGTGGGTCTCTTTGAGGACACCAATTTGTGTGCCATTCATGCAAAGAGGGTGAGCATTATGCCCAAGGACATTTAGCTCACTCGTCGCATCCACGGCGAAAGGGCTTAGGCTTCTTTTGCTATTCTTTAATCTAACGGTGTGTCTTCGCACCACCTATTGTGTCATTTTTTGCTTGCCCTTTTCTGCAAAGTTTGTTTTTTTATTTTGTTTTTTTATTGGGCTGCTTCTGAGTTTCACTTTGCTGTTTGAAGGGTTGAAACTCTGTTATTATTGTTTTTGTATAGAAGAATCTTATCATGGCTCAAAATCAATCGAATTTTGTTATGGTTTGGTCATGTTTGGTTTTATCTCATTTTGTGTTTCATGAATATGAATGCTATAAGATCTTACAAAATTTATTTCATTGATGCAACTTTACACTAGGAATGCATCAAAAATTTGGCACCAAGCTAGATCAAGTAGCAGCCCAGGTGTTGAATTGTTGCTTAAAGAACCTGCTGTTAATGTTGTCCTTTGGAACTACATAAGTGAGAGAAGGGAGGAATGTGTTGTGGACTTTGAACATTTGGATGATATTAACAAGTAAGTAGATATAGGACAAAATCATTCATTATAAGAAATATGCTAGATTTCACACAGAAACACCTAATAATAATTTTCTATCCTGATGGAAATAGAAAGATATCTCTTATGAGTGCAAAATTGCAATATATAGTCTTTTTACTGGTTCTCTTTTTGGGGTATTGTTTGTGGACTAATTGTATTTGTCTACTTCTTGTTGTTTTCTACAAGGACTGGTTGAACAACCACCTTTTCAACTAGACTTGCATTTCACTAGTATGCAAAACATTATATTTTCTATATTGTAATCTATAGGGATTGGCGACTACAGAAAAGAATTTATTGCACAAATGCCTGTCTCAGGTTCATTTTTCTGTCATTTTTGATAGGATGTAGTTATTGTGGGTGATTTCTTTGCAATTTAATTGCAAGGTGAGTCTTTTCTAACTTTTTCCCTACTACTGAGAGGCATTTCCTTTTAAGTTTTTTTATGATACTGAGAGGTTTGGTGATTATTTTTCCCATTCTGTGGTGTTTGGAGATTGCTTGTTCAATTGGTCTTTGCTCCATCTACATAATATTCCAATAACCCGGTGTTGTTAGTGTTCATTTTTTCATCTCGTGTTCAACAACACTAAATTTTTTTTTTACATTTCCTATGGCTAGGGTGTTATATTGTAGTATTTATGCATTTTCAAATAAATCTGCTAGTACTTTTCCCTGTTGGAGCATTCTCTTTGTTTCTTGTTCTCTAGGATTATCTTTAGGCTATTTTGGTTTTAGAATGATATATGCAGAGAGTATATTCTCCTGGTTAACTAAGTTGCTTGCTTTGATATTTGTTCTATAACTTTAGATACTGGATGAGATATGTTTCTTTGGAATGTACATCCTATGAAGAGGGTAATTGTCTTGGTCAAAAGTTTTTCATGCATTCCGTGTGCATTATCAAAGAGAGTTTGATAAATAGAGAGGAGTTATCATGTATTTTTAGCACTACTTTAAACAAAATTCTTAAAGAGGTTTTAACTGATGAAACTATCTGCAATATTGCTGTTTTTCTTGTGCACAAGCTGCATGAATGTTCTTTATCCTTGGCTCCCTATGCATATGTGTGCCTATGCACTCCAATGAGAATGTAGAAGTAGAATTTTAGATCCAGATGTGTAATTGTCACAAATCTTCTATCAGTTACATTTCTGAGGCATTTAAAATAATCTTTTAATATGGGGTAAAATTCAATAATGATATGTTATACCTAATGATGCACTACCCAATAGACAGCTTGGTCAGGGTTGAGCTTGTTTAAGTGAGAAACAAAGACATATTGTTATTTTGAAAAACTCCTGGTTGGTGAAAACTAACTTCACCATTTATGGTAAAGGTTCTATTACCTAACATACTGTTTAGTTTTTCCTTTAGAGCTAGTGTGGTTTGTGTGAAAATTCTATTGCAGCTACTGATTATTAATTTCCTATCTTATGTAGATTATTTGACTACCAAAAAATTAATTAATTTACAGCAAATATTAAAAAAATAACATAGCTGCAACTTCACAAATAATCACGGAGACAGAAAAATAAAATGAACACAATATTTTGGACAAATTGTCACTGAAATACCCCGAAGGGAAAACCAGTCAGTAGATACGAATTTTATTCAAATGCAGAAAATCAAGAGATACAAAATTGCTTGCCTCTTACTAGCAGAGCTTTGGAAATTTTCTTTCCTGTAAATTTCCTTCCCTCAATTGCTCCTGCTGAAATTGCTCCAGCAATATTTTTCTTCTCCGGAAATAATTTTCTTCTCCTGCAATTCCACTGCTGCTCTCCAACGCTATCACTGCTGCTCCCTTGCTCTCACTACAAATTAATTTATTTGCTATCGCTGCAAATGTCTTTTAGATCTTTGTATTCTCCAAATGCCCATTGATCTTCTTTTATAATCCTCTCATTGAAAACCAATGGCCATGATTTAATCTCAATCAATGGTTAGGATTAATTAGACTCTAACAAACCCTAATATCTGGAAGTCTCGAGAAATCAATTTTCTAGGTATGGAGATAATTATTCTAGTTGTGTTTCTAGCCTCGTAACCACCACCCGAGACTAGAACACCTGTCCAAGCTACATTAAAATTAACAGTTTGCTCTTGAGAGTAAAATTGATGATATTTTGTTCAGAGTCCTCTTATCAATTTTGTTTTATCATAATGCCTACGTATGCACATGTTGCAGCAATTTGGATACATTTGCTGTCGTATTGTTGCAAATTTCAAGTTTCTCAAATTTTGATCTCTTTAGACATTTTTATATTGAAGAACTCCAATTGAATTGTACATGGTGAATGCATAAGTCTTGGTGTCTTGCTTGAGCAAGACGACTCATAAATTCATTAGCTTAAAAAAATCACTAGGTAGTTACTTCACCTAATTTTAAGGAGAAACAACAATTACCTAAACATTCTGAGATATATAAGCAATTACCTAAACATTCTGAGATATATAGGGGAAATTTTAAAGAGAATTGACAATTAACTAAAAATTCTGAACCGAAAATCATTTGAGCAGAATTGGCAATTACATTAAAAAAACTGAACTATAGAGAAAAATCTTAAGCAGAATTGACAATTACATTAAAAAATCTGAATTATGGAGAAGAATCTTAAGCAGAATTGACAATTAAGTAGAAATTCAAAATTACAGGTAATTAGCTAAAATGTCTCAACTGTAGAAGAAAAAATTAAAGCATAATTGACAACTACCTAAAAAGATGTAGTCGAGGCTTTTTGCTCGCCATGAAAGTGATTTTCCATCATGAAATTTGTGACGAATTGATATAAATCACCTTGAAATTTGAATGAGAAGAGCATACAAACTCTCCTTTACCAGTTTAAAAGAAAACAATACTCAAAAATGGGCATAAGTATACCAAAAAACTACCACTCTAGAAGTGACCACTCAAGCTATTGAGATTGCAAATTTCAGAAGAATCTAGTTGGTCAGACATGCTTGTGGGCATCTCACTATACCCCTGTACAAAATGCAGAGTCTAGAAATTGTCCTCAAGCTTTTTTCGGTGAAGGGAAGGTATCTAAAGCTTTTAAATCTATCATTTGTTTGGCATTGCTCTAACTGTGCCAATTCACAAGCTAAATTCCCAAAAGCCCTTTGGGACTGAAACAATATCTGGTTCTATAAAGCACATTATACAGGGGATAAAAATAGGGGAAGAGTAAATATCCAAGAGACAAGGACACCTTGTCCAGCAGGTCTCTTCATATCCACATGCAAACAACTAGTTAAAAGCTCTAAAGTACAACACCAAAACTATATACATCTGATTTTGTAGTAGCCGTAAGATCACTGTGGATTTGCTTTTTTTTTATCATTGCAACGGCCCCCATATGCATGTATGTAAAATGTGGAAGTAGAGACAAGGCACGTGGACTACTCTTATAATGCCACCAATGAAAGTAACTCCACGCGTCGACTGCATCACAAACACTTAATAAATATTAGCCACCATATTGCTTGAGCTTATTTTTCTTCACAATAAGGGAGCATAGTTTAGCTGGAGTCTAGACTTTATTTTAATTGCATAATAGATCTTCTTTTTTTAACCTCTTATAATGACAAACAAATTCAGTTTCATTTAGGCTGACCACTACATCACAAACATTTAATAAATATTGGTGACCATATTCCCTAAACTTATTTTCTTTCATAATAAGGGAGCATGTTAAGCTAGAGCGTGGACATTATGTTGATTGCTTTATAGATTTTTTGTTGACCTCTTATAACCAACAAACAAATTCTAGCATATAATTGTCTTTAAGCCATACAATAGTCGTTTATATTTTAAGGCTACTTGTTTAACTTGGATGTCTTCTTGGAGTAAAGAAATTTTTGAATAATTATGACAATTTGTATTTGTGTAGGATTTGTTGTCAAGATGCTCGGGGTATCAATGCAAGATGTGCTTCAAGTATGATATTTTAATGCTAGTTCCTGCTGTCGATGGACTGTATCTAAAAAAATTGCCAACTAGTCTAGCAGAGATGGTTAAGTTGCCAAATGACCAAGTTGACTCTCTTCTAATGGTATATAGTTTGCCAATGCATGGATGGTTCAATGCTAAAGTATTAACAAGGCTAAGAGCTATCAGACATTGCTACAACACATTTGAGTATCCCAACATGGTGATGAGGAATGGTGGTATTTTTTTTTGGAGTCAATAACATTTAACTGATTATATAGACATCTTTTTCATTGAAAGTTGATAATAAAGCAAGAAGAAAGATACACTCATGATTTACAGTCAAAACTCGTGTATGTACAATTAGATCTTACTTCCTTGCCATGAGTAGACTAATATTCTCGTATGCTCATGTGTGATTAAGGAGGTGAAGAGTGAGATCACCTGTGCTTTGATAGTAGAGTTCAATATTACTTTCTAGACCATGGTAATACTAATGGTATGATCTGTAGATTCTTCTCAGAGTGAATCATGCAAAACTTAAAATTAATTACTCATGTGGAATAAAGAGAGCATTGTCAAATCCAAATCTTATTGGTTTTAATAACTAGGTTTATTGTTCTCAATTTTTTTTAAGGATTACTTACAATTGACCATCGTTGACAGAAATTTTTGGTCCTCATTTCTTTTGTAAACTTACTAGAAATCAGAACTTCTAATAAATTCAATTGAATAATCTGACGATCATGCCTCAAAATTTTGTTATGGGTTTGAATGCCCTTGTTCTGGACTCACTATTGATTTTCAATTATCTGGTATAAATTTAGTTTCTTCTCATATTAAATGATTCACAATTAGTATATGAAAACTTCTAAGTGTCAACAACATATTGTGTACCTCATGCAAAAATTAAAATTGATTTAGTCGTATGGATTCAAAAGAGCATAGTGGAATCCAAATATCATTGGTTTTAATAGTTTGTATGCATTGGGCCATAATGGTATTTCTTTCTCCTATGCTTAGCAATTGGCCATCTCCATCGTTCTTACCTTAACAGGGTCATATTCTCATACTACTATTGCTTCGAGTCTCTAACCACATATATGGCTGTGGAAGTTGCAAATCCTACTGTACCACCAACAAATTTCGATATGGGTGTTATAGTTACCTTTCCAGTTAAACATAAGTGTCCATCCAAAGCCAACCATTCATATATTATTATTCTATTCCCATACCTAACAACTTTTCATACATATTTCAACTTCTATAGGCAGGAACCTGATGCAATGCATCTCTTGTTAATTTTAGCACTAACTCAAACATGATGCAAACCTAAGAAACCTATCTTATCTGAGCTATCATTAATCGCCTTTAGCATCCTTTGAGTCACCTTTGAGCTATCATCAGTCGCCTGTAGCTAAAATTCCTGCAAATCTCAGTGCATCAGCTGAATTAGCCTCAGGACCAGCTTGCTTGAACCTCAAACATCAGCTTTCAGACCTCTCTTTGATCAACAGCAAATACCTGGACTTTGTCTCCTATTTTGAGCTTATCAATCAATCACAACTCATGAGCTTTTCCATCTTTTTGAGACCCCAACCAGCAAATCAGACATCAGTCCAATCATTTCAATCAACAAACAACCTTCAGTTTTAGCTTCAGCCAACAAACATCCTTCAGCTTTAGCTTCAGCAAACAATCTCTTCTAGCTTTAGCTCTAACAAACATCAACAGCAAACAATCTTTCCCTTGAGTGATTAAGCTACCTCTAGGGACAACCAACAACAACTCAGCCAAACCAAATCAACCAAGCAACTTAGCCAAACCAGTAAACCAAAACAACAACCCATCAACCAACTATCATCTTTTGGGTCTCAAAACTTTGACAAGCTCAACTTCATCATCAACATCATGCCTCAAACTAGGAGTCAATATCGAGCTGAAATAGAAGCCAAATTGAAAGCTGAAATGGATGCCAAATTGCAAGCTGAGATGAAACAATTCACGACACCTCTTAAGGACGCAACTCAATTCACAACTGGTATGCCTTCTCATATGTTTATACCTCAAGGGTACACTAGGGGCGAATCATCTTCACAACAAATTCACCCTCCACCATCCTTGGAAACTTTCGAAGAACAATCTCAAGACGACTCATCAGAATTCCAAGATACCTATCTATGGGACCAAGTTGAGAAACTCATGATATCTGAGCCTGATCGCTGTTTTCTCCAACTTGCTCGCATGGGTGCTAAACTACCTAAAGACTTTGATATATCCACTATTAGAGAGCACGATCCCAACACTACTGCTATTGTTGCGCATAGACCATCTACTATAGTCACATCATCTCCTATCACCTCGCAAACATCATCCTCATTGCCTATTGTTGCTTCATTTGAGTTACCACAATCAGAGCATACTTTAGAACCATTGATAGTGCCCACCAATGTGCTTCCTCTCATGTCACAAAATCTCAACATCCCACCTTTTCATGTCCCTTAACATATCTCTCCTTCTACCATGACTGTTTCCATGCCTCAAGTAACACAAGCTGTCCATGTAACGCAAGCACAAACACTTCGAGCATCACAAGCAATTCCCATGTCTTATGGTGTGCATGCCTCTCAAACCATTCCAACAGCACATGTTGTCCATGCTTCACAACCATTCCACTCTACCACATCTCATACACCAACTGCTAATTCCTCCATGTTATCCTATAATCCCAACGTTAGTCTCATTGACATGAGTGATCCCCTCATTTCTCAAGCCAATCCAAACATCCATGCTGTCCGCTTCCTCCAATCCTTCACACACCATCAATCCCTCTTATGCTACCCAAGGCTTCTCTAATATCACCCAACACATGACATATACCAATCCTCATATTGTCCAAAATACCAATCCCAATGTTCACCCTTCTGTTGTATCTACCAATCCCTCCATCACTTACCATGTCATGAATTCAATCCCAACTTCCCAACCATTTGCTACTATCAATCCAACATCCGCTTCTCATGTGATGCACACCCACTTGCCACTTGTGTCTCAAGGACAGCAATCCTCTAACACATACATGTCACATACCACTCCTTTGACATACATTGTGGGCACACAACCCCAACACACAGTCACAGCTTCGTACATCCCACAACCACAACAAATAGTCACAACTCCACATATACCACAACCGCAACCACAATATATCTCATATCACACTCCACCCCCTTCGCAACAACAGCAGTTATCCTCAGCCGATATCCGACAGATGATCGATGAAAGGGTAGGACAAGGCAAGAAACCTTTCTCTCTCAAAAACATATGCGCCTATCCATTTGACAAGTCTCTTAATATGATACCTTTTCCACCATACTTTGAAATCCCACAATTTGATAAGTACAAAGGGAAAGGAAATCCGGACGACCATCTTCGAGCCTTTTTCGTGGCATGTCTCGATGTTGCCTATGATGATACATATCTTTTGAGACTATTTCCTCGAAGCTTAGCAGGACAAGCTCTCGAATGGTTTTCCCATTTACCTCCAGGAATTAAGACTTTTTCAGAATTGGCAAACAAGTTTCGATCACATTTTGCCTTCAACATTGAACATGAGGTAAACATGAATGACCTTGTCAACAACAAACAACACAATGGTGACACCTTTTCCTCATTTACCCAACGATGGCATAATATGGCTAGCAAATTATCATGGGAAATTCCTGAGAAACAATAGCTTGACATCTTTGTTCAAAATCTTCATCCTGAATTGTCATTCCAACTACAATTGCAAAGTGCTAGCACCTTTGACGAACTAGTTTCCAAAGGAGTTATTATTGAACGAGCCTTAATTGCCAAAGGAACTATCAAGATCTTAACTATCAAGATCTTTCGTGATAACAAAGATTCTCCCCAAAATTCCAATGATAAGTCTCGCTTTTGGAACAAGAACAAGAATGTTGTCAATGACGGTATTGTTGATACAAAGAATATCTAAACTATGAGAGCTCCCATCAACATTCAAGCAGCCTCTCCACCAAGACAGCGTTTTCCACAACGAAGAAACCAACGCCAAACTTCTAATCCATGCCGACAATTTACACCATTAGTGGAACCCATGGAAGTTATTCTTCGAAAGCTGCTTCAAGCCGGAGACGTTATTATACCCAATGCACCACCAAATGGTGAACCACTCTTTCGAGCTCCTTGGTACAAAGAGAATGAGTATTGTGATTACCATCAAGTTAAAGGACACAAAACAAATGGTTGTATGCGCTTAAAACATGTTATCCAAGACTGCATTGATCAAGGTCTAATCAACGTCACACCTTCAACAGCTCAACCTGCTCAACAATCCACATCAAACTATGATCTAGAGACTTTCAAGAATCCACTTCCATCTCATGATCAGACAAATAATCTTCAAGCTGGAAATGCTATTCCCTATAGCTATGCAGCATCTACCATTGGCCGCATTGACCATGCTCGCATTTCTACCATTACCGTCCAAGGAGCACCTGATTGTGCTATAACCACGCGAAGAGGTCGAGTTACCATTCAAGGAGCACCTCCTCATCCTCCTCGACCTCTCTCTGACTATAACCTCTTGGATCACCTTCGTAAAACACCCGCACACATATCTATCCTTGAGCTGCTCCGCATATCACCCGCACATAAAGCTATCCTTGATAAGGCCTTACAAGAGTCTTCGGTGCCTCATAATATTAATATCACACAATTTCAATCCATGGTCGCTAGCATTGCAGCCCCTTGTCATTTAACCTTTTCCGACAAAGATCTTCAACCCTCAATTCATTCGTCACACAATGAGGCCCTCCATATTGAAGTATTTGTTAACCAACGCCGTATCAAATGAGTCTTGATAGATGGGGGAGCTGGTCTAAATATATGTTCTTTGAAACTTATCAAACAATTGGGATATTCTGAGAAAAATGTAGACACCTCCAAGGTTATTACCATCAGAGCATATGATGACGCTGAAAGAGATACTGAAGGGATCATCTTATTACCTATTCAAGTTGGACCGGTCATTACAGAAACTCGCTGTCAAGTCCTTGATATTGATCTGCCTTACAACATCATCCTCGGTCGCCCTTGGATCCATACCCTTAAAGCAGTTCCATCTACGTATCACCAATGCCTTAAATTTCCACATAAGGGTGTTGAAGTTACCATTCAAGCTGATCCCAATCCATTTGAGTTTTGCCGTGCCTTTCAAGCTAAATATCAGAGTCCAAACCATATCCCTCTCAACACCGAGGCATATCCGTCTTCCTCCTATGTAGACCCATCCGATCTTCTCAAGCCCTCATCTAGCAAAGCCGCTTCCAACCTCCATATCAAATATACCGAACATGGCCCTGGTGAATACAAATTGCAGGAATCCTGTTGCGTTGGTACCCTTCCATTATCTCCTAAATCCTACGGTAAGCCCTCTACATCTAAGCCCACTTCATCCTCCGCTGTTATCAAAGCTCCCCCTACCGTATTCATTAAAGGTGGTTTCTTGGATGACGAAGACATTGAGGACATCAACTCTTGGATATTCTTTGATGAAAATGACCAAGTCCAACTTGAAGTAGAGTGCTACAATAACGGGTTTCGTATCATAAAGAACATGGGCTATAAAGGACATGGCGGCTTGGGATCACAGGAACAAGGACCTATTGAGCCCCTTATTGTGTCTAAGAAGTTTAATAAGCAAGGCCTTGGTTACCAACCGGAGGTACCGCGACCCAAAGACATTAAGTGTATTTCTGATATTGACGTTGGACCTTCCTCGGTAGGAGAGACTTCTAACTCGGATATCATCGATGACTCCTCCCTTCATATCACCGACCTTTTTCAAGAACATTCCATCTTCATGTTTTCCGCAACCTCTTCTAGCCATCACGATCCCTCCTTTAGCCTCTCACTCGTATATCCTGACCTCATCGATTGGGACCAACAGGGGGCACCGATATTAGATACATTTGAAAATGACGAAGCCATTGCAGAATTCATGGGTTTGAGACAAGGTATCCCATTGGGTGATCACAAAGCAGGTTTCATGATGGAATTACCTAAACTAGCATATTTTGGCGGAAGTATCAAATCCTTCAGTCGCAAAAGTGAAATAAACAAAATTCAACAAAATAGGTCACTAGGTGAAAACCGCAAGGCGCCTCTTGACCGTGAAAAAGTAAAAATAAAGGATGTATCCGAAGGTGAAAACCTCTCTGAGGCGCCTGAGGATGAGGGATTTGATCTTCCTGTTGCCGCTGATTACCATGAGAAATCAACTGTGCTAGTTGAAAAATCACAAGACATGAACTTGGGGACAGAACAAAATCCGAAGATCACTTTTTTGGCAGCATCACTATCCGAGCAAGAACGAAAGAACTTCACAGCATTTTTTCTGAGAAGAGCTATAAATTTTTCATGGACTTATGCAGACATGCCAGGACTAGATCCTTCACTTGTGGTACATCATTTAGCAGTATTCCCTGATGTAAAGCCTGTCAAACAAAAATTGTGCAAAATGCATCCACAAGTTGCCTTATTGGTCAAAGAAGAAATTCAGAAACTGTTAGAAGCAAAGTTCATAAAGCCTATTGATTATCCAGAATGGGTTTCAAACTTGGTACCTGTAGCAAAACCAGATGGACGAGTCCGCTGCTGCACAGACTTTAGAGATCTTAACAAAGCATGTCCTAAAGATGATTTTCCATTACCAAGCATAGACAACATTGTTGATCTTATAGCAGGACATGAAATGCTATCTTTGATGGATGGATTTTCAGGTTATAATCAAATCAGAATAGTAGAGGAAGACCAAGATAAAACGTCTTCTATTTGTCCATGGGGCACATATTGCTGGGTTGTAATGCCTTTTGGTCTCAAAAACGCTGGAGCTACATATCAACGAGCCATGACAGTTATTTTTCATGACCTTTTTCATACTATCATGGAAGACTATGTTGATGACATCCTGGGAAAATCTAAGACAAGGGAAGGACATCTACAAGTATTGGCACAAATTTTTGATCGATTAGAAAAATACCAAGTCAGACTAAACCCAAAGAAGTGTGTATTTGGCGTAACATCAAGAAAACTATTGGGATATATTGTGTCTCGACGAGGAATAGAAGTGGACCCAGCTAAGGTAAAAGCTATCATAGAAATGCCTCCACCAACGAATCTCAAACAGCTCCGCAGTTTACAGGGTAGGCTACAATCTATCCGTAGATTTATCTCACAACTCGCAGATAAATGTCATCCTTTTCAGCATCTTCTTCGTAAGGGTGAACCTTTTAAGTGGGATGAAAAGTGTCAACAGGCTTTTGACAAGATAAAGGAATACTTGGCAACACCTCCTGTGTTAATACCTCCTGTACTTGATCATCCATTACTGCTTTATATATCATCAACAAACGCAGCATTGGGTGCACTTTTAGCTCAACACGATGATTCAGGAAAAGAACAAGCTATCTACTACATCAGCAGAACTCTTGTGGGATATGAACTCAATTACTCGTTCATGGAAAAAGCTTATTTAGCATTAGTGTTTGCTTCTCAAAAGTTGCGACACTATATGCTGAACCAAACAACAAAGCTCATCTCTAATGTGGATCCCTTCAAGTATCTCCTCTCAAAAGCACTTCTCACAGGGAGATTAGCAAAATGGGTTATGATCTTGAGTGAATTTGACATACAATATGTGAACCGTAAAGCTATCAAAGGACAAGTCATTGCTGATCAATTAGCTGCAGCACCTATCACAGACATTCAGCCAATATATCCAGAATTCCCTGATGAAGGATTGTTTAATTTAAGCTCTCCAGCACGATGGCAGCTATACTTTGATGGATCATACACTCAACACGGATCTGGAGCAGGTATCTTGTTTGTCACTCCCCAAGGAGACTGCATACCTAAATCATACAGAATAGCATTCCCATGTACCAACAACATAGCAGAGTATGAAGCTTTAATAACGGGTTTGCGCATGGCAGTACAATGGGCTATCAAACAGTTACAAGTCTTTGGCGATTCTCAGCTGGTTATCAAATAGGTCTTAGATGAATATCAAACAAAAGACGAGAAGCTTCTTCCCTACAAGCTAATGGTGGATGATTTCAAGCAATATTTTGAGGACATTACCTTTGAGCAAATTCCAAGACTACAAAACAGAGCATCTGATGCCATGGCTATGATTGGATCTCTTTTAGACATGCCATCTAACACCCATAAATGTGAATTCTTGGTCGAACAGCTTTTGATCCTAGCATTCGAAGTTCCACAGTCTGAGCTCATATGTGAGATTGTTGGTCCCAACTCGTTGTGGTACAAAGATATATACGAGTATCTCCGTAATCACACCTTGCCTCTTCAACTATCCAACACCCAGCGTAAAACTTTTATCCGTCGAGCCTCTCGTTACACTATCTTAGGAGACACCCTTTATCGCCGGAGTCTTGATGGTATCCTTCTTAGATGTCTTGATTTCGAGGAAGCAAAAACGGCCTTACGTGAAGCACATGAAGGTGTCTGCGGTTCGCATTCCGCTGGCCCTGGCCTTGTTAAGAAACTTCTAAGAGCAGGATACTATTGGCCAACTATGGAAAAAGATGCCCAACAATTTGCAAGGAGACGTCTACAATGTCAGAAACATGGAGATCTAATACATGCACCAGCACATGAGCTTCAGCCTATTGTCACTCCATGGCCTTTTTCGCAATGGGGACTGGATCTTGTGGGTAAAATCCATCCTACTTCATCAAATGGTCATAAGTTTATTATCACTGCCACTAAGTATTTCACAAAGTGGGTAGAAGCCATACCAATGACCTACATCACAGGTAAACAAATAGCTAAATTCATCCTACATTACATCATCTGCCGTTATGGAGTTCCTCAAGCTATTGTCACAGACAATGGCCGGCCTTTCAAGAACCAAGAGGTTAGGGATCTTTGCAATAAGTTTCATATTCAACATAGGTTCTCTACGCCTTATTATCCTCAGAGCAATGGTCAAGCTGAAGCCTCTAATAAGACAATCATCAAGATCCTTAAAAAGACTGTTAATGAAACTGGTCGAGATTGGCATCTACAACTGCATCCTGCTTTATGGGCATATAGAACAAGTGTCAGAACTCCTACTGGCGCCACACCCTATGCTCTAGTCTATGGCACTGAAGCTATTTTGCCTATCGAGGTTGAGATCCCCTCTTTGCGCATATCCTTGCAACATACTATCTCAGATGAAGAATATTGAGTGTCCCAACTCCATGATCTTGAGCTCTTAGATGAACGCCGCCTCACAGCATTGAACCATCTTCAAGTCTATCAAAACCGGCTACGCCGCAGCTACAACAAGAAGATCAGAGAACGTAGATTTCAGGTTGGCGACCTTGTCCTTAAAGAAAACCAAAGGAATCAATAGCATCGAGAGAAACAGGGCAAGTTTGAACCAAATTGGCTTGGTCCTTTCATTATCACAGCAGTCTATGGATCCGGTGCATACACTTTGTCAACACCTGAAGGCATTCCCTTGGATGAACCCGTCAACAGCGTTCATCTCAAGAAGTTTTATCCATGAATCTCAGCTATCCCACCAAAAAAAAAAACTCACAAAAAAATCATAAAAAGCCAAAAAAAAAAAAAAAAAACATCCAATAAATAATCCGTCCTCTGGTGAAAACCTGGTAAACAGGCGCCTTGGATAAGTACCATAGTGAAAACCTGGCAAACAGGTGCTATGTGTAGTGACTAGCTTCCCTCATTTGTTTGGTTCGTTTGATCATTTTCCCCACTGCATCTTGTATCAGCCATGCTCATAAGCCCTATCGCAATCTCACACATAACCTTTCCTCTTCATCCTTTGCCAATGCTAGCTATCATACTTGAGACATTGTCGTGATATCTATATCTTTTGGCACCTTAGCATCTTGGCTACATCTTTTCTGCATTGTCGCTTCTGCATAATAAACCTCATCCCACACTGGGGGCATTTGTTGAGTCTTATTTGGAAGTGGATCCTGTTATCTCTAGCTCATAACACGTCAAACAACTCAGCTTACAACACAGCACACCTTATCAACTTCAACCATGGCACATGGCCACCGACAAATACGACCTCACGACTTGCAACCAGGGCTCATACCTTCACAATCCATCCACATTCATCCAACAATCGCAACAAACATCGCTTGATCAAACATCCAATCGATTAGCCACATCAACAAGAACTACATTTAGCTCTATCGTTGACGCCTTGATCCCGTGGATACAGGGTATGTAGGCAATCTGAGATGCGAAGGAAGCACTCTGATTCAGGCTAAGACGATAGCCCCTTTCATCTGTCATCTTTTCTTCTAAACATCTTTCAATCTTTCAGCTCACATTCTTCTATCTTTCATCACATACATCATCCATAAAACCCAGAACTACATATTCATCATGTCTCATCTTCATCGTAAATGTGCTTTGATCCCGTGGATACAGGGTATGTAGGCAGTCTGGAATACGAAGGAAGTTTCCAGTACTCAAGCACAGATGATCCACCCCATCTTCTTCATCTTCATTCTTCATCCATCTTCTTCTCTTTGATCAGCTCAAACAGGACGCAATCCATGTGTCTATTGCAAGCTCCAGCACTTTAACCAATCAAAGGTAAGCCAGAAGCTATTTGTCCGCATGCCTTAAGTCAACATTTGCTATAGCAGTTTATCAACAACCTTAGCCTTCAACAGGATGTAGCTTTCCTCTTAACAAGGCGCCAGCTTAATCTATCCAAGAGCACCCAAATTTGGCAAGAGAACGTGATGACAGTATCTTTTGTTTTATCTTTTGATTTATCTTTTGTCCCTTTTCTATACCTAGTCAAGACTGCCATGATCTCTTTATATCTTGGTATGTTGCGATGAAGTAAGGACTGGGGCATGGTCATATAGCTTTCGTATGCCGTGTTTGCGGGATGATCTTATTCTCTTCCTATGCGTCTTGGTATCTTGCACGTGTTGGGATTAGCATCTTACATATCAATATCTCTAGCATCTGAGAAGCTAAACAGTCTCTTATGCATTTGAGACTATTCTATGTTAAGACTAACTCCATACATATAACCAGCAAGCTATCATTATGTGTAGTGGAGATGAGTTCAAACCATTGTTTGTAGCGTCAAAGTCCAACACTAGCTGTTATTCATATCTTGTGCATGTTGGCTCCATAACTTGACCACATGCGTTCAGACAAGATTGTAACATGCTAGTTACGCATGGGATACCTCGACACCTTGGTCCTTATACCCTGGTGCATAACATCCATATGCTATATCAAACATAAGGACTGCATTTCTTTTCATTTTGAGCAATTACTTGAAAACTGCCCATCATCATCCTATCTTATCCATTCTATCTATCCATTCGTTCCATCATCCTCAGCCAAGATCAATCATTTCCATCATCCTTTGTCCATATTCCCGCTCCTGCAAAACAAGTGTTAGCCATACATAAGTCCATATCTTTTTCTTTACCATCTACCTATATGCATACATCTATCCATATCATTACCTTTTACATATTCAAACATTTTCTATCAATTACCATTTGCATAAACATCCATCCATAATCCATATATAATCCATACACATAACATGCATAGCCATCATAATATCAACATCACAACCATTATAACATCATATAGATTGCCAAAATTGCTTTATATATATATACATGTGTGTCACAATACAAGTGTCTACAATACAAGCTGAGTCTTGAAAAAGAATGAATGTACAACAATGGCTCTAGGCCTCATCATGATACAATGTCAACAAGGTATGCCCTAGCGACTACTGCCAGCTCCCTCGCCCTGACCACCACCACCAACAGGTCCTGTACCTGGTCCTCCATCTCTCGGTGGCCCCATCACTGAAGCTACTGATCGAGATCCACGTGACCTCCGTGAGCTCGAAGCCCCTGACCTGCTCCTGAAGCTAGGCTGTCTCTGCTCTGCCGGCACAGCTCCATAATATAAGCCCCTATAATACTCAGCCTCACCCTGCACTCTCCGAAGCTCGACCTGTACCGCTGTCAACTGTGTGGCTAAGTACATGGTAGCTCCATCAGTCCCCAAGGCAGTCACTGCTCTATCCCGCTCACTAGTCATAACCTGCAGCTGCTGTACTGCCCTATCTCTCTCAGCTCGCAGACCATCTCTCTCTGCTCTCATAGCCTGCTCCTACTGTACTGCAGTATCTCGCTCAAGCCTCATCATCTACTCATGCTGCCTAGCTGTATCCCTCTCTCCTGTAACTCTCGCGAGAGCACCATCATCCTGTCCATCTCCTCTCTGAGCTCCCAACTGTAGCTGAGCCTGATAAGTCTATGCCTGTGCTCTAGCATGCCTCAGACTAATCACGGCCTGATGCCTATCCATCTCCACTCTCCTCAACCTCATCTGTGCCCGCTGCCTCCATCTCCTCTCCTCTCTGATCCATCTCTGCAGCTGCTGAATACCCACATCATCTCCTGCTCTGATCTGTGCCTGTGGCTGTACTAATATAGCAGGCTGACCTGGCACCTGCCCTGGCATCTGTATCCCTGGTGCAGCTGGCACTACTGCCTGTGCTGGTGGAGCCCGTCGTCATCACCTCCGAACTGGCCTCTCCATCCCAATCTCCCCAATCTCTCCATCTCGTGTCAACCGAGTCGGCCTAGCTGTCGCCCAGTGTGCATCATACTCTGGCAATGTACCTGGATCTGCAGGACCCTATCTCCACTGCCATGCTACTGGCTGCAATCCATCTCTCTCTGCCAAGGCTGTGTCCACCACAACCTCTGGACCCCAATCGAACACCTCCTGTCTTGTCCTCCCAAAAACAGCATCCCCTACAGGTACTGCCTGTGCCTCTCCGAACTGTCTCAGGGCTCTCTCTGGCAAATAACGCTCTATAATGTACACGCCGCATCCAAAAATGTACCTCGCCTGTCTAGCATAGGCAAGCTCGGTATCCTCCTCCTCCCACTGCTCACATCCTAGCCATGGCCTCCATACAAATCTGTCTATCTCATCCAATCTCCATCGCCAGTATACCACCCCTCGGCGCTGTCGATACGTCAAGGCTCCTCTATACATCCGTGCAAATGGCTCTCCTGCTGCTCTAGCAACCCATCCCTCTGGTCTCGTCACTGGAATGTGCTCATAAGCCCATACATGCAAAACTGTCACTCCTGCTGACATGCTCGCTCCAAACATATATGCGCAATCATGCAGGTAATGATAGAGCTGTCCCAACACGCACTCTGCCCATGCATATCTCGTGCCATAGGAGAACATCCCCTCCATCACTGTCCCCCATCCTACAGGAAACCCTCTGGCTCTCCTATCACCCACTAGCCATCTAATGATAGCCACTACCACCCGCTGCAACCTGTCACAGAGCTCCTCCATCCTCCCCATCGGTATCTCTGAACCCTCTGCTCTGATGTCTGGTGTCCCAAACAATCTCCTGAATGCCGCTGGGCCCATCTCTGGATCATAATCTACACGATCCCCATCTATCGGAATCCTCAAAATTCGGAACACATCCTCTAAGGTGATGGTCGCCTCACCTGTCGGTAACAAGAATGAACTGTGCTCGCTCATCCATCGCTCCACCATCGCAGTCATCAACCATCGATGTGCCTGAACTGGCTCTAATCGTGACACATGCTCCAAACCCAGGATCTCCAACACCAGTAGCTCCTCTGCATCCAACCGTCTCACCAGCCGCAAATCTCTCGGATGGGGCTCCCGTGATAGCAATGGCGGTAGTACATCCTGCATCATCCATTTACTCTTGTCAGTCCATCCCATTAATCATTCATATCAAAATCTGCCTATCTATCTGCTATTTTATTCTACACCTACCATATGCGGTTCACTTTACCACATGCGACCTTTTTCTGCTCACTAGCGACCCCCTTTACCATTTGTGTTCTTGTTCTGACCAAACACGAGCTCTTTCACTTCATGCGCTTACTGTTTTCCTATACGCGACCTTTATTGCCATATGCGCTTATCCTTGCTTTATACGCGACCTTTATTGCCTATTTGTGGCTTGTATATGAAAGGTTATATTCTAGTGTTAGAATCCTCTTGACGTAGTTATACATTTTGTCCTCAAAACACTAAATGTAGAAAAGTGAGAGAAAATTACAAGATCTAAAGAACATATCCTCCCCCAAAATAAGAAAATGTTATATATGTGCTAACTCTCACACATTTGTCAAAATTTGGTTTAAAAATACATTATGCTAATAAGAAATTAATATAAAAAATGGAGTAGGAACAAAAATAAGTATAATGTACTTGTACTTGTCCAAATTTGTTGTGCCATACAAGATCAAGTACATAATATGTGATGGGAACAACTTATATATTATAATTTTAAAGTTAGGAGGTAATTATATCAAAAACAAAATCAAGTTAAATATACAATCAATTAAAATCTACACCCAACAATTGTAGTACCTTTTTCATCTCATCACAAGTATGTATACTTGATAATAGTTGGGCTTTACCAATTGTTTCGTGATGTTTAAAATGCTTGTCAAATATTTCCTTTAAAGTTCTATTCAATGACCTTTTAGTATCTTGACCAGGTTGTCAGCTTTTCTCGTGTGCTTCGGGATTCTAAATTCAAAATTTCATTTTTGTGTGATGTTAGCATTTTAATTCTAATTATTACACCTCCAAGGCTAGATATTTAAAGAGAATTGAAAATCATTTTTTCACACACAACTCACATGTAAGCTTACTACACCGAAATTTTGCTGCTATTGCTATTGAAGTCTACAAAGTGTTGAAGCTCATTCAAGAATTTGTTCTTTGCTATCATGGAGATATGTTGAGGAGATTAGGAATCAAGATCTCGAGTCTATCTTGCTCTTCCTAGGGTTTTGTCAAGCCCTTTGTATGATCAGGAGAAGGGTTGAAGCCTCCAACTTGAGTTTTAGAATCCTCTGCAAATATGGCTGCCTCGCCTTCTTGTTCTACAAGTCTGCATTGATGTCATCTCCTTGAGGTGAAGTTGTTGTTTCCTTGAGTGAAAAATTTGTGGATCTAATCCTTGATGCTTGAGTCATTTAGGATCTTGCATTTGTTTATGCTTACACATTTGGTTTACAAGCACACACATCTATATACTTTGACATTGGCTATTGTTGAGGTAGAAATACCAAAAATGAGGTTTAACTGAGGCAAACTCCTATATAGCCGCAACCATCTTTCTCCTTCTTTTGTTTGTGCAGGTTAGATTCAGAAAGATTAGACAAAAAGAATTAGAGGAGAAGCAGGTGTTATAGGTAAAGACATCACAAAATCAGGTACCTGATACAGTAAGTTCTATGATAGAAAAACTTTAGGTTGAATTCGGTGGCCACCCTAGTCCATCAAGCCTTTAAACTTTAGGGGCATAGTCTTTGTGGTTTCTTGTCTATGTTTCTACAATCATTCTATAGGTTTCTGCACCCAGAATCAGTTTATTCATGTATATCTTGTAACTACGATTTGGTTGAATAAAACAAGTTTGGGTTTGTGGAAACTTAGTGGGATCATCCTTTCATGTATAGTAATAAGAGATATGATACCTATAGCTTCATCCTCTCATAGTGATTGAGCTCGGTTCATATTCCGAATGTTAGTGCAACGAAAAGAGGGGCTTGACCTAGTTTACACATATTATCATTGTCTCTCTTTTCCACACTAAACAATACTAGAATTTATTTGTTGTTTAGTTGTGTTGGAGCCCAGGTTGACATTCTTAGTGGTTAAGGATAGTCAAAATTTTTAGAAATCTAAAAATAGTAACCTTCTATTTTTAGCAATTTTGTATTTATACATGTATGGACCTGAAAATTTACTCTAAGAAGCAGAACTATAAAATTAATCAAATGATGAAGAAATCATCTCAATATCATTTTTGGTTTGAGAGATATTAAGGTTTATTTTTTCAAAAACCCCCTATAAAAATTTTCAAAGTCAAATTTGAGGCAATTAGATGCCTCGTAAAAATGGGTGAAATAAAACTAAACAACAAGTAAACCACTAAGAATGTAAACCACTAAGTGTGGTACTATTATTTGATGACATCTTCATCTCTAGGAAAATGTACAATGATGAGCAATTCATAGAAAAGTTTCTTGAGTTGCTAAGTGTTGAGGGCAATGCTTTTCTAAAGGGGATGGGAATGTTATTATCCTAATACTCTATATTCCTAATTCTAACAAAGATAAGCACTTGTGGCAATCTTAATCTTAATAGATTCATTTATTAGTCTTAGTTATTCTTTAAGATAACTTAGTCAGGCTGAAGGGATGTGCCCCTACATAGTTATGCATATAAATATGGAAAAGAGAGAATCTGGCAAACCATCATATCTTCTAATATTGAATTCACATATTATTTTATGATTTTGGAGGTCAGCTTCTCAAATTGGTCTACTTTTTTACTAGTTTTTACATTTATTTTTAAGAAGTATCATAACAGTTGATCACCTTTATACTATGAGATAAATACTTAAGTGCTTAGAACCAACAGTTAGAAGTCAACAATTGACTAAATTAAAAAGTGTGCCATCTTGATGCAAACCAAAACATAGAACAAAAAATTCATGTGTTTCCATGGAGGTCTATCAAAATATGTTGTCATGGATGCGTAGCAAAATAAAACAAATGCCCAATATGAAAAATAGTATGAACAAGAGACTAGGGGAATTCATAGAAGAGGCTATAGGCCAACGTGAATGTTCTTAGATTGATTATGAACAAGACCATTGAACAATTACAAGGGTTAGCATGGCACTATCAGATAGAACCAAAATCAAAGCACATACAATGTTAACTTGAAAAGTGGGCTCCCTAGTTTCAGGGGAACTAGGACATGTTATGCATGCCACAATAGATCAAATAGAAAGTTGTAGCAATATATCAACACATTTTCCTTCTTGGTGTTTGAATTTGTCAAGGCAATATTTACAAATACCTTAGAAGATATTGTTAGATCTTAAGAGATGAGTTCTTGTGGATAAACCCCCTATTCACACCAACTTTATGATTCTAACAAAATGATTGCAAACAATGTGTGTGGTTGTACAAATGACATAAATGAGTTTAATATAGATAAACTATTTTTAATCTCTAAATCTAAATGTTCCTAGAGAGATGACTACTTGTTCTACTACCATGATAGTAATTATTTATTGAACATTTTGAAATACCTATAAATAACAATAAATTCCAAAAGTATGTATCAAGTTATCTCATAATAAATATTAAGGGAGCACAAGAGTCCAATTTAAAAATATGGAGTCAAACCTAAGACACCCAAAATTAGTCCCAAAATAGTGTAGATTAGCCAAAGACAAAGAAGTACTAATAGAAAAATATGAAGTAAATTTATAAAATTAAGTGTAAATATAAATGCAATACATTATATATAAAAAATAAATATATAAAAATAGTGAAGGAGTTGTGCTTAAATGGCAAGGCCATAAGGTTCTCAAGATGGAAATCCAAATTTGAATCCCCCAAGTAACATCTATATTTGGAGCTCCAAGTTGTGGTTCTTGGACTTCCATTGTGGCTCTTAAGTTGAATTGAGTTGTACTCCAAGTTGTGACTCTTGGACTTCCATTGTGGCTCTTAAGTTGAATTGACTTGAACTCCAAGTTGTGACTCTTGGACTTCCATTGTGGCTCTTAAATCGAATTGAATTGAACTCCAAGCTGTGACTCTTGAACTTCCATTGTGACTCTTAAATTGAATTGAATTGAATAAGTGACTTGAGTGCAGCCTAAATATCCTCACTTATCAATCAATATCTATAAATAAATATGTGTAAATAACAATAAATCAAATCAAATACATGAAAAAAATATATAAATAAATGTGAAACAAATAAAAATAAATACCAACCTATAAATCAAAATCAACACTAATTTATATTACTTATTAAAAATAATCAAATTAAATTAATTACACCATTAACTAACTTTATTAAAGAATGGGAAGTTCTAAATTTTTAATAAATCAATTAACTTTTTGTTTTAAAACAAAGTGGAAAGCACCATTTTCTTTAAAAATTTAATTCACTCTGTCTTAAGGGTAGAATAGAAAGCATCACTTTGTTACTGTCGTGGCATTTGATTAATGCATCTCTATACTTTTCTCTACAGTTACATTTTGTGCACCAAAGATAAATGAATGAAAATAAATGTAAAATAGGGCGGCCACTTAAAAAGAGCAGGCAATAGGAGTGGTGGAGAAGGGCCTTCAAATTCAAGAATCTATTCCTGCTCTTACCTCTGGATTTGTTCCTGTAAATTTTGAGCAAGGTATGCATTCAACTAAAAAGGACACCAATGAAAGTGGTGAAGGGGCTTCAAGTCAAGAACCTATTCCTGCTCTTGCCTCTGGACTTATCCCTACCCTTGCCTCTGGACCTGTCACTGTAATGCTTGAGGAAGGTGGGCAACTATTTAAAATGGGCACCAATGTAAGTGGTGGAGAAGGGCCTTCAAATCAAGAGCCTGTCCTAAACCGTTCTTCAGCAGTTGCCTCTGAAATTTTTGAGGAAGGTCGGCAGCCACTTAAAGTGGGCACCCATGTAAGTGGTGGAGAAGGGCCTTCAAATCAAGAACATGTCCCTGCCCTTATCTTAGCGCTTGCCCCAAATAAATGGGGAAGAGGGCGGTCACCCTTAAGGAGTACCAATCTAAGTGGTCAAAAAAGGCCTCGAAATCAAGAACTTGCGCCTAGCCCTTCTTCTACCCCTGTAGCTTTGATGAAGATAATGTTGGAAGAGTTAAACGTAAACCAGGGTGGCCACCCAAAAAGGAAGGGCCTTCAAATCGAGAACCTTTCTCTTGCCCTACACTTTTTGAGGAAGGTAACGGGGAGGAGAAATCTCTAACCTTGCCAGTATATAATAATAATGGATATTTTGATGATGAGGACGTGGACGAGGAAAGGATAAAAGTAAAGGACCCTTGTGTTTATAGGCCTGCCACATGCCCGCCTGGTGAGGTGAGAGTGATGGCGGGGCGAGTGGAGTATTTGGGCGTAGCGATAAAGTGCCAATATCCTTCTGAGCGACTAATAGGGTTACAAAGTTTTGCATAGATAACGCAGAACACAATGCTGCGCATCTGGTGGTGCTTAATGTTCCTTCAGGAATGGCGGTCTATGGCATGGACCCCATCTCTAGGGTTCCTTCGTGGAATGTCCTCTCCCCGTCCTTTCTCCTGCATGGAATGCTCCTCGCTTCCACCCTCTTATCCCACACATTTGGCTGGTTCATTTGCATTCACACCATCGAGCAAGGAAAGCAAGTGGAGGACGCAGCCCATGCAACATGCTTTCATCGATGGAGAACCTTCACCGTTCTCTCCAACCACCCAATCTACTGCCAGCCCCACCACCCTCATTACATTTACACTCTACTCCTATCTGTGTTTTATCGGGGTGGTTCGAAGGCAAAACTTTACTACTAGAATGCAGCAGTGGTGGCGCATGCAGAGTGCTCTATGAGTAGGGATACAATGTTGGAGAAAGTGGATCCCAATGAATGGCAATGCAAGGAAGATGAAAGGCCATGGAGAGGCGCAGCAGAAAGGGCTCCTAATATTTGGCAATTCCTTGTTTTGGCATTCACTAGATATGGATACTGCATCATCGATCTCAATGCAGGCACTGGCGGTCTTCTGAAGGTGGCCTCTCAATTAGGTTGTCATGCTTTTGGAATTGAGAGTCAATACCAGATTGTCGAAGAGCTATTAGAACCTTCCCAATTAATTATACGCAATGAACGGAGAGATTGAATATTGTCTGGATGTAAATGACTTTCTGTGGATAATCTAGGCTAGTTATGTAACTGCAAAAAATGAATCACATTTAACTTGTATAAGTTTTAGAGTTTGGTCTATAATCACGCAATGAATAGGGAAGAATTAAATTAGGAGGGCAAATGTATACTCACCGTCTCAAACTTGATGCAAACCTGAGAAACCTATCAAACTATGATGTGAGGGATTTTAGAACTTTGAGTAAATATTCATGTAAATGACTTTCTGTGGATAATCTAGGCTAGTTAACTAACTGCAAAAAAATGAATCACATTTAACTTGTATTAGTTTTAGAGTTGGGTCTATAATAACGCAATGAATATGGAAGAATTAAACGAGGAGGGCAAATGTATACTCACCGTCTCAAACTTGATCCAAACCTAAGAAACCTATCAAACTATGGTGTGAGGGATTTTAGAACTTTGAGTAAATATTCAAAAACTATAAGTGCATAGGCTGTCTATATACAAATATTGTAGAATATATCAAACTCGGTGTGAGGGATTTTAGAACTTTGAGTAAATATTCAAAAACAATAAGTGCATAGGCTATCTATATACAAATATTGTAGAATATATCAAACTCGGTGTGAGGGATTTTAGAACTTTGAGTAAATATTCAAAAACAATAACTGCACATGCTCTCTATATACAAATAGTGTAGAATATGATTCTTTGTAGTACATAGGCTTTTTATATACAAATAGTGTAGAATATGATTCTTTGTTCCCTACAACATTTAATATGTGTTCTAGGTGTTCTTTGCTATTCTCCAAGTCAAAAGATATATAAATGTCATATTGAATGTCTTTTAATTCAATGTAATATAATGTGATGTGATTCCATAAGGAAAATGCAATATGGAACATTTGATACAATCATGTAATGCGACTTCAATTTGGAAAATGTAATAGAACTTTGTTTAATTACAAGCATGCAATGTAATTAATATCTATGTAGACATCATGATGAGTCCCTCTATAGCACAAATCGCTACCTAAAATTGTATTGATAAACCATAGTGACAATATGCACTCCCTTTAGATTGATGCAATGAATTCAAGAATAGTAGAAATGATGCATACTAAAAGTAGTAAAGTAATTACATTAGATACAAGCATGTCGGCATAGATTATAGCATTGTAGAGCATGTAACAACATTGTCATAATAAGCATCATGTGACAATTAGATAGTGTTTAAAAAATGAGCATGGAACTTGTTACACATTCTCTATAAGTAGAAAAGATTGAGGGCTAAGCACTGAAATATCAACCATATTGGTATATCTCCTTGTATCACCTAAAGCACAAGATATTTTCACCATCTATTGTGACCTATGCACCACAATCTATATGCTAATTCTAAGTTGTTCCATACAGAGATTCATCTAAAATCATTGGCACCTTTGCATTGATCTCTATGATTTTTGAACATAGATAAACTATTTAAAATGTATCTTTGTATGATTACATATTGTTGGGATTTAGGTGCCATTAACCTTGTAAATCCTTGTAATTATTATTCCTAATATTATTTGTAAATCACTCATAAGGGATGTATAAGTTTCACTGGCAATGGTAAAAATTAATTATCGAGGATAGTAATTATGGAGTTACTACATTGGTACGTTCCAGAGTTACTGACGGTAGTTATGGAGAAACATTTATGGATGGTAATTGTAAATACCAAGATTAATTGATGGTAGGCTCCACCTTGGAGGAATCAGCTATTTTTGACATGTATGACACACGTCATAAAGTTGGTAAGTGCTTGTAAAAGAATCTATGATAGCTATGAGCTGTCATAAGATTCTATGACGATATGACAATTTAGGAAAGATATTTATGAGTTGTAAGTTGCTATTCCTTGCCTTAGGCGCCCATATTGGGAAGATGCTATTTGGGGGGTGTTATGACAGAATCTATGACTATTATAACATTTATTATCTTGTAAGTGCCTATTTCTGTCCATGGGCACCCAAGTTTGCATGGTTGACTATTGACAAGTGTCATGAGCTTGTAAGAGGTAATTTAATGTTGCATGTTGGAGTATCCAAAGATAGAGAAAGTGGACACCTAGTTTTTGAGAGTGTAATACTTCTATAGGTACAATGCCTTGTATGTGTGCATATCAACAATTTTTTGTACATAGGTTCTGTTAGATTGAAGGTTGGAAAGATAGAGGAAGTGTATGTATTATGTATTTTAGATTTTGAAGATAATACAACCTGGGCCTCTTTTCTTGGTGGATGTTTTCACTCAAAAGGGTTTTCTCCATGTTATATATGGTGTTGATATGGGTTATTCTTCTATGGTGTTTGTTCCTAAGTTGTAATTTTATTTTTGTATGCAATCTCTGTTAATATTACACTACTTTATGATCATAAATATAATGTAATCAAATTTTATTTTGGGTAGTTGTTGCTTTCATTTCTAACATTTGGTATCAGAACCTGGCTAGTTTTGATTATTGGGTTGTAGTGTGAATGTTGTTAAGATATAGTGGGAGATTTGGTTGTTTTGTTTTGTAGATCTTCTATAGTATTCATGGCTAAATTTGCTACTTCAACCTCTCGTTTGGACATTGAGAAGTTCAATAGTACGGGGTATGAATTGTGGAAGCTAAAGATGGAGGATTTTCTTGAGGAAATAAACTAGTGGTTAGATGCTATGAAAGAGAAGAAGCCTGATGATGTGAGTGTAGAAGAATGGGAAAGGTTGGATAAGAAGACATGGGGAACCATGCATCTATGCCATGTAGATCTTCCATTCTGTTGAATGTCTCAAGAGAAGAGACTTCTTACAAACACTAAAAGCAATTGGGTGAGATCTACCAAGCCAAGAGTATGGTGAACAAGATTTATTTGAAGTGTAAATTATTTTCCATGAAAATGAAATAGAGTGAATCAGATGCAAAGCATTTGAATTCAACTAATTTGTTATTAAGTCAACTAGCATATGTAGATGTCAAAGTGGATAATGAAGATAAATGTATATTGCTTCTCTATTCTTTACCTGAGTCATGGGAGAATTTTATTATCGCTATCACTTCTAACATCACAGATCTAAAGTTAGATGCTCTTGTTTTAGTTTTATTGTCACAAGAATTGAGAAAGAACAGTTCAGATAGTTCAAAGGATGCTCTTAGTGTCATGGGAAGGTCTAAGGAAAGAGGACCAAAAGGAGATCAGAAGGGGTCTAAATACATATTTAAGGGTTGTTCTAAGACTCCTAGGAAGAAGAATAGAGTTAAGTGTTGGAATTGCAAAAAATAAGGATATGTGAAAAGTGAATGTAGAAAATCAAAGAAATAGTGGGATTCCACTACTAATAAGTCCTCAAATGTAGGTGAAGATGTTTTACTTTCTACATGTAATATTGTTTCTCATGATCATTGGCTAGTTGACTCAAGATGCTCATATGACATCACCTCACATAAAGAATGGTTTTCCACATACGAAGAGTATGATGGAGGTAATGTGTACCTTGGGTCCATAACTCTACATATCCAATAGTTGGAAAAAGAAAGGTAATGTTGTGTTTCAATGATGGGAGAATTAAAACCCTCCTTGGTGTTTTGCGTGTTCCTAGTTTGGCTAGAAATTTGATTTCTATTTCAAAGTTGAATGATTTGGGAATGCATGTGACATTTGATAAGAATGGTTGCAGATTGGTGAGAGGAAACTTGGTACCATAGCAAGGGGGAAAGATTGGGTACTTTGTTTATGCTAGATGCCACTACTATTTGTAATACCTCTTATGCATCTGAGGCTAATACTGAAAATACATGTATGTTGTGGCACCATTTTAAAGACTATTTTAAAGAAATAATTGTTAGATAGTTTATCCTATTCTGGTGAGAGTTTTAAATTTTGTGAACATTGTGTGTTTGGAAAGTAGAATAGATCTCCTTTTCCTTCTGGCAGTAATAAATCTAAAGATAAATTGGAACTTATTCATTCGGATGTGTTTAGTCTAGTGGATTTTGTATAAATTGGAAAGCCTAGGTATTATGTTTCCTTCATTGATAATGTCTTGAGGTTTATTAAGATTTATTTAATGCATTACAAATTTGAAATTTGTACTAAGTTTAAGGAATTTAAATCTTTAGTTAAAAAGTAATCAAATCATAAGATAAAGTTTTTGAGATTTGACAATAGAGGGGAATACTGTTCTAAGTAATTTGAAGAATTCTATAAGCATGCAAGTATTGTTAGACAAAAGACTACTCTATATACTCCACAGTAGAATGGAGTGGCATAAAAGATGAATCAAACAATAATGGAAAGAGCCAGAAGTATGTTGAGTGAATCATAGGTGAATAAATGCTTTTGGACAGAAGTTGTGTGTACTGTAAACTACTTGATTAATAGATCTTTGTGTAAGTCTCTTGTTTCAACTCCTTATGAAATGTAGATGTTTAAGAAGCCTTTTGTTTCACATTTAAGGGTATTTCACTGTGAGGCTTATGTTCATGTGTCTAAGGAAAAACAAACTAAGTTGGATCCAAATGTTGAAAGGTGCACTTTCATTAGATATGGTGATAATGTAAAAGGTTATAACCTTTGGAATCCACTAACCCAAAATATTATTTGTTCTAGAGATGTTATTGTCATGAAACTTAATTTTATTTTAGAACCTAAACAACCAAAGGAAAATGAAGAAAATGTGAAGAGAGTGCATTTTGAATTAGAGCATGAAGATGCACCTCAGGAAGAACAAAATGATGGATTAGAGGGTGATGAAGTAGAAGAAGACTCGAGTGAAAGTTTTGATGAGGAAGAATCTGTTGTAATAGAAGAATTTGGTATAGGTGAGAATGTAGAAGAACTTGAAGAATTTCTTACTCCACCTCTTAGAAGATCCTTAAGACAATGAAACTTAGTTGACGGGTATAGCCCACCAGATTTCCATTTTGTATTTTCTTTATTGAGTACTGATAGTAAGCCTAGATCTTATAGAGAATCTATTCATGTAGATGATAGTGAGTCTTGGTAGTTATCCATGCAAGAGGAGATGATGGATTTAGACTCTTGCAACACCTGAGATCTTGTTCATTTGCTGAAAGGAAGAAATGCCATAGGTTGCAAGTGGGTATTCAAGATGAAGTTTCAAGCAGACGGTTCATTGGAGAACTACAAGGCTAAACTAGTAGCCAAGGGCTACTCCTAGAGAGAGGGAGTTGATTTAGGTGAAATATTCTCTCCTATTGCTAAATTAACATCTATTAGATTTTTCTTATCCATGGTTGTAGCTCTTGATTGGGAAATAGAGCAAATGGATTTTAAGATTGCATTCTTGCATGGAAATCTTTAGGAAGAAATTTATATGCAAGATCCTATAGGGTTTGGGGTAAAAGGGAAAGAACATTGGGTTGGAAGATTGAAGAGGTCTCTTTATGGTTTGAAATAGTCCCCCAAAATGTGGTACCAGAAGTTTGATTCATTTGTTTTGAAATTGCGTTTTGTTATAAGTGAGGACAATCCCTATGTTTACATTCATTGTATTGATGATTCCATATTGATCATTGCATTATATGTTGATGACATGTTATTTTTTAGCAATACTAAGGGTATGATCAGTGAATTGAAAGCATGGAGATTAGGAGGGATAGCGGTAACTTAAAGCTTTGGTTATCTCAGAGTAAGTACATGTGAATACCATTTTGTGGAGATTTAGTATGCAAGATTGTAACCTAGTTAGAATTCCTTTGCCCATTGGTACTAAGCTTTAATTAGACACATGTCTAAAGAATGAGGATGATTTGAGGATATGATGAATGTGCCATATGCTAGTGTTGTAGGGAGTTTAATATATGTAATGGTTTGTACTAGGCCAGATATTGCCCAAGCATTGAGAGTTTTGATCAGGTTTATGTCTAACCTTGGTAGACAACATTGGAATAATGCAAAGACAATATTTAGATATTTAGTTGGTACTTTTGATTACTATTTGGTTTATTCTTGTACTAATAGTGTAGAAAATACATTGGGTATACATGGTTTTGTTGATGTAGATTGGGCAGGTGACTTGGATAGCCGAAGGTCCACTAATTTCTGTGTTTACTTTTTTTGGATGAACAGTGAGTTGGATAAGTAAAAGACAGCCGATGGTTGCTTTGTCCACCACCAAAGTAGAGTATATGTGTAATGCCATCCTCTAATAAAAACTAATAATTCAATTAAATAACTAAAAATTATAAATTAAATAAATTGAGTTAAGCTAATATAATATTTAAATAAAGATTAAACTAACTAGAGAAAGGAAATGAAGATGAACAACGTACACTAAACTTATTCACTATATCACTAAGTAATAGAATTTAATCTAGGTTGTTAAAAGCTTGCCATATGTAACTAATCAAGAGAAATTAACATTGGTTAGATATTTCAAAGCATAAAAGTTTCAAATAGTTGTAGAATAAATTTAATCTAATTATCTCTAAAGTTTATTTAACATATTTTTGATAAAACTATATCTCCTTGACATAAAAATAAATATTTATATGAATCAAAACTGATTCACTCATACAGCTACAAAACTATAGTTTAACATAAACCATAAATGAATAATCATTTTATATATATATATACTGATACTATTATACATATAAATGATCGTTGTTGAAACTACAATAAGCTTCATATCAGAATTTCAGAACAATACTACCATGATAAACAAAGATTCAGTATCCATTTAAGCAGTTCACGTATTACATATATATGTAATGATATCATGTTATTGATGTTGCAATAGAAATAATGATTGTAACGCATGAAACCTCATGGTATTCTCATAGCAAAGATACTATTGATAACTATTATCTTTTAATGAATTGTTCCAAACTGTGGCAGTTTTGAGCCACCCACAATTGGTAGCCACAACAATGAATACAATACAACATACATGCCAATCATAATGTATATAAGAATGATCAATGATATCATTATTACTAGATTTGGTTTCCATGACAATATCAAACAAAATAAATACATAAGCATATTAATAATGATAATAAGAATTCTCTATTACTCCATTCATGTAATACACAATATAATCAAATATCGACTACTGCATCTTGTCAGGAAAAAAGAAAAGTATTTACATGATAATAACCTGAACAATGAGTTCTTTCTCTACAACCCTTAAACCAAACAACCTATTTTAATCTTTTGATTATACAACATACAACTTTGGTTCAACGACATGATTAAATAATGAAATAAGAATACACCATCTTTAACAATCCACAACCTTGTTAAGAAACTCTTCATAAACCTGTAAACAACAAAATAGAGCAGCCTAGTCCTGCTCTCCACCCATCCATAGGACTGATGATTCCAGTCCAGCCCCAAGCTAGAAACAAAATATATTCCTCCAAACAAATAACAAAAAAGAAAATAGAAAAGACTAATGACATTCAACTCAATCATATGGAATCCGCACACAAAGTTTTGGTTAAGGGAAAGAAGGGGGATTCCTCTTGGGGCACAATTATAACTCCCTTTTCTTCACAGAACTCCACACTCCCAATATCACAGCCATCTATACATCCTCCCAACTCCCATTCATTCTCCCAAATTCTCATTTATTCTCCCAAACTCCCATCAAATTTATACTCCCATTTTTCCTTTCTCCTAACAAAACCAGACCACAACACCATCAAAAACTCCACAAAACCCCAAGAGAGGCTCCCCACTGTCCTTCACCCCACACTAGGGAAGCACTCAACTGACTGGAGGGAAGTTCCCTTTGCACACCCAAACCCACAAGCATTCTAACATACAGAATTAACAAATCACTAAATTATCTCAATAAACTATTCATACCTTGGCTGTCCAAGTTAGGATCAGCCCCTCTAATTTCACCAAGAAGATGCAAAACCTTTTTCTAGACAACAATCCATGCTCAAGATTTCATTCTCACCCCCAAAATCCTCTTCTTTTTCATCCAAGAAGCATTTAACAGTAGGAAGAAATCAAGAAAGATCATTATTTTCAACAAAGCTACATCACTTCCATTTTCAAGAATAATGAAAATGATTCACATTTCCCTCTTTTAAAATAAAACTTTTTACCCAACTCTTTACATTCCCTTCTCCCAAAATTAAAAAAAAAAATACTTCTTTTAATTCAAATAAACATACTAAAATAACACATACTTTTGACACAAAACCCCTCTTACAAAATAATAAGAAATAATAAATAAATAATTAAATAATAGTCAAGATTTGAGCATATGGATTTTGTCTCCAATTTCTTAAGGAACCTAGGCCACTCTACTTGCAAAAATCTCATAGAAACATGAGTATATTTTTTAAATAAAAATTATAGCTGAAGCAATTTAACTTTATCATTATTAACATCCATTAATCACATAATCTAACATATCAAAACAAGAATATTTATTTTTACGAAATTGAAAACATATAATCATCAATATTTCATAATCCACTATTTTACTAATTAAACATATGATTTCATTTTAAGAAAATAAATAAATGGATAAATAAATATCTATCAAGAATATAAAGCGTTTAATGCCATTATTAAAAATAATAATAATATCCATAGTCCATCAACTAAATCCATAACAAAGACAACAAAAATATAATATCAAGTCAAATATCAAGGATACAACTAGCTAGGTCGAGCACATTCTCCCCCTCCATAATTAGGCTTCCTCTTGGAATCTATCAAAAATATAAGGAAATAAAGATTTCGTCTTGACTACATCCTCCCATGTAACAGAAGACTCATCATAGGTGTCCCACTGGACCCTAATCTGATACATTTCTCATCCTCACAGGACCAGTGTTCATTGATCCAAGATGCAAACTGGTTCCACTATTAGCTATCCATCTTGTGTCACTTGTAAATCATCCCAATACAATGTATGAGAAGAATTTGGTACATATTTCTTTAGCAGAGATACATGAAAAACATTGTGGATATGCGACAGGCTGGGTGGCAATGAAAGGAAGCAAGGTACGTGGAAAACATTTCCTACACTAGTCTACCGAGGAAAGATTTATGCAAAATTCAACTTTTACAATTACGGATTAAGATGCACATTAATAGAAAGATAATAACAACTTTCAAATGCAAACACACAACTCACAACACAAGATATATGCGGGGAAAACCCTTTCAGGTAAAAATCCCCACACTCCAAAGCTGCCCAATATATTATTCAAGAATCACGAAGATTATAATATACTTGTAGAGAAAGCTTTTATAGGAGTATATCCAACCAGAGATCTAGGAGGTAATTCAATATCTATAAGATTCTTACATACAACCTCCATATCAATTTCATGATATATAGGAGATACAATACAGTACACCGCCAATGGTACTTACAAAACCACGAGCCAAAACCATCAAAAAAGTGGCACCAAAATTATCTCCAATCAAAGATGCCTTGTGATGTGCCACACCATACACCAACATGTGTAACTCTCCCCTTATTATATCTTTTATGTGTCCAACACGTTTTTACATTTCCCAAAACAGAAGGTCCAAATTTTAGAGGTCATAACTTTTGATCTAGGTGTCTGATTGACAAATCATTTGATGCGTTGGAAAGCTTGTGAAGAAATCTATCACCCTATAACCAGATTTATTGGTTATCACGATTTTTGGGATGTTTAGAGAATTTTTGATTTTAGTAATTGAGTTCAAAGACTTTCTCCATCATTTAGAAAAAATAGAAACTTTAATATCACAATCCTGATATGATCTTGAGACACAACTCACCTGAGATGTTCACTTAGCTATTCTGCACCATCTAAGAAAAATTTCAAGTCAATCTGAGCTCAATTGAAGGACTTATAAAAAATAGTATGTCTCACTTTTTTTAACTCATTTGGAAACTTTGAAGGTTCTAGATCATTCTCTAAGATAAAGGGTATTCAAAGAGAACAAAACTAGGAAGAATAGTAATCTTTCAAAGTTGCAAGGTTGAGACACTTTTCTTAACATTCTCTCACTTGTTGAACAACTTGCAAGAGCAAAGGGAGTATCAACACCATGATTTAATTGGTAGGGGCCATGAGGCCCATAGACTCTGAACACCATCTAAACTTCTATGTGCTCATAGATTTTGTCAAGGAATTTACAACATTCATCAAAGTTTCAACTTTTTCCAAGTTTACCTCCGCATCCTCTACCATGTCACGAACAAAATGGTATTGGACATCAATATGGTTAGTCGTTACATGGAAAGTAGGATTCTTCACCAAACATATGGCACTCTGACTGTCACAACAAATAGTAATATTCCCTACATCAAACCCAACATTAGAACACAATCTCCTAAGCCAAATGGATTATTTACAAGCATGAGTTGCTGCCATGCACTTAGCTTCAATAGTGGACAAAGTGACCACAAGTTGCCTCTTACTCATCCAACTAATAGCACCACCAAACACAGTGAACACATAAGAGCTAGTGGATCTCCTGTTGTCAATGTCACCTGCCCAATCTGAATCCACAAATCCACGAATACAAAGTGAATGCTGGGGTCCTATAGGATAACCATGATAACATAAGGAATACTCAGAAGTACCCCACAAATATCTGAACACTCTCTTCATTACATCCCAATGTACCCATATAGGATTAGCCATAAATTGACTAAGGACTCCCATTGCTTGGGCAATGTCTGGTCTTGTGCAAACCATCACATACATCAAACTACCAACTACACTAGCATAAGGAACTCTACTCATATCCTCTATCTCAAAAGGAGACTTTGGACAATCTACAATAGATAACTTTGTCCCCATTGTAACAGGAACAGTAAAAGGTCTGCAATCCACCATGATGAATCTCTCCAACATAGTGTTAACATACTTACTCTAGCCCAACCAAAGTTTTATGTTTGCTCTCTCTTCTAATCTCCATCCCTAGAATGTACTAAGCTGCCCCTAGATTTTTCATCTCAAACTATGCTAAAAACTAGGACTTTAAATCAGAAATCAAACTTTTACCATTCCCAATCAGTAACATATCATCGTCATATAATGCAATAATGAGAATGTGATCATTGTGAAACTTGTAATAAACATAATGATCTAATTTTGATCTCTGAAATCCAATACTCAACACAAAGGCATCAAACTTATGGTGCCACATCCTAGGAGACTATTTCAAACCATATAAAGACTTTTTTAACTTGCAAACTAGATTTGCTTTACCTTTCACCACATAGTGCTCTGGCTATGACATATAGATTTCCTCCTCCAAGTCACCATAAAGGAATGATGTCTTCACATCCATCTGTTCCACTTCTAGATCATATGGTACTACAAGAGATAACATGAACTGTATAGACGTTAGCTTTACAATGGGAGAGAAAATCTCACCATAGTTAATTCCCTCCACCTGAGAATACCCCTTCACAACCAATCTGGCATTATATTTCTTAACACTATCATCTACACTAAATTTCTTTTTGAACACCCATTTGCATCCAACAGGCTTTCATTCTTTAGGCAAAGACACCAAGTCCCAAGTATTATTCTTTTCCAAAGAAGCCATCTCCTCTTCCATGGCCTCCTTCCAAGAACCTACATCTTTCATACCCATAGCCTCTTTCATAGTTCTAGGCTCATCAATGTTAGAAATCAAAGAAAAAATACAACTGGAATCATGCAATGAATAACCAAACCTATCAGGTTGCTTCCTTATCTGCATGGACCTCAAAGGTTGAGGTTGAGGTTCTTCATCTTCTTCTAAACTTTTAGAGCTACTAGAGCTCTCCTCATTATTAGGTCTAATAAATGTTTTTGGTTCAACTTTTTTAGGGGTGGAAGGAAGATGAACCACATAATCTTTCCTCTCTTCTTTCTTTAGTTGCAAGACAACAGAAGGAGTGATCTCTCTAAAGATCATGCTTCTACTATACAGAACTCTCTTAGCTACTAGATCCCAAAGCTTGTACCCTTTTACACCAATGCCATAACTAATGAAGATACACTTTACAACCTTGTTCTCCAACTTAGACCTCTTCTCCTTAGGCACATGTGCATATGCCTCACAACCAAATAATCAAATGTATCTTAATGAAGGCTTTTTACTAGACCACACCTCCATAGGTGTCTTATCAAGGAGTGCTAATGTAGGAGACTTGTTAACCAAGTAACAAGTGGTAGCAACAGCTTCAGCCCAGAACTTTTGTTCAAGATTAGCTCCACTTACCATACTCCTTGCCCTCTCCATCAATGTTCTATTCATCCTCTTTGCAACTCCATTCTGCTGAGGGCTATATGGAGTTGTTTTATGCCTCTCAATCCCCTATTCTTTATAGAACTTGTCAAAATATGCTAAATAGGACTCACCACCGTTATCAGTCCTCAAACACTTAATCTTACTATCCTTCTGATTCTCTACAAGAGCTTTGAACTCTTTGAATCTATTAAAGTCTTCAGATTTACTTCTAAGGAAATACACCCATGTCCTTATACTATAGTCATCAATGAATGAAACAAAGTAAACAAATTTTGAAATTGAAGGAACATTAATAGGACCAAACACATAAGAATGAATCAAGTCCAACACCTCAAAAGATTTGTGACAACTGGAATAAAACTAAATATTGTTTTGTTTTCCATAAATGCAATGTTCACGGAAATAAAACTCAAGGTTACAATCATTCATACCCTCAACAAGATTTTTATTTTTTAGGGTCCTTAAACCCTTTTCACCAATGTGACCAAGCCTTTAGTACCATAACATTGTCTTCTCAGCTAGAAGTTTCATCTCCATAGAGTGAGCGCCCTTAGGTACCTAGAAAGCATGACCATCAAAAGTAGATGCAACAATATTTTTCGCTGTTCGTTCCAATGGCGAGGATGAACATTTTGAAGCTCTCTTCTTTCAAACAGAGGCACTATTGCACTGAAATACACCTACATCAAGATGAAATAGAGAGCCAATCCAAACACCCTTAGCCAACACCATAGATCCTCTAGTCATCTTGTATCCTCCATTTGAGAAAACAACCTACACACCCACATCATTCAATTTAATTACAGAAAGAAGGTTTCGTGTCAAACCAAGGATATGCAGAATAACATTGATTCCCTTTACTCGTCCATCAGGGAATCAAATCAAGACTCTTCCATGGCCAACAATATTGAGGTGAGAATCACCACCTAAGTACACCTTTCCACCATCGTATTCTTCATAATTTGAAAACCAGCCCCAATGTGATGTCATGTAAAAACATGCACCAGAGTCAATAAGCCACACATCCTCAGATGCATGCATTTCCAAGGCAGCAACAAATGCTTCTCGATCATCCTTAGAGGACTTGTCAGAATCTAAATCATAATTCTTCTTTTTTTCTTTTTCTCCTCCTTACACTTCTTCTGGAAGTGACTAGGTTTGCTGCAGTTCCAACATAGGGCCTTGGACTTTCTAGGAGACTTAGATCCCCCACAGGATTTGGATCTTCCTTCTTCTTCCTTCTTCTTATCCTTTTTCTTTCCCTTCTCTTTAGATCTACCACAAACTGCAAGAGCCTCCTTAGTTGATTCAGAAAACTTTCTCTGCATCTCTTCAGATAATAGCGAAGAAACCACTTCATCCATATTGAAAGTGGTAGTGGTACTCCCAATGGCCATAACAAGATGATTCCACAAATCTGGTAAGGAACACAGTAATGTCATACATCGATCCTCCTCCTCCATCTTCACACTAATAGAAGTCAACTAGGCAAGAAGCATATTGAATGTATTTAGGTGATCAGCGACAGCTCATGAGGATCTTCCATCCTTAGAGAATACAATTTATTTCATAGGAATAACTTGTTCACCAGGGATTTAGCATGATAAACAGCTCCAATATTCTTCCAAAGTTCTTTTGCAGTCTTCTCTTCATGGATATTCAAGAGCACTGAATTAGCTAAATAGAGTCTTTTCAAACTCTTATCTTATCGATCTTTGAGATCCCATCCTTCTTGAGACATTATCGTTGGATTTGTACCAGATATGGCTTTCCATAAATCCTGATCTACAAGAATGTCCTCCATTTTAAATTTCCACAACTTGAAATTACTGCCATTAAACTTCTCTATCTCAAACCTCCTAGATGTGCTCACCATCTCTTACCTACAACAAAGATTTCAAAATCCTCTATAGAAGATGCCACTCAAATGAAGATTAGCTCAAAAAACCCTGTACCTAATAACTAGAACCAAAGGTGATCAGGCTCTGATACCAACTGAAATGAAGCAAGGTACGTAGAAAATGCTTCCTACATTGATCTACTGAGGAAAGATTTATGCAAAATTTAACTTTTATAGTTATAGATTAAGATGCACATTAACAAAAATATAATAACAACTTCCAAATGCAAACACACAACTCACAACACAAGATATATGTGGGGAAAACCCTTTTAGGTAATAAACCCCACACTCCAAAGTTGCCCAATATATTATTCAGAAATCACGAAGATTACAATATACTTACAAATCAAGCTTTTATAGGAGTATATCCAACTAGAGATCCATGAGGTAGTTCAACATCTATAAGATTCTTACATACAACCTTCATCTAAAGTTCTTGATATATAAGAGATACAATATAGTACACTACCAACAGTAATTACAAAACCATGAGCCAAAACCACCAAAAAAGTGGTACCCAAATTATCTCCAATCAAAGATGCCTTGTGATGTGCCAAACCACACACCAACACATGTAACTCTCCCCTTTACAGCTCTTTAATGTGTCCAACACATTTTTACATTTCCCAAAATAGAAGGTCCAACTTTTGGAGGTCATAATTTTTTATCCAGGTGTTCAATTGATGAACCATTTAATGCATTAGAAATCTCGTGAAGAGATCTATCACCCTATAAGCCACTTTACTGATTATCACCATTTTCAGGATGTTTAGAGAAGTTTTGATTATGTAATTGAGTTCAAAGACTTTTTTCTGATAGTTTCAAAAATAGAAACTTTAATATCTCACAATCTTGATATGATCTTGAGATGAAACTCACCTGAGATGTTCACTTAGCTACTCTGCACCTTCTGGGAAAAATTTCAGGTCAATCCAAGCTCAATCAAAGGACTTACTAAAAATAGTAAGTCACACTATTTTTAGCTCATTTGGAAACGTTTGGAAACTTTGAAGTGCAGACCATTCTTCGAGATAAAGGGTATCAAAAAGACCAAAACTGGGAAGAGTAGTAATCTTTCGAAGTTGCAAGGTTGAGACACTTTTTTAAACAAGCAAGGCTAAGTGATATGCAACTGGGCCTATGCCCTCTAAGATCTCAAAAGGGCCAACAAATCTGGGTGACAACTTAGAGCCCTTTCTATAATGGATAGAATTCTTATGAGGTTGCACAAGCACAAAAACTCTCTCTCCAACCTGGAACTCACGATCAACTCTCCTCATGTCCGCATACTACTTCTATCAATCCTAAGCTATTTGTAACTAATCATGAATATGAGTCACTTTCTACTCCATATCCCAAACAAGCTAAGGTCCAATAGAGACCCAATCCTCTAGCTGGTCACAACTAGGAGTCCTACAATTATTACCATAAAGAGCCTCAAAATTTGCCATCCTAAGTGAACTATGATGTCCATTGTTCTAAGAAAAGTCTACTAGATACAAGTAATCCTTTCAATGAGATTGTTGATCCATTAAATACATCTTGAGCATATCCTCCAAAACCTAGTTCACTCGCTCTGTATGGCCATTTGTCTTTGGATGATAAGCAGTGCTGAAATTAAGTTGAGTACCTAAAGCTTGTTGAAGAGTGGTCCAAAAATATGAAGTGAAGACTAGATCTCTATTAGAAATAATCCTACTCAACACTCCATGAAGTCAAACTATGTCATGAAGAAAAACTCTAGCTAGTGAGGCAACATTATAGGAAGAACACATCGGAGAAAAGTACGCCACCTTAGTTAACTTGTCCACAGCCACAATAATTGCATCATGTCGACATGCAGTCAAAGGTAAATCCATAGTGAAATCCATAGACACATTCCATTTCCACTCTGGGATAGCATGAGGGTATAATAAGCTAGTTGAATGTTGATGTTCTACTTTTACTCTTTGGCACTCAAGACAATGAGCGACAAACTCTACAATATCTTTCCGCATCCCTAACCAAAAGTATAGCTTCCAAAGATCTTCATGCATTTTATTAACACCAAGATGAGCAACAAAAGGTGCTCTATGACCCTCAGCTAAAATCAAACCTCTATGGTCACCTAAAGAAGGAACATATATATGCACATGATGTTGAAGCAAACCATCAGCATCAATTGTATATCCCACAAACTTGTCCTTCAAGGACTCTGGAACTAAATAATCTCATGGTATAATGCATCCTAAGATAACAACTCTAGAATGTGTCCTCTAAGATTTGTCTAAATTTTCAAAGCTAGCAACTCATGTCATCACCTACTATACTAAGGGCATCGACTACAACATTCTTTTTCCCCTTAATTTAATGTATCTCAAAATCATACTCACACAAAAATTCCATCCATCTGCACTATCAAGAATTCAATTTGGGCTAAGAGAAGATATACTTTAAACTCTGATGATTAGAATGCAAATTAGATCTATGCATGAGAAGGAAATGTCCACATTTGGTCAATACATGAAATATTACAGCCAACTCCAAATCATGTGTCAGGTAATTGATCTCATGACTCCTCAACTTGTGAGACTTGAAGGCTATCAAATGACCCTCTTGCATGAGAACAACTCCAATATCATTGATTGATGTGTTTGTGCAAACAAAAAATCACTGGTAGGATCTAGAATAGCTAAAATAGGTGCACTGGTGAGTTTCTTTTTTAAAATTTGAAAAGCTCTTTCACACTTCTCATACCAAATTTTTTTTCCTTATCTCTAGAAAGAAGTAATCAGATGAACAATCTTTAAGAAGGCCTCCATGAACCTTCTGTAGTAACCAGCTAAACCCATGAAACTCCTAATCTCAGCTACATTAGTGGGAGCAGGCCATTCTAAAATAACCTAAATCCTAGTGGGGCCCACTGAGATTCCATGTCCTGACATAATATGCCCTAGGTACTAGATTTCTTTCTTGAAGAATTTACACTTTGAGATGTTTGCATATAATTGATTCTCTCTTAAACATTGCAACACCTACTGCAAATGCTTCTTATGCTCCTCCACGATGCAAGAATAGATCAGATTATCATCAAGAAGGATTACCATAAATCAATCTAGAAAAGTGTAGTAGACACCATTCATCAGGCTCATAAAAATTATTGGGGCATTAGTCAAACCAAAAGGAACAATAGTAAACTCATAATGATCATATTGAGTGTGAAATGTTGTCTTATGAATGTCAGCTTCAACAATCCTTAACTATTAATATCTGGACTTGAGGTCTATTTTAGAGGAAATCTTTACTCCTTGAATTTGGTCAAATAGATCATCTATCCTTGGTAGAGGATAATGATTCTTTATGGTGAGCTTATTTAGTTGTCTATAGTCTATGCAATGTCAAAGAATCCCATTTTTCTTCTTTACAAAAATAAAAAATGCACCCCATAGAGATACGCTAGGATGGATATGACCTTTCTCTAAGAGTTCTTCCAACTATAGCTTGAGCTCTTAAAGTTCTTGTGTTCTCATTTTATAAGGGGCCTTAGAAATAGGTTGTGCTTTGAGAACTAAATCAATATGAAAATCAATCTCCCTTCATAGTGGCATCCTAGAAAGCTAATAAGGAAAAACATCAGCAAATTCTTGAGGAATAGGATAATCATCTAAAGAAGTGTCTAGCTTGTCCTCAGATCTGTCACTAACTGAGATAACAAAGAATTGGAATCCTTATACATCGCTTAAGTTGCATGGCTGAAATCATCCTAAGCGACACTAGTCTCTTAATTCTTGAGACTAACACCTTTTTGCCCATATCGTCTAAATACTGTACAAACTTGTGACGACAATGTAATTTGGCCTCATGAGCATTCATCCAATCCATACCCAAAATTACATCAAATGATCCAAAAGGTATCACCCTAAAATTTGCTTTGGTAGAAAAAGAGTTAAGCTCTAATTAGAAATCCCTAACCAAAGTATTGACAAACATCCTAGCACCAAAAGCTAATTCAACATCTAAATTAACATCTTACTTAACAACCACCAGATTGCACTTCTCCACTATAGATTGGGAAAAAAAGAATTTGTAGCTCTAGAATCAAAAAGAACAAAAATAATGACCTTACCCATTTTACAGGAAACCTCTATGATATAAGCTTGGTGGTCTTCTTGCCGATTATCAATAGTTGCAAAAATTAGATGAGATCTACCCAAATATTCCACTGTAGGCTTTGATGTTCTTGACTTCTAAACTTCTAAAGTTGTATTATTTTGAAAACATTCTCGAGCAATGTGTGCCCCACATCTGCAGTTATAACAAGGACCCTTAGGTGGTGCTAGAAATTGAAAAATTGATCTACTGGAGCTAGTCTGACTACCACAAGAACTCTACTAGGGGTGAGCTGATCCAACAAATTGTGTCTAAGTTCTTTGATCTCCTCTCTATGATGGAACTTGCCAATACTTGACTGAACCACCATGAGTTGACTTTGCTTTCTTTGTTGTGACTATTGTGGTGTTGATCTAGAAGGAAAAGAGTTTACCCTACCCCTACCTCTAAGAGGTTCAAAAGAGTTGAATTGATTGTAATTTTGATGTTGAGGTGGATTTTGATGATGATCATAATGTTTCGACTAGATCTCCTTTGTAATAAGTGCTTTCTCTACTGCCTGCCTCATAGTAGTAGGCTCATATAACCATGCTGGTCCAACAATGCTATGATTAAGCCCTCTAATGAAATGGTTTACCATCATCTTCTCATATTGAATGCAGTTGACACACTATGATATTTCAAAGAATTTATTCTCATACTGAGCTATGGTTTGTCCCTTCTATTGGAGATCATGAAATTCATCTATTCTATGCTGCCAGAAATGATCATAAATATATCTTTTCTTAAATATATCCTAGAAAACTTCCCAAATAATATTCTCTAGAATCAAATTCCTTTTCCTCTCCTCCTTTCACCACCAAGTATAATAATTATCCTTGAGTGGGTGTATTGCCAACCCAGCCTTAAGATTACTTCTATAGGGTTTTAGAGAAAAACATTTCTCAAGACTAATCAAACAAGATTCTGCATTTGATCCATTAGTAGAACCGAAAAAATGTTGTGGCTGAAGTCTAAGGAAATCTCAAATCAACTTATCTATGTCAACAGAAACCTCCTTCTCAACTCGAGTGTTATGAGAAGGAGGTGAATAATGCCCTAATTCTCCTTCCTCAAAATGCTCCACACCTCCCAAGAGAGGACTTCTACCATGCTCTCAAGAAATAGAATGTTTCCCTTTTGAATGATGTTGACCTTGATTATTTGGCAAAGGAAATCTCTCTTGAATAACATCTATCAAGTTTTACAAGGCTTGAAGAATTTGAGGCCCATAATCGATCAGCTCCTTGGAATGATTTGATGCAGAATGATTACATCCTTGTTGAGGAAGCATATTCTATAAACAAGAAACACATTGATATTGTTACATTTTCCCCAAAGCTCCCATGTGTTGCAACCTAGTGCTCTGATATCTATGTACTGCCCTCTTCTTATAAAAACTAATAGTTTAATTATATAACTAAAAAATATAAATTAAATAAAGTGAGTTAAACTAATATAATATTTAAATAAAGATTAAATTAACTAGAGAAAGGAAATGAAGATGAACAACTTACGCTAAACTTCTTCAGAATATCACTAAGTATTATTAAGTATATCACTAAGTAATATTTAGTATATCACTAAGTGTTGTCAAAAGCTTGCCAAATGTAATTGATCAAGAGAAATTAACATTGGTTAGATATTTCAATCTTAAGCTTAAAAGTTTCAAATAGTTGCAAAATAAATTTAATCTAATTATCTCTGAAGTTTATTTAACATATTTTTGATAAAATTATATATCCTTAACATTAAGTTAAATATTTTTATGAATCAAAACTAATTCATTTCTATAGCTACAACACTATAGTTTAAGAAAAATGATAAACAAATAATATATATATATATATATATATATATATATATATATATATATATATATGTATATGTATATGTATATGTATATATATGTATATGTATATGTATATATATGTATGTATATATATATATGTATATATATACATGTATATGTATAGACACATACATATATATATACATATACATATACATATATATACATATACATACATACATACATACATACATACATACATACATACATATATATATTATTGGCAAGAGACATTGTGTGGCTTCATTAGTGTTGTCATTGATGGTAACAAAGTCCATCCCACACATCTGCAGGACATGGCGTGTCTTTACCAGAAGTCAGATTGAATAAGTGTTGTGGTCCGGTAAGCAAGAACAGAGCAGACATCAAAGTCCGATAGTCAGGTCCGGATCTCTCAAAGGAAGTATCTCAGTAAAGTGCGGATTTGGGAAAGTCAAGAGGAGTACCTTGATTGATATATTCCAAGGACTTAGCCTCCGGTGATAGAAGAGTGAACAGATATGAGCACTTGAGTGTTGGGTTCCTGATTGGCAGAGTAGACAGAGGAAGACCTAACCAGCAGAGCATCAGACCTAAATCTGGATGTGATATTGATAGTGATTAAGTTTCCTAAGGTATCATTCATGATTGGCTGACATAATTAATGACTTCTATAAGAATCTCTTTGATCCACATTACTTGGTATGCAAAGATTCAGCCGACAGATCAGAGTTTGGGAAAATATTGAGTATTCCAGATGCTGACTAGAAAGTGGATGAAATCTTTGGTGTGGATATTTATATACCAGATGGATTTAGATATGAATGTGTGTCTTGTGTGTGGTATTGTGTGAAGAACAGAAGAAGAGCAGTGTGGAGGCAGTAAGACAGGTCTGAAATGTAACAGGATGGCAGTACCTAAGGAGAGTAAGAATGAAGTGCAGCAGATCAATATATTGGGCTTAACCGGAACTAAACCTCAGCATATGTGGATGCTTCTCATCGGTTCAAGTATCAAGTTTCCTCGTATAAACTATTGTAGGCAGTGAGCCTCTTGTGAGCAGTGTGCTTGGATAGTGAGCCCTAATTGGCAAGTGCCATTTTGTACCATCTTATTCTTCTAACAAAGAATACAATCTTGGGTTAATCACCCCATGGTTTTTCCCCTAATAGGGTTTTCCATGTCAAAATCATTATGTCATGTGTATTGATGTTATTTCCATTTCATGGTTATGTTTGCTTATTTGATTTGATACTGCATTAATTGATAAAGAAGTTAAGAAAGTTGAAATAATTAAGATAACTAATTCACCCCCCCTCTCAGTTATCAACAATTGGTATCAGAGCCAAGTTCCTCCAAATAGAGCCTAACAGCTTGAGGAAGATCTGGGAACTCAAATGGATGTGTATGGTATGAGGGAACAACTTCAGTATGCCTTAGATGATCTTGAGCAATCCAACTCTGAAGTCAATGAATTGAAGGAAAGACTCAAATAGGCTGATGATTTCATAAATGAATTAAAAGGGAAACTGAGTATCTCTATGAAAAAGAGAAAAGATCTACTTCAGCAATTGGCAAGTCAAAATGAAGACAATGGTACAAATGAAGATCTGAAGGAGAAAACCAAGTTATGTGATAAGTTATCAAAAGAGGTCATTATGATAAGACATGAAATGGAATCAGGAGTTATGAAATTCACCCAAGAAATTGAAGAGAAAAGAAAAAATGAAGATGATCTAAGACAATCTCTCAAGGAGAAGTTAGAAGACTGCCAAAAAATGGATAGAATAATCAGGCATCTAGAATCTGATCTTGAAGAAGCTAGAGATAATGAAGAACAGCTTGAGAATAAGATTGATACTCTTAAAAGGGATCTTCAAACAACAAATGAATACAAAGAGAAATTCAAGATAAGCTCTGCTCAACTTGAAGTTCTTCTTCAAAGCCAAAAGAGGGTGGATGACAAGCAAGGCTTGGGGTATGAAAAAGGTGAAAGCTCCGGATCTGGTCAAAAGAACTCAAGACTAGAACATCCAAGAAACATGCTTAGAAGACCTTCGGTAAGACAACCAAATGCTTAAAGATATCCATCTTTCAATGGATACTGCCACAACTGCAACAACTTTGGTCATAAAGCAAATCAATGCAGAAGAAGAATGAATCAGACTAATACATCCTTCTCTAGACAATGCTTCAATTGCAAAAGGTATGGTCACAAATCCCATGAGTGTAGAAACATACAAATAAACAATTCATTCAATGGTAGATGCTTTGCATGCAATAGAATGGGACATATGGCTAATCAGTGTAGATCAAGAGGATATCAATCAAATATGCAAAGAAATGTTGTTTGCTACAATTGCAATAGATCCAGTCATGTTGCCAAATTCTATAGAAGTAAGAATCAAGACAAAAGGGGTCCAGATCAGTATAATCATAGCCAAGACAAAGGAAAGGGAAAAGTGAACGCAGATGAAATTCAAAGGGAGATGAATAAGATCTGGGTGAAGAGAAGCACAGAGAATGTTGGGGATGGATCCGCACCAGAATTTGGTGCTGATAATCCTTTCAGAAATTAAGTAGATGAACTCTAGCTCAGGGGGAGTCACTAAGAAAAACAAATCCCCCAGCCAGTCAATTGGTGCCTAAAATTGGCACATAGGAAGTTATGGATTAAAGGATTCTCAGGGAAACATCTAAATAAATCTTGGTAAAGATATGGAAGATCCGCAGGAAGATTTGAAGAGTCTAATCTTCCAAGATTGATCTGGTTTAACAGTCATCCAGTAAAATAGGATTATCACAGTTAGATCCGGTATGATTCAAATTCAAGGCATCTTGATTTGCAGATAGATCAAATGTTTGGGGAAAGTAATATAGTTTTCTATTAATCACCAAGGATAACTCTAAGTATATCTCAGTGATTCAGAAAAAGATCTTTCTCAAAATAAGAAGAACCAAGCAACTGGAATGACTTGAGTTGCACATTTATTGCAATATGAAATTAGGGATTTCCCAGAAATAAAAAGGTTCATTCGTTTGTCATTTGTACATTTGCATTCAAGAAGAAAAGAAAAGGAGCTCTGCAACAAATCATTTCAAATTCTCAAAAGATCAACCATTGAAGTTAATTCATCTAGCAAATTAATCTAGCTCATTCAGCGAACCCTAGAAGCATAAAAGGTATTTTTCGTTGTTGAATATCTCTCTGTAAATCTTTTGAAGATGGCTACTCCAAATGTTGTAAAGATTTCTGATAGGCCTCGCCCTAAATTTAAGAAACATCCCTGCAAATCTTTAGAAGTGGATCCCTTAGGTGCATTTTCCAGCACTCCGCATGGGGTTTTACATGTTGAAGACATTAGGGCATATATTCATGCAAACATTGAGGAATTTAGAGACTCCAAACTAATGGATATTTACCATAAGGAACTAATAGATGACTCATTTGATCTCAAACACTAATACAAGGTCATCAGGGATAAACATTTTAGTCAGTGCATTCATTTCACCTGTTTTACTGAAGATGAATGGGTCCGGTATGTGTTAAGCAGAATACATGACAACTTCATGTGGTTGAACATGCCATTTAAGATCACTAAGGATGCCATTAGGGCAGTTACCGGATTGCACTCATCCGGTGGGATACTTGCTCTAAAATCTGTCAAGAATCAGACAGTGAGTGAGGCTACTAGATCAAGGTTTGACAAGAGAGTGATGACAATAGAAGATATCACTAATCCAGATATCAAGTTTGCCTCCATGATCATCGGTTATAAGATATATCACTCTAGCAAGGAAAATTTAGTACCCAGAACTGCAATTTACACTACTTATGAAATGTTAAGAAAGGATGCTGATTATGACCTTTGTGAGCTCCTTCTAAACCAACTTCTGGAGAACTTGCAGAAGATAAAGAAGGATAAGAAGAATTCCTTCAAATATGGTGGCCTGATACTCTGTTTATTCTTCTACTACATGAATGAGCTACCCGGATCTAATGGGTGGATATGGCAAAATGACAGACCAATAGCAATTCAAATTAGAGACTATCTACATGGAATTGGTGATGCCAATGCTCAGAATATAGCACTTTGGGGGTACTTTAAGAACTTTTAGAACATGATGCAAGCCAGAGAGAGAATTCCCCCATCCCTAGTTGAAAAGTATAAGGATGCAATATGCTTTATGGTAGAAACTGATCAATGCCTAATGGAGGCAGTGGAGCCAAGGGTAGTCTGGATCATGCCAATGGGGTATGAAGTAGATGAGAAAATAGTACAACTACATGTTCAACACATGCTCAATCAACCCAAGGATCCTAAGGTAGAAAGGTTTGGAACCTTTGAAGAGTTGAGTGTGAAGATTCATATGGAGTTAAGGCAACCACAGATAAAGAGAAAAGTGAGGAAAGAAGTAGAGAATGTTGCCAAAAGGTATGGCATCTCAAAAGAGGCACTTGATGCAAATAGGGACAAGATGGAAAGGGCAAAAAAACAAAAGGAAAAGATAGAAAAAGAAAGTGCTCTAGTAGAAGCCTCCTCCCGAACCAGATCCTCTAAGAGCTCTGCATCTGCCACTGGTAAAAGCTCAAAGGCATCAAAACAAGAAGCAAAATCATCTGGTAAAGGTGAAAAGAGAACAAAGACAAAGGCAACAAGGTTTTACATCAGTCAGAAAGATGATGAAGAGACAGAATCTGATGAAGAGATCAAGAATATGATGAAGAAGAAGAAAGTATCCAGTGAAACCAAGGAGGCAGAGGCATAAGAGTTTGTTGAAAGGCCTACTCTGTCATTAGATGATGTAGTTAAAGTAGTTACTGTGGATGAAAACCTGCAACCAATAACATAATTCTATGATGCATATAATGATGCAGATAGAAAGATCTTGGAGGAAGCCATAGTTAGGTACTTGAACATATTCAATAAAGTATTTATTGAAATAATTTCTCTAATTCCTAAAAGTTTAGAGAAGGAACTTGAAATGAGAAAAGAAAATGCCAAGGCTAAGGACTTAGAGATTAGAGAACAGATAGCTATTCGACTCTATCCATCAATTACTTTGAAACAAATGGATATGATTTTCAAAGATTGCAAGGATGAGTTCCAGAGTAAGGCTAGAATGAATCAGCTCATGCTTGGAGAAACTGATAAAGTGGAAAAAGAAATAGAAGAAATCCTCCGGAAAGCCTATAAAAGATTCAATATTCATATTGTAGAGGATTTAGGTGATGATCCCTCGAGAATGGATAACAAAGAAGAATCTACTGAGACTGTAGCAGAAGAGGTAAAGGAGATAGGTAAAGAGAAAGATAAGGACTTAGATCCTCTGCTCCAGAAGAGGAAGTCCATGAACAAGCAAACATCTCTCATCTGGTTTCCCCTGCTGACACTGGATCTAAAGAAGAAGAAAGAGTAGAAGAGAGGATCAGTCAAGAAGTAGATGAGAAGGAAAAAGAAGATGATAGTAGTAAGGGTGTAGAAGGAGAGCAAACTCCAATAGAAAAGACCACAGATGATAGTGGTAAGGCTGCAAAAGGGGACAAAACCCTATCACTGGCAAGAGACATAGCAGAAGCAGTTGAAGAATTCTTAACCAAGGAGATGATAGAATTTGATGAACCAGAACCTCTTCAAGGACCATTCAATTTTGACTCCCTCTCCCTAGTTCAAACCATGAAGCTAGCATCTTTTACTTCAACAAAGGCAAAAGAAAAACATCTGAAGTCTCACATGGAAGATTGCAAGCTCATAGAAACTGCATCTGGGGTTTTGGAGAAGATCATACCATCTTTTTAGAAGGATCCCTTAGCCTCTTCATCTAGTAATCTCAAATCTCTAGTTAATAGTGTTAGCACACATTTTGATTCCTTAGAGAAGTCAGAAGAAGATAAAGTTCGGAAGGAGTTTTTGGTAAAAAGATTATTAGAGGTACAACGGTTAATATCAAATGATAGGAGAGTTATGGATATCAGAATAAAGAACCTAGAAAATGCTCTCAAAGATTGGGGAGATATATATAAATTTTATTTATCCTGGCCTAAAGTGACCAAGGATATTGAGAAGAAAGTAAAAGAGCAAGAGGATAAACTATTAAGTTTATCTCAAAGTTTTGATCCTCTATTCTCCTCCATAGTAAATCAAGAGTGTTAGACTATTGGAGTCATAAATGAAATAAAGACACTTGAGAAGGGAAGGAAGAACATAATAAGCCAGATGGGTGAACTCAGAGGGATCATTATCCCTAAGTTAGAGGCCATGCATGAGGCCCTAACTGATGCACAGGCCACAGCCCAGAAAAATGACCCGACAGATCTTAAGAAAGCAGAAGCTTTTGCATTCCTATTGAGTGGCCACATCTCAATTTTGGATAGGATGAAGCAGAGTTGGGTGGCAGAAGTTGTGCAATTAAAGAATACCTTTGCAGACATACTTAAGTATATGTGAGTATAACATGTTATATACTTATGCAGCGAAATATAGATTGACTTTTGTAAATTTTGGTGTGCGGACCCCACCCTTTGCCATTGATGTCAAAGGGGGAGTGAGGAGTAGTGAAAAATGAGGAATCCAGCTAAGGGGGAGCTCTAGAAAATGTTCATAAGAATAGAGCATTAGCCAAGGGGGAGTATAGTGTGACACTTAGTCATTTTTCACTAAGTGTTGCCATTAATGCCAAAGGGGGGGATTGTTGGCAAGAGACACTGTGTGGCTTCATTAGTGTTGTCATTGATGGCAAAAAAGTCCATCCCACACATCCGCAGGACATGGTGTGTCTTTATCGGAAGTCAAATTGAAGAAGTGTTGTGGTCCAGTAAGCAAGAATAGAGCAGACAGCAAAGTTTGACAGTCAGGTCCAGATCTCTCAGAGGAAGTATCTCTGTAAAGTGTGGATTTGGGAAAGTCAAGAGGAGTACCTTGAATGATATATTCCAAGGACTTAGCCTTCGGTGATAGAAGAGTGAACAGATATGAGCACTTGAATGTTGGGTTCCTGATTAGTAGAGTAGACAAAGGAAGACCTAACTGACAAAGCATCAGACCTAAATCCGGATGTGATATTGATGGTGATTAAGTTTCCTAAGGTATCATTCATGATTGGCCAACATAATTAATGACTTCTATAAGCATCTCTTTGATTCGCATTACTTGGTATGCAAAGATTCAGCTGACATATCAAAGTTTTGGAAAATATTAACTATTCCGGATGCTGACTAGAAAGTGGATGAAATCTTTGGTGCGGATATATATATACTAGATGGATTTAGATATGAATGTGTGTATTGTGTGTGGTATTGTGTGAAGAATAGCAGAAGAGCAGTATGGAGGTAGTAAGACAGGTCTGGAATGTAACAGGACAGGAACACCTAAGGAGAGTAAGAATGAAATGTAGCAGATTAGTATATTGGGCTTAACCAGAACTAAACCTCAGCATATGTGGATGCTTCTCATCAGTTCAAGTATCAAGTTTCCTTGTATAAACTATTGTAGGTAGTGAGCCTCTTGTGAGCAGTGTGCTCAGGCAGTGAGCCCTAATTGGCAAGTGCCATTTTGTACCATCTTATTCTTCTAACAGAGAATACAATCTTGGGTTAATCACCCCGTGGTTTTTCCCCTAACAGGGTTTTCCACGATCAAATCATTGTGTCATGTGTATTGATGTTATTTCCATTTCATGGTTATGTTTGCTTATTTGATTTGGTACTGTATTAATTGATAAGGAAGTTCAGAAAGATGAAATAATTAAGATAACTGATTCACCCCCCCTCTCAGTTATCAACATGTATATATGATTGTTGATGAAACCACAATAAGCTTCATATCAGAATTTCATAATAATACTTCCATGATAATCAGAGATTCAATATCCATTTAAATAGTTCACGTATTATATATATATCATGTTATTGATGTTGAAATAGAAATAATTATTGTAACACATGAAACCTCATGGTATTCACATTGCAAAGATAGTATTGATAACTATTATCTTTTAATGAATCATGTCAGACTATGGTGGTTTTGATCCGCCCACAATAGGCAACAAGTGTTCCTTGGGGAGTCATGGCTCCCATGGCTCCCATAGCTATGTCATGGTAGCCATGGTAGCCACGACTACCATTTTGTTACTATAGATTCAAACTTATAACAAGAATGAATACAATGCAACATATATGTCGATCATAATGTTTATAAAAAAGATCAATGATATCATTAATATCTGATTTGATTTCCATGATAGTATCAAATAAAATAAATGCATAAGCCTATTAATAATGATAATAAGAAATCTCTGTTATTGCACATTCATGTAATACACAGTATAATCAAATATGGACTACTACATCTTGTTACAAAATAAGAAAAGTATTTACATGATAATAACTTGAACAATGAGTTCTCTCACTACAACCCTTAAATCAATATAGTTTTAAGTGAGTGACATGATTAAATAAAAAAATAAGAATACACCATATTTAACAATCCGTAACCTTGTTCATAAACTCTTCATAAACCTGCAAACAACAAAATAGAGCATCCCAGTCTTGCTCTCCACCCATCTATAGGACTAATGATTCCAATCCACCCCTAAGATGGAAACAAAATCCATTGCTCCAAACAAATAACAATAAAACAAAAATTAGAAAATACTAATGACATTCGACTCAATCACATGGAATTCTATTTAAGAGGAAGAAGGGGGTTCCTCTTGGGGCACAATTATGACTCCCTTTTCTTCACACAACTCCACACTCCCAAGATCATAACCAACCATACATCCTCGCAACTCTCATTCATTCTCCCAAACTCCAATTCATTTTCCCAAGCTCCCATTCATTATCCCAAATTCCCATCAAATTAATACTCCCATTCCCCTTTCTCCCAACACAACCAGCCCACAACACCATCACAAACTCCAAAAAATGCCAACAGAGGCTCCCCACGCTCCTTGACCCCACACTAGGGAAAATCTCAACTGACTTGGAGGGCAGTTCCCTTTGCACACCCAAACCCACAAGCATTCTAACATGACAACAGATATTTTCACAACATTAACAAATTTCTTGGAATCAACATACAAAATTAACAAATAACTAAATTATTTCAATAAACCATTCATACATTAGCTATCCAAGTTAGGATCAACCCCTCTAATTTCACCAAGAAGATGCACAACTTGTTCCCAAACAACAATCCATGCTCAAGACTTCATTCTCACCCCCAAAACCCTCTTCTTTTTAAAGATTCAACAATAGGAAGAAATCAAGAAAGATCATTGTTTTCAAGGAAGCTACAACACTTCCATTTTCAAGAATAATTAAAATGACTCATATTTCCCTCTTTTAAAATAAAACCTTTTACCCAACTTTTTACATTCCCTTCTCCCAAAATAAAACAAAATACTTCTTTTAATTCAAATAAACATAGTAAAATAACACATACTTTCTACACAAAACTGCCCTTACAAAATAATAAGAAATAATAAATAAATAATTAAACAATAGTTAGGATTTGAGCATATGGATTTTGTCTCCAATTCCTTAAGGAACCTGGGCCACTCTACTTGCAAAAATCTCATAGAAACATTAGTATATTTTTTAAATAAAACTTATAGCCAAAGAAATTTAACTTTATCATTACTAACATCCATTAATCACATAATCTAACATATCAAAACAATAATATTTATTTTTCGTGAAATTTAAACATATAATTATTAATATTTCAAAATCCATTAGTTTACTAAATAAACATATTACTTCACTTTAAGCAAATAAATAAATGAATAAATAAATATCTATATAAATATAAATCATTTATTTCAATTGTTAAGAATAATAATAATATCCATAGTCCATCAACTAAATCCAACACAAACACACATCAAAAATATAATATCAAATCAAATATCTAGGATAAAACTAGCTAAGTCTCACAATATGGATGCAACCCATGTCTCTAAGGAGGCAGTTTGGTTGAGGATATTGTGTGTAGGTATTGGTTTTGATTACATGGTCATTCAGATAGGTTGTGATAGTCAGAATACTATTTGTTTGGCTAAGAATCCTATGTATCATGCTTGGACTAAGCATGTTGATGTTCAGTATCACTTTTTTCGAGAAATGGTTGCAAATGGATAGATTGAGATAAAGAAGCTAGACACTCAGGAGAATGTTATATATGCTTTGACAAATCCTATGAGAACAAAGAAGTTTATTTAATGTAGGGAGGCCATGGGCCTTATTTCTTATACTTAGTTATTTTATGGTTTTCTTATGGGTATTTACAATGTATAATGTCAAGTGGGAGAACATTGTGATTTAGGTGTCATTAACCTTGTAAATCATTGTGATTAGTATTCCTAATATTATATGTAAATCTCCCATAAGGGATATATAAGATTCATTGGAAGTGGTAAAAATTAATTACTGGGGACAATAATTATGGAGTTACTACATCGATAAGTTCCGAAGTTATTGATGGTAGTTATGGAGTAACATTTACAAATGGTAATTGTAAATATCAAGAGTAATTGAGGGTAGGTGCCACCTTGAAGGAATCAACTATTTTTGGCATATATAACACATGCCATAAAGTTAGTAAGTGGTTGTAAGAGAATCTAAGACAACTATGAGTTGTCATAAGATTCTATAAGAATACAACAACTTATGATAGATATTTGAGTTGTAAGTTGTTATTCTTGGCTCTAGGCACCCACATTGGGAAGATGATATTCAAGGGGCGTTATGCCATAATCTATGATAGTTATACAACATTTATTATCCCCTGAGTGCCTATTCTTGTCCATGGGCACCTGAGTTTGCATGATTGACTATTGACAAGTGTCATGAGCTTGTAAGAGGTCATTTAATGTTGCATGTTTGAGTATCCAAGGAGAGAGAAATTAGATGCTTAGTTTTTGGGAGTGTAATACTTTTATAAGTACATTGTCTTGTATGTGTTGCATATCAACAAATTATTGTACATAGGTTGTGTCATAAAAAGGTTGGAGAGATAGACGAAGTGCATGTATTGTGTATTTCAGATTTTAAAGAATACAACTTGAGCCTCTTTTCTTAGTGAAGTTTTTTACTTGAAAGAGTTTTCTCCATGTTATGTCTAGTATTGATATGATTTATTCTTCTATGATGTTCTTTCCCATGTTGTAATTTTATTTCCATATGTAATCTTTGTTAATAATACATTGCTTTAAGATCATAAAAATAGTGTAATTAGTTTTCCATTTGGGTAGTTGTTGCCTACATTTATAACACATACAGGGTGTATATACAAGAAGGAGTGAACTACATCAAACAAGATAGAATCTATCCAACATATTCAATTCACAAATTGTTGCAACCTCATGCTAAGACTAAAAATAAATACATAAACTAACTAAATTTGCACCCTATCACAATGCAATTCCCTCAATTTGTCCTATGATATGCCAAGATATATGCTAATTACTAAATGTGAGTGCTCAATGAGGCATAATTTCATTAAACATTCTAATTGATTGGGAGAAATGGATGGGGACGGCTCAATTTATAGATTTTTTGAGGTGAGGATGGAGGGCTAGGATTAGATTGGAGGATCAAGGGCTCATATCGCTTGAGGATCCTCAAGCAAGGAGAATTAAACAAGTGTCATGAGGAGATTGGATGAGAAGGATGATCCAAGATTCAAGGGAAGATCAATGGATGAAATTGGATGGTTGAATGGATGGATGGGCAAGATTGGGTATTTGTATGACATGTAAGACTTCATTTATGAAAAGGTATGGTTTAGATTTTGCGAATAATTTAAATTTTGGAGGATAGGACAATTGTAATTTAAAATTAGATGAATAGTGGTGGAATAGTACAACATGGAATTTAAAATTCCATGAATAGTGACACTTGGAGTGAGTGAGAAGAAAATGGGACAAATGTACTATTTTTTGAAGATTTGCCCATGCTTCCAAAGTACCACTTGTCATGTAAAAGCATGTACACTGAATGACAAGCGGACTTATAGAAACATGGGGAGATGTAATTGTGATTTAATATTAATTAACCCATGTGCACATGGTTAAGATGGAAGTGATGATGATTACTAAAAGTAATCAAAAGTGCACAAAATAGGGAATTAAATAAATAGGAATATTTATTTAATTTTTTGGAGTGTATATCAACTGTAGTTTTCAAAATTATTTAATTTATTGAACTATAGTAGAAGAAATTGATTTTGACAATGGGGGAAAGACATGGAAAGATTAATTAAATAATTATAAATATTTAATTAACATGTGTGTTGGGTAGGATAAAGGGAATTGTTAGGTTTAGAATGCGGAAGATAGGTGAATGTGGTTGTGACCATTTTTAGGTGTCTACATTTTTCCCCTCTTTGATATAGTGTCATTATTAATGGGGTTGATAGAATATCAAAGAATACGTGAATGATGTGTATGCCCTAGTCGGCTGATAGGAGAAGAAAGGATAGATAGGTGATGCCCCTCAAGAAATTGATAGAAAAAATAAAATGTTTTTGGTGATGTCTCAAAAGAGGAAGAAGGGCTAGACAGGTGGAGAATAGGGAAAAAGGATGAATTAGGGGTAGAAGACGGGGATGGGGGATGAAAAATAGGGATAGGTGGTGAAAATCAGGGTTTAGAGGAAGAAATCAGGGCTCTGGGGGCTACATATAAGACATGGGGGACCCATTCTCTTCATTTGTTTTATAATTAATTGCAAACCCTTGATTAGAGAAGAGGAAGTGACTTGAAATGAGATGGCACAAATTCCATAAGAGGTGCATTGCATGGAGTGGACGAGGGAGTATCTTCAACCTGCGACAACTAGAGACCCAGTAAGTGTCCTAACAACTCTTGGTGATTTGGGTTTTGGGGTAGTTAGGTGAAATAAATTCTAGGGTGAAGAGGGTAGAAGTTAAGTGCTAGAACAAGTGTTTTATCACCCAGGGGCCACTTTTAGTGCCCTGACAGGAAGAATTAGTGCCTAGACTAGGATTTAGTGCTTGATCTAGCGATTAGCACCTAGCCCACATGGTTTAGTACCTAGTTGGAGTGGTTTAGCACCTAGGCCAGCAAGGTAGAAGGTGATGTTTTAGAGCTTAGCCTAGAATGTTCAACACTAAAAATGGTGGGTTTAGCACTAAGAATCGACACATAGTCAGGATGTTAGCACCTAGAGGGGATAGTTTAGCAGACAAAAAATGGTAAATTCAATGCATAGGGTAGAATAGGATTTGGTGATTAGCACCTAGGCTTGGGGATTAGCACCTAAAATAAAAAAAAATTAGCACTTAAAATACATTAGTGCTTAGGCACCAGGGTTTAGTGCCTAGTAGAAAAAGTGGACCTATTGAAGGGTTATTGACACATGTGTAGGATAATGAGGGTGTGTCACAATCACGTGAGAGATGACCACTGACATGAGTACTGTGGGACCAATTGGATGCGACAGATCAATTTTTTCTAAGGCTAATGGGGTTAATCTTTAATGCATATATGCTAAGGATCTAGGTAAACAGGGTGATGATGAAAACTTTGGTTGAGAGATGGCAGACAAAGTGATGTTCTTTCTTGTTTCCCACAGGAGAGATGACGATTACACTAGAGAACTATGGAGGATCCTACAAATCCCCATACATGGGAAGAGGGTTGTGTACGACCACGAATGAGGAGTATAGTTTGTGGATGAGGTATTTTCCCCTATGGTGGTGCCATACGAAATAGAGAGGATGGAGATGATCTATGTCTAGGTAATGGGTAGATTGTACAGGCTTCCCCTATTCATAGCAGGGGTGATTACAAGGACACTTGTTCTAGATGGACAATCGAGAGGATTTCAAATGGGGTGGGGGATTGTGTTATTACGGATGTTTAGAGATGGAGTGGTCTTTGCATGGGGGTCATGCATGCTAGTGCACCTATGCCATGAAATGGATGAAGTTGTGTATCAACAATATGCCAGCTTGGGGTGTACTGTGATGCTATTGCACACCTAGGCGCCTAGAAGCATATCACCATCACCAAGCTGGTGACATTGTGAGATCAGGAAAGTCATCATCCATATGTTTATGCTTATGGTAGCGTTCTTTAGCACCACAAGTTGGGGGATTGGAGTTAATAGAGGAGAATGATCAATGATGTTCAATCGGTCATCTGGATGTTATGGAGGGAGTGTGAGTCATGGTTGGAGGATGCAGTACAACTGAGATATGTGACATAGTCATGATACCTTACAGGGTAGATTGAGCTAATTATAGATAGATTCATCCTAGATTAGATGGCCCAATAATTTGGGTTGCCTCAAGATGTGCCATAGGAGTAGGCAATATTTGTATGGATTCATGCAAAGACATCATGGTGGGATCCACCTCCTAACCCATGAGTAGTGATAGTGGAGTTTGATGGGCTTCAGGAGAGAGTGTGGGATGTGAGAGTGCAGGTTGCAAATATAGATACCATGACACTATATGATCAGTGATTGGCATATTAGAGGCCAGTTTGACTAATGACATCAGTAGGCCACGCAATCATGGTGTCGGTAATAGGAGGAGATGATGGGGATGACAGAGAGGAAGAGGATGAGGAGGACATAGAGATTATTGAGATGGACGTGGGGGAGGAGGAGGGTGATGGAGGAGCTAGGGGAGGAGGAGGAGATGGCAATAGTTATGGAGCAATAGAGGTGACGAGGCTACAGGGACTCATACAATAGCTACATGGATAGGTAGGATAGTTGTAGTGATAGCTAGCATATGGATAGAGTGATAGGTAGGTGGCCCAATTACAATCCCAGATAGTACAACTACAGGCACAACTAGCATAGGCACATGGATTTCCATAGAGATATTAGCTAGAGCGTGATTAGGTGTGACAGGCACTGGGGCTAGGGATGGTAGATATGGTCTAATCTATACAACAATAGGCCTATGAGTCTGGGAGAGAGGCAAAAAATTACAGGACTCTATATGAGTTCTTGGTGCTGACAAGCTAGAAAGAGACTTACAAGAGTTGGTCTGGGGCGTTGGGTTTGAGGAGAATGGGGTAGTCAGAGTGATTAGTGCAACAGCCACCTCTGGCATAGGTACCTATACTTGAGCATTGACCAGTACCTAGATAGGTGGGCCAGCAAGTCATGGGGCCACCTCTATATAGAAATACAAGGACATCCTAGTAAAGGGCATCTGTATATATATATATATATATATGAGATGAGACTTGTGATGAGATGGACTTTGTGGATGGAATTTGTTTATTTGTGTTTATCGATTATGATGTTGATTATCATGTGGATTATGATGTTGAGATTTATGATGTACTGACATGCATGATATGGATGATGTATGTGTGATGTTATGATGGATGATATGATGTACCATATATGATATAGATGATGTGATTGATGATGTATGTGTGGTGCGGGATGACATGGCATATGATGCATGTGATGATAGATGTATGATATGATTACTAATGTACGTGATATGCAGGATAGATGTATGATATGTATGGATGTTATGGATGTTTATGATTTTTGACATGATTTATGATGTATGAGTCAATGATGTATGACATGAATCACATGATGGATATATGATTTATGTATGTTTGTGTTGAAATGGATCATGATGTGGGTTATGAATGTATGTATGGCATGATTTGTGACATTGATGGATGTTTGATATGGGTCTATGGATAATGTACTAATGGTAATGAGATAGATGTATGATGTATATATATATAGTATAATGGATACGAGAGTAAATGAATGTAAATGGATGGGTAAACAAAGATAAATGTTGTCTTATCACCAATCACCAATGTCCACCTCATGAGGGATCAAGATCTTCACATGAAGCTGTCATCAGACCATATCATGTACCATTTCATTATGATTTTACAACTGGTTCATCCACAACATTTATCCATTTGTTTATCCATCCATTTACATTCATTCACTCTCATATTCTTTATACTATATATACATCATACATCTATCTCATTACCATCAGTACACTATCCATATACCCATATCAAACATCCATCAATGTCACAAATCATGTGATACATACATTCATAATCCACATCATAATCCATTTCAACACAAACATACATAAATCATATATCCATCATTATCATTTATATGAGAGTAATAAAAACTTAAGATGCATGAGAGATCAAGATCTTTGCTTGAAGCTATGATGACACTCAACACATTGTTTTTAAGAATAGAAGAGGATTTAGCCACATCTACTGAAGTTTTAGTGGGTCCACAGATTGTCATAGTGGGCAGTGTTGGATTACAAGACCACTGAGAGGGGGGCAAATCAATGGTCTATAAACTAAGATTTTTTACACCTTTTAATATATTGGATAGACAATAAGAGAGACTTTAAATATTTATAAATTACATATGCATAAGTATGATGATAATTAGTACGATCAAGACCTCAAAGATAAAACAGTAGAGCACACACATAAAGATAAACAACTAGAACCATAACACATGTTTTTAATGAGTGGAAAACCCTCATAGGGATAAAAACCCACTCTTGAATCCTTCCACTTTATTGGGCCTCATTGGAAAAACCAATAACCTTCACAAGGTACAATTACTGACAAAATGTGACCATAGGGAAGATAAACTCAATTCAGGGGGTTGCCTTGATTCTCTACAATACACCAAATGACTTAACCCTCTTCATGACACACAAAATCTTACTAAGGATACATTGCATGCTTTCTGCATCAAAAGAAAAACCTTCTATGCAAACAAAAACCTTCTCTTCAACACATCATCATGCTTAGTTATGTAGGAAGATCAAAAAAATCTGCACAACCAACTACATATTGTATTCATACTAGACATGATTCATTTTGTAAATTTGTTGCATAATGTCTTTATTATGTGCTTGATTCACCCCTACAAAAATATCTCATTCATCTTTCAATTCTTAGACCAAATATTCACCTGATTCACCTGCATTTTCTCTTCAAAACTCTCACAAAAATGTGTTACTCTATTTCAATAGACTACTATAGTACTGTTCAATACCATATCTGCAAAAGATAGTGTCATAAAAGCTCTGCCATCTTGAAAAATTTAGCATCGTGTCATAATAACACTATAAGAAGCTCATGAAAAATAGTCCAAAATATGAGCAGCATTGCCATAAAATTATTGTCTAGATCTTATAACCATTGCAAGGATATCACATTCCTGTACCAATCAATAAGAGCATGCATTTGATATGACAATAGTCCTATTATTTCTGATTGTACAATGAAAAGTCTGCATCTCTAACATCAATCAATACAAACATTATCCCAACATCCATAAAATGTATTTGTTTCCTGATATAGGGAATGTCATGTCATGGATGACAATAAAATCATGATATGCCATTGTCTACTGAGTTCAAACAAAGCCTTTCTATAGACTGACAACAAATTCACTTATCATGCTTGCTGAACATTATTTTCTCGTCAGAACTGATGTCATGTATTGTTCACTTCTCATGAAGGTCTACACTTGTACCTATCATCTCAATGCCTTGCAGAGGCACTGTTGTCAAACTGCTATCATCAAGCTAATAGTCAACCTCATAGTCACATCAATATTGGCATGATTTATTTCATTTGCCATCTTATTAGGGTTTCTAAATGTCATTCTTGTAGATTTTAATCCTGGCATTTTGAGTGATCTATCTCATTCATCGTCATCTCATACCTGATATGGTCACTTAAACTTCACTTGATAAAGGGTACACTTATAAAATTCAGTGATGATATTTAGAGTGAGTTATCTCATTCATTGTCAACACATTCCAAACATCATCATTTAAACTTAAGTGTGTATCTCCAAACATCATCATTGAAACTTAAAAACTATTTTCATAAACCTAAAACAATATAAATACTTGCTAAAATCTTTCTTATATACATTTTAAAAAGATGAAGATTCACCTGAATTTCTATAAAATAATGTATCTTTGTCTCTAAGAATGAGACAAATTCTAATCCTAGCATTTGGAACGAACTGTCCCATGCATTGCTAGCTCACTCCAAATTTCACGACAAAATTTTACATTTAGTATATACAAAAGCACTAAACAATATATAGCTATGAAAATCTTCACAGGGATAAGTTTTGTGCCTGGTATATGCCAATTCGTTGTTATTACCTTTAAGTTTTAGTCCTGACATGGGTCGATCTATCTCACCCATTATTCACAGGGATAAGTTTTGTGCCTGGTATATGCCAATTCGTTGTTACTACCTTTAAGTTTTAGTCCTGACATGGGTCAAGCTATGTCAAAAATTTGTAACTTGCATATCCAGAAACTCTAAAAAACATAAATGAATTGATATGTCACTAGTAAAACTTATGCACATGAGATCTGGAAACCACAAAAAAAATAAAAATTTGAAATTTCACAGTAAAGACTTCTGCACAGTATATCTAGAAGCTTAAAATAGTATATATTTGCCGACATGCCATGACTAAAATATATGCACCATGCATCCAGAGAACCTAAACAATATAATTGATCTAAAATGCTATGACTAAAACTTGGACGGGGTGTATTGACAAGCTCTAAACAATATAAATACAATTGCTTACATATATTTTTTCCAAAAAATACCCACCATGTTATTTAGAGTCTTCAAATTTACTGCTACTAAGCTTTAGTTTTTCATTTAGAATTCATAAGCATTCTTTCATATGTGCTTGCTAGAAAAACCCTTCATGCCCACTATTCATTAGGAAGACATGTCCACATCACTGAAAACAACAATTAGGAACTTATAAATTTTTTTCTCCTGCTCATTTCTGATTCGCCCAAATAATTTCTCCCCATTTTTACAAATAGATAAACCTTGAAACTACTAGGAAAAATCATCCTCGCAATCAGGAAAAGGCAAAAAAAAAAAAAAAAAAGAAAGAAAGAAAAACAACATTTTCTAAATGAGTTGCAGAAAACATAAGGTTTCCACCAATGATGCTAACTGAGAGCAAACTAATTGATTTAGTGAGTTGAAAACATTAGTCCCCACTTTAACCATGGACTAATAATAATTTCTTTCCTCATTCACAAAGAAAGGTTACTTGAGCAAGTTAAAGTAGTTGAAGGCAATGATAGTGAAGGGAAAGAACTAGAGGTGATTCCAATAGACTAAAATTGATGTGATATATTTAATAGAATATAGTATTTAGGTTTAATTAAATGCTTATCTTTCTTGGGTCTTCAAATTTGCCATTTTGTATGTCTACATTTCCCTATTTAGGGAATGAGATTTGTGATACTTTTTATATATTTGTCAATTTTTATATAATAAGAATGGTCCTATATCCTACATTTATGAATCAAAAAATATATTATATATTAGAATTACATCTAAGTTTAGACTTGAGCAAGTTAAAGTAGTTGAAGGCAATGATAGTGAAGGGAAAGAACTAGAGGTGATTCCAATAGACTAAAATTGATGTGATATATTTAATAGAATATAGTATTTGGGTTTAATTAAATGCTTATCTTTCTTGGGTCTTCAAATTTGCCATTTTGTATGTCTACATTTCCCTATTTAGGGAATGAGATTTGTGATACTTTTTATATATTTGTCAAGTTTTATATAATAAGAATGGGTCCTATATCCTACATTTATGAATCAAAAAATATATTATATATTAGAATTACATCTAAGTTTATTCTAAAATTTATAGATTAAGAATTTAACAAAACTATATGTAGAAGGGTTTTCTCTTTTCAATTGATTCATAATTGTTAATACCCTAATTATGAGTCTTGATCTTTTAATCTAAATTAAATTATGTTCCTTTAATTTTTATTACAAGTGCATTATTGAGAGTTGTGGGATAAAATTTGGAGCACCAACACATTAGAATGCTCTATCCTTCACATAATATCTCACTCAAACATTTCATGCAAATAAATTATAATCCCTCATAAGCTCTCCTTATAATGGCTATAATAACAAATTATCATTATATCCTTGAGTTGTTAAAGATTGCATTACATGTGTTGGGACACAACCTAGAAAATGTAAGATTTGTAAGTCTAGTTGCCCATTATGCACTTGCCCTATTTTGCCCACTTTATATAATAGATTTGATGCAGCTATCTATTAACAAAGTCATGCTACCAAAACATGACCAACCAATCAATCAATGTTCTAGAATGTGCATCAAGGTTACTTATTACACAAGGATTAATTATGTCAGTAGAAATTTAAATTTTTTTTATATAAATTTTTTCTTTAAATATATATTTTTAATATATTAATTATTTGAGTGTTAAAGTTTATTTAAGGGGCTTTTATTTACATTTACATAGTCAAACATTAGGCTCTTTGATGTCACTTGGTATAGTTAAATTAAGAGTTGCTTTATTTTATTTTGGAGTTAATTTATTTTAGCGTAAGGCTATTTTCAATTAAGAGTTAAATAATTTTATCTTAGAGTCAATTAACACTTTTTGAAGGTTTTGCAAACGGGGTAGCAAGTTAAGTGGGTTTGATCTTGGGGGAAAGCTCCATGGTTAAGCGTGCTTGGAGAACCTAGTATTGGGATGGGTGACCTCCTCCCGATGCTTCACCCTATGAGCATTACCTGAATGCAATAAGTGCAACATGGACCATTCATTGTCATGAGAGATGGGTTCGTGACCTCCTCCGGATGCTTGTTAGGGTTTTTATATTTAAAAAATAAATATCTATTTTCTTTCAAGTATTATTTCACCAAACAGATATATAAAATAATAATTAATTGTAACTAACGCGTTTTTAATTTGCAAGATTAATACCCAATTTCCCAAAACAATAAAATAGCCCTAAGGAATGCTCCAATAAAAGCAAACTATGTTTAACGCTGCATAGTATCTCCGGAACATCTTCTCTGTTGTGACTTAGGGTTATTGGAGATCATCACTACGACAGAAAGAGTGGAAATCTCTGTGGAGGGTAACCACAATCTTTGTTTCGTAACCATTGTTTATAAGTGTGTTTGTCAATGGCGAAATAGAAAGAAATGTTTTTGTTTTTCATAACAAATTAGAGTTGTTTTTATGTGATGCAGGTGCAAGACTTTCCGAGAGAGGACTGTAGACTGCGGAACTTTTTTGGCCACCGATTCGTTATTCGTTATGGAGTAAGTTATTCGTTTTCCTTTGGGTACCCACAACACTGCACTTAATAAAGTGCGACAGGCAAAAAAAAAAAAACAAAGAAAACTTTTAATTGTTACTCATATTCCGGTACGAAAATGCAGGAATAAAAATGAAATAAGCGTCACAGGAGAGAGCAGCCGCAAGTGTGCAGGTGGGTGCATTTGCAATCCCTCCAAATGTAAATGATGTTGCAATATATTAACAGTCATTATTATCTAGATATATGTGTGTTATCAGTCTTCGCTTTGGTGTATTGAGAAAAAATCTCATGCGTGATGCTACTACATTGTTCAGAGCGTGTGGGCTCTGACAAAAAACATGACCGTGCACCATAGTGTTCTAATTAGATTCCAATCCTTGATTATATATGGGTGTCGTAAAAGAAGTGAAACAAATCTAGGATCTGATTTTTAGCTTGGAAAATCCATATATGCCCAATTTTAAAGCTGAATTTCTGTTTTATTTAATTTATAGTTTCAGATTTATTCATATTTTTCTCAATTTATTCTTAGTATCTCCAGATTTAGACTAATAAATCAGTAATCTTTCAGATTATTGTCCAAAGCCCGAAGAAATAGAGGGGGATCCGTCGACGAAGAGGGAGACGGATGAAGAGCATATTCCGTCCAAGGATAATCAGGTGAGTGTACTCAATCTCTTGACAAAATATAGTCAACTAGTGAAGGTTTTAAGGAAGAATCTTGCACCTAATCTAACGATATGTGGCTAAAATATCATGTAAATCAACAATTCTAACGCATGCCAGATGTATTATATTTTATGCCTTAGTTGATGATTATGTTTTCTACTGTAGAAAGTTTGACTCAACTGGTTTATTATGGTCTTGTAATTATGAGTCTTCCATTATTTAGTAGCATCTGGGATCCTACACTGCCTATAGTAGACATAAGCATCAAAAACTGTTTGCGTTTGTTTTAGAATACCATTTTAATACTACTGAAAAATTTAACATAGATAGAATATGTTACAATATTTGTATCAAATTGATTTTTTAGTAGTTGATGGGTTTGTGTGGGTTATTGTTGAGTTTGATATAGTTCCATAGTGCCCACTACGGAATTGAGGAGCCATTGTGCAACCTACTAAAAGGAAATGTGAATACATTCCAGCTCCACAGTTTAAATGTCATTCATGATTGCAGATAAAAAGTAGTCGAGTGCATATACTAGCAGTTGCACTGAATTTGTGCACAACAATAGTCCATAGGAAAGTTTATATAGGTTGGACATAATGTTGTTATATAGGTCATAGTGTTACATAGTTGTTTTTATGAGTCATGGAAAGGTTTCCTCTCATTTAGATCAAAACTCGATTCAACTCTGACGCACTTTGATACTCCAACAATCTTCCAAATTATGTAGGCAAACTTGGATACATTCTAAATTTCATTTTGACATGAACATTGAAATCAGGCTAAAGATGTGGAAATTATGTCTCATTTATTCAAAAATAATTTAATATAATGAAATAATGAAAAGATTACATTTCATATGATCATTCGTTTGAAGGCTTGGAGTTTTGTCCTTATGTGTGATTGTTGTAATCTTCCCACACTTGAGGACATTTAAGGGAGCAGGGTAGTTGGCCTGTCTATTTGAATATCATGTTTATCTATACACCAATCCGCAAGAAGTCATTATCCACTTTATAACCCAAAGGTATATCTCAGATGTCATTTTCAAATAGGATATCGGCACATGTGAAAAAGAGTACAGTAATGTGACATTTTAATATAATCACCAAGAGATGTGGATACCGAGCTTGGGTCTCTGTCAAAAACTGAATTTCCTACTAAATACAGTATTTGCTATAAGCTGACAACTAAATTAACCTTCCTTTCTACATAAATTATATGTTATAATATATATGAGAATATCAATACAATGAACTTGATATATAGTACGACACACTATTATACATAAGTTGGTAAATTAGTATATGGCCCATATATAGCTCAGAATGTTATCTACAACAAATTTAGTTTATTTTCAGTGTGACTCAAGAACAAGGCACACAATTATACTTATGCCACTATCACTGATGTTCAGTTGTTTATGATTGTTTTCAAACTTTACATTTGGTGTTATAGTTCTGTTTATATCTGTTGGACAACCCTCTTTCTACTGTTCCCTCCTTTAAACATTACTGTGTATGGCCGTTCCTTTTTTAGCCAATCAGATCTTTGTTTTTGATCTTGGACTGCTATGTTTTGGTCATGAAACCTCTTCCAATTAAATAAAGGAGAAATAATAATGAAATCTAGAAATTATATTCAAGCTCATTTAAGTGAGGTAATAAATACTGCTTGAATGGCACTCAAATGAGAAATTCCTCAAATTGTACTTGTAACCCTAAAACTAATTGTAACATTAACCATAACCCTAATTCTAGTCCTTACCTTAATTTTATTATAACCCTAAACCTAATTCTAACATTGACCCTATTTTTATCTATAATCCTAATTCTAACCCTAATCATAATTTTATCGCTAACCCTAACCGAGTTCCAACTCTAACCCTAACAATGTTTTTGGTTATAAATAGTTTCCGTAATTGTTTGGTTAAAATTATTTACCTTGGTTGTAACCCTAACTCTAATTATAATTGCAACCCTACCATAATTCTAATTATAACCCTAAACCTAATTGTAACATTGACCATATTTTTATATATAACCCTAATTCTAACCCTAATCATAATTTTATCCCTACTCTAACTATAATTCCAACTGTAACCCTAACAATTTTTTTGGTTATAAATAGTTTCCATAAATGTAACCCTAACTCTAATTCTATCTGTAACCTTAATTCTATCCCTGACCCTAACCCTAATTGTAATTGTAACCCTAATGTTAACCATAATTTTTTGGTTATATATGTTTTTTCTAATTATATCTCCCTTTGCCTCTTTCTCTCCTATCTCTATCTCTATCTTTTGTACTCTCTATATCTCTCATGCTTTCTCCCTCCCTCCCTCTCTCTTCATCTCTTTGTCTTTGTCTCTCCTTTCCTCTCTTTTTATCTCTCTTTCCCTCTATATCTCTTATCTCTAGTTCTATCCCTCTTATATATATTTTTTCTAATTATATCTCCCTTTGCCTCTTTCCCTCCTATCTCTATCTCTATCTTTTGTACTCTCTATATCTCTCATGCTTTCTCCCTCCCTCCCTCTTCGTCTCTTTGTCTTTGTCTCTCCCTTCCTCTCTTTTTATCTCTCTTTCCCTCTATATCTCTTTATCTCTAGTTCCATCCCTCTTTCTCTATTCCCCCTAACTCTAATTCTATCCCTAAATGTAATTTATCAGTAACCCTAATTATATCCTTAACCTTAACCCTAATTGTAATAAGCTATTGTAATCAAGACTCCAAGGACTAAATTTTTGTACTCTTGTTCCCTTTTCTCTATCTCAGCATCCTGATTTATGATGAAAATCAGTAAATTAAAAGAAATGAATATTTTTTTTGATTCATAATAGATCGTTTATATTAAAAGATCTGTCAAAAAGATATAGTTTCCTCAGCGTTTCCATGGCTGGCAATAAGATTAGAGCTATCTTCCTTTGTATACTAAGAGTTTAGAAGAAAAGACCACGTAGGGTCAAGACTCTTAAGTTTTGCTTCTGCTATACAAAATGAAGCAAAGGAAACATCCAGTATCTAATTAACTATCATACTCTGCTAGTTTCAAGCTGAAGTCCTCCACCGAATGGACGCCATTGACCGCAGCCAGGCCCAGAACCCTTTTGATGCAGTCCACTGCCACCGACACCTGATCCTTCAGTACCACCAGGTCGAAACCTCTGATGTCCAAGATAAATGGGAAAATTTTGATCACTTCTCTGGGGTCGTCGAGGAGGTTCCAATCTTTGGGGCGGGGGATCCTAGGGTTGGCTACTTGCAGAGTCATCTCCAAATCCCCTAAGTGTTCTGGATTGAAGATGCCTCTCATTATGGATTCCGCCCCTGCTTTTGCCATCCCCAATTCAAGTAGCATTGCTAAGACCTGCGAAGAGATGTTTATGTCCACCTGATAACATTCGTCGTTCTCCATGAAAGCTTTGCCCAGGATCATTCTCACAACGCCCACCATTAATTCGTCCGACCTACGAAGCATCCTCTATAGTTTGAGGTCGGTGATAATGCCGATAAAGGCCATTTGCCTCTTACTGCTGATCAATCTGACTAGGGTATCCATCCCCCCACATCAGATGGACTCTGTTGAAACTATGGCGACAAAATGTGAAGGCATTTAACAGTGAGCAATGAAGAGAATATAGAGTGGAGATGCCGCCTTCCCTAATATCCTTAACCAGACTACCCACTGAAGTTTCTCGAATGCAAATCTGGAGAAGATTGTCCAACTATTGTCAAGCTCGGCACTTAATAGAATGAATGCCAATGTCCCTTCTACCTGTGCCAACTTCCAACCCTTACAAATCATGATTGCCTACCCCTACTGTCTCGGCCTTGCCACCCATACTGGCAAGGCTCTCTCCCAACATCCCACTAAAAGAAATGAATATTTAAACACAAGACAGTTCACCAATTTTTTTTAAGATAGTAGCAAAAGTAGAATTCAAACTCTTTTACCTTACCTTCGGTACCAAGGCCCTTTACTGCATTTGTCCTAATAATGTGACTGAAAATAAAGTCTATCAGTGTATGGGCATTGGTAAATGCAGCTGACGTTTTCGAGCAGTGTCCGTCATTGGATTACAACAAACATTACATGAGGCAAAAGTTAAAATTTGGGCCAACTGCAAACAATCTTACTCTTACAATGAGGAGGACGGATTTATGGATCTGGGCATACAATATTATAAAGTAATATTACAAAACCAGTTCTCTACCACTCCATCAAAGGATCAGGTAGTCAATCTGTACATAAACGAAATAAATGAAGATACAGCGATGTTGTACTTGGGTTTAAAAGGCCAAAAGGATTTTACCTATTACACGCGAACATTATAAATTGGCAGATACTTTCTCTCCTCCGGTAAAAACAACTATTTTATCAGAAAATTAACTGTTGTACGCAAACCCATAAGGTGGCTCTGTCTTATATGAGGTACTCGAGACCCTGAACACATGTTTAATGGCATCAAATTAGTCATTGCACGGCCATTGTAGAGGTACCTTGTCTTACACAAGCCATGATTTCTGTGATCTTACAGAGGCCACTAAGTAAATTTCCAGTAACCTGGATAAAATATGGAAATTTCTGTTGGTTAAGTCCATTCCCCTAGCAGACGGCCTGCTTTACGTCTGGGATATTGAAACAATTTCTTTCTTTATACATTTGTTCACTAAATTTCTGCTTCTCTAATTTTGGTTTAGACAGTATATCTGGTTATGCGAGACGGCCTAAATTCAAGACTAAATAGTATGACATACATAAAATCTGTTTTGATATGTGTATCTCCAAGGACATAAATTTATTTTGCTACCAGATTCGTGACATACTTTGCTACACCGAGGATGGATATTGAGACGACAGTTCCCACGTCATATAGCTTCAATCAATTAAAATTTCACTCTAAGGTTTTCCCGAATTCCCTTAGCAACTACTTGCATTTATCATTTCCTTGCAGCTTATAAAAATGATTCACCTTTACATTTACTTGTCGGGCCATACAACGGGTTCAATGGCTTCGCCTTTATGTCAGCTTTACATTGTTTAAGAAGTGCGTTTCTAGTAATAGCAGAGGCGAACCGGCACAAATCGGGCAGAGTGGAGCATTATGTTTTCTGAAACTTCAAAGAACTTTTTAATATTTTCCTTCCTTTCAGAAAACATTAATAATCCACCTGTTCCCTTGAGTTCTCACCCATTCTTAATATTTCATAATGGGTGTTCATCAATCGCAAATCACAGGGAAATTCAGGATAAAAAGCCTAGAAAACCCGCTGCATTTCTACGGTCTAATACGTCAGTTTGAAAGCTGACTTCTAATCTTTTTTGAGTTGTCTGCCATTAAATTAGCACATGAAAAAAAGGTTTGCTGTAGTAATGCATAACATTCCACTAACTCAGATTTCGTTGAAAATATTAGTGAAGCATCTCCATCAAGAGCGGGTATGCTGGCCCTTATTGGCTTTGCCTCACTCATTCTGGTGTGTACTTGGTGCAGGTTGGTCACTGCTAATCTCAGAGAAAATAACCATCAGCGCAGCCCTGACCCTGTGGATTTTTTTCTCTGTCATTTGATATGAATGGACACTATTGCATCGCTAAATGGGTAATAGGAAGAAAAAAGCTTAGATTTTCTCAGTGAAGCAATTGTTTTAGTCCATCGAGCACGCTGGAAAGTACCCAACGATCTCCACGAAAAACTGAACGGCGAAAATTCCCGGGCATCAGACATTTCCCGGCGTCCGACAATTCGGGTGTCCGAGTTTTCCGGGAGCAAAAAGCTCCCACTAATAAGCCTATCGGCTAATAAATATTGGTGAGGGTTTATAGCTACAAGTAAAATCTACTGTCTATTTGGTTTACGTTGCCTTAAAAAACTCCAATAGAACTGAACTGAACTTAAGCATTTGTTAGAAATTTTTTATAGTTTAATTAATATGGTTAATCTAAGAAATTTGTTCAATAGTTAAAGATTATTTTTTACTTTTGAAAATAGGTTAATTTGCAACAATTTTTATAGTGATGGAAACATTGATAGAGTTGTCTTCTTAGGAATAAGTGGTTCCAATTTCAAATCTCACTTTACTACTTATTTTTTTGGGGGAATAAGGGTAAAGGGTTGGATTTTGAAAAGACCCTAACCCTTTGACAAAGATAAGTCAATGGAACTCAACCAGACAATACAGTACAACATCCTGGGAAAAGCAGCACAAAGACTACAAAAAGGTAAACATAAGAATAGCAATACAACCAAAGGAGTTGAGCACAACTAACAAGGCATACAACCCTCAGACCCCAAAAAAACAAGAAAAAACAATTCAAGATAGTTTGAAACCAAACCATTCCAGAAAGCATTGAACTAACATTTCCAACAAATCTTTATCACTTCTACATTTACTATTGACTATTGAAACCATTAAACAACTAAACCCTAACATCATAAAAAAATCTCATGAAAAAAAACTAACTTTGATCCTTGTGTATCTTTTTAAAAATTAATAACTGATATTCCTAAGTTACACAGTATCACTTCATTTTACACAAAAGAACAAATGTGATTAACAAACTAAAATTCTTATGATATTAACCTTAGTAAATGTAGATAGAACTTTGTATCATATCTGTTCTTGATAACAAATTAAAATTCTTATGATATTAATCTTAGTAAATGTAGATAGAACTTCGTATCACATTAAGAATCTACTAGTTTCATCTAGAGATATGAGACTAAAAAATAATGTAAAATATTAGTTACAATTGATGACATATTTTATTTATCTTTCTTTATTGGATAATTAAGTTTATCCATTATAGAAAGTTTGATTAAAGTACAAGTACACCTACTTGTGTATGGTGCATTATTATTTATGAACCACAAAAATGAACTAATGAACCTACTTACACTCAGTGCAATAAAACTTGATAAATCATAAATTAAAAGGTCCACATAATAATTTTCATGATGAAAACCTTTTAATAATCACAGTGGTAGGGTTTATGAACACAAAATGCAAGAAGTTGTGTTGTACACTTTACATAATAATATTTTAATATTATTTAAATTTTTGAATAGTGTCCTTACATGAGTCGTCTATTGCTTACTATCATTGCAATCCAACATTGCACCTAGTAGAGATCAACGCATAAAAAAGTACTCTGGATTTAATTTAGAAACAACCACTTCATACTACAAACTTATTCAACATGGGTGCATATATTATTGGTATTGTGTTCAATGCCTCTTAAATTGATTTCAATCGTTTATGGGGTTGGGGTTGTGCTGGTCACTTAGCTGAGAAATCCTCCAATGATCCCTTCCTTTGTCAAGTTTGCCTAAATGTTGCTCTTAACTAATTCGCCTTCCTATTCGCATGTCCGGTTCACTGTCAATTTTTTCCGGTTCACTGTCAATTTTTTGCAAATTTCCCCTCGATTCTCTCACTTTCCTCTTTCATGTAGACATTCCTTGGACTTCAAGATTTCTTCTCTGTATCCCATATCACGTCATGGAATACAGTTCCACATGTTTTCCCTGCATCTTTTACTCTCACCAAAATATTTTTTTTTCTTTCATTTTAAAAACCTAATAGGATTATGGACCTATTTCATCAATTCCCTCCACTTTCCTCCTCCACTTCCCACCTTTAGTTCTTCATGGTTTCTCCACTTTTCTTCCATCCTCTCCATCTAGTTCCCAACCATTTTTTTTCATTTATCTTATTGACCTAATCCTTCATTTCCTTTCATTTACAGATCATTCTTCTTCTTTAAGATTTCATCCCTTCCACTTCCAATGCCCACTTCGGATGATCTGTTCTAGATTTAATTCCTGTAATTTCTCCAAACTCTTATGAAACACTCCAAAATGTCCGATTGTGTTCCTAGATCACCATTAAATGTAGAATTTGATTGTTGCAACTATTCACTTAGTGTTTTCCTGCCTATAATTCGTTATTTATTCAATGGGCATGGATCATATGTAATTTTCAAAGAAGCTTGACGAGAGCGACGATGAATGTCATAAATGCAAAGGTTGAAACCTAAATGGTGACGTCCCTTGTGTGTGTTCCAGATAGGCTAGTATGAGTGGGAAACTCACTTTTCTCCTACTGATTTTCGTACACATGGCTCAAGGTAGACTTCTAGGGATTCAATGCACTTGTAAGTGTTTAATGTCATGATTTGAAAAGGATTTTGAAAATCTTAACCATCTACAAATGGCACAATTTTGAAATGCATAAGTAGGCATCTAAAAGATGTAATAGAGGTTGATCATTCTTTTCTTTTATGAGTCTACAAATCTCTAACGTTGTCTAAGGTTTCAATTTCTGTAATTGTAAACAAAACTAGCACATTTTGTAGATCACGAAAAGGGTTTCAATATAGAAATGGTGTTGATAAATGAATGTCTCTATAGCAGTTTGAGTCTTTAGGGGAAGCTTCCAGTCTATTTGAAGGTTTTCTCTTACCAAAATTGTTGGTATGTACCCGGTGATCATTTAAAAATCCCAGCCTAAGTGTGGCCCGCTACGCTACTATAGTTGACCAACTGATGATTTGATGAATATAAGAATGTTCTAATTAATTAGAAACTTTTTGTAATGGTCATCGCATGTCTACACATCAGTTTCTATAGTATGGAAATGGACTTTTAGCATTGTGATACCATACCTTTGGTGTTTGTTTATGCATATAACTAGCTTCGGTTATGATTTGCAACTTTGTTTATTTCTTTTTGCATTATTGGACACTATAACCCACTTGGATAGACATTAGTCTTGGAATTTTATGATCAATCATACTCTTTAAATGAAAATCATATTTAAATAGTAGTTTAGGGTTAAGATAGTAGTTTGTAAGCATCTCATGATTCAACAATTGAACCGAGGAAACATTTAAGCTAAAATAATTTTTATCTTGGAAAATTATGTGTGTATACATGCATCTTTCAATTCTACAATAATAACTTTACTATCATAAACATAGGAACTTTATTTGTAGTTGATTAGCATATGACCTAGTAACAATGTTTAGGGTCAAACGTAATCTAGATACAAATATAACTTTCATAATGTTCACTCGTTCATTGTTTTCAACCCTATCAAGAACACCTCTAAGAATACCCTCCAGAATATAATTGAGCTCAAAGTGATGGCACCATTACCCAATGACACCCTATTCTATCCTTTCTATAGGTAGTCCTATAGTAGCTAGACACCACTTCTATGGCTCACACCCAAACAAAAAAATATTGCACTTGACTTAAAACAAATCACCACCCTTGTTGTAGGATATTTCTTCTCACAAGATTCTCCTCTTACTATTGTTGTGCGTGGTTTAAGCTAATCCACATGCACATTACTCTATTTTTATAGGTTAAAAGGCAAGGCTGCAGGTAGTCCTACAGTCACCCAACACACTCTTCTTCACCTACACCTCACACTTTGGTTGTTGCAAGGAAAATCAATCCAAAATTAGGCTCAACCCTATTGTTGTAGGAAAACAATTCCCACAAGCACACACACATATACATACATATAGTTTCTAGTTCATGTAAACAATGTAGCACACAAACATAGCCCCCATTTGGTTCAAGGTGGGTCTGATTACACATAAAATCCGATCACAAAATAAAAATCACATGCATACAATGACAAATCGAGGACCACATTTTAAATAAAGACTTTTTATTTCATTAATACTGGGATAAATCTATACATTCATTATTCTTTTTATTAGCTTACATGGGCTTTGATTTTATCACCCAATCTCAAACATAACTCCTCTTTGTCTTGATGTTCTATCTCATGCCTCCTATTTGTGGTTCTGTCATCCTTGTTGTGCCTTTACACCTCCTCCTCTTCTTCTCTTCTAATCCCTATGCTCCTTACTCTCACATTGTACCTTCCAATTTTAACCTTGCACATAGACCTTTTTCCATTCTCCTCCTATGTTGGTCTCAAAATCCTCTTCTTTTCTTTTATACTTTGCTACACCTTTATGCTCTTTCCTTTCCGGTTTGCAACCTCTTTCTTCCTCCCTAATTATTTTTTATACTTAATTATTTATCTCCTCTCTTTTTTCTCACCACCATAGAGTCTTCCTTTTGGTTATTCCTCTTTTCTTTCCTTGCACTTTCCTTCCTTTGTACCTATGACTGCTCTCTCTATTTTCACCTACATCTTCTACATACTCCTAAAATTTATTCAGTACTCCATTTTGTAATGTTGCATACCTCTCACTTCTCAAAAACTATCCAAAATCTTTCTTAAACTAATTTTAACAGTCAAACTAGGGCATCTTCAATGCTACACATACCACACATAGGCTTCCCTCTCAAACCTTGCACTCAAATCAATTTGAGTGGAAAAACTAATAGTAGTAATGGTGGGAATGTCCCAAGAAATATTTTAAATTACCTACCAAATGCATTCCTTCCAATCTGTGCATAAATGTGATTTCCAATAGGTAAAATGCTCCTTTGTTTTCTTTGACAAATAGTCACAAGAATAATTTGAATTTAAAATGGGAAATAGGGAGAAAGTTTATCATAGCACTAGGGGACATTGCATGATGCCCCTGCATAATTCTCTTAGAGTTAAAACATGTGAGTCCCTACGCTCTACCAAAACTATACGTTGTTGTACATTAGCAACCTTGTTATTGTTGGTAAACTTGTAGCAAAATTCTTGTACCTTTTTTCATATTTGCACCTTCAACACAAGCCATTTCTTCTCCTTGTACTCTTTCCCAATATGAAACTAAATCTCCTTCTTATATCCAACATACTTTTTATCCTTCATGATCATGAATCACCTTGTCCTCCTGTACAATATGCGCAAAATAAATAGCTCATCATAATTGGCTACACCTTTACTCCAAATATCATACTTCTTTTCTCTTCTTATGTGCATAAAACATTTCTACCCTAATATATAACTATTACTCAGTTTCTAAACAAGTCCTTTAGTCTCAAATTCTTCCTCCTTTCATTGTAGTCCTCTAAAGATCTCCATATCTTATGAATTTACCTTGGTCCCTTTGTTATCATCATCTAATAACTCAACTATTTCTACTTTCAACATGAATCTCCAACTCATGGTAGATTTCTAAGTACACATTTTCTTCTCCTCACTTTCATTCACGATGACCATTTTCATGCATTCCTCTTTGACATCTCCATTGAATATTCTATACCATTTCTCTTAGTCCTTAGCTATAAAGTCACTCCTTGACTTAATTATGGATGCATTATAAGCTCAAACAACATATCCATTACCTCTTTGTTTTCATTATCAACCTTTGTTGCATCACTACATCCATTTGTGTACTCTACGTTTAGAACCCATTGTTCAATCTATGCGACCTCTGTAGTTATTACCACTTCATCGTTCTCCTCTAAATTGTATTCTTCCACTAGTAGGCTTTCATTTAACAATCCAACAATCTACATTTATGTTTTATATCCTTCCCCAAATTCTCCTCCACACATCTCTCCATGAAATCCTTCACATGGGAAGGTTCAATTCTAATTTCACCTATCATGTCTACTTGCAACATCATACTACTATCATAATCTTTCTTTTGTTTTAGCACTCATATGCTATTATAGACTATTTCTCCTTGTAGCATCTTACATGCAACATCATGCATTTTCTACTTCCTTGCCTCCATACCTAGAGGCTCTTCATTGCATGTCTCTACTTACAGATTCTCTCCTATAGACATTTTCTTAGTATCGTTCATTGCATCCATTGTCAGCATCAATTTATTGTCACTCGCTACTCAAGCTTATAACATTGTGTAGACTCCATTATCAACATATGTACTTGCATAGTTAGCTTTTATTATTGTAGGTACTTCTGGCATCTCTACAACTATCTCAACTCCACTTGCATCCTCATGGATGCACCTTTCCCTTACTACACTTACTTACAGCGTCTTCCATGCAACATTTTCCTTGTTCACTTCTATTGCACTAACTTGCAAAAACTTGCAAGAAGCGACCTTCTTTCTCTCTCTTGTTGTACTCACTTCCATTACCTAAACTACCTCTACCTGTAGCTCCTTGGAAACATATGCCTTCACCCTTAAATCCTTATACAAGGATTTCCCTTTTTTTACACTTACTTGTATCATCTTGGGATCCCTCTCACTTCCACTTGCAACCTCTTAGCTACATTCTTTCACCATAGCCTTCATGTGTTACTTTTGCTCACCCCTCTCGTCAAATGGAAAGCTTCCTTGGTTGAGACTATCATCTTGTATCATTTCTTTGGCTTCTACCTCCTATTCATATTCTTTCATGTCTATAATATTTCACTCTTCATCATTGACCATCTCTCCAACCTTAGGTGCACACACTAGCACCTCCGTGTGTTCCTCTTCTTAGCATGCCTCTCTTGTAGCCTCATCCTCTATCATGAGAATATCTTCATCCCCTTCTTCATCACTGCTATCCTCTCAATCTATAACCATAATTTTTTTAACAAATACATAGGGCTTGTCCTTGCCCCTTCCATTTGTCTCCACTATGGCTACCCTCATAGGAATTTTCAACGTATGTGTTGTATCCTCCTCCTTCATAGCTATTGTACCAACTTTTTGTAGTGAGTAGGCTATGTCCTCTTCCTTGTCTTCATTCATAAGGACTCTCTTCTCTACACCATTGTCTATGAGGTCTTCCTTGGGCTACTCCTGACCTATCTTCTATTTAATGGGACGCATGTGCATGACATTTCTACTAGTTCATTGTCTCTCAAGGCAATCTCCTCCATCTTCTTTTTTTGTCTTTTAGTTTTCCTCCCTATGTTCCTTAGTGGGACAAGCCATGAACATCCATGGCTTCTTCTCTCTTCATTATCCAAGTCTTCCAATCATTCCTTGGTCTCCCTCAAGGCTTTTATCATAGCCTCAATATTCTCCTTTATGCTAACTACTACTCTAACTCTTTTTTCATCATCACTATTACTATCTTCCCTTTTACAGGCATGACCTCCTCTATTACTTCCTTTTATGACATCCATTCTCTTTTGTTCTTCATTTCATCACTTGATCTCGATCTTACCTACATCTCCTATTACTACAAAAAAATCTAGTACCCTTCTTATTAGTGTTGCTTTTCATTGTCCTACATACACACATATAGGTTTTCTTCATAGCCTACTAACAAATGTCAAAGGATTCAATCTCACTCATTCTCACCTCCCAAAGCTAGAGCCCTCTTTGATACCATGTGGATGTGCCACTCCCAAGTGACACCCTATTCTACCCTTGCTACAGGCATTCTTGTAGCAGCTAGAGACCACTTACATGGCCCACACCCAAACAAAAATTGTTATAGGTGACTTAAAATCAATCACTACCCTTGTTGTCAGCTAGTTCTACTCACAAGATTCTCTTCTTATGTTGCAGGAGGTTTAAACTAATCCACACACTCTACCATGTTTCTACATGTTAAAAAAACAATCCTATAGGTAGTTTTGTAGTCACCCAACACACTCTCCTTAACCTACACCTCAAAAATTGGTCACTATAGACAAGTTGAATCCAACACTGGGCTTAGCCCTATTACTGTAGGCAACAAATTACACATGGTCATACACACATATACATACCTATGGTTGTCAGTTCATTAAAAAATACAACACATAGACATAGTCCCCATTTGGGTCAAGGTGGGTTTGATTACACATCAAAAATGATCATGAAATCCAAATCACATGCATAGAATGACAAGTCAAGTAGAACTAAATTTAAAATAAACACTTTTTATTTCAGCAATACTAGGATAAATCTAAACATTCATTATTCTTTTGATTAGCTTACATGGGCTTGGATTTTATGGCCCAATTTCAAATAGAACTTCACTTTGTCATGTTGTTTTATCTTACACCTCTTTGTGGTTCTTTCTTCCCTGATATACCTTTATACCTCATCCTCTTCTTCTCTTCTAATCCCTGTACTCTTTACTCTCACATTGTACCTTCTATTTTTTTCCCTTACATGTAGTCTGTTTTCCATTCTCATCCTATGCCATTCTCAAAATCATTTTCTCTTATTTCTCCTTCACAAAACCTTTCTTCTCTTTCCTTTTTGGTTTTCAACCTCTTTCTTCCTTCCTATTTCTTCTATATACTGTATCCTTCATTTCCTCTCTTCTTTTCTCACCACCACATAGAGTGAAAGTTCAAAGTTGTGTCACACTTTTATAAAAGAAATGACTAACACTAATCTAATTTTTTAACTTGAATCACTACAAAGTGAAGTATATTTTTTGAATTTTAGAATGATGTAAACTAATAAAATGTAGATTTTTTAGTATATTTTATGTTTGTTTGTTTTTTAAAAATTGAAAATTATTTAAATGTAGTATTCTATAAAATAGACACTATTGATAAAATGTTGAAACTAAGGTTAAATGGGACCTTGCACTTTATATAGTAAAATTTATTTATTTCCCTTGTATTTTTTTTTTGTATTTATAACTCGAAGCTTTAGTGCATGGATTATTTTGTCTCCATTTTCATATATATATATATATATATATATATATATATATCTTGGAAGTTATGTGTAGTGAAAAAACAACTATTTCAATGGGACGTCAACTTTTGTCTTAACTATTTATCCAAAAGAAGAGAAAAATTATATCATCATGACATGAAATCTCTCCTCTAGTGTATCATATTTTTTTTTCAATTTTTTTAGTAAACTTTACTATTTTTATAGAGGACAATCAACATCATATTTTGGTGCTAATGACATACTTTTAGTAAAAATAAAAAATAAAATATAAACACTAATTGAAATGTTTAGAAAATTATATTTTTACAAAGTAGACTAATAAATTTACAAAGGAATATTTTTAGATTCTTTTAAAATGATTATTTTCATGAGTACATGAGTTGTTAGAACATCATTTTTTTTCAAATAGTTTTAGTTTTTTGATAAATTAGCCCCAAAGTGATGCTACATATGTTTTTAGTGAATAGTTTCAATTGGAAAAGTTGAGGCCTAGATCTAATTTAGCTAGAATGAATCTAGACAGAACATATGATTCACCAAAATTGACTTTTAGTTGGAAATACTTCAATTCATTTATATTAATAAGTTGGCCTAAAGTGTGACATAGCTTTGAACTTTTAATCCATGGTCCTCCTTCTAGTTATTCATCTTTTCTTTTCTTGCACTTTTCTATCTTTTCACCTATAGTTGCTCTCTCTATCTTCATCTACATCTCCTACATACAACTAAAAATTCTTTAGTCCTCCATTCTAGAATGTTGCAGACCTCTCACTTCTCAAAAACTATCAAAAATCTTGTCTAGACTAATTTTAGTGCTCAAATTAGGGCCTCTTCAATGTTGCACCTACCATATGTAGGTTTCCCTCTCAAACTTGGTGCTCAAATCTTCAATTTGAACAACAAAACTAATCATAGTAATGGTAAGAAGGACCTAGGTAGTATTTGATATTACCTACCTCATGTACTCCTTCCTGTCTATGCATAAATGTGATTGTAGGTATGTAAAATGCTTTTTCATTGTCCTTGCTGAACAACCACAATAAGAGTTTGAATTTAAAATGGGTGGTAGGAAGAAAATTTATTTCAACACTAGGGGAATTTCCTTGATGCCCTTGCATCAAAAAGTGAATAAGATATTATGCAATCTCATTAATTGGCCTTTAACCATACACAATCTATTGACAAGCCTTCCTTATACTCTTGAAGACATGTCCATGGCCTTGAGGGTGAGAAAACATTCTAGGATTGTAAAGTTGGGATTTCAGGACCCAATAATTTTTTCATGACAAGTGCATACTTCTAGAATCAAATCGAACACATGATTGAAGACACTTCATCAAGATAAGTGAAACATCTTTATATTATAAGCAATATTATCTGAAAATAATTTATGATGGCACCCACCCCCTTATAGGTGCCAAAAAAACTAGTAAAATGACTAAACATGTGGAGAAAGAGGGGTTGTGTTGTTGTAAGCAACCTCACACAACCTTTATAGAGGTCTACACACGTGTTGTAGGCCCAATAATTAGATTTAGAGGCATAAAAATTACTACAGAAACACAAACTAAGTTGCTGCCAAAAATAGACTGTTGCTATGGGTAGTTGCAACAATGATTGTAGGTGACTATTATAGTTTCAGGTACACAAAAGACGGGAAACATTCAAATAAAAACCTAGATTTTTTTGAATAGAAAATTATTGTAATATTTCTTATAACCACACAGTCACATGAATAACAACTATCAAAAGGAAAGATTATATTAACTTAAAAATTCACTTCTTACACACTTATAAATGCATTTACATATATATTTGCAAGATAAACACCCTTTGTCAGACTTCTTTCTTTCCTTTTTTTGTCCTCTTGTTGCCGTTTACATGTCTCTTTGACTACTACAAAACATTCCTTCTGCTATCCTCTAAGATTTCATGTATCCTCTTCTATTCTCTTGTTCTGCTATTTTGGCCTCTTCTTTTTTGTCCTCTCTACTCTATTTTTTTTGTTCTTATGTTTATGTTTCTCTCAAAGCTGTCCCAAAATCTAGAAGCTTCCCCAAAAATCTCTAAAAATCCTGCCTAAACTGCTGTAACATTCAAAAAGACTTCATTAATTCATTCACTTACCCATTTTGAACTCCCAAACAGTTTGCTCATTTATTTTATTTCATTGATCTACTCATTAAATGAGCTTGTGGGAGGTAGATGTTGTCTTAATAAAAAAAATCAAAATTAAAGTTTAAAACTCCTATTGCATCACATGGCATAAGTGGAGGGAAATTAAAATACATTTAAAACAAAATGATGCCCCTGCATCAAACTACCAGGCTAGAAAATTTTGTGAGCTCCTAGTCATCATGTAAAACTCTATGTTGTTGTGCTAACTGGAGTGATTCTAGCTCTACTGGACTTAACCACGTTGCATCCTCCACTAGTCTACCCTTCCATTTCACTAAATATTCACTGTACTCCTTGCCCCTTGTCTTCCTAATCACTCTTGAATCCAAAATATCTTCAATCTCCTCTTGTGCTTTCTTAGGTAGTTGCTCCTTCCATTTTTCTAGTGATGTATTCTCTTCTTCTTGCAACTGTGATGTGTCTCCATCATGATAGGTATATAAATTAGAAACATTAAAAATTGGAGATATTTCCAAACCTTTAGGTAGCTCCAACTCACATGCATTTGGTGAAAACTTCTTGATGACCTTGCATGGTCCAATCTTCTTCCACTTAAGTTTGTTTTAGGCATGGCTAGGAAACCTTTCCTTTCATAGGTGTGCCAATACCATATCTCCCACTTCAAAATTCTTTTCTCTCCTCTTCAAATCTGCCTTCTCCTTATACTGTTGGTTGCTCCAACTAAGTTTTTCCCTCACTTGTTGGTGTAAATCTTGCATATATTTTGCAAACTCTTCTCCTTCAACACTTCTCTTATATCCTTCAGTATTTGCAAGCTCCCTTAATTTTGAAATACCTCTAGGACTATGTCCATAAACAATCTAAAATGGAGTCTTACTTGTGCTTTTATTGACGGAGTCATTATATGTAAACTCAGCTTGAGGCAATATCAAATCCCATTGCTTAGGCTTGTAACCAACTAAACATCTTAACAAATTCCCCAAACTTTGATTAACAACTTCAGTTTGTCCATCTGTTTGAGGATGATATGCAGAACTAAACTTTAAATTAGTCCCTAATTTCTTCCAAAGTGTCCTCCAAAAATGTCCTACAAACTTAGTATCTCAATTTAAAACTATACTTCTTGGCAAACCATGCAATCTAACAACCTCCATAAAGAACAAATTTCCTACATGTGTGGAGTCATCCATCTTATTACATGCTATAAAGTGAGCCATTTTGGAAAATCTATCAACAACCACAAAAATAAAATCCTTACCTCATTGTGTTCTTGGTAGTCGAAGCATGAAATCCATACTTACATCTCCCCATGGCTTGTCCAGTATGGGTAATGGCTGATATAGGCCTGTATTTTGACTCCCTCCTTTGGTATATTGACAAATTTGACATCCTTGCATAAATCTTCTAATTTCAGCCCTCATCTTTGGCCAAAAATATCTTTCACTAAGCTGTGCCATTATTTTATTAGCTCCAAAATGTCTAGCTAAACCATCACAATTTTTTTCTCTTATTAAATTCTACCTCATTGATCCTCGTGGTATACAAAGTTGTTTTCCTTTGAACAACAGTCCAGTTTGTATAAAATAATCCATCCAAGGTGTCCTATCCACACTAGTAGGCTCCATACATGTTGTCCATGCATCCTTAAATTCCAAATCATCCTTACACAACTCTTTCATGGCATCAAATCCAACTACTTCAGCTCTCATTTCAGTCAACAATGTTTCTCTTCTACTCAATGCATCCTCTACTTTATTTGAACTCCCACTTCTATGCTTGAGGACAAAAGTATATCCTCGTAGAAATTCAACCCACTTCATTTGTCTTTGGTACAACTTGGTTTGACTATGAATGAATTGCAAAGCATGATGATCCATGTAGAGAATAAACTCCTTTAGAAGCAAATAATGATGCCACTTCATTAAAGCTTGCACAATGGCATAAAATTTTTGATCATAAATGGAATACCTCTTCTTTACATCATTAAGCTTCTCACTAAAGTATGCAATAGGTCTGCCCTCTTGACTTAGAACAGATCCTATGGTTGTCCCACTTACATCACAATTGACTTGAAACACCTTTACAAAAGCAGGCAATGCTAATACTAGTTCTTCAGTCACTTTCTTCTTCAAAATCTCAAAACTTTTATCTGTTGCTACTGTCCACTTAAATTCTTTCTTACCTCCCCTTATAGTTTCAAATAAATTTGCAATAGAAACTTGTTAAACCATGGAAACTTCTAACATCATGTACACTCCTAGGTGTTGGCCATTCAATGATAGCACGTACCTTTTTTGGATCAATTTACAGCCCTTGTTGAGAGATAACATATCCCAAGTAAACCAGTTTCTCCTTCATAAAACTACACTTTTCAAATTTACCAATAACCTTTCTTCCTTGAGCCTTTGTAAGACTTGCCTAATATGTAATAAATGCTCTTCTTTGTTGCTGCTAAAAATCAGAATATCATCAAAATAAACAATCACAAACTTCCCAAAAATGGTTTCAATACTTCATTCATTAACCTCATAAATGTGCTGGGTGCATTTGTTAACTCAAAGGGCATTACTAACCACTCATATAGCCCCTCTTTGGTCTTAAAAGTAGTCTTCCACTCATCACCCTCTCTTATCCTAATTTGGTGATACCCACTCTTTAAATCAATCTTTGGAAAATATCTAGCCTTTCCCAAATAGTCTATGAGATCATCCATTCTTGGTAAAGGAAAATGATACTTTACGTTATTTTGGTGATGGCCCTTGAGTCCATGCACATTCTCCATTCACCATCCTTCTTTGGTGCTAACACGGTTGGTACCGTGCATGGGCTAAGGCTTTCTCTAATCAGCCCTCTATCTAATAGCTGCTGCACTTGTTTGTTCACTTCTTCATTTTCTGTTGGTGTCAACCTATAGGCAGCCTTGTTGGGTAAACTTGCCCCTGGAATCAAATCAATATGATGGCTAATACTCCTCATAGGTGGTAGTCCTTCCAGTAAATCCTTGGACACAATTTCATCAAACTCTTCAAGAAACTCCTTTACTTCTAAAGGCATGTCACTGCTGTCCTTTGCTATATCCACTTGTATCTCCTTGGGAACTATTGCAAAACATAATTTTTTCCTTTTAGTCTCTTTCAAGAATTGTTTGCCTATTACTAGCAACATTCATGGGCCACTTTCCATCTCTTCTTCTTTTGTTACCAATGGCATACGAGTGTGTTTCCTTCCATTTTTATTCAAGGTGTAAGTGTTTTCTCTTCCATTATGGATTGCCTTTCTATCAAACTGCCATGGCCTCCCCAAGAGTAAGTGGCATACATCCATTAGCATGATATCACACCACACCTCATCTTCATATGTGCCTATTCAAAAATTCACAAGGCATTGCTGATCAACCAATACTTGGTGCCCTTTTTGTAACCATGACATCTTGTAAGGGGTAGGGTGAGCTATCATTTTTAACCTCAACTTATCCACCATTTCAACTGAAACTAAGTTATCATTGTTGGCACTATCTGTTATGACTTTGCAGTAGTTTCCACCTGATTTACATATTGTTCTAAATAAATTTTTCCTTTGGATAGGTTCATCTTCTTTCTTTCTTGGCTTCAATAATGTCATCTTCATCATAAGTGCTTCTCCTTTCTCAAGTTCATTTGGTTTACTAACAGACCCTGTAGATTCATTATCCCCCTTTGCCACATTTGTACTTGTTGCCCCCGTTCTCCTTGATCCTTCTGATCTGCATTGTGGGCATTCATAAAATCTATGGCCTGACTGTCCACAATTAAAACATGTGCCTTGGAAGCCTCTACCTTGGCCTCTTCCATATCCACCTCTACCTCTCATGGGGTATGGCCTTCCCTTTCTTTCATCTTTTTCCTTTTGACTTTTTGATGGGCTAGCCTCCTTACCATGGCTATAGTTTTTCTGTTGCTGCACTTTCCCTCTCCTGAATCCACCTTTGTTTTTGTTTGTTCCTTACTTTTTTGCCAATTTATCTTCATCCTTTAAAGCATATTGATATGCTTCTTTCACATTTTGTAGCCTTATCATGCTCAGTTCGTCTTAAATGTTCAATCTCAATCCATTAACATATCTTGCTACTTTCTCATGGTCTAACTCATTATGACCAGATCTGATGGAAATCTTACAAAACTCCTCTATATAGGCCTTCACACTTAACTCCTTTTGTTTTAAATTCTACATTTTCTTGAGAAGTTCAAGCTAATAATCACTAGGTAGAAACATAGCCTTCATCTTGCTTACCATTCAATCCCATTGAGTAATCTTATCTCTGCCATTTCTTCTTCTCTCAGTCTGCACCTCTTTCCACCAGAGTGTTGCATGACCTTTCAACCTTGTTTGAGAAACCTTCACCCTTTTGGGTCCTCTACTTCATCATACTCAAAGTATTTCTCCATCTTTGTTATCCAGTCAATTAGTTCATCTGGTTCTAAACTTCCTGAGAAGCTTGGTAACTCTACCCTTGTTCCTTTCCTAATATTAGAAATAGCTCTTATAATCCTTCTTTCACCTGCATCCATATCTCCATCTACATTGTCACCTTCTTGTCCAACCACATCTGCTCCTCTTTCATCTTCATTGTCACTTTATTCATGTGCTCTGCCTCTTCTCATTCCACCTTCTATTGCATTCATTCTTTCCTACATTACCCTTAGGGTTTCCAACACCTCATCTATTATTTGTGCTACATCTACAACTACAACCTCTGCCATTCTTGTCCTTGGTGGCATCCTACTACTCTAACTCACCTTCTCTTCCTTTTCCTTCTTAATGTAGTCTTCTAGCTACAATATCCCATGCTGTAGGGACACACCCACAGTTCCACCTCACAGGGATTCTTCCAACCTTAATCTCATCTCAATATCCTTCTTCCTAGAGCTATAGTTGTGCTTTAATACCATGTTGATGCCACCTACGTGCTTAAAAACCTATTAAAATAAGCAAATGGGTGGGGAAAGAGGGGTTGTGTTGTTGTAAGAAACCTCACACAACCTTTACAGAGGTCTACACATGTGTTGTAGGCCCAATAATCAAATTTGGAGGCATAAAAATGACTACAGAAACACAAACTAAGTTGCTGCCAAAAATAAACTGTTGCTACGGGTAGCTACAGCAATGGTTGTAGGTGACTATTATAGTTTTAGCTACACAAAAGACTGGAAACATGCAGATAACCACATAGTCACAAGAATAATATCTATCAAAAGGAAATATTATATTAACTTAAAATTTCACTTCTTACACACTTATATATGCATTTACATAAATATTTGCAGGATAAACACCCTTTGTCAGACTTCTTTCTTTCCTTTTTTTGTCCTCTTGCTATGGGTTACATGTCTCTCTGACTACTACAAAACATTCCTTCAACTATCCTTTGAGATTTTCTATATCCTCTTCTATTCTCTTGTTCTGTTGTTTAGGTCGCTTCTTATTTTTTTCTCTCTACTCTATTTTTTGTTGTTGTTTTGTTCTTGTTTCTCTCAAAATTGTCCCAAAATCTAGAAGCTTCCCCAAAAATCTCTACAAATCCCACCTAAACTGCTGCAACATTCAAAAAGACTTCATTAATTCATTCACCTACCCATTTTGAGCTCCAAAAACTCCCACCCAGTTTGCCCGTTTCTTTTCTTTCATTGAGCTTCTCATTAAATGAGCTTACTGGAGGTAGATGATGTCTCAATAAAAACAAATTTAGTTGAGATAGATGTTGTCTCAATAAAAACAAAATTTCAAAATTAAAGTTAAAAACTCCTATTGCATCACATGGCATAAGTGGAGGGAGAATTAAATACATTTAAAACAAAATGACACCCCTACATCAATTTGACAAGTGTTGTGTTATTTCTAGGTTTTTTTGCCATCAAGCTTTAATAGGGTATATCCTATGTCACATTAGTGTATATGCTATGTCACATTGTGTATTCATTGCTTACCTTTTTATATTATAGATTTTGTAAACTATTTGTTGATTGTAGAAATGACACAATCAACTTATGAACAATGGATTCAACAAAAGTTTGTCCCACCTCTCCTAAAAAGAGACTAAGGTTGGTAAATGCTAATAAAAGTCACCAAGATGTTTTTACTAGTTTGTGGTTCACATAGATAGCTTCAGAGCTATCAACTAAATTTTTGGTTGAGCCTAATAATTTTTGAAATTATAAATGTCAAGTTTTCAAGTTCACGATACTTTTAACAGTGTCAGACAAGCTATAACTTGTCCAAAATCTAATTGTCAATATCAACAAGGCCGTGTTGCAATGTAGTTCCTGTCGGATGTTGGCAGGGTGATTTTGTCAAGATTGCAGAGTGATGTAGATTGCAGAGTGATGCAGATTGCATGACGTTTTTATTTTTCTATTATGGTTGTGGATTAAAACAAAACTAAATGTTTTTAAACCAAACAAAATTGTAACAAACTAATCTCTATATCAATCAAAAGAGGTAGAAAATTTATCAACACTAAAACCATCCATTAGACAACCCATGCATAAAAAAAATACTTTGTAGATGAGTTTATGTTTAAACTAATCCTCCATGAACTTATATTAGTAAGAAGTAAAACATGTTGCTAGAATGGTAGAAGTTGACTGAAGTAATACATTCGAACTACAAAAGATTTGCTTCATGCTCTTCCAAGAGCTATTTAAGACCATAAATAGTAGTTGGACCAAAACTCTTAAACTAGATTTGAACATAAAAGAATGAATATGTAAACAGGTTAAAACAATAAAGGAGCTTATCATAAGATCTAGATTTTGCCAAAGCCATCAACAACCATCATAACCTCCTATTTTTGTACAAGAAGTTGTTTCTGTACAAGAAGTTGATTGAAGTAATAATTCAAACTAACAAAGATTTACTACCTGCTCTTCCAAGAGCTATTTAAGACCAAAGACAATAGCTCAAATGATAGGAATGGTAGAAAGATGAACCATGGACACAAACACAATTTGCAGTGGAGCCAATACTTGAACATAATCATTATAATAGTTAATTATAGAAAGGAAAATACAAAAAAAAACATAGTCATCTTATACGAACAATATTGTAAACAAATAACTATAATCTCATCTATTACAGACAACAATTTGATCTATTTGAATTCTATGTCAAATGATAGATATAACTAACCAATGTTCTATTTGCCAAAAAACCAAGATTTCATATGATATTGAGAAGAATATTGAAAATAGCAATTAAGGATAATTCTAAGGAACATGAAACACAAGACTTTTGAAGAAATAGTAATGAGCAAGTTCTGAATTTTGTGATTCTCATGCTGTAAGTTTTAGTTGTCACTAAAAGTTTGTAGCCCTCATAGACCATGCTTAGATAGCATTATATTTCCATAGTGATGTGTTGCCTTATCAAATAATATGTTGGTTCTTGTTCACTAGACGTGGGCCCATTAGAGTGGTTGTAGCCCTCATAGACCATGCTTTGATTACGTTTGTGACTCAGATGTTTGAGACTTGTGTATTAGTTATCACATGATGAAACTACTAAGTTTCAAGTTATGCCTATTCTTTTCTATGGTACACGTTGATTTCATCAAGTTGAACAACTCTTCATTTGAATTGAGGTTACACTAAAAACTACAATAAATTTTGAGAGAAAGTAAAGATAAAATGGTATTTTTGAGGTCTTAGCCAAGCCAAGTGCCAATTTGGTATATGTGACGACCTCATTGAAGTCCTACAAAAGAAATTTGTATCCATTCACCTTAAATATTGATCAAATTTGTGCCTCTTTAGGTTTCGACACTTTGACAAGACTTGCGGTAATCAGGCCTTGCCAATCCTTTTAAGACTTAGGTTGATTTTGAGTTTAAGCACATTTCTTTTTGGAGAAAGGGGCAATGAGATCCCTACCTTGTGAAATCACCAAAGTAGTTAAAAAAGACTAAATTCACTCACCTTACTATAAACTCTACCATGATGTCATTGAATTTGATCAAGCACCTTTGAAATGAGATTGTTGGCACTCAGTTTCCTTGTCTAATGTCTTCTAGGAAATTATAGCAATGAAAGTGACATGAATTCCTTTAACCCTGTAATTCATGTATAAGGATAATCAAATTGCCTTCATAAAAGGGATAATAATCTTGGATCAAAGTTGTTGGCCACTGTAAGGGTAAAAATGGGAAAATCAATTTAAGAATATAAACCCAAACATCAATGAAATATGAAGGAAAAAAGGATTTAATAATAACAAAGCGATACTTATGACCTTCTACCTTTCGTCTTCCATTGTTCGCCTATCTGCTCTTGATCTTGATAATAATGAAGCCCTCAGAAGCGTATGCTCCCTTGCTTGTTGAAGATGACAAAAATAGAATGGCTATGATATTTGATGGGTTGAAGATGAGCTTCAACACAATATTGATGTGGATGATAATGATATGAAGTGATGGTAGTAGTGGTGCCAAAGGCACGCTAGTGTTTCTACAGCATAAGTTTACAAAAATGATGGATTATGAAATGAAGAAGAAGAGGGTTGTATTTATAGAGTTGGGTGAAGGAAGGTCAATGGTTGAGAAGAAATAAGAAGATCAACGAAGGAGAATGTTCATGCGAACATGCACGAATAGAAGAAAGACACGTGTCATTCAAAAAGAAGCTTTGTTGAGTTAAATGCTTTCTTGATGAGGGTGAGTTTTTATTTTCTTAAATTAGAATATATTTTTCTAATTTAAGAGCAAAGTTGCTTTAAAGTTGCTTTAACTTGGCTTTTGCTTTTGTCTGACAAGAAGAACATATTTTTAGAAGATATGAAGATTTTTAGAAGATAAGAAAGCATAATTAAATAAATAGATTTATTTAATTATTTGTAGATAATTGAGAGGAATAAATAAAATATTTAAATATATTTTATTTTTGTGGAGATTTAAGATTTAATTTAAATAAAATTGCATTTTATTTAAATTTGGAAGAATAAAAGATTTTAATTAAATAATTAAAATTATTTAATTATTTAGAAGAATGAAGTTGGTGAAGATAAATTTAATTAATTAAATAAATGTAATTTATTTAATTAAATGAGAGGAAGTAAATCAAATAAATAAATTTATTTATTTATTTATTGATAGAGGAATGTGAAGATGAAATAAATATTTAAAATATTTATTTAAGTAGAGTCATGTCATTTTTAGGTGTATACATTTTGCCCTCTTTGATGCAATGTGTTTTACCACGTTGTTTCAAAGAATAAGAATTTTTGACAATGATACATGCCCCAGTTTGCCCCTGGTACAAGTTTAACGATAGGATGCCCCCTCGGAAGATTGGACAGGAAGAAGGCAGAAGGCGTGAGATGGACAATCTCAGGAAGAAGAAGGTGAAAAGCGGGTTAGGATGGAGAAAAATGGGATATGGTTCAGAGAAACAGACATGGGAAGTAGCCACTATTGTCATATAGTCAAATATGGTTCACTTGCTATATATAGGAGCTGGGTCCACAAGTTCTATTCATTTGCACACTTGTCCTTAGTTGATTGGTCTTTTGAGAGCGTAGGAGAGCATGGCAGCTAAGGAGATGGATATTCCGTGCGAGGAGCACCAGTTTGAGTGGATCTGACGGTTTGATCGGCCAACGGAGGCAGGACCCCCGGTATGTAGTTCGTCAAAACTCGCTAAAAGTCATTTATTAGGGCAATAAATGCTTAGGAAAACTAACTAGAATAGATGCGTCAAACTGTCGTTCAGCACATATACACCCTGAAATGGCACATATGTTGCTAAGTGACGCATTTGATCAATCTTACGGTGCATATGATAGTTCAGCACATGCAGGTTCTTAATTGGTGCATCCATGGCGGAACGATGCATGTGACATAATAAGTGGTGCATGTGACCGAATGATGCATAAACGTCAAAGGGCGGCACATTCACAGTGAAGCGGAACATGTGATATGGATCGGCGCATTTGCTACCTGGATTGGTGCATTTGCACTAAGAAAATTAGTTGACTTATCAAAATTAACCCAATTGGCACCTTGATCGATGCGTCAATTGATAAGCGATCTCTGAGATTGCCGAGAATCTAGCCAAGAGATGATATGCTGTTTTGATTAATTTGATATGCTAAGTCAATGATAGGATAGTTTGTTTGCTTCGAGGAGGTTTACTTGGATATGGATTTCTCTGATGTTATGTTGTGCTTGGTTGCAGGAGGATATCTGGGACACCCTTATGTCACAAGAGCAGTTCCTGTTGCCCTTGTTGCAGTGGTACATGCTGACTGAGATAGATGATGAGGCTCTAGCCGCTATGGCTTTGTACTATGTTTGCTTCATGCCTGAGCTTCGCGCAAATTGGGCTATGTTGACAACAGTGGTGGAGCGATTTCACAGCGAGGATAGCACATTTCATCTTCCTACGGGGGAGATGGCGATCACTCTTGAGGACGTATATCAGATTCTCCACCTCCCGATTCAGGGAGAGTTGGTCGAGTATGAGTCACAGTGGGACACTGGCTTGGCGGAGTGCAGATGTGTGTTTGATGACCCAGGGTTGGTGGAGCAGGTGATTTCATGGCAGGACATACATGACTGCTATGACTACTTCCTAGGCATAGTGGTAGGATTGATCGGTGGTGTAGTATGCCTCGATAGGAGGTCACACAGCTTCCCGATTGGCTGGGGAGGGTGTTAGAGAGCATTATTATGGATGGGACCCGGTATGCATGGGGTGTGTGCATGCTTGCACATTTATACAGAGATATGCACCAGGTGGTGTATCATAGAGGAGCCAGTTTGTCAGCAGGCGTATCGCTTTTACAGTTTTGGTTATGGGAGCACATAGCTATCACACGGCCGATATGTCTATTTCACAGCCAGAGGGGTGAGCCCTATAGTTATGGCTATGTAGGTGTGATTTCCCAGCATAAGCTGGGGAAGCTGGTGTACTGGAGACATGCGTTCGATAACTTGGATGCAGTTATTTGGCACCCATACCTAGACTGCGAGGTATGGGAGGATGAGGCTGATGAGTTACCCTATTGCTTTCAGACACGATGGCTCATTAGGAGGACCAGGTACATACTGGAGAGGCAAATTGTTAGTAGGGTTTAGAGATAGTTTGGTAGAGTACAGGGCAGACCACAGGGACAGGCACGTTTCACGAGGACTCATGTAGCGTCATATGAGGAGGTCCTGGCAGACTTTCAGTAGATCCCCTATGTGTCTTGGCCCATGAGGAGGGAGATAGTGGATGCTGGCATGACGCCAGATTATGAGGAGTGGTTTGCTGCTCATCCCTTTCCTAGATACTCAGGACTGAGAGAGTTGGCTCCTCATATAGACAAGGAGGATTCAGACGATGAGGGTAGAGCTGGTAGGAGGAGAGGAGGATGGAGGAGGGGGAGAGGAGGATAGGGGGATGATGGAGGAGGAGGAGGAGGTGGCAGACCTAGACAGAGGAGGAGGTCTAGGGAGGGACCTTCGGGTTAGCAGGCAGTTGCACAGCCACAAGCTACAGGACAGGTGCAGGCACAGGGGCCAGCACAGCATGTGGTACCACAGAGGCAAATGTTACCACCCTAGCAAGTAGCTCAGCAGCAGGTGCTGGGTCAGGTGCTAGCACAACAGGTGGCACAGGGACAGGGATAGGGGCAAGTTCCACAACCTAACTTGCAGTAGCAGGCTATGGTATCACTATAGACACAGGTTAGGCATCTGAGAGTTCATCTAAGAGAAGCAGATTCTCACAAAGATGCCGACGCGGGATGGATATCTGAGCTAACTAGAGAGAGAGATGCATCCCTAGCTAGCATATGGGCTATGAGAGCAGAGAGAGATGCAACCATGGCAGCTATGGGTACAGATAGTACATCTAGCTTTTTGGTTGCACAGGTACAGCAAGCACAGACACAGTTAGCCCAGGTGCAGAGTGAGCTTGCCAGAGTGCAGGTTCAGGCCTAATATTACAGGGGTTTATATCATGGAGCAGTGTCAGTAGAGCATTGTGCACTTAGCTTCAGGAGCCAGTCGGGAGCATCTCAAAGGGTAGGTGGGTCTTGATCTATGGGATTAGTCAGCGGTCCCCAGTAGTCTAGGGGAGATAAAAAAGAGGGCAGTGCAGGGAGTAGTACTCCACGGTAGCAAGGGTAGCTAGATTTTGATATTTGTACTAATTTTTTGATCTGATGTATACATTTTTTTATGGTTGAGATAGCCTATATATGTACTATTTTTGTCCCGAGACATGTATCACTATCTTGTGGTACCTTGTATACATTTTGATGATATGACTCTGAGAGATTTGGATAGATATTTTGATATGTTGTACATTTGGACACGATTTTATGGTTATATGATGATGCAGTTATTGATATTCTATATGCATGTGTTCTATGTTGATATGTTATGGATGCAATTTATCTTATGATGTTTGGTATATGTGATGTACACTAGATGGATTTAGAATGATTTGATATGTAAATGCAAATGTGAAATGTTATGGATATGATTATGCAGCTCTATATGTACTTTGTCTATGTTTTTGATTTTTTTGATATGGATGCACATGTATGTGGATGATGTAATGCATTTATGATGTATGCATATGATGTAATTATGTGAATGACTATCTTATGTGATATGATATTTTACTACTGCTATGTTTTTGATATGTCCAAATGTACTCAATCAACATAGAGATGATATAGATGAGTGGAAGAGAAGAAATGAAGAGATATAGGCTTTCATTTGATATACTGTAGGAGGTATTTATTGCATGGATGATATGGATTTTTGGATATGGGATGGATACGGAATGTCATCTTACTTGCATCATTAAGCACTTTTTGGTATTTTTCCCTTTTTGAAATGTTGTAAGAAAATACAAGCATCTAGGTATAATGAGACCGAGATGACCTAAGTATTCCTTACATGGATTTTGATATAGCAAGTTGATACAAGCATCTAGTCAAACTTGAATCTAGATGACCTGCATATTTCTTGTATTTCAACAGATAAGGATTGCCCCTTTTCGTGTTCAGACCTCAGAAGTCCTCAATGATCTTTTACTGATCACGTTGTTAGACAGAAGTCGTCACATTACTAAAGTTTAATCCATAAGCAGCAGACAAAGAAAAAGATTATCCCTCCATCATAGCATCTCTAGCTTTTGGCATTCTTGAGTAGCATAGGAAGACATAATGACAAAAATCCAAGACTATGTGAGTTAACTTGTTCATAAAACATTCTTGCATTAGATGTGTCTTTTTGCCATAATTGATATAGAATTAGTTTGAGTGTTTTGGTATGGTGTTCTGTTTTGGACAGGTTGATGTTCTGCATCAAGACTTTTTTACTTTTGGAAGTTTTGTTTTGCTACGCTTGCTTGTCTAGTGAAAGGTATCACAACCCTTTATTGGTATCCTCTAAGAACATGTGGCATTCAAGAATCCAAATCCATAACCAGGTAGAGGAGTTGCCCCCGGTTTAGACAAAGGATCGACTTATTATGGGTGATATGATAAATAGACATGGAGAGATGGACCCTAAGGGACTGACCTAGTGCCTTGGGGGCTCATTACTAAATGGCCTTGCCTACGTGACGACACAGAGGCAACATAGTTCAGGGTGAACCTGATGGACCTAAGACCTAGGTGATGGCGAAGATTGCAGAAAAGGTACGGACTCAGAAGGACCAGATATGGGACGGATGGTACAGTGGAGCCTCAAGGGCACATTGAAAATGGCCTTGCCTACATGATAGGTCAAAGGTGACATAGTTCGACAACGGTTCAAAGGACTGGTTCGAAATGAATGATATGATGGACACAAGAGATATGAAGTCACAACAAATGGAGGAAGTGGTTTGTCGCAGATAGCGCCTATTTGGCAGGTTTTCACCACTTGCTTTTATTTGCATGGAAGTCATAAGTACACATGACGCCTGTTTGCTAGGTTTTCATCATGGTACCTATCTTAGGTGCTTGTTTGCTAGGTTTTCAGCATAGGATGATTTTTTTTGTTATTTTTCTATTTTTTTATTTTTTTGTTTGCTTTGTTTTTATCACTTTTCAATTTTTTTAGATTTTTTCAGGACTCCCTTACATTTGGGGTTATCAGGTATAGAACTTGTTAAGATGCATGCTGTTGATAGGATCATCGAACAGTTCACCTTCAGATGTAGCCAATTGATATGCCCCTGACCCATAGGCTGCAATGATGACATAAGGACCGAGCTAGTTAGGTTCAAACTTTCCTTTCTTTTCTCTGTCTTGCTGATTTCTAGGATTTTCTCAGAGGACAAGATCACCTACTTGGAATACTCGGGGCTTTACCTTATGATTGTAGCTTCTAGACATTCGTTGCTGATATGTTTTTAGATGGTTAAAGGCATGTTGCCTTCTCTCTTCAAGCAGCTCTAACTTTTGTAGTCTGGTCACTTTGTATTCTTCATCAGATATGAGGCCTTTTAACAAAACTCGCAAGGATGGGATTTGACTTCAATGGCCAAGATAGCTTCAAATCTGTAGACCAGGGAGTATGGTGTTGCACCTGTGGGTGTGCGGATGCTTGTGCAATAGGTGACAGTGCTGGATTGAGTTGGACATGTCAATCACGATTGACATCATTGACAGTTTTCTTTAGAATTTTTAGGATAGTTTTATTTGATGCCTCACCCTGGCCATTGTTAGTGTAGGTTTTTATTTCCTAGATGGATTATTTATTTTTCCTATATTCCTAGGTTTTTCCTACACTTCTATTAATCTCGCTTAGGTTAATAAAGCATGTCTTATTAGGTGAGTAGTTGCGAGGTGTCACCTTCCTACATGTGAGCATCCATTAGCTATCTTGGGAAGATACTTTGCTATCTTTAGTCCGATAGATGGTTGCTCCTCATTGGTCGGTGTTGCCACCTCCTCTCTCTTCCTAGTCTATATAAGCATGCTACCTGGCTTGTATTTCGTATCTTTTGCTTTTGCATCCTCTTAATGCTATTTTGCTTCTAGCATTTGCATTACTCTCTTGGAGACTAACTCTGTGTTGCTATTTTGATTTCGTATCATTTGTATTCATAGTTTTAATATCTATTCTTTGCACTAGTTTTCTGGGTTATTAATCTTTTCAGATTCTAACATGGTATCAGAGCTATTCTATGTGCAAGAGTAGATTTTAGTTTCCATATTTGAGAGATTCGGGGGGGGCTAATAAATTTTATTGCAGGTTTTCAAAAAACCCAGTATGCTCTTCTCTTGCATCTTCGGATGATCTTGAGAATCAGAAAAGTTTGACGGAAACTTTTTTAATCTCTGGGGTTTGCACATGTGTTTATGAAATCTGGGTGATTGCAGCATTTCTGGTTATACTGGCAGCATTTCCGGCTGTTCCAACGCGTCCAGGAGGCTTGAGAAAGTCAGATTTGGCTTTCGTTTCACCGAAATCGGAGATCGTCATACACAGTTGCGGAACCGGGGTTTCAAGCTCAAATCTGACAACCAGCTTGCATATTTGGTCCTTTGAATCAATATTGCAGGTTCCAGCATCTGATTCAGCCTTTGCATGTCGTTTTTTGGTTGTTGGGGTCGTTTTTTGTAGCTAAAGGCGTTCCATTTACACTGGAGCAACATCTTCTGTGCATTTGCAAGAAAAACGCCTTCTGGGTTTTGTTCGCAGCACAGAAAAACCATCTGGGTATCTTTCTGTTTTTGCATGCAATTCGTATATTTTGCAGAAACGCGCTCAGAAAGCTACAGCAGGACCCCTCTCCGTTGGCAGCTGCAGTTCTGAAGACAGTTTTCAAATGCTCCGTTCTTGCTCATACGGACTCCTTTTCCCACAAAATTTTTTTTGATTTTGGCTATTTTTTCGTGCTCTATGCACTAGTGCAGTCGTTTTTTGATTTTGATGCCAAGATTTTTCAGAAATTGCAGATTCTCAGTCGTGACATTGCACGGTTCTCGTTCTGGGAACTTCGGAGGATCATAACTTTCACATACGACCTCGTATCGAGGCGATTCTTTTTTTGAAAGTGCATGATTTTTCGAGTAGATTGCAGTGGTGCTGTTTATGTCTTTGGATATTATGCCAAAGTTGTATTTTCAGCATATGCTCTTCATGAGGGTTTGTAATGCATTGAAATCAAGACCACTTAGTATTTATTGCTAGTGGTAGTTGTAAACGCACTAATATAAAGTGCCAAATCATATTTTCTTGGGGGGGTTCTTTGATTGAGTGAAAAGGGGGGGTTGTCTTGGTTGGGTTCTCTTCTTTTCGACACTTCTTCTCTGCATTTCTTCATCATGGATCAAACAAATCTGCCTATCCTAACTCCATACAATTACTTTGAGTGGAAATCACGCATGACAATTCACTTAAGGAAAGCTGGATTAAATAGGATAACTATGGGACTTGAAACTGAACCTGCTAAAGATGAAGATAAGCCTAAGTGGTTTAACAAATGTGATGAGGCATATGGAACATTGTGTTTGTCTGTTTCTCCTGATTTGCTCTTTCACATTGAGTCTTTGAATACACCAAATGAAATCTGGACAAAGCTAGAAACACTATTTGGCACACAAGATTCAATGAGGGGTCATATGTTGGAAAATGAACTAATTAGTTTAAGTCCAGGCAATTTCAACACAATCCAGGATTTCTTCACCAAATTGAAATCACTAAGGCTGCAGTTAAAACAATGTGGAATTGAAAAGAAAGATGAACAACTGATTCTTAGTATTCTCTCTAAGCTAAGTTCAGAATATTCTGTGTTTGTTTCTACTTTCTATGCTACTAAGGGTGCACTTGGTACTCAATTCACCATGCCATCTTTAGATGATTTTGCTGTCAATCTCACTCGGGAACAGGACAAGCTAATCCAGATGGGCACTCTTAAGTCCTCTAAGTCACATGCCTTGGCTGCCAATCAAGGCACAAAAGAACAGAAAGGACAAAGTAGTAACAACAATAGTAAGGATAAGAAACAAAAGAATAGCAAGGAGAAGAAGGATCAGATAACGGTTGCTTCAAAAGCAACTAATGAGACCCAATATTCCAAGGGCGACAAGCCTAAGAAAGAGAGGGTCCAATGTGCCTATTGTAAAAGACCCGGTCATGATGAACATAAATGTCTGAAGAAACAAATTGATCACTTGACACACATTCTTGAGAAGAATAATATCAGTGTTCCTGAGTCTATCAAACAGAGTTCTAATGAGGGGTCTAATAAGGCGAAAGAAAACAGCAAGGGGAAAGGAAAGGGCAAGGCCCTTGTTGCAGTTGCTTCTTCACCATCCACTTGGGTTCTTGATTCGGGTGCTTCACACCACATGGCTTCATCTAAGGAAGAACTTGCATCCTTGGAGCCGTGTACTATGCCTTCTATTTTGATGGGTGATAACACTCCTGTTGAGGTGTGTGGGAGAGGGTCTGTTGATGTGGGGGATGGCACATTCCATGATGTTCTTTGTGTGCCCTCATTATCAACTAATCTCCTATCGGTATATCAGATCACTCACACAGGTTCAGGCAAGCGGGTTGAGTTCACTCCTGATTCAGTGGAGATTCGTGAGTTGCACAGTGGTTCTACAGTTGCAGTTGGGAGAGCAGATCATCAGTCACGGCTCTATCTGTTTTCTCACTTTGTTCCTGATCCTCCTTCGACTGTTTTGCTCACTCATTCTAATGATGTGAGTAGATTATGGCATGAGCGGTTTGGCCATCTTAACTTCCGCTACTTACAACAGCTCAACCAGCAGAGCATGGTCACAGGGTTGCCTTCAGTTCAGTTTTCAGGTGGTGTTTGCCAAGGTTGCATTCTTGGTAAGCATCCTAAGGAAAAGTTTGACAAAGGTAAGGCATGGAGAGCTTCACAGATACTGGAGTTAGTTCACAGTGATTTGGCTGGTCCATTTCAGCATCCTTCCTTCAGCAGGGCTAGATATGTCCTCACATTCATTGATGACTTTTCTCGATATACTTGGGTGTACTTTCTCAAACAGAAGTCAGAGGTATTTGATCATTTTCAAGACTTCAAGACTTTTGTAGAGAAGCAATCTGGGAAAGCCATCAAAGTTTTGCGCACTGACAATGGTGGTGAGTATGTCAACCATCGGTTTGAGAGGTTTTGCACTTCAGAGGGGATTGATTTGCAGCATTCAGTTCCATACAATCCTCAGCAGAACGGTGTTGCAGAACGGAAGAATAGGTCCTTGAAGGAAATGGCGAACTGCATGATTCACTCCAGATCTCTTGCACCACAGTATTGGGCAGAGGCCATTAACTGTGCTTGTTATATCCAGAACCGTGTTCCTCACCGAGCCTTGAAGGGAGTCACTCCTTTTGAAGCTTGGAGCGGTCGGAAACCATCAGTTAAGCACTTTCGAGTTTTTGGTTCTCCTGCATGGGCCCACATTCCTACAGAGAAACGCAAGGCCTTGGATCCGCAGAGTAGACCTTGCATATTTGTAGGTTATCCTGATGGTGTGAAGGGTTATCGGTTGCTCCACCCTACTACACATGAGTTGTTCATCGAGAGGAGTGTTCAGTTTGAGGAGGGCTCTTCAAGCTCACTTTCTATCACTTCTCCAACTCCTTCTACTTTGACATTGGAGTCACTTGGGATACATGACAGATCTTCTGATGAGTCAGATTCACCTGAGCAGTCTTCTACCTCCACTTCTGATGCAGAGAGCGATTCAGAGGACTCACCTCCTTCCTCTCCTAGTCATCATTCAGAGGTTGATGATTCCCCTCCAGATTCTCCATCTTCCGGTCCACTTTGGGCTAGACAGACCTTGCAGTCTGCAGGTGATTGGGTTGGGGATCCATCAGACACCAGGCGAACTCGTTCACAGTTCCAAGATGTTCCACATGTCTTCATTGCTACTGCCTCAGATCCACAGTCTTTTCATGAGGCTTCTGGTATTCCTGAGTGGGATACAGCTATGCAGGAGGAGTATAGTTCCTTGATGAGGAACCACACTTGGGATCTTGTCCCTCTTCCTAAGGGAAGAAAACTTGTTCGATGTAAGTGGATCTATCGGACAAAATTTGCAGCAGATGGGTCGGTTGACAAGTATAAGGCTCGCTTGGTCGCCAAAGGATTCTCCCAGGTTCCTGGGATTGACTACTCTGAGACTTTTGCGCCAGTTGCCCGAATGAATTCCATCCGACTTGTTCTTGCCATTGCTGCAGCTAATCGTTGGGAAGTACACCAGATGGATGTGAAGAGTGCTTTTCTTCACGGTGACCTTCAGGAGGAGATATACATGGAGCAGCCACAGGGGTTCCTTCAGGATTCTTCACTTGTGTGCCTTCTTCGGAAGTCTCTCTATGGCCTCAAACAGGCTCCTCGAGCCTGGTATGCCAAGATGGATTCCTTCCTTCTATCAGTTGGGTTCACTCGGTGCCATTCTGATCCCAATGTCTACATTCTGCAGCAGGATGATTCACTCCTATTTCTGGTTCTGTATGTTGATGACTTGCTGATCACAGGGAGTTCTTCATCCACCATTGGGGCTGTCAAAACTGCCCTTCATGACAGGTTTTTGATGACTGACTTGGGCTTGTTGCATTACTTTCTCGGGATTGAGATCTACCAGTCTTCTTCTGGGATCACCATCACACAGTCCAAGTATGCTCTAGATTTGCTCTCGAGGTTTCATATGGCTGACTGTAAGCCTGCTCCGACTCCCTTTCTTTCTGGAGTCAAACTTGAGGCTAAGTGTTCTTCTCCACTTGTTGATGGCACTTTGTACCGACAGCTTGTTGGGAGTCTCATTTATCTGACTCATACGAGACCTGACATTTCATATGCTGTAGGCATGGTCTCTCGATTCATGCAGGAGCCTCATGAGCTGCACTGGAAAGCAGCCAAGCGGATCCTTCACTACATTCAGGGTTCTCACAGTTTTGGGATTCACTACGCAGCGGGTATTGAACTTGACTTGGTGGGCTACACAGATTCAGATTGGGCGGGCGATTCTCAGGATCGCAAGTCTACTTCAGGTTACAGCTTCTCACTTGGTTCAGGTCCTGTTTGTTGGTCGAGTAAGAAGCAATCTGCTATTGCTCTATCTTCTACTGAGGCCGAGTATCGGGGGGGCTGGAATGCCTCTACTGAGGCCATTTGGCTTCAGAATCTTCTCACTGAGTTTGGTATCCAGATCAGACGGCCATCAGTCATATTTTGTGACAACCAGAGTGCTATTCAGATCTCACGGAATCCGGTCCATCATCAGCGGACCAAACACATAGAGGTCCACATGCACTACATCCGGGAGCTCATCCATGGCCACGTCATCGACCTTCGCTACTGTCCGACTTCCGAGCAGGTTGCTGATATCTTCACCAAACCCTTCACTGAGAGCAAGTTCCTTCATTTGCGAGCTTTGCTGGGGGTGCGGGATGCTTCATCTTCTGGGGGGGCTTCTTCCTCTCACTCGGAGTCCTGACTCTCTCTACTTTTGGGGGGGTCTCTTTTCTCTCTATTTGGGGGGGAATTTTATGTACATGGGTACCTCATCAGGCTTCATTTGCCGGGACCCATTTCTACATCCACCTAAGCTTCGCTTATGGGGGGGTGTTAGTGTAGGTTTTTATTTCCTAGATGGATTATTTATTTTTCCTATATTCCTAGGTTTTTCCTACACTTCTATTAATCTCGCTTAGGTTAATAAAGCATGTCTTATTAGGTGAGTAGTTGCGAGGTGTCACCTTCCTACATGTGAGCATCCATTAGCTATCTTGGGAAGATACTTTGCTATCTTTAGTCCGATAGATGGTTGCTCCTCATTGGTCGGTGTTGCCACCTCCTCTCTCTTCCTAGTCTATATAAGCATGCTACCTGGCTTGTATTTCGTATCTTTTGCTTTTGCATCCTCTTAATGCTATTTTGCTTCTAGCATTTGCATTACTCTCTTGGAGACTAACTCTGTGTTGCTATTTTGATTTCGTATCATTTGTATTCATAGTTTTAATATCTATTCTTTGCACTAGTTTTCTGGGTTATTAATCTTTTCAGATTCTAACAGCCATTGCCTTGGGGGTATTAGGGGGTTGAAAAGTGGTGCTAGATATGGAATTTCTCACATAGTTCCCTGACATCTTGATTTTTGAAAGGGCGCCCATTATCTGTGATAATGGACAAAGGGACACCATAACGACAAATAATATAGTTCAGGATAAAGGAGACAATCTGCTTGCCTGTGATATTGGCTAAAGGCACGGCTTCAATCCACTTCGTGAAGTACTCAGTGGCAGTGATTATGAATTTATGGCCGCTTGATGAAGGAGGATGGATCTTGCCCACTAAGTCGAGTCCCCACTAACAGAAAGGCAAAGGAGGCGTTAACGGTTGTAGCTCTTGTGCTGGTGCATGTATCAAGTTCCCACGGATTTGGCACTTCTTGCACCTTTTTACAAAATAATAAGAATCTTGTTCCATGGTTGGCCAGTAGTATCCCATGCATATGATTTTCTTGGCTAGGGTAGGGCCACTAGAGTGGGTCCCACATATACCGTAGTGCACTTTGCTTAGGACAGTTTGATATTCCTCACTATTGAGACATCTAAGGAGAGTACCATCAAGACCTCTGCGATATAGTGTATTGGTGACAATGACATACTGGGATGCCTAACGGATAAAGGTTCATTTTTTATTGCTGGAGAGATCAGGTGGGAGGGTATTCTCTTTAAGATAGGAAAATATTTTTCCATAGAGGGGGGAATTAGTTCCAACAATGTGGCAGATGATATGGGATTCAGGGGTGTCATATGCAGGACAGGACACTGGCTCGACTAAGAACTCGTAATGTGATTGATTATTTGGAATATCGAGGAGAGATGCGATTGTTGCCATGGCGTCAGCAGCTTTGTTCTCAATCCTTGGTATCTATTCAAAAGAGATCTTGATGAAGTATTCTTTGAAGTCATCTACCATCCGTTTGTAAGGAATTAATTTCTCATCTTTCATCTAGTAGTTGTCATTTACTTGATTTATGACTAGCTGTGAGTCGCCATACACCTGAAGTTCTTTGATATTCCATTCAACTACTAGATTGATACCAATGACTAGAGCTTCATATTCTGCCATGTTGTTAGTGCAAGGAAACATTAATCTGTATGATTTAGGAATTGTGTCACCACTAGGTGTGATCAATAAGATACCTACCCCCGATCCATGTTGAGTGTATGATCCATCGAAGTACATCTTCCAGGTTGCTGTGGTTATGTGGAATATAGATTCATTTGGAAATTTAAAGCTTAAAGGGCTATCATCTGTTAGATGTGCATCTGCCAGTTGATCTGTAAGTACTTGGCCTTTTATTTCTTTCCTGTCTACATATTCGATATCAAACTCACTGAGAAGCATGACCCATTTGGACAATCTACCTGTTTGTTGAGTAAGTACTTGAGTGGATCAATTTTTGCTACCAGTTTGACTGAATGTGACAACATGTAATGTCTCCACTTTTGTGAGGCAAAGACCATAGCTAGACATGCTCTTTCGATTGGTGTGTATTGTAGTTCATAGCCAACAAGTGTTTGACTGATATAGTATATTGCTTGTTCTTTCCCGTCATAGTTTTTTTGTGCAAGGAGAGCTCCTAGAGCTGTTGGTGTTGCTAAGATATATAGTAGCAAAGGTTTTCCCTGAATCGGTGGCATCAATACAGGTGGTTTCATGAGATATTCTTTTAACTGCTGAAATCCCTGTTCACATGAATCATTCCATTTGAAAGGGACATTCTTATGTAGAAGGTGAGAAAATGGGTGGCACTTGTCTGCCAATTGAGAGATGAACCTTCTGATAGATTGTAGTTTACCCTGTAGGGACCTTAGCTAAGTGATATTTTTTGGAGGTGGCATTTCCATGATGGCCTTCACTTTAGCTGGGTCGACTTCGATTCCATTTGTAGACACTATGTATCCCAATAGCTTACCTGAGGTAACTCCAAATACACACTTCTTTGGATTGAGGTGCACATTAAACTGTTCTAGTCTATTGAAGATTTTGTCCAGTATTGCTACGTGTCCTTCTCTTGTGAGTGATTTTTCTAGAATGTCATCGACATAACCTTCCATTATAGTGTGCATCATGTCGTGGAAGATTGTGGTCATAGCTCTCTGATATGTTGCACCAGCATTTTTCAAACCAAATGGCATGACACACCAACAGTAGGTGCCCCAAGGACATGTGAATGCAGTCTTGTGTTGCTCTTCAGGTGCGATCTTTATTTGGTTATATCTGGAAAAACCATCCATTAGTGACAGAATAGTGTGCCCTACCATGAGATCCACAATCATGTCAATGTTTGGCAGGGGGAAATCATCTTTCAGACAAGCTTTGTTTAGGTCCTTGAAGTCATTACATATTCGAACTCTTCCATCTAGTTTGGCAACTAGCACTATGTTCGAAACCCACTCAGGATAGTCTATTGGTCTGATGAATCTGACATCTAATAGTTTCTTTAGTTGTTCTTTCACTGTGAGGGCCACATGCAGGTGCATGTTTCTAAGTTTTTGCTTTATTGGTTTAGCTCCTGGAGCTAAAGATAAGTGATGCATAATGAGATTCAGATCTAGCCCTGGCATGTCTGCATATGTCCAAGCAAAGTTGATTTGTTTTCTCTTGAAGAAGTTAGTAAATTTGGTTTTTCTTGTTTTGTTAAAGCCTTTGCCATGTGGACCATTTTGGGATTATCACTTGTGCTGACGTTGATCGGCTCTATTAGTTCTATCAAGATTGACGATCTCTCCTGATGTGTAAGATTGATTAGAGGGTCAATCCTTACATCCTTCGGTGCCTCAGAGAGGTTTTCACCATTGGATATGTCTATATTTTTACTTTTTTCATGATCTAACACTACCGCAGAGCGGTTTTCACCATTAGATCATTCTTTCGTTTTGACATTTTTGAGACTGAAAGGCTTGGTACTCTCACCAAAATAGGCCTTCTTGTTGAGTTCTATAGCGTAACCAACTCTGTGGTCCCCTGCAGGTATATGATTTCTAAGCTTAAGATAGTCTATGATGGCTTCATCATTCTCAAAGGTATCGAGATCAGGGGTAGTGCCTTGTAGGTCCCAATCTATGAGTTCGGGGTGCACCAAAGGTAAGGGGTCATTGGGTTGGTCTGGTTCGATGGTGTTGATGGTTAGGATAGAGTTGTTAAAAGCACAGATAAAATCTGTGATGGTACTCTCTATTAGTGGATCCGTCAAGGGGGGTATCATTCTTTCCTCACAACTTTCACTATCATTATTATGCAGAACGGACTCTAGTGGTCTAGCCCTTGGACCTTGTCTCTCGTTATCATGGGTTGGGTCATACTCGTGGACCACATCAATATCTTTTTCATCACAAGATAGCTCTGAGAGACTATCCCACTCATATTCATTGGAATCAGTCTCGCTGCCCATTTGTATTTGCTAAATTTGCTCAATCAGATTACTAGTAGATGCTTCTTTTTGTTTGTCCTTATTCTTATTTGCTTTGCTGGTTCATGATGCTCCAGTATAACGTATCCCTATAGTGTCTTGGGTCATTAAGGTATGAGGTTGGATGGGTTCAGTGATACCATCCTTTCTTGAGCCTAGTGGACCATGTCCTCCATACCCCATTCTTTGTAGCATTTGGAAACCTTGACCATATTTTGCAGTTTGTATAGTGGGATGGTCATGTTGTGTCGATGAACTGCCTTCATCCTTGTATAACCGTTGCAAGATATCTTTTTCGTCACTCTCATCTTCAAGGCTTCCCCATTTGACAAATGGACCTTTGGTATCTTTGTCTGCTTTAGGTTGTCTCAGAGTAGGTCTTCCATATGATCTTGGAGATAGGGAGAGTTGTGCCAAGTAGAGGGATTGGGAAATTGTGTATTCACCCAAGCCCTTATCTTTGAGTTTTAGGTCAGGTTAGGACGGCTTTGAAGAGGAAGCAAGTGTAGTTGGGTCAACATGAGATGAAGATGAAGCAGAGGCACAGTTGTTAGGGATCACAAATTCAAGTTTTGATTGAATAGAGTTGCATACTGAAACAGATTGGGGTCGCCTTGTATAGTGATCTCTTGACCTTCATAGGGGAATTTTATGCATTGATGGTATGTTGATTGCACTGCTTTCATAGCATGTATCCATGGTCTCCAAAGAAGAATGTTATATGCTAGCTCCATATCAAGGACTTGGAAAGCCACATATTTTACTACAGGTCCTACTCTGATTGGTAAAGTAACGATTCCCTTAGAAGTTCTCTCCTCCTCATCGTAGGCTTTGATAGTGATTTTCATTTTTGGATCTATAGCCTTCTCTAAAAACCCCAATGTAAGGATTAGCTTCAAGGTGCAAATATTCAAACCAACTCCTCCATCAATTAAGACCCTCTTTATCTTGTGTTTGTGTATGAAGGCTTCAATATGAAGAGAGGCATTATGAGGTTGTGTGATGGACATATCATCCTTTTCAGTGAATGATAGGGAATGAGGTGAGGTTATGTGACCTACCATGGTTTGAAACTATTCTTCAGCAAGGTTCGTGGGAATGGAGGCTTCCACTAAGGCTTTGTCAAGTATGGCCCTATGAGACGAGGATAGACGCAGAAGTTCCAGGATGGAGATATGTGCAGGTGTCTTGTGTAGCTGATCCAGGATATTGAACTAGTTGGGTGGAGGGGCGGATGCTCCTCTAAGAGTGGCTCTATTGCTGCAAGTGGTAACATTGAAATCTGGATCTTTGTTTATAGTGATCACATTGATGTGTGAATCTCTTTCTAAGATATGGTTAACAATGTAGTCAAAGCTGATGTTTGCATAATTTGCATTGTTAGAGCCACTATTGTTTTTTGTTGGAAGGTCCTCCCTGCTCATAGTTGGGAAGAGGATCCTTGCATGCTTGATGATCATTATTAGAGGTATGTCCGTCAATGGATATTTTGTTTTGCTCAATCAAATCTTGGATAGTGTGCTTGACCGCAATGCAATAATTGGTTTTGTGCCCCCTGTTTCGGTGGTGCTCACAAAAGTCATCGTCATTCCACCAATGGGGTTTGATTTTTAGTTCATATTCTTGTGCCGAGGAAAGTGTTATGATCTTGTTTGTGATTAACTTCCGTAGGGTAGTTTCCAATGATTCTCCCAAAGGTGTAAATTTTCTCCTAGGTTGAAAATTTGTAAACCATGATTCTGTGTTTCTTGGTTTGTTTTGTGGGGGGTTGTTTTGAGGAGTTGATAAGTTGAAGATTGGTGGTTTAGGTGCTGCATTCTTGGCATCTACCACCCTATCATTCACAATGTTTTTATTCTTTGTCCAGAATCTTGGTTTATCTGTGTTGGTGTTGGTACTAGGAGTGTCCTTATAGAGCTTTATTTGACCCTTGGTGATTAAAGCTTTTTCGATGATGAGACCCACCTCAATGACCTTGCTAAAGGAAGTAGGATATTGGATTTGTATCTAATAGCTTAGGTCAGTTTGCAAGTTATGGACAAACATTTCCAGCATTTTTTTTTCAGACATTTGGTGTGGACACTTGCTCGCCAGTTGTCTCCATCTTTGTAGGAAGGTGGCGAAAGATTCTCCACCTTTTTGCTTGGTGTTACAAAGATCTAATATTGAGGTGACGTGCTCAATATTGTAAGAGAAGTGGGTGACAAATTTGTCTACAAGTTCGTTGAATGTTTTAATGCCGGGTGGTAGTCTAGAAAACCACTCCATGGCTTGTCCTCCCAAGCTTCGAGGAAATAGTTGCATAAGGTAAGTGTCATTATGTGCGACCTCAAGACAAGCAGTGTTGAATTCCCTAATGTGGTCCCTTGGATCACCCTTTCCTCGATATTTATCAAATTTTGGCACCTCAAATTTAGAGGGGAAAGGTATCATGATCAAGGTCCTATCAAAAGGATATGGTGAAATATCCTCTAGGGTGTAATGTTTAGTTGATGCTCTTGTTTTCATGTCTATGAATTGTTGTTATAAATCTTGGATTTGTTGGTTCAGTAGACTTAGGGCATCCATGGAATCAATGGTTGCTTTGCTTTTATCTGTGGGTACTTCCTCATGTCTACTTCCTTTAGGGTTTCTTTCTTCTTCAGTTTCTTTTAGAGCCTCTACGTCAAAATCTTTAGGGTGCTTGACTCCTAGATTTTCTAGGTGTAAGAAGAATTTGGTAGGGTCTTGGGAAAGTACCTTTTCCAATAGGCGTTGAAATGTTGGGTCATGCTGCGTTTGAAGGATCTCTTCCATAGAAATTTCTTCATCACTTTCATGACCATTTGGAACAATTTTCTCAGCCATTTCAATTTGGTTTTGTTTTTGAGACTATGTTAAGACCATGCAAGGTGACTAGAGATGGGATGGAGTGAGAAAGTCTTGAACAAGGTGTTAGAAGGTGACAAGGTTTTAGCAAGGTTCTTCTTAGATCAATTGGTGTCAAACAAGTGGGTGAACAAAATGATAGTCGAAGCAAGGATGATAGAAATCTATTTACTTGATGTGGACTAGTCTTGCTCAATCCCCTAGTGGAGTTCCTACAGAAAAGGATAAGTGATCCTTGATATTGGAGACACACTAGGTTTGTTTGAGGTTTGATGCGATGTAGAAGAGCTTGGTTCTAACCTTGTTGGATTTTGGAATAATTTTGTGAGAGTTTGGATGATATGGTGTAAAAAAAGTAGCTATGGTGTGGAAAAAGAGGGAAACAGTTGTCTTGTAAGATTTTAATTAGATTTTTGATCAACTAAGACAAGTTTGAAATGGTTTTTGAAAAGTTGAAAATTTTACTTTGGGAAGGTACGGATTTAATCTCTAGATTGGATGCGTCATAGTAAATGCGTTGCAACAGAGTTCAAATGCGTCACAAGTCATATCAAATGCACAATACTGGTGATTTTTCAAAAGCGCTATGATAGAGTTTAAATGCACTGAAAGTTGGATCAAATGCGCCACAGGTTGTGGCAAATGCACAACTCTGGTTTTGTCTTGGTTTTTTGCAGAATTTTGGAATGTTTTTCAAGATTTTCCTATTTTGGGGTTTGAAAACTTTGTTTTTGAGAATTCTGATGTTCAATTATGGAAAAAACATAGCAAACACATAGAAGTTTTCATGATTTTATCTTTTGTTATTTTTTTGTATTTTTGGACTATTTTGACTCAAGAACAAGTACACCCTAGGCTAGATAGGATAGTATTTGTTGAATCCTCTAGCTATGCATATTCAAAGCGTGTAGCTTCAGGATTTGGTAGGACCGGCTCCCATCCACAACATTCACTTCTCATGCATACCAGATCCAGGTTTCCTTAGGCTCGTACCCCCACCAAACCATAGGATTATCCCTGCTACCTCTACTAAGAATCACATGAATCGAGGCTGCTTCAAGAGCTCCACCCTTTATATCAAGAAATAAGGCTTTTTGGTATACTACACAAATGGTTCATAGTCAAGGCAACTGTTCGAGTGGTTACATGTGCGGCGGCACTACTCTCCATTATGGAGTCTCCCAGCCTCAAAGGGTTACACCTTAGAGGGTTTTGGGGGAGGTTGGCCGTTGGTGTAACACAGCAACACTCATTGTAGGAGGCTTTTGCCTCAAGCACAGTTTATTTTAAGTGGATTGGTAGGGCTTGGCTTTAGCCTATTTCCACTCAGGGTCATTCCCACTTGGACAGGCGTGCATCCAAGGGCAGGCCCCTTTAAAAGTCAAACAAATGGAATAACAAGTCTGGCATTCTGGTCACCTAGTTAAGGGGAGAGCATAAGCCTATTGTCATTCAACAATCATAGAAGACACTGATTTATCCAATCCTAGTTAAAAAGAAAACAACTAAATGGGCTATCTATTTGTGCACTCACGCGTTTGTTAACTTTGAAGTGTTTAAGATATAGCAATGTTCATTCCCATTTGTAAGATAGCAATGATCTAACTAAGAAAGATAGCAATATGCAGATATAGCAATGGTTCAATTACTCTCTTCCTAGTTAAGGACTATGTGAAAGTTGCATGCATGAATTTTTTTTTGTTACTTTTTCCCTTAATTAATCTAAATGAACTAGTTAATGAAGCTAAATGATCTAATCTAGCCACTAATTCTACAAGACAAATGTTAGCCTAAACAGAAAAATCAAATGAAATCCTAAAGCTACAGTGCAAAATAGAAGCACTGCTACACAGTCTGAATGCGTAGAAATAGAGATTGCATGCGGCATTGTACAGATGCACTAAGATAGGTGTCAAAAGTGCAGGAATATGATATAAATGCACCGTGAAACAGAGTGTAAGTGTCGTCTAGTGAGGTGTATGCGTCAGGATGATGTAGGCACCAGAACATGATTCATATGCGCCGTCTTAGATGATTAATGCGTCGGATGATGGCAGGTGCCAGAATAGAAGACGAAAATGCCGGTTTAGAGAGTGTTTGTGCCAAACTTCTGCATGCGTAGAAACATAGAGTAGAAGCACCATGGGATTACTCAGATGCACCGAATTAAAATGTCAGAAGCCTGTGCGACACCTGTATGGAACCTGTCTACAAGAAAACTCAGATTTTGATTAGATAAAGGGGCAAGGGCCCCACGGTGGGTGCCAAAAATGTAAGGGTAAAAATGGGAAAATCAATTTAAGAATATAAATCCAAACATCAATGAAATATGAAGGAAAAAAGGATTTAATAATAACAAAGCGATACTTACAACCTTCTACCTTTCGTCTTCCATTGTTCGCCTATCTTCTCTTGATCTTGATAATAATGAAGCCCTCAGAAGCGTATGCTCCCTTGCTTGTTGAAGATGACAAGAATATAATGGCTATGATATTTGATGGGTTGAAGATGAGCTTCAACACAATATTGATGTGGATGATAATGATATGAAGTGATGGTAATAGTGGTGCCAAAGGCGCGCTAGTGTTTCTGCAGCATAAGTTTACAAAAACGATGGATTATGAAATGAAGAAGAAGAGGGTTGTATTTATAGAGTTGGGTGAAGAAAGATCAACGGAGGAGAATGTTCGTACGAACATGCGTGAATAGAAGAAAGACATGTGCCATTCAAAAAGAAGCTTTGTTGAGTTAAATGCTTTCTTGATGAGGATGAGTTTTCATTTTCTTAAATTAGAATTTATTTTTCTAATTTAAGAGCAAAGTTGCTTTAAAGTTCCTTTAACTCATCTTTTGCTTTTTTCTGACAAGAACATATTTTTAGAAGATGTGAAGATTTTTAGAAGATAAGAAAGCATAATTAAATATATAGATTTATTTAATTATTTGTAGATAATTGAGAGGAATAAATAAAATAAATAAAATATTTAAATATATTTTATTGTTGTGGAGATTTAAGGTTTAATTTAAATAAAATTGCATTTTATTTAAATTTGGAAGAATAAAAGATTTTAATTAAATAATTAAAATTATTTAATTATTTAGAAGAATGAAGTTGGTGTAGATAAATTTAATTAATTAAATAAATGTAATTTATTTAATTAAATGAGAGGAAGTGAATCAAATAAATAAATTTATTTATTTATTTATTGATAGAGGACTGTGGAGATGAAATAAATATTTAAAATATTTATTTAAGTAGAGTCATGTCATTTTTAGGTCTATAAAGCTACAATTAATAAAGATTGTAGATAGTGTCATAAAGTAGAATTTTGTTTCAACCTAACTGTAACCTTGGCCAAAGTGCTACCCAGAAATACTTTATTGCATGCAAGTACTCAATCAGGTTTTTAATTTTTTTGTGTGTCTGTCTAAGATCCTCGATGCTCTTTACCTTCAATACAAAGTTTTGTTATGTCTTTTTGTGTTGTCTTTGGGTGGGGAGCTTTAGAGATGTACACTACCCATCTTTATATTTTCTAAAAAAAAGGGACGATAAAGGACAGATTTTGGGGTTTTGTCCATCTTTCTTAGAGAGCTCTGACTCTATATGAGATGGTATGTAAAGAGAAGAAAACAATAACTTAGTGTGGAAGATAGTGTTTTTAGTTAGTAGTTTTGGATTTTTAATGGAATCTTGCTATTATAAATTCAAGGACGCTCCAGCTTTATAACTATTCAGTCATTTTTGTCTAAGTGGCCTAAATGTTTTTAATTTTTTCATTTAGAACTATTCATCACAGCTACAGGCTGAGAGACTTATTTTGGTGATATGGAGGTAGAGTGAAGTTCAGAGGTGCTCTGCATCACTATCCTACTGAATCAATAATTGCTTTTATTCACAGGAAAGCTATTGGAAGATGAACGAACATGAAAACTTAAGTCTGAATATGTTCAATTTGAACTTGATGTTTTGTTTAAGGGATGAATAGAAGAGAACTATTTTATTTCTCATTAGGTAAATATGTATGTGTCAACATGTGAGAATCGTTTATCATTGCAATAACAGAAGTGTTAGGGAGGCAACCTATGGGGAAGGAATTCTTAGTTTTTTTACAACTATAGTGTGAATTTAATTTCCTTTCCAAATAGAAGTGGGGAAACAAAAAAATTCTTTAACAGTTAACTTCTTGTTGCTAATCCATACAGGGATGTACAAAATCTAGATCGATGGTGTTGAATTTTAATGGTAAAAAGAATGTTATGAAGGATGGAATTATTTGATGAAATGTGTCAAAAGGGTAAGCCAGAGGGAGGATACCAATTGTTTGACAGAATGCATATATATACCTCAAAATTATACATAGAATGCCTACAAGCTGTTTGATTAACTCCTCAATGAAAATTCACTAGTAGAGGGCAAATGAACTATTTGACAAAATGCTTTGAAGAAATTAGACTTATCAAATGCAATGACTGTAGGTTAAATGAAGTGCCATGCTTGCAGGATATACCCAAATTGGGTTTTCTAAAAAAGGCTTGGGGACATTTAAGCAAATACAATTGGTAGATCTAATACTAAACTTCACAACCTTTACCAGCATCCTCCTAGTTCCTGCCAAAATGGGAGCATGGAGCACTTCTGGAGGAGGAAATTTTAGGGATAGGCAACTCCAAGCAGAGGAGAACAAAAAAAATAAAGGAAAGAAGTCCCCGAAACTACCTGATGTGACAAATGAACCACTAAAGATACATTATCTATTCATTATCCTAGAAATATCAGAAATCATAGGTTTGGGAAGAAACATTTCTCAAGTCCAAGTGCCTTAAATGCTCTCCCTCATTTTTAATGGCCGCTCACCCTATCTGCTACATAATCTGTTTGACTATTTCATAAGGCAAAAACTATGTCATTCAAACAAAATCCCAATTAAAACAAAACCAAAAGAAACCTAATAAAGATAATAGATATCAAGCAAGGTAAACCCTAACATACCAATCAGTGTCTCTAGAAAGAGAATTATAAAACTCCAGGGAAATCCTAACTCCTTAAAAAAGTTATGCAACATAAGACTTTTAATAGTAAAGAACCCTACATTTCATATTGGTAGGAAATGAATGGTAAACACAATTTATTGAATCTCCAAAAGTGTTTAGATAGTCAAAGTGTCAGCAAGCTTGACCCAACCCTCCCAAAATTTCCCAGGTTAAAGCACTACATCTTACACAAAATTAAAACACTTCTGTTTCAATTCAGATATAGTGACCACATTTTCAAGCAACAGGTCGATTTGCATTGATTTTGTTTTTTTTTCTTTCACTAGTAGATATAATAATAAAGAGGAAACAATAACAGATATAACAATAACGATGATGATGATTTGTACCTGACTTTAGCCCATAGGTTTTTTTCTTCATCTGTATGAAATGTCTAAAAATGTTCAAAACCTCTGTTAAATCTGGAGGGGATTTTGTCAAAAGAAAAGATTGAATTTGGATCTGAAGTGACTAACCTACTGAGGATTTTAGATATACTTTTCTTACTGAACGGTGCCAAATTTGTGAGAAGGGCCCAAATTAAGAGTTAGAGAACTGGGCTTTTGGCACTTGCATCGGACCATATATCATGCTACCATGGTTGTATTATTTTCTAAGGTCCATCATTACCCTACCGAAATGATGTTGGGGGAGATGAAGGGTGTGAGAATGGTGTAAATGGGTCTCCAATAGGAAAGACAGTGTAGATGTGACCTACAATTGTCTATTTTTTAATATACTGCCCTTTATTGATGCAACCACTATGTTTCATTCACAACTATTCACGCTATTATGCCACCACCGTGTTTCATTCACAGCTGTTAATGCATCTCAATAGCAGTCTGTAAAATTGAAGCCATAGCATATAAAAACCCTAAATGTGCCAGCCCAATGGAATAGCGGCGGTATTAATTTAGAGTTTGAAATGCACGCTTGGTTCAAAATTCACGCTTTCTCTTGCATCGTAAAAATCCCAGGGCTATTCTGACATCCTACAACCTAAACCTAGATGAATCAAAGTTAATGAAATCTACATTGAGTTAACTTTCTAGCATGTTTCTACTCTAAATTTTGCACAGCAAATTAACACCATGAAAAGCTGCTCCCTGATTCATGCATTGTGGTGAGTTTAATCAATTGTTAAAGGATTGCCCTCCGCTATAGTTCCAAGGTAGGAACTAATAACACAATGTTTGTGGAAATGTGCAATATCAAGATAAAATTAGCATTTAACACTTGATTTTTACTTATCCTTAAAAACATTTAGTTTGAATCTAAATTATCCACAAAACTAATTAATGATTATAAAAAGGATATCAAAAGAGAAGGGTTAAAGAAGAAAAATCAACCTTAAGTCCTCTCAAATACTTCTCTTCATTCAGAAAATAGACTGATTTAGTTTTAAATTGTCGCCAATTAGATTGTTATTCTCAAAGCCTTAAATTGACATGGTGCAATCTTCGAAGAGATTTTTTAACTATTGCTAAAATACAACCAACATTGCCACCATATTCTATGCAAAGGACACAAATGGTTAATCTTCTAAACATTTCTTTTCGTTAGATATTATAATTTGTTTACCATTTCGTGAATCATGGATCCTTATATCTTAACTATGAATAAAAATAATACCAACTCTTTATGTTTAGAAGAAAAGAAAAAAGAATGAAAAATAAGAGAAAAACTTTGTTTATAGCTTTAAAAAGTCCTATTACAGCTCAATCGATGTCAACTCTTTATTTATTTCTAATCTACTATTGGTTGAGTCTCTCTCTCTCTTCTATCTACTCTATTGTCTACTATCTAACTAATTTATACTTGAGATTTTATAGTACTCCTGAAAGAATCAAATTTCTTACAGTCGCATTAATGCTTTAACTAGTTAAAATTGATTCTTGTCGAATACCCGGTCACAAATCGTTACGCTGCTCAAGCATGAATTATTTAAATTAATATTTGGTTCTTATATTCTTTGACTACTTGAATCGTGTGCTTCTCCCTTTAGTTCTCTCAGCCAGGTTTGAGTCTACTTTGATGTTTGTTGCATTGATTTAAGCCATAAGTGAGAGTATTATAAGTAAAGCAGTAATATTTTGCTTAGCTGAGCTTCCTTTTAAAATGGGTTTTTATTCAAGCACCTTATACCATGGCTTAGAACATTAAATCAAGCATTTTGGAGAAAATGTTGCATAGAAAACTAGTGTACGACAATATGGTAGTGAATATATATGTCATCCTTTCTATTTTTCTTATACCAGACATCTAGTTACTTTCCATGCCCCCTTTATTGCTTGAAGAAAGCTGCACTTCTCTTTCATTCATCTTTTCCATGGTTCATATTATCTTTGATTGCTTCCTCTGTAACAAATTTTCCCTTTAGGGCTCTGAGTGTTTTAAATAGCACATCATTTGTAGTTGTGAGAAGATGGAACATCGATGCCATCAATTCCAATGAAGTAACACTTGTCATGCCTATGTCATTTATACACCATACAATTTGAAAACTGAATTACCCTATCCCAGGCATGTCTATGAGCTGATTGAAATCTGCACTAATTACTGCAGTGTCAGAGCAACATTCTCGAGATGATCACTTCTAATTTATATACCTCCTTCATGGATTCAACAACAAATGCCTTCTCTGATGGCATTTTAGTTCCTAAAATAAAAAATTTAGTACTTCAACATCCTTTGGACGCCAACCTTGTTGCACGTTTCTTTCCAATTACCCTTTAGATTTCCTCACTAAGAACAAGACAAAGAGCTGACCAATATTTGATGTCATTATCATTCAAATAGCAGCAATGGGCATAAAGATATCCTTTCACAATGAACTGTCCTAGAGAACATTGATCTAAGCTTTCCATCATTTTATGATAAATGTGAAGGAGAAAATGTATATCATCTACAACTGCCCTCTTCACCATTTCTAGTAAAGTTTTGGTTGCACAAAATTATGGATCATTTCTAAATAGAATCTGTAGTTTCTCCCTTTAACATATGACCTGCCACAATAGTGTGGGATGGAAATACAATGTCTCACTATTTCATGTTCCCTTTTTTAACATTATTTAAGTTGGGCCCATAATTTCTACTTAATAATATTATTATAATTAAAACAAAAATCTTTCTAAATAATTGATTAGAAATTAGGATCCAAAGGTCTGAATTAAAAGGATATATTAATAAGGCTTAAATCTTTATTTCAGTCATCAGACTAGTTATCTACATGTTTTCAGGTTGTTTTCAATCACAGAAACCCTTAATTGATTAGTGAGCTGAGAGGACAAAAACCCTCTCAGTTTTCTTTTAGAGGTGAGGACGAAATGTTTCACTTCTTCCTTTGGAAATTCCATGTCAAGGATTGCAAGGTGAACTAAAATTAGAGAAAAATGTTCATGATTTTAGGATCATGGTGATTTAGGATTGAATTCCATCAGTTATTCCCAATCTAGTATATTTTGTTGAGTCATTGATATATTGGTGCCAATACTTTCAACAAACCCCTTTGCATCAGACCAAAAGCAATAGTTCCCAATGCATTATCCAAGTGGGATGACTATATAAAGAAAGATTCTTGAATATTATTGTTGGCATCAAGCTCTGTGATGGGATAATAGAAGGTGCCTGCTAAGATATAGGCTTGTTGGACATTTAAATACACACTCACCAACACTTGGCAAAGAGTGAAGCAGCTATCTTGAAGGAGCCAAATTTTAGAATATATCACAATGAAGGAAACTTCTATTTAGTGACTACATTTAGAGGGAACTTGGTTGTTGCTCACTAGCTAACATTTGAGTTATTGACATCTAGTTATAGTGGAACTGTGGACTCCTTGAGAAAACAATCTTCATTTACAAAACAAATCAGATTGCTACCCTTGTGTGGGACAAGTTCTATCCTAGGAAGAAATGACTAGAATAGTTGTATGATATGAAAATTCTTTTAAGGGTCATAGCCCTTGTCTTGTATTCTGGGTTTGGAGTTTTACATTGATATATTGGTCATTTTGTAATAGTAGTAGATAGTATTTGCATTCTATTTTTTTCTTATAATTGTTTAGAACAATCTAATTGACAGTACATATTTTAAATAATTGGTATTAACTGAGTATTCTTATGTATCTGGCATCAGTTCACCAATGACTAACTTCATAGTTTAGTTAAGGATAATTGTGAACTTATTATTGTATGAAGAAAATATATTATACACATTATCTAGTTGTAATCTCCTACTATTCAATATAATCCCTAATTGTCATTGTATGCACTTGAAGAATAATAATTTTGCAAGTGGTTGTAGCTGTTTGGTGTGTAATTTTTTTAGTTTGAAAATTATCCAAAAGAGTGTAAATTTCTCTAGGACATTATAGTAGTATCAAAGCAAGAGATCTTGCCAACCTATTTGGGGAAGACAATTTTTGAAGTAGATATAAACTCATGCAAGGCAGTGACAAAGAAATCAAATATTAAAAAAGAGAAAAGAAAGAAGGAACCATCATTGACTAAGATGAAGAGGAAAATTATCAAGATGTCATTAGCCATGGAAACAAGAAGTTAGCTAGAGTGTTCCAAGCCTCCATGAGAGAGTCCATGGTAGAAATAGCTCAGATCTTGAAGGAAATGAATCATCATTGTAATGCCTCTAGACCAAATCCAAATGTGGTAGAAGGGAGCAAGTTAACCAATGATATGGTTTCAATTAACCCTCTCATGAAGATATTCAAGGCCATTTTTTTGCAAAAGGAAGAAGAAGATCTATTTGAGGAGGAGTAATTACCACCTCACCCAAAAGATGAAATGGAAAGGTTTCATGTAGAATACAATTTTATAAATCTAGTAACTCACATGACATGTTTTTCATTGAATAATATGAGATGAAAACAAGTAATGGACATAGAAGAGGAAGGAGATATCATCAAGAAAATCCCCAAAAAGACATACAACATCAATTGGGTAAGATCACCATACCCACATATCTAGTGCATGGTTATAGAAGTTAGATGCATATTTTTTATTGAATCTTATTTATAAGGAGGAAGCAATTGAGTTTTCTACCTTACATCTAGAGGGTGTGGCCCATGAATAGTGGTATCATGACATGATTATACAAGGGCATACCTCCATCACTAGCTTAGAAGAATTTAGTCAGAGATTGATAGAGAATTTTGAAAAAAAAAAGATCCAAACATTCATTTCATAGAGCTAGCATAGTTGAGACAAGAAGGCATAATAGAGCAGCATGTGGTAGAATTTTAGAGGAGATTGGTGATGGTACTAGATTTAATGGAAAAGAGGCTCCTTATGCTATTTGTGGAGGGTACAACCCTTAACATGCACCATTAACAACTTAACAATAGATGTGATATGGATAATGACATCTAAAATGAAGGAAATACATAATATTTTCAAGATATATATAAATAAAAGTAGAAACAAAAAGAAAACTAAACACATAATAATTTGTCCTAGAGAGAACCCAACATAGGGTGAATAATACTAGCTTTGGTGAGAAAATACCATTTATTTCACTATGAAAGGGTTGATTACATATGTTGATGATTCCCACATGACATCAATAAAGCCACACATTAAATCTAACACTTCCATTACAATTGTAGCACACTCCTACCTTATTCAAACTCATAAATAGATTTGCAATAGGGTGGTATCACAATAATGTGTCCCATATTTAAACATTTGGCTAGAAAAATCAATATTTGACACATTATGTCAATTATGTCAATCAAACAAAAATCAATTTAAGGATGATCTAAGAAAATTATGGCATTTTCTATGTAGCTTCAATTTATTATTTTTCTATTTACAAAAAAAGTTTGTATCATATTTTCTTAGTTTTCAATAAAATTTTAATTATGTTTCTATGTTTTGTTGAAGAACATTTTACAATAACACATGCCTTGAACTAAAAGGAAAAATTTTCATGATTTCTTGAACATGAATTATTAACTCCAATATGTATCTTTTTTAAAGGTTGTCAACCACCTAGACATATATTAATAGTATTATAAACAAAATACATAGGAGAACTCTGTTATATGCTTTCAGGGTCCAAAAGATTATACATATCTAGCCTTAGATTAGCCTAACTTGTAAAGGCCTTGATGCTAAATTCTTAATAGAACAAGGAAACATTAACACATCCGACATTGTAGACAAGTACACCATACATTATATTTTTTCACATAGGAAAGAGACAAGAAAAAGCTTCACTGCACCCTAGGAGTGGCAGTCATTTGAGGGAGGAGAGAGATGACCTCATGTCATTGGTCATCTCTTATCTCCTCCTTGCCCCATCACCTACTTCCAACACCTCCCACTGGCTCCATGTAGCTTCTTGCAGTCATTGCTTGCACATTCAAACTTTCTAGCTCTTTTTCTTCTTCCATGGTGGATGAATCATTCATGCTGGTTATTGCCTTGGGGAGGTGTGGTTCCTGGTCAGGGGCATTCATACATAAAAACCAAATTGAGGTTAACACATCCTGAAATCTGGTTGTCATCTTCCTAAAGGAATTATGACTATGACCATTAAGGGCCCTGTCCAGTCCACTTATGCACCCACATCCCAATCCTTTTTGCATTGCTTTGTACACACATTTGGCCCCTGAGGAAGTTCTTAATGTGTTGATTGGGAAAAGGCCTCCCACCATTGCTTCTCCCTTAGTTAGATCATATCCTTGCAAAGCGTGTCTCCACTTGTCCAAGGTATATAGATAGTCAAAGACCAAATCCGTTGCAATGGCATGGACATGATGACCATCTTGGACTATGTCCATTATGTTTAAAAGCAAAGTTAACACTATGTCTAACCAATAAACTAATCTATCTTTCATTCCTTGGAGCCATTTCTTGCTGCAAACATTTCTAATAGCAAACTGCACCATAGTGCAGTTGGTGTCAAACACCTAAATTAGGTCTATTATTTTTACAAACCCTATAATCTCTGACTCCCATGGCATGGATGGAAAGAGTAGGTGTTTATTGACACTATCATTTTCCATCATCATACCTACAAAGGGAAAACACACCAAACAAATCTAGATATATAAAATGCACTGTAGGATCTGAAGGAGTTAGTTGATAATGGTTAGTCACTTTGGTGGCTATTGATTTATATGTAAGGTGGCTAAGAATCATTCCTTCTATCCCCAATACTGACATGTCATCTTTGGAGTGGCATCCCTCATTAAGGGTGTTCACAGGTTGTTATCAGTAGATATCAAATCTTTCCTGATTTGGCTTGTATGGTAATTTATGTCTTCCTTCTCCTTTGTCCTCTCTACATTTACTTGTTGTCCTTCAAAGTATGATGTCAAAGAGTAAGATCTACCATGATCTTACCATTAAAGTCGAAATGCTATTTGGGCTACCACCCTACCAATCTTCTCAAGTAACATTATGAAGGACTTTAAATATTTCATACAAACAGCTTTGAGGAGATTTGAAATCATGTGTTTGCCTGGGGATTGGAGTATACATTGTCCAATGTTTCATTTGACGCAAGCCCCTATTTAAATCTTCTAGTGCTTCATCATTAAATCTCAATGTCCTCACCAAACTTTATAGATTTAGGTATTTATTGCTTTCTATCATGAAGAGGGATGCTAAATGGCTACTAGCATTAGAAGCTCAAACCACTAATCCATACTTTCAAGACTTGGCACATTCTCCTGACCTGCTAAGTTGGAAATTCCTTTCACCATGAAAATAGGAACTATTTCCTTGTCTCCCAAACCAAAATCTTGAAACCATCGCTTCCACCATCCAAGCACTATCCCTTAGTCCAAATGAAGACATAAGTAGAAAGAAAAATGACTTGCTTGTAGCAAATACTTAGCCTTCTCCGTGCCTTTAAAAAAACTCAAAGCTGATCCCTTAGAGTTTCTAATTGTCTGCACTCAAAAAATCTTGTCTGTCATCTCTTATTCCATTCATCAGTTGAGAAGGCACCACTCCTTGTCAAGGGTTAAAGATTACTTCATCCTATGGTTGATTGATGGCTCCATTTGCCAGTGTGTCTTCCACTTTGTTCCCTTCTCTGTAGCAATGTGAAACTTGAAAATTTTCCATCATTTCCATGAGCTACCATGCTTGCCTAAGAATATAATCAACCCTCAAGTTCTCTAATTTTATAGATTTAATTGCCTTGATGATGCTTAAAGAGTCCCTCTCTATAGACATATAGTTGTGTAATTATGGTTGACAGCCAACTAAAGACCATGGAGGAGCACCAATGCTTCAACTTCATTGTTTGTTCCTTATGGAAATTTTAGATGACATGGCTACTAACAGTTTCACTATGTGATTTATGATGACAATGCCCATTCTTAAAAGTCCTGGGTTGCCCCAACATGCTCCATCAAAATTCAATTTGATGAAAGGTTGTGTGGAGAAGTCCATGTAACTAGACTCTTATCCACTTTTTGAGTAATTACCTGTGCATTTGTTCCATTGGAAATCAATTCCAAGTGAGACAAATTCTTAGTCACTAACTCATCCTAGCTCATCCACTTAGTATTTTGATTATTATAATTCCTACCTTTTGTCAAGACCACTTCAGATATAGCTTTGTCTAAATCCCTACCAACATTTTGAAATGACAAAGCCTTCTTCCTGAATATCCTAAAGTTCCTTTCTCTCCATATATGTCATATCACCATAGAAGGACTCACCTCACATATGCATGCAAAGATGGATTTTAAGTAGAGGTTTGACCAGCTTTTGAAAAGTAACAATGATTTTGGTAAAGGTGAAGTCTAGTTCATCTTTTTGAAGAGCCAATACTAGCACTCTATGCAATAGAAGATGGTCAAGACTCTCATCTTCTTCCCCACATAAGGCACATCTAAAGTTTGTCCCTATGGACCTTTTCTATAATCTATCCCCAACAAGAATTCTCCTATGTAATTCTATCCATGTGAATGCTCCAGCCTTAGGTATTGTTGCATCATTCCAACAAAGATGTGCTACCCAATCTGAAGTTTGTTGTGAGGATAAGCTTCTATACCCGTGTTTTACTATATAAGTACTTGAGTATCTGCTGCCCAAATTAATTCATATTCCTATCTTGTCAAAAAGACAATTCTTGATCTTAATATGTCTTGAAGTAAAGACTTTTGTTCCTAGGGAAAATCACAATCCTCTATACTCCATTTTTATTTGTAGGGGTGACGACCTAGCTCAGTAGTAGTCCTAGACCTTAGTTGTCCAATGCAACTTAAGATATGTCTTTGCTTCCTTTAGATCTTCTCTTGAAGATAATTTCAGCCATCCATTCCAAGCTTCATCCCAAAAGCTTTCTTTCACCCAATTGTGGATTATCAATGTTAGGTTTTGTAACAATACTTCCCTACTCCCTATGATAAAATTTCACATTGAAGAACCCCATGGAGGATTCTTTACTGTAATGATTCTCTCCCTCTTGTTGTTATCCAGGTATTTGAATTGCATCATCTTAGCCCATTTAAAATATGGTCTCTTGTACATGTTCCATGATAGCTATGCTTCTAAAGCTTGGTTTTGTAGCTTTTGATTTAGTATCCCAGCACCTCCTTGTTGTTTTGGTTTACAAACCTTTTCCCAAGATAATAAATGGATTTTATTTCTATCCATGGATCCTTGCTAAAGGAATTTCCTACAACTTTTCCCCATTTCTGAAGCTATACCTCTTGGAGTTAGTAGGGATGGCATCATATATGTTGGCATAGTTGATAGAACTACCTTGATCATAGTCAATCTTTCTACTAAGGTCAGCCATCTGTAAGATTTGGCTATGGAGATAGCCACCCAAGATCTAGAAGCCTAATGTAAAGCACAAATAAAAGAGAAGATCAATATGAATGAATTGTATTCCTATCAATGAATGCAAATACAAGATTGCACTCTCATTACAATATGCTATGACATACCTTGCTTATAAAGGAAAGGGTGAGAGCTAATATGTTGTAGTCATGTGACAAGTGTCTTAATCCTTTGACATGTGACAACTATAGGATAAAATAACTATATGACAACTATCAACAACTAGAGACAACTCTCAACATCTAGAAACAACTAGAATGCTTCCTAAGTCAACTTAACATGTGAATATGTGTGTGAATATTATTTAACTAATAAATAGTTAAATAATATGAATTATTAACACAACAAAGGATAAATAAATAATGAAACTAGATATGAAATACCCCCATTCACACTAACACCCCCCTTAAGTGTAACTTAGGGAGAAGTTGAGTAATGAAAGGATGCAATGATGGATGGGTCCCAGCTACTAGGCCATGTTAGGTACCCATGTACAAACAAATCTCAAGTGGAGTAAAGGAGAAAACCGCATGGGAAAAAACTCCTCCCCAAAAGTGAGAATGCAAGAAGTGTGGAAAGGTAGAGTCAACATGAATCATATGCTACCAATTCAAACTTATATACAATGAATAATCCCCCCATAAGAGAGAAAAAGAAGAGAGACTAGGTAGCCCCCCCTTAATGTAGAGTCTCCTGCACTGATGGTAGATTCCCGACAATGAATGCTAAAGATGATCTACGATCTCTGAACAATGTTCCTCCCCTAGGAAGAAACAACACCAAGATTGTATCTAGGAAGTCTCCCCATTCCCAAAAAGAATATGAAGGAAGAAAACTCAAAATGAATGAAGTCTTTGAACTCTCCTTAGGTGATGCCATGTTGATGCTGAAAGAAGCCACAAACCAATTAGGAGTCTCATGCCAAACTAAAGAATGTGACAATCCAAGATCTAGTGGAAACTAATGTAGAACATGATCCAAAGACAAAGAAGTCTTCTCTGAAGACAAAGGTACCTCGTCCAAATGTTACTCAATAATAGCCACAGTCATGTCAAACTGTGAGGAATGATCATGTCGGTAAAGAACAAGAGGGTTAAAAAGTTCCCCCTCCACATTTGAAGAAGATGAAGCAACTTCATCAAAGAGAAGATGAATGTCATCAATAGCGTCCTCAAGTCTACAAGATAGGACTCACAAAACAAGCTTGTAATACCTGTTGTTGGATTTTTCCCAAACTGGATGCTTGCTCCCAGTTATCCTTACAAGGTAGCCATCATTGATCAATAGGATTCCTGGGCCAGGGGCCAACAGTGTAGGAGATAGGCTCTATAGATATCTCCTCTTCTTCTTCAGGCTCTACAAAACCTAGGGGGTATTTCCTATTCAACATCCATAAGATATGCTTGTGAACTGGGGGATGTTGACACAAAGTAGATAAATCCTCTTTTATGTAGACCAAAACTGTGAGATAAGTGCAAAGGGGCTAGCTTTGGGCCTATGTTTAGTTATGAAATAGAGGATTTTGATTCTAAAACTACTTCTAAGGTCCTAATGATTTGGTTTTGAAGTTTTAAGTTTGACTTTGTATTTGGATGTAAGACTAGGACATTGGGTTATGACCTCAACACAAAACCAGACTGGTGCCTATCCAAGGCTTGGAGTCAATAGACATATATATGTGAATGTTTATCATAGGCTTGAAATAATACTCATATTTCAAGGGGCTTTGTAGTTTCTGCCTTATAGAGACTTCCCAAGATCAAGTATTTAGTTATCTCTACTTACAAGATCCTCACTACAATGTATTCTTCCCAACACTTAATCCAAAACATTCAATCTACTCCTTAAGCAAAAGTAAAGAATCAAGCATTCAGTATGGCAAGCCTATACTCTAGAATCTGAAACACCCTTTAGCTATTTAAATTCATAAGAAGAACACATTCAATTTGGAGACAGATAACAGAACACATGCAATGAAGCATTACTCATCTATATCAACATGAAACTGATACATGCTATGCATAAAACATTTAGTCATACAACTCATAAACTCACAAGATGCCAGAACAGAGCCACCAGCAGGATTGTATCTTCACACAGCACCAAAAGTTTTTCCAATTTCCAACCCCTTAAATGAGTGACAAATTCTGCTTATATAGCAGGAACTTGTACTCAGCCATTAATTACATGGTAATCTCCAAGATTTCACCAAATACAATGCATTTCTAGGATGGCACCAAAAACATTTAATGCAGGCACGCAGAGAAGAGGGAAGGATAGGTAGGTTTAGGAGGAGAGCCACTGACTGAAGATTTTCATCATGAAAAATGGAAATTTGACCTATCCTCTCGACCCATGCTTCTATAAACTTTGCCATTAATGCTTACCTTCCTACTTCGGGACGCAACAGCAGTTCGCGTGCCTTTGAAGTTTCCTTCCACCAAGGTCGTAGTCACAGACATGAAGAAAACCTTCCCTTTGAAAATTTGAATCAGGACCGTCGATCTCCTTCTTTCCCGCTAAGACTTGCGGCTACAATCATGCTGAAAAGTCACCAGCTAATGATATCATGCCACGTCAGCACCTTATGCATCCAAAGCTGACATTTCAAACTATGTGAGAACTAATTATCCCACATTTGCCCTGTAGTGACCTCCTCAGCACTTTATAAACTAAGCCGTGAGCATATATGATGTCAGTGATTTTTCTCCCGACGATGCCAATTTAGACCTCATCATCATGACCCGTGCCAATACTACCTCCTACATGATAATCCTCATGCATGATATCCTATCAGCCTGACCCCTGATATCGGTGAGCCTCCTGCATGCTTACCCAATAAAAAACATCACCCTGATGCGAAATATCACCTTTATCAGAAATATCACCCCGATAAGAAATATCACCGGACCACATCACCTGATATTCAATATCATCCTGATGACCAGCCTCATTGGTACAACCTAATGCATCAGAGAAAGATCCTCCTGCTCATATGTATACCAAATACTTCACCGATGAGCCTCCTGATCATATTCATGTCATCATCATATTCATATCCTCATCAGCGATCAGGGGGATCCTTAGTAAAGCTACCAATAGTAACTTTCATGCCGAAGACCACATGATGCACTCCACCAATCTTGATGACATCACCATCATATTGCAATATCAGGGGGATCTTCGTAAGATGACCAATATTAGAAATATGACCCCCTCATCTGGAATATCAAGCTGGTCTAAAAATTTCAACTATGACCCCATCAGACTTAGATGACATCATCATCATGTTGGCATCGGGGTGATATTCGGCGATAAGGGTGATATTCGTAAGATCACCTGATATTTGAAATATCATCCCCCAGGCAATGACGAAGCTGTTAGACAGGGGCTTCACGGATCAAGTGATTATGAGGTGATAAAGCAACACCAGGGTGATCTTAACTAAGATGACTGATGTTCGAGATATCACCCCCACCAGAATATGAGGCCTGATAGAAACTTTGCTTTAACAAGACTTCATGCTTGAAACCCTGATTCTATGTGGGCACCACCATTGGCTCTGATTGGAGACGTGCAGGCACAAGGCTGCAGCGAGAACCAGATCACCTCTAGGTAGACCAGGCAAAACACAAAAAAGGCAAAACATCGACTATACAGAGCAATTTACAAATAATTTACAAATGTGCATAGAAGAAGATACTTATGAAAAATAAGCTTTGAGGAATTGACCGTGCACAAGTAATTCCAAAATTTTGCCATTTAGGGCTTGGAGAAAATAGGAATCTTCCCCATGACTATTGCTAACCTGATAGGGGCCCATCCATAAGGGCTCAAACTTACCATGCTTGCCCTTATCCTGACCTTTTGCATTCCAAACAAGGACTAGGTCATTGATATGAAACTTTCTTTCTGTTGTTGCCTGATGTTTGTCCTATGAGCCTCTCTTCTGACTTCATCTAATGCAACTAGCTGATTTATCCTCTTTGTCATTGGATCTTCAATCTCTTCATTATTTTCTTGTATGAATTTATAGATTGGCAAGAGATTGTTCACAGGAAACCTAGCTGTTGTGCCATATACTAGCTCAAAAGGTGACCTCCCAATTGTTTTCTTTATCGTTACTCTGTCAACCCATAGTGCCATATTCAGCTTTGAATCCCATGCTCTTTTGTTCTTGTCGACCATCCTTTTGATGATTTTCATGAGGCTTTTGTTACTTGATTCTGCTTGACCATTTCCCTATGGATGATATGGTGATGCATATGACATTAATTCCATATTTGTTGCAAAAATAAAAAACTCACTAGATCTGAAGCACATGGCATTATCTATGACCACTTTGAATGGTACTCCAAACCTAATAATAATGTTTTCCAAAATAAAATCCATCACCACCCTTCTTGTAGCTTTTTAGTTGGAATGGCTTCAATCCATTTGGTAAAATAATTAGTAGCAACCAAAATCCAACTACGTCCTCCACTTGACTTTTCTAAAATTTCCCCTATGAAATCAATTCCCCATTGCTAAAATGGAAACTCCACAGTTACAATTCTAAGGGGCAATGTACATTCATACTTTAACCTTCCTAAGAACCTTTGGCAGGAATCACATCTCCTTACCAACTTTTGTGCATCTGAGAAAAGAGTTGGCCACCAATATCCTGCCCTAAGAATTTTGTGAGCTATTGTCTAGGCAGTATAGTGTCCACCACACACTCCTTTGTGCATGTCACTTAAAAGATATTTAGCTTGATTCTCATCCACACACCTAAGTAGCACACCATTAGGATTCTTCCAATACAACTCTCCTTGAATAATAATGTACCTGATTGCACGTAGCTTCAAGGTCCTTTTCTGACTATCACTAAAATGGGAAGGACAATTCAAATTCTGCAATTAGTACACAATGTCCTTGTACCATTCAAATTTTGACACATTAACAATTTCATTCTGAACTACATTCCCTTGGCATGCTTCCAGATTTGACTATGTCATTATCTTAGCCAAACCTTGTCCTCTTACCAGTTTTGTGATTTGTATCTATATGTTGAATTCTTGTAATTTGTTTATCCATCTGCATCTTCTTCCTATTACCTCTTGCTGAGTAAAAATATCCTTGACTGCTGCATGGGGCACATAAGCAATTATTTGAGATCCCACTAGATATGGCCTAAAGCTTTTGACTGCTCTAACCAATGCATATGCCTGCTTCTCCATGATATCATATTTTAACTTAGCTGCCTGCAATGACATGCTAAAGAAAGAAATAGGTTGTTCAAAACCCTCTTCATTTTTCTATAATAAACATGTAGCAGCAGTATGAAAGGAAGCAAATGAAAACAACTAAAATGGCTTAGAAAAATTAGGAGATTTCAATACAAGAACCATCTTTATAGCCTCTTTGATGTTCTGAAATGACTTAATCGCTTCACTTTCCCAATTGACAGTTGCACCTTTCTTCAACATTTTAGAAATATCCTTTGTAGTCTCGGCAAAGTCAGGAACAAATCTCCTAACAAAATTAATTTGTCCAAAGAAGGACTGAATACCTTTTACTGTTTTGGGAATTTGAATCCTGTCAATTGCAGCAACCCTTTTAGGATCAATCCTAACTCCATCCTTGGAAACAATGTGCCCCAAGAGTTTTCCTTCAACTACCCCAAAAGCGCATTTCTTTGGATTTAGAGAAATGCCATATTCTAATACTCTAATAAAAATCTGTTCTAAATGCATACAGTACTGCTCCTCCTTCTTTGAATAGGTAGTTAAATCATCTTGATAAACAACCAGAATTGAGTCAATCAATCCTGCAAAAGCAACATCCATAGCTCTTTGAAATGCAGCACCTGCATTTGTTAGTCCAAATGGCATTCTTACATATACATAGGTTCCCCATGGAGTGGTGAAGGCAGTATTGAATTGTTCTGATTCTTTTACCTTCACCTGATTGTAACCTAAAAATCCATCCATCATGAATAGAAGTTCACAACCAGTTACTTTCTGCAGCATAGCCTCCATGTTAGGCAGTGGATAGTTATCCTTTAGAGAGGATACATTCAAATTTCTAAAGTCAACACAAAGTCTTATGTCACCATTTTTCTTTCTAACTAGGACAAGATTGGACACCCAAGTTGAATTTCTGATAGGCACAATTATTCCAACCTCCCTGAGCTTCATGAGCTCTTCCTACATTTTTGGAGCTAAGGTAGGATTAATAGGTCTTTGTTTTTGTCTGAATGGCTTAGCTCCAGGCTTCAATGGAATCTCATGTTGGAATAAATCTTCTCTATAAGCTTTAAGGTCCTCATATGACCATGGAAAAACATGCTTATACTTCTTCAACAATGCAATCAGCATGTTCCTGATGTGTGGTTTGAGTTGTTTGCCAATATATACCTTTTTGGGGGCATGACTTGTCCCCAAGTTTATCTCATCCAAGTCATCCTTGTTGGTAGGAGATGCCTTCTTAACAAACTGATCTCTGTTGTCAAAAGCTCTTTCTAAAGCAACTAACCCTCTGGGTTTTTTTTTTTTTTTGAGTTGGATTACCTCTTTCCCCAAAAGAGTTTCTTTTCCATCTACAACCTTTACAAAATTCTAAAAGTCAATTTCTTGGTTCTCATACTCATCTATGTAGTGTAAAAATCTTAACAAATCTTTATCATCATCAAACACCTACCAACTGCATACATTATCTGGTACTGCAGGTCTAAGTTTAACCTCAACATTTGTAACATCATCTGGCCTAATGGCCACATTAGCTAGAAAATCTGCCATGACATTTTTTTGATCTCTCTATCCAGTTTATTGAAAATGCATCAAACAATTCAATTGTATCCTAGACAGCATACTTATACTATTTTAATCTCTTATTTTTTTAAGCATACTTATCTCTAACCTGGGAAACAATTAACTCTGAGCCTCCAAACACTCTTAAAATCTTAATCCCATGCTTGAGAGAAACATTCAATCCTAGCAACAAAGCTTCATATTCTGCAATATTGTTTGTGCAAGCAAACCTTAACAAGAAAGAGAACTTTAGAAGCTTACCAGCGGGAGATAAAAACACAACCCTAGTATCAGAGCCTTCCTTTGAGCAAGCTCCATCAAAGTACATGGTCCAAAGGCTCTGTTGGTCCAGCTCTTTAATGCAAAAATCTTTCTCTTGATTTTCTTGATGATCTGAGACAACTTTGAAATTGTCATAGTTAGTGTCCACAAAACAATATGCTCTTCAGAATCATGTTCTTCAACTGTCTCTTGTGACCTTTCTTCCTTAACTAGTTTGACATCTTTGTCATTCATTGGGATCATGGCATAGGATAGATCTAATTGCATACTTCCACCAATCAGTGTTGCCCATCTTCTTGATAACAACATATCATATTGTGGCTTTATAGATCAACCACTATTATGTTCATTCTATATGTTTTTTCTGGATATGCTGCTAACCTGAAATCCACATCCTTCATAATTCCAATAACTAGCACTTCTCTAGCATACATGGCATAGCATTTTCCACATGCCTTGTCTATTTTTAATCTAGCTTGTTGCATGATAGCCAAAGGCATGATATTTGTTGATGCTCCTGAGTCAAGCATACAATTTTTGATTGTTTTTCCATTAATAGAAAGGGAAACATAAAATGGCTCAACCTGTGAAGTGCATTTTGTCATGGTCACTCCCAGATAAACTTCAAGGACCTCATCCTCTTCAACACATAGGGCTTGTTTCTTACCTTGAGTTTCAACATTCTGATCAGCCAGACAAGCTACCCCTGAGATCAAGGACACTGCCTTATTCCTGACGTCTTCAACCTTCATCAACTCCATCAATGGAATAGAGACCTTTATCTGGGACAAGACTTGAGTTATGTCAAAAGGAGCATAATTTTGTATGACAGTTAAAGCCTGATCTGTGGTTTTGCTCCTATCCTGAGCTAATCCAACTTTAATCTTAGCAGCATGCTGACTGTTATCTATGACCTGAGGATCCTTGCTTTGATCCTCATCTTGAGGGGCTTCATTTTCTGATCTTTGAAAATCATAACCCACCTTTTGCTTGTAGTTTTTCTTATTATTGTTCCATTGTGCCTTTTGTGGTTCGGCCTTCTTACGATTATGCACTGATTCTGGTAGATGTGGATTGCTCATATGAGCTCTACCTCTGAGGTTATAATTGCTCTTGACGTGAGCTACTATTGCAGCTGTGAGAGCTCTAATTTATTCATCAGAAGGTCTCCTTAGGTTATTCATAAATATACATGAGTCCTGAGCATATGCATAGTTATCTTCATTATCTTCGTCGCAAGAAACCTGCTGGCAGACCTGAATCCCATAACTTGTACCTTCATCTGCATCATAGGAGGAAAATTCCCCTTTTGTGGACAATATATTTACACTATCATCCTCCACACAATGTGGCTCATTGCATTCATCACATGCAACGGCATTATCATATAGAGATTGAGTAATCATACATTGTGATTGGGAATGAGGCATTTGATATATTATGCACCATGGAGTATCATTAACAATATTAATAGCTTTCTTCAAAGGATCAAGAGTTTCCTTGTCATGTTGAGCTCTTTGATTAGGGTTGTTATTTGGAAGAACTGGTTTACCATTATGCCAATTTGTGTGATATGGCATATCATGCAATGATGGTCTCTTTTCTTGTCTTTGGTAAACCTACCTATCAGGACCTATCCCCTTTTCATTTCTAGAAAGTTTGTAACATAGGTCCTTAACAACATTTGTCAATTTATCTATCTTATCTTCAGGGGCAGTTGCATTACCTTGAGTATTTTGAGGCTTATTTGGATTTTGCAAAATCTTCAAATCATCTCTTTTGTTTGTCTTGTCTGATGCTTTCCTATTATTCTCAATATTTGTAGCAATTCTAAAAGCATCCCTGAGAGTAGCAGTACACTTATCTCTTAACCCATATGCTATTTTAGCATCAAAAGAATTTATATATAATACTATGCACATTGGTTCATTAGGCCTTATGTGATGTGGCAATTTGTTCAACACCCTAGTGAACCTAGCATTGAAATCTACAACCTGCTCATTTGACCCTTTAGTAATACTGGTGAATTCATTTATGAAGAAGCTTGGATTAGTTTTATCACCATATTGCTCTTTGAAAATTCTTCTGAAATCATCCCATGATGAGATACTTCGGTCAGGCAGATTTTTGTACCATTCTCTAGCTTCATCAACTAAGGATTGCATAAACAGCTTCATAAAAACATCCTCATGCTCAACTTCAAAGTTGTCCATGATATTCTGAAAAGCCTTTAAATGATCTTCCCCTAACACAGTATTGTTTCCTGAAAACTTTGGCACCTAGAGCCTTACATGTTTATCAATGGGGTTAGGGTACCCAGGAATACCGTAAAAAACAATCTACCTAAATCTATCTAGCTGCATTGGCTGTCTACCCAGGTGATTGATATTTGCATTTCTATTAACATTTGGATTTTCACATTGTTCATTTGTACCCTAACATTATTTATATTTTTCCTCTGATCACTCTGTTGATTTTGAGCTTCATTTCTTTGCTAGTTTCTAAGCACATTCACATTATCAAGGGTGGGAACTGAATCATGTTGGGCAATTTTTAGAGCTTGTACCTTTTGTCTCATATCATCTCTAATCTTTACTGCCTGTAGATACTCTAATTCAGCCCTCAGGGTCTTAATTTCCTCAGCTAATTCTTCATCTCTTGGCATGGAAGAGGATGGTCTCATTCCATTCTGGTCATCATCATCATCATCCCTTGGAAATTCAGCCTCCTCAAATCTGTCACTAGGATCTAAGAAAGGGCATTCTTGAAACACTTCTGACCTCATTCTCAGACTACCACCCTATTGTCTTTCATACATGTCTTGAATCTCAGCCTCTACATTTGAAAAATAGGAGGGTTGCTGCCCTGATGATCTAGGGTTATCTTGGACATTATCATTATTCCTGGGAGAACCTTCATGACTAGCTGGGAGAGTCCCTTTTCTCCTGTACATCATTTTTATGGGTAATTCTTCAAATAAAGGATTATGTAGGGATCTTCTCCCCTACATACAAATTTTTACTTTACCGGTTGGGAGATTGTTTAGAGTTGCCAAATCTGTTGGATTTTTCCCAAACTGGATGCTTGCTCCGAGTTATCCCTACAAGCTAGCCATCATTGATCAACAAGATTCCTGGGCTAGGGGCCAATAGTGTAGGAGATAGGCTCTATAGATATCTCCTCTTCTTCTTCAGACTCTGCAAAACCAAGGGGGGTATTCCCTATTCAACATCCATAAGATATGTTTGTGAACTGTTGACACAAAGCAGATAAATCCTCTTTTATGTAGACCAAAACTGTGAGATAAGTGCAAAGGGGCTAGCTTTGGGCCTATGTTCAGTTGTGAGATAGAGGATTTTGATCCTAAAACTACTTCTAAGGTCTTAATGATTTGGTTTTGAAGTTTTAAGTTTGATTTTGTATTTGGATGTAAGACTGGGACCTTGAGTTATGACCTCAACACAAAACCAGATTGGTGCCTATCCAGGGCTTGGAGTCAATAGACATATATATGTGAATGTTTATTATAGGCTTGAAACAATACTCAGATTTCAAGGGGGGTTTGTAGTTTCTTCCTTATAGAGACTTCCCAAGATCAAGTATTTAGTTATCTCTACTTACAAGATCCTCACTACAATGTATTCTTCCCAACACTTAATCCAAAACATTCAATCTACTCCTTGAGCAAAAGTAAAGAATCAAGCATTCAGTATGGCAAGCCTATACTCTAGAATCTTAAACACCCTTTAACTATTTAAATTCATAACAAGAACACATTCAATTTGGAGACATATAACAGAACACATGCAATGAATCATTACTCATCTATATCAACATGAAACTGATACATGCTATGCATAAAACATTCAGTCATACAACTCATAAACTCACAAGATACCAGAACAGAGCCACTAGCAGGATTGTATCTTCACATAGCACCAAAAGTTTTTCCAATTTCCAACCCCTTAAATGAGTGACAAATTCTGCTTATAGTAGGAACTTGTACTCAGCCATTAATTACATGGAAATCTCCAAGATTACACTAGATACAATGCATCGCCAGGATGGCACTGAAAACATTTAATGCAGCCGCGCAGAGAAGAGGGAAGGATAGGCAGGTTCGGAAGGAGAGCCATTGACTGAAGATTTTCATCATGAAAAATGGCAATTTGACCTGTCCTCTCGACCCATGCTTCTGTAAACTTTGCCATTAATTCTTACCTTCTTGCTTCAGGATGCAACAACAGTTCGCGTTCCTTTGAAGTTTCCTTCCGCCAAGGTCGTAGTCACAGAAACGAAGAAAACCTTCCCTTTGAAAATTTGAATCAGGACTGTCGATCTCCTTCTTTCTTGCCGACACTTGCGGCTACAATCACGCTGAAAAGTCACCAGCCGATGATATTGTGCCACGTCAGCACTTTATGCATCCAACACTGACATTTCAAACTATGTGAGAACTAATTATCCCACATTCACCCTGCGGTGACCTCCTCAGCACTTTATAAACTAGGCCGTGAGCATATATGATGTCGGTGATTTTGCTCCCGACGACGCCAGTTTAGACCTCATCATCATGACCCTCGCCAATACTGCCTCCTGCATGATAATCCTCATGCATGATATCCTGTCGGCCTGACCCCTGATATCGGCGAGCCTTCTGCATGCTCACCCGATAAAAAACATCACCTTGATATTTTGCATCACCCTGATGCGAAATATCACCTTTATCAGAAATATCACCCTGATAAGAAATATCACCAGACCGCATCACCTGATGAGCACCCTCATCGGTGTAACCTAATGCATCAGAGAAAGATCCTCCTGCTCATATGTATACCAAATACTTCACCAATGAGCCTCCTAATCATATTCATGTCATCATCATATTCATATCCTCATCAGCGATTGGGGGGATCCGTAGTAAAGCTACTAATAGTAACTGTCATGCCGAAGACCACATGATGCACTCCACTGATCCTAATGATGTCACCATCATATTGCAATATCAAGGGGATTTTCGTAAGATGACCGATATTAGAAATATGACCCCCTCCTCTGGAATATCAAGCTGGTCTAAAAATTTCAACTATGACCCCATCAAACTTAGATGATGTCATCATCATGTTGGCATCGGGGTGATATTCGTAAGATCACTTGATATTTGAAATATCACCCCCCAGGGAATGACAAAGCCGTTAGATAGGGGCTTCACGGATCAAGTGATTATGAGGTGATAAAGCAACACCGGGGTGATCTTAACTAAGATGACTGATGTTCGAGACATCACCCCCGCCAGAATATGAGGCCTGATAGAAACTTTGCCTTAACAAGACTTCATGCTTGAAACCCTAATTCCATGTGGGCACCACCACCTGTCAAGTATTCATCCCAAGTAATTAAATATAGAAGACTATGAATGTCCTGCTACACTGAATCACTAGAAACCATGGATGTAGCAACACTGAATTCTGTAGATGCACCAAGAGATGGATTAGATAGAATATCAGTACATGTCTCTAGAACCTCAGTTGATGAAAGAACACCAAGATGCAAATAACCATACTAAATCTCCTCAAAAATGTCCACATGAGTATGAACCTCAATCGAAGGAATAATAGGAGAAAAATATGAGAAGGTGTACACTTGAGATTGATGATCTAACTCCCCAACTGCAACTATATCTCTGTTATGCAAATCCTAAATAATCACATAATCAGGTGTGAACTCAACACTCTTTGCTTCTCCACCATGTGTAATCTAATAGATAGAAAGAATATTAGTAGACAATGAAGGTACACAAAGGACATCATTGAATGATCCTTAGTCAATGTCAATTGATCCTTTCCCACAAATACTTATGGATATGTTGTTGGCCATCAAAATGGGTGGTGATGAACAAGTCTCAAATGAAGAGAACATACTTGGTGATGAAGCCATACGATGTGAAGCTTTAGAATCAAGGATCCATTTCCTTGATTTAGAATTTGTAACTGCAAAAAGTGCTTTCCCCCTTTGTTTCTCATACTTTGACTTTGAAGATGATGAGGAAGAAGATGAACCCCCTAAAGATGAATTCATTTGAACCTTCTTTAGTTGATGTTGCAACTCATCAATTTTCTTTATGTAACATTTGTGTTCATTGTGCCCCAATTTCCTACAATATACACATTGAGGCTTCTCCTTCTTAGATGAATCTCCTTTGAAGACAGAGGACTTAGATTCTTTCTGTGGCTTGTTCTTTTTCTTGTTTTGTTTCTTTTGAGGATTCCCTGATTCTTTCTATACCTTAGGTTCACTAGCCACCAATGCTTATGGCTTGGAAGACTTGAGGATGCCCATTTGAGTTAACTTTGCTTCTTCCTGGATTATAAGTTTTGAAAAGTCATCAAAAGTAGGCTCAACATATGCAACTCCCATGGAAACTCATTGAGTGTGAAAGCTAGAAACAAATACTGAATACTTAGGATCAAGCTTGGATAACACATTTAAAATCAATTGTAAATCATCCTTAGTAATCTTGCAATCCTTTAGTTGTGTTTTGAATTACTTAATCTTGGAGATATAGTCTTGGATTTTGTCAAACTCCTTAGGATCAAGATTCATAAAATTATTATCAATCTGATAACCCCTAATCTTATCAGTTTTACCATACAATTTTTCAATAGTCTCCCAAGCCTCCTTAGGTGTTGTACATGATTCAACATGGATTTGCAAATCAAAAGAGACAAATTAAAAAATGTTCCCAAGAGTTTTCTCACAATTGATCTCCCATACTGCCTTCGCATTCACTTCAACAGGTTCAAGAATAGATTCTTTTACATATCCTCTAAAACCTTTTCCCATTAGATAATTCCATACTGATGTTTTCCATGATGCATAAATATATGGATTTAGGAGTTCAATTTGAGATTTCCCCATTGCAAAAAACACACAACCAAGAACTAAAAGCAATCAACCACTACAAGATCATCCCCCTAAGTTCACTCAATCAATGATCCCCCTAGTAAAATATGATCTTGGCACTTTATAATTAGTGCGATTATAGTTGCCACAAGCCAAAATAGCTAAGTGGTCTTTTGATTTTGGTACATGCAAATGCCAAAAATTAGGCTATAGCTGAAAGCACAACTTCTGAGAAAAACATGACCAAACTGATTGTAGATATGATAAGTACTCAAAAAATTATACACATTCAAAAAATCACCTGTAAATGTTACCGTATGATCCCAAATGGAGCCCTAGTAGTTCTAAAAATGAGGACTGCTCATCAATAGTGAAAAAAATATGCAATTTATAGAAAATCCAGACACCAAAACCAAAAACCATCTACACCACTATGAAGCCTGCAATATTCTGATCCAAATTAAAAAAACACACAAAAAATGGAGTAGATATGACCAAGTTATAGGCATTTCAAGATCAACTGCCAACATGAAAACTCCATTGGAGCAAGGGGAGAAAATACAATTTTTTTTCTGCCACCAAATTTGGTAGAATCTTTGTCAAATCTAGAGGTTTGCTAACTATAGAGCACACCAGATAAAATTAATCATTGCCAGATTTGGGTAATCGCTAGCCAAATGTAGAGCTCTTTAGATCTAGTGGAGCCGCTAAATTATCTGCTAAAACTAACAGAGTTTGCTAATTTTTTATCATATTTGGTGAACTGCCAAATTTACCGCCACAAATAGCAGATCAAACAAAGTTGAAAGAATATTTTTTTAATAGCCAATGGCCTTGTGTGCCTACGGATCTATTTGCATAAATTACCTTTTATTGTTTTAAAAAATAAAGAAGATTTTAAAAAAATAGGCCGAAGCCTTTAGTTATAGGGGCGAGCCCCTTAAAGGTTTACAGACCTGAAACAAGCCTCATGCCCTAGAACAAAGCGTAAGGTACCTATTGTACCTACTGTTGCACCAGCACTAAAGTGCTTAAATTTTTTTTGCCTTTTTTATGATTTTTTTATTACAAAAATTTTTCTGTAAACTATAGTCCCTTAGAAATTTTTTTAATTCTGAAAAAATAAAAATATAGAATCTGTACCAATGTTGAGAATGCATGCACAGGCATGGAATATTCTCTACTAGAAGGAGAATATCTTGTAGAATATTCCTATCTGAATGGCCGATGGGCAAAAAATTTTGCCTTTCAAGACGACTTCCGATTTTGATGATTTGATAGTTGATCTTGGGGTTTTTGGGCCTTCTGAATGCGATGGTAGGGTTAGATTTGACTTAAACTACTCTGAAGGATTAGGTACTTGTTGGATCTTGCATGCACCTCCCAACTTCAAACCCTCATAGATTTGGCCTCTAATGTCTGATTTAGACGAAACAAAAGTTGATTTCAACTATCTGGGTTGATCTGGACACAATGGTGACCTCATATTTACACCAGCATGCTCCAAAATGAACCTGCAATATAAATCCACAAGAAGGAAGCCCTCTCAAATCTAGTATTTCTATCAAATTTTTTTATTCTCCAGGTCATCATGCAATGCAAGAGAAGTGCATACTCAAATTTTCAAGATCCAGCATGATTTGCACTCAAGATATCTCAATAGACTAACTAAAGGCAATCTACATGCTTTGATACCATGTAAGATTTGGCTATGGAGATAGCCACCCAAGATCTAGAAGCCAAATGTGAAACACAAATAAAAGAGAAGATCAATATGACAAGAATGAATAACATTCCTATCAATAAATGTAAATACAAGATTACACTCTTATTACAATATGCGATGACATACCTTTCTTATAAAGGCAAGGGTGAGAGCTAAGATGTTGTAGTCATGTGACAAGTGTCTTAATCATATGACATGTGACAACTATATGACAACTATCAACAACTAGAAACAACTCTCAATAGCTAGAAACAACTAGAATGCTTCTTAAGTCAACTTAACATGTGAATATGTGTGTGAATATTATTTAACTAATAAATAGTTAAATAATATGAAATATTCACAAGGGATAAATAGCTAGTAAATAATGAAACTAGATATGAAATACCCCTATTCACACTAACACCATCTTCCTTTCCATGTTCCTATTTTGTTCCTCAAATTAGTTAGAACATCTTTCCATAGCTCCTTTTTATGCCTCCCATTAAATAGGGGAATCCCTAAATATTCACCTGGTTAAACTTGCACTTTGAAATTGAAGAGCTTGGATATCTCTACTTGAATATCATCCTCTGAATGAAAAAGATATAATTTGGGTTTATTAGCATTCACACACTAACCTTCAAGGCATAGCAATAGATATATATGGTTTCTTTTATAATGTGGGCCTCCTGTTGTGAGGCTTGGCCAAATAAAATAGTGTCATCTATGAAGAGTGCATGGGTAAAGGAGTCCATTTTTCCTATCCTTATGCCCTTCCACAAGTTTCTTCTATTTGCATCTCTAATTGTCCATGTCAATGCCTCTGTCATTAGAATAAAGAGGTACGGTGAAAGGGGATCTCCTTTTCTTAATTCTCTAGATGATTCAAAGGACCTTGTCTCCATACTATTAATTAATACTGTGAATATGGTCCCTATAATGCAACCTAAGATCCATTTCCTCCATTGTTAAGAAAAGCCTAACTTATCTAGGGTGTGCATTAGGAAATCCCAGTTAACCCTATCGTATGCTTTTGCCTTATCTAGTCTTATTACCATGCAAGGATCTCTTCCTTCTTTGATTGAGTGGAGAATCCCATCTATTATAATTGCTCCTTCCACTATGTCTTTCCCTTGAATGAAGCCTCCTTTTCACTATGTCTTTTCCTTGAATGAAGCCTTCTTGCTTGTCTGAGATTATCTTCATTAGAATAGTTTCCAATCTTATCTCCACTACTTTAGTGATAATTTTATAAATGTAGTTGTATAGGGAGATAGATCTAAATTCTTGTATTCTTCATTTCTTTGAGGACGTTGGTGAGTTTTCTTGACTCTCCCGCCACTAGGAAGACATCTCAACCAGCAATGTCCCAACATTTTTGAAATAATTTTCTTGTACAGCTATCCAGCCCTAGCACCTTTTCCCCCAGCATTGGGAAGATCGTTGTTCTAACTTCCTCCATCGTGACCTCCATCATCAACTCCATGTTTTGGGCCTCCAACACAAATTTGGGTATTTTTATCTTGCTCGCTTCCATTTGGGACAAGATATGTTCTTTGGAGAGTAACCTTTTGTAGAAGTCCCTTGCTTCCTCTTTGATTTCTTCCCCAATACTTGTCATCAATCCATTACTCCTTCTTATACTTCAGATGGAGTCTGAAGTGCATCTAATCTTTGTGGAAAGGTGAAAATATGTTGTATTTTTGTCTCCCTCTTTCAACTAGGTTTCCCTTGACTTTTACCTCTAATTTTTTTTTTCCCTCATCAATATTTCTTCTAGTTCTTCCCTCAATGATTTATCCTTTTGATATGATTCTACATCCATACAAAATTTTAATACTTTGGATGCTACAACACTTAACTCCTGTTGAATTCTACTCTTTTCCTTGAAGATGCTCTTGAAGTGAACTCGATTCCATTCCATGATTCTCTTCCTTAGAAACTTCAATTTGGATGCCAACTAGTACATTCCTGAACCTTTCACAAATGGGGCCACTTGCCAGCTCTCCTGAATTAGAGGTATGAATTTTGGATCTCTTAGCCACATATCCTAGAATTTAAAAGGTCTAGCTGGGTGGCCCATTTCCTCTCCTATCTTGAGGCTTACTAGGAAATGGTCAGATCTAGAGAGAGCAAGGATTTCTATTGTGTATTCCTGGTTATCCTAAATACACTGACTAGTGATAACGAATCAATCTAATCTTTCTGCTATTTTTAGGAATTCCTTCCTTCTATTGGTCCATGTAAATTTTCCATTTTTGGGACTATAATCTATGAGATTGTTGAATTCAATAAAGTTTTAAAAATCCCTTTGATATCTTGAGGGATGTTATATGACTCTCATTTTGTCTACTTCATCCATCACTGCATTGAAATCTCCACCTAGTATGACCTTTTCATATTTTATTATTCTTAAGAGTTGGCCAAGGCGATTCCAAAGACATTACTTTTGGCTTGTGCCCACTGATCCATATATTCATAGAATCCATAAATCCTATGAATTTAGAAGTTCAGGGAACTTACCAAGGATCCAGTTCTCTCTCTTCCCTATAATCTCCAATATGTATTGCCTGGATATTTTTTAGGCAATTCTTTTCAATAATAAATTTATCGTAATTCTTTTAATCAATAATTATGATAAATCAAATTTATATTTTACCATAATGTGTTTCTATTTATGTATATATTAAAAATATTTTTTATTAAAATGTGGAAATTGTAGTGCCCCTCAACTGGTCGTCTAACGGACTGATGTTTGCTTAGTAGTACTGGACATTATGACAGTATTTTAGATCATTTGATGATGGATTTCTAGTTATTTTGCTATTTCAGTATGAACCTAATTGTTATGATAACAGATGTTGATGTTGGATTATGTTATTTTATGCTTTACAATTTGATAAATGAACTGGATGTTATAGATGCTTTGATGTTATTCACTATATGGGATTGGAAGATAGTTGATCATTTTATGTTGTTGATTAGTAATCAGATACCTTGTTCAATATGGTTAATTGTTATTCATAAACGTGAATGGAACAGTGTCGTATTACTCGCTCTCGAGTACCCTACCCCACTGCGATTTCCATTCACTATAGGACTGCATGTGATGTATATATATCTTGTTATGGTTAACCGTGCGTTGCTGCAGGATGCAGGTACTAGGCACCGACTCCACCTGATTACCAAGTCTGAGGGTGCCTTCGCCAATGGATTAGTTGGTTGGAGTTAACGTGAGGTCCCTAGTCAGTGTTCCTTGGTCGTCAGTTTACCCTTGTGGTTATTGGTTGTCGTTCGATCATGTCTTGCTGTGAGGTAATACTGTACCTTGGAGTCTAATTAGGTTCGAAGGTGTCTAAGTATGTGTGGTAGTGTTGTGCTTTAATTAGAATCATTATACGAAAGAATATAAATGTTGATAAATGAGCATAATGTCGTTAGTTGTCGATTATCATTATAAATAAATTATTATTTTATTAGAAGTGTTGTTGTTAAATAAAGTTGTAAGAATTTTTGTATTGTCCAATATAATATTATTTATAATAAATATTTAAATAAATAAAATAGTTGTAATCATGTTGTAAATTGTGATTTACAACTTGATTAATAAAATAAATTAAAATATAGTTACAAAATTATAGATTGACGAAATAGTACAATTTTATTAATAACAATATAGTTGGTTGGCTTTAAAGAAATTAAATGTTGTCAGGAATTATGTGTGTACATTTAAAAAAATAATAATAAAGTAAAATAAATAATATTTGGGGATCTTTAAATTAAATAAAATATATTTTTTAGAGGAGAGATGCACGGGATCGCGTGCCAAGCTCCTTGGTAGATGAGAGAGACTGTGTTATAAAAGAGCGGTAGAGGCATTAAGGACAGCATTACAGGTGAAGGAAATAAGCAGCTTGGAACTGCAGCAATTGAAGCAGACTCGTCGAGTTGATTGCGTAGCTAGGTTCCGTCGAATGCCTTATCTCTGAACTTTATTCCGAATCTGCAAAGGCTGTTGTAGTTTATTTGATTCTAAATAGTTTGATCTGAAATCAGTTTGTATTCTCTGTTGTGCCATCAAAGCTCATGTCTGTAGACTGTCCTCTCAGTGTTTAAACAGCATCTTCTCTTAGGGTCTTAAATTCTTCTTTTCTGCTCAAGGATTCCGTTATTCGATTGTCTTCCTTCCACTGTTTTGCCGAATCAGTCAATCATCCATGCAACAATTCATTTTGATAGTCTTCTTCACGTCATGGAGGATGTATATTGGCAATTCGATCTATATGCACTCTCAGACCGGTGTAATCTTGGTAGGGTTTGTAGATGTAAAATGACACCTCCTTAAGATCTATTAGATCTCCATTTTCTGTCATCATTGAATCTAAAAAAAAGAGGCGTCTTTGATTTGTCATCAAACCCTAGTTTTATTCCTCGAAAGAGAGCAGGTATTCTACAGTAATCCTTCGCCATGTTATTTCCTTGTCTTCTGAGAACGTCTCCCCTTCGACCATGATAGGACACTCTCCTCTAGCCTCTGCTCCCACTATTGGAGGAGGCGCTATTGGTATAGGCGTGCGAATGCTATTAGGGAGGCGTCAGACCTCTGATATTGCGTTATGCGATGAAACTCTTCCTTCTTCAATATTGAAGTTTCCTTGGGTTCTGGTTACATTACCTGCACTCATTTCATTGAAATCCTAGCCATTTGGGCTGAGCATATTTCTTACGGAGGTTAGTCATGAGGTTCGTACCTGTAATGCAAGTGTAATGCAGAAATATTTAGGCGAATCCCTCACATACTAGATGAGAGACTAGTGAGGAGTGGTGTCGAACTTGGTTATCGGGTTGCCTGAGATTCTATTAATCTTATTTTGTTTCTTTAGGTATTATTAGCTAGCAGATTGATATTATCAAGCACCGCTGCAAATTATATACTGGGGCGTGATAGAGAGTTCGCTACCTTATTTCATCTTGAATGAAAGTTCTGATGCCTTTTCATTCGCCATTCATCCAGACAATGCTGCCCTTTGATTCGTCCACTCTATTACTGAAATATCATCGACCTTCAATCAACTATGCAGTGTCTGAATGAATTCATTTACTGTGTGTTTAGTATACTACCATGTATCGATTACCAACCACTCTCATAGCGCATCTGGCTGGATTAATAAATTAGGTTTCCTGCATTGCTAAACATGAAAATCTAAAGTTAGTCGATATATCTGACCAGTCCACTCCATAGTTAGGGTGATCGAAATCATGCTGGCCTACAAACAGTTGATTACCATCAGATAGAGCAATTATTATCATCCTGGGTGGATCGCCCTTGTCTTGAATGAACTCATTGGCTAGGTGCTAGTCTATTTTGTCAGGCATCAACTACTACTGCTCTCCTAGCGCATCGGGCTGAGGTTTCCTGTGTGCTAAGCATTAAAATCATAAAGGTAGTCGATTTAATCTATTGAGCGCCCTTGTCCCGGCTGGCGCACTGCTGGAAGAAGGTTGGGGTGTCCTCAAGATAGCCAGCGAGGGCAAGATGGTCAACAATGCACAAACAATAACCAACTGTTGGTGTAATGTAGTAATAGTTCCAAATGTAATTTGAGTAGCTGTCTGTTTCTGATAGCTTACTGTCTCATTTTGGTCAATCCTCAACACCTGAATGTCTCAGAAATCTGATAACAGACTTGGCAGCGGCAGTGTGATAGAAAAATCATCGACATAGTTCTTCTTGTAGGTAGAAAGCTTTTCCAGTAAACTAACAAATGCAGTTCACTTACTGAGTAGAAATAAGATTGCTGTGTGGGCAAAATCCTTATCTTCTTTTATCACATCATAAACATTCTCCAGTTCACTAGTTATTCATTGATCGGGTAATTAGAAGATTACATCTCTATTAGTCCCCTGTAAGAATGTAGATGACAACCATAGTGTGCACTATAGAGAGTTCTTGAGTCCCTTGCAACAATTCCATTTCGTATATACCTATCAATCATTCTTTTACTAAGAATCGTTGTTTTACCTGGGCACACATCTGAGAGGTTCTTTCCTGCAGATCACACTTTCACATTAGTTTAATGGACTGCAATACAATCCACACAACTGACACAGTCTTAACTGATATATCACTGATAGAGATGGCGCTTCCTCTGAAGGCCAATGCAGCAAGGGACAGCTAAACACACACAGCAATCAGTGATTTACTGAGATGTTTGTAATCTATCCATTTTTGTCAGAAATTAAACCTGAGGGGAAGTAATTTCTGAACTTGTAATTACACTTTCCATGTTTGGGAGATCTGCACAACAGTTAGAAGCATGAACAAGATGCGGGGATCTCAAAGAACGTCCTTGGATATCGTAAAAACTTAGCCATCAATCCTATTGCCTACGTTATTCTTGTGATCATTGGATACCGTCAATCTTTTTAGATTTGCAAGTTGAGGAAGTTGTTAGACTAATCAGCTGTTATCCATTTCAATGATAAAATAGTCAATAGCCATTTTACTCCTCATTGACAACCTATACGAGCTGTTCACTTTCCATTCAAATAGGATCCATTTATGATTCTTTTACAAGACAGTAGGATTGTAATAAACAGTAATAGTAGAGAATGTAATCTAATGTTGATTTTATTACAGAAGTTGTTTACTTTGAACAGAGAAGAAATTGTAGTGTTAACTCTAGAACTATATTAACTGTATGAGTTAAGTATTTCTGTTGTAGTAAAGAGTCGAATTGAGAGTGGTTAAACTTGAATTCCAGAGGCTAAGTTGTCATTGTTGAGTATTTGCAACTTGTGTATTGTTGTTTTTGTGTTTACGATGTAATAACAAGTATGTGGATCAAACATAGTATGAAGTATGTTGAGATAATGTCAAGTTGTTTATGTGTATTGAAAGTAATATTTTTTGGTGGGGATATTAAACCACTTGTGATCTTATTGTACCATTTTGTTGTATGGAGAGACCTAAAATCTGTAAAAGAATAAAGTATTGTAATGTTAAAAGCATTGGATAAAATTGGTGTTATGATTTTATTGTGATGCAAGAGGGTTTATGCCTTGCAGTGTACACATATGTGTATTGTTATAAAGTCTTGTATGATGTTAAGGTTACTAGGTGTTAGGAAGGAGAGTGGCTTTCAACGTGGGGCCGGCGCCCAAAGTGGCAGTCAGGATAACCCGTTGGAAGTAGATTAATCAAGTGATAACCTAAAATTAACTAGAGGGTTAAGGGTAGATTTCACATTAATAATATTATTGGATTCCTCTCCCATGACCTGTAGTGCTTGTTTAGACTAAGGATGGGTAGAGAAGGCCTGGTCGGCATGATTGACTTCCTTGTCCTCATGAAAGGAAGGTCGATTCCACATGTGTCACCCTATGGGGCCGGCGCCTAGTGAGAGGCTGTCAAGATAACCCATGCTAGGACCATGCGATGACACTCTCTCTACTACAACCTAGCATCCCTTGTTCAGTTTCTCCTCATTTGTTTTGTGTCACCTCTGGAAGTTAAGTTGTGTTGTATTGTTATTGCCATGCGTTGTATTGGCGTTGGTCATCCTTTGTTCTTGTTTGTCTTTCGTCTACCTGACTGTCATTGTTTGGGACCTCATGTTAACTCCTAGCTCGGGGGGTGGACCTTAGGGTTCCACATGGTCGGGTGGAAGAGCTATTTTATCCATTGGTTACTCTTGTCAAGATCATATGCAGAAAAGGATTTGTTCCAGTTGTACTTGTACCAGTGATGAAGATGTATGTGTATAACCTTGTACCAGATTTGTGCAACAGAACATTCATTATGTATGTAATTCTGATGTAGTCTGAAAATGGCAATGTAATAATGTCATGATGTACTTATATGAAAGCATTTCAGTTATGTATTTAAGCATGTAGATTCCGTTATTTGATGATATGCAATGAATGTGAATAAGTTATTTAATTGAGCATGGATTTGGATCAGTTACTGATGTATGTTAAATTATGTTAGTTGATTTGTTAAGTGATGCAGCCTTGAATCCTTAGAGAATATGTCGTAATTAGTTATGTTATCGTTATTTAATCATTTTAAAAAAAAATTTCCCTGTTTCATATAGTATAAGTGTGTATTTCTTTAAGGTGTTCAAGGCGGGCATTACAGAAATCAATGGAAAGTGCATTGTAAATTTTTTGAGATTTTTGGACATAGCTTTTTATTTTTCTCAATGTCTCAAACAAACATCATTAATCATTTTTTTTAATTATTTAGGGGAGATTATTTACACTAGTCTTGAATCAATGGAAGAGATAAGGGGGACCTCCTCCTCTAGTTCAAACACCACTGGCCTAAATGCTTGCATTAATGCTAGGTGAACTTGTGAGATCATGTTCGGCCAAACAATGGCAATATCAAAAAAATCCTAGTAGATAAAAAAGTGCTAACATTTAGACATATTTAGATTTAGATGGAAAAACGTGCTATTAGTCTAGCTAAAATATGCATTCCCTCCAAAAATTTCTTGGTATTACCTTAAATTTAGGTAAGTAGTAATCTTAAAACTTGCCAAAGAAACCTAAGAATCACTCATTTAGTATTATCCTAAAAATTTTCGTGACTTCATCCTTGAACTAGATAGACTATTTTGTAACTAAATTTAGTAAAACAAGTCGAGTTCATAGGGGAAACTATCAAAACTCTAAAAATACAATATATGCATCATTATATTTTTAAAAGCTAATTATTATTGATTTTCTACATACGCTACATCTGATTTCCTAATTTATATACACAATAGAAAATATTCATAAGATTAAAACTATTTATCCTTTTCTAAATACAAAAGATGTGTCAATTCTAGGATTTATTGATTGGCCAAAATGACACCTACTTTTTACATTTTTCTAAAAAGATTGTAATTCCCCTTTGAAATATCCAATATATTCAAAAAAATAATTTTAATTTAAAAAAAAATAAATAGTAGCCCATAAGCTACATTAAATTTCTTACAATTTTTATTACTACATTATTTTCACATTATGGGGATAACTCATTGAATTTTTGACATGAAGTTACTTAATTCTATTTTTATCATTTTCATTGCCACTTGGGGGCCTTTTTTGGCAAATCATGATCTTGCACTCACCATGACTACAAGTTTAAACCATGACCTCAATAGCTTAGCAAGGGCACACAAGAACCATTAGAGTAGTATACAAGCAAGGGTTTGAACCCAAGTGACAACCACCTAGGCCCCAAGGGGTGACAATCACTCTAGGTTTTCAAAGGCTTATCTCATCCACCGAACAAGGGTCTAGTGGGGTCTCAATCCTATGAGCTCAATGACCCAATGTGGGTTTGAACCTTGGTGGAAACAACAACAATGCCATGATTTAACTAACACAACATACCATTAATGGCTAAAGGCCATTATTCATTGGTAATCAACCAATGTTGATTATAAAATTAAAAACATATAATATTAAATACATAATGTATCCATATTATAGTTTCTTGTAAGGTATTACTAAGGGTTATGTACCAAAAAATGTCATCTAATGATCTTTTTGGTACCCAAAAACATAAGGTGAATGAGTTTTCTTGTAATCATTTTGAGAGGAGCAGAAGAGACTACGTTATGGAGTCCACAAAAGGGGGTTTCAACTATGCATGGAAGGGTTGATATAAGGGGCTTGTATCTAGCCCCCATAGTCTTATATCAATCCCTCCCTACTTAGATCAAACATTGAGTTCATTTTTTAATCATGATGTGTTTTTAGGGAAAATTTAGTTTTGGGCTACTAGTGGGATACACTGTTGTGCTTTAGCCAAGTAATCATGAAGATGGACTATAAACACCATATAGTTAGACACAACCACCTTCCCAAGCATTGAAAAGATATATATGACCTTCCTACAAGATAGCAATCTTTAATAGATAGAAAAGGATGTAGGAGTCAATGACAACACTGAGAGGGGGGGTGAATCAGTGTTGTGTAAAATCTTAACTTTTTGCAAACTTTACAAGACAAGTAGAAAGAAAGACATTAATAATCTATAGAGCTCATATGCACAAGACTAATAGTGAAAAGATGTGAATCAAAAACTTATAAACAAAACACAAATATGCACATATAGAGACAAACTATAACATAGAAATTCTTGGAGTGGAAAACCCTCTCGGGGTAGAAAAACCAATCATGAAGTGCCTCACTGGCTTAACTTTAAAAACTTTTTACAAAGCCTCACTGGCTGAATATTATGTCTCACCGACAATTGAAAGGTCTCACTGACCACAAGCCTCACTGGCATACTATGCCTCACTGGCAAACCAAATCACCAATAGAAGTAATAAACAAATTAGAGGGATACTCTGTTTCCATTCAATACAAAACATTTCTTTGTCTGTCAAAAGGCCATTCTATTCAAAATCAATCATGTATCTAGATCCATTCAACAACACTTCCTCATTTTGTATGTTTCATCTCATTTTATCAATACACCTGAAAGACAATTTTATACAAGTTGAATATCCTTCCACCTACAAAGAAAAATCTTTTCATATTCTTCTGTGCCTATTCAATTTTTTAATAACCTCTTCAAATTCTTCTCCAAAAAAAATAATATCTGTTTGCATCTCACACAATATCTTCCTCTTGCTTTGCAAAATAAAATCAATTTCTTTTACAAAAATGATCTTTAAAAAATCTTTCCATTTTCCATTTTTATTTTCTCTGAAAAAAATTAGTAGAAATCTTTTCACATTTTTATAAAACTTTTCAACATGATCCTTCATCTCTTCAATGATGCTTCATATTCCCGCAAAAACACAATATCTGAATGCAAAAAAACAATCAATTCATCTTTTAAAAAAATCTCCAAGAAACACTTCATATTCTCTCTGTTCTTTCAAATCATCTGCAAGAAATCCAAAACCAAACAAAACAAGTTTCTTCCATCTCTTTATATTATGTGAACTCGTTCAAGAAAACAAAAATTGTTCATCTTTTGTGCAAAATGAATCTTCAAAAATAAATCAATCTTCTCAAATAAAATCTTCAATAATATCTTCATCAAACCTTTCAATGCCCTGTAAATAAAATAAAATATTTGAGCAACTTCATCTTCCATCTCTGCATCAAATTTATTTCAATCTAAAAAACTTTGATATTCTTCAAGAATTCATTCTCTGTAAAAGACTTTAAAAAAAATAATCTGCCCAATAAAAAATTTCCTCCATTTGAAATTCATTTCTCAGAAAGACATTATCTTCAATAAAAAAAACTTCTATCTTCAAGGTCTCTTCAAATGGAAACAAATCAGTTTTTTTTATATTGCCTTTTTAAAAAAACAAAACTCCTTATAAAAAGGCTTTTACTTATGTCAACAATAAAGTATCCAATAAAATTCATAAGGAATGGGCTGCCATTTATCACCTTATTTAGCTCCCCTCTTCAAATAAATCATTTCCTTCCAAATATGATTTTTGATCCCTTAAAAAAAACTCTCCAAAAAAAATTCGATACCTTTCATAAATAAAGGTTTATAAGATTTTTGCTCCCAAAAAAAACTTACTTAAATGTCATAAAAATATGACATAGGTAAAGGAGTCAACAAATAGAATGTTTTCTAACTTTAAAACAAAATCTCCTCCTTTTTGGCGTTCACTTTATGAAGACCACTTATAACATTGTCTTTATTTTATTTGATAGATTTTTATTACCTTAAGGCATAAATCATGCCTTTCACTAAATTGTTGAATATGCTTTCCATATAAAACGAATACTCCTAACCATAATTATAGTTTGGTTTATCGGGCTTATGAAAATTGGGCATAAAGCATTCGATGCTGTTTTGTTTTACCTGTTGGCACCCATGAACTTTTTAAATAAAGCCATTCAACACCCCGCATATTTAGAGAAGACTTGATCTATCGGTGAAAGGAGAGAAGGGACCGGTCCAGTGCACGTTGAAGAACCCTTCATATTATCACTTAAATGGATAGTTACCTTCTATTGCCGGTCAACACAAATATATCAAATAATGGAGACCTGTTGCCTATTGAAAACTTATGTCCAACCAAACACATGACCATACAGATCAACAGCATAAAAATTAACATTCAACTCTTAAATACTTATGCATAAACCTTGAACCTTGTGAAGATTTAGATTATTGTTTTGAATTTTATAAATCAAAATCTAACACAATCATATGAAGTGCTCTGCCATTTGCCATCTGTAATACAAAACTTAACTCTCCCATCTGCCATGATCAAACCTTAATACCTCTACCATATGCAATGCACAACATCTATCCTCTTGATGAAGATCCCTGATGATGATGACAACCTTAAACAAGATTATTAGAACTACAATCAACTCGATCCAATACCAACCACACACCATGAGGACATTCTCATGATAACACCAATGTGAGTGAGAATGTTTGATGTGAATGAAACAACTCCTGATGATGAACATGATTCATATACATTCTAATATGAAATAGAAAACATGTCAATACTAAAAACATGATTCCTTAGTATGATGCATTTTAGACATTGTATCTTCTATGTAATATGAGTCATTGGATTCCTGTATGATCAACATTTGAAGCACAAGACTATCCTCAACACATCACTGACAATTATGACAAATAGCATCAAATATTGTTCAACTGTGATCCAATTGAGATCCTCTTGTATCATAACTTATATCAGAGCACATAGTACCTGATGACATCACCTTGAAGAAACACATCACCTTGAAGAACACATCACCTTGAAGAACCTTGCATGAAATCCAACTGATATCTACATCTATAAACTCAGTGGTATGACAACTCCTGTCAACAACTATGGTAACTTTGCAACATCAACTGAACACACTTTTGACATCAATGACAACCTATCATCATCAAAGGAATCCCAATATGGAAGATCAAATGCTAAAGCTCCTTTTGTTTCACTCACTATTTGTATCATGATAAGTTCACTAGTTTTTCTTGTAAGAATTCTTTGATTGTCAATAAGTTTTTTATCGTGAACTCTCTGTTCACCCCTATTACAAGTAACAAAATCATCAAGCTTGCTTTTTCTAGTGCGCTTTGAGGTATACAATTATTATCTAAGATTATTTGAAGATGCATTATCATCCCTAATTATCCTTAACCATCATCATAGAATCTTTATTTTTGTTATTTAATGAATTCACTCTCTAGTCTCCTCATTAAAATTATAATGGGGTTGAATGAAATGACTTGAAGCTCTAGTATATTTTTGGTGTTAATTTTTTGGATCACACATTCCTAACCAAGAGGCTTATAGAAGCCAAGGCTCCATACAAATGAGAATATGTTGAACAATTGAAGAACTCTCAAGTACACATGGTAACTGAAGAATCCTTTTGAACAAGTCTTGGAAACACCTAACCACACTCATCCTTCATGTATATGTCAACTAAACATGGATGAAAACCCACTGTATGATCAATCGTAATAACATAGAAATAAAATTTAAAGGAAAAAGAGAACTCCCCCTTGTAGGTCTTAAGTTGACCTCATGCTCTTGTTCACTCTCAAAATGTGCATGTTTTATTTTTATAATGGACCTAGGTATTGTTACATATCCTTCTATCTATCTTGTTATTTCAAATGGATTTGAGAGATTACAATAGTGCAACAAATATCCTCTTCATTTATAGACTATCTCTCTTTCATTGGAAATTAAATATTTGATAAGGACTTGTTAGCATGTAGGTATTATTGTTAGATTTTCTAAGATCTCTAGATAGATTCACCTATACTAGATTGATCCATGTGAGACAAACAAATGCGCACCTTTCCTATGAGATTGATAAAAAACATAGAACATGCAAAGCAATGAAATGACATCAAAAGTATGAAGCAATAGCTCAAGGAATGGATGAATTAACTCACAATATGAAATAAATATATAGGCCAATAGTCATCTAATTTTAATGGAGCCAAAATAGGCATGTCTACTTGATTAAGACTAGCTAAAATTTGTTCGACCAAAAATAGCACGAGGCTAAAGATGAACTTCTACTCAAAGTTAGTACTCCTTAGCAAACTTAACTCCTATATGTAATTATCCATGTAAATGTAAATTCAAGAGATAATATACACTAACACTCTCCTTAAGCATAGCTTAGGTGGACACAAAAGAAAAATTGGGTTCTGGTAATGAGGCTTGATGAGGTACCCAAGTATAATGCAATCTCTCATAAAGTAGAGAAAAGTAAAAAACACAATGGGAAAGAACTACTCCCCAAAAGAGAGAAATAAAGATGAAGAGTCTCCACCAAGCCTGAAACCATGTCATGCTAGCAACTGAGATAATGCATACAAGAACCTCTCAAAGAATAGAGAGAAATCACCTCCCCATATGAGAGAGAGAGAGAAGTTATGTAACCCCTCACAATGAAGTAGCCCCTATACCAAAAGAGCATGCCCATATATGAATACTAAGAATGACCCATTTGTGGAAAATGACATTTCTCCCCTTAGGAAGAAATAACTCTAATGGTGAATGCTCAAATAAGCGAGGTGAGGTGGTAAGTCTCATGATGACCCTATTGTAGAATACTGTTCAAATGTCTTCATGATGATGTCAAAGTGAGTCACAATAAAATTAAGAGTCTCAGTCCTATATGAAATAAATAACCTCTAAAAATCATGGGAAAACTGATGAAGAGTACCATCCAAAGAAGTGATGTATGGATGTGTAATGTCAATACATACCACGTGGCTACAAAAAAAATCCCACATGATGTCCTACTACAAAGAATCTTTATAAGCCCTCAGTGAATCCTCTCTAAACTTTGTAGTAGCAATAGGTGTACAAAAATTTAAATGTTATCAAAGAGAAGACATATATCCTCAATGTTGTTGTCAAGATCAATTTTGAGAGATTTTACAAAATATGATGGATTCCTGATAAGATGATATGTTGCTAATCAAGACAACAAATGTGAACCTACTAGAGAGAATCTGAAGTAGCATGAGGAGAAGCCAAGATCTCTGTCAAAGCGGTAGGTGGAGATGGCAAAATGGCCTCCAATGCTAGAGGTGTAGAAAGAGGAGAAGCAAGAGGATATGTCTCTATGTCATTAGAACAATCAAGACTTTCCCAATAGGAAAGTTCATCTTTAGTATCATCGTCATAGAAAGGATTATCAATATCATCAAGAGGAAGAAGTGTGTCCATAATAGGATCATCTAGAAATGGAGTTTCAATGCGATCTCCATACATATTGCATAGTGTGGTTCAAAGAGTACAAGGACACTCAATGTGTGATAGAGCCCATGATGTATGGTTTATAAATCTTAAACCAATTAATCCTAAGATAGGATCATTTTATTTCCCCATACAATTTTCTACCACTATGTACTTGATTCGAGAATAAGCCCATAAAAATGTGGCAATAGATGAATCTATTGGCAGTGCTTTAGGGTGTCATCATGCTAGGACATTTAGTTTCCTTCTTCCAAAGTAATGACATATAGATGATTTGTTCTCCCCATTATTGACTTAGATAGATTATGTGCACAATCCCCCAAGTTGTTCATTTACCCCTGAATTTTGATAGTTTATTTTTAGTGCATAGGCATGTCCAATTGTAACAAAATAGGGAAATTTATAATTTTAGTGTGTTATCATTTCCAATGGATCACGCTTGAAAATTTATTCACTTTCATGAAAATGACACTCAATTTTGAGTAGCCAATCAAAAGTTACAATAAATTTTCTTTTTTCCTAAATCGCCTATTTTTGTGCTTTAAAAAAAATTAAATGCCTTTTGCTAGCTGAGACAACAGAAGAAAATTGTTGATGCTCACTCAACTTGCAGAGCGCAACTCAAAACATGACTCTACTAGCTTAAGCTTGGAGATAAAGTTTCTAAGGATTTCTTCCAAGCTCTCAGAGCTCCTCACACCTCCCAATATGTTATGAAAATCTCCAAAGGAAAGAAAATTCTTCAAGAGCTTCTCGCTATCCTCCAAACCTTTGTTTGGCACTATAAACAAGTATTTATGGCTCAAGATGTCACTCTTGCCAGGAAGTTTGCCTTGCAGCAATGTCTTGTGACCATTCCATGCCAGATTTCAAATTCCCAATGAGTCCTTTGTGACCAGCTTCTTAGTCAAAGTCATCTTAATGAAGTGGTCTTTTTGATGGCCAATGACAAAGCCCTTGGTTTAGATAGATTTCCTTGTGAATTCTATAAAACATTTTGAGATATTGTAGGCAGTGACTTGCACAATGTTTATCTTGAAGCCATGCAAACTGGTTATTGGGCTCTCTTATTAATAAAGTCAATATTAAATTCATACCTAAAGCTGGAAACCCTAAGGATATCAATAATTGGTGGCCCATCATGTTATTGAATTTCTCCTTCAAGATTATTGCTAAAGCACTAGCTCTTAAACTTCATTTGATGTTGCTTGTCATTGTTCACCCTGAACAAACAAGATTCATTAAATCTAGGTTTATCTTGGATAACATCAATTTCTATTTGGGAAGGAATGGAGTGGTCTCATCATTCTCATCAAAATTAATTTTGCGAAAGCTTATGATCACATTGAGTGGCCTTTCATTCATGCCATATTGCAAGCCCTTGGCTTTGGCCCCTAATCCATCACATGGTCCAAATGTTGCTTGTGGATGCCTATGCTTGTATCACCATCTCCAGTTGACAATCTAACTCTTTTGGTCTCTTTAGATTCATAAGACAAGGTTATCCTCTTGCTCTTTATGTTTTGGCTACTGAAGGCTTTGTCTACTTGTTAACTCAAGCTATTTCTCAATCCCACGTCAATGGCATTTCCCTTCCCATCTCTTCATAATAGTTGGTGAATGGTTATTTTGTTGATGATTCTTTTCTCACTCTTATTGAGGAAGAGAAAACTATCATACAAGCCCTTCAAGGCCTGGACATCTTTTACCATGCCTCTGGCTCTAGTATTCAATAGCACAAAACTGTGTTATAGACAATCTTTCCTGGGCCTATGCCAGATTGGTTGGATTTTAATGGATGGAAGTGGATTTACCATGGAGAAAATTTCCATTTCTTGGGCATCCCCGTTTCTTTCCAAGCCTCTCCCTAGGAGTTGTAGCAAGCGGTTATTGCATGCATTGAAAAGAAACTAAACTATTGAATTACAAAGACCTTGTCTTTGGTAGGTAAATTTCAAGTTTGCTCCAAAATTTTAGCTGCCATGCATGTTTTCTATTCTTCATGCTAGGTTCCTTCTAAGGCATCCTATTTGAAATTTGAAAAAATCTAAGATTTTTGTGAGCCTCCAATGATGGATCCCAGGGTTTTCATTGAGCTACATGGGAACTTTGTTTCCTTCATCACGAGGCTGATGATCTTGGCTTGATTTCTATTCATGCCAAGGAATTGCCTTAAGTGCTAAATGGATTTTTCAATCCCTTCAAGGTAATGAACCCTAAAAAATTCTTGTTTGACACTGCATTTGCATCTCTACTCCTACAGGTCATCTGGCTTGGATCTAGGAACTCTCTCGACTATGAGAGATTATCTCTCAATTCAAGGCATGTTTGTTAACAATTGTATTTGGAATGCATGGGAAGCCCTCAAGCCTTAGCTCCGATGGGCCAAAGCTAATTTTTGTAATGGATTATCCATCAATCAACAATCCATTTGGTAGTCTCCTATTCTTAGTATTCAAGACATACTGCTTGCTAAGCTGCCTTGGGTTCATGCCTTCAAAATTTTCAAACATGGGATTCTTGTTTTGCCTGACTTTTTGCGTGTGGCCGCTAATAAGCTCTTAAGAAGAGATCTAGAGACCTACTAATAAGTTATCAATGCTTTTCCTCCTCAAATGATGCATAAGTTAGGAGTTAGATCTCAGAAATGGTATCTAGACTCTCCTTTTTAAAATTATAGACCTTCCAAAGCTTATTCCTAGCTGTCTCTCCACTTGCATATGGTGGATCAGTTGAATCACCATTGGCAACTTCAGCTCTCCTGTGGGACTTGGCACAGATAGTATCAATGCATTTGGTTTATTGAGGTGGAGCCTAAATTGACTCATTTTGCTTGGTGTCTACTATAACAAGGCCTTTGTTTGGGAGTTCGTTTGGGTCATATGGGCATAGCCATTGCTATAGCCATTCCTCATTGTCTATTTTGTGGGTAGCTTGAGTCTCTTAGGCACCTTTTTTGGTTTTTCCCATGGGCTCAAGAACCTTGGAATTGGATCCATGATTTTTTCATACCTTTTAGACCTAATCCTTTCACTTGGCATATGGTCTTACTCAGTGACTGGTGCTACTCCCTCACAAATACGCTCAAATTTGGTATGCTTTAAGGGTGGAAATTCTTTTTAGAATTTGGAAGGATAGAAATTTTGTTACTTTCATTCACTCTTCTGTTCATAAGAATTTTTATCTGTACACGAAAACTATTTTGTCTAATGTTCTGATGTAGATTCAAGTGCAAGCTAGCAAAGTTGCACTTGAAGTTGCCCATCTCTAGGAGTTTTTGGACCATTGGGGAAATGCCCCTTGCACTATTGCATGGATTCCATTTGACTCTACCTCTTTTCTAGGACGTCGGCATGGTCACAGTAAATCATCTCGGCATCACCAAGGCAACCATGGTGATAGTGGGGATCGTGGCTCTAAGTCCCGCGGCCCTCACCCCTCCAAGGATTTTGCTACTCATGGAGGATGGTATCATCTTTTCATACTGCCATCTCCTTGATGGGATGTTGTTTGGCATGACATAGGAAAATTCCCTTGCCTGCAACTAGCATGAAGAGAATGTTGATGGTATGGATGATCTCGATGATTGGGAGCCCATTGATGATTCCACCCCTAGAGATGTTTGGGGGAAACTTGATGATCAGGATCCTCCTCCCTCTGTGGGCTAGGCTTAAACAACACACCCAAAGCTTTGACTTGCTTAGGTGGGGCCCATTTAGCCCGTCTAGCGTCTAACCCCTCAAGTAACTTTTGCCAGTCATGAAGCTCTTGGCAGCTTAATAAAACAACCGCCACAGTTAGCAGTTTTAGGAGCTTATTAAACTAACCATCGCTAGTTTGGTGGAAATGACTTAACCCACCCATGTTTACAAGCACATTTGAATTCACCACCACTCCCGTTGCTTTCTTGTTTTCTTTATCGCCCATAGCAGAGTTAAGCCATAGAAAAAGACAAAATGGAGATAAAAGAAGATGGGTTTTCTAATGGGGTTTGATTCCACCAAGGGGAAGCTTCTACCAGGTGCTGATGTAAGTGGGGTGAGAGTAATCACCAAGAGACAACCCTGCTAGTACATGAATAGATGAGGAGGTTTCAACTGCCCTCTACCTCCTTCCGGTTATCCTTTGTGAATAATAAAATCACACATAAAATCACAGCTAACATATGTCATTTTTAACTTTTTTTGTTATTTTCTCGAGGAAAATGAAATATTTTCATTCCTATGTTTGTAAATCTTTGATTTTACTTGCATACATTTTTTTTTTAATTTTGATTCTTATGTTTGTAAATCTTTGAGTTTTCTTGCATACAATTTTTTTTAATTAGATGGTAAAGTGGGGTTTTGAAAGGTCCAAACCATTATACAAAAATAAACTTCTGCACTTGACAATCATTGCCCACATTGACATTGGATATCCTTGGGATCTTTACAACTAATTTTGATGATGGGCATAATTGCAATAATTAGACATAACATGTTTCAAATGGTTATCAAACATGTATAGAATTTCTACCAAGTGTGTTATATAATGTGTGGACATTTTCTAACCAAATGCTAACATTTTTGTTTGTCTGCTAGATGAATGTCAATTGGTCTCACATCATGGACGAAGTTGTTCAACACCCCCTAGTGGAAAGTTTTCCTTCAAAGACCTTTCATGGGAGACGTATATCCTTCAAGGCTCAGGGTTATTTTCAGCTTGGATTTGTTGATGATTGTTTTAACACAGTCATAACAATAGTTAAAATTCACATAAAATGAACCAAACTGACTTGAAACATATGAAGAAATTGATTAAGATTTGCTTAATCCCAATTTTAATATGGTCAGGTCTTGACCTGTTGAGACAATTCAATTGGTTGATGTGAAGCTATAATGTTCAATGGGCCTTATGTGATTTAGGGTTTCTTGATGATTTACTAGACTCAGATTATGCAGAAAATCATAAATATCAGCATGTTGTTCATTCCTTTTGCATAAACGTGTTACTGTGTTACAAAAGCTCTGTGTGATTTATATTATTGCAAGTTTTTTCTCTTCTTCAATATTATAAAAACTGCCTACTTTCAACTCAGCTATGCATGCTTCTTTCAGATATGAGACAATCTCCTTTAAATTTCTGCATTTTAAGTTAAGTATTTTAGATGGGTTGGGAAAAGTTAGAAAGATTTAATCTAAACATCATTCATTCTACCACGGGATCTAAATGTTCTGTTATGCACTTTACAAGTAATGCATCAAATTGATCAAATCCACAAATTAAACCTCAAATGTAAGCCCTGAGTATTTTCATAGACATACAGTCAAGATTGCAAGCTTTAAGAGATATTGTTTTAAACACAAAGAAGAGCCAAAAGACACTCAGAAGATAGATGCAGAATTCTAGATTCACTTGTATTTAAAACAGACAGTCATAAATGATTTACAATGTATGAATGACTCTCAGCTTCATTAATCAAATTACAAAAAACTTACAAAGCTTTACAGATATAGTAAGGAAGCAAGATGTTCCACACGTTCCTTATTGCAAACACAGGGGACCTCCTGCTACTTCTAAACTAAAAGGTCCCTCTATTCTAAATGTTATGTTTTACAAATCTCTGCTGCTACAAATCTCTGTGTAGCCCCTGTGTAAAGTTTTTACAGTGTAAAGGGGGGAATATATAGCTATGACCATCCCCAATATAGCTCCAAAACCTTAGTTTAAACAATGGTTCAAACCTCTAGTTAAAGCATCAACGATGGATAAATCGCACCCAAAATATCTTTGATCAGTACGCATTAGATCTGGGCACGATATGCCCTTCTGAAACCCTAGCAGCTCAAAATGTCCTCTGTTGTCTATTGCAATAATGTTTCCATCTACATTTTGTCTTCATCATTGAAGGCCTTGACTTCTTGCGCTTCCTTATGATCTGATCTCCTCCTCGTGATGTCATCACCATTAAGTTTCACCTGCTATTTCTTCTCATCACCATTCTTATCTCTTTTTGCTTCCTTTGAGATCCGATTTCCTCTTTCATGATGTCACCGCCATTAAGTTTCACTAGCTTCATATCTGCAAACCTGGTCAGAAAGTTAGACGTGCATTAATCATAGCCACCGACAAAACTGCATATATATCTTGTTTGTATTTCCCCTGTTGAAGTTATTATGTCAGCATTTGGCAGGAATCCGCCTACTGTACCTACAAATTAAATGTTACGAAGCACATAAAAGGGGGGGGGGATATTTTGGAAAGGGGGGGTGATATTCGGGAAGGGGGGTGATATTCGGGAAGGGGGGTGATATTTTGGAAAGGGGGGTGATATTCGGAAAGGGGGGTGATATTCGGAAAGGGGGGTGATATTTTGGAAAGGGGGGTGATATTCAGGAAGGGGGGTGATCGATATTTGAAAGATGACCTCCCCACTGAATATCAGGTTTGACTAGAACTTTGACCGCACATAACCTTCTTATTTGGTCAAATTTCAAGGTGATGTAAAAGGTAAACTTGCTTAGAATTTTACACTCTTTCACATGGCAAGCTTCTTGAGGAAAGGTTTAGACTTGGAATTTTGAGTTAAAAAACCTCAAGATCACAAATGCACCTGACACTAAGTATATACATACTGACTAATGTTGCTTTTTTTTACCATTACCACCCAGAGCACAAAAACAAAGGAGCAAGCCACATCAGGGGTCCTTATTTTGCTAAGGAGCAAAATGGGGCGTGTTGTGAACATCACAACAACTAGCAACCAAACAAAACAATCAAATTAACATCATTAAGGAAAACTGAATGAAATAAATTCATAACCTCCAACTATCTCTTTTGCAAATTATCATCTAATTGAGACTCAATGTATTCAATAAGGTGCATGAACTTTCCTTTTAGTTTAAGTGGGTGCATGTGATTAATTATCCTCATCTTGAAGATCAGTTCAACAAACCAGTGACTGACATTAGACTACATAGTTGATGTCATTCCCTCATAGCCAACGGGATAGAGCCTTGCTACCAGCAGGCATCCATAGCCCCGGCAAGGTTATCATTACAATTCTTCTAAGTAGAGCCCCACTGCTAGCGAGTGTCTATAGCCCCAGTAGAGTTACTTAGAAGGCTTAACCTAGATTTTTAGTAAAATCTATTTTATTAATTTATTTATTTTATATTTTGGATTTGATATTTCATAAGAGATTTCATAAGATATTGCAATTGTAACTTCATGATGGAAGGAGTGGTCACTTGCTAAAATTAAGCTGAGAATTGCAATGGTAGCAAGGGTGACCTCTAATTTTTCACCTAATATCTACACTGGTAAGTTCAACAAACTCAAGGATTTTAGGTGTGTCATTGTGAGAAACCTATTGAATACTCAACCCATTTTTATTGAATACGAAATTTTAAAAGCTAAACAACTCTCTACATTCATGACAGTCGCAACAAGTTATGCATAAATTGCAAATGATTAACCTGAATATTTTGAATTTTATACTATTTTCAATGGTTGTTAGCTTGCTCCTTAATACTCTAAAGAAAAAACAAAGATCCCTGCTGAGGAGACAACAAACAACCAAACAAATAGACTGTACAAACAGGCTGTACAAACAACAAAACAGAAACAAAAAAAACAACAAAATAGAAAGAAACAAAAACAAAACTGTACAAACAACTAACCTACAACAGCAAATAGCAAAAAAAAAAATAGCAAAAATAAAATTGTACACTACTTACACTATATTACACAAAAAAAATGGACTGCCCTTTACCTCAAGCTTGGAAGTAGTGTTTCAAATGTTGGCCATTAACTGGTAATGGCACATCTTCCCCAGTCAAGGTCTTGAGTCTAAATGTGTTGTCTCATATTATTTATGAGACTTGCAATGGACCTAACCATAGTTTGTCAAATTTTCCATGGCTCCCCTTCTTTTCATGTGCTTTATCCCAGCACAGCACTAAGTCTGATATCCTAAATGTTTTGACTCTTGCCCTCTTATCAAACCACCTCTTAACTACTGCTTGGTGTTTGGAAAATTTTTCGATGGCTTGACCTCTTTTCTCATCTAGTTGTAGCATTTGTACTATCCTAGCTTCCCTATGATTATCAAAGCCTAAATATTCATTGGCGAACTTCCAGATTGGTATTCTCAAATTCACTGGAAGTATGGGATCAGTCCCATAAACTAAATGATAAGGTGCACTGCCTAAAGCTGATTTAAACCTAGTCTTATCCACCCATAATGCATACTTTAACAATGTATTCCACTCTCTAGGACTCTTTGTAATTAGCTTCTTGATTATGTCTAATAAAATTTTGTTTATAGACTCAGCTAACCCATTCCCTTGAGGATAATAATTTGAAGAAAAATTTAAAACTATCCCTTATTCAAATGCCCATTTAGAAAATTTCAAAGAAGAAAATGCAGGGCCGTTGTCGCATACCAATGAATAGGGAGTTCCAAACCTAGTTATGATGTTCTCTTCAAGAAATTTGATAACTACCTCGATCATGGAGAACTTGTAGCATGTGGTTTTAGTCCACCTTGTACAGTAGTTCGTCACTGTTAGTATGAACTTGTGTCCTGCAGAAGATGGAGGATTGATGACTCCAATGAAATCCAGGCCCCACTGTGCAAATGGTCTTGATTCAATCATAGGCTGTAATGGATTGTCCTGATTTCTTCCCTTTTCTGCTGCAGTCTGACAGGTGTGGCAACTCTTAATGTGACTCTCTGTATCTTTGAACATCATGGGCCAATAGTAGCCTGCTCTCAATATTTTGTGTTGTAGCTAGATGGGAACCATGGCCAATTCCGTACTTGTCATGCAGTTCTATTAACACCTTATCCACCTCAGCTTTGTTTAGACATCTCAGATAAAATCCATCATGGTTCTTCCTGAATAGAAGACATCCTTGCACTATATATTTCTGTTCTTTAATCTTCAAAGCTCTCCTCTGAGAAGCTTTCATCCTACTTGGGTACTTCCCTGATATTAGAAAAACACTTAAATCATCATACCAACCTGATGCATCATGGGAATTCAACACATACTGCTGCTTTATCAAATCTGGGTCTATGTTCGCTATTGTCTATACCAATGCTTGCCCTCTGACTAGCTTCATTGGAATGATTTCCAAATTGAACTCCTGCAGCGTGGTGATCCATTTGGCCCTTTTTTCTCCAGGCTTGTTCTGTATCAACATCATCTTTACTGCTACATCTGGTACTATGGCTTTGACCTGGCTGTGCAAGATATAATGTCTAAATTTTTTTACGGCTTTTATTAGCGCAAATGCTTGTCTTTTTATATCAAGGTACCTCAGTTGTGCATCCTTCAGCAGTGCGCTCATAAAAGTTATGGGCTTTTCTTCATTGTCTTCACCATTTTGTGTCAAGGCAGCTGCAACTGAATGGGAGGATGCAAAGGAATATATGTAAAATGACTTTGTGTAGTCTGAACTTGTCAACATAGGAGCATCAGAAATGGCCTCCTTAATATCTTCAAATGTAGCTTTAGCCACTGGCGTCCACTCTATCTTCGCATCCTTCTTCAACATGGAGTTCAATGGTTGCACAATTTCTACCAACCCTGTAATGAACTTCTTGACGAAGTTAATCTTACCAAAAAATGATTTTAATTCTTTCTTGCTACTTGGTAATTGCAATTTCTTTATTCCTTCTATTCTATCAGGATCAATAGATATTCCATTTTTAGAAATGTCCTATCCTAATAATTTACCTTCTGTTACTCCAAATGAACATTTCTTAGGGTTAAGAGAAATCTCGTACCTTTCACACCATTTAAGTACTTTTCTCAGATCCTTAGCGTGAGTGGATGCATCTTTAGAATACATAGTCAAATCATCCATATAAACAACAGTGCACTTACCTGATAATCCACGGAATGCAATGTCCATGGCTCTTTGAAAGGTGGCACCTGCATTGATAAGACCAAACGACATTCTTCTATATGCATAATTTCCCCATTTACAAGTGAAAGTGGTCTTTAATCTATCTTCTCTGTCTATCAAGACCTGGTTATATCCTGAGAAACCATCTAAGAAAGACATCATCTTTGCCCCATTCACTGCTTGCAGCACTTCATCTATTGGAGGCAGAGGATAATTATCCTTTTCGGATGCTTTATTCAAGTTTCTAAAATCTACACATAACCTGATGTCCCCACTTTTCTTTCTCACAAGTACTAGGTTAGCTACCCAGGCTGAATGTCTGACTAGGAAAATTATTCTGGCAAACAATAACTTCTTTACTTCCTCAAAGATCAAAGGCTCTAAAATGGCATTCACAGGCCTTTATTTCTGCCTAAATGGTTTGAGATCTGGTCTCAAAGGTATTATGTGAGTTATGATGGATGTATCATATGTTTTCAAGTCTTCATACGTCCATGCTATTATGTGTTTGTACTCTTTCAGGACATCTATAATTTCTTTTCTTAATTTCTCATATTAGGGTTTTCCAATCAGCACATTCTGTGGACTTAGCTCTGTTCCTAAGTTGTATGGATCACACTTACCTCCTTCAGTTTAGGGTAAGTCCTTCTATTTTACTACCCCATCAAAGTCAAAAATACACTCCAGCTCAATTACTCCCTTGGGTAAGAAGTTGCTTTTCAAGTTGATTATATCTTCTTCATCCCATGTTACCTCAGGCCTTTCTTGTTCATCAATGATTTGAGCTTCAAATACCTCATTGCATGTTAGAAAATCTACAATTTGTTGATCCCCTCCAAATACCTGAAAATGTGTAACATTATCTGGGATACTGGGAACATTAACTAATTCAACAGCAAATTGTTTCAATCCTGACAGTGTCAAGGGCTCTAATGTGCTAGCAGCAACTGCCAGTGCATCTGATCTATGGTTCAATTCTCTAGGGATATGTTCTATGTTGAAAAAATCAAAGGAATCAATAAAATCCCACACCCTATGCCTGTAACAAATCATTTTCTTGTAGTTGCATGCATACAATTTTCTTACTTGCCTGACTACTAGTTCAGAGTCTGAAAATACCCTGATCATTTTTACTTTCTTCTTGATAGCCCTAACAAGTCCGTAAACCAAAGCCTCATATTCTGCAATATTGTTAGTACAAGAAAACTGGAGCCTATATGCTGCTAGATATGACCTACCCTAAGGATCTATAAGATCCACGCCTACACCTGCACCTTGTTTTGATTTAGACCTGTCACACTTTAGTGTCCACATGCCATCTTTGTTCTTCTGGCCCTTTACTTTGGCATGTTTTGCTTCTTTTATCACATGTGGGGTGCTATTCTATTTATACATAGGTAACTCATGTTGATCAACTTGCATATTTATATTTTTAGTTCGTAAATCAAAAAGACAACCATCCTTGTCCCTTGTTCCTTCTTTTAATTCTAGGATTAATGTACCTATGTTGTTCTAAAAGTACCTCTCTGGTAGATTAGGATTGACCTCTCCCTCTTGTAGCCCTACTCTCTTTGTACATTTTGTGTATTGATATTCAATAATGTCCCTGCACATTCTACAACTCTCCTCAGAGTGTGGCCTATTATGAACTCTGCACATGTCCTTATATAGTTTGCATTGAACTGGCAGATTTTGTTCAATGCACTTTTCCATCTCTTGTCTAATGGCATGACCAAATTTGTTCATTGCACTATTTTCTTCATCAGAAGAATTTCTATCAGACTCAATGAATAATGTTGTTTCATTGTTGACATGTTTTTCCCTAAAGTTTAACATCAAGATTTCCTCAATATACATACTCCCTTGTTAGTAATCCTATAAACACCAGGCTCAACAATAGCATATAATATTTCATTAGTCCTATTAT